>LR989877.1:4142985-5517118 GCA_905146925.1 Autographa gamma | reverse complement strand
TTCAATCTTACTGTAGTTTAAGACATAATCAAACGTTTAGTCTATTAAAGTATTTAATGAGAATATTGGTGTTTTATTACATTTCCTATTATTTAAAGATCCTTTTGTAAAACCTTCTACAGTCCGGCCGCTGAGGGAATGCTTTCTTGACAGGTCATGGTCAACATAAATAATAATACCTATATAGAATTTTATTTTGCTAATACGGGTAATATACAATAGTTGTTATGACGGAATGCAAATATAGCTTTTATGTGGCGAAAAATGTAGGTACTACAAAAAAAAAACTGAAACTTATTTGTCTTATAAATGAATATATCAATGCAAGACTAGCCTTGGTTCAACAATATAACATTTTAGTAACCCAATACCCAAGACCAATTGGAGTCCTAATATAGTTCGTAAAATATTTAATGCTCTTTTTGATGTTTTCCTACATACGTTGTCCGGAGTATATATTTATTTCAGGCAAACCTAGACACGAGATGGTTATAGATATTAGTCGATTTACAAAGAGCTGGCTAATTAGAAATTCAGCAAAGTACTACATACTACATTAATCAACTTACATATTTTCAATACACATCACTTGCGCAAAAATATTTAGTCAACGGCAATGATATTTTAATAAACAGATATGTTATACACATACAAAACAATCGAAAAAAGTGTTCCGCGCAGCAGCGGCAGAGCAAAAGAGATAGCGCGATAAACCCATAAGAAAAAAAGAGACAAATAGTGTTGTTGTTAATGGCAATACGTCCCAATTAGGACGTTTTCGAGTCTTCACGATTGCACGCTTATAACATATCTGTTTATTAGGATATCATTGGTCAACGGTTTATTCCACTTAGTTCACCTGGGTGACATTACCTAAAGGGAACAAAATTAACTTTTGTGTCTCCTCATTTCCTCTCGGACTCAATTCACCTAGATGATATCACCTGGGTGAAATGAATAGCCTTTTTTGTGTATTTTGTTCATCGGAACTGGGGCCCAAGTCTGCTATTTTAATTCAGTGAGTGGCAGGTTAATACACTTTCCAGTGTACCATTTTAGTTTAATGACAAATGTACACCTACTTGCCACTGTTGTCAATGTAGGATTGCAAGTGACTGTTCTCATCTGAATACGAAAATTAGGCACAATAAGTACACTGGAATGTTTATTAATTAACGGGCCCCTGTATCACCCAGGTGAACAAACGCGACTTTTTATTTTAGTCAAGTGGACGTTTATCAGAATATACCGCGTGAACACAGTCGCATTCTATTATTTTTACTCTCATAGTCCGATTCAACGACACGACCGAAGAGAGATCACTGGGCCAACTTTGAAGGTCGTGTCACATGATTTCCGAGGCATGGAACATTTCGACGGGACTTTTTTAACGGTAATCCGATTAATCGCGACAATGACTGTTTAACATATACGAGTACCTACGATCTGTCTGTCTGTGTAGTAAGTATAATATGATGTTGATAATGTTCCTATTTTCATATAACATACACCAAAGTCCAAAAACGGATTAATAATGTAATTTTGAAAATTATATCTCGATTTCTTAGATAAATAAATTAGTTAACATAATTATTATCTGTACATCAAGACCGGTTCAGATTTTATCAATTTATAGTACATAAAACATGAAGAAATTAATTTTTCAGGATTAGAAATTTTTGATGTTTATCAATAACATAATTTTTTTAATTGGCATTTCTTGGAAACATGCGTAATATTGATTTGTGCTTTATCATTTAAACATGTGAATATTTTTATCACGTTGGTTATTGCACTGCGTTGTGTCACAGGTTCGAATCCCACTCGAGGCAGGTTATAATCTACAGATATTTGAGTCTGGATGCTATTATATGTCAAATACTCTTAAAAAAAAATCTAGCTAGGGGTTTAACTAAACTAGGAATAATAATAATAATATCGGGGCAGCTCACACACGGTCATCAAATCAGAAACTAAGCAGAGCTTGAGCTTAGGTCAACAGACAAGAAAAGAAATTGAAATCGGTCCATAATGGCCGTAATAATGATAAAAAAACACAAGAACATAACATGTCATCACGCCTGTATCCCCGAAGGGTAAGGCAGAGGTGTACCAATGTACACGCACAGTTCGCCGATATGTTTAGGTAACATGTAATAGGGGGCGAGCCTATTGCCACTAACCGGGCACAAATCCAAACTCCAACCTGCCACTGAGAATTTCATTGGACAACCCAATAACACCAAGGTTGACTCGGGAATCGAAGCCAAGACCTCTAGCGTAGCAGTCCCGCTTAGCACCACTAGGCCAACGAGGCACAAGGACGAATTGAAAATCTTCTATTTTTGAAGTTGGTTGAAAAAGGAGAAAATTGTCTGGACGCATACCTATTATTGGTTAAGCCTAGCTTGATGAAAATGATAGGTGTCAAACTAGTGTGACTAGTGCTGGGAAAGAGTTTATTAAATCGAAACTTAAAAATTAAACTGAATTGAGACTATGTCAGTATATGCATTTAGGAAAATTAAAAACAATAAAAAAAGAAATTGTCTTTTGAAAATATTTGCTCTAATTCAGTGTCTTTATTCTGCATTAAGTCAGTATCTTCATCATTATCAGATGTATGCCATAATAATATTGCATTGTGATCCGATTCATACATGCACGCAAAATTTTAGCTCTATCAGTTGAAGATAACTTCAACAAAATATGATTTGGTTCAAAATTAAGTTGCAAGATTCCAACCGGACAAACAAACAATACATAGCTAAATTGCAATTTAAATAATAATATGGTAGAAACTATTACTAACTATTTATTCAAGTTCTAAAACTTTTTTTTGTAGAATATTTATGTGGTGTGCACCTTGTTAAAAGTATTTATTAGTAAGTAGGTATTATATTTGTAAATTAGTTATAAGACAACTGTGTAACCCTTTTTGGGACAATAAAATATTATTTATTCTTCTTTATTATTTACTTCTCACAGAAGTTTCATGATTCACCTTCAATAAATATTAGAACAAAGACAGATTATATTTATAGGAAAAACATACTAAGGATTATCTACTAATACCTATGATTACTACACTACTAGATACCAAAACAACGAAGCATTTACTACGATTAAATAAATGTGGACAAACATCACATACAAGTCTCCGGACCCTAGTAAGTAGCTATAGTCCGGTCGCTGAGAGAACGTGTTCCTGGGGCCCAAGTCTGCTATTTACACTCGGTTCAATGTCTTCATAGTGGCGTGCAGCAGAGCCATTTTCGGAAAATTGGTATTCTACTAAACGTCAAAACTTCAAAATTGCGCATTACAATTTGTACCAAATGTATGAACTATTGGTCACAGTCGTTGAACATTGAACCGAATCGTTCCAATGCGCAATTTTGAACTTTTTACGTTTAGTAGAATACCAATTTTCCGAAAATGGCTCTGCTGGCACGCCACTATGAAGACATTGAACCGAGTGTAAATAGCAGACTTGGGCCCCTGATTGTAAATAATATTTCACAATGTGGTCCATACGGTATTCAGCTGAATCCGTTGAGACTGGAAGCCGACCACAACATAGCTTGGGAAAGTTTAGAGGATTGCTTCGATAAAATGTTCTAACAATATTTTGCAATTAGGTTTCGCAAAATCACGTTTCTTTTTATCAGATCTAAATGTATAATTAAATCATTAACATATCGATTACGGAAAAATACTTAATTAATTTAAATCTTAACTAGTATCTGTGATTGTTGTTAAGTAATTCAATTAAAAGTACATAAGAAATGGCTGTTTTAGACGATTGATCTTGATGTTGATTATGAGATTAATTTAACCTTCGGTATGCAAAAAGCCTATCTTCCTATGTATTTTTTGCATACTAGCATTGCCTTAGAGTTTGACTTGCTTATTTTTCATTTGTTGTGACTTTTCGGGATAAAAACTATCTATACTAACAATTTCAATAACTGCCTCGTTGGCCTAGTGGGCCTAGCGCTACTGCTACGCTAGTCGTCTTGGGTTGGATTCCCAAACCAAGGTGTTATTGGGTTTTCTACGAAATTCTCAGCAGCAGGTCGGAGTTTGGATTTGTGCCCGGTTCTAACTTCCATTCATCTCTACAACTCAGCATTTACTCCTTTCTTTCTCATATCATCTTTCGCACAACCCATCCTTTCCGTCTTCCTCTGCATGTATACCATGGTCACACTGATATTCATAACTTTATTAGTTACACTTCACTTTTCCTCCACATAAAAACGAAAATAAAAATAGTTTTTTCACCGAATTATTATTATCAGTGGAAAGTAAGCAATTCCAGCGTATAAACGTCCCACTGCTGGGCATAGGCCTCTTCCCATATAGACTGATATAGAGAAGGCGCGAGCATTGATCACCACAGTTGCTAATGTCTTAAAATAATTTAGATAAAAGGGACCTACTTAAAACACCTTTGAAAAAGTGATTTGTCACCAGCTTGGGTTCGAACCTACAACCTATCTATAAACTTCTAACCCGGACCGCTAGGCTACAACAAAACATATGTTTTGACATTGGTAAGGAAACTTGTCGGAAAATTACCAATTTTTTTTTACAACAAAATATACCCATAAAAAATAGGTAATTTCCGACAAGTTTTCTAAAACAGTTGATAACTCTCAAAAACCTTAACCGATATTTACAAATATTATCTAAGAACACTACCGACAAATTCATCTTTCAAACCAAATAACAAAATCAACATCAGGGGCCCGAGTCTGCTATTGACAATTGTTTGAATCGTCTGATTGGGTGGCGTTAGTAGGTGCATTTTAGGATAATTAGCATTCTACTAAATGTCAGAACGTCAAAATTGACCGTCCCAACGGCCAATTTTGACGTTAAAATGACGTTTTACCTACGTAATTATCCTAAAATGGACCTACTAACGCCACCGTTTCAAACAATTGTTAATAGCAGACTCGGGCCCAAGATAGTATGTAGGTACCTATTGCGTAGCTCTATTTGTCTTTAAGTATGCATGAAAATAGTTCTAGAAATAAACAAATAGTCATAAAAGTTATCAATTACTTTCTCACCCACCCCAATGCGTAAAACTTTTTAGTAAACAAGTGAATTTTCCATTAAAATAAATGAAAAGCTAATGACATCTTATCTAAACAATAATTTGCTATCATTTGATAATAAATACAAGTAATTAATCTTTTTCCGACGAATACTCTGCTTCCGCCATTTTTGTTATCTTTACAAACGTTATTGCGGTTTTAATTTCCCTATTGTGTGCACATAAGGTTGAGAATCGTTTGATTTTTATATTTTAGATTGGAAAATAATTGTTTTTAAGTAAAATTCTATAAAAGAAGTGGATAAAGCTTGTATTAATAGACAGTAATACACAGCTTTGTCTGTTTACAATCCTGTCCAGTGCCAACAACAGTGCAATTAGAAAAAAAGTGCTTATTTTTTTTTAAGAATTTCTTTTTGTGCATCTATAATTATTGAATCAATCGAAATGTTCGGTGAGTTTAGTGATGTTTTTATATTAATTTATATTTTTATACAATTATAAAGAAATGAATTAAATTATGAACCTCAAATTATGCGTGTAACAATTGCATTAAGTATAAAAAAATATTACAAAAAAAAAAACTTTAAATTATATTTTATTGGGTAACTTTAAAAAACTTTGACCTAGTCCGGAAAATTATATGTACCTAGGTAGGAACTTCAAAATTGCCATAGCTTAAAAAGGTTACATCAAGTTAGATTTGGTTAACTTATTTGGATTCTGGCTGTTATTAATATTAAAGATACAGTAAGTATTATAGTTGTCCCTTTTTTAATCCGGTGAATTTCTTATGGACCAAAACCTCGCGATTTTAATTTTAACCGGAAAAATAGCTATTTACATTGGACATCGCGGTTTGAAAATGTGGAATGTGTTTCGAAGTATCAATTTTTCCCTGATAGATTTAGATATAATATTCCTGGACAATTCACACACGATAATCTGATCCCAAGCTAAGCTCTAAGAGAGCTTGTGTTATGGTAACCAGACAACTGATAAACATACTTATATATTTCTAAATACATACATATTATAGATAAATTACACTCAGACTAGAACAAATGATCGTGCTCATCACACAAACATTTGTCCTGAGTGGGAATCGAACCCACGACCTCCGGTATAGCAGTCAGGGTCACTAACCACTAGACCAACAGGCCCGTCAGATATTTTTTTTTATTTAATAATTTATGTACACACACAAACATTTTTAGAGAATAACATATTGATAAATTATGTACAAAGGTGCCGCTTATTTCTTAAGAAATTTCTGCCAGCGGACCCGCGAAAGGAGAAGTCGTCAATATTGGCAGTCATCGTGCGCGACTTAATATTCAAAAATTACAAATTATAACACTAAAACAATAATTTTATAAAACCTAAAAAAATATACATGTCATATACGTACATATATGTATAAATATACAAAAATACTACATATAATAACTAATATATATACTTAAATATACTTATAATAATATATATAATTACATATAATAATTCAATTACAAGGAGAGATAGTGCTCTTTTATGCTCTTCTTAAAAATAGGGAGAGATTTAGGGAGAGATATGTAAGGTGTAATTTATTTGTAATCACTATGTTTATATTTAGCAATATTTAAGTATGTTTATATGTTGACTGGTTACCATAGAACAAACTCTGCTTAGTTTGGGATCAGATGCCCGTGAATGAGTTATCGTAGGTTAGGAATATTTTTTATTATAATCAAGTCATATTTAATTTTGTCCTTTACAAATTGTTCACTGTTTTTCACGATCGCATAGAATAGTATGAATCGCAAAATCAATGGGTATCTACAGGGCTGTTAACAATATTTATAATTTAATTGCGCTATAGTTTTCCCGCCTAATTAGGGAAATTACAGGCTATTTAACTTCACATTACTTTCCTTACTTAAAAATCAAGACTAATGATATAATAACTCAATTTAAATCTGGAGAAACAGTCAAAGCCTGCGCTCAAAGGCCGTCCTGCTTTGCATTATTATCTTCGAGAGTTCAATGAAATTTTATTGTAGGCTTATCTGAATATGAAAATATGCACAATGACAAGTACACTGACCGACCACTGACATGCATTTAAAATAGCTAAATCGAGGCCCTGGCTTACAGCGTAGATCCTAGATACGTATTTGAAAAAAATGACTCAATATTTTATAGGACTACAATCAAACCCTAAGTTCTACCCTTTCATGAGACCGACTTATAAAAAGATAGTAATCTTAAAACAACCTTATCGATTACGAAGCGAACATCACACTGACGTTTATCATATCGATTAGAATCTCTAAAATTGTGTTTAATGGCATATAATAATAAGATTATTATACCTTTTAACGACATAAGTAAGTTATATATTTGATATAAAACATGTTGTGTTTTTTACCGGGGTATTCATATTTAATCTTCCCACCGATGGGAAAAGGTATTTTATAACTTCACGAAAATAATAATATCCTACTATCCCAAACTAAGCAGAGCTTAGAGCTTGTACTTTGGTAAACAGACAAACAAACATACTTATATACTGCTAAAAACATACATATTATAGATAAATTACACAAAGATTTGTCCTGGGTAGGCTTCAAGATGGGACGAAACAATGATCAAATTGTTTTAAAATTAAATTTGTTTTACTATTTCGCTAGGCGTATGAGTAGGTTCATACCTATATAGATAAAATAAATCATAATCAATCCGCTTAGCCTTTTCCCAAACTATGTTGTGGTCGGCTTCCAGTCTCACCGCCAGCTGAACACCGTATTTTACATGGAATGACTGCCTATCTGTACTCTACAACATATATTACTGGGAAACACAGTACAAACCGCTTTAAAGTTCAGGAGTGGGGGCTTGTCACTTTACGGTAGTATTTTGCTTAGACGTGACGTCACGCAAGCATTGTACTCACTGTATCTCTATAACTCTTTGTTTACGGGACAAAAGGGAAAAAAGGTGTCGCAAACTTTTTTAACATCTAACAGATGGATATAAGAAAAAAAATTGTCATGGTCCCTATTATTTTTGCGAATATTTAAATGATAATTTGATAGAAATTACGTAATTACATCTACATAAGTTTTTGGATTAGTTAATCATTTGAAAAGCGGTTTTTTACGATACGAAATTAATTCTTAATACCTCATTGTCTATTGATATAATTCAATATCAGTGACGTCATTAATTCTATGAATTCTTATAATCATAGGATTAATAGTAAAAACTAATCTATATTTGTGACTGATTAGGCAACTAGCTAAATAGGTAATTATAATTTAATAATAATAATTTATTTAGTCCAGGAAAATTTGTCTGAGCGTTGTGCCCAAGCAAAATATCAGGGCCCGAGTCTGCTATTGACAATTACTTCAATCGTCCGGGTGGGTGGCGTCAGTAGGTCCATTTTAGGATAATTAGCATTCTACTAAACGTCAGAACGTCAAAATTGGCCGTCCCAATGGCCAATTTTAACGTTAAAATGACGTTTTACCTACTTAATTATCCTGACTTGGACCTACTAACGCCACCCACTCAGACGATTTAAACAATTGTCAATAGCAGACTCGGGCCCCAGTGCGCGATTCCGCTATTTTAAAGTCAGTGGGTGGTAGATTATTAAAGTTCCAGTGTACTTGTCATAGTGCCTAATTTTCGTATTCAGATAAGCCTACAATGAACAGTCAGTGGCAATCCTACAATGACAGAAATGGCAAGCACGAAACTTAGACACAATGTCAATTACACTGGAGCGTTCATTAACCTACCACTCATACAAGTCCTCGCGAGTGCAGGTGGCAGGGCACGCTGGGCAACTCATTAAGTGAGCCATCGTTTGGGGTAGGGTGCCACACTCACAAGGCTCAGGTGTGCTGTTGGTAACCCCACCGGCACATAATTTCGTAGAATATAATTACTATAGGTACCTACTCTGCAAAGAGACCCAATACCTTATAAATCGGAAGTAGATAAAACAGAATCAAACTATAAAACCCTGACATTCGATTTCTAGAACAAATAAACCGTAAATAGATGATAAACATTGATAACAATTCATACATCTTTAACTTAGCCGCCATTTTGGTAATCATTTAATCCCCACAGATAAAAAAAACAGTCTGGCGCGTAAATTCATTGACTCGTTCATTGATATTGCATTGCTATTTATAGGATTAATTATATCTACAGGACATATATTTGACCTACAAATATGTTTATTAATAACTCAACTTTTACAACCAAATAAGGCTGGCAATACACGCATCAGATAGACAGTGCACAATACACGGAATGTTCTCGCTTTCGATTTGACTTATTCCAATGATATTCTAATAAACAGATATGTTATAAGCGTGCAATCGTGAAGACTCGAAAACGTCCTAATTGGGACGTATTGCCTTTTATCAACTATCTATTTGTCTCTTTTTTTCTTATGGGTTTTATCGCGCTATCTCTTTTGTATAATTTTGACATGTATGTCAGTTTTTTCGATTGTTTTGTATGTGTATAACATATCTGTTTATTAGAATATCATTGACTTATTCCAATAATATATCCAGAGATAGTTTGCCCTGCTACAGTCCTTTTTTGTGTGGCACTTATGGTCTGGCCGCTAAGAGAATGCCTGCCTGACACATGTCAGTTGGTTTTGATTTGTATGGGGAAATAAAAACCCTGTTATACCTTTCGGTTTTTCATAACTTATAGTTAAGAACCATTTGGATAACTACAGCTTTCAAAATTAATAATTTCGATCTCAAAAATTAGGAGACACATTGCCACAGACAGGCCCACACACACACAGACAGACAGACAAACCTATCACTAGCAACAGACAACACCGCGTTTATACGAGGTATAACCGCGGTGTAAATCAAAAGACATATTTTTTCTTGAAATAATTTATTATCAGCTGCCTATTTTAACATCTATGCATTCCCCATCTTCTAAACCAAGTTCCTGAGGCGTATTCTTATCTGAAAACAATAATAAATGAATATTAGATCTCTTTGCTATTATTTTACTATTTTCCTAGACATATAATAAGTAATATGATGATCAAAAGACAATTGATATTGTAAGATAGCTAATTACCCATGTCACAATAATATTAATATTTATTAATAGTACACTTAGGTCTAAATATTTATTATTTATATGCAAGCAAGTATATTAAATAATGTGCTAATTTATTAGCTAAAATCTACATTATTAAAATGTTAGTTTTCTTATAAGTCAGTTTGAATAAATAAAATTATTAATAAAAAACGTGTATAACAAATACATTGTCTTGACTAATCTTTTAAAGACAACACAACAGATAATAAGGGTATATTTCTTTATATCATTCAATTTATAAAAAAAAAAAATTTATAAGTTTCAAGTATTCAGAAAAAAAGGAAAAAAGTAAAAAACCTACTTGATAGCAAATCCCCATCAAAATAAAACTTCAGCCTATGTAATGATATTTCTAAATGCTCCGCACACTTGCTCATGGCTCTTGCCAGCTTCTCGTCCGGCGGTATTGACGTTTCAAACGGTCTCTTACTATTTTGACACTGGAACTTGATTCTCAGCCCGTTACTTACAGAATTCGTACTCTTTTTATCTTTCACAAGTTCGGTGACATTTCTATTAACGATCCCACCGTCTATAAACTTAGCTATACTATAATCTATGGATTCTGGTGAATCATCAATCTTCAGAATTCTATCGTTGTACATAAATAACAAATTATCGTAAGTAACTCCTTCTTTTTCAGCAAAATACTGGAAAATTTGTGTAAACTTCTGATATTTTCTTATTTGAAACTTAATTACATCTAAGTTCTGCCAGTAGACCTTCACGGACATTTCCTCGTTATCATCCTCTATTGGGTCTTCGTCAACTACTGTGACTACGTTACTTCCAGAAAACAGCTCTGTCTCCTCACATTCATCAGGGTACTCATATGTGTTGCCCACACTGTAGATAGGCCCACTCATGGGCTGTCGGGCCCTGCCTCGACCTCTAGCCCTTCTGCTTGGGGTCCTGCCTCTAGGAGAAGCTCTGGGAGCCGCCCCCCTCCCCCTAGGAGCTACACCTCTCCCCCTAGGTGAAGCTCTATTGCTTGGCGTCCCTCTACTACCTGGAACCCAACTTCGGCGACCTCTAGCTCTCACTGGAGGACTATCCTCGACTTCTATAGTACTAGTGTCAGGTGCAACAGGTTTTTTTTTTGTGCTTAGCCTTGTTTTGGCGACTAGACGCTTACTAACTCTGATATTGGAACATTCCGGTTCAAAATCAACGTCTGGCGATTTACGTTTTCTCCCGCGTCCCCGGCTCGATTTTCGTTTACTATTGTTCGCTATAATAGTATCTAAAGTATATTCTTCATTATCAGTACTATTTACAGTCAAATTTAGAGAAGAATTACCTTCAGCCTTTGAGTTTGTTTTCGTGTTTTGGACGTCCCAAGAGTCATCTAAGTCAATTTCGGTCACTTTTCTATCTTTTTCTTCGTATTTGTTCTTTATCTTCTGTAGCTTTTGTGCTATATTACCGTAACAGTCGTCCTCTGAATCTGATGAAGACATTATTTAAAAACCTTAGTAAGAAACACCGTTTGAAAACACAAACACATTAGAGTATTAGACTAGACTTGTGATAGATTATTATTTTGACGTTATTTGAAAAAGCTAGTGTAGTGCAAAGGTTAATTTCACAAAATTTTTATTCGATTATTCCATCTGCAAAGTCATAATCACACACTGATATTCTACAACAAAATTGGTTTTTACTTACATAAAATTTTAATGATACTTAACTAATAACCATAAATTACAAGATTATTACAGTATTTACATTATTTTTAAGGGCTATAAACAACTCGATCCTAAATTTTGGATTTAGAGTAATACCATTTTCTCTAAATGCCGTTATATTAAGTATCCAATAAAAAATATAATGCATGTTAAGAAAACAAAAATCCAATATTTTTAGTTTTAACAATAAAACAATATGATCACATTTCTGGATTTTGGAATCGATTCTATTTTTGGTACATAATATGGACATCTCTAGAAGATCCTGACATGTTCGTTTTATTTTTCCGTCGAAAATGAGAAGCTTTTGTTTAAAGGTGTAAGTAGGTGATTTTTTACATAAAATAAATAAAGAGTAATAACGTTTTCACCAATAAAGTTATTGTTTACTCGCTGTAACCTTTTTGTACGCACGTGTAGAACAGACAAATTATTATTGCATTGAATTCGCAATAACAAAACGCGAATTAAGAATGTGATATGATAATCTGAGTGCTGATAAGACATTGTTTACGAAAATCTTTTTGTATTAAATCATCAATGTTCATTAGTCATATCATAATAAATAAAGAGTTATCAACAATAATGAAACAAATCTTTACAAAAGAAAATAGTCGTTTTTCCGTTTCCTGTTTTCATTGATTGTAAATATTCTATCAATTCCTACTAAACTTAGGTAGGTACCTACTTAGTAAGTTTTTTAAACG
This sequence comes from Autographa gamma, assembly GCA_905146925.1. Taxonomy (NCBI): domain Eukaryota; kingdom Metazoa; phylum Arthropoda; class Insecta; order Lepidoptera; family Noctuidae; genus Autographa; species Autographa gamma. Next base: position 5,504,516 of record LR989877.1, on the reverse strand, counting down.
AATTAAAAAAAAAAGGAAGTAGCTAGTCAAGTTGACTGTAATTTTTTACGTTTCTTACCTTGAAGTTTTGACTGGGTAGACCGATTTTGATGATTTTTTTTTTAAAGTGGGTCTTTTTTGGTTGAAACTGCCTCGTTGGCCTTGTGGTGCTTAGCGCGACTGCTACGCTAGAGGTCTTGGCTTCGATTCCCAAGTCGACCAACGTGTTATTGGGTTTTTCTGTGAAATTCTCATTAGCAGGTCGGAGTTTGGATTTGTGCCCGGTTAGTGGCAATAGGCTCGCCCCCTATTACATGGGACCTAAAGTCCTTTTTTGGTCTTTTTTGGTCCAGTTTTGGCAGTGGGATCCATAGGAAAAAAAAGACTTATTTTATAGTTGCTTCTTTGTTATTATTATTTTGTAAATATGTTTAATTTGCTCTGTTAGGCAACTACTTATTTCTTTATACACTTAATCATGCCATCGTAAGTAGGTAATTAATAATTACCCACATTACAGAGTTGGATTATAATATTATAATTCCAGTTATTAAGTACTAGGTCTTTTTTATTAATTAGTGAATTAACTAAGTATCTATGCTTAAGTATTTTGAACAAAATGAAAATTAATAAAAAACAGTTTGCAACAATAAGCCATCATAGCCAGTTCCCTAAAATTTTATTAAATCGCGTATAAAATTGTCGCTCTGGTTTTATAGGGCCTAAGTATTAATTTACTTAGTAGGTAACGCAATTCATTACTCCTGAACATTTTATTTTTAAACTGCTTTGTTGGTGATTCTATCTGTGTATCCGTCTGTGGTATCGTTTCTCCAAAAGTGATGAACCGATTTTGATATTGTGGACCCGGAGGTTTTTATAGTCGGCAAGAGACAAAGCCTTTGTTGGAGATGGATGTTTATATATTATCAGGTGAGACAATTTTTAGGGTTCTATACCGAAAGAGTAGTACGGAACCCTAATTCCAAGTCTTCGCTACGGGTCCTTGTCTGTCTTTCAGTTGGCTAGTAATCATGAAACTTAGTACCTACATAACTTATATTCGACAAAACAAATAATTTTGATTAAGTATGAGTTTGATTTCGAATTTAGTTTTCTATTCTATTAAGTACAGAAAATAATAAAAATGTTCCGGGACATCTCACACACGGTTATCTGATCCCAAGCTAAGCAGAGCTTGTGTTATGGTAACCAGGCAACTGATAAACATACTTATATAGGTACCTACATATTTCTATATCTATACATATTAAAGATAATTTACACCCAGACACAGAACAAATGATCATGCTCATCACACAAAGATTTGTACTGAGTGGGAAATGGCAATCGATCCCACGACCTCCCGTATAGAAGTCAAGGTCCACGAGACCAACAGGACCGCCAAAAATACTTAATAACTTAATGTTCTTTTTTAGTAACATTATAAATTCTAAATCCTACTTAAAGTACGCCTTTTTTTATTAAAAAGCCTATGTCTCTATCGTATTATTTGCATGCGATAAAATAAAGAAATAAAATGATTATTTATTATCTATCAAATCATTTACAACAAATATTTTCATATTTATTGCTTAAATCAAACGCTTTAATGATAATTGATTCATAAACCTTATAGACTATCAAATATTTCTTTACAATTGAGATAAAATTTATATTGTATTCGGGAAACATAAAATTTATCCATCAAAGTACATTTCCGGCGGTTTTCTTTTGACTTTTTCGGATTCACTGGGCCTCGATTCAGCTATATTAAATGCATGTCAGTGGTCTGTCAGTGTACTTGACATTGTGCCTAATTTCCGTATTCAGATAAGCCTCCAGTAAAATTTCATTGAACTCTGAAAGATCTTATTGACCAATTAATTATCGTAATGACAGTTAGCAGAATGCCGATTATCGTAATAATTACCAAATGAAGCAGGACATTCGATCAATTCAAGCGACTCTTAAATACCTGAATCGAGGCCCTTAGCACAAAGTTCCTGAGACTCAAAACAAGCAATAAAACTTGTGAATTTACTATTAATAAATTACCATTACATAAACATTACTTTACTGCCTCGTTGGCCTAGTGGTGCTAAGCGCGCCTGCTACGCTAGAGGTCTTGGGTTCGATTCCCAGGTCGACCAAGGTGTTATTGGGTTTTTCTATGAAATTCTCAGTAGCAGGTCGGAGTTTGGATTTGTGCCCGGTTAGTGGCAATAGGCTCGCCCCCTATTACATGGGACCTGAACATATCGGCGAACTGTGGGTGTACATTGGTACACCTCTGCCTACCCCTTCGGGGATACAGGCGTGATGATATGTATGTATGTATGTAAACATTACTTAAGTAAGACTACTTGTCCAGAAAATAACCATACAAATCAAGACCAACTGACATGTGTCACGAACACCTTCTCTCAGCGGCCGAAGTATATCCATTTGATAACCTTGACTTTAAAATTATTCTAGCACCTTCAAGATTGTTACAAAATACCTCTTGTGTATGACATCAGGATCAATGACTTTATTAAACCTCTTTTTTCCTCAATACGGCGCTCGAAAAATATTTACAATTATTTTATCTGTGTACAGAATCAGTTTACGATCAAGATTGTTTAAACCAATTAATTGATTACAATCGAATGTTTGATTATCTTAAGATCTACTATCGACAGGAAAACAAGTCAGAATCATGTCTATTCACACGTAATTTTCAAGATAAATCAATAAATAAGTGTATTTTTATGTAAACCATTTAATTTTATTTATCTATTAATTTTCAAATCAATCATTTTGACAGAATCCGGTTTTGAGGTTAGGATTTTTTTAAAGAGATATTTTTCTAAGGTTTTTGGTAGAAAATCACCGTTTAATGTTGGACTCTTTTCTTATTTTTCGTTTAATTGTTATGCCTAGATAACACCCGGTATCTTAAACATAGGTCAACAAAAAAATTGTTTCAACCGTCAAATCTCATCTCATCTCGTCTTTAAGTCAACCAATAACAGTCATGATCCGTTGATTTGCCAAAAAAAAATTGATCAGCCTTTCTAAAATCAGGGGATAGTGTGGAAAAAAGAGTTTTACTTACTGATTTAATTTATTTTAATAAGATTTAATTTAATAAGGATGACAAAACCATATTATTATCAAATGTTAAACGTGCCGTATATATTTATAAGCTGTTATTTTTAATTTCATATCGGGTGACAAACTTTATAATTAAGAAACGTGACAAAATTAAATAAATATTTACCAATCTGAGATTTTGATAATAGATGGCGCTGTCATCGATCAATGAAATAGCATTATTTAATCGTTTTATCTAAATTGATCTTGAAAAACTTCAGAAAGGCCGAATAAATATTAATTGACAATGATTGAACGTTTCTTGTGATTCATTTAAATATATAAATTTCGTAGATTTGTGTAATAATGTAAAACGGTGGGAAATTTTCTTATTCTTGCGTAAACCGAACCGGTGCTGGTGAATCATTCTTGCTAATTTTTGCCTACTGAATTAAGTACTCAGTCTATTAAATAATATAAACTTAGATCCAGCCATCTCTTCTTGTTTTGCCTTATTAAGATTGTTAGCAACGCACTAAGTCGAGGTCCGAACCCCGCGGGGGGTGCCTTTAGTGGACGTTGCTGACGTAGTTAGTTTTTCTATTGCTCTGGCTGGTTTGGTTTTCACCAGAAAGACCGGCAAACCTCTACAAAACAAAATCCTCCAAATATAGGCAGACCTATTCAAATAAATCCAATGAAACTTTAAATACTTAACTACCTATTAAGTGCAAAAAGTTATAGAAATCATTCAATCATTCGTTCATTGTTCACAGCTTCAACCTTCACCGTCGCTTTGCTCGTGGCTGTCGCCGCTGCCGCTGAAACCAAAAACAACACAGACTTTAAGAGTTTCCAAGGAGTCGACCCCAATACCCTGAGTTGTGACCCTGCAGGACATGTACGTATTTCCATGTAGCTATGATTTTCATCATCATCTCCCGAGCCTTTTCCCAACTATGTTGGCTCGGCTACCAGTCTTACCGGATTCAGCTGAAAACCGATTTATATAGAACAACTGCCTATCTGACCTCCACAACACATTTTACTGGGAAACACAGTATCCCATAGTAAGACTGGTTGTCGGAATTGAAAGATCTATGTATGACAGTCGAGACCTACTGTTTAACGTGCTTAGAGAGGTCTCGGTATGTTATAAATGGTCACCCATCTACGGACCAACCGCGAGCGCGGCTTAACCTGTATTATCGAACTGTATAGCTTACACTTAGCCACGAGCCCTTCATGTATTATTTTATGTCTCAATAATTATCATAATCACGCCTCCTGCCCTTGTAGGGGTAGGCAGAGACCACTTCTTTCCACTTGCCACAATCCTTACACGCTTGTTTCGCTTCGTCCACTTTCATTATTCCCTTCATATATGCTCTCATTTCAATAATTAATCTAACCTATAAACATTGCGCTAAATATTTGTACTAATATTATGTGAAATAACGCGAACACAGAACACCTGATCGTGCTCATCACACAAAGATTTGTCCTGGGGATGACCACGAGCTCCGGTATAGCAGTCAGAGTCACTAACCACTAGACCATCAGGCCCATCTTTTAAGCTGGTAATGACATATTGCTGTCTCTTTCAGATCTTCCTCCTTCTCCCTCACTTTACCGACTGCTCTAAGTACTACATGTGTGCCCATGGACAAGAAGTAGAGTTCCAGTGCCCGGGAGGGACTATATTCGATTTTGAAGGACAGGTAAAGATACCATCATCAATTATATTATACAGGCTGTTAAGGAACCCCTGTCCGACTCGAAAGGGTGATGCTCAAATAAAATGTCAAATTTGGAAAATAGGTGATAGAAATAATAATAATGGATTTTGAAAAAAACATTTTTTGCCCCGAAGTACCTTAAATATGAGATTAAAACAAGAACTATGACACCAATTACGTCAATATCTTTGGGGGATTTTTGTCTGGTAACATCTGGAACGACGCCATGACTCTCAATCAAGATTTGAGAAAAAATAATAGGTTATAATATTTATTTCTCCACGTTGTTGTAATCAGGTATCATACAACACCTTCAGGGATCGGACAGAAGTTACTTTACACCCTGTATGCCTTCTAAGACCATAGTTCTAAAGTCCTGCGTAGTCTAAATGATTCAATATTTATTAGCTAATAAAACAAGGAACAAACAGCATTGATCATTTTGGATTGCGAATTCCACACGATGTTTTCGTTCTCCGATAGAAGTGTCTTAGAATAGAAATAGTTAATAAAGATTGGTACTTGCCTGGGTGTGAACCTGCAACCTCGTATATTAAAATCCGTTAATTGAACTGCTTGGCCACTGCGACTTAGTTTAATGTGTACTTGATTACCCAGGGCTGCAACTGGTCATGGGCCGTGTCTTGCAACTTGAGGGTGCCCAAGGATGATGAGGAGGAGGGTTCTGGAGACGAGGCCGACGGTCTCATCGGAGCCTTCGCAGATGCTCTGGAGATGCAGGCTGGCGGTGAGTTCCATCATACATCATCATCATCATCTCCCGAGCCTTTTCCCAACTATGTCGAAGTCGGTATATTTAGGTCCCATGTAATAGGGGGCTACTAACCGCGCCCAAATCCAAAGTCCGACCTGTTACTGAGAATTTCATAGAAAAAAAACAAATAACATCTTGGTCGACTCGGGAATCGAACCCAAGACCTTTAGCGTAGCAGTCGCGCTAACCACTAGGCCAACGAGGCAGTTTATCATACACATGTGTATACAATAAGTAACTTTTATATTGTTTTCAGATGTGGCTAGTGTAAGGCCTATTTCGCCGATCCTTGGCAGGTACAACGGTATCATTAACTGCAACAGAGCCGACGTCGCCGCGAAACACGTTCCTTACGCGTAAGTACTCACTCTTTGATAGTTCAATCATTCATTCATACATAACATATCATCACGCCTGTATCCCCGAAAGGTTGGGCAGAGGTGTACCAATGTACACCCACAGTTCGCCGATATGTTTAGGTCCCATGTAATAGGGGGCGAGCCTATTGCCACTAACCGGGCACAAATCCAAACTCCGACACCCAATAACACCTTGGTCGACTTGGGAATCGAACCCAAGACCTCAAGCGTAGCAGCGTAGCGCGTTTGGCACCACTAGGCCAACGAGGCAGTCATTCATTAAATCACACGAAATTCATTACCCGTAAAATTTTCATATTGTACGATGAGCAGTGCCTCGAAAGTAGCTGAAACTTTAAATGCATGTCAGTGGTCGGTCAGTGTGCTTGTCATTGTGCCTCATTTTCGTATTCAGATAAGCCTACAATAAAATCTCATTGAACTGTCGAAGAGAATGATCGTAATGACAGTTAGCAGAATGCTAGTTATAGCAAAAATGAAATGATAACCTAAAATATGAATGTGACAACACTAAATAAGTTTATCGTTTTCATAATATTTTATTTTACATCAAAATTAAACGCATTTATTTAGTTGATTAAATCATCATCATCATCTCCCTGCCTTGTTCCCAATTACTTGTGGTCGCAATGCGTATTCAGCGACCATTCATATCTACAACTTGTCATCTCAGTATTCACTCCTTTCTTTCACACAATCTATACATCACTTTTTTGTTCTTTCTCCATATCACATTTATTAAATAACTAGCTGTGCCCTGCGGTTTCACCCGCATGAATATCTAGGTCCCGTTCCCGGTGCCTTTATGTTTGGCCGGCAATGACTTATTTTTTTTTCCGCGCAATTTTCAATTTTTTATATAATATATAGATAATAACTAACACAACAAAAAAAGAATTAGTGGAATCGGCCCAGGCGTTATTGAGTTATGCGCTTACCAACACATTTAGCAATTCATTTTTATATATAAGATAATATATTAAATTTCAATCATTTATTAAATAATAATATATACACGTCCCACTGCTGGGCACAGGCCTCTTCCCATATAGAGAAGGCACGAGCATTGATCACCACGCTTGCTCTCTGCGGATTGGCGATTTCAGATCCCAATTTCGGAATCCAGGTTTCCTCACCATATTTTCCTTCACCGTTTGTCAGAAGTGTCTTAGAATAATTAAGAAAGTACATCTAACTTTGAAGAGCCACATTGGGAAAATCTCAAAATCCGATCATTGAACCACTAGGCCACCACGACTAAATAATAAATATAGTTTTTCTCTTTCAGTGGTGACTGCCAAAGATATTGGAGGTGTGTAGCCGGGGTCCCCCAAGTAGCATTCTGTACAGACGGTCTGTTCTTCAACGATGCAACCCAACAATGTGATTTTGAAGCCAATGTCAAATGTCACGTACAACAAGAGGACGAATTACAGAGCGAGTTCATTAAGTACCAATAATAACGACCATCGGCTTTTTACGGTTGATTTTTATCGATATTCTATTCTTTTTCCTATTACAAATTTCTGTTCCAATTGACATTTAAATTAATCATCTGTCAAATCTAAGTCAAGCTGTGATTGGTTGATAGCAACGAGGTTGCATTTGTAACTATAGAGTGAGCATATCAGAGTTTAAACCGTAAGCACTAGTGTGAACAAGTGTTGTCGTGAATTAAGTATGAAGATGGAGCTTGCCGTTTTAAAAAATCTATCCAAAACACTAATATTATCCTAACAATGTCAAAACCATCGATATTTTCTTATATAAGATTCTCGTTGCGCGAAAATTAACTTAAATGAAAAACGAAATGTACTAGGATCAGACTAAAAACTGCTCTCGCTTGGCATAAGGGGAACCTAGCCATAGTAGCAGTCTATGTATATCATACGTCGATGGTTGATAGCATTTTCTTTCCACCAATCACACTGGTTGTCATTCGATTTTATAACAGATTTAATTTAACAAACTTTCAGTAATTTTGTTTAATAATTTAATGGTATGTATAGTATTTTTAACCTACTTCAAAATAGAGGATGTATTAAATTCGACTGCATTTTTTTACATTCGTTACCACAGAACTTTTGACTGGGTGGACCGAGTTTGATGATTCTTTTTTTTTATTTAATAGTTATAAAGCTTTGACAGTGGGATCCATAAGACGTGCTATAAGACTTATTTTGATACAGTTTTTTTTTTGTTAGAATTATATCGATAAGTATCGACCTAAAGGATTACGATCAACTCTGCATTGAGTATTATTAGTTTTTAGTATCGATTGACTTGTGAAGTTTTAAATCCAACATAGTTGTAATAAAATGGATATAGCTATATTAATATAAGCATCTTTCTACATAACTATGATGAGTTTAACACCACATAATGTTTTTGAAGTGCAGATATAATTAAAATTGTATAAAATTTAATTATTTCGATGTCTAACAATAAAAATCTGTAACTCATTGAGAAATGGTTAAATATAGTGCATAATATGAACGAATGCTCAAACGTTACTTACTTTTAAGACGCGTGCTGTCTTTGTCTTTTGAAGGTGTAATGTAGAGACGGAGAGATATTTAAGACCCACTTAAAATTAAGTTTCCTTTGAGTATCGGTAGATCTTATATTACATTTGCACTCCTCAATCGATAACATCTTATTTAAGTATTTTATTGTATTTTATTTATATACTAAACGTGGAAACCGATGAATTGTATTAATGTGTATAAATATTACAGTAAATGTTACTATATAATTAATTCGTTTTTCTTTCAATATATCTATAAAAAAAAGATCAATACCCGAATAAATAAATAGTTTATAATAATAATAATGAATAAAATAAATAAAAATATGAAATAAACGACTAAATACTCATGGAAAATCATTTAAAAAAGAACAAAGAAAATTATTGAATTTATTCAGTCTAGTTTTCCCAAGCTATGCTGTGGTCGGCTACCAGTCTCACGGGATTCAGCTGAACACCGTATGTTACAGAGCGACTGTCTATCTGACCTCCACAACACATGTTACTGGCTAACACAGTATCGTGAGAGTAGGTCTAGGTATTATTATTAGAGAAGGTAATATAGATAGATAATTAAAACAAAACATTATTTCACATACATTTAATAATACAAAAATAATGTTAATTGAGATTCGATAAATATCGAGTACAATGCTTTCTGGTGCATCCAAAATATATTACTTTATTAATTAATTATATTAACCAACGGCTGCTGAAAGGGTGATCAACTTAATCTGTTGTCAAATCAATAATAATAATATAAAATAATAATATTCTGGGACATCTCACACACGGTTGTCTAATCCCAAGCTAAGCAGAGCTTGTGTTATGGTAACCAGACAACTGATAAACATACGCATAAATTTCTAAATACATACATATTATAGATAAATTACACCCAGACACCGAACAAATGATCGTGCTAATCACACCAACATTTGTCCCGGGTGGGAATCGAACCCACGACCTCCGGTATAGCAGCCAGGGTCTCTAACCACTAGACCAACAGGCCCGTCAAAAAAATCAAAATCGGATCACGATTGTGATTGGTTGACAAAAAGACAATCAGCCAATCACAGCGCTTAAAATGAGATTTGACATGTGATTAACTAATTATTGTGTTGATCAACGAATCAGAAACCGGGGGTAAATGTGTTTAGTAAAATATCTTAAACAAATGTGGATTAATTTTTAACCGACTTCAAAAATGGGGGAGGAACTCTTTTTGGCTGTGTTTTTTATGTTTGTTACCACAGAACTTTTTAATTTGTGAACTGATTTTGATGTTTTTTTTTATTTGAAAGCTGGTGCTTCCTTTTCGGTCCTATTTTTGGTCCAGTTTTGACAGTGGGGTCCATAAGAATATATAAGACATATTTTGAATTCGTTTTTTTTGTTATAATTATTAACCCTTGAATAGGTCTGGGGCGGGTACATCGACTTGTTCATAGGGGTAGTAAGGATGGTCTTGCCAGAACGAGGGGAAAACTACCCGGTAGTCTTTGTTGAACTTAGCTGAAAATAATAATAAATACAACATCACATACATTGATCTGAACCCAAAGTAAGTAGCTAAAGCACGTGTTATGGAAGTCAGAGACAACGAAACTACAAACTCCCAGACCCGGGAGAATGAAGACAAGTGATTGAAATAGGCCCGTCTAGTGATCGAACCCGGGACCTCACAGTTAGCGTCACCTGACATAAATTTAATTATTTAAGATTCTCTAGGAATAGGTTTGGTCGACTCTACTCGTGATCAGAGGGCTGGTTTGTTCCTTGCACAGAGAATCGGCATAGCCATCCAACGTGGCAATGTGCCTTCTGGGCACGTTCCCCGCCATTGACAAGGATGACGATGAGTTCTTTGACGCCTGTTAGTTTTATTCATGTTTATAAATGTAAGTTTTAATTTTAAAATACTTGTAAGTGTTTCTTGTAAAATTTGATTTAAGTATTGAATTGTAAATAAAAGTAGGAATAGGTTTATAAGGATTCTTAAATGTTTTTAAACTTACCCAAATTTTCCATTTCTTCATTAGTAAGTTTGAAGTCAAAAACTTGTATGTTTTCTTCGATACGATTCTTATTAACAGACTTGGGAATTGGGACTACTCCTCTCTGGACCTAAAATAGACATATATTATGTTATAAGCTAAGATCCAAATAGACGACGACAATTTTATTGATAATAGCTTATTAAAACATGTCGGCTGTCAGTCTTGCCGGATTCAGCTGAATACCGTATTTTACACGGAGCGACTGCCTGTCTGACCTCCACAACACATTTTACTGGGAAACACAGTATCCCATAGTAAGACTGGTATTCAGAATTGACTTAACGACTGGCAAAGATGTTTGTATGACAGCCGGGATAGGACTGTTTAACGAAACACGACACAAACACTACATATAACTAAGAAATAATAATAAGTATATAAATGAATAGTCTTATGTTTTTTCTTATTAAAAAATCAGTTAGTAGTCAGTGGACTTCAATATTTATCAACATCCGTTTAAAAATTCTAAAAATCTACTCGTGATCAGAGGGCTGGTTTGTTCCTTGCACAGAGAATCGGCATAGCCATTCAACGTGGCAATGCTGCCAGCCTTCTGGGCACGTTCCCCGCCATTGACAAGGATGACGATGAGTTCTTTGACGCCGTTTAGTTTTTATTTATGTAAGTTTTAATTTTAGTATAGTTAGAGTTTGTTCTTATATTAGATTTAATTGTGTATTAATAAATAATCAGAAGTATCAATTAAATACAAATAATAAAAATTCTAAATAATCTTACCAAATATCTCAATGATATTTGCGGGGTAGTTTTGTTATACTTCTTGGCGAGTTCCACCAGAGTGGGGTCATTGGCCCTCGGCGGCGGGGGTCCAGATTCCTTGCTGAAGAGGGACCCAAAGGGGGTGTACGCCATGACCACTATGTCGTGAGCCTTGCAGAACTCAAGCAGCTTGTTTTGAGCTAAATTCAGGTTAACCTGGTGACAGAACGAACAATTTTTTATATGTATATTTTTGGACCAAGTCTTGCGTTTTTGGTATAGCAGATTTGTTACTTTCTCCCGCGAGCTGTTTGTGAAGCATTCGGCAGGCGGCTCTCCGTGGCCCACTTTTCGCCCCCGCGAGGAACGAGACGTGATGGGTGGCGAACCACATCGCCGCCATTTTGGATAATTAAATTATTTTTGTAATTATCCGTTGCGTTCCTGCGGGATAAGGATTTGGGAAAGGATATGTTGGAAAGGATAACAAGGTAGGACGGGTTATAGGATGCTACCATCACGGAGGTACAATGAATGTGACAGTAACAGCTAGGGCAGTCCGGGGTCGCGTACCCGTGGTGGATCTAGCCAACTGTCGGACAGATAACTGGTAGATACACCCTCTGAACACTTTGTCATTGATAAGGTCCTATATCGAAAAATAATGAGTTAAAACACTTATCCCTGGTTTCTGAAATTCTGATCAACTTAATCTGTTGTCAAATCAACTGATCACGATTGTGATTGGTTGACTAAAAGACTAACAACCAATCACAGCGCTTAACATTTAATTTGACAGGTGATTAACAAATGTTTAATTTGTTGATCAACGTTTCAGTAACTAAAAATGTATGTAATGTAGTAGAATATATCTTTATTTCTTAAAAAATGTGGATTAATTTGATCCCATTTAACCGACTTCAGAAAAGGAGGTAAGTACTCAATTTGGCTGTTATTTTTAATGTTTGTTGGAATACCACAGAACTTTTGACTGGTTGAACGGATTTTGATGATTCTTTTTTATTAGAAAGCTGGTGAAACATACCTCAACTTGTAAGACTGCGGGCTTGATCTCGCAGTTAGCAAGGATTCTTTCAATCTGGCTGACGTTGAAGTTAGATATGCCTATAGACTTAGCCAGGCCTAGCTTTTTAGCTTCTTCCATCCCCTTCCAGGTGTCTAGGTAGTCTATAATGTCGAAGCCACTGTGGTCAGCCTAAAATTAGAAAAAAAGTCACAATAGAAAAGTCACAATAGAATATAATAATAATAATATTCCGAAACATCTCACACACGGTTATCTGATCCCAAACTAAGCAGAGCTTGTGTTATGGTAACCAGACAACTGATAAACATACTTATATTTCTAAATACATACATATTATAAATAAATTACACCCAGACACAGAACAAATGATCGTGCTCATCACACAAACATTTGTCCTGGGTGGGAATCGAATCCACGACCTCCAGTATAGCAGTCAGGGTCACTAACCACTAGACCAACAGGTCAATCATCTATCAAAAGATAAGTAGCCTAAACCATACCTGGTTTTTTAATTTCTAGTCCTTTAAAGTTATCGATATGATATCCCTAAAGGTTGTTTTATTAAGATTGGTAGCAACGCAACTAAGTCGAGGTCCGAACCCCGCAGGGGGTGCCCTTAGTGGACGTTGCTGACGTAGTTAGTTTTTCCTATTGCTCTGGCTGGAGGCCTTAAGGTCCTCGCCAAAAGTCCGGTGAAGCAGTCAAAGCCTGCGCTCAGGCTGACTGCAAAGATCCCTAACAAAAAAAAAAATGCCCTAAAGGTTTAGTTACAAGGAAAACTCACGTGAATTGATAAAACATAAATATTTTGATATAAATCTTTTTTCATCAAAATCTACAAAATCTTTTGATCTTACGGATAAAGACCGGATGCTAGTTTCTTGTCTACTAATCAAAGTAAACAAACATTACGAATAGTATTTGTCATAGAGTGTATGAAATTTGTATGAGAGTCGTCATCGCATTAAATAATACAGATAATAATACTTTTTTTTTTAGCAGGTGATACTCATTGTTTAGCCAGCCTTGCGTCCCCAGGGGGTTGAGGATGCAAGAGTCCGGGCTTCCAGAGCCTTGAGAAAGGCTCCGACTACTCCAGCAAAACACCTGGTGCCATCCTTCGGCTTAGTGGCCACCATAACGCCCCCGGCGACTGCCCACTTAGTGGCGGGCCCGACATGACCTCCGTCATATGTAGGAGGGAGGACATTAATATCCTGGGACAACTCACACACGGTCATCTAATCCCAAATTAAGCAGAGATTGTGTTATGGTAACCAGACAACTGATAAACATACTTATGTGTTTCTTTCTAAATACATATAACTTCTATAGATAAATTAAAAGCAGGCACAGAAAAACATAGACGAAATTTTGCAACGCACTAAGTCGCGGTCCGAACCCCGCAGGGGGTGCCCTTAGTGGACGTTGCTGACGTAGTTAGTGTTTCCCATTCCTCTGGCTGGAGGCCTTAAGGTCCTCGCCAAAAGTCCAGTGAAGCAGTCAAAGCCTGCGCTAAGGCTAACTGCAACGATCTCTACCAAAAAAAAAAACCTCGTGAACCAACCGTATATCGACGGGTCCTACGTATACTGGTACAAGTGCAAAAACACAACTGTTCAGGAGAGCGGTTCAAAGGTTCTAAAGCTTGTAATTTTGTCATAAATCAATAGAAATACTTGAAATTTTGAGATGTTATATTTGAATCTCTAAGAAACAAGATTGCATTATTGTTTCTTAATTTTTTTTTATACTTTGGAAAATAGTGTCACTTGCATTGATGTAGCTTGTTTTATTTATTATGGTAAAACCTGTAAACTGATACAAGTGCCACTTATACCAGTATACAATGTACTTGCTAATTCTTGTAGTAACAGAAAATTTGAGAATTTTACTGTTTTAATATGCTATTTCCAATCTACTGATTAATATGAGGTTATAATATTAACAATAAAATCTTCTTTTATCGACTTTTAAACACTTACACCAGTTTACTCAGTACTGGAAAACTACTTGCAACAGTTTTCTGCATTGTTATTTGTTATTAAACTTAAATATTTAAAGGGTGAGGCAGGAAATGAAATAAAAATACAAAATTGAAGTCTTTTCCAGACCTACCTATGCTTAATAGGTGTTGTTAATCGGACGTTAATATTATTATGGCACTCATATTACTATCCTCTATGCGGCACTCTTAATGAAAAATTAAATCGATGGACTTGCCATCTTAAAAATAATAAAACTAAAAAATTTAATCTTCTTAATTAGGAACTTTCGGTAATTATACCTAGCAAGGCACCGACTCCATAAAATTATAAAGTTGTATTGTAGGTTAATACTAGTTTAGGTTTGGCTTATTAATATATTTAGGTAGGTTATAGTATTATTTTTAACTTTTTAGTGCTATTATCGATTTTTAAAGTAAGTTTATTCTTTGCACAAAGTTTTTTATTGGTTTATTTTTAGTGATATATTTTAAATCTTAGATAATAATAATTATATGGCCTTCACCCATTCATCATTCTCATGATAATTTCCATCAAACCAAATGCAGTGCCACGCATCTCACAAACAACGAATTCCGGCTACATTCACGAGGCCATCGTAGCTTCATCATCAGATCTGATGGTAGAATGGTTCTTATTGAACGCAAATGCTTCACTTGCTGTAGAAAAAACCAAATTTGCTGTACGCTTTCCTATAACATTATATAACGCTATAACATTTGAAGAGTTCCCTCGATTTCACCAAGATTCCATCATCAGATCCCGACTTGGTGACTATGGGACCATTTGGGAAGTATACCTTTTCCAACAAAGAAAAAAAATATTTCAAATCGGTTTGGAAAGCAAAGGAGACATGCGCGCACATAAAAAATCCGAATTGAAAACCTCCTCCTTTTTTATAAAGTTCCCCCATGGAATTATTATCCAGTTTTCAAAAAAGGGAAGCAAAACTTAAAATCAAAAACGAAAGATTGAGTTACTTTGTTTTATATATGATCAAACAATACAAAATATATCATCATACTATTTAAAATGTCAATTAATATTTATTTTCGTAATTTCCTGGAGTGTTTATTTTACTATCTTTTTTTTCTAATAAATCTAGCATTACTTGACCTCTTGAGCGCTTCATTGTTGTGACATGTTACCACTACTAAATCAAGACAAACCAAATCTGAATAGTTTTTTAATAAATGAATATGTAACCTAAAACGCATCGCAGTTATACCAGTGTTGTAACGTGCTCCCGACAACGAGTCGCGTCGCACGCGACTACCTACACTGGTGCAAGTGACTTATACCAGTGTAGATGGTCGTGTGGCAGAAAATCATGTCACTTATATTAGTTCACAAGTTTGTATCTTTGAAATTACTTGATAATTTAATATAATTTTTACAGGATATAAAGTTAAGGTAATTTTAAGGCTTTTGGTGCAAAAAAACGTATTTCGCTGTTTTGCGGGTTACACCAGTATACGTAGGACCCGTCGATATTATGACGCTCCGACATTCCCACTACGCAAGTCACTGTCTCACATACCAAACCAGTGACAAGCAACAGATGAGAATCTTTGTGTTAATGAACCGTTTGTTTTAAAAGCATTTCTTGGTAATCGGTCTCTTTGATGGTACTCATAATTGATGATGATTCTGATATGAAATTATGAATGGCGCTACATTTGATAAGATGATTACATTTGACGGGCCTGTTGGTCTAGTGGTTAGAGACCCTGACTGCTATACCGGAGGTCGTGGGTTCGATTCCCACCCGGGACAAATGTTTGTGTGATGAGCACGATCATTTGTTCGGTGTCTGGGTGTAATTTATCTATAATATGTATGTATTTAGAAATATATAAGTATGTTTATCAGTTGTCTGGTTACCATAACACAAGCTCTGCTTAGCTTGGGATCAGACAACCGTCTGTGAGATGTCCGGGAATATTATTATTATTATATTATTATAGATATAGACGTAGAGCATAGAAACTAGAGTGCGCATCAGAGTATGAATCGCGAGTAATAGTATGAACTAGTTTTGTCGTAAAAAAAATATCTAAATGGAGCGCGCTGTTGTAATAATACTACCCCAGACCCTAAAGATATCGGAACCATCAATATTTTTGCAAAAAATCTGTGGTTGAATGGAAAATAACCCAAATCAGTAAACGAATGTACAACATACAGCCAAAAATGTGCTTAAGCTCGGCGTAGTACAGTTCCACTCTACAGTTTTAATTATTGTAATAATAATATAATAATATCCCGGGACATTTCACACACGGTTGTCTGATCCCAAGCTAAGCAGAGCTTGTGTTATGGTAACCAGACAACTGATAAACATACTTATATATTTCTAAATACATACACATTGTAGATAAATTACACCCAGACACCGATCAAATGATCGTGCTCATCACACAAACATTTGTGCCGGGTGGGAATCGAACCCACGACCTCCGGTACAGCAGTCAGGGTCTCTAACCACTAGACAGGCCCGCAAAATTGTAATTCTCTAAATAGGTATGTAGTACATAAAGAGTAGATAATAGTATGCGTAAGGCGGAGGACCGGGGGCCCGAGTCAGCTATTGACAATTGTTTGAATCGTCTGAGTGGGTGGCGTTAGTAGGTCCATGTCAGGA
Organism: Autographa gamma; assembly: GCA_905146925.1. Classification (NCBI taxonomy): domain Eukaryota; kingdom Metazoa; phylum Arthropoda; class Insecta; order Lepidoptera; family Noctuidae; genus Autographa; species Autographa gamma. The sequence continues at coordinate 5,487,560 of LR989877.1, read as the reverse complement.
TAATTAGCATTCTACTAAATATCAGAACGTCAAAATTGGCCGTCCTAAAGGGCCAATTTTGACGTTAAAATGACGTTTTACCTACGTAATTACTAAACACCACCCACTCAGACGATTCAATCAATTGTCAATAGCAGACTCGGGACCCCGGTCTTGTGGCTGAGGGGATTTGAAATCGCCCGCAGAGCAAGCGTGGTGATCAATGCTCGTGCCTTCTCTATATGGGAAGAGGCCTGTGCCCAGCAGTGCGATAGTTTAAAAAGTAAATTAACTTTGTAAATCTTTTTTTAGATTGTTTTTTGGAGAGATATTTGTGAAACCACGTTTTTTCTTATTTTCTAGTGTAGAAGAGGTTTATGAAGTAATAAAACTAACCTTGTGGGCAACTGGCGTGTGTATCAAGTAAAGGTCCACATAGGACATGTTCAGGCGTTCCAGAGATTTCTTAAGAGACCCAATCACGTCTCTTTGTTCGTGTGAAGCTAGCTGCAACAAAATATATCAGTAATAATTAAAAATAATAATATCCTGTGACAACTCCTACACAGACACATCATGCCAAAAAAACAGAGCTTGTATTATGGGAACCAGATTATTGATAGACACACTTATATATTTCTAAATTCTTTTGGTGCTCCCACACAGCAGTTATATAACGTTAGATAACATTAGTTTTTTAACAAATTATAACTAAAGTTATAAATTGTTATTGATGTTATACAACTTCATTTAACAAAATGTTTGGGAGCATTAATAACATATAACATTTCTTAACATTTTGTAGAGTATTGTTACACGCTGTTATCGTGTTACACAATGTTGTATAACGTTATATAACTGCTGTGTGAGAGAACCATTACATTACATAGATAAATTACACCCAGACACGGAACAAATGATCGTGGTCACAAAGATTTGTCATGCGAGGGAATCGAACCCGCGACCTCCGGTATAGCAGTCAGGGTCACTAACCACTAGACCAACTATAATGTAAGCCCTGAGTCATATTTTACAAAAATACCAAGGCAGTGAAATAGCCTGTCAGATTCGTAGTAATTTGAACCTTATATTGTAGGCACTAAGTCACATATTATACCTTGGTGACAATGTATACATGCTCCCGGGGCACTCCTGATGCCCTCACTCCTGAACCAACCTGCTCCTCATTGTCGTAAGCAGCAGCCGTGTCCAGCATCCTGCAAACCATAATAATCATTTTCCATTTTTGTTTAAGGAGCTAATCATTTTAACACGTCCCATCGTTTTCTTCGAGAGTTCAATGAGATTTACTGTAGGCTTATCTGAATACGAAAATTAGTCACAATGACAAGCACACTGACCGACTACTGACATGCATTTAAAATAGCTGAATCTAGGCCCTATTGACTACCACATGTACGAAGGCATTCTCTCAATGGCCTGTATTATCGATAAATTAGTGGTCAAATGTGTTTGTTCCTTGCACAGAGAATCGGCATAGCCATTCAACGTGGCAATGCTGCCAGCCTTCTGGGTACGTTTCCCGCCATTGACAAGGATGACGATGAGTTTTTTGATGCGTGCTAGTTTTATTTATTTATGTAAGTTTTAATTTTAGTATAGTTAGAGATTGTTCTTATAGTAGTCAAATAAAAAGTACTCAAGTGTTTAAGGATAAATAAAATTCTAAACACTTTTTTTGCTAACGGAAATAGACAAAAGTAATTATAGAAAAGACCTCGACCAGTGAACATTGTAATATTTATAGTTATTTTAATTAAGTGAGCGCATTCAAGGTAAGTCCCGTACCATGATACTAAAGCAGTGCAGTTGCGGTAGTGGGAGCGAGACGGCACTACAATGCGCATAGCGCTGTCCCTCTCACTTAAAGGAACCAGTCCGACTTTAAGAGCTCATGTTAAATATAGGTAAAGGAAGTAATTTAAAGCCTTCTATATCATATTAAAGAAAAAAACTCGCAATATATTTTGCGCGGGAGTATTTTTTTACGAGTTTATGATTTGCAGAGAACGACCAAAAAAGAGATGGATGGATTGTGTGAAAGATGATATGAGAAAGAAAGGAGTGAATGCTGAGATGACTAGTGTAGAGATGAATGGAAGCTGAATACGCATCGCGACCACAAATAATTGGGAACAGGGCAGAGAGATGATAACATTTTTTTTTAATAGTTTTAGTAATGTACGATGTCTTTTTATTTTCTTTTTAAATAATATTAATAAAGATATTTTCAAATATTACATTATTAAAAATAACCTTTTTGCTATCTACATATAATGTGAGAAATGGTTTAAAAATAGTTTGTCTATTGTTTTTATTCAGTGTTGCCATATACTATTTACCTGTAACCCGCTTTAAGCGCCCATGTGACTGGCAACTCCACCTCCTGGTCTTCTACATCTTTCACACCATCCTGTAGAAAGATATACATTTAAGAATCATATATATATATAGTGGTTCTAAGCGCGACTGCTACGCTAGAGGTCTTGGGTTCGATTCCCAAGTCGACTAAGGTGTTATTGGGTTTTTCTATGAAATTCTCAGTAGCAGGTCGGAGTTTGGGTTTGTGCCCGGTTAGTGGCAATAGGCTCGCCCCCTATTACATGGGACCTAAACATATCGGCGAACTGTGGGTGTACATTGGTACACCTCTGCCTAACCCTTCGGAGATACAGGCGTGATGGTATGATATGTTCTTAAGTTTACGTTTCGGTGATTATTAACATATAAACAAGCTATGTTGTCTCAAGTAGTTATAACAGAGGTCATAGTTTTCGTTAGTATAACGATAACAAAATGACTCGTATATACTTTCTTCGTACCCTCCCTAGACAGAACCGACCTAAATCAGCTAAACTAGCAATAAACATATGCCCCTAAATAATTCAAACTTAGATCCAGCCATCCCTTGTTTTGCTTTATTAAGATTGTTAGCAACGCACTAAGTCGAGGTCCAGACCCCGCAGGGGGTGCCCTTAAAGGACGTTGTTGACGTAGTTTTTCCTATTGCTCTGGCTGGAGGCCTTAAGGTCCTCGCCAAAAGTCCGGTGAAGCAGTCAAAGCCTAAGCGCAGAGTTACTGCCTAGACTGCCTCGAAAAAAAACCGACTATAAAAGAAGCCTTATATGGTTTTTATATGGATTTCTCAAAACTGGACCAAATAGTAAAACAAACTTAAAAAATCAGCAATCAGCAGTCGGAATGAGTAGTCCTTTTTTAAAGTCGGTTAAAAAGGTCTTACCTCGTCAAATCCTAGGAAGGTGCCAAGACCTAGAGCTGGTATGGCTTTACCATCATTTAGCGGAACCCTGAACGCAACACCGCCATCTTTGTCATCAGCCAACTAAAAAAAAAATATTCGTTCATAAATAATCATAGATATAGAACCAGTCTTACTATGGGATACTGTCTTCCCCAGTAAAATGAGTTGTGGAGGTCAGAGAGGCAGTCGCTCTGTAACATACGGTATTCAGCTGAATCCGGTAAGACTGGTAGCCGACCACAACATAGTTGGGAAAAGGTTCGGGAGATGAGGATGAAATAACCATAAACAGCTCAGAAACTTTTCAGAAAATAATGAATATTTTTTTAAACCGCCACGCCGGTTTATATTTAGCCTGCTTGCGACCACGGCCGGTGTAACCCGTCCGAGTCTGCTATTGACAATTGCTTCAATCGTCTGTGTGGGTGGCGTCAATAATCAAAATGGGCCGGCCCGCGTCCTAATGGCCAATTTTGACGTTAAAAGACATTTAGTAGAATGCCAATTATCCTAAAATGGACCTACTGACGCCACCCACTCGGACGATTGAAGCAATCGTCAATAGCAGACTCGGGCCCCTGGTTGAAACGTGAAGCCCAATAAAGGTATGCTTGCATGTAGGTACATAAAATAATAAAAGCACAGTGAATATGACCTAAAGGTATTTATCATTGAATAATGATGACTTGATATGAAATAATCAAGAGAAATTATTGGGAAAAAATGTTTTTTTTTTTACACATTTCTAATAATAATATAATCTATATTATATATATAGAAACACATTAGGTAACTAATTACTTGACTACTAAAGTCTAATTGTTATCTACTCTTACTTATAGCTAATAAGTTATTTTATAATAATGTCTTAATAGGGCCCAATTTAAATGCACATTTTGAAAATTGATTTTTAATGTTCTTACACAACGTATCTATGTCCGATTCCTTACAGAAAAAAAAGATTATTTTTTTATAATAGTGATTTTGACTGATATTAATTTTTATGTTCATTTTTTATATAATAAATAAATATTAGGCACGTATTTTTTCTTTTGTCCCATTATCAAAGAATTGTGAAGAAACAGCGATTACCTATAATTCTTGCGTGACGTCACGTCTAAGCGAAAATTGTACTTACCCGTGACGTCACAAGCCCCCACTCCTGAACTTTAAAGCGGTTTATATTCGTATTTTTTTTTTATTTGATAAAGGTAAAATTACGTGTCTATTATATTTTTATTATCTAAATGGCGGACTAAATAAATAAATTTTGACTTTTCATACCTAGTCATCTACCCTATTATTATTTAAAAAATTAAAAAAATACTGGTAAAAAAAACTTACCGCTCCGACAATGAATATTGTTAAAACCACAAACAACATATCGAAAGCTCAAAACACGACTGACAGAGCATTGATCTTAGCCTTGCATAATATATAACATTCATAAAAAGCCACACGATTCTAAACCTTAACTCAAACACATAAATCATAAAATCCATCGAAATTAATTGAATGGAAAAGTTTTTAGTTTGGTATGTAATGTTTTAGGATTTTCAACTTTAAGTTCTTGTGTTAAGATTAGATATACAATAAAAGGGTGTATAACAAAGTGATTTCTTTATTACTGTGCGACACCAATTTGAGCGCTTAATGACTGATGGACTGTCTCGTTGGCCTAGTGGTGCTAAGCACGCCTGCTACGCTAGAGGTCTTGGGTTAGATTCCTGGGTCGACCAAGGTGTTATTGAGTTTTTCTATGAAATTCCTAGTAGCAGGTCTGAGTTTGGATTTGTGCCCGGTTAGTGGCAATAGGCTCGCCCCCTATTACATGGGACCTAAAACATATCGGCGAACTGTGGGTGTACATTGTTACGCCTCTGCCTACCCCTTCGGGGATACAGGCGTGATGATAGATGATATGTTATAATCCGCTAAAATAAAAAGTATATTTTGAATTTTGACAGACCTGTTTGTCTAGTGGTTAGTGACCCTGAATGCTATACCGGAGGTCGTGGTCATTCCTACCCAGGACAAATGTTTGTGCGATGAGCACGATCATTTTTTCTGGTGGCATTTTGATGATCATTTGGCAGAACCTGTGACGACGCCCTCTTACTCGCAAATTGAGTTTTTTTTTATTATTTTTTTACATTAATGTAATCTGATATCGATACCTAACAAGCCCTTAACGGATAGGACAAGGTATTCTTTACAAGGTAAAGGTTAAGGTATTTTTTTCTTTTTGTATAGTAATAAATATAACTCAACATTCACAACTTTTATTTGCTTTCCACAGTGGTATTAGTAGGTAGTAAGTAAAAATATATAATATATAGTACATCGTGGACCCTGTCGGGCACGCAAAATTTAGGAGAGAGGAAGAACAATGGTAAGTAGGTACTTATATAATTAGTAAGTAATATCTATATATTATTAAATATTATATAGTATTCGTTGCGCTGAATATATAGTCGTCAAGTTACATACTATGCCAACAGTCTCAAGGCAAACTAGGAGCGTTACAAATTAATAATAGTTATAGTAAATCTCTGCTTTGGTCACCAGAAAACATAGAGTAAAGCAATAAGAACTATAGAGTGCGTGTTAAGCAAATTGCACCGAGCGTTAGCACAAAAGGGACTAGTTATACATTAGTTATACATTAATTTGAATACAAGAATATACTCTCTGTATATTAACAATTCTTTGACAAACGTGTTTGAGATAGTTTTATTAAACAGCGCATACATACATATCATACTATCACACCTGTATCCCCGAAGGGTAAGGCAGAGGTGTACCGATGTACACCCACAGTTCGCGGGTATGTTTAGGCCCCATGTAACAGGGGGCGAGCCTATTGCCACTAACGGGGCACCAAACTCCAAACTCCGACCTGCTACGTGCAAGTTCATACTAGTGCTCACGGTTCGTACCCTGATATGCACACTCTGTAGTTTCTTATCTATACTCTAGGTCATAAGTTTTTGTGATACATAGGTGTGCAAATGTTTTTTATTCTATTTAGGTATGGCCAGGGATTTCCCTGCTGATTACATCATGATAGTGACAGATATAGAATCAAGGAGCGAAAACATTGAAAGAGCTATGAAAAACGTTTTTTTCTGCTTTGAAAACAATCCTCCCGTGAACCGTCTACCAAGCTGGCCCGAGCCTTCCAAACTAGCAATAAAAATATGTCCCTAAATAATAAAAACTTAGATCCAGCCATCCCTTGCTGTTTTGCTTTATTAAGATTGTTAGCAACGCACTAAGTCGAGGTCCGAACCCCGCAGGGGGTGCCCTTAGTGGACGTTGCTGACGTAGTTAGTTTTTCCTATTGCTCCGGCTGGAGGCCTTAAGGTCCTCGCCAAAAGTCCGGTGAAGCAGTCAGAGCCTGCGCTCAGGCTAACTGCAAGATCTTTAACAAAAAAATAAAATACTTTGAAAACGAAGACAAAACGAGGGTGCTTTCTAATGAGATTTGATCGAGTGTGCCAGTAATATTTTTAAGTTTATTTTTTTTATATATTTTAAGGGAATTATTCTGTTTTGTAGTCTACTTTCTACTTACCTACTTTTATTAAATCTTTTTTCTTCTAAAATTCTTTAGGCGAGAAATATAGAATGAGACCAAAGTGGTTATTGGTTGTCAATCATCAGGAATGAATGAAACTATAATATTGTCAAGAAATAAAATCATTCGACAATGATTTAACAAAGATATAGCAGGATGTTGAAGTGGCCGGTAATTGTGATCCTGAGTGTATTTGTTATGCCAGGTTAAAATTAACAATATAACATAACATATCATCACGCCTGTATCCCCGAAGGGGTAGGCAGAGGTGTACCAATGTACACCCACAGTTCGCCGATATGCTTAGGTCCCATGTAATAGGGGGCGAGCCTATTGCCACTTACCGGTCACAAATCCAAACTCCGACCTGCTACTGAGAATTTCATAGAAAAACCCAATAACACCTTGGCCGACTCGGGAATCGAACCCAAGACCTCCAGAGTAGCAGTCGCGCTTAGCACCACTAGGTCAACGAGGCAGTTTAAACACAATATTACAAGGTGTTTTATTTTCCCATACAAATCAAAGCCGTCTGACATGTGTCTAGAGCGCTTTCTCTCAGCGGACGGACTGTAAGCAGATTATCTCCCCCCCCTTCCCCCCCGAGAAAAGAGGATTGAATCCATCAAATTGACAATCTCAGTCCCAATGATATTCTAATAAACAGATATGTTATAAGCGTGCAATCGTGAAGACTCGAAAACGTCCTAATTGGGACGTATTGCCATTAACAACAACACTATTTGTCTCTTTTTTTCTTATGGGTTTTATCGCGCTATCTCTTTTGCTCTGCCGCTGCTGCGCGGAACACTTTTTTCGATTGTTTTGTATGCGTATAACATATCTGTTTATTAAAATATCATTGCTCAGTCCCCAGTGAATGAAAACGGCGGGAATAAGTAAATAAAACAAAGTACATACAGATACACACAGTTTATTATTTATATTTTTATTGCGTAGACTTAACAATAATACATTAAACAATGTAGAAAATAATTTAATTAATATTTTACTTTACCTTTAAACCTATTTTCTGGTTTTTAACATTAAAATTATTTTATTGGGTGCGTCCACATCTGACGACCGAGCACCGAACGAGCATTACAGTTCCTGCTTTCGCGCCTGTTACTGTAATGCTCGCTCGGTGCTCGGTCGTCAGATGTGAACGCACCCTTAGACTATCTATACCAAGTTTTAACCGTGTAAGTAACTAGTTAAATATAAATAAAATGTCTTAAATAAATGTATTCGAAATTTCTCCTTATCACATTAGCTATCTTTGAATGAAAGTCTCGTCAAAATCGGTCCAGCCATTTTTGAGATAAGCCAGAATAAATAATTTAAAAGATGATGATGATTTTTTCATTTGAGATGATAGACTTTCTTATCTTGATAAACGTTCATGCTCGAACGACATAAATAATAATTAAACACATTTATAAACCTTTTTGTTACCTAAATATAAAAGACATGTGCTTTTTGTAGCACTTGTTTGATGAACATTTCTCGAACACATGCCTCGATACAGCTATTTTAAAAGCATGTCAGTCGGCCAGGGGCCCCAGTCTGCTATTGACAATTGTTTGAATCGTCTGAGTGGGTGGCGTTAGTAGGTCCATTTTAGGATATATACGAAGTTCGAACGCACTGCAATTACATTGGAAACTGATTCATCAGAATCGTACAGATCATTAGCGACTCATCGTGGAAAAAAAAAGTTGGCAACACCAACAAGTGTCAACAATAGCCTGTGATTAATTAATTAAATTCTTGAAACCTTTCCAAATAATATTAATAAAAGTTATACCAGGACGTTCAATAAGTCATAAATATACAGTGATAAAGTTATCTCAGTAAAAAGTTGAGTGTTTGTGTAAATAAGACATTGTAAAGTGGGATACCAAACATCTTTATTTTGTTGGTATTGGAGCCTAAAATACTACAAAACCTACCGAAATAAGCAACTATATACTAACTGGACAATATGTGCGGTGAGATTTAGACAGTGCTAGTAGAAATAAACGTAAATAACAAAAATTTTAACATTATTAGCAGTTACTTTTTCAAGTTACATAAAAACATACAATTCTAACAACCTAACGGCATCAAAACAAACCTGCGTCGACCAATCAGAAGACACTTCAAAAATATTGACGTTACATTGATCGTTCAGAAATTGACATTTTATGATACTGCTAACTTGGAATCCTGCCTTTTGAGTTCACGTTCCATTTCAAGCAGAGTACACAAAATATATTAATAAAAAAGAAAACAACATGGAAAACGATAATATTACTACAAGAAATCGGCGCGTTCGAAGATGCCATTCAAACGGGTCTATGGATTCCCTTGATTCTCCGTGTTTGAATTTAAGTGCTAAGAGTATGATGGATTTATCCACGCATATCAAGAGTGATGAAGTGCTGGAACTACAGCATTTGATTGAGAACTTAAGAGGACAATTATTAAGTGCTCACACGGAAATAAATAATCTCAATTTAGATAATTCCCTGTTGAAGCAAAAATTAGAAAGAGAAATAGAGAAGAACGAGCGACTCAAAAACATGTATACCCATCTTAGTACTGACTTAAGTGCTAGAAAAGTTAATACGTCATCCAAAAATATAAGGAATTCCGAAAAAACAAGTACAATCATAAAACCAAAATTCTCTGCGCGGAAATTAAATCTGGACTTAGAATTTCACACTCCGAAGTCCTCAACCCAGCTACGTTCACCAGTGGAATCCAGCAAACAGAGGGAAGACAAGGACAAATCTCCTGAAAACAATCCTAATTTGGATTACACCAACAGTAAGAAGATCTTAAACCTACCATTGAAACAGGTGCAACAAGCAAAGGAAATCAATCAAGAAAAGGGGAAAATATTTGTACTATCGGATAATCAAGGAAGAGGTATTATTAAAGAACTACTGGAAAACAAAAGCCAATTTATATTGCAGGATTGTGATATTCAATCAACAACAAAACCAAATGCTAAATCCAAGTACGTATTGGCTGAGTGCAGGGACATGGCTAAATTTCTAACATCGAAGGATAATGTGATTATATTAACAGGGAGTAATGATTCAAACCCTTTCGAACTGATGTCTGAGGTATCTGTTGCTTTGTTTTTCCTAAAAGAATGTAAGGTATTTATCGTAAATGTTCTGCATAATGATGTTCTCAATGAACGAAAACTCAATGAGCAATTAAAGCTCCTTATTAGGAACTACAAAAACTGTACATTCATAGAAACAGATAGAGGTCATGATATTACGCAACAAATAATATATAATATTAATTGTTTCCAATATACCCAAAAATTTCTTTCATATAACAATCACAAAGTTAAAACGGTTGCACATAATAATAATAATAAAACTTTCAGTAACTTCGTAAATGCTCGTAGCACAAACAATGTAAGTCCGAAAAAAGGTACGATACCATATTACTTCCAAAGCTTTAAACAAAACACCTCTAATAAATTCCATGGAGGTAATAATGCTAACGATGTCGTACATGACAAACAACCCGTTAAAGGTACAATACCGTACTATTTCGCTACTATAAAAAAACCATTGCAATTAGGTACAACTAAAAAAATTTTTCGATCCTAAATTTTCATTTGCAGTATTTCACCAAAACATTGCTGGAATCTTAAACAAAATTCAAGACTTAGAAGTAGTATTACATGAACTGCATGAATTAAAGAAAAATATAGATTTCGTATGTTTAAGCGAACATTTCATAAAAAATGGCGAAGAAAAATATCTGAACTTAAACAATTTTTACCTTGCTGCAATTTTTTCACGACAAAATCAAAGGCGTGGAGGTACAGTTATTCTATGTAAAAGAGGGTATGAAAGCATTAAGCTAGATATAATAACAGATCTTGCAATAGAAAAACATTTTGAAATATGTGGTGTAGAAATAAAAAAGTTGAAGCTAATTATAATATGCATTTATAGAACACCTGATTCCGATATAAAAATATTTTTTGGACATTTAAATAAAACTTTTTCAAGACTCCAGCACAAAAAACATAAAATAATAATTTGCGGAGACTTTAATATAGACCTATTAAGTTCAGATGCAAACACAACAAATTTTAAAGAGCTGATGTCTAATCATGGATTGCAGTATTTAATACATCAACCAACTAGACTCGATAAATGTATAGACAACATTATCAGTAATATTACTAATGCAACTGGTGAAACATTTGACTGTTACCTATCTGATCATAATACAGCTCAAATTGTTACTATCAAAGAGGAAATAGAATGTCATTTGGATTATTATTTCCTGGTTATCAACGACTTGAAAAAAGCTAATATCAGTAAATTTATTGAAAGTATCAGTTGCTTAAGTTTTTGTGAAGTCTATGATTTAGAAAATACTAATGAAGCCTTCGATAAGTTTCATGAACTGCTAGATCTCTTCTTTAAATTATGTTTTCCAAGTATAAAAATTAAAAAGAAATATATTAATAATAAACATAAATGGATAACAAAAGGTATAAAAAATAGTTGCAGCACTAAAAGATCGTTAAGGTATAATTATTACAAAAATAGAAACAGCGTAAATAAAATGAAATATAAAACATATTCAAACTTATTAAGAAAATGCATGAATAACTTACAGTCATTGTGCAACCATAAGCATATCACATATTCTCAAAATAAAATTAAAGCTACATGGGATGTTGTAAGACGCAATATGGGGAATGAGCCAGTGAAAGAATACATTAATAAAATCGTTGATAAATGTATAACATTGACTTCAGGATCAGACATTGCAAATAGATTTAATAAATTTTTCATTGATATAGCAAAAAAACACTCCTCAACCTCTATTGTGAACGGTAGCGGAAATGATATGCGCAACATTGATATTCACAATTACAGTATATTCCTTGAGCCTACAAATGCACTAGAAATCTATCGGGTCATAATGTCGCTGAGAAACTCAAAGTCAGCAGGGTATGATAATATAACAACAGAACTTCTCAAATCTATATCTAAATATATTTCCTCGCCTTTAACTCATATTATTAACCTATCTCTACAGCAAGGATGTTTTCCAGAAAACTTAAAAAAATCCTTGATCAAACCATTGCATAAAAAGGGCTCAAAATTAAACATAGATAACTACAGACCGATAGCACTGACTCCTGTGCTCTCGAAAATATTTGAAAAAATTATGTATAGCCGTGTTCTAAAATTCCTAGATAAACACAATATACTAGTCAATCAACAGTACGGTTTCAGGAAAAATAAATCAACCACATTAGCGATTTTTACATTAGTTAAAGCAATTATTAGCAATATCAATGATAAAATACCTACCTGTGCTTTATTCCTTGACCTAAGTAAGGCTTTTGATTTAGTTAACCATGACAGACTTCTAGAAAAAATGGAAAAGTATGGTATCAGGGGTCCAGCCAAGGATTGGTTTCAGTCGTATCTTAGTAACCGAAAACAGATTACAAGAATAACCAAATTCAACCAATTAACTAACTGCCTGGAATACTTTGATTCTAATCCGGATATTAATGACTGTGGCGTTCCGCAAGGCAGCATTTTAGGACCTTTACTGTTCCTTCTTTATATTAATGACCTGCCAAAATCTATAAAGCGTGAATGTGTCCTTTTTGCGGATGACACTACAATAATTGTCAAATGTAATAATCCTCAAAACTACGATGAGGAAACTAATCAAGCTTTGAACGATGTGATACAATGGCTAGATGATAATAAACTAAAAATAAATATTTCCAAAACTAACTTGCTTCATTTTAAAACATGGAAAAGCAAGCCTATTTGCTTTAACGTGGTATACAATAATAGTAATATTAATCAGGTGAATACTTCAAAATTTCTTGGAGTTACATTAGATGAGTGTTTCACATGGAAAAACCATATTGATATTATTTGTAAAAAAATTAACCAATTCGTATTTGCATTACGGAAAGTAAAAGATGTTACGTCTCGGCATACCTCCTTGATGGTGTATCACGCCTACATCTGCTCAGTGATTCGCTATGGTATCGTGGTATGGGGAAACTCTTCCGATATAGAAAGAATTTTTATTGCCCAAAAAAAATGCATTCGAACAATTTTTAACATGCAATGGTCCGAATCCTGTAAGCCTGTATTCAAGTCACAGAGTCTGTTAACGGTGCCATGCATATACATTTACGAAGTTGCTAAGTTCTTAAGATCTAATCCATTGCTCTTTCAAACAAAAGATAACACAAATAAAAGAGAGGTAACACATTTATCATATAAAATGCCAATCCCTAAATTAGAAATCTTTCGAAAGAACTGTGTTTACATGACTCCTCTAGTATATAACGCACTACCCAAGTCTATAAGGCAACTGCCATTTAAAAAATTTTGTATTGAACTGCGGAAGTGGTTGTTAAATGAAAGTTTTTATTCGATTAACGAATTTTTTTACAAAAATCCATGTAAATACTTTAGTCTTGACTTAGCTTCTAAATATAGGCCTAGATAAGCTAGTCAATCAATAATGTATGTTCCAATTCTATTGTATAAGGTATAATCTTCTAAAAGAATGTTAATTAGTTTTATCTCCTTTATTAATTTTGTATTGAGTGTCATGTAAATTTTAAATTTTAAGTTAATGTGTTAGTTTATAACAAAAACTTCATAAGTAATTTGCATGCCGCTGTGACGGCGAAACATGTCGATCTATTTTTATATTTTTTAAGAACTCTGTACTTACCATGTTTCTGGCAAATAAATATATTATTATTATTATTATTATTATTATCGTTAAAACTTACGCAGGTAGCTGTTTATCGATAACCAGGGTCTGGCGCGCTGCACATTCCTATACAGGGTGTTAAGTAACCCCTGTCCTATCAGAAAGGGTGATATAGAGTTCACAATCACATGCCCAAATAAAATATCATATTTGGAAAATTCATGATGGATTCAATAATAATGGATTTTGTAAAGACCATTTTTTGCCCCGAAATTCTCTAAAGAGATTAAAACAAAAACTACAACACCAATATCGTCAGTATTTTTGGGGGTCTTTTGTTTGTTAATAAGGAAGCACTTGTGACGAAGTCGACTCTCTCTGTCTCCAACATTGAGAAAAAAAAAGTTTATAAATTTTTCAATTTTTTTTCTCATTTTCGTAATCAGACAACATTTAACGGATCGGACAGGGCTATGTAACACCCTGTATTTTTTTAATTTTATGACTCTGACGACTCAGATCTATATTACACATATTCATCTAGATATCCATTATACCCCATTTCATCCCAGCATAACAGGTCATCAGGTATTTCATTTTGTGGTACATCTTCCAAGGGGTAGTCATTGAAGTCTTGCCAGTAGTAAGAAATGTCGACAGTAGAAAGCTTTTCGATGTCAGAATCCTTAAGTTTGAAGCCGTATCTAAAAAAAAATTGATTTTAAAATAAGACATACATTAACATTTTATTTAAAAAAAAACGCATATACATATATAATATGTATACAGGGTGTTACAAAACCCCTGTCCGATCCGTTAAGGGGTTGTTAGGTATCGATATCTGATTACAATAATGTAGAAAATAAATGGAAAAAATGAAAAAAAATATTTTTTTTTTCTCCAAATTGATAATGAGAGTGACGACATCGTCACAGGTTCTGCCAAATGACCATACAAAAGGCCACCGTTAATGGTGGCCTTTTGTATGGAAAAGGCCACCAAAAATTGCGCATTACAATTTGTACCAAATGTATGAACTATTGGTCACAGTCGTTGAACATTGAACCGAATCGTTCCAATGCACAATTTTGACGTTTTGACGTTTAGTAGAATACCAATTTTCCGAAAATGGCTCTGCTGACACGCCACTATGAAGACATTGAACCGAGTGTAAATAGCAGACTTGGGCCCCAGTCCGCTAGCAATCGCGCGCCCGTGCCGTCGAAATTATAGTTAAGTACTTTTAAAAATGTCCAAATACCAGAAAATCATGTGTTGTGCCTAAATGTAAAATAACAACTACTAATTCGCCGGATAAGTTATTTTTTATAGTTCCAAAGGACGTTAAAATGAGAAAAAACTTTTTCGAATCCTTCATCCATTTTATTAAACGAATAATAATTACTATTATTGGACTATTAACGTAATTCGCGGACGAAAACCCATCAAAATACTGCGCAAGCTATTACACCTACTACAGCGCTGCCGACTTGATACTAAGCGCGTTGTGACGTGACGTCACAAGCGGTCACGTGACTATTAGCGGAACTCGATATTTTTCAAAACTTTGAATGCGTATAAAATCAAAACTACTTGGTATTTTTGACTACGACAAAAACTAGTGTATTTGTATACATACAGGCTTTACTGAGACACAATTTCAAGGGATTTGGCATACCTAGTAACATTCTTCATTGAGTACCTCTCCCTTCTTTTACGTCGGTTAAAAATGGATGCGGTTTGAAGCAGTTGCCCACCAGTAATTGTTTCTGGTACAACGCTGATTCCTCGTTGGTACTACGAACAAAAATGGTTGATTCAAAATCCATTATTATTGTTTCTACCATGAATTTTCCTTTGATATTTTATTTGGGCATGTGATTGTGAACCCTCTATCACCCTTTCGGGTCGGACAGGGGTTTCTCAACATCCTGTATGTCCTATAAACAAATTATATCTTTCAAAACGATATCTTTATGACAGGCTGCAATGAATAAAATGACACGGTTTTTCATTTCTCCACACAAGCCAACGCCAAATGACATGTGTCAAGAAGTCATCCCTCATAGGCCGGACTATAGTCTGTCGTGTACATGAAATGAAAAGCCTCAAATGTGCGCTTCACTTTTTAACCGACATCAGAATGTGGAGGTTCTGAATTCGGCAGTGTATTTTTATGGGATACTTAGGAAATCGTAAAATAATATATATGTTGTCTTTCAGATGTACCTTTTACCATGAACATTTATTATGTTTCTGTGTGTACTTCACCCGTAATGTATTTAGAAGTATATTCAGGCTCTGTCTTGTTGGCGATCAGGGCTTCGATTCAGCTATTTTAAATGCATGTCTGTCTGCCAGTGTACCTACTTGTCATTTTGCCTCATTTTCGAATTCAGATAAGCCTACAATAAAATGTCATTGAGCTCTCGAAGAGAATGATCGTAATGACGGTTAGCAGAATGGTAATTATTGTAAAATTACCAAATGAAGCAGGTCATTCGGAACATTCAAGCAAATCTTAAATAGCTGAATCGAGGCCCAGGGGCCCAAGTCTGCTATTTACACTCGGTTCAATGTCTTCATAGTGGCGTGCCAGCAGAGCCATTTTCGGAAAATTGGTATTCTACTAAACGTCAAAACGTCAAAATTGCGCATTACAATTTGTACCAAATGTATGAACTATTGTCACAGTCGTTGAACATTGAACCGAATCGTTCCAATGCGCAATTATGATGTTTTGACAATTAGTGGAATACCAATTTTCGGAAAATGGCTCTGCTGGCACGCCACTATGAAGACATTGAACCGAGTGTAAATAGCAGACTTGGGCCCCAGGTGGCCGTCAGTGAATTGTCCCAGGATATTATTATATACAGACAGTTTTGAAGTTACAAGAAATAAAACAATCACAGACAGTAGGGAATTTTTATTTTATTTCATAACCTAAATATAATTTCAGTTCAAATGAAATTACTTATTCAATATCATAATTAGCCCCATTCTTCCATGTTATAAGTTCCTCCGGGATGGCTATTTTCGATGCAATTTTGTCAAAGGGATAGTTTTCATAATCCTGCCAAAATGCGCACCGATTTGTTCGGTAACCATTGTCGAAACTAGCTAAAGTCGCCATGTCTGTTTTGTCTATGGTGAAATCAAAGATGGACGCGTTTTCTAAAACTCTAGCTTTTGTCACTGTCTTTGGTAATGGTATTATGTTGCGTTGGTACTGGAAATTAAATAAAAATATGTAATTTAAAAAAAAAATGATTTGGTCCAATACAGTATAGTATGAAAAGGTATGAAAAGTCAGGTATTTAGTCCGCCCTTTAGATAACCAAAATACAATAAAATAAATAAATAAATAAATGCGGACAACATAACATTCATTGGTCTGACCCAAAGTAAGTAGCTGAAGCACTTGCGTTATGGAATTCAGATACAACGAAGGTACCACAAACACCCAGACCCGGGACAATGTAGAAATGTGATTTTCTACATTCGTCCGGGGATCGAACCCGGGACCTTAGAGCTAGTGACACCTTGAAACCGGTGCGTACGCCACTTGACCACGGAGGTTTATCAAAACTTTAAATTTCAGGAGTGGAGGCTCGTGAAGTCAAGCAAGAAATGTACTAGCTGTATCTTCAAATTCTTTGTCTACGGGACAAAATAAAAAATGTGTGTCTAATATTTTTTTATTATGTAAAAGACGGACATTATAATAAAAATATGCCATCATATTGACGTAGAAATCTTGTACATCCATGAAACAAACTGTCGAAAAAAGGAACCTCTTTTCGAAATCGGTTAAAAATGCTATAGACTTAAAAACCGGGCCGACGTGGTGTAAAATGGAGAAAAAATTATGATAGCATTAAAATCATTCATATCATACAACATACAACAATACAACATACATACAACATAACATATCATCACGCCTGTATCCCCGAAGGGTTAGGCAGAGGTGTGCCAATGTACACCCACAGTTCGCCGATATGTTTAGGTCCCATGTAAAAGGGGGCGAGCCTATTGCCAATAACCGGACACAAACCTAAACTCCGACCTGCTACTGGGAATTTCATAGAAAAACCCAATAACACTTTGTTCGACTTGGGAATCGAACCCAAGACCGCGTAGCAGTTGCGCTTAGCACCATTAGGTCTAGAAGAATTGTCTTACCAGATAACGGAGTACAATCTGTGTCACAGATTTCCCATACTTTTCCCCTAAACCCACCAGAGTGGGGTTATCTAGTTTGGGCTCAGGGCTGTCGGGAAGGTCCTTTGAAGGGAACATGGTGCCAAAAGGCGTGTATGCCACTACCAAGACATCTTGCGACTGGCAATACTCCACCAGCTCATTTTGACCAAGATTCAGGTTTATCTGAAAGAGAAATTAGTTGTTTAAGGGGTCGCCATGAATGGCTTGTTGGTCATATTAATTAATAATAATAATATTCTGGCACAGCTCGCACACGGTCATCTGATCCCAAACTAAGCAGAGCTTGTACTATATATAACCAAACTTATATATTTCTCATTACATACACACATATTATAGACAAATCCCAGACTCAGAACAAATGATCATTCTCATCAGACAAAGATTTGTCCTAGGTGGGAATCGAACCCACGACCTCCGGTATAGCAGTCAGGGTCACTAACCGCTAGACCAACACGCCCGTCTCCTGTCTTGCTGCTGGGCACAGCAGCCTCTTCCAATGTAAAGAAGGCACGAGCATCGATCACCACGCTTGCTCTCTGCAGATTGGCGATTTCAGATCCCAATTTTGAGGAATCCAGGATTTCAAAAAATTCTTACGATGTTTTCCTTCACCGTTTGTCAGAATTGCCTTAGAATAATTAAGAAAGTACATACAACTTTCAAAAAGCCACATTGGTACTTGCTTGGGTTCGAACCTGCTGCCTGTGCATTTGAAGGTCACCACGACATTCATTATAATCTGCCATACCTTTTTCCCAAGCTATGTTGAGGTCTTGGGTTCGATTCCCACCCAGGGCAAATGTTTGTGTGATGAGCACGATCATTTATCTTACTGCGTCTGGGTGTAATTTACCTATAATATGTATGTATTTAGATGTATCTTTCTATCTATAAGTATGTTTATCAGTTGTCTGATTACCATAACACAAGCTCAGCTTAGCTTGGGATCAGATAACCGTGTGTGAGATGTCCTAGGATATTATTATACGTTTTGCTTATTTCAGGGTACCCACCTCGACTTGGTTAGCTACCGGTTTGACCTCACAATTAGCTAACAGCCTCTTCATCTGATCCACATTGAAGTTTGAGACTCCGATGGACTTGACCAGACCCTTACGGAGAACGTTCTCAAAACCACGCCACGTTTCAAGGTAGTCTATTCTCTCATCTACTCCTTCTTGCTAGAAAGGAAAAGCAAAATTCATTTTATAGTAATATTATAGAACGTGGATTGACGTTTCGACCGGGTTACACCGGCCGTGGTCGCAAGCAGACTCAAACCTAAAGGTGTGATAAACTTGAAGGAACTCACCGAGATGGACATAGGCCAGTGCATGAGTATGAGATCGACGTAGTCCAGGTTAAGACGTCGGAGAGAGTCCCGCACTGCCTTCTCTACGTCTGCCTCGCGGTGGTAGTAGTGCCACACCTAGAACACATAATAATAATAATAAATAAGCGTATCGTGAAGAGGTTCCTCTCTTTGGAGCCCTAGCCACTGGCAGCTTGGACCCTGTCCCGAGGCCGGTTGGACACTATATTTTATATTTTTAAATGTATATTTTCTTTTTTATTTATTTAATAATGTATTTTATATGTTTATTGTAAAATAAAGAAATAATAAATAATAATAAATGCGGACAACATCACATACATTGCTCTGAACCCAAAGTAAGTAGCTAAAGCACTTATGTTATGGAATTCAGAAACAACAAAGGTACCACAGACACCCAGACCCTAGACAATGTAGAAAAGTTGGTTTCTACATTGAACCGTCCGGGGATCGAACCTGGGACCTCAGAAGCGGCATCTTGAGAACTGCCACTTGACGATGGAATTTGACATAAAACACTTTACATAGGTCGGTCCAATTAATTTGCGTTTTTAAAACGTGGATGGGTCTACAGGCATCATACACAAATGGTTAAGATGGATTGTGAAAAAGACGATCTAAGAATAAAAGAGTTACCGTCGAGATGATGATTAGAAGAGATGAAAGAAGATGTAGTGACAAAAATTGATAAAGGTATGTTGAGATGGTTTGGTCATGTCGAGAAAACGAATGAAGAACGATTGACGAAAAAAGGGTATAAGGCGAGTGTGAATGAAAGTGTTGGAAGGGGTAGACCTAGGCGGACGTTTCGAGACCAAATCGGAGACGTCTTGAAAAAAGGCCAGGTCAACAGTACCCGAAACCAAAGAGCATGCTTGAAGGGAATAATGACAGTGGATGAACTGAAACAAGTATGTAAGGATCGTAGCAAGTGGAAAGAAGTGGTCTCTACCTACCCCTACGGGAAACAGGCGTGATTATATGTATGTATACGTATGTAAAGATAACTAAATTAGCAATTCGGACGTCAAATAACTATAATAAGGAACAAATAGGAGAATAAACATCGACAAACCTTAGTAGTAACGAAGAGGTCTTCTCTCTTGACGACGCCATCTTTGATCTTCTGGTTGATGACCTGTCCGACTTCCGGCTCCACTCTATATAGGTGAGCCGTGTCTATGTGCCGGTAACCGATGTCTATGGCATAGGACAACGCGTCCACAAGCTTTGGAAATGCTTCGACGATGAATTTTTGCTGGAAATTGAGGAATTGAGACATAAAAATATACCAATATTAAGTAATTATAACCGAAATTAGAATCGACTAATACGTAGCGTCACTATTACTGGAATAACGAACTAAACTAGGAAGCAATATGTACTAGCGGCGCGTGCGATTCTCGTTGTAGTAGTCTGTTGCAATATATAAACTCATAATAATCATACCATCTCGACTATATCCCCGAAGGGTGAGACAGAGGTGTACCAATGTACACCCACAGTTCGCCGATATGTTTAGGTCCGATGTAATGGGGGGCGAGCCTATTGCCACTAACCGGGCACAAATCCAAACTCCGACCTGCTACTGAGAATTTCATAGAAAAACCCAAGAACACCTTGGTCGACTTGGGAATCGAACCCAAGACATCTAGCGTAGCAGGCGCGCTTAGCACCACTAGGCCAACGAGGCATTTTACTTTGTACTAACTTCTAAACAATTGCGCAGCGTGAAATTAGCGCGTACAGGTATAAATATCTAGGCTAGATTTTTAACTGACTTCAAAAAGGCGGAGGTACTCAATTGGAGTGTATTTTTTACGTTTGTTACCTCCGAACTCTCGACTGGGTGAACTGATTTTGATGTTTTTTTTTTCATTTGAAAGTTAGTGCTTCCCGAGTGATCCAACTAATTTGGACCAGTTTTGACAGTGGGATCCATAAGAAAACCATATAATACTTATTTATTTATTATTCAATGGTTGTTTACATGGGGCCTAAACATATCGGCGTACTGTGGGTGTACATTGGTACCTCTGCCTACCACTTCGGGGATACAGGCGTGATGATATGTGATGTTGATTAAATTGGACTTACGTTTTCATCCATACCAAGCCAAGTACCGTAGCCCAGGGCGGGCATTTCTCGCCCATTGTTCATTTTGAAAGTCGGTATATTTACCTGAAATTATTATTATTATCAACAATAAGTATAATAATATAAATGACATATTTATTTATGTTAATATAAGGTCATGAAATGAGGTATGAAAGTCTTCTCAACTCAAAAAGTTGTCAGTAAGTCTGTGGATGGGTATACATGCAGAGGAAGACCAAAAAAGAGATGGATGGATTGTATGAAAGATGATTTGAGAAAGAAAGGAGTGAATGCTGAGATGACGAGTTGTAGAGATGAATGGAGGCTGAATACGCATTGCGCAGGGCAGAGAGATGATGGAGAGGTCAAGGTCACCCAGGTTATCAAGGACACAATTGTTTAGTGCAATGAACCCAAGGTCACTAATGTCGAGGTCAAGGTCAACTATCCTGAGCACTGAAAATACACTATATGATACCTATTATCCAGCCGTTAGAGAATGCTTTTCTGACAGGTCGTAGTCAACAGAGAAATATGACTTTGAATTTGTAAAGATTTTAGATACTAAAAAAAAAATAAGCAAACTATCACTTAGTTGTCCTATATACGAATTAATTGAAACGGTTCTTTATGCTAGTTTACAATGAATTATATAACACGGCTTTTTTTCCTGAAAAATATGACCTTTAAAAATTGCAAACAACTTTCATGAACGTTAAATTTAATTTTGTGAAAAAAACAAGTGTGTGATGATCGTAGCAAGTGGAAAGATGCGTGATTACATTTATGTATGTAATTTAATTATTTAACTGTAATATAATAATAATCCAGCCTATAAACGTCCCACTGCTGGGCACAGGCCTCTTTCCATATAGAGAAGGCATGAGCATTGATCACCACGTTTGCTCTCTGCGGGTTGGCGATTACAGATCACAAATTTTTGAATCCAGGTTTCCTCACGATGTTTTCCTGCACCGTTTGTCAAAAATGTCTTAGAATAATTAACTTTGAAAAAGCCACATTTAACTGTAATAATGAAAAATAAAAAGATACATACTTTCCCCATAGTTGTTTATATTAAAATCACCACTGACTCTCACTGACTGCAATAATAATATGTCAGTACTCAACGATTTTTATATGTTATCATATTGTAATACTTATGATAACGATATACAGGAAAACCCGTTATCAAGGCCAGGTGGCTAGATATTGGTAAATAATCTTATATATAAAAATGAATCGCTAAATGTGTTGGTAAGCGCATAACTCAATAACGCCTGGACCGATTTCGCTAATTCTTTTTTTGTTGTATTTGTTATTGTCAAGAGAAGGTTTTTATGAAAAAAAATGATAGTGATTTGTTGGATTTATCTACGCCTCCAATAATATAAAGGCACCGGGAGCGGGACCTTTGTATTCACGCGGGTGAAACCGCGGGGCACAGCTAGTATATCTATATAAATAATATTAAATTGTCTGTTTGTAATTCAAAAATTTATAACTTTTTACTAAATACATAATAATAAATAAAAGTATATACGGTACTTATATCAAGTTATAAATTCACTAAGATCCAGCCATCCCTTGCTGATTTGCTTTATTAAGATTGTTAGCAACGTACTAAGTCGAGGTCCGAACCCCGCAGGGGGTGTCCATAGTAGTCGTTGCTGACGTAGTTAGTTTTTCCTATTGCTCTGGCTGGAGGCCTTAAGGTCCTCGCCAAAAGTCCGGGGAAGCAGTCAAAGCCTGCGCTCAGGCTAACTGCAAAGATCTCTACATTTTTGTTTGTGTCCATTTGTTTGTGATAGCTAATCTCTGAAACGGTTGTATGGATTTTGACGATACTTTCACTCGTAGATAGCTAAAGGAATAAAGAGAAAAATAAGCAACTTTTATTTTTGAAAATCTATATAAATATGACTGATGACTTAGTCGCTTACCGCGAGGGCTGGTTTGAGGTGGCGCGGGATAAGGTTGAATGGAAGGATTTGGGGGAGGCCTTTGCCCAGCAGTGGGACAGTGTAGGCTGTTAAAAAA
Source organism: Autographa gamma (assembly GCA_905146925.1). Classification (NCBI taxonomy): domain Eukaryota; kingdom Metazoa; phylum Arthropoda; class Insecta; order Lepidoptera; family Noctuidae; genus Autographa; species Autographa gamma. The sequence continues at coordinate 5,464,283 of LR989877.1, read as the reverse complement.
AAATATATATTATATATAATTGAATTGCTATGCGTTAGTCTCGCTAAAACTCGAGAACTGAGATTTGGCTTTAATTTTGATATTGAATTATTAGTGGAAGCCCAGGGAAGGTTTAATAAGTGAATAAATATGAAAATCTAGGAATTAAATAGATAAAAAAAACAATTTGTTTAAAGTTTATTTTAAACAAAAGTTTCAGGTTTTATTTATTGATTAAGGCAGCTCGTTTAAAATAATAGTAGGAATATAATATTCTGCTAAGAGAAGCCGGGGCTCATCGCTAGTATCTATTATATTTCATAACAGTATGAAATACATAATTAATTGCTTTCTGATAAAAGCAATAAGTGATAAGGAGGCTGGCTGTATTTTTAGAGTCTAGCTAACTATATGCTGACTGTCAAAATATTTGTAAATAAGCGGTTAGCGTCACCAATCGGCGGATATGATAAGCTTAATACGTATACATGGTGTTACAGAAAATCATATAAGAGTTTGTGACATAAGTATATAAAATAATACTCCAGCCTATAAACGTCCCACTGCTGGGCACAAGCCTTTTCCCATATAGGGAAGGCACGAGCATTGATCACCACGCTTGCTCACTGCGGGCGATTTCAGATTCCAAATTTTGGAATCCAGGTTTCCTCACGATGTTTTCCTTCACCGTTTGTCAGAAGTGTCTTAGTAAGCCCGAGCGCAGGCTTTACTGCTTCACCGGACTTCTGGCGAGGACCTTAAGGCCTCCAGCCAGAGCAATAGGAAAAACTAACTACGTCAGCAACGTCCACTAAGGGCACCCTCTGCGGGGTTCGGACCTCGACTTAGTGCGTTGCTAGTTTGGTCGAGGCATATGTTGTATTTTAGTAGATCTTCAAATCAAATCAAATTCATTTATTTGCTAAATACAGGTACTTGTGCAAATACACAGATGGTAAAAAAATAATAATTGTGAAACACTGTATTTGACCATTGCAATGGTGTGCAAATGTTCTACTGATGGAACTTAAAATTACACATACACATCTTGACCTAAGGCATCAAATAACACAGTTTGTCGGTCTATTTACCGAACATCCTGTATATTATAATGTTACATATGTTTTTCCAAATCAATCTTTATCTTTACTCCGCGTTTTTATATACCTGTGTATTTTGGCGGGGATCAGCGTTGACAAGGCACTATTTTGAATAGGGATGATGACTTTTTTTTTTTAGGCTACCACTTTTTACTTACCCGTGACGTCACAAGCCCCACTCCTGAACTTTAAGCGCTTTAGGCGTTTAACTTCGTATTTTTTTATTGTTTTAATAAAATAAAAAATACATGTCTGTTATATTTAGATTATCTAAATGGCGTACTAAAAAAATGACTCCTCATAACTAGTACGTACAAAGTTGTTACGACGCAAAACATACAGAAGAGACGGGGCGCGGGCGCAACGCTTCTATACATTTTGTATGAAAGGGACGCGGTAGAGACAAATGTCCGCGCCCCGTCTGCGTCTTACGTCTCTTCTGTCTGCCCTGCGCCTTAAAAGGCAAAAATTTGTGCTATAGTAAGTTTGACGACCTAAGACGTCGAGACGACATACCGGTTTTCAAGGTGTCGCTAGCTCTGAAGTCCCGGGTTCGATCCCCGGACGGGTCAATGTAGAAACCAACTTTTCTACATTGTCTTGAGTCTGGGTGTTTGTGGTACCTTCGTTGTTTCTGAATTCCATGACATAAGTGCTATAGCTACTTACTTTGGGTCCGCATTTATACCTTGGTCCGAAATTAAGACATAGTAAGAGAAAAAAATAAATAAAAACAATGTTCATATTCCACATTTTATTATAAAAAAGCTAAAACTAATTACAGATCAGATCAATTTACTTATTCAATATCGAGATTAGCGCCATTCTTCCAAATCATGAGGTCGACAGGAATGTCCATTTTCGTTGCAACTTTGTCGAAAGGATAGTTCTCATAATCTTGCCAGAACACTGGCGTAACTGTTCGGTAACCGTTGTCGAAGGCAGCTATAGTCACCATGTCCGTTTTGTCTATGGTGAAATCAAAGATGGACGCGTTCTCCAAAACTCTAGCTTTTGTGATTGTCTTTGGTAGAGCAATTATGTTGCGTTGGTACTGGGGAGTAGAGAAAAAGTAAATTAAATACATAACAACATAGCATCACGCCTGTATCCCCGAAGGGTTAGGCAGAGGTGTACCAATGTACACCCATAGTTCGCCGATATGTTTAGGTCCCATGTAATAGGGGGCGAGCCTATTGCCACTAACCGGGCACAAATCCAAACTCCGACCTGCTACTGAGAATTTCATAGAAAAAACCCAATAACACCTTGGTCGACTTGGGAATCGAACCCAAGACCTCTAGCGTAGCAGTCACGCTTAGCTCCACTAGACCAACGAGGCAGTTAAATTAATTACACGAGAAATTATATTTAAATGGTTAAAATTATTGACATTTGAAATTGAATTCTGTGTTTTGGAAAGCACGCTAAGCCGTAGGTCCTGACTGTCATACTATGATCTTTGACAGTCGTTAAGTCAATTCTGGCAACCAGTCTTACTATGGGATACTGTGTTACCCAGTGTGTTGTGGAGGTCAGATAGGCAGTCGCTCTGTAACATACGGTGTTCAGCTGAATCCGGTGAGACTGGTAGCTGACCCCAATATAGTGCAGGAAAAGGCTCGGCAAATGATGATGAGTTTAAATGGTTGAAAGACCATTGAGTCTTCGTATATAGAAAATCTTGTTACTTGGATCAAAGTCAACAACCATTTGTAGAAATATTTTTTCGTTGTTGATTTTTATAGTTTTGCCAAAAGCCTAGTTGATACTGACCTAAAGGCTAGCTACTACCTAGGTCAGCGCATAAGCATTGCCATACAACGTGGCAATGCTGCCAGCCTTTTGGGCACACTCCCAGTCGACAGCGATGTGGATGAATTTTTCGATGCCTTATTTTAGTTTTTAGGTGTTATTTGGTTAACTTAATTTTTCTTACTACTAGTGTTACGTTTTTGTATTATTATAAATATTTCAGGTTCAATGAAATTCAACAACAATCATCTTAGCATCTGATCTCATTCTTGACCTAGATAACTGTATTTTGAGCTATCTTTCCATATTATTATATTTAAGGTTATCAAATGTATTTATGAAAATATCACGTAAAATATATTACATAGATTAGATATAATATTGATAGTTGAATGGAAGGAGAGCCGTCGTGGCGTGAAATGGAACTAACATCATGATAACATTAAAATCATTGGTTAGTGACCCTGACTTTATTTTATAAACAATATGTACAGAATACCTTAAAATATTTACAATACTATTAAAACTAAGCCTACACATTAAATAAGAAAAATTATATACTAAATAAAACTAAGAACTAAAATAAGGCATAAAAAAATTCACCCACGTCGCTGTCGACTGGGAGTGTGCCCAAAAGGCTGGCAGCATTGCCACGTTGTATGGCAATGCTTATGCTCTGACCTAGGTAGAAGCCAGCCTTTGGGTCACACGTCGTGGTCATTCCCACTCAGGACAAATCTTTGTGTGATGAGCACGATCATTTGTTCTGTGTCTGGGTGTAATTTATCTATAATATGTAAGTATTTAGAAATATATAAGTATGTTTATCAGGTTAGCATGTTTGTTACCTATGTTTAAAAAATGATTTATTATTTATTTATTTATTTTTATGGAACTTCTACAACTTACTAGAACGTACTTAAACAACAATTGACAAACAGTTTTAGGCATAGTGAGTTCGTCACTTACAGAAGTACACAGCACTCTCAGAATAATAAAATTACAAGCAAGATGAGATGGCATTATATTAGATTAACTGCTAATTAGTGAGATTGTAGCCAAAGTTAAAAATATGTATATTTTTCTTATTTAACTGATAACCTTCTCAGTATAAATTCGTTTAATAAGTAATTTCTTACCAGATATCGTAGAGTAATCTGCGTAACTGTCTTCCCATACTTTTTCCCCAATCCCACCATTGTGGGGTTTCCCAACTTGGGTTCCGGGCTGTTCGGGGCGTTCCTAGAAGGTACCATGGTACCAAATGGTGAATACGCTACTATTATCACACCCTGCGACTGGCAGTAATCTACCAGCTCTTTTTGACCTAGGTTCAGGTTGATCTGAAAGAGAAAATGAGTGATTTTTAGTTTAGATCATATTTTATGCCGTCGAAATACGTCATATTTAAATGTAGTATAACAATGATGAAGTCGTGGTGGGCTAGCGGTTCAATGAACGGATTTGTATGCACGAGGTTGCAGGTTAGAACCCGGGCAAATACCGATGTAACTTTCCAAAGCTATACGTACTTTCTTAACCGATGGGTCATTTTAAAGCAATCTAAACCGGATTCTTAAAAAAAAAAACGTCAAGCCCTAAAGGTATTAAGCATGTACGCGTTAATTCCCGTTCTATAATATTACTAACATTACTGTAAACATGCAGCGCGATAGTTTAAAAGTTATTATATAAAGGGCACCGACATTTATGTCTTTCATACAAAATGTATAGAAGCGTCGCGCCCGCGCCCCGTCTCTCCTGTATGTTTTGCGTCGCGACGCTTCTATACATTTTGTATGAAAGGGACGCGGTAGAGACAAATGTCCGCGGCCCGTCTGCGTCTTACGTCTCTTCTGTCTGGCCTGCGCCTTAGAGTACTGTTTTGTTTTTGATAAAATTATTTATGATTGTGTAGATCCGTGTTTGGTTGATGTCCGGTTGAAATTAAATTGTCCGTACTATATATTTGATGATAATACAATATCATGGTATTTTCGCGCTGGTCTGATGATGGAGCCAGTAGGTGGCATAGGAACTCTGTAACGACACTACGCAACCCCATCGTGTTTGGGCTTGTTTGATTTGTTTTCACTAGTACTATGAAATTATCTGATTAAAATTTTGTTTCCTAGACATACCTCGACCTGGTTGACCACTGGCTTGACCCCACAGTTGGACAACAGCCTCTTCATCTGATCCACATTGAAGTTTGAGACTCCGATGGACTTGACCAGACCCTTACGGAGAACACTCTCGAAGCCGCGCCACGTCTCTAGGTAGTCTATTTTCTCATCTACTCCTTCTTGCTGAAATAGATTATAAAGAAAAGATGGTATATTTCTCATAACATAACATATCATCACGCCTGTATCCCCGAAGGGTTAGGCAGAGGTGTACCAATGTACACCCACAGTTCGCCGGTATGTTTAGGTCCCATGTAATAGGGGGCGAGCCTATTGCCACTAACCGGGAACAAATCCAAACTCCGACCTGCTACTGAGAATTTCATAGAAAAACCCAATAACACCTTGGTTAACTTTGGAATCGGACCCAAGACTTCTAGCATAGTAGTCGCGCTTAGCACCACTGGGCCAACGAGGCAGTTAAAAAAAGGGAACCATGGATGAAAATCCATGCTTGACTTTTGTGCTTTTAAATTACTCACCGAGATGGACATAGGCCAGTGCATGAGGACCAGATCGACGTAGTCCAGGTTAAGACGTCGGAGCGAGTCCCGCACTGCCACCTCTACGTCACCAGGGCGGTGGTGGTGATGCCACACCTAGAAACCACACGTCACATCGATAGAATTATAATAATAATATTCCGTGACAACTCACACACGGTTGTCTGATCCCAAGCTAAGCAGAGCTTGTGTTATGGTAACCAGACAACTGATAAACATACTTATGTATTTCTATATACATACATATTATAGATAAATTACAGTCAGACATAGGACAAAATATGATAGTGCTCATCACACAAACATTTGTATGGGGTGGGAATCGAACCCACGACCCCTGGTATAGCAGTCAGGGTCACTAACTACTAGACCAACATCATCGTCAACAATACTCTTTAGCAAAATAAAAAAAAAACAATTATTTAAGTAACTCTTTTGGAGCTGATGTGTCTGTTTCTTTTGAGCTGATCCTATTGATGGGGAGGGCACCTCGTCACCCGATCAGCTGACAGGCCCCGGAAGAACGGACGTTATGTTCCACGCGTCCGTTTTCAGAAGGAATGAGGGGTGGGCACTTTACACCCACCCCTCCAGAAGGAGTCCTTAAAAGACCGTCGCCTGCCGGAGCTGCGGTGAGAATGCTTAGCGATCCCGCGGCTAAAGCAAAGGCGAGTAGGGGACCGGGGTGGTTTTTGTCGGTGCCAGTCCGACATATCCCCACGTCGTGTCCTCGACGTGGGTCGAAATCATTAGATTTTCACCCAGACACAAACTTCATTTAATTTTTTTATTCGCTCTCTATTTTATCCTTTGTACAAACCTTAGTAGTAACAAAGATCTCTTCTCTCTTGACGACGCCATCTTTGATCTTCTGGTTGATGACCTGTCCGACTTCCGGCTCAACTCTATATAGGTGAGCCGTGTCTATGTGCCGGTAGCCGATGTCTATGGCATAGGACAATGCGTCCACTAGCTTGGGAAAATCTTCCGCGATAAATTTTAACTGGAAAAATACAAACATACGAATTGATTACCTCCTCCTTTTTTTGAAGTCGTTTAAAAAGAAAAATGTGAGTGACATTAAAACACAGTTTATAAACGGATTATTTTTTAAGTAGTAATAAAGTCCAGTCGCTGAGAGAATATGTCCCTGACGCATGCCAGTTGTTAACCTTTATTTGTATAGGGAAAAAAACATCGCGTTATATTATTCATTGTAACTTGGTTTGATAAAAAGTTTAGAATTATATTATTGGAGAAAGAATTGATAGTAATGTTAAGTAAATTCTTCGCAATTAAAGTTATATTTTGTTGACGACCCGTCCGGAACACACTATCTTAGTAAATAAGTGAATTAGGGTCAGTTCATATCTGGCGCATTTTGTCAGTAACGGTGCGTTTCCCGCCGGATATGAATCGACCCTGAGGTTGCTGTCTATTTAATAATATTGTGTATGACTTTTGATAAGTGCTACTGCTTAGCCTATATAGAATACATAATTTAAAGGCGAATTTTAAAACTCTAAATAGGTACTTACATTATCATCCAAACCGAGCCAAGTACCGTAGCCCAACGCTGGGATCTCTAGCCCATTGTTCATTTTAAAGGTCGGAATGTTTACCTGAAATAAAATAATATCAGTTAAAGAAACTAATTAAGCATTCTTCTGCCAAGCCTTTTTCCAAGCTATGTTGTGGTCGGCTTCCAGTCTCACCGGATTCAGCTGAACACCGTATGTTACAGAGCGACTGGCTATCTGAACCTCCACAACACATGTTACTGGATAACACAGTATCCCATAGTATTTTGTGAATGCTGGTTAACCAGTAATTTGCGACTGTGTAAGTCTTAGATAGTTATCAATATACATAAGCATTACTGTACACAGAAGCTGTTGGTAAACCCTATTAAATAAATAAGGCTGGTTGTCAGAATTGACTTAACGACCAAAGATTAACGTATGACAGTCGGTACCAATAAATAGTTGTTACCCCATCCACGGAACATCCTCGAAAACCGTTGCTTAACCTGCTTTTCCAAGTAACTAGATTGATTTTTCTAATTCTTTATTGTAAATTAATTTATTCGTCAAATATTTTTATTTCTTTTTTTATTCTCTTTTTAAGGCGGTTAATAAAGATATAAATAAATGCGGACACACATCACATACATTGTTCTGAACCCAAAGTAATTAGCTATTAAGCACTTGTGTTATGGAATTCAGAAACAACGAAGGTACCACAAACACCCAGACCCGAGACAATGAAGAAAAGTGACTTTCTACATTGACTCGTCCGGGGATCGAACCCGGGACCTTAGAGCTAGCGACACCTTGAATACCGGTGCGTACGCCACTCGACCACGGAGGTCGTCAAATTTTTATATTTTATATCTTAATGTAAACTGTTTCGGGTCATTACTGTCAGGGTCTAAATTTGGTTGATGTATCATCTCTCTTTACTATAAAATTTAATCTGTATATGTAACAGATAGACTGATTATATAAGAAAGAAAACAAGAATTGCCAGTCTTTGATAAACTTTGAACTGTAATGATAAATCTTTATGACTATGCGTATAAATATGTTCTCAGTAGCAGGTCGAAGTTTGGATTTGTGACTGTTAGTGGCAATAGACTCGCCCCCTATTACATGGGACCTAAACATACCGGCGAACTGTGGGTGTACATTGGTACACCTCTGCCTAAGCCTTCGGGGATACAGGCGTGATGATATGTTATGTTATGTTACATATAGAACGACAAGATTTACCGTCTTCCACGACATTTTTTGCAGCGACGACAGATTTTCATGACAGTGGGAACGGATAGCACGATAGTCCTAGCAACTATAAAAAAATTGGTCTGCATAAACGCACTACAACAACAATGACAGGTAGCAGAATAAAAATGCATATAATAATAATATTCCGGGACATCTCACACACGGCTGTCTGATCCCAAGCTAAGCAGAGCTTGTGTTATGGTAACCAGACAACTGATACACATACTTATATATTTCTAAATACATACATATTATAGATGAATTACACCCAGACGCAGAACAAATGGTCGTACACATCACACAAACATTTGTCCTTGTTGGGAATCGAACCCACGACCTCCGGTATAGCAGTCAGGTTCTTTAACCACTAGACCAACAGGCCTGTCCAATTATCGTAAAAATTACCAAATGAAGCAGGTCATTCAGTCAATTCAAGCAATTCTTAAATAGCTGAATCGAGGTGCTGTTGTTTTTCAAGAGAATTTACAAACGTTAATGCTTTCAAAATGGCAGATGTATCATTCAGTCATCCAAACATCCATTCTTCTTTCGAGTAAATATAAAATATGGTCCGGCCGCTGAGAGAATGCTTTTCTGACAGGTCGTGTCAACAGGAAGCTTAGAGTATAAATAAGAGGACTATTATAAACCTGTTTTGTCGTGAATTATGTGTGAAGACGGAGTTTGCCATTTTAATAAATCTATCGAAAACACTAATATTATCCTAACAATATCAAAACAATCGATATTCTCGTATATAAGTTTCTCGTTGCGCGAAAATGAACATAAATCAGTAAACGAATGTACTAGATACAGACTAAACTCTCGCTTGGCACAAGGATACTAGCGAAGGAAACTAGCGACAGTAGCAGTCTATGTTTAAGTTAAGTCTATGATGGAAGATATAACATATAGTGGCGAAGAATTTACTAAACACAAATTACTATCACTTATTTGTCATAAAAACCAATATCATTCAAAACTAATCTAGCCAGGTTACAATGAATATTCAATATAACACGGTTTTTTATTTACCCATGTAAAACAAGACCACTAGGGCCTCGATTCATCTATTTAAGAGTTGCTTGAATTGACCGAGTGAACTGTTTAATTTGGTATTTTTACTATAGTTGGTATTCTGCTTACTTTCATTACGCTAATTTGTCATTACGATCATTCTCTTCAAGATTTCAATGAGATTTTATTGTAAGCTTATCGGAATATGAAAATTAGGCACCATGACAAGTACACTGACTGACCAATGACATGCATTTAAAAAATTGAGGCCCAGTATTTCGTGAAAGAGTAACAAATGTCCATACATCCAAACAAACTTTCGCATTTATAATATTAGTAAGGATTACATGAATATACCTACTATACACAGTAAATAACTTATGTAAACAGAATACTAAATGAGTTCTAGAATGTTCAGTTGTTTTACGCAAGTTTTTAATTCGTTTATGGAAGAATAAACACTAATTTCTTTCGATAGGAATTAACATTAATAATAGCTTATTATGAAGGTACCTAGTAGTTATATTATCTACCCACTAATAGATATCTACGAGTGACCGAAGATTTTGTTAATATATTTAATTAAATAACAATTTAGAAATCAACTTTCGCGAATTCGCGAATATAAAAATATGGGCTAGCGATTCCATTGGCAGCCGTGCCGCAAAATTAATATACATACTGCTAACCGGTCAAGGTCCCTACTTTAAAACTAATATTAACCTATTTATAGATGTAATTTAGCTTAAAACAAAGTTTAATTATAAAAGTAACATTAAGAAACATTAATAAAATAGATTTTACGTACTTTTTCCATCTTGAAAGTTTTCAATTCAACACAACACAGCGCGTAGTAGCTGACAACTAACAATTTTGCCGGCCGGTGCCTACCACAGATTATAAACATTGGCCAAAGATTATAGATGAAGATGGGACACATGTAAATAATTTTATGCCTATTCAGTTGTCTTCAGTATGTTGTTGGAGTCTGACTGTTCAATAGTAGGGATCTATCTAAAGGTTGACTTAACTAGGTTTTGCCCGCAGCTCCGCCCGCTTAGATATTGATTATCGCAGCAAAGATACCAGGGGCCCGGGTCTGCTATTTTAATTCAGTGAGTGGTTGGTTAAAAAACCTTCCAGTATATTTGTTCATCATGATATCAGCCTGTTGCAGTCCACTGCTGTACATACATATAGGGCTTCCCCCACGGAACGCCACAGCGCGCGATTTCCCGCCCTGTGCATCCAGTCACTGCCAGCTGCCTTCTTCAGGTCATCGGTCCATCTAGCCGGGGGGCATCCTATGTATCCCGTGTATTTGTTACTGTGCCTAATTTTCGTATTCATATTATTAATCTATCCTACACAAACATGGCATCCGTCCTACGAATTTTCGATCAGGTTACGTGTCCTGACACGCGTTTATTTTTTTTACCAATTACAAAAAAGTGTACAACGCCGCTAAAGAAGCTTTCACTTTAAAAACTCTTGTCCGTTCTGTAATTTCCTGATCTTTGACGAGACACGAAGTCGTGTTTATAAAATAGAATGATTCTAATTTAGCAAACGTATGTCATTGTTTCGATGGGATGTAAAGATAAAACTATTGCCTATGTGACAAGACTTAATAGATGCACTCTTAAGCAACTAAATTTATTATGTCTTAGAATTTATTAGATTCAGACGCAGAATTAAAATAATGTATTAGATTTTTCGTTTGCCTTGTGCTTTTTTTCAAGATTTTTGTGCTATATTATTAGCAAATACAAAGATTCAATCAATTAATTTAAATGGCTTATCCTGTGGGTTATTTTAATGATAATATGTGTCGCGTAAAATTATAATATAATAGGCCAGATATTGGAATTAATGTTTACTTACAATAAATTTAATTTAATTTATTAAAAAATAGCATCTGAAATACAATCACAAGAAAAATGTTTTGCATTACATTTTTTTTATTTCATTTACTTGTTCAGCGCCATCTTTATTCGTAAGCCTGTACTAATCTTATAGTGGTGACATCAAACATTGTAATAATTACACTACTCGCCACTAGGTGTCTCTGTACCCAACTTCGTAAAGTTAAAACTTTTTCTATTCCTCCACAGATGGCGCTACCAGTCCCAATTCATTCAACGAGTTAAGATTATTATCTTGAAAATTGCTGCAAAAGATACATATCTTGGTCAGTCGGCGAAACGTTTCATTGAATCATATTATACACATCAAGACGTATCATTACACTCAATATACGATCTTTATTGCACTGTTTTCTTTTATTTTTGTTCCTATTCATGGCTTATTAATGTATTCTTGAGTAAGTCGAGGTATATTAATACTAATTGTACATTATTATCGGGCGTTTCGTTAAAAAACTGGGCGTAATGAGAAGCAACGTAGTAATTTAAAAAGTAATAGTCCTGAGAATCTGTTTCTATTTAATATTTTCGGATTTATTTACTGTTTTTTTTGGGCTAGAAATTACTAGGTGTGATTTAACTGTTCTAAATTAGTAGCTATAGGTAAATAATAGGGCGCTACTTATTATACATACGTCAGTATCTATTAAACACAGGCTTTACAATTTTATTAATTCTCATGTTATTTTCGTGAGAAATTGTAACTTTAAAGAAATAATTTAACAATATTTAAGATTTTCTGTCGACGTAGGATTTTTTTTTCGAATAAATAATTAATTAATTAGGTACCCACTAGACATTATTAATTTATCAAAAATGTATGCCTATTGGGTAAAAGTTAGTTTTCTTAAGTAGGTGTTATTCAAAATATTGTATACTACATTATTTCCTTGGTTTCACCGGCCCTTTAGTTATCCAAACGTAGCACTAAGGAGCAGCATATTTTTATCTACCCTATAAGAAAAGTTATTTAAATCCACCTTGCAGTTTCAGAGGTAAGAAAGATCAAACCAATAAACACATCAGCATTATTATAAACAGTAAATACTTGTTAATATGATACGCTATTAAGCTATAGACAATAAGCATCGCTTTCTGAATTAAAAGAAAAATAAAGAATTTAAATTCAAAAAAGGTTCACTTACAAAGAGTTTTTTCATCAGAAGTCTCGAATGTACGAAAGTGACTCGTTAGTTAGTTTTTTAATTAAAACCGGGCAAAGTTATGTGACGAAACGGAAAGAAAACATTTTCCGTGTTTTTATGCGAAAGAAAGACTTATTCACAGTCAGCTAAGATATTTGAAGTTCGTTTGAATTGGACGAGTTACTGGCGCCAGTAGTGAAAACAAAAAAAAAATTGTAAAGGTTATTTTTACTGAGTATATATTTTTTGTTTTCTTTACTCTTCTTTTCATTAAATATACCCGAGAAAATCTCTATAGATTTTGTAAAATTTATAAAATATGTCGCGATAAAATTCACAATTAATTTACTCAGCGAAAACAAAAATTATAAGTACCAACTAAATTGTAATAGTAGATACATTGATACGTTATTAGTAACGCATAAAGGAATGAAATAAACTATTAACTTAAATTATTAACTAGGAAACTTCATATTAAAACCTAGAGAGAACCTTTATATAATACCGATAAAATAAATAATACCAGATGACTGTACAATATTATTTTTTATCACTTACAATTTTATATTTCATATAACTTATTATATAGCTATTTGTATTTACATAAAATGTCGCAATAATATATATAATATAAATATAAACTAAATTCGATTCCGTGCATATTTCATTTAACTGAAAATAATAAAATAAATAGGTGTTCAAACTATGTTTTATTGTTTATTTTCAATTCAATACTTAAATCTATATAACAACAAATACAACTATGCTAAACTTAATACTTATATAAATAAATAAAACTAACAGGCGTCAAAGAACTCATCGTCATCCTTATCGATGGCGGGGAACGTGCCCAGAAGGCTGGCTGCATTGCCACGTTGAATGGCTATGCCGATTCCCTGTGCAAGGAACAAACCAGCCCTCTGATCACGAGTAGATTCTACTAAACGTTTGAAGAGTTCTATGTTGAATTGTAATTTGTATGTTTATCTACATGATTATTGATACGTTATAATGTTATATATAAATTAACAAGCCATACGTAATTTAAGTACACATATTATACAGGGTGTTACCGAAACGGTAAATCTATCCAAAAGGGGTGAACAGTGCATCTGGTATAGAGTCAGTTTACAAAATTTCAGATCATATGGTGTAATGTAAATAATTGGTTGCTATTTTTCGTATGTATATGATGCAAAATATAGTAAGAATACTTACTTACTTATAAATTTAAAGAAAACCTGTTATTAATAGATAGCTAGATTAGCTAGATTAGCTTATTAGCTAATCTAAGATTAATATAATAGAATCTAAATTCTATTATATTTAATAGAATTAAGATTCTATTATATTAATCTTTCTGTGATGAGCACGATCATTTGTTATGTGTCTGGGTATAATTTATCTATAATACGTATGTATTTAGTAATATCTAAGTATGATTATCAGTTGTGTGGTTACCATAACACAAGCTCTGCTTAGTTTGGGATCAGATGACCGTGTGTGAGTTGTCCCAGGATATTATTATTCCTTCTTCGTCATACACGACCGGCGAAACATAAGCAGGACTCACGGTTTTTATTAAGTAGATTAAAAGCTTCCTTATTTTAGGACAGCTATTTATAACAGCGACCAATGTTTTAAAAAGCGGGCATCTAAAATGTATTGCGGCCTTAAGTTGTCTAAAGAAACATAACACACAATCACGCCTGTATCCCCGAAGGGTTAGACAGAGGTGTAAGAAAGTACACCCACAGTTGGCCGATATGTTTAGGTCCCATGTAATAGGGGGCGAGCCTATTGCCACTAAGCGGGCACAAATCCAAACTCCGACCACACACTCCACCTTTGTCGACTTGGGAATCGAACCCAAGACCTCTAGCGCAGCAGTCGCGCTTAGGACCACTAGGCCAACGAGGCTAGTTGATTAAAGAGACTCTTAAATAAAGTTTAGTTTAATTTACCTACGAGTAATATGGTAACACTCATATTTTAAGTATATAAGTATTTTTCAGACGGAGCGGACAGGGTTTTCTTAGCACCCTGTAAAAAAAAACATCTATTTAGTTACTAGCATATTTTACTGGATCAAACAACTCGACCATTTAAACGCAGCACCATCTTAGAAGCCACTTAAAAAAGGTGACTAATTAAAAATCTCCCTCCGAGGGATGTTTTTACTTTTTTTCATCCCTCACAAATTATTGCAAGGGGGGTTAGCCCCCATTCTGTTAGGCGGTAAATGTTTTACAAAAGTATTTTATGCTGTACAAACAAGACATTTTGGGAATTAAATATTTTGAAAAAAAAAATTTTTTTCGTGTTTGTCCTATAGGTAATGATTTTAATGAATAGATTGAGCTATATATTATATTTTTATAAAATATTTAGGTTAGTCTATAAGGTATGTGTCTATGGGCCTTAGTAGCCTGAAAATAAAAGATTTTATTATTATTATATTACCTAAACAGTTCGGCTAAAGTAGAATTAACTGAGTTTTCTATCAACAATTTTAATTATCGTTCATAGTTCAAAAATATTTCTGGTACTGTTGTTACATAAACATATAAGTATAAAATTTTACTACAGTAACAATATGTTTCAGGGATTGAAATCGAATATACATAACAACAATTATTATATGTTACATCGTGAGGAAACCTGGATTCCAAAATTTGGAATCTGAAATCGCCCGCAGAGCAAGCGTGGTGATCAATGCTCGTGCCTTCTCTATATGGGAAGAGGCCTGTGACCAGCAGTGGGACGCTTATTAGCTGGATTATCTTTATTATTATTATTTGTATGTTATAAAATAACACTCTTTATTCCTTAACTCAGAAGAATCTTAATAATTAACGTGAACTTCTAAATTTCTATCTAATAAAAAATCAGCGCTAATTTTGTTCTAGTAACACTTAGTTTAAGTAAAATGTTTAATTGTTTAAATGAAGCTTATAAGGTACCTTAATACTGTCATTTAAATAATTTAGAAAGAATGGTAATTGGTACAAACATACCTACAAATCATTGCAGAAGACTCAGTGTCGAAAATTAATATCGATTAAAATTTTCACACAACTCATGAAAAAAGTCCGAAAATATAATTTATTTGTGCATTGTAATAAAGTATCTAAAGAGCGAAATTTAAGAACATATATTTTATATTTTTCGTATTAAATTAACCCAAATACTTGCTTCATACAAAATTATCCGTAAAACCAATTATAATTACGAAAAAAGTATCCACCAAAGACAAACTAAGAAATTTTCCACTTTAAATCCAAAACACAATACCGAGAACTCCAAAAATAAAATCCCCGAAACCAGAGACAAGAAAATATCAACATTTCACTAATTAAACCCACCCATTGCTTACAATATGGCAGAGATTGTCCTATCACAAAAAAAGTTATTCAATTAAGACGCGAAAAATCACGATTTCAATACATTGACGAACAAACAGACAGACATTACAATATAATAAACTGCCGACTAAATATAATAAAACCAAAAGTATAAATAGGAAAAAAATTACTCGGCGCCCCGCCCCCTTGTGGGAGAGTCGAGACCACGCCTGAAAGAGGGGGGCAGGCTACGAGCATTCGCCAGTCGACTTCGATTCGCGCAAAGAGTCAGCGTTCGAAACGTAACCTCTTTTGTAATTTGTAAAAATTCAATATCTGTCAAAATTATTTTTAATCTGCATTTTTTTGTTTTACATTTGCCGCGCGTTTTTGACAATTGATTTTTAGTTTTAATTTGGAGCGCGTTCGGTTGTGTGTGTGTTCAGTGTGTGAGTGGACGACTTGTTCAGTTTTCTTTGTCGGAGATCTATACTGTTATTATGAAGGATTGTTTTCGTGTTTCTAGTGGGATTTTTTAGAAACGTAAGTAATTATTTTAATATTTTTTGCTAAAGAATGTCATAAAATAAAAAAAAAATCTTTTTAGTCATATAGCTAGCCTCTACGTACTATTTATTTATGAGTATTATGCAATAGTTTATATACAAATAAACATAAAATCTAAATATGTATTCTAAACTAAATATTTCACGGAACCATGATTTATGCTCTATTTAAATACTGTGATAAATTATGGCCGATACATTCGCGGTACTAATTAATTTATTGCATTTAAAATGTATTCTGTCATATTGTGTGGGATTATGATTGATTATCCTTTTTAATTTAGCATTAAATCATATTTAATGTTAGCGTCGCTAGCCGGTAAATCGAAAATATTCAGACAAGGTATAGTTTAGATTTATTTGCACCATTATTTAAAGTAAATGGTTTATATAAATAACAATTACTGTTACGCTGCAGTTCATTAAATAATGCCGTGTAATAACAATATTTAAATTAACTCATAAACAATATCTAATTAGCCTCCTTGCTCTATTCTAGATTAAAAATAAAACGTATTGTCTATGACCAAAAAATGACACACGAAATGAATAATAAAAATTACTAATTAAGATGTATTTTGCAAATAAAAATGCATTTTTTTAATGTCGGACAGAAAAGGCGATAATTTATAACAAACAAATTTATGTAGTTTTATTCAAATCGATTTGAATAAGCTTGTTTATTGCTTCCGTGAAAATGTTATACAGCCTATGTTTATAAAAAAATATGTTTTATTGTTTATTGTTTTGCGTCAGAATTTTAACTTAATAATAATCATCCAATAGGATCTTATAATACGGTAGCTAAGATAACTGATATTTAGTTGACTTAAATGCGTAAAATCTTTGACTAAATAAAGTATTTTTGTCAGTATATTTCAGAAAAAAAAATGGGTGGAATGACTATTATCTGAATATCTCAAATTTGTAAGGAATAGAATAATAACTTAAATTTTTTATTAATTATAACATTACTTTGTAAAAAGGTGTGGGATTTTAATTAATGTACTTCTGATTAATATTGGTCTAGCTGCCTATCCTAATTAACCATTTAGCTTTAGTTTTAATATTTTTTTTTTTATGTATTTATAGGAGGTAAGAGTGCCTCACAGGCCTCTTCCCATATAGAGAAGGCACGAGCATTGATCACCACGCTTGCTCTGCGGGCGATTTCAGATCCCAATTTTTACCATCCAGATTTCCTCATAATTTTCCTTCACCGTTTGTCAGAAGTGTCTTAGAATAATTAAGAAAGTATTTACTAGTTAGATTCAATATTTGTGTAGTATAACCTTCGTTAAAAAAATTGAATAAACTAGTAGTAATATCGGAGAAAAGTAAAGAAAATTTAACAAATACCAATTTCCGTATCTACGCAAAAATAATTTATAATGACGTATATACAACATAATTTATATATTTATTATTGCTATTATTAAAATAAACAGAAAATAAACAAATTAATATAAAAAAAGTAATCCACAATATAAATTAATTTAGTCCCCACATTCAGTCTATAATTTACCGTATAAATAAATAAAACAATGTAGCCTATACACACATAATAAATATTAATACATAATAATGTTTTTAAACAATTAATCATTTTAACACAATAATTAATGTAAATCGATCGCCGTTTTATTTATACAGCCGCTTTTGTTTATTTAATATGGTTTTATTCAGAATAGGAATTAGTATTATAATTATCTTTTAACTGTCAATTGAAGTAAACGTTTTAAGTAGAAAAAAAATAAGTCTTTATAAAATAAATTGTTGAAAACTCGTGTTTTTTAAAGAAATTCACATTAAAAAAAAAAATTTAAAATAGGTGTCCGTTTAGGAGCTATGACACCAAAACTTACGTAAACTTAGATGTACTGTTTTATATAAGAAAAAGGCTTTACTCCTACAGGGTTGAAATAAAACTACTTTTTACGGATTTTTTCGCGGTTTATCGTTTACCGTTTTTCGCGGGCAGTCTGCCCGTGAACATGATACCTGCAAAGGTATCGAAACGTCTTGACCTAAAATCTAAATATAAACCGCGAAAAAATCCGTAAAAGGTAGTTTTATTTCAATGTCTAACATTCGCGTAAACCTAAGAAACCAATATCCTACAGGGTTACAAAATAAATAACTCTTACCAAAAAAACCGATTTCAAAATAAGACATATTTATAGTTTTCTCATGGATCCCACTGTCATAACTGGACCAAATTAAAATGGGACTACAGAAGCACCACATTTCAAATAAAAAAAAATATCATCAAAATCTGTTCACCCAGTCGAAAGTTCTGACAAACAAACAAAAAAAAAATACAGTCAAATTGAGTCCCTCCTCCTTTTTAAAGTCGGTTAAAAAAGAATGTTAGTTTTAACTTTTCTTAATGTTAAGTAAATACTGTTTTCAAATGAATCGCCTTAATACATTATCACTTACAAAGTAGGGAGTGGCCCCTGTTGTCGACTTCAGCATAATTTAATATTAGATATCTCTTAGTCATAACTTAGTCTTGTCAACTCAATATATTAATCTAAGTCTAAGTACGGACTACGGTTTTATTCCGCAAGCGGCAAACCGCGAAACCGCAAAACCGAAATGCAAACTACGGTTAAAAACCGCGAGAGTAGGCACGATACCCAGTACTACTTTTGATGCGCTTTTTCCAAGCTAGTACTGTTACACAACGCGGTTTAAAATCAGTCGCGGAAAATAACCGTCAGTGCGGCCGTTTTATTTCCGTTTACTCACAAAATTAGGCGGTTAAAAACCGCGGCGGTTTAGCTGTAGTGTCTTAGCTTTAGTGACAATAATTATTCATTTATTAACTAGCGTTAGTTTAAACTATAAGTTATGTCATTTCATACACTCGAGGAAATAATTAAATTAATTGTGAAAATATCTGTTATAGAGTAATTTTTTCCTTATTCTTAGTTTGTTAAGTGTTTAATTACTAAATACTTTTATTGGAAACTATAGCTAGTTGAAATTCAGTTATTTGCACTAGCAGCTAGAACAGAAGTTAAGCACAACATAGAAATTGTTTAAGTGTGAATCGGATTTGCCTAAGAAGGGTTCTGTACTATAATACAATAATAAATAAAACATAACAAAACATAACATATCATCACGCTTGTATCTCCGAAGGGGTAGGCAGAGGTGTACCAATGTATACCCACAGTTCGCCGGTATGTTTAGGTCCCATGTAATAGGGGGCGAGCCTATTGCAACTAACCGGCCAATATTAATAATAAAATACCTATACCAACTGGTATACATTTTTATTTGTTGTTATAGCAGCAACGGAAATTTATTAATAATACCAGCCTATAAACGTCCCACTGCTGGGCACAAGCCTCTTCCCATATAGAGAAGACGAGCTTATAAAACTTTGTTAAAAAAAACAACTTGCTGTTACGGTATATAAGACACAGCCCAAAAGACGGACAGACGGACGGAAAGATTACGCTTAGAAATAGTGTCCTTTGACACCAAGACTCTTAAAAAAAACCTTTGCCATACCTATATTCGTAAGATTTTTTACATAAATCTAGCTAAATAGGTTCAGTGGTAAATTTTTACCACAATTTATACGATACCCCTCCGTGCTTTGGAAAGCACGTTAAGCCGTAGGTCCCGACTGTCATACGTTGACATTGGCACTCGTTAAGTCAATTCTGACAACTAGTCTTACTATGGGATACTGTGTTACCCAGTAAAATGTGTTGTGGCGGTCAGATCGGCAGTCGCTCTGTAACATACGGTGTTCAGCTGAATCTAAGACTGGAAGCCGACCCCAACATAGTTTGCGATGACTAATAAAGACTAAGTTAGTGATGACTGGTTCCTAACACACATTAGGCGTCAGCGAGGCAGACCCAGGCGGAGGTGGCGGGATGACCTCTCTATTAATTCTTACCAAACTGGTCAATCGTGGCTCTTGAGACGGATAAATGGAGGAAGAGTGGGGAGGCCTTTGCCCAGCAGTGGGACACTTCAGGCTTCTAATAATAATAAGCTACCTCTTTGGCCTAGTGGTTCTAAGCGCGACTGCTACGCTAGAGGTCTTGGGTTCGATTCCCTAGTCGACCAAGGTGTTTTTCAGTAGCAGGTCGGAGTTTGGATTTGTGCCCGGTTAGTGGCAATAGGCTCGCCCTCTATTACATGGGACCTAAACATGCCGGCGAACTGTGGGTGTACATTGGTACACCTCTGCCTAATCCTTCGGGGATACAGGTGTGATGGTATGTTATGTTTTGTTATAAAGTCTCTTGTGGTGCTAAATCTTTACCAGCTTCTACATATTGTTTTCCGGGAACATCAGTGTAATCGTTTACTTATACCATCATTTTGCCCTCAACTTGAAGTAAATGAGATTTTAATATCAAGCTACTGTAGTCTTACAGTCCGTCGCTTCAGCGTAAATAAGGTCGTGTTAAAAATAAGTAATTTGAAGTGTCTTTGTTATACAAGATACCAGAAATTACCTGCATTCTTTTACACAATATTACTTGTAATAACGAGATCGATTCCCACCCAGGACAAATCTTTGTGTGATGAGCACGATCATTTGTTCTGGGTCTGGGTGTAATTTATCTATAATATGTATGTATTTAGAAATATATAAGTATGTTTATAAGTTGTCTGGTTACATACACGAACGATCAATTTTCGCGAACTATTTGTACTTAACGACATAAACAATAACATTATTTTAATATGTTGGATCACACAAAATCAAGTTGAACTTTTGACGCTCAAATTCTTAAGGCAGAAAGGAAGTGAATCATTTCGTCGTTAAATTCATGTAGTGTACAGTCAAACAATATTATGTAGTGATGTCTTTAATGGTGTCCTTGCGGTTTTGTGACCGGGTTGCAATGAAGGTTGTTTGTTTTCTTCAATTCATATCACCATTAAGCGGCGAAAGTATAATAACATTGTGAGTTATTTTCGAGCCGTTTGGCGTTGAAACAGCCGGTTAGTGGCAATAGGCTCGCCCCCTATTACATGGGACCTAAACATATCGGCGAACTGTGGGTGTACATTGGTACACCTCTGCCTACCCCTTCGGGGATACAGGCGTGATGATATGTTATGTTATGTTGGCGTTGAAACGCTCGGGTCATGAGGTCCGAGCGCACGAAATCTTTTTAAAGAACTCTCTAAACGTTTGGTAGACTCTACTCGTGATCAGAGGGCTGGTTTGTTCCTTGCACAGAGAATCGGCATAGCCATTCAACGGGGCAATGCTGCCAGTCTTCTGGGCACGTTCCCCGCCATTGACAAGGATGACGATGAGTTCTTTGACGCGTGTTAGTTTTTATTTATGTAAGTTTTAATTTTAGTATAGTTAGTTTGTTCTTATATTAGATTTAATTGTGTATTAATAAAGAATAT
The DNA here is from genome assembly GCA_905146925.1 of Autographa gamma. NCBI lineage: Eukaryota > Metazoa > Arthropoda > Insecta > Lepidoptera > Noctuidae > Autographa > Autographa gamma. The sequence continues at coordinate 5,442,577 of LR989877.1, read as the reverse complement.
GTCATTGCTAAGTGAAGTTTTACAATTTTAATTGAAAGGCTTACTAGTTTTACGTATGTAGATACGATTTTGTTTTTGCACTAATTGTACAATTAGTGTTTAGATATTATTGGTCTCGAAAGAGAATTTGAGGCTTCTAATTAAGGAACTAGGCAAAATGAAAAGCAACGGAAAATAGGAAGATATAACATATGTAATAGTTTGGTTAATATATAATTGTAAGTCATTTGCAATTCCTAAAATTAACATCAAATCTTCGTAATTTTAGAAATTAACCTTTAAATTTTTACAATAATTAAAAAACGCCTACTCAACAAATAAAAATCTTCATAATAAATTGCTTTTCACAATTCATCAATATTGTCAAATTCTTGTTAACATTGAGGGCTTCAAGAAAACAATAATAAAATTTTAATGTCGGCCGACAAATGTGTGTTTTACCTTAATTAAATGTCAATATAGTTAATTGTAATTAAGCGTACAATATAATCAATATGTCTGACTGTAACTACAGTCATTGACTTTATTTAATCGAATTTTTACTTTAATTATATTGCTAAGATTTTATCATCCTCATTGAAAGCCCGAATCCCACTGTTATAAACAATATAAACAAAGGTTTTTTTATTTATTTTACATACTTTATTTTGCATTTTTTTGTGGAGAAATTTTGAGATGGTTTGGCCATGTCGAGAGAATGAATGAAGAACGATTGACGAAAAAAGTGTATAAGGCGAGTGTGAATGAAAGTGTTGGAAGGGGTAGACCTAGGCGGACGTTTCGAGACCAAATCGGAGACGTCTTGAAAAGAGGCCAGGTCAGGAGTACCCTAAACCGAAGAGCATGTATGAAGGGAATAATGACAGTGGATGAAGCGAAACAAGTGTGTTAGGATCGTAGCAAGTGGAAAGAAGTTGTCTCTACCTACCCCTACGGGAAATAGGCGTGATTATATGTATGTATGTTTATTTTGAAAATTAGTATATTTCTTTGTATTTTATTGTTTCAAGAGTCAAATTACTTGTGATGATCATTGCCTGTTCTCTGTATGAGAGGCCTGCAGTGGGACAGTTACAGGCTGGTGTTAACAGCTACGGTAATGGCACCCACCGTGGGGCTCACAAGCGTGGTGATCAATGCTCGTTCTCTGTATAAGCCTGCAGTGGGACAGTTACAGGCTGGTGTCATATTTTAAAAAGTAGTGTCAATTTCAATCTATTTACAAGTCATTGTTCTTTTAATTTCATTTAAATAAGCTAACAAACACAGGTGTTGAGTATAATTGATAAATGGGCCGCCATTATGATAAATTGTGCGGTTTGCGTAAGAAATGCAATTCGTCATACTTTGTTATTGGTATTTATTTTACATTCAATCCTTTTATTACTCAAAATATATTATTATTTTCATATACAAGCCTTTTGGACCCACTTGCATTGATTTTGGATGATTTTTTAATTCATTTTTTCCGTTTTATATTTATGATTTTAGTTTTATTAAGTGTAAAGGTTTTCTTCCCGGTTTTTATATAAAAAAAGTGTTTGAACACCTATAAATTAATACTTAATTATACCAGACCGCTAAAGTGATGTATTGACATTTAGCTAGTGACGTAATAAAATATTGACCCACGTAGTGCGGTGACACGTTTGTCATTATTTTTGGTGGCGAATATTTACAAAAATTGGATATCAATTAATTAATCAACTTATTTTGTGCTGAAATTTTGTAAACTGTCTCTATACCAGATGTACTCTTCAACCCTTTTGGATAGATATGACCTTTCGGTTAAATACTGCAAAACATTTAAATTGATCAATGAAAAAATCTTGTTTAGAGATTTTCCTTTCAAAATATAGTTAGTAGAGTCAAGAAAACATAAAAAAACATTTCTTTCCATGTATGGAAAGACAACTGAATCACCTCTTCGCTAATCCATGATTTTGTTATCAATCCACAATTACATAAAATAAATCACAACAAAAATATAAATATAAAACAGCTAATCGTAAACCTCCTTCTTTTTAAAGACGGTTAAAAAGTAATCTTACATCACGAACTAAATCATAAGCGTGTAGTTTTCTCATGTCGATAACTAGATGTCGCTAGTGTGTTAGGGCGCTGAATTTATCGCCGTATCTAACATAGATAAAAACAAGTCGTGATATTACGCTGTTTGTTAAATAAACATTGTTTATTATTGTTAAATATTGTGGGAAAGTATTGCTTTTGTATTAATAAATAAAATGTAAGTGTCCGTTTGTTATATTCTCCACGGAACAGAAAAAACAGGATTTTCTCTCTCTGTTTGGTTTGCGCCAGTAGACACAATAGTTTAGCAATGTAAATGTTCATATGTGACTTACGGGACGGGGAAATAAATAAAAAATGAAGGAAAAAAAAAAAAAAAATAACATTAGAAATTTAGTTTGTCTATTTGTTCTCTTGTTACAACTAATCTCTGTAACGGCTGGTCCGATTTTCACTAGAAAGCTAATGTTTCTAGAAGTAACTTAGACTACTTTGGTTTTAGAATGTTACAACTACTGTTGCTACGTTTTTTAAAGTTGACTGTGTACTAACGCGGGCAAAACCGCAGGAAAAAGCTGGTAGTAAATAATATTAGGTTTTAGTATGTGCTTGCGAATCTAGTTATCACTCTATTTCAGTTTCTCCTATGAAGGGCTCATAGCTTAAGTGTAAGCGGTTAGTAAATAACAGTTAAACCGCACTCTCTGCGGTTGGTCCGTGGATGGGTGACTATTTATAAATAAATATATTGAGATTCTTCCGTGCTACATAAAGTTATTAATTTTAGGTAAACTTTGACATAACTGTTTGTAAATTTTTCAGACTATGGGATACAGTGTTAGCTAGTAAAATGTGTCGTGGAGGTCAGATAGGCAGTCACTCTGTAACATACGGTGTTCAGCTGAATCCGGTAAGACTGGAAGCCGATCGCAACATAGCTCAGGAAAATGTTAAATATAAGACTTTTACTTTGTCTAAGTCTACAGATATTTGTAAATCTTTTAGTCCGGGAGTTTAACGTTGACAAGACAATGCAAGATTTTTAAAGGTTTTAATCATTGACGTACTATATACATAGACTGCTACTATCGCTAGTTTGCCCTTGTGCCAAGCAAGAGCAGTTTTTAGTTTTAACCTAGTACATTTCGTTTTTCATTTAAGTTAATTTTCGCGCAACGAGAAACTTATATACGAAAATATCGATGGTTTTGACATTGTTAGGATAATATTAGTGTTTTAGATAGATTTTTTAAAACGGCAAGCTCCATCTTCACACATAATTTACGACAAAACCATTTACACTAGTGCTTACGTTCAAACTCTGATAGGCTCACTCTAGTTCCTTATGTATACTCTAAGGTTTTAATAGTGAAATCATAAACATAAATCGGTTGCCATAGTAACCAAAATGGCTGCCAAAGAGTTTAAATTCTAATTACATCTCTAGATCGCTGACTACAGCATAAATCAGTGCTCCGTAAACAATGTTTTAACTACTTATAAATGTCGGTTTGTTTGTCTGTTTTGTAATTTATATATTTTTGTGTTCGTTTCATTGCTTGCTTGTGTTGAACGTTATAACATACTTATTTTGAACATTAGCTGTATTTTTTTGGACAATGAAATAACTTTCCAGATTTTTTGGTCCTATTCAGGGATTAACTCAGGATATGGTTTCTTAACTATTCTAAAACACACAGAATTGGATACCAAAATTGTGATCTGAAATCGCCAATTCGCAATCAAGCGTGGTGATCAATGCTCGTGCCTTCTCTATAGGAAGGGGCCTGTGCCCAGCAGTGAGACGTTTATAGGCTGGAATTATTATTATGATATTAGGGTATTACCTAGTAAATATGTCGCGGAAGTCAGATAGGCAGTCGCTCTATAACTGACTGGTGTTCAGTAGAATTAGGTGAGATTATATCGTAGCTTGAAAAAGTGATAGTCGGAAGAAGATTTCATACAGATATGTATATAAAAACTGTTTCATACTTAAGTTAGTATTTTACAGTAGGTATGTATATACATTTACTTTTATTTATACTAACCTTACTTAAGTAGGAACTTATCGATTTATAAAGTTGTTAACGCTAAAACTGTGTAAATGAATCTGATTCCAAAAACAGTTTATGAACTTTAACTAAATATTAAACTAATATACTTTTTCTTCTTAGCGTATCGATCAATGGCTTAGTAGTTAGATTTTTGTGGACAAGTACTCAGCCACGCGGACAGCGTTATCAGTAGCGTTGTAGAGGTCCTCGCGTGTACAGGGGCCCGAGTCTGCTATTGACAATTGTTTGAATCGTCTGAGTGGGTGGCTTTAGTAGGTCCATTTTAGGATAATTACGTAGGTAATACGTCATTTTAACGTCAAAATTGGCCGTTGGGACGGTCAATTTTGACGTTCTGACATTTAGTAGGATGCTAATTATCCTAAAATGGATCTACTAACGCCACCCACTCAGACGATTCAAACAATTGTCAATAGCAGACTCGGGCCCCAGGTGGTGGGAGACGCTGGGCAGCTCAGCAAATGAGCCATGGTTTGTTGAGAGGTACCACAATCACAAGGCTCGTGTGTGCTGTAATGGCAACTAACAAATAAACATGTAACATATGGAATGCTAATAAAGATTTGAGTAATGAGTATTGAATAAATACCTAACTAAACGGTATAGGCTTGAGTTAACCCTAAAATTGTATGCAAACCACAAATATAATATCGCGGTTCTTTAACCAGCTCAATGGGGCGTTTTATGCCCTGTGCATTTAAATATTACATTGTAAACAGTGTATTAAATGTAAAAACAACAGTTTATTGGTAGGGCAAGGGTCTGAGGGACCCCTTAGTTTCATGCGTCAGTAATTCTGTGCGTCTTGTGTAGTGTTAGTTGAGCGTAGAGTAGACATTTTTTTCATTGTTTTTTAGGGTTCCGTACCCTAACGGTAAAAACGGGAGCTTATTTCGAAGATTTCGCTGTTCATTGAATCCGTCTGTCGGTCACACCGCGACAATTGAAATTTTCATTAATTATGTTTATTTGTTGCCGATATATTTATGAATTTTGAATGGCTATGCCGATTCTCTGTGCAAGGAACAAACCGGCCCTCTGATCACGAGTAGAGTCTACCAAGTCTTAATTATTGTAAAGTTTCAGCTAATCTTTCAGTATTATTTTATAGTAAAAGCAATAAATAACAACATACTAATTGACACGTTTAATTTCTTATAACATAACATATCATCACGCCTGTATCCCCGAAGGGTTAGGCAGAGGTGTACCAATGTACACCCACAGTTCGCCGATATGTTTAGGTCCCATGTAATAGGGGGCGAGCCTATTGCCACTAACCGGGCACAAATCCAAACTCCGACCTGATACTGAGAATTTCATATATATCTAGCTTAAACAGTTAATCATAGATTCCTATTGGTTCCTATTGCTATATTAATAACATATTTGTCGTTACTGCCATTCTTATATAATAACTATGAACAATGTCGACATTACCAATAATTGTTTAATTAATACCTCTATCATATACTACCATTCAATCATAAATAGTTTAATGCGGATATTGAGTATGGCAATTAAATACTGGTTTTATTTTTAATATTCTGCGACGAAATGAGAATTGATCACCACGCTTGCTCATTTGTAAGCGATTTTAGAAGAAATTGTGACCCAGGTTTCCTCACGATGTTTACCGATTTTTTATAAAAACTATGAAATTAAACATTCATACGACAATAATAGATAAATAAACTAAGCAGAGCTTGTACTATGGTGACTAGACCACTGATAAACATTCTTGTATATTTCTAAATACTTACATATCTATATACACATATAAAAATAAATCGCTAATTGTGTTAGTAAGCGCATAACTCAGTAACGCCTGGACCGATTTCGGTGATTCTTTTTTTGTTGTGTTGTTAGTGTCAGGAGAAGGTTCTCAAGGAAGAAGAAAATTAGGTGGAAAAAAACTAAGTATTCAGGCGGGTGAAACCGCAGGGCACAGCTAGTTATAGATAAATTACACCCAGACACAGAATAAATGATCGTGCTCATCACAAAATGATTTGTCCTGGGTGGAAATCGAACCCGCGCACACAATTCCGGTTCTAACAACATATCTTAAACAACCATATCGTATCGAATTAATATTAATTATGCAAGAAAAATCAAAATTTTCACACTTTACAAATTGTTCGGATTCTTTTAAAACACTTGATTGAACCATACTATGTGAGTCATTATTTTATTGTATAATTTTATAGTTTTATTATACTATAATAAAAGGCTAACAGTTACTGTTATGTATAATTTTGTTGTAAAACAGTATATTTTTATTATTTTTAGCGTGTAATTAATATATCTCTCATTGCTGGAAGAAATCGTTTTTTTTTATATCTTACCATTGATCACATACATTGATCAATGTATCCATACATTGATCAGAATCAAGTTAAATAAAATGTAATGAAAGAAAATCCAAGAAAAAAAGAAATGTTTTTAATTAAAAGTAATATGCTCGTGCCTTCTCTATATGGGAAGAAGCCTGTGCTCAGCAGTGGGACGTTTATAGGCTGGAATTATTATTATTACTTTCTAAATTCAAGAACCATCTTTATTTTATCAAATTTTAGGTAAACAAAAAACTGCATCAAAATCAGTCAGTTTGTTTAAGAGCTATAACGTCCAGATACACATTTGCGTCAATATTATAACACTATGGCAAAGGTGGTAAAATAATACTTACCTAGGTATAGGTAGTTGGTCATCTACCAACTTTGACGTCCTCCGTGATCGAGTGGCGTACGCACGCATTTTCAAGGTGTCGCTAGCTCTGAGGTCCCGGGTTCGATCCCCGGACGGGTCAATGTCGAAGTCACTTTTCTGCATTGTCTCGGGTCTGGGTGTTTGTGGTACCTTCGTTGTTTCTGAATTCCATAAGACAAGTGCTTTAGCTACTTACTTTGGGTTCAGAGCAATGTATGTGATGTTCTCCGCATTTATTTATTTATCTAGTCAACAAGATCAATAGCAGAATGTATGTACACATTGAATGGCAAATAACAAATAAGTAGGTCGGACTAACTTATCGTAGTATTTAAATCAAGAGGCATACCCATTAGTCAGCAAAATATATACTCAAGATCATAATATCAGATAAGCATTGACACATACAGAATTAAAAATGGCTGACCGTATAAAAACAATTTTTTGCACATAAAACTTATGGTCATACAGCTGATACAGTTTTATTGCAGAGAAAAAATCATATAATTATAATTAACGATCATATACGGACCATGTTTGATAATAATCAACTAGGCACACGGCTGAATGTGAATTCCTTTGCCAGTTTAACGTTTCCACAAAACATTAGCGCGGTAAACGGAACGCGGCCGCGCTGCGGAAAAAAAGCTAACTGTCAAAGTGACGTTTGCATTTTTCCCGCCAATTTAAACGTCAAACGGAGGTCATAACAGTTAATGACCATTTGGAGAAGGTGTTGTGGAAAACGCATTTAAATGCTGGTGTGATTAAAATTTATAGTTTTCAACTTTATTTTATGTTTGCCCTTTAATGCCGACTGACTTCTAAGATGGTAATAAATTAATGTTAGGTAAGTACTTAGACGTCTGTCAAATTACATAATGCTTCTAGCAGTTCTTTTTATTTTTCTTGCAATATTTTTTCCGTAAACGGTAACAGTTTTCTCGGAAAATGTCAGACGGCAAAACAACTTATTCTTAAACCACTTAATAAGCTCTTCACGGTAAAAAACTAGTATTTTAATCAATAATAAAAACTAACTATTTTATACAACGTTGTAAAATTATGCTGTTGTATAATCCATTTTGTATTACACCTTATTTGTGACTTAACTTATTGCTATCACACAAAAATTCGCTAAAGATATCCATATTTTATAACCTAACAAGTAAAACAATAATAACTTATAAAGGTACGAAATAGCGTGTCGAAACACCATTTTATTTATAAATGAACATGTAGACGACATCTTGTAAAAACAAAATTATTTCGAAATGACGTACGCCATTTTGAAATGCCAATTGCAAATTATTCTAGTGTCATGTACTAATAGTTCGATGTGACTTTAAGTGTCAAATGAATAAATAACATAGCTACCTCTTTATTGGTTATTTTAATCAACACCTTTAGACAAGTATGTATAATATTGACACCTTTAGAAACTTTATTTCTTTAGCTGAAGCTTAAGAACTTCTTTTTACGAGATCATTAGATTATAACGACGACCTCCGTGGTCGAGTGGCGTACGCACTGGTTTTCAAGGTGTCGCTGGCTCTGAGGTCCCGGGTTCGATCCCCGGACGGTTCAATGTAGAAAGTCACTTTTCTACATTGTCTCGGGTCTGGGTGTTTGTGGTACCTTCGTTGTTTCTGAATTCCATAACACAAGTGCTTCATAGCTACTTACTTTGGGTTCAGAGCAATGTATGTGATGTTGTCCGCATTTATTATTATTATTATAAGAAGTTATTTCTATTCCGCAACTCCCGAGCCTTTTCCCAACTATGTTGTAGTCGGCTACCAGTCTCACCGGATTCATCTGAACACCGTATGTTACAGAGCGACTGCCTATCTGACCTCCACAACACATTTTACCATTACCATTTTACCCAGTCGGAATTGACTTAACGACTGCTAAAGATCATAGTATGACAGTCGGGACCTACGGCTTAACGTGCTATCCGAGTCACGGAGACACGATTTTGGTATGTTTGAAAACGGTCACCAATGGTTAAAGTAGCCAATATCAACTGCTTGAGTTATTTACAAGTAAGCAATTAGCCATTTAATATAAGCCGAAAGCTACGTTTACTAGCAAATAGATTGAATTTTAAGTACTAAAACATAATTAATTAAAGTATTTAATACTTAGAATTAGTTTAACGATAATTTCAAGCGATTTAAATGAAATCTAAACTAATTAGTATCTAGTCATTAAGTACAGATTTAATTAACAACTCATTTGAAATAAATTCTAGGTACACTAAATTAATGTTACTTCAACACAAGTGTCAAAGAAACGAACCTTTTTTTTAAGATTTTCACCAAAATCATAAAATAAATAAATGCGGACAACATCACACACATTGCTCTGAACCCAAAGTAAGTAGGTAAAGCACTTGTGTTATGGAATTCAGAAACAACGAAGGAACCACAAACACCCAGACCCGAGACAATGTAGAAAAGTTAGTTTTCACATTGCCCCGTCCGGGGATCGAACCTCAGAGGTAGCGACACCTTGAAACCGAGGCGTACGCCACTCAACCACGGAAACCATAAAAAAATGGTTTATTTGTTTAGCAAAAACAGCCACCTTTCTATTGATATTATAACTGTCGCTACTCACTTTTCTTCCAAACGCAAACAGGCCTCAAAAATTGGGCTATCAAATGCAAAAAGTTTTTTTCAAATCGGACATTTGGTTCCAGAGAAAAGCGCGTCTAAACCAACTAACTAAGCCTTTGAATAAAATGGTCTGTTCATCTATTTTTCTGTTTTATTTGTAGGAAAACAAGTGAGTATTGATTGTGGTTGATTCTACAATAACTGATCATTTTCGAGTTAGTAAAATATATTACTTTTATATAGATTTTCAATAAACACCTTCAAATTGCGAAGTCGTGATTCAAAAATAAAAATATAAGACAATTCGCCACACTTTAAGCACGTAATCATTTACAAAAACTTACTTACAGTTCATATATACTCTACCTCTAAACAAATAAGGTTGAAAATCGTTTAATTCAAGTCGGAGAATAACATGGTACCGTCTCGTTCGTCGACAAAGATAATTTTGCGGTCGCGTAAATGCATAATTCAGGTGCAGCTCCCACAAAAGTGGTTTGGTCAACCGCAAATGTAAGCTTGTGGTCGGATTAAACGAAATATCTGCTGCGCGCATGCGTCGTGTGTGGTCCGGCGACGATGCGGTGGGAAAGTAGCTCTACATGAATTTAGTTTTGCTGGTTTTTGTAGGAAATAATTGGACATGTTTATTTAGATAGTTTTTGTTTAGGTACGAACTGTTTAATATTAATTTTGTGTAGTTTCACACAAAAGCAAAAGTTTTTAATTGGATTTGTTAAGAATGTATTAGCACTTATGGATCATTAGTTAAGCGCTCGGTTTCTCTTATTAAAGTGTAGGTGCGATAACAGAAAAACACAGTTTTTGTTAGATTTTCTAGTATTTGTAATTTGTATCGTGTTCAATGCTTCGTATTAAAACTTCTAAGATTTAATTGAAATATACCAATATAAAATACATAGCAGTATTCATCTTTAATTGCCTTGTATTTTTTAAAACGATATAACTTTATTCTTGTTGTACCACATCTTAAAATAAACAGATAATATCATCAAATATACTAAATGTTATTTATCTATTTTTTCATAAAATAAATTTAATACTCAATAAAAATGTACCTACTTCCTACTTAAAAAAAGTTACAAAAATAAACGCGCTATTCTTGACTAGTAGAGCACCTTTCCAAGCGTATCGTAAAAATAACTTGTATGTGTGCGAGCCCGTCACAACGGTTAGTTCTCCTTTATTTAACTGTAGGTTATATACAGTAGTTAGTGTTTGATTAGCTACCTATGAACCCAATAACAATTCTACATTTAACTCATTAGTTAACTCTAGTTCAACTTACCTTTTATGTAACCTATTTTCTGTCCCACGACTGGGCAATGATTCCTCAAATTATACCACTCAATATAAGATACAAATAATTAAAAATATGTATTAACTGACAATTATTTAAGGCACTTCTAAGAAACGGTGAATGAAAACATCGTGAGGGAACCTGGATTCCAAAGTTGGGATCTGAAATCGCCCGCAGTGAGCAAGCGTGGTGATCAATGCTCGTGCCTTCTCTATGTGGGAAGTGGCCTATGCCCAGCAGTGGGACGTTTATAAGCTAGATTACTATTTATTATAATTTCTATTAACTGACAAACTCCATAGGTTATTTAAGATACTAACGACTAGTCTGTAAAAACGAAAAATAAAAAAAATGAAATTTTCATAAGTAGTAGCTGTCCACAGTACAACTTGAACAAAAAAAAATAATAGAAAAAAAACTTTTAACGTATAGATAACGAATCCTTAAAAAACATCACCCATCTTTTTCCAAACCCCACCTTCAGCAGCTTAACGTATCACAAAACGTGAACACAGCTCACGCAAGCTCTCTCCCATTATATACAAAATCACGAATAAGTGGTTACCCTATAATTTATACAACAACTAGAATAGAGAAAACATGGCGCCTACTAAGCAAAATAATAATAATAATATAAACGTTAAAGTTATTTAAGTAATTTAGTTAAACATAAGAAAATCTTTACTTATAGTAAAATGCGAAAGATTGTCTGTCTGTATGTTCCGCGATCACGCCTAAACTACTGATCCGATTTTAGTAAAATTTCGTACAGAGCATGATCTGTGTAGGCTGTGATGGCTGTAAAGGGCAAGAGTTTCCTTAATTAAATATCTAACTTAAAAAAACTTAGCCTTAGATAGATAGTTTAGGTTAAGTAAAGGAATAATGTTTTAATTCTTAAGTTAGCCTTTTATAGCAAGTCCACATTATGTTTTTAATTAAACAAGTAAAAAACGATTTATTAAAATTTTCAAAATTAAAGATAAAACAATAAAGTAATTTTCTTTACATTTATACGAGTTACTATCAAATGATAAGTTTACCTGTGTAAATATTCCAAAACAAAACTAACTCCAACCTTTCTCCGACAGATGGCGTAAACATCCCAAACCAATATGGCTGCCGTATCGTCAGCCCATCTTCAAAACTCCAGGATTAAGATTCAGGAGCAGAGCGATGACGAGCCATACTCCCCAAACACCAGAGATACCACCAGCCCCGAGTACCATGACGAGGAAAAGCAGGAAGAAAGACCAGTATTGGCATCCTCCTTCGCCATACACAACGTCCTAAAGAAAGAAAGAGACAGCCATAGTCCCGACAATGTCTTCTCAACTGATAAGCTGTTACAGAATACACCGCATTACGAGGACTTAAGAGAAGTCAACGAAAATTCACGACATTCTGATATCATTGATGATGATGATGACCGAACGAATGAGTCTAGAGCGGAAATCAGTATCGATGATAATTCCTGCTGTAGTGATGATACGGTCCTTTCAGTCGGCAACGAAGCGCCTCCAAGCTTCGAGGACAAAGGACCAGAGACCTCACAAAACTTAACATCTTTCAAACACATACAGACGCACCTAAACGCCATATCACAGTTGAACCAAAACATAAACATGAACCAGCCTCTTCTACTAAGACCTAGTCCTATCACCCCCAACCCTTTAATGTTCCTAAACCAACCTTTATTATTCCAAAACCCTTTAATCAATCAAGTAGACTTAAAATCTGGCCTCCAGACCCGGATGCCAGTCCCCCAAAGCAATTTGAACCTAAACCCGCAGCCTTTCGGTCTAAATTTCGGGTTGAGGATGAAGAACCAAAATCCAGAATTGAGAAGGACAGATGAGAATAGGCGAATGAATTATCCATCACCGAAATCTCCTGAAAATGAGTCGGGGAGAGATTTTATTAACCAGAATTGTTTAAAGTTCAGTATTGATAATATTTTAAAGGCTGATTTCGGGAGGAGGATTACTGATCCTCTTAATAAGAGGAAGGTGAAGACTAGGGTAGAGGCTAAGATGTCGCCGGTGAAGGAGGTTTCTCCCTCCAAGAGTGAGGATGCGAGGGTCCCGGAGGTCAAGCCGGGGGAGAAGAGTGGAGCTATAGATCTGTCGAAAGGAGACGACAGTGGGAGCAGTCAGAGTTCCGCTACTGGTTAGTTTAAAGCCCATTATTTTTGCTTTCTTACATACATACATACATACATATAATCACGCCTGTTTCCCATGGGGTAGGCAGAGACCACTTCTTTCCACTTGCTACGATCCTTACATATCTAATAATAATAATAATATCCCGGGACATCTCACACACGGTTGTCTGATCCCAAGGTAAGCAGAGCTTGTGTTATGGTAACCAGACAACTGATAAACATACTTATATATTTCTAAATACATACATATTATAGATAAATTACACCCAGACACCTAACAAATGATCATGCTCATCACACAAACATTTGTTCTGGGTGGGAATCGAACCCACGACCTCTGCTATAGCAGTCAGGGCCTCTTACCACTAGACCAACAGGCCTGTCAAAATCTATCTTATTTATACTTGTTTCCCTTCATCCACTGTCATTATACCCTTCATACATGCTCTTCGGTTTCGGGTACTCTTGACCTGGCCTTTTTTCAAGACGTCTCCGATCTGGTCTTGATACGTCCGCCTAGGTCTAGCCCTTCAAACACTTAAATGAATAAAATTTGAATAAAGCTACATTTAAAAGATTATATTGCGGTTTATTTTAGATAATAGAGAACGAACAATATCTACTGTTAAGATGACCACAGTCTGCCCGTGACCATGATACCTGCAAAGGTGACTGTGATATAATGAGTAAAAAGGAGTATTTATATTTTGTATAACTACATAGTACAGGTTTGGCAGTTATGAGAAGTACGCAGCTTAAGCCAGGAAGTTTTAAAATTATCCCAAAAGACTATATAGACTATTTTTATAATTCAAAAATTAAATACCGAATTGTGTGTGAGACAATATAATTGTTAAAGAGATTCTCTCATAAATTCGCAATAAAACATACATATAATCACGCCCCTTTCCCTTGTAGAGGTAGGCAGAGACCACTAAAATTCTTTCCACTAGTAACAATCCTTACACTCTAGTTTCGTTTCGTTCACTTTCATTATTCTGTTCATCCATGCTCTTCGGTTTAGGGTACTCTTGACCTCTCTCGTTCTGCCTACCCCTACAGGAAAGAGGCGTGATTATATGCATGTATGTAACTAGATACTAATAAGTAAGTGTTGCAGGCACAACGATGGCTGACGGCGCGATGGTGTGGCCGGCGTGGGTTTACTGCACGCGGTACAGCGATCGACCCAGTTCCGGTAAGCTTGTAGTTGATAACTTTCTATAATATATAAATAACTAGCAGTTTTCCCGCGGCTTCGCTCCCGTGGTCTTCCCGCGGGACCCGTTATTTTCACCAGGATAAAAAGTAACCTATATCAATACGTTAAAACTAAGCTTTCTAATGGTAAAAGATTTTTTCAAATCGGTCCCATAGTTTCGGAGCTTATTCAATACAAACAAACCTTTCCTCTTTATAATATTAATGTACACATGTACATAATGTAGATAATATTTCATGACACTGGGTATTCGCTTTTCTGAGGATAGCGCGTGAAAGTAGGATCATCATCAGCCTTTCCCCAACTATGTTGGGTCGGCTACCAGTCTTACCGGATTCAGATGAATACCGTATGTTACATGGAGCGACTGCCTGTCTGAGCTCCACAATCCATTTTACTGGGGAACACAGTATCCCATAGTATGACTGGTTATCAGAATTTAATTAACGACTGTAAAAGATTAACGTATGATAGTTGGGACCTGCTTAACGTGCTATCCGTGGCAAGGCCTTTTTAACATTACATAACATATCATCGCGCCCGTATTTCCGAAGGGTAGGCAGAGGTGTACCCACAGTTCGCTGATATTTTTAGGTCCCATGTAATAGGGCCTATTGCCACTTACCGGGCACAAATCCAAACTCCGACCTGCTACTGAGAATTTCATAGAAAAACCCAATAACACTCTGGTCGACTCGGGAATCGAACCCAAGACCTCCAGCGTAGCAGTCGCGCTTAGCACCACTAGGCCTTTTAAAGACTAGATTATTAAAAAAACCTAAACCATCATAGACACACTTCATAAAATTTACATAAATAAATAAATAAATGCAGACAACATCACATACATGGCTCTGAACCCAAAGTAAGTAGCTGAAGCACTTGTGTTATGGAATTCAGAAACAACGAAGGTACCACAACACCCAGACCCGGGACAATGTAGAAAAGTTGGTTTCTACATTGACCCGTCCGGGGATCGAACCCGGGACCTCAGAGCTAGCGCCACCTTGAAACCGGTGCGTACGCCACTCGACCACGGAGGTCGTCAAAAGTAACACCATCTAATTTTCTTAAAACGAAAAGCGTAAACGATTGCTCGATTGGTACAGAGAGTTAATAAAACAACCCCTGCCAGTCTCCCTTATCGAGCACAACACACCCAGGGGTGCTGTTATCAAATTATTGCTAGCTCACAATTTGTGGCGAGGGGATGAAGTGTGAAGATTTTACTAACCATATAAGCTGTTAATGTTTTTACGATTTGACGGTTTATGATAAAAGATTTTGTTTAGTATTGTAGGGGATAAAGGGTTTTTAACCGACTGGAAAAGGAGTAGGAAGTTTTATTTTGTATGTTTGTTGCGTTACTGATAGGAGTTTTCAGAAGCAAAAGCGCAGAAGTTAAGTATGTTTTATTTTTGATGTATTTTTATACATCATCTGCCTACTCGTTTTTTAGAAACTATGTTGGGGTCGGCTTCCAGTCTTACCGGATTCAGCTAAACACCGTATGTTACAGAACGACTGTCTATCTGACCTCCACAACACATTTTTACTGGGTAAAGAATCCCATAGTGAGACTGGTTGTCAGAATTGACTTAACGACTGCCAAAGATCTATGTATGACAGCGGGGACATGGATGTATGATGTCTTTTTATACATTTATAGGTAATAAAGTATAAGTAAATAATAATAGAACGGATAATATAGAGGGATGTAGATGTGTTGAGGTCAGATAGATAGTCGCTCTGTAACATACGGTGTTCAGCTGAATCCGGTGAGACAGGTAGCTGACCACAACATAGTTGAGAAAAGGCTACAAAGATGAAATTGCAATCCA
This sequence comes from Autographa gamma, assembly GCA_905146925.1. NCBI lineage: Eukaryota > Metazoa > Arthropoda > Insecta > Lepidoptera > Noctuidae > Autographa > Autographa gamma. Next base: position 5,426,581 of record LR989877.1, on the reverse strand, counting down.
TTTAAAATCCACAGTTATTAACAACATTTATATTCAAGTTTCTAAAAGTAAATAAAAATAAACAGATGGGTACAGAAAGTAATAGAATTAGGGTTCATTAAGCATGGTGTAAAACTGCTGATAAATATGTATACGGAACTCTTGAGGGGGAGAAACAAAAATTGTTTTCTAGTGATGGGGTGCTGTCGATAAATTCTTTAGTTGTTATCGATACTTTTTTACGCACTGCAATTGAATGTAACACGCATTTGTTTTTGTGGTTATGTATTGCCAATTTATTTCTTAACAAAAACATTTTAAATAAAGTGAGTTAATGTAAAATAATTCAGTGTTTTTACTTTCGTCGCTACATAATTTTTGGTTTTGTATACATACTCGTAGCTTGCGAACTGTGAAATGTTCATTTACAGTATTGTTACTCTCTTAAATTAATTGTAAACACTATTGTTTTCTATACTTAAATTTTAATGTAATGATTGCTGTGGTGTTTACGTTACCTTCGTTGTTTCTGAATTCCATAACACAAGTGATTTAGCTACTTACTTTAGGTTCAGAGCAATGTATCAAATGTTGTCCACATTAATAATTTATTTAGGTTTCCTTTGCATCCAGATGACTTATTTTTAGTAACCACAAAACCAGTGTAACATATACTCAATAATTCTTACCAAAAAAACAAGCTTCATAATAAGTCTTGTATTTATATCTTATAGACCCCACTGTCAAAACTTGACCAAAATGGGACGACACGGGAAACACCAGCTTTCAACTAAAAACCAATCATCAAAATAGGTCCACCCAGTCAAAGTTCTGCTGTAACAAACATAAAAGATACAGTCGGATTGGGAACCTCCTCCTTTAAAAACCACACTAGTCTTTGAATAATCTCAAAACATTTCCTTGTGACCCAAAGTAACACAACATTACTAAATCTAACAATTGAGGAAAAATATTTAAAATAATGTCTTTATGACTAAAAGTTGTATCTAACAAAACAAGCTATTCGATTCGGTAATCAATTAAGACGCAAATCGATTATTCACACTAGTGATGTATGTAAGTGTATTTGATATTATTGCATATCCGAATTCAGAATCTATATGAAACCGACGACTTTTACTTCGATTTTTTTTATTTACTTTTACTTCGACTCTTAATTCGATAGTTTTGATTTTGATTAATTTCGTATATTTAACACAAAAACACGTTATATTCAGTTTTTGCAAGCTCCATCGGTTATACATTAAATGTTTTTAAGAAACTTTCATCGTACGTCTGAATAAAAAAAGTTGTATTCATCTTATCTTCACTCGACAATTTCATTTTAATTCAATTTGAGAAAACCAAAAATAATTTTATATCTGTAACAGAAAACGGCATAAAATTATTAATACACATATATACTTACACATAATCACGTTTCTTTCCCTTGTAGGCAGAGACCACTTCTTTCCACTCGCTACGATCCTTACACACTTGATCCAATTCGTCCATTTACAGTCATTTATCCGAATCCTACATTATATCTATAACATCACTAACCCAGTAATTGATTAATTTAATTGTATATTGTTTATAAGACGCATTGTTTATTAATATAATAACTACGTGACAAAAAGCATGCACCTTATAACAAAGATCTCTTTACGAATAACTATTAAGATTATACTTAGTACTTTTGATAATGCCTACTGATATTTCAACCAACTTTAAAAAGAGGTTCTCCATTCATCTGCATGTTTTTGGTCTATGTTATGCGATATCTTAGGAATTGCAGCCCCAATAATCTTTTTTTCATTTATAATAAAATAATAATAATTCCAGCCTATAAATGTCCCATTGTTGGGCATGAGCATTGATCACCACGATTATTATTTAATTTAATGAGAATTTAGATCAATGATACACATCTACTAGTATGTATTTTTCTAAGATATTTCGCAGACTCAAAAATACTTCTCAATTAATGACTTATAACACACATTAAGTTATTTCCTTCATTAAAAATACTGAGAAAACTTACGATAATCGACTTATAAGGCACAATATAACGAACGAAAATACTTGAATCTTTTAACTAATCATTACAGTAATGTATTAAACCTAATATAAAAACATAAATCCATACGGAATCGTGTAATGTTAACGAATGCTTGACTGCTCTCAACCGTTTCAAAATGCGAACTGATCTCAACTCTGTTACAATGTCCTAAGGTAGACGTTAATAGAGGTGGGGTAAAACGGTGCTAGTCGATTTTCTAGAGTAAATCGATTGAAAATGTTACTAATTAGTCGATGTAATTATCTTGACGTTTAATTATATCGTGTAAACGTAATTAGCTGTTAGTTTAAGATGTAGGTTTTTTGCGGTTGTTTTTGTGTTATGTTAGTGTTTAGCGGTGATCTAGGTTTTGTCAGTTCACTGTGTTACATTTATTAGCATTGATTCTAATTAATTATGTTATGTTTATTCTGAAATACAATGCGTCTATAAAATCTCTGCTTCTCTTTGGTAATATATGCGGTATACAATACTATGTTTTTTTTTCATCATAACACTGCTAAAAAAAATTACTTTAGTTGACAAAAACATCACCATTAATATATGTATCACGCTAAAATTGGTCCTTAATTAATTGATATGCAAGTTTTTTTTATGATCATCATAAAGAAAAACAAACTTACGGATACTTTTTTTTTCAGAAGAGAGATTTTACCTACATATTCGATGAAACAAAATATATGAACAAAAATCATCGATAAATATCTGCACACATTCTATTCCGTCCCCTCACTACGAACTATCACCCCTAAACATATGTTTTCACGCTCAAAGTAAAGATTGCTCTTAACTTATTGACTGTTAAGTTACTTGCAGCTTCCCCTTATTGAATTAGTTAAATAAAGGGGGTCGAGTCACTCGCTGGTTTATTAAATTTGTCTCAGTGTTACAACTTTAAATGTAAGTTCTAGTAGAATGCAGTCGGTTAATCAATAAAAAAATACCAGCCTCTAAACGTCCCACTGCTGGTCACAGGCCTCTTTCCATATAGAGAAGGCACGAGCATTGATCACCACGCTTGCTCTCTGCGGATTGGCGATTTCAGATCCCAATTTTGGAATCCAGGTTCCCTCAAGATGTTTTCAGTCACCGTTAGTTAGAAGTGTCTTAGAATAATTAAGAAAGTACAAATAATTTTAAAAGTTACATCGGTAGCTACTTGCCTGGGTTCGAACTTGCAACTTTGTGCATCCAAATCCATTTATTGAACTGCTAGTCCACCGCGACATAAGTCGGTTAAATAGTGCGAATATGTTGTTCAATGTTTGTCCCATTTATTCTTTATTTACATTAAAGTGCACAACACTACAGATTATATTCAATTCGCTGTGCAATAAGTGACATACAAAATATATAAATGAACACAAAAAAGAAAAGTAACTAATAATTATTAAAATAGTACGATGACACAACATAAACAATATTGGTAGTCACTGCGGTCCCGGGTTTGAACCCCGGACGCGTCAAGGTAGAAACCAACTTTTCTACATTGCCTTGGGATTAAGTGTTTGTGGTACCTTCGTTGTTTCTGAATTCCATAACACAAATACTTTAGCTACTTACTTTGGGTTCAGAGCAATGGATGTGATGTTGTCCTCATTATTTATTTTATTTTATTTATAAAATTCAAGTTCCCTATGATGACTTACAATGGTCTAAAAAATCTCGACACATCCCATGTGTTTAGTTTAGTATTTATTGCACAGTGGAAGTTACCATGGTAACAATAAAATAAATAAAAACCGCAGTAACAAGATGAATTATAAAACATGAATACAGTAATTATATAATCAGACTAAGTGTCTTTACGAGGGCAGTTTGTAGACTACAATTAGTTCAATCATTCCATGATAGGCATCATAAACTTAATGATTTAACTACGGCTCGGATATTGAAAGTTTGCATGGTTTATAAGGACGAGGATTATAGTTATAAGTTGAGCATATTATTTTGTAATATATGGGTGAATTTCCCAAATGCCTTATTTTTTTGTCTTCGTTGAAATTAGTATTTGAAAAAAGGAATCTAGTCCTGAATTATTTTTTTTAGTATTCAATAGGTAGTTATTGGGTTGTGGCAAAAATATGATTTGCCTAGGACTATTACAAAGATAGAAATAAAATACATAAACCTCTATTTTTTTGCAAATCGGTGCTGTCCCACAACTTTTTTTGCAAACAAAACAGCTTATACACTAATAAAAATAAATAAATTAGGTATATAACTTATTCTACTTCATAGAATATTAGTTTTTTTATTAATATATAGCATATTTTATTACATAATTAACGATTATTGTTACTGAGAGGCACAAACGTACTTGTCCTGAAAAATATTCTCATATCGCTGGACAAAAGTAATTCATACATAACTTTACATCGACGAGTCGGACAGCATCCCCACCCCAATTGTATTTCCCTCGTTGGTGTGTGCTAGTGGGCAATCAGGATAGAAGTCGGTTAAATCGCTGCATATGCCCACCAAAACTGTTAGAACGCCATTTCAGGTACTCCCGGACAATTATTTTATATAATCGGTGGTTGCATTTTTCTAGTGTACTGAGTAGCTTTTTTATTGTTGTTTGGTTCTAACAGAGGTAGTAAGTGAATTAGCTTCATTGTCTGTTATTGAATTTATCCCAGATATTATGCATTTTTTATAATTTTCTAAAAAGTGTGTATTTTCTCATGTCGATGTGAGAATTTACACCGAAATGATAAGAAAAAATCAATCGGTGTCATACATCTCATATCGGTGTGTTGATTCGTGATCAACGCACAGTTTTGTCAGATCGGTGGATTGCTTTATCATATCGGTAGATCATTTTATCATCTCGGTGAGTCGTTATATCATATCGGTAGATCCCATGTCATTTCGTTAAGTATACAAAGAAACAATGGCACATACAAACATACATAAAGACACATACATATATACCTACATACAAACATTCGTACATACATACATACAAGGTAAGTTTACCTACATAGACTGCCAAAATCAATACCACTGGGTAGTAGAAGATGTATAAATAAATGTATCATTAAGGGAGGTCTGTATTCGGTAATACGTCCATAGGCTGCGATGATGATGGTGAGGTGGAGCAATTGAACGCATTAAAATTCTCTATGGCAAAAAAAAAATAGTAAAAAAAATAGTAAGTAACTAAAAAGAAAACATTATAGTAGCTTAATTTTGTTTAAGAATGCCGAGTTCAAAACTAAAAGATGAGGAGAAAAACAGGTGGAATAGGTTGCTGGAAATAATAAGCAAAGTTTAAATCAAAAGCGATTCTGTGTTAAGAGAGGAGCATTTAAGAAAACGTTTAGCTAAACTTAGATATGAGATTTTTGATTTCATTTTAATAAAGACAATGATAATAAAAATAATCATCATTTTTTTATTTTTAAGTACCTCTAGAAAACGTAAAAGTAGGTCATAATTTCAAAAATACATTTTTATTTTATATCTAAGAACTCAGTTCTCTTTGGATGTGATCTACCCTAAGTTTAGATCTTCATTTCTAAGTCACCTTTAAGTACCTACTAACTATTTCCTTTTTGATGTTCAAAGGTGAATAGATTATCATATCGCTGGATAGGTACATCATTTCGGTGGATACACTTATCATATCGGTGTACAAAAAAATTAATCGGTGCCGGTTTTTCACATCGGTGGAAACCAAAATTCAAACTGAGATTTCTCCTCTGTCTTAAATGATACGTTGATGATATTAAATTTGGGGATGTTTTGTCTCCTAAAGATTACATAAAACCTGAAAAATCTACAAAAAAATAAAAATTGTAAAAGTTCACCGATATGATAAGAAAAATGGCATTTGTTGAAATTCACCCATATACTTTCGTTAACATTAAACTTTCTAAACATTAGCAGATAGTTTTCGCTGCCAAAGTGTATTTCTTATTCTTTATTGAACTTCAGAATAAATAAAACAATAAAATATATATGTTTCGCTGCAGCTAAGCAAGCATTGTCATCAAAACAAAATGAGTAAAATTGAATTGCAAGATTCTGTCCAATGAAACATAATACATACAATAGAAAAGTATGTAATAAACTGACACATCTAATTCCCAATTTCAAAATTCTAAACAAGATGGCGTTTATCGATATCGGTGTTGTTTTTACCGATATAATCGTGTCCCAACACTAAGCATTATATCCGAAACATTAGGCGGCAATGTCTTTAGATTTTTCTTTTCAATTCGTCTGCAACAGCCGTGTAATAGTTTAGGAAATCGCTTTTCACACTCCGCACTCAAAAGAAATGCTTTTCGGTAATGTATTTTTAATGTTTCCGTAGATCGGTTTAAATTGCTTTGTTTTGCTTAGAGTTTAGTTATTTTATGTAAAATAGAACTTAATTTTCTATCTACCATCCGTTTGCTAGTTTATTTAATCTTGTACATGCAGTGGAAAACTAAAAAAGAGATGGATTGATTGTGTGAAAGATGTGGAGTGTTTAATAAGTGCTCCTTTGTAGCCTAAGTTAGATAAATTATTTTGAATTTTTTTTATTGCTGAGATGACGAGTAGAAGAGATGAATGGAAACTGAATACGCATTGCGCCTACAACAAATAACACTGGACAACAAAGTTTTTATTTTTTTTTTCTTATAAAAACAAGTTCTGAAGACTTTTTTCTTCTTATTCTTATTTCTAGATGTAAAAGCTATAAAAATAAACTACGCACAACCCGTGCACAAAAATGCACACAATTGGGAACAGGGCAGGGAGATGATGATGATAAGTCTTGTACTGTATCGAATTTAACTTATAAATAATGCGATCGTGGTCTTGAACAGTCTAAAATAATAATTAAATTGAAAAACCTACTACATTCTACAACACCTAGACCTACTAATGCGTAATTAATGCGTCTGTACCGCTTACGGCTAAACTCCTAAACCGATTTTGCTGAAACTTGATTATGGAATAAGCTTGTACCCCAAGGAAGGATATATATAAATCACGACTCTTCCCCTTGTAGGGATAGGCAGAGACCACTTCTTTCCCCTTGCTACGAGCCTTACACACTTGCTTTGCTTCGTCCTCTTTCATATTCCTTTATACGTGCTCTTCGGTTTTGCTACAATACAAGTAAATAATTCTTACGAAAAAACACCGAATAATAATTCAAAATAAGTCTTATACGGTTTTCTTATGGATCCTACTGTCATAACTGGATCAAATTAAAACGGGACTACACTGGAAGCAGCATCTTTCAAATAAAAAATCATCAAAATCCGTCCACCCAGTCGAAAGATCTAAGGCAACAAACAAAAAAAAACCATCAAATAGAAAAACTTCTTTTTGAAGTGAGTTAAATATGTACATCGACGCAGGCAGAGTCGCGGACAAAACCTAGCTATATAATTCACAATACATGTCTAACTTTTTCATAATGAAAAGGTTATTAGTAGTAAAAAGAGCTTTTCCTCACATAACAATCACAGTATATAATTATGAACCTGCTAATTAGTTTTAATTGCTGAAGTTAATTTAACACGTACAGAGTGATTCTAGTTCGTTATAAGTAATTGGTAGGTGTGTAACATAGGTGTGAAGTGAGAACACCTGCTATTTTGTTATGTACTTATATATTATGTAGTTTTATGTTAAGTTGCATAGATAAATAAGTCCATAGTATTACGAACGTAGAAAGTCTGTTTGGATGAATGTATGTTTGTTGCTCTTTCACGCTAAAATAGCTGAAATGATTATAATAAGAGTTTACTATAATTATAGCTTATACATCAGAATAACACAAGGGATATTCTTTTTTAAGATATTGCTATAATTGTTACTAGCATATTCACGCTGTTGAAACCACGAAGCAGAACTAGTAAAACTATATTAAACGGATTATATTATTATTATTTTAGATATGATCGTCCCACTGGGGGGCAGAGGCCTCACTTCTTCTAATTCTTACGGTCTAAAAATATATTAAATAAATTGTTTTTATTGTAATAATATCGGCCAGTAACTATCCTAAAAGGAACAAACTTTTTACAAATATAGACACACGTAAACGCTGACTTGCTAGCTAGCGATTTTAGATATTCATATTCATATTGGCATAAAGCTTTAAACCTCCATATTTTCATATAAACTTACAGAATTTGGCTATTCTCACATAGAATAGACTTATAACTACAATTTTAATCTCAAACCCGCTCAGTACATCAACCCGCTAATTTCATGGCCCAACTTAACCCTCGGCTGCAGTGAAATTTCAATTGCCACAAGTTTGCCAATTAAAAGTCAGTCAAACGTCGCTCGGCTTAATAAAGCGATGAATTTAATTAGAAATGCTAATGTTTTAGTTTATTTTATTAGATAGTAAGATTAGGTACAGTTGTCGGTCGATTCAACGTGTCAAGACCCTCTCAGACCAGGCAGTATCGGGAGGTGGGGTTTTGCTGGCAGTATCCTTGGATATAGCAAACGCTTTCAACACTTTGCCTTGGGGTGTTATTAGGGAGGCGCTGAAATATCACGAAGCGCCAGCATATCTCCAAAGAATAATCGGAGCTTACTTGGAAGACAGAGCGGTGATCTACGAGAGTCGCAGCGGCGTTGCGACACGGCAAATGTCTTGTGGAGTTCCGCAGGGGTCGGTACTAGGTCCGCTCCTGTGGAACATTGGCTATGACTGGGTCCTCCGAGGTGCCAACCTCCCGGGCGTCAGCATTGTCTGTTATGCCGATGACACTCTTGTACTGGCCCGGGGGTGTTCGTTCCGTGAGGCGGCCCGTTTAGCCACGGCGGGAGTAGCGCAGGTCGTCGGACGAATAAAAGTTCTGGGCTTGGATGTGGCGCTAGAAAAGTCCGAAGCCCTCGTCTTTCACGGGCCTCGGAAAGCGCCTCCAGCGGGGTCCCACATCATCGTGAGTGGAGTTCGCATAGAAGTGGGGTCCACAATGCGTCATTTAGGGCTTGTGCTCGACAGCAGATGGACGTTTGACTCCCACTTTGAAATATTGGGGCCCCGAGTCGTGAAGGCGGCGATCGCGCTCAGTCGCCTGTTGCCTAATGTGGGAGGTCCAGGGACAAGCTGTCGCCGACTCTTCTTGGGGGTGGTTCGCTCCATGATGCTGTACGGGGCTCCCGTGTGGGCGGAGAAACTAACTCGTCGAGGTTTGGCTCTTTTGTGCCGCCCGCAGAGGGCTATGGCAGTCCGGGTCATTCGCGGCTACCGTACAATATCTTGTGTGGCCGCGTGCCTCCTAGCAGGTACACTTCCCTGGGACCTGGATGCCAGAGTCCTCGCGAGTGCTTATGAGTGGCGAAAGGAGCAACTCAACAGCGCTGAAAGGCCTCCGCCTCGAGCCGTGGAGGAATTATTAAAGGAGCTCCGTTTTGCCTTCTTGGAGGTATGGGCGGAGCGGTTAATTGTGCCAGGAGCAGGCCTCAGGACTGTGGAGGCGGTTCGACCCGTCCTTCAAGACTGGGTCAGCAGATGCCACGGAGCAATGTCCTTCCGGACCTCACAGGTGCTGTCGGGACACGGATGTTTTGGCAGTTACCTGTTTCGAATAGCAAGGAGGGAACCTACCCCCCGGTGCCACCACTGCAGTGATATTGAGGACACGGCGCAGCACACACTCGAGCACTGTCCAGCTTGGGCAGTACAGCGCCGGTCCCTCGCTGCGGTAATAGGCGATAATCTCTCGCTTCCGGCCGTAGTAGCCTCGATGCTTGGGAGCGAGGAAGCTTGGAGCGCCGTTACCGTCTTTTGTGACGAGGTAATGGCGCTCAAAGAGGGCGCGGAAAGGGAGCGAGAGTTCATATCAAACCTCCCGATCCGCGCTAGGCGCACAAGGGCTAGAAGAAGGGCTGACAATGCCCTCCTTCAGCCACCATAAATGGCTTACAGCGGCAGACGTGGGGACGTCTGTCGCTTTATATTAAAGGCTAAAGATGGCGCGCGCGGTGCTTCTGCGCGCCTCCTTATCAGTGTAAAGGGGAGTTGATCCCCCACTGTCCATAGTAGTAGCTCCGGGAAGGAGCCTCCCTGCTGGAGATCGCGGTAGTTTGCACTGCTTTCCCGCCTGGTCTCCAGCTTAAGGGAAGGGTGAAGCACTCCGGTGGTTTTAGCCGGTAAGAGTCCGGCATACCCCTCCGCCTTCCCCAGGGTGGAGGAAGTCCATGAGGATTTCCCCGGGTAAAAAAAAAAAAAAAAAAAAAAAAAAAAAAAAGGTACAGTTGTCGGTGTGAGCTGGGGGTTGGATTTTAGAATTTGACTGTGACGATTTGACTGTTTCGGGTTAACTTTGACATTTGTTTTAATATAAGAAAAAGATCTTTTTCTTGTAAATACTTCTTATTATCTGTACTTGTCATATTGATTCTGTTAATAATGATCACAAAACTATTAGTCATGACTATATATTTATCTGTACTAAGTAACAAACCTTTCTTTCTCATATCATCTTTCACATAATCCATCCATCTCTTTTTTGTTCTTCCTCTGCATGTATACCTATCCACATTCATACTCATAACTCGTCTAGTTACGTGACTTTCATCCCTCCTCATCACATGTCCATACCACGACAAATGGTGACCTCTCATCTTTTTATTGACGGGTGCTACTTTCAAGCTTAATTCTTATTTCCTATCCTATCTAATCTCATTACTGCAGTAAGCCATCGAAAAAATCTAAAAACAAAGGAAATACGCAACTAGGTTGCATTTGAAACTATAGAGTGAGCCTATCAGAGTTTAAACCGTAAGCACTAGTGTGAACAAGTGTTGTCGTGAATTATGCATGAAGATGGAGCTTGCCGTTTTAAAAAATCTATCTAAAACACTAATATTATCCTAACAATGTCAAAACCATCGGTATTTTCTTATATAAGACTAAAAACTGCTCTCGCTTGGGGAAAAGGGGAACCTAGCGATAGTAGCAGTCTATGCATATCATACGTCGATGGAAATACGTAATAATTAAAAGTCAATCAGCTTAGCTTGTGAACTGTCAATCAGATTGGCGCGAACTCCGATAAACTATTTTAATTATTTTTTGGTTTTATCGAAGTTCCAGCTTTAGAGGGTTGAAGGAGGTCAATTAAAAAGTTGTTTACTCTCGAATGAAACTAAATTGATATGGGTTAAATGGATTTTATACATTTTAGATATATTGGTATATTAGACTAGTGAATCGCCGCGGTTTTCGACGAAAATATAATACATAATATAATATTCCGGGACATCTCACACACGGTTATCTGATCCCAAGCTAAGCAGAGCTTGTGTTATGGAGACCAGACAACTGATAAACATACTTATTAGATTTCTAAATATATACATATTATAGATAAATTACACCCGAAAATTACTTTATTACTAGCTGTCCCGGCAGACTTCGCACTGCCTCAATCTATAAATAAAAGCCTAATCTTTTGTACTTGTTTTTTTTATTCAATTCTGATTTTTTTTCTATTTATTCACCTTCGAAACCTTCCCTGGTCTTCCACAAATAATTCAATACCTAAGCCAAATCGGTCCAGCCGTTCTCGAGTTTTAGCGAGATTAACGAACAGCAATTCATTAAATAATAATAATAAATAAATAAATAAAAAAATAAAATTTTACCCAGTATGCGTTGAAATACATTTTTTTCTACCTAGCACCTGCCTACTACCTACCTACTACTAATTAGGGGTATGAAAAATGGATAGTAGCCTTTCTCAGACCTACTGAATATGCATTTAAAATTTCATAAAAATCGGTCAAGCCGTTTCGGAGGAGTATTGTAACATTGTACAGACTAAAATTAAAATTCGAATATTATTTAAAATTTGACACTGCGATGGATGATTAAAAATTAATTAAAAAAAAACATTGTCCAGCGGACAAAATTGTGAATCTAAACCATTCCCAGATCCCCTTGAACACACACAAAAAAAATCATCAAAATCGGTCCAGTCGTTTGAGAGAAGTTCAGTGACATACACACTCACAGAAGAATTATATATAAAGCTAGGTATATAGATACATTAAGAAACGATAAACCACTACCATTAGTAAACAGACACCTTGAGATCTAGATCTTTACCCGTACCATGATTTTAAAGCAGTTTTGTAGCTGTTGTGGGAGCGAGACGGCACTACACTGAGCATAGCGCTGTCCCGCTCATTTAACTGCAACAGTCCTGATTTAAGAGCGCATGGTAGGGTTCTGGTGTTGTCAGTGTATCTAATAACATTATTCAAGTCACTATTAAAGCAATTTAAAGTAAATCTTCTTAATATTACAATAGAGTCTAGGTATTGCTTTGAGATTGAAGTTTTTATTAACCTATTTTAAAGAGAGGAGGTTCTCAATTCTAACTAAGCTGTTCATCCTTTTTTTTTCTTATGTTGTTGATGGGATATCTCTTGCGATAACAGAAGGGTTACTATTTTTTTCGGTAACGCAATTTTTCCGGTACTTATAAAAACTATAAAAAAATCTAAACCAACTAAATGTTTTACAACATTTTGCAAACTAAATAGTTGATTAAAAAAAACCACTCGAATTGAATTGAATTTTTTTGAAGTCGGTAAATTATCAAAATCGAATCGACAATGATTATGATCATCTTAAAAAAATAATATTTATTAATACACAATTAAATCTAATATAAGAACAAACTAACTATACTAAAATTAAAACTTACATAAATAAAAACTAAACGGCGTCAAAGAACTCATCGTCATCCTTGTCAATGGCGGGGAACGTGCCCCGGGGCCCAAGTCTGCTATTTACACTCGGTTCAATGTCTTCATAGTGTCGTGCCAGCAGAGCCATTTTCGGAAAATTGGTATTCTATTATACGTCAAAACGTCAAAATTGCGCATTGGAACGATTCGGTTCAATGTTCAACGACTGTGCCCAATAGTTCATACATTTGGTACAAATTGTAATGCGCAATTTTGACTTTTTGACGTTTAGTAGAATACCAATTTTCCGAAAATGGCTCTGCTGGCACGACACTATGAAGACATTGAACAGAGTGTAAATAGCAGACTTGGGCCCCAGAAGGCTGGCAGCATTGCCACGTTGAATGGCTATGTCGATTCTCTGTGCAAGGAACAAACCAGCCCTCTGATCACGAGTAGATTCTACCAAACGTTTGGAAAGTTCTTAAAAAAATAGTTATAAAAAACAGATGTATTTAAGTTATAAGTTACAAATGATGAAATCACAGTTAAACAAAGATTTTCCCTCGGATATCATAAACGTTTCGCAATGTTATAATCAGTTAAAGTTAACTCGTAGTTAACTCTGCTAAATTAACTGCAATAGAGATTGAATCTAACTATATGATGGAAGATAACCGTGTGGGTGTTTTTGCACATCGTTTACAAAGACTTTGAGAATTAAGCTGAAATGGGGATGTCAAAATCTTTAAATTAAAACTATTTTTTTACGGATTTTGTCGCGGTTTATAATGATTTTAGGTCCCAACGTTTCGACACCTTTGAAGGTATTATGGTCATGGGCAGACTGAGAACTTATTTCAATGTCTAACATTCGCGTAAACCTAAGAAATCAATACATAATCCTTAAGTTTTAATATCATAAATGCTCAAGTTACTCTGTCTGTTTGTGTGTTACGCAATCACGGTAAACTACTGAACCGATTTAAAACAAATTTTGGTACAGAGATAGTCTGGAGCGTGAGAAAGGATATCGTCTACTTTTTAATGCGATATCCGACCACCATGCGGACGGAGTCGCAGGAAAAAACTAGTAGCATATATGTATAAAACCTAAAATAAAATTATAATAGGTACTTCATGCTAAAGAGTTTATTTGTGTATGCTAACCTCTGAAACTACTAGTCAGATTTTGAATAAATCCTGCATTTGATAGCCCAATTGCTGAAGAAAATAATGCTGTTTAAAATTAATATAACTAATCAATAAGTTGACATTAGATTTCACAACATGTTAAATAAAGCTTTCAGAAAAGAGGTAATTGAGGACCTCCTCTTTAAGGTCGGTTAAATACAATAGGATAATATTATAAACCGGTTTGTAAATTATAACTCTGTTAGACAATAACTTTATTCTTAAGCTTCTTATACATGTAGACACTAAATTCTTGGCTGTTCACAGTTTTGATTGTGTGGCAAATATGATTTTATATAAATATGGACATCATCACATACATTGCTCTGAACCCAAAGTAAGTAGCTGAAGCACGCGTGTTATGGAATTCAGAAACAACGAAGGTACCACAAACACTCAGACCCGAGGCAATGTAGAAAATGTGTTTCTAAATTGACCCGTCCGGGGATCGAACCCGGACCTCAGAACGACACCTTATAAACCGATGCGCTGCGCCGTTCGACCACGGATTTCCTTACCAATATTATAAATACGAAAGTTTGTTTGGATGTATGGTTGTTTGTCACTCTTTCACTCTAAAACTACTGTATGTATTTTAATGAAACTGTACAATAATGTAGCTTATATATCGGAATAGCACACAGGCTATGATTTATAAAGATATTGTGTCAATTGTCCAAAATATAGCGATATGAGTATTTACAGGAGTGAAACCTCGGGGCACAGCTAGAACAATAATATGTTTTATACATTTAGCGTATCATCGTGTAAAGCTACCTTTAGACAATAACTTCATTTCGCCTTAAGTCGATACTCGCGTAAACAGAACATAATTAAGGACCCTGTCTTAAGTTAACCTTACCGAGACCGCATTCACACCGAACTGTAACGAGATACGACGGATGTTTGTTGTCTCAAGATTTTATCTTTAATTTACTTGTATATTGTTTTATGTGATAAATTTAATTAATTATTGTTATGTAATTATCGGTAAAAGAATATCCGTGTGAACTTCGCTTAATGTGGATACAATTCTGTGTCTGTTATTCGAATTAATAATATAATATTCCGGGAAAACTCAGAGCCGGTTATCTACTCCCAAGCTTAGCAGTTTGTGTTTTGGTAACCAGACAACTGATAAACATACTTATATATTTCTAAATAAATACTTATTTTAGATAAATTACACCCAGATAAGAACAAATGATCGTGCTCATCACACAAACATTTGTCCTGGGTGGGAATGACCACGCCTTCCGGTATAGCAGTCATGGTCACTAACCACTAGACCAGAGGGCCAGTCAAGTAAATTATGGCAGTTAATAGTTGAATTATTTAATATATGCAATGTTTGCTATTGTTTGTTGCTTTAATAACTTAGTTTTAAGTAGATGCATACTGGATAATACTAAAATATCTTATTACTAGATTACGATGTAATTGTCTAACAGATTATGCCACATTGCTATGTCTAGAAGTCCGTTATTTAATAGAATTAAGGTCTTAATACTTACAACTATACAAGAATTTAATCTTATATGTACATATAAATAAATAATAATATCCTTGTCAATGATAGGAAACGTGCCCAGAATAAGGTTTTAATATTATTTTTTTTCTATTTTCAGTCAATAATATAAGCTTGATGCTCCACAATACAAAAATATTCAAAACCCACCTGTCCATATTTTCTAGAACGCTAAAACTATCCCCTTCTCTTTCCAACAAATTGTTTCCACATATACCTATCTCAAAAAAAAAGTCGCGGCAAACAACACAAGATTAAAAGCATTAAGAAATACCATTTACCAAATATATTTCTTTAACTTTTATCTCAAAATGGATAAGTAACAATTTTAATTATTTTAAATACCTTGATACGCATTATTGTAAGAGGTATTCGTCTTAAGACGGTTGACTAATCGTTCTAGTAATTATCCTGGGATATTGGCAAAGGGCCACCGAACAAGATGGCGGCCTGTCAAATTTGACGTTTACAAGTTTCGCGCCATTTGAGTTTGCGAGTTTTATCGAGATTATAGTTAACTTGTGTTATGATTTTAGTTACAGGGTATATTAACAGTTTAATTTAGTTATAAGAAAATTGGTTTAAGATTTATTATGAATGGGTAATAAGCGATTTTGTTAAGCTATCGATTCCTCAACGTTTTACAGTGCATAATATAAGTAATATAGAAAGAAAATTGTGAAGTTTAATAAAGAGAAGCAGCTTGTAGCTTGTAGCTTTAAGTTTATTTATTAAAACAGATTTTTAAATAAACCTCATCAAAATCAGTCCATTTGTTTTGTAGATGATGTCACATACATATTTAATTGGTCTTTGTTTAACGGTATCTTCAGGTCATTGTAATATTTAACTAAAACATTTAATAACATAATTATTACAATTATTTTACAGAGCGTTAAGCAGTGTTTAAATAATATTTATATTATTTTTAAACGGTTATACTTCTAGTCTAGATTTAACCCATATATAAAACTATTTATTTAAGGTTCTTTACATATACTAAGAACGAATTTGTACTTGATGTTTTTTTACTGTAAATTTCAGATATGACATGTAACATTGTATTTCCTTGAATATACTACATCTTTACATGTTTCTCAATTATAAGAATACAAACACCACCTTATAAAAGTGTAAGACTCCATGCAACTTTAAGAAAAGTCACAAAGCCAAAGCATAGTTAGACGACAACACAAAAAATTATTAATCACCTGCCAGATCTCGTTATAAGCTAGGCTCTACTCTATAGGAAGGCCACTTTGGAAACGAGCAACTGGAGTCAGTAGATTTTAACGTAACGTTTCTTAAATGCCTTTTTTTATTAGCCTATATTACATCCCACTGCTGGGCAAACGCCTCCCCTTTCTTCTTCCCCGTTCTTTCCAAGAACAGAGAGGTTTGGAACCTTCGCCACCTTTTTTGGTTTTAGAAAAAATAAAAAAATATTTATTGATTGATTGGTTAATCACACCGTTAATCAGAAATCTCTCAAAAAAGCTAACCTAAGTGTAGAGTTTTTCTATTTTACTACGGATCCCTGAAAAGACAAAAAATGAAATAAAAACTTTGAACTAACGAGGTTCTTATAATTAAATCAATTATATATTAATGAAAGGCACGTTAACACCGCGGCGCGTCAAAATTACTGTCTCCGTACAAAACTGGTTGTTACGTGTTCTGATTTTTTATCAACTAATTAGTAGTTTTATAATTATACGTGTGAAATTATATAGTGTACAATATTATTTTTTTCTAGTATTTATTATTTACATTTTTGGTAGTTTAAATATTATATTTTTTTGTCTCTTCTAAAGCATTGTTTCAACTACCTCGTTGGCCTAGTGGTGCTTAGTGCGACTGTTACGCTGGAGGTATTTTGTTCGATTCCCAAGTCGACCAAGGTGTTATTGAGTTTTTCGATGAAATTCTTAGAAACAGGTCGTAGTTTCGATTTGTGCAAACATTGCTAGAAGACATCGTGGCAGACCGAGAAGAAGGTGGAGAGACTAACTATACTCTTACCGAGAGGACTGACCCATCCTAGCTCAAGACTGAGCGTGAAGAAGGGAGAGAGAGGCTTTTGCCCTGCATCGGGACAAGACAGGGTTAATAGACTGATATATGACGCAGGATATCACACGTTTATGAAATTAAATATAGTTTTTCAAGTGGGCTATCTGAAAATAATCTCAAAATAAGATACCAATAGTACTTTCAATAAAACTAATAAGTCTAAATTGTTAAAATAAATAAGAGTTTATATAATTTCCCCTAAAAGCAATGATTTGGAAAGCAATTCGTAGTATCAACGCCACACACTTGCGAATAGCCAGTCACTGTAGCTTGCTATGAATTATACATTATTTCACACCCCTAGCCAAGGGGTGGCAATCCTTAGAGTATAAAAAGTTAACTATAGAGTGTGCGTCAATGTATGAACTGTAAGCATGTATGAACAAGGAGAGTTATAAAATAATGGACAGGTGGTCAGCAGGAAGATATAACTTTGACGTGGCGATTATCATAATAAACATAAATCACAATCACTTATTTGTCCTCTAAGAAAAAAATATCACTAAAAACTGTCTTTTATGCCAGGTTACAATGAAAAATCTAACATTGTGTTTTATTTTCCCACAAATAATATTCTTTTATAATATAATATTCCGGGACATCTCACACACGGTTGTCTGATCCCAAGCTAAGCAGAGCTTGTGTTATGGTAACCAGACAACTGATAAACATACTTATATATTTCTAAATACATACATATTATAGATAAATTACACCCACATGTAAATACCAAGTTACATGTGCTAGAAATGCAATCTCTCAGCGGCCGTACAAAACTGTCAAAAAAGAGCGCTTTATTCAAACTATTTTAAACTCTAATTACATAGCAACTAACTACGTTTTCGCATAAACGTCTGTCGTTACACGGAAAGTAACTTAAATCAGTAAACGAATGTACTACAAACAGCCAAAAGTTAATTTACGCTCGGCACAATATAACAGGCCTGTTGGTCTAATGGTTAGTGACCCTGACTGCTATACCGGAGGTCGTGGTCATTCCCACCCAGGACAAATGTTATGTAATTAGAAATCAATAAGTATGTTTATCAGTTGTCTGGTTAGTAATATGTTAATCAGTTATTTTGAAAAGTTATCAAAACTTAATGTTGAGAAAGTTGTTTTATTTGCTTTTCCTTATGGAAAAGGTATGTCACAGACCGAAAACAATGCTAGGTACAGATGCAATAATAAAATTCATACAATGACACTGTATAATAAACAATTTGAATTTATTAACACTAATGTCATCATTAGTTATAATTACTTTTTGACTAAAGATAACTATTATCTTTGTAATTATTATATTGGACAAGTAGCAAATTCGCTATCATATTGTATTTTGAACGAAGCCAAATGTTTGGCTAACCAATCTGCTCCTATTGAGCAGATAGATAATAGTACCTTTATTCAAGATACCTTGGAATATGTTCCAAGTAATTTAAATTAGATTTTAAGACAATAGAGGTGATCTCTGGCAATAGTTCCAGTCTTAGTTGTTTATCGGGAGATCCATCAAACTCCTTGAATTTCAATAATATTACAAATAATAAGCATATTTTTAATTTAGTACATCAGAATATTCAGGGTTTGATGGGTAAAGAATTGGAGTTGGAGTTGTTCATGAACTGTAATAACATTGATATCTTATGTATTACTGAACATTGGTTAAAGGACCACCAGTTCATGTTCAGCTTCAACAATCATCAGGTAGCCAGCTCGTTCAGCAGAGTTAATTTAATACGAGGAGGCTCTTTAATTATTACTCGGAATAATCTTAAATTTAAGGAACGTACAGACATAGTGAGCCTCTCTGTTGAGCGAGTTGCTGAGATAGCATGTATTGAGCTTGAGCAGTTCATTGTATTGAGTGTATACAGGCCCCCTTGTGCTTTATATGATACGTTTGAAAAAATCCTAGAAGATGTATTATTAAAAATATCTAATACTAATAAAACGGTTGCCGTCTGTGGAGACTTTAATATTAATTTATTAGATAAATCTAGTATTGTGAATAGATTTTTAATCTTATTGAAATCATATAATTTATACAATATTTTCCTTGAGCCAACTAGAATAACTGCCACCAGTGCCACTTGTATTGACAATGTTTTTACAAATGTGAAGCCAACTTTCTATTCAGTTATTAATCTGTTAGACTCAGATCACTGTGGCCAGTTGGTTTCATTTACCAAAGACATTGTTAAAGCAAATCGAAAAAATGTTAATTTTGTTCCAGTAACCAGTTATCGTTTAGAACTTTTTAAAAATAATTTAGTTGATAAACTACCTGGTTTGCCTTATCACAATGACCCTGATCAAGCTTACTCTTCATTATTTAACATGATTAACTCTCAGTTTAGGAAGGTTTTTACATCTAGATCAGTTTCTGTAAGTGATCGAGTTTTGTTTAGTGACTGGGCAACACCAGGTATTTTCAAAAGCAGAATAAGGTTATTTGAATTATATAATGAAAGGAGCCATGATCATAGTGAAAGATTTAGGGAGTATGTTAAAAATTACTCTAAGACTTTTAAGAGAGCCTGCGCTGCCGCAAAATCATTACACATCAAAAACAAAATACGATCTTCTTCAAACAAAATTAAAACTACTTGGAATATTATTAATTCCGAAATAGGAAAAACCACAGTGAAGAATAATGATTTTCATCTTAAAATTAACACGTTCGGTGCGGTATCGGGTTGATTGTATCCGATGCTCATCTTTCCTCCGGTGCGGGGTAAAAATTACTGAGCTAGCCGCTGGTGCGGGACAGATATATTTGGTCTCACTATGAATATGAATGAGACAGTTAGTGTTTTGTAATTGCCTCGTTAAATAGATAATATAGGTTCGAAAAAATCGCATCGGGTTCTTACGACCCGATGCCGACTGAAGCAAAAAAATTTACGTCTAGTGCGTTTATCGGTTCTAAACGACCCGATGCCCGATGACCCGATAGCAGCACTAGATTACATGCTAGTTGAGCTAGTGAGGTCCCTGTGTTTCGATGAGTTTTAAGCTACTGAGAAGAGAAAGTGAATGGAACATGAAGCGATCTAGGAAAATGTTGTTTGAGTCATGTGAGGGTGAAAAGCCAACGAAAAATATAGTAAACGATGTTGCGGTCGCAATATCGAATCGAATCGAATATATCGAATCATATTTTTATCAACATTCAACCCAACACTGACCTGAAAATTGCAAAAAAAACGTAAGAAAATTAGAATTTCGCGGGCTACCCCGACGCTTCCACCTTAATCAACTGATCTGGAAAATATATTATACATTTTATCGATATCGATGTTGTTTTTCTATCATCCACTACACTAAAAAAGTATCGAAACTTTTATTAACCAGTGCGGATAACGGGTCCTTAAGATCCGACAGACAATCCCTTTATTTACAAACAAACCATTCAGTGAATCTACCTACGATTTCAGCCTTTTATTGAGTGTTTATTTATCAATATATTGCTAAAAAGGAAAATGCTTTAATCATTATACCCATAAAGATAAGTCCTTCTAAACAAAGGGAAGTCGAACGGGTCTTTTTGACCCACCAACGCACCAGAAACTATTCGTGCTTCGGATATAATCGACCCCATGCCGCACCGACTGAAAGTCATCAAATTTGACTAACGCAGTGAACGTGTTAATGATATAGATGTTAGGGCGGATTTGGAGGTGGCAACCGAGTTTGAATCTTTTTTCACTAATATTCCTGTATTAACAACTCAAACTTTGTTGTCGTCTTCGGGCTCCGCATACAATATACTCAAAGATTGTGTCGCAGAATGTGGGACAAGTTTTGAATTTACAGTTGTTAGTGCTAAGGACATTCTAGATGCATTTAAAGACCTAGAAGTAAAAAAGTCCACCGATCTTTGGGGGTTGTCAGTTCTAATAATATCCTCAATAATTGAATGTATTTCCCCATTTCTGGCAATTGTGTTCAACTCTTGTGTCGCATCTGGTGTGTTTCCGGACTTAATGAAATTAAGCAAGGTGATTCCACTCTTCAAATCTGGTAGTACAACCGATCCTACGAATTTTCGCCCTATCTCAATTTTGCCCACATTAAGCAAAATTTTTGAGAAAATAATTTTAAAGCAAATGTTAAAACATTTCAACAGACAGAATCTTTTTCATTCAAAACAATTTGGATTTACCAAGGGACGGTCTACTGCAGATGCAGGTGTGGAACTACTCAAAAATGTATTCGAGGCTTGGGAGAATTCACAGGATTCTTTAGGCATATTCTGCGACTTGTCCAAAGCTTTTGATTGTGTTTGCCATGACACACTTATCAAGAAACTACACCATTATGGCATTAGAAATAAGGCTCTTAGACTTCTCAGTTCATATTTAGACAATAGAATACAAAGAGTCGATATTAATGGCAAAAAATCAAAGGGATCTGTGGTAACTATGGGTGTTCCGCAGGGTTCAATTCTAGGTCCTTTCTTATTCCTTATCTATATTAATGATTTACCTTTTTGTGTAAGGGATGATCATAAAATCCTATTATTTGCGGATGACACTTCGCTTGTTTTTAAAGTGAAGCGTCAACTTGAAAATTTTGACCAGGTAAATTTGGCTTTATCTAAGGTTGTCCATTGGTTTAATGTTAATAATCTGCTTTTGAACTCTAGTAAAACTAAATTAATAAAATTTTCTACGCCTAATGTGAGGCAGTTAAGTACCAATGTACAACTGAATGGAGTAGAGTTGGACCCTGTGGAGTCAACTGTTTTTCTTGGCATTACTGTTGACGCCAAACTACAGTGGGGCCCACACATTAACAAATTGTCTGGAAGGCTAAGTTCAGCTGCTTATGCTGTAAAAAAAATTAGACAAATTACTGATGTGGATACAGCCAGAATTGTTTATTTTAGTTATTTTCATAGCTTGATGACGTACGGAATTCTCCTTTGGGGAAACTGTGCGGATATTAATACAATTTTCTTATTGCAAAAAAGAGCTGTCCGCGCTATATACAACCTAGGGCCTAGAGTTTCTCTCCGAGAGAAATTCAAAGAGATAAACATTCTGACTGTAACTTCACAATATATTTTTGAAAATTTACTTTATGTTCACAAAAACGAACCTGATTTTGTCAAATTGTCTGATGTTCACTCCCGGAACACTAGGAACAAAAATAATTTAACAGTTCATGCTACTCGCCTCCACAGAATAAGCAACTCGTTTATGGGTCAATGTATACGCTTCTACAATAAACTTCCCATGGATGTTCGTAAACTTCCCATTAAGAAATTTAAACTTTTTATTAAATCAAAATTATCAACTAAAGGATATTACAAGATATCCGATTATTTAAATGATAGAAACGCCTGGGAATGAGCTGCTCGCTTATACAGCTATCGCTTGTGTTTTTTATATATTTTTTGCATGTTGTACATATTTACAATCTGACATGTCTTGTGCTTTTGCATATGCATATTATTTTATTCTATTGACATGTTTGTGCTTAGTGCATATTCATTTTTTTTTTCTACTTTATTGACATGTTTTATGCTTGGTGCATATTTCATTTTTTTTTTTTTCTTTTTCTACATTACTGACATGTTTTGTGCTTTTGCATACAATATTTTACACTTTGACATGCCTAGTGAATAATGTTTATATTACTAGTATATTTTTCTATATCATATTTTTTCCTTGCTTTAAGGTGTATTTTGTATTCATTGTAAGTGTAAACATTATGCAGGTATATCATAAACTCTCTTGCTTGATTTACAACTTGATACATTTTAGTCTATAGTTATCATTGAGCTGGCGATCTGAGTGAGTTGTTGCCCCACATACTTTTATGGTGCCACTGGCGGTATTGTTGTGTACCGGGTTGTGCAGCTCCCTAAAAAATGGTTGAGCTGCATGAGCTATTCGGGGCATGCTTACCGTCTGCTGGCACAGGCTTGCTCAGATCGATCTGGTTCTTTCTTCAAAAGACCAGTCCAGTAAATACTCTGCATTTATTTACACTAATTTATTAATTTATTATTGTATTATCTGGACTATAAAAGAGACTAAGACCCCCGAGTTTGTTTCGACATTTCTTCTCGGGGTAGTCAGTTAGGAAATGTCGACTTCATCTAGCTTAGGAAGACATTGTAAAAGTGATTTAAATAGTCCTACTTACAAGAATAAACTATTTCATTTCATTTCATTTCATTTCCATAACACAAGCTCTGCCTAGTTTGGGGTTAGATGACTGTGTGTGAGTTGTCCCTGGATATTATTACTATATTAAATTTTAATAATATCATGGGCTTAGCGATAAGCTATACTTGTTATCTTTACTCTAAGGTGCAAGCAGATTGCTAAGTTAATAGTTATAGAACTTAGAAATGCAACTGAATTGTGTGTTTTACATTCATAGAGTCATATTAAACCTCTTTACGAAATTAAAAATAATCCTCTCACTCAGATTAACTTTGTTCATTTAATTTAATAAAAATTGTAATGCCTTAATTCATATTTACATTGTATATAATCACACCTCTTTCTCTTGTAGTGGTAGGCAGAGACCACTTCTTTCCACTTTCTACGATCCTTACACGCTTGTTTCGCTTCGTCCACTTTCATATCCTAAGTCCTTAAATGACTGACTTCAGTTTTTATTATATAGATTATTTTTCTAATTAGGTGCATTTGGTATTGGACTAAGTGTTACTTACTAATCTAAATCTGACAAATTAAGTAAACCGCAATTACATGACATAGTTTATTGAATTCAGTGTCTTTATTCCATTTTGATTTCTTCCCCAATATTATGATTTACAATTTGGATACTGTTATCTTTAAGTCAAAACTCGACCGATTTTAAAAATTCTTTCACTGAAAGAAAGCTCAATTATCACTTAGTTCATCATCGTCATCATCTCCCTGCCCTGTTCCCAATTATTTGGGGTCGGCACAATGCGTATTCAGCTTCCATTCATCTCTACTACTCGTCATCTCAGCATTCACTCCTTTCTTCCTCATATCATCTTTCACACAATCCAATTATCATTATGTAAAAGCTTAATCTATTATATAAAAATGAATCGCTAAATGTGTTGGTAAGCGCATAACTCAATAACGCCTGGATGGATTTCGCTAATTCTTTTTTTGTTGTGTTGGTTGTTTTCAGGAGAAGGTACTAATGTAAGAAAAAAATTTGGAAAATTGCGCTGGAAAAACACTTAAGTTATCCTGACCTTTGTCACGATACTGAATTGTTGGATTCATCTGCGCACTGAATAACACAAAGGCACCGGGAACGGGGCCTGGGTATTCACGCGGGTGAAACCGCGGGGCACAGCTAGTCTTATATATAAAAATGAATCGCTAAATGTGTTGGTAAGCGCATAACTCAATAACGCCTGGGCCGATTCCACTAATTCTTTTTTTGTTGTGTTAGTTATTATCAGGAGAAGGTTCTTATGTAGGAAAAAGATTGGAAAATTACGCGGAAAAAAAAATTAAGAAACTTTTGTTAAGATAGTGATTTGTTGGATTCATCTGCGCCCTGAATAACATAAAAGCACCGGGAACGGGACCTAGGTATTCATGCGAGTGAAACCGCAGGGCACAGCTAGTATATTACAAAAAATCATGTTAATACAAGTTAATTTGCTAATAAAAACCTAGTGTAAAACTTTCTTACCCTTTAACGCACGCAACTTACAAGTTGTTCTACGAGTGAGCGAGATGGGTGTAGGTGTTGTCTCGCTCGCACGCCGTCGTTGGTTTTATTTTAGCTGCCATGGTATCGGATGCGACGGCCACCCAGATGTGGGGCTAGGGTTGTCAGTAAATAAAATAGGATTATTTATTTTATTAAAGTAATATTAAAAATATTAACTTACTTTTACTTTTTCAGTGTAATACTAAATTGGTTATTTCTTTATAAGTATGCGTCAAAATCATTTTAGTTTCTTTAATTTTATTTATTAATATTTTAGTGTAGTTTCATTTATATTTATGTTTGTTTGGAAAATGTGATATAAAAGTAATTTCTATTTATTTATCATTATCTTTTTACCCAGCTTAAGCTTTTCTGTGTATTCTAAGATTGCTAATGAAATTTCAGAACAGATCAACTAGCCTTTGTTTACTACCGTCCTAGACATAATTTATTTGGCAAACCTTTTTCTTATAATTTTTTTCTATTAAATTTTGTTAATTGAGTACACTCTTTTGCAAGAAGTACACTTCATCCCCCAGTTGGCTCTTAGGGTCTCTCGTCATACTAATTATTTATTTATTCTGTCTTCCTACAGTTATGCCAATACCAATGAATCCATGATATTGCGTTTATAAAAATATCCACGCAAAAGAAAATATAAGACAAAAATCCGTTTTTAAACACGCGCCAACCCTAGCATAAAATATAATTATCGGTAAACTCTTGCGCAGAATTAATTTGTCAAAACATACGTCGGTTTCATTATTAATAAAAGGACTAGAGGGGTCATTGCACATGTTTTATTTGCTATACAATATTGTGGACGAGAAAAAACCATACAGATTGACTCATCTCGAAAGTTAAGCAACGCTCGCTTAGGTTTGCCTTTTGATGGGTGGCCGTTTACACACCGAAGATTTGTATTAAGTACTTCGGGACGCACGTAGGTTGAGCAACGGTTTCCGAGGATGGTTTTTGGATGGGTGAACTATTTTTATACTGAGACCCCTCGGTGATTTGGAAAGCCGTTGGTCCCGACTGTCCTTCGTTAATCTTTTGCAGTCGGTAAGTCTACCAGTCTGCCTATGGGATATTGTTACCCAGTAATTGTGTTGTGGTGGTCAGATAGGCAGTCGCTCTGTAACATACGGTGTTCAGCTGAATCTGGTGAGACTGGTAGCCGACACCTAACATAGTGCGGGAAAGGCTACGCAGGACTAATGATTAAAATTAGTTTCTTAAGTAATAAATATGTCATGGTATGTGTTATGTTATTGTTTATATATTATTAGTAGTAGATGGTGGAATAATTTGCTAAGTTTTATTTAAGCTTTACAAATAAATGGTACACACTTAATTTTATAACAGGATACCTAAGTATTTTGTAGGGATCTTATTAGATTATAATAAGTAACATACAGTAGCAGTGATTTATTTCATTTTACTTATACTTTATCGTTTTTGTATTATTTTGTTTACTTTCAAATAAAATGTAAAAAATAACAGTTTTGAACTTAATCGTTGCAAAATAAAAGTTGTACAGGTACAGGGAAAATAAATATCATTTTTTTTTATGTCACCAATATTTAATCCCCGATACAAAAAGAGGGTTGTTATTGATTATAATAATTAATTTATTGATTTTCAATTAATCATTTTATACTATTAAAATACATTTAAGAACTAGTATTAAATAACTGGAATTGTTATTCTGTGGCGAAATACTTGCGTGGGTGGGTGCAGACTTTGTTTTTTTATTGTTTTTAATACAGGGTGTTGTATTTACCGTGAGATCAAATGTGACGAATTCACACCTGTTTTCCGTACTGGTTAAAATGCAATAGTATATAATAATATTACTTTTTTTCTTTCCTTTTTTTATCAAAAAAATAAATTATACAATTTCAGAAATGTCCTTGAATTTGTAAAAAAAAATGCCATTGCAGGCGCTTTTGATCGATACAGATAGACTGACAAAATCATAGTTAAAGGTAGTAAGTACTGTTAGGAATTATATACCTATATGCGTATAATTATATAAATCAAAATCTACAAAACATATCAACATAATTAACCATATTAGCATTTTAGAGACATTAGTTACATCTAATACCTTAAAAATACTAATTCAACCGCTATTCCAAGCCACAATTAAAAAAGAAACAACACCCAAACGACTTGTCAACACCCTATATAACAAACACGGGATTGACATCTATATTCTCAACGTGTGAGGTCTATAAAGCCATTATGCCCACACCCACGCGTGGGCTACACTCAACAAATTCATTCTGTGCTGGGAAAAATGTTAAGGCTCTATTTTGAAGGATTAAGGCGAGTTTATGTGCTTAAACATGGTTGTTGTTTTTTGTTTATAAACTTGTTTTATGATACTTTAAACATCATGTAAATTATGTACATAAAAAGTCTAAATAATAATATAAATAAATGAATACGGAGAACATCACATACATTGCTCTGAACCCAAAGTAAGTAGCTAAAGCACTTGTGTTATGGAATTCAGAAACAACGAAGGTACCACATACACCCAGGAGCCCAAGTCTGCTATTTACACTCGCTTCAATATCTTCATCGTGCCAGGGTCACTGTCAAATGAGCCAAATTTTCGTATTCAGATAAGCCAACAACATCGTGGCTCAGACCCGAAACAATGTAGAGAAGTTGATTTCTATATTGACCCGTCCGGGGATCGAACCCGGGACCTCAGAGAGCTCTTGATCAGTTGTTTTACGAATTGACCATAACATATTAACGATATAGGTAACTACTTCTTTAAATATATTAATCATTGTCAATAACTACTAGAATTAATACTAGGCAAATCAAATAATTGATGAAAAATATCTGTCAAGCGATCATTTATCTAAAGAAAAATGAGCAAAACCAAATACTCCAAGTATTGAAGATAACACGAAAATAAATAGCTTTTTAAAATGCATAAGATAAATACAATTAGCTTTAAAAGTCTTTTTCCTTTATTTTTTATTATAGGTTCCGTATACATATTCCAATTTATTATTTTGTACTTTACCCGTTTGATAATCTAATATAATAACATTTTAAAACTAAACCGTTTACCTTTTTTCGCAATAAGTAATTGTTACTATTCAAAAATCTTAAATATACGCCAATATGATAATATATAAGTAGGGTAAGGTGTGTGTTTCTCCCACTGTTGGGCAAAGGCATATTCTTCGATAGAAAAAAACTATTATATTTCGCGCTTGCTTACTTGTTGGCGATTTAGATTCAATTACAATAACATAAATAATTCATCCTAATTAACTTTCAACAGCCTCATTGAGTCATTAAAATGTTTTATTTTTATTTCTACACATAAAACCTGGATCCTAAAACTGGGCTTATAATCGCCGCAGAGAGCAAGTGGTGATCAATGCTCGTTTCTTCTCTATATGGGAAGAGGCCTGTGCCCAGCAGTGGGACGTTTAATTTTGTAGGCTGGTATTATTTAATATATTCGATCCGATTTATTGCTCCAACATATTATAAACATACTAGCTGTGCCCCGCGGTTTCACCCGCGTGAATGACAATTCATGCACTATCTTTATAAATTATAGCTTATGTGTTATTTATATATTGTAAAGTTTCATTAAAATCCATTCAGTAGTTTTAGTACCTTCGCATTTAAGTTACTAAGGATATAAAAATATAACTTTTACATACACCGTTTTAATATTCGCCAAAGGAACCCCAAAAAGAATCTCCGACGGCATTTATCTCTTCGGACTGTTATTAATCGCTGGATAATTTATAATCCGTCAGTTTTTAACTTATCAACTAAAACTCCATGTATTATAGATAAGAAAAAAATTACGTGATTTGTCAATGGTAGCTAAGTAGGCTGACAATTTTTTGCCTCTGCCTTGGTAATTAAAAAGTTAATTGGAATAGTTTTTGGCTGTTCGATTTTTAAATTCTTGATTTTTCATGGTTCGGTATGTTGGTAGTTGATCGATTATACTTGATTGAGGTATTTTAGGGATGATTGGTTCAGTGGTTAGGCTTACCGGGTTTAAAAGCAAGGTTTTAGGTTCAATTCGATTTATTAAAATTTCAGATGGTTTAGCCTTTATTTTTATAATTGTTTATTTAACATTTCTAGCCAATGTAGTATGTATACATTTTATACCGTTTTTGTTTTGTAAAATTCAAGTTTCTTAGAAATCATTAGTAAAAATAGTATTTCCCTAGTTTTGAACTTGCAATAATGACAAACTGTTATGTATACTAAGCTACTAAATACCAAGTTTTTTAGCTTGTTTTTCTTATCATCACAAAAACCCTTTTAATGGTCGAACCAGTTAATTGTAACACTTAATTACGTCAGTTAACTAGGCGTAACGGTGTCGTGAGTTCGATTACCGGCCGTGGTAAAAGTATGTTCATTGAAAGTAAATAAAAAAAGTTTTTTTTTACTAGCTAATACTCCTGTTGGTACATTGGAAAATGTTTTGTTGCGGCAGGTTTCACAAATATAAAATCACATACATTAAGAATACATAACATAACATATCATCACGCCTGTATCCCCGAAGGGGTAGGCAGAAGTGTACCAATGTACACCCACAATTCGCCGATATGTTTAGGTCAGATGTAATAGGGGGCGAGCCTATTGCCACTAACCGGGCACCAGTCCAAACTCCGACCTGCTACTGAGAATTTTATAGAAAAACCCATAACACCTTGGTCGACTCGGGAATCGAACCCAAGACCTCTAGCGTAGCAGGCGCGCTTAGCACCACTAGGCCAACGAGGCAGTCCATTAAGAATACCCAAAGTTAAAAGAAATTCTGTGGGTTAGAATAATGTTTGTCAGATATGTAGGTTTTATAATTGAGGGGGACCTATACAGAGTGTTGCCGGAAGGGTATATCTGCCCATAAGGGGTGACGAGTACTCCTGGTATAGAGACAGTTTACATAATTTCAGCTTGAAATAAGAAAGTAATTTTTTGATTATTGGTATCCAATGCAGCAAGGGTACAGTCAAAAGTCAGCCGTTCTTACCATTTTTTTTACTCCTAACGAGTAATAAATTATCCTAAGTAAGTACTGTCCTATGTGTGCAAAATTTATTAAAAATCTTTCGATTTGAGCATTTATTAAACATGCATACTTAGTTACGACTAATATTTACATGCTTACTTATAATTAATGATAAAAAAATGTGTGAACATCACATAAATTGCTCTGAACCCAAAGTAAGTAGCTAAAGCACTTTTGTTATGAAATTCCGAGACAACAAAGGTAGTAAAGGTACTACAAACACCTAGACCCGGGACAATGTAGAAAAAATGGTTTATACATTCAAACATCCGGGGATGCAACTCCGAAATGTGATTTTTACACCAACGACACTTTTAAAACCAGCCGACGATTAAGTTCTAGTAAAATTTCAATCATCATCTCCCTTTTTTTTTTTTTTTTTTTTTGTCGGGGTGAAAATCTAATGATTTCGACCCACGTCGAGGGCACGACGTGGGGATATGTCGGACTTGCACCGACCAAAAACACCCCGGTTCCCTTCTCGCCTTTGCTGGAGCTGCGGGATCGCTAAGCATTCTCAGCGCAGCTCCGGCAGGCGACGGTCCTTTAAGGACTCCTTCTGGAGGGGTGGGTGTAAAGTGCCCACCCCTCATTCCTTCTGAAAACGAACGCGTGGAACATCGCGTCCGTATCCTCCTGGGGCCTGTCAGCTGATCGGGTGACGAGGTGCCCTCCCCGTCACCCGCAGGCCCCACCTCAGGGTGGTCTGAGGTCATGCAGCGCCCTGTTGCGGCGCCCTGGGCGCCTGCGGCGCGAAGGGAGCACAGCGCTTGCCTCCCTCTGTCGCTCGGCGGCTTCCTTTGCTGCGACCACGACTTCGCAGAAGGTGACCATCGCCCGCCAGGCGCTCTCACTCCGGACCATGGCCAATATCACAGCCGGTAGTGAGGGGTCCTGTCCACCAATCTCAGCGACCAAGTCGCGTCTTTCACCATCCCACGCTGGGCAGGCCTGCAATGTATGTGCAGCGCTGTCCTCCGGGGCCGTGCAGTGGTGGCACGCCTTCGACTGCTCACGTCCGATTCGACACAGGTACGTCCCAAAACAGCCGTGTCCGGTAAGCACCTGCGTCAACCGAAACGTGAGGTCTCCGTGACGCCGTTCCATCCAGTCCCAGAAGACAGGTCGGATGGCGGCAATGGTGTTATGCCCAGCAGTGGGTTCGCCGAGACGTTCGAGCCAGGTCGCGTGGGCTGCTGCTCGCAGCTCCTCTCTTTTCTCGCTCAGCGAGAGTACGCTGTCCTGGGTTGCCCGCCTACGCCAAGTATGCAGCTGGGCTAAGATTTGGGCTTCATGCTTCCAGGGCAGCGACTGCGCGAGCAAGGTGGCAGCCTCACCGGAGATCGTCCGATACCCCCTGATGACTCTGACAGCCAGTGCACGTTGTGGTTTCTGCAGCAACGCAGCTTTGCGGGCCGTCAGGTTACCTCCCCAAATTGGGGCGCCATAGAGGGCCATGGACCGGACGATACCGGTATAGAGCCTTCTGCACGAAGCGTTAGGACCTCCGAGGTTTGGCAGCAGTTGGGACAATGCCCCGGCCGTCCTTATCAACTTCGGCGTCAACTGCCGAAGGTGGGGCCCGAAGTCCCACCGGCTATCAAGAACCAAACCCAGATACTTGAGTGTTGGTCTGATGCCGATTTGAACACCGCCAACAACGATGTGAGAGTTAGCAGGTGGCGCGTTCCGGGGACCATAAAAACATATGGCTTCGGACTTGTGTAGCGCCACCTCTAGCCCCAACCTCCGAATGCGCGCAACGACCTGTGCCACACCCGCAGTGGCCAGGATGGAAGCACACCTAAAGTTTTCGGCTCGCGAGGTGACAAGCGTGTCATCGGCATAACAGATGCACGAGACACCCCGCAGAAACTCACCGCGTAGGACCCAGTTGTACCCGATGTTCCACAGGATCGGGCCCAGAACCGAGCCCTGCGGAACACCGCGCCCAACTTCGTGGCGTCCCAAGCCCTCCTGGTTCGGGAATACGACGACTCTGTCCGACAGATATGCCGTCAAGAGCCGTCGCATATAGGTCGGAACCCGGTGGTGCACGAGTGCCTCCAGAATGCAACTTGTTGGGATGCTGTTGAAGGCGTTGGCGATATCGAGGGACACTGCCAACACCACTTCGCCGCAAGCCGTGGCCTCCCGCGTCAGTGTCCTTAGGTAAGCTATGGCATCGATCGTAGAGCGCTGCCGCCGAAAACCATATTGACTTTCCGCCAAATCCGGCCCGACTTGTGTTAGATGGTAGACGAGGCGGTCTGCAATGATTTTTTCAAAGATCTTGCCCACCTCGTCCAGCAACACGATCGGGCGGTATGCTGATGGCGATTCGGCGGGGCGCCCTTCCTTCCTAAGCAAAACTAATTTTCCGGACTTCCAGATCGACGGAAAACGGCCCTGCTGCACGCACACACTCAGGAGTCTCAAGAGGCGTGGTCCCATTGACTTGAGAGCCAGGACGAGAGCCTTGCCAGGGACCCCGTCTGGCCCTGGAGCCGTATTTTTGACCCTGAGCCGGTTAGTAGCCGCCTGAAGTTCCTCTTCCGTCACCTCTGGAGCGGCGTCGACAGAAACTTGGTGGTCGCTAGATCGTCTTGTCATTGCTGGTGGGGCAAAGCTGGGATCACTTTCGGGAAACAAAGCGGCCACTACGTCTCGAAGGAGCTGCGGACGGAGAATTTGAGTCAATGGAGGGGCCCAAGATCGGAGTTTGCCTCTTACTAGCCGGTAGGGCCGGCCCCACGGATCCCTGTCCAACTCAGCCAGCAACTCGTGGCGAGCTTTTTCCTTAGCGGCTTTGACAGCTAGCTGCAGGGTTTGCTTCGCCGATGTGTATCGGTTGTACAGCTCGGTCTCCTGGGCATCTGCATTTTCGGGGCGACGTCGCCTCCGACGAAACCTAGCGTACTGGCGGCGTTCATTTACACACACATGTCGCAAGCGAGCGATGTCTTGCGACCACCAGTACACCTGACGCGTCCTTGGCTCGTTGTTGCGTACGCGGGGCATCGCCGCATCGCAAAGCCTGGTTAGGAGTTGTCGAAACTGAACAGCCTCCCTATCTATATCGATCGGTTCTTCCATCGTCTGTGACTCCCAGGCCAGAATAATGGCTGCCTCCTCGAGGAGCTCTCTGTTCAGCTTTTTTATGGCCCAGCGGGGACCCTGAACCTCGCCTGCAATCGCATCTCCCTCCGTTCGCCCAACTGAGGATTGTGTGGAGACGCTGAATCGGATGTAAAGGTGATCCGACAGCGTTTCCACCCCCTCAACTACCCTCCAATCTGTCGTCTGACTTGCGACGCTTGGACTAGCGAAGGAGAGATCAACAATAGAGCCGCCATTGTACCGGACACATGTGTTGACTGCGCCTCGGTTTAAAAGCACCAAGCCTAGTGCCAGGGCCCACTCTTCAACCAGTCTTCCTCGAGCATTTGTCGCCGGGGAGCCCCACGAAGTGGATTTTGCGTTGAAGTCTCCGGCGACTATGACAGGGCATGACCGGTGTTGGACCACGAATAAACCGAGTCGGTCCAAAAATTCTTCGAATTCTGGTAGGTGCCGATTCGGTGAAAAATACACACCAACAACAACTAGCTCTCCGATACGAGCGGCGGCAAAACCTCTCGCCCTTGAGGTATTTTCGAGGGTCGGGTACCCAGAAGCCGCAGACGATATTATGGCGACCAAACCGTCCTCGTCCCCTACCCAGTTAGACCTGGGTGGGACGTAGTACGGTTCAGACACGATGACCACACTTATCGACCACTCCGCCATACTCTGCAAAAGCAGGTCTTGCGCTCTGGCGGAGTGGTTGATGTTAGCTTGGAGTATCCGAAGAGCCATTAATGGGCGTCGGTATCCATTGCTCCTTCCTTGGCCGGACTTGGTACCTGCGGCCGCTTTTTCGAGGGCTCTTTGTTAGCCCCACAGGACCGAGTACCAACGATATGTTCATCTGGTTTGCCGAGCGCCTCGCATACTGGGCAATGAGGTGGGGCCGAGCATTCTTGCATCTTGTGGCCAGGTTGGCCACAGCGGAAGCACCGCTGCGACCAATCGACTTTTGA
Source organism: Autographa gamma (assembly GCA_905146925.1). Taxonomy (NCBI): domain Eukaryota; kingdom Metazoa; phylum Arthropoda; class Insecta; order Lepidoptera; family Noctuidae; genus Autographa; species Autographa gamma. The sequence continues at coordinate 5,392,190 of LR989877.1, read as the reverse complement.
TGAACATGCAACTCCCACGTGCCCACTCAATTGGCAACGGAAGCAACGCATCTGCCTCGCCTGCATAAGTTTAACCTGTGCCGAAGACCATCCAACCTTGAGTCGTCGGTCCTGCCCTTGGGCCTCCAGCAGCTTCTTGACAGCTGTAACCGGACAGGAAACAACAACTGTCCCTAGTCCGGTGCGATCCTTTCTTATCTCTCCCGTGCGAACTTCGCCGGGAGAACAACCGCCCTTCTGAGAAACTGCGGCGATGACTTCCTCTCTGGTTGCGGAGTCATCCAGCTCAGTGATCCTTACTTCGGCACTCTTAGAAGGTCTAGAGATGCGGACGTCCTCCGCCTGCAAAGTCGCCCTCAGTTTCTCAGCCAGGGCATCAGCTTTATCCCCGCTGGTAGCCCCGGGTATTTGTAGCATGCGAGCGCCCGTAACCGTAATTTTCGGTCGGAGCCCCGCAATGCCCAGCTCTTGCAGGCTGATGCCCTGCTTGGCCTTGGTCATGACCTCGGAGTAGGTCATCCCTCTCTCTACAGCGTCTGGCTGCAACGTCAGAACTACCGCCGTCGAGTTTGGCGTTTTTAGCCGCGCCTTATCCTTAGCCTTTTCTTTTTCGGCCTTCTTGCGGGCCTTAGCTAGCGCCTTCTTAACTTTCTTACTCGCACCCACTGTTTCCCATTTTCCCATATTAGGTTTGGGCTGGCTGGGGCCTGGAGGCGGAGTAAGTTTCTGCAACTTACTTGTCGCACTTGCCTTTTGTACAAGAGGGGCAACTGACGGCTGCGGTTCCTCCATCGTGGAAGCCGCTGCAGCTTGCTTCCTAGACCTGGAGAGGTTCTTGCGCGCCTTCGCCGCATATGTCACGCACTGTTTAGGCACCTGAGCCGGGTGATTTTCCGCAGACACTTGAGGCTGGTTATCTGAAACCAAAGGGGGTCGCAGAATCTTGCCTTCTAAAAATGAGACCCGGGCTAGGATTTTAGCAACCTCGCTTCTGAAGGCCGCCATCAGTTCCGAATCTCTGTTAACCTGCGTTCTGACCTCATCTTCCTGCTGAGGACCGTACTTCAAGGCAGCTAACTCCGTCTTTATTTCGTCGAGTTCCTCGCGGAGACTCGACATTTGCGTCTTGAGGCGTTCGTTATCTTGTTTTAATCGACATGCCTCTTCCGATGCCGATCGCTGGAGGAGCGCCTCCATATTCTCTTCAATAACGGCGGCCGCCTGTTTCAGGGCCTTCTGGTTTGTCCCTTTAAGCCCTGGCGCTTTGGCTACCGATCTCATGGAGGTCACAGCCTCCTGGACCTTTCGACTAATGTCGTCGCCAGAAACAATATCTATTTCCGGCTTTGATACCGAGGAGGACGAGGCCCGACACTCCTTTTCACGTCCTCTCAAGCTCCTCCTAGGACTGGGTACGGAAGCCACTTCTTCGTCCTCACTCGATGCCGATAAGGACTTTGCCGCCCTAGCTGCCTCCGCAGCTCGCCGACCCACTTTCACAATCTTAGCTGATCCAGTCGTCAGCGGCCGAGCTCTCAGCCTTCTGGCAGGTGACGCCTCAGTCTCGTCCGCACTGGACGCCGATACTTTCGGCTCCACCTCCGCCTTTCTCTTCTTCGTCTGACGCCAGAATTTAGACGCCAGACCACTTCGACACTCACTTGATATGCTGCGCATATCCGCCCCGTCCGAAGAATCGGACACATCACCACAAACCTCCTCCGGGCGAGTGTCCCCCCTTGCCAGTCCCTGAGCAAACCGCTCAAGGGGCTGGGAGGTGGGACCCTCCCCCTGGTCCTGAGAAGGACCTTTTTTACCTTTCATAGATCGCATTGTATGATAATATCACAATTTGCTCACCAACTAGTTCAAGCGCACTTTAGCCGCACGTCCTCTGCTTCTGCGTTACCGAAGTGTCAGAGGACGGCGTTTCCGGGAATCACGACGTGGACGTAAGCGCTTGGGGGGATCCCCAATCATCATCTCCCTGCCTTTCTTCGAATTATTTGTGGTCGCAATGCGTATTCAGCTTCCATTCATCTCTACAACTCATCTCAGCATTCACTCCTTTCTTTCTCATATCATCTTTCACACAATCCATCCATCTCTTATTTGCTCTCACTAAAATTTCAATCAACAAAATATAGCTAGCTCTTAAATCTCTATCCAATACCTTTCATGTTTACACAATGGCCAACGTTGGGCCACCGTTGTCTCACTCGCCATTACCTCCAAAAGCCAACATTAAACTTATCATCACATTGACTAAAATCACTAATTTGTCATTGCCCCTAATTAACGCGATTCACGGCCGGTCGCCATCTTCTTCACAAGACGATTTGTCGCTTAAACACGGGTATTCTGAAACACATAAATATGTCACTGGCAACATTCGTTTTCATGTAAAGAGGTTTCATTTAAATTTAGATTTAGTGTTGCCTGTTATTGCTGTGGTTATTGTTTTTGGTAGGTAAGTGATAATTGGTGGGTGGTTAAACTAGATAATTTTTGTCTAGTTTCTCTGAAATTATAGCAACTGGCATTTACTATAAGATTTATTTTATTCAAACTTATACTTACTCAAATGTATCAAGCAAAATAGGAAGAAAAACAAATATTACACTATACACAAGTTAATTGATAAACATTAAGAAAAAAAATACTTACCACAGTAAAAACCACTAATTAGGTACCAACACCAAAACGTTTAGAAAACCTCCACAAATAAAGTTCATCAAAATTGTATTTTCTCCATTTATAAACAAAGCTGTATATTTTTCATTCGTTGAACTGGCAACACTAATTTAAAACGACGTGACAGTCAACCAATGTCACACATATTGATATGATTTGTGGAGAGACATGATGCTATAAATATTATGTTAGGTACATTACACAGTGCGAAGCGAAGCTTTAACTAAGATATAAAGAGTGAGTCTGCTTGCGACCACGGCCTGTGTACGGTCGAAACGTCAAGCCCTAAAGGTATTTATGCATGTACGAGCTAATCCCCGTTCTATAATATTAATATAAACATGCAGCGCGATAGTTTAAAAGATATTAAAGAAAAAAAAGTAAGGTGGCCAAATAGTGTATACAATATTTTTTTGGTAGAGATCTTTGCAGTTAGCCTGAGCGCAGGCTTTGACTGCTTCACCGGAGTTTGGTATAAAATAAAATTATATTGTTATTTGGTTCAGATTCATAACTATTATTGAATGTTTATTTATTGTTCTACGTGTTTAAATAAACTCTTTAATGAAACTTGTCTTAAAATAATTGTAAATTCACCGAACTTTTCTAACACTTAAAATACGGAACCGATCTTGGCTATGAACCTTCCTGATCACGTCAGATTTAAGCATCCCTCATCATAATCAGTCCAGTAGCTTAGGAGCTACGATTTCACAGCCACACACACAGATAATATGTCAAACTTAAAACAACCCATCGCTTTTGGCAAAAAAAACAAAAGCTATAAACATCGCGTATCTTGTAGTGGACGTATACTTGGTTATAAAAATGTTTTATCTCAATATAATTTAATATGCGGGCCACACACGATTCAGCTCCGAATTAATACGATTTCAGTACTTTTAGCGTTAATAGAAGTTAAATTAGTCACTATTGTAGTCTAGTACGACAGTTTAGTTTGTAGGTAAGTTAGTTGAAAGGGTAGTAAGTTCGAATTTAGGATGGCAAAAAAGTTTATATGGAAGTTTATTTAAAACTCTTCAGTTTTGGAAAAAAATCATTTTTGTATGCGGAAAATTGCTCGGTAAGTGGCAATAGGCTCGCCCCCTATTACTTGGGACCTAAACATATCGGCGAACTGTGGGTGTACATTAGTACACATTTGCCTACCCCTTCTGGGATAAAGGCGTGATGATATGGAAAATTGCTGTAATTATATTAAGTTGAGTGGCGTTTTTGGCAGTAGTTATAAAGAGTTAAATTAAGTTTTTTGACACTTAAGTTAATAATAATAATATAATAATAATAATATTCCTGGACAATTCACACACGGTAATCTGATCCCAAGCTAAGCTCTAAGAGAGCTTGTGGTATGGTAACCAGACAACTGATAAACATACTTATATATTTCTAAATACATACATATTATAGATAAATTACACCCAGACCAGAACAAATGATCGTGCTCATCACACAAACATTTGCCCTGAGTGGGAATCGAACCCACGACCTCCGGTATAGCAGTCAGGGTCACTAACCACTAGACCAATAGGTCCGTCAATCAAAGTTACTTAAATCTTTTAGTGTCGTTCCTTCCATTGGATCATGTCATGACTGTTAATGCTTGCAAACAATAAGTAAAAACAATGTCTTAAATAGTTACTCATAGGTACATAAAACATAAATAAAATTAAGTTATATATTCTCAATTAGTGTACAAATAAGTTTATGAAGTGAGTACTGCTACTCATCGTTCATTTTCTTCCCATATTTCAAGTTGAAAACAATGCAAATTTATTAAAATCGCTTCAGCAGTTTCACAAGGATCTGTTAAGTGTAATAAATATGTTAACAACCTTAGAGTATACATAAAAAAACTAGAGTGAGCCTATCAGAGTTTGAACGTAAGCACTAGTGTGAACTAGTTTTGTCGTGAATTATGTATGAAGATGGAGCTTGCCGTTTTGAAAAATCTATCTAAAACTAATATTATCCTAACAATGTCAAAACCATCGATATTTTCGTATATAAGTTTCTCTTTGCGCGAAAATTAACTTAAATCAGTAAAAGAATGTACTAGGTTCAGACTAAAAACTGCTCTCGCTTGGCACAAGGGGAAACTAGCGATAGTAGCAGTCTATGTATATGTTAACAACTCAATGCTGGCAGCACTGAATGTTGCTAAATAAAATGGATGATAGTCAGAGCAAATGAATTTGCTATTGTTGACATAAATAGCTCCTAAAATCTATGGTCCATTGTTATAAAACAAAGCCTGTAATTATGAAATTGAGCCGGTGTTAAATCTTTTCTAGACTCGAATGCAGCCTTATTCCGCTATTTCAAAGTCAGTGAGTGGCAGATTAATTAACCTTTCAGTGTACTTGTCATCGTGCCTAATTTTCGTATTCAAATACGCCTACAATGGACAGTCAGTGGCAAGAAGGTGTACATTTTTCATTAAACTAAAATTATCTAGTACCTGAATACGAAAATTAGGCACAATAACAATGGAACGATTATGAACCCGCCACTCACTGACAAAAAATAGCGGCATCGGGCCCCAGATAAGCCTTCAATGGACAGTCACTGGCAATCCTACAATGACAACACTGGCAAGACGAAAGTACGGTACACACTGGAAGTTTCATTAACCTGCCACCCACTGACTTTAACGTAGCGGAATTGGGGCCCAGGTCTTGAGTTAGTCCTTTTGTTTACAATGGCTATATTTTGGTTTAAGAAACATTATTGTTTTAGTAATATATGGAGATATATAGATAGCATGATAATGAAACAATACTTGTTATGTTGGTAAATAAATAAATAAAGGTTTTAATACTGTGTTAAAAGGTGTAGATTACTTGTTGTAAAGTTTAGATGTTAACGTGTCAATGTGCGACAAGTTGTAAACTCGTTTATAAATAACTTCCTTGTTTCTCGTAGCGTTATAACCGTATATCTAAAAGTTTTTTCCGAAAAGAAATGCTAGTTTTAGAGATTAACGAGTTCAAACAAATTAACTTTTTAGCTTTTTTATATTAATGTCTTCTATCGATTAGCCAATCCAGCCATCACGCCGGTATCCCCGAAGGGTTAGGCAGAGGTGTAAAAATGTATACCCACAGTTCGCCGATATGTTTAGGTCCCATGTAATAGGGGGCGAGCCTATTGCCACTAACCGGGCACAAATCCAAACTCCGACCTGCTACTGAAATTCATAGAAAAACCCAATAACACTTTGGTCGACTTGGGAATCGAACCCAAGACCTCTAGCGTAGCAGTCGCGCTTAGAACCACTAGGCCAACGAAGCACTTTTAACTCATAATTTCACCGAAAATATTTTAATCCCAAACCCATTCAAATAACAAAGACTAATATCACATATTTTAAATACTTCCCGCCATTATAAGTGTTAAAAAACAAACAGTAGCCGGTACTAATAGCTATCAATCATCCACTAAATGCTATTTTGACATCTGTCAAATTATCTCAAAATGGCCGCGTCGTTTGATGGCGCGCGTTTGGTACAGATAGTTTTAATGGGTTAATGGTGTTGATATGGCTATTGTCTTTTGACGGATAGGAATATAGTTTAAAAATAAATGAAGAATTTAAAAATATTGTGATAATTATATACTTCGATTTTTTGTATGATTTTTGTTTGACAAAAAGAGGTGTGACATGTCTCTGAATATAAGCACAGATTACTTCACAGTTGCTACGATTTAAATGTCTGTCTGTGTCACCATAGCTCCTAAACGTGCCATAATCATGCTCAAAAGTTCCTTCTCTATTGCAAGAGCAATCAATCACAAACAAAACACTTTGAAACACCGAATCAAAATCTAAAATGATATCAGTAACAAAAAATATTATAAAAAATGTTTTATCTATTAATATTCATCAGTGTATGAGATTTATTATTGTGCCATTAATTTGAATGGGCTGGAAGTGTGAGGATTCCATACATCACGGTATAGGGTTACAGGATGAGTACAGGTGCAGGCGCGAGTGGAATTCTGTCAAATGTCAAAGTTTGACAGAATATGTCAGATATTTTGTTGATTTTTTTGTGGAATTTATTTATGTTGAAAACACTACTTTTTGTAGATATAGGGTTTGCTTAAGGTAAGTAATATATTATGTGTATGTATTACATGTAGGTTTGTCATATTCCCGGACAATATTCCCGGACATCTTCACACACGGTTGTCTGATCCCAAGCTAAGCAGAGCTTGTGTTATGGTAACCAGACAACTGATAAACATACTTTTTTTATTAATACACAATTAAATCTAATATAAGAACAAACTCTAACTATACTAAAATTAAAACTTACATAAATAAAAACTAAATGGCGTCAAAGAACTCATCGTCATCCTTGTCAATGGCGGGGAACGTGCCCAGAAGGCTGGCTGCATTGCCACGTTGAATGGCTATGCCGATTCTCTGTGCAAGGAACAAACCAGCCCTCTGATCACGAGTAGATTCTACCAAACGTCATCTGTCCACAGCACTGAAAAGTTGACCAGGCAAATCTTAGGGTCTTCTCTGGTTGATTTTCAGATTCTGTGCATGACTGAGGCAGTAAATAGTTGGGAAATGTCCTGCCCGGGCACAGATCTACCCGAGCAACGTTCTTCTCAGAGGCAGTGGGACGAGCCGCTTTGCAGTTTGATACGGAAAGAATTGATCAATACGTCAATCAACACTGCAGAGCGTGCGCGTCTCCTGGCTGTGGGAGAATGGGAATCGGGCCTCTGGTTACAGGCACTTCCATCATCCACTCTTGGCACCATATTGGATAATAATACTTTTCGGCTCGCCATGAGTTTACGTTTAGGTATACCCTGTGTCGCATGTCATCGTTGTCAATGCGGTGAGACAGTCGACAACCTCGGTCACCATGGCCTGTCCTGCAGCAAGAGCGCAGGGCGTATATCTCGCCACTCAAATTTGAATGACATAATTCGTCGTGCTCTTGTCACCGCCGGAGTACCAGCTGTTTTAGAACCCAATGGTTTGGTGCGCGGCGATGACAAGAGACCTGACGGTATGTCTTTGCTACCTTGGAAATTGGGTCGGCCTTTGGTGTGGGACGCAACGTGCGTCGACACCCTTGCGCCGTCCCACGTTCTAAGTTCAGCAGCCTCTCCTGGCGCTGCTGCTGGAGCTGCGGAGACCCTTAAGCGGCGGAAGTATAATAACATTGTGGGTGATTATATTTTCGAGCCGTTTGGGGTTGAAACGCTCGGGTCATGGGGTCCGAGCGCACGAAATCTTTTCAAAGAACTTTCCAAACGTTTGGTAGAATCTAAACATACTTATATATTTCTAAATAAATACATATTATAGATAAATTACACCCATTATGATTAAATTATTGTTTGTCATTTGTTACTTCAAAAGTGATTTGTCAACGTAATTAATTTATCGCAGTAAATAAGTACCTTTTAATTTAAGCTTGTCTACTTAATTTTGTTATGGCGTATAAACTACTTGTTAATTGCTCACAGTAGACATTTTAAGAAATACTGCCGGTGATTTTAGTAATGAATGTATAATGCATTAACGTCAATACGAGCCTTTAAAAACCATTGTTAAAATAAATACTGAAAATCCTTTATAAAAGATTCTTATAAGATAATTAAACATTCTATAAATGTTTCTAATCTCTTTCTAATCCAGATTGTCAGTATGTCGTGTAGGTGTACAGTGTCCGGTTACCAGTGGTTCTAAAAATTAAGTCATCACTCACAACATTCTGTTAGACTTTAGTTTTTTTGTAAATGCCACGAAGGATGATATTATGTAGAAGGTTAACATACAAAGTTAATTAAATGATAGTAGACTCTACTCGTGATCAGAGGACTGGTTTGTTCCTTGCACAGAGAATCGGCATAGCCATTCAACGCGGCAATGCTGCCAGCCTTCTGGGCACGTTCCCCGCCATTGACAAGGGTATCCTGGGTTAACTCACCAATGTACACCCACAGTTCGCCGATATTTTTAGGTCCCATGTAATAGGGGGCGAGCCTATTGCCACTTACAGGGCACAAATCCAAACTCTGACCTGCTACTGAAAATTTCATAGAAAAATCCAATAACACCTTGGTCGACTTGGGAATCGAACCCAAGGTCTCTGGCGTAGCAGTCGCGCTTAGCGCCACTAGGCCAACCAGGCAGTGTGATCTAGCCAAAAAAGTAGTTTGAGTACTAAAACATTCAACAAAAATCAATAAAATCTTGCATAAAGCCATCCAAGCTTCTTTTATAATCCTTATTTTGACAGCAAACTCTTCAATGGAGAAAAAAACGAGTGTGCGAACGAGATAACACTATACGCAAAACAGAGAGGGGACTATTCCACTCTTTGGGTGGTAAAATGACTCACAGCTGATAGCGGTTTTTTTATTTTTTTTGTTTTTTCGTGCACGTGTCATCTCTTAATGGTCAAGTAGGTAAGTAGTGAAAAAGTTAAATATTGTTTGGTTAAGCGGCGGTCGGTGAGGTTTGGAAAAGGATGGGTGTGAAAATTAAATGATTGTTTGCTTTGTATTGCGGTTTCGAGATATGTTTGAGAGACATTTTTTTGTTTGTTGTTCCTGTTGCTATGGTGACAGGTTTTTGTTTGGTAATTATGATGTCATTGGTATTTTATTTTGAGTGTTGGATACAGTAGCTTGTTTGGACTTTTGGGTAAAGATGTGGTTTTGCAGTTTATGTCAAAAAATTGTTTTTTTAATGTTTGGTCAAATTTACGAGTAGATGATTGTAGGTAAGTATAATCATTTTACTGATGTTTACAAGATTCTAAGTATAAGTAACTATACTAATAGTCTTGAAAAATAACTACATTAACTACCTTTTAAAACATGTTTTTTTCCTAAGATTTAAGTTACACTTAAACTTTATACACTGCAATAAAATCTAAAATTGCACGCCAAATAAAACGCACTCCAGAAATAATGCATTTATGGGTACAAAAACCAATTTTAGAATTTAGTTACAAATGTAATCCTTAAAAACGTTGTGACATCACGAACTGGTAATAATTTAAGTTATTAAAAGTTTTATGTAAGTGAAGATTTAGGGGTTAATTTTATAGTTAAGTTAGTTTTAAACCAAAATTTAAACCTAGGAAAAAAAGCATGTTTTTTAAAAAAATATATCTTTCTTTTAATTTTGAAAAACCTGTCCCTTTATTCGATTTCTGATCATATCCGGATGTACACTTATAATACCATCCTATAAGCGTCCCGCTGCTGGGCACAGGCCTCTTCCCATATAGAGAAGGCACGAGCATTGATCACCACACTTGCTCATTATGAGTGATTTAATTGTCATCCAGGTTTCCTTCACCGTTTGTCAGAAGTGTCTTCGAATAATCTACTAGTGGTTTTAGAGATTAGCGCATTCAAACAAACGATTCTTTCGATTTATTTGATTAATAATTACAGAATTGTTTATTTCAGAAATTAAACTTATAATATAGTATCGTACAGTTGCATCGTTATTACAGAATTATTAGAAATTTAACACTTTGTACACTGCTAGCCGAAAGAGAAAATACTCATTTTTTTTCTTTCTGAACTCTTTTTTTTATGATTTTACTCAAAACATTGCAATTTTAAACCGATTCCAAAAAATATTTGCATTTCTCTAAGTTATAGGTTCATTAGCGTTAGTTCCCATAGAAATTACATCAAAATCGATACAGTAGTTTCATTTATTTTTGACCAAAGTCGGTCTTACATTTATTATTGTAACTTTAGTGACTCATGTTTATAACCCCATGTTATTTGTGTTTAGCCGGAGGTCTTAGTTACTCAGTAAAAATTCCGCTGGTAGTCTGGCGGCTAATTGCGATTCGATTCACTGTGTGCTAAAATTTGATGATTCAATCTCGTTTTGGGGATCCGTAGAGATTATTTGGGTAACAAAAACGATTTGAATTTGTGTTTTGGAAAAGGTAGATCGTTGTTTATTGTTAGGTTATATTTTCTTGTGATTGAATTTTATTTTTTCTTATTTATGTTTTATGCTGCAATTGGTGTTTCGTATTGAATATGATTTTAGTGCTTAAAGTTTTGCAAAAAAAGAGAGTCTCGCTGTTCACTATATTTCTTAAAAAAGACGAGAGTTAATTCACTTATGATCATCAATATTAAAAATTTCAATTTAAATTGACCAGAAACAGTAGTAAAACACTCGAGATTTTTTATACAACCTACCAATGCGAAAAATGAAGAATTGTATATGGACGACCTCCGTGGTCGAGTGGCGTACGCACCGGTTTCTAGGTGTCGCTAGTTCTGAGGTCCCAGGTTTGATCCCAGACGGGTCAATGTAGACCCCAACTTTTCTATGTTGCCTCGGGTCTGGGTGTTTATGGTATCGTTGTTTCTGAATTCCATAACACAAGTGCTTCAGCTACTTACTTTGGGTTCAGAACAATGTATGTGATGTTGTCCGCATTTTTTTCCTTAGTCGTATGGTTCTGTATGCAATAAACTTTTAGTATTCAGTTAATTAAGCTATGTTCATGGTTTATCTAAGTCTAATGCATGACTAACCTTTGTTATTAGATATTTTTTGTCCGTCCGTACGCCGCGTGACTAATGATCGCAAATTGTATATAGCTATTAATTTATCTAAGTTTTTTGTCTTTATGTGTAGCTAATAGTATTGTTATAAAAACAGTAAAAAAAGAGACTAGGGAATTTGACTTGATTAATTCAAAAATTGGGATCTGAAATCGCCAATCCGCAGAGTGCAAGCGTGGTGATCAATGCTCGTGCCTTCTCTATATGGGAAGAGGCCTGTGCCCAGCAGTGGGACGTTTATAGGCTGGTATTATCTATACATAACAAAAGTCAGAAGTTTTATTTATATTTTTGTGATTTTTTTTCCTTATTCGATTTCTCTTGTTTATTGACATTTTATATTTATTAGAAATTGCGCAATAAGGAAGACATTTAAATAATTGTTGCGGTTTGACGTCTTATTGCAGTTTTGAGTGTTAATGTTATCCCATCTAATTACAAACCTCGGGGCCTGTTGCTTAACTTTTATAATTAAATCTCTTTTTTTCCTGCTTCTGATAGTTTGCCTAATTAATATGTTATACCCAAATCTGTATAAGCGATGGATGGATTGTGTAAAAGATGATATGAGAAAGAAAGGAGTAAATACTGAGATGACGAGTAGTAGAGATGAATGGAAGCTGAATACGCATTGCGCCGACCCCAAATAATTGGGAACAGGGCAGGGAGATGACGGTTTAGTGGTGTCCCAGGTTTGATTCCCGGACGGGTCAATTAAGAAAATCACTTTTCTTCATTGTCTCGGGTCTGGGTGTTTGTGGTACCTTCGTTGTTTCTGAATTCCATAACACAAGTGCTTTAGCAACTTACTTTGGGTTCAGAGCAATGTATGTGATATTGTCCATTGTATTGAATTATGTTGAAAGAAACATCTGTCTGTACTCAAAGGAAATAATTAAATTGATGCACTTTACCTATATTGAGTGAAAGCAAACCTTAAAGTAACTACTAGAATTATCAATTATCACCTTATAATGTTAAGTACCCAGTTACATCAACTGGAATCAAACCTACTAAGCTGCAATATAAAGGTCACCAGTCCCTAAGGTTAAGTACAGACAGGTTGACCAACCTACACACAAACACACAGACACACAGACAGACAGACAGACAAAAAGAAAACGGCGGAAGATATCTCAATTAGTTCTCACAAACATCTTCAAATAGATAACCTATTAACACACAAAAACATACCTTAAATTAACTGACATAAAGTACAAAACTAAGTAACACAACTCTACATCTTAAATCCAAGAATAAAATCCTTTAAATCCGTACTAATATGAAAATAAGTCTTATTTTCTAGGACATACAGTTGAAAATTATTTGTACGGATTAACATAAAGAAGGCATAGCAATATGTTATGCAAATACGTGACTTATTGACATGGGAATAAAGTGTGTTTTGCCTTGTAATGATGTAAGTACGCGGGCAGTCGAGCTTGAAATGTTTTGGTGACATGAGCGAACGGCGATGGAACAAAAACCTATGGATACGCAAACTTATTGAAAATTTAATATTTCTTTTATATTGAAATAAAAAGTCCTTAATAGAAAGTAGAAACTAAAAATAACTTATATCATAAAAGGGATGGCAGTTTTAAAAATAAATATATCTAATAATAACAGGTCCCTCTAAATGGCAAGAGACGTCGCGGTAGGCCCAGAGGGAGATGGCGGGATGAACTGGAGTCCTTTTATAAGGAATGGATGACCACGGCCCTAGATAGAGACAGATGGAAGGACGGTAGAGAGGCCTTTGCCCTGCAGAGGATCAGAAATGACTATAAAAAAAATTGTAACTAAATAAAACACAATAAGCTTTAGAACTGGTAAGATTTGGTTGTTGGTGTTGCGATAAAATTTAGTATTATTAATATAGTAGATGAAATTTGTTTTTGTTAAATACCAAACCCGTAAAAAAAAACATCTGCATATTCATTATTTCCCGAGCCTTTTCCCAACTATATTAGGGTCGGCTAACCGTCATACTGGATTCAGCTGAAAAAAAAAACCTGCATAATATTTTTTACAAAAAAAATAATGCCTAGGAATTCTGTAGTGTAACACGTCTCCACAGCACGATCCCGTGGGTGGTCGGCCACCCAGCGACTGGTACTTTCGCCTCGTGTTTGTACGGCTCAAATTAGGCGCTTGCTATACTCGATTCCTAATTCTGGTAACATTCAAACTAGACTGAAATCTACACTCAAATATCATTCAAATTTAAGTAGCATTTAAATCGCCAATATTCGAGCCGTTTTGGGTTGAGACTCTTGGTCCGTGGGGTCCGAGTGCTCACAGATTTTTTAAAGATTTATCCAATCGCCTGGTTGACACTTCGCGTGACCCAAAGGCTGGCTTCTACCTAGGTCAGCGCATAAGCATTGCCATTCAACGTGGCAATGCTGCCAGCCTTTTGGGCACACTCCCAGTCGACAGCGACGTGGTCGAATTTTTGATGCATTATTTTAGTTCTTAGTTTTATTTAGTATATAATTCTTGTGTATAGGCTTAGTTTTTATATCATTGCCAATAGTAGATGACTAGATATAAAGGCCAAAGGACAATGTCAGATGTCCATAGTAACTTATTCCCCTTTCTTTTTTTATAACGGTCAGTAAAATTCTCACGTTTTTTTGTGTAGTTTAATGCCAGAAGCTTTTCTATGTTTTCCACTTTTGCATAGAACTTCTCAAAAAGAAATTATTCAGACTTTTTGAAGTAATATATTATGGGACGTTCAGTCCGCTTGCGAATACGTCCTGTGCAACCCGGTCGAAACGTCAAGCCCTAAAGGTATTTATGCATGTTCGCGATAATCCCCGTTCTATAATATCATCGACTCATTGGTCTTAAAACTGTCACCAGCTTTGAGGTCGATCACTCGGGTCGGGGTGTTTGTGGTACCTTCGTTGTGTCTGAATTCCATAACACAAGTGCTTTAGCTACTTACTTTGGGTTCAGAGCAATATATGTGATATATTCCACATTAATTAATAGAGAACATTGATCACCATTCACCACGTCTGAGTCATACTGTGATTCGCCATTACCATTACCGAAGCTGTTAACACCAAACCTGTAACTGTCCCATTGCAGGCCTCTCATACAGAGAACGAGCATTGATCACCACGCTTGTGAGCTCCACGGTGGTTTCCATTACCGAAGCTGTTAACACCAGCCTGTAACTGTCCCACTGCAGGCCTCTCATACAGAGAACGAGCATTGATCACCACGCTTGTGAGCTCCACGGTGGTTTCCATTACCGAAGCTGTTAACACCAGCCTGTAACTGTCCCACTGCAGGCCTCTCATACAGAGAACGAGCATTGATCACCACGCTTGTGAGCTCCACGGTGGTTTCCATTACCGAAGCTGTTAACACCAGCCTGTAACTGTCCCACTGCAGGCCTCTCATACAGAGAACGAGCACTGATCACCACTAAATTGATATTGCTGTATATTAGTCAACGAATACTGTTTTTAATTATACTTGTTGAGCTAAACAGTTAATATTCCGGTGTTCTTAATATAGTCGTCTAAATATAAACTCTTTTCATTATACTGTGTGGTCCAGCTAAATTTAGTCACACGTATTAAGATATCCGTCTTATGAATTGAATATTTGCACGCTTGCGTGTTTGTATGTTTGTTCATGAGTTTAAGGTAACTGCTGGACTGATTTTGATGATGTTTGGTGTCGATTTAGATTGTGATCTGGATTTTTATTTAGATTACAGATCTTATTATTATATTTTATGGTATTAAGTATGTTTATATTTTTGACGTCGTTTTTTGTGGTATAATTGCAGATTTATGAGCTTATTGGTTTAAACCGAAATATGTAATTTCTTAATGTATGAAGCAGAGAAATTGAGATTACAATATTTTTATATCAAACTAGCTGTGCCCCGCGGTTTCACCTGCGTTAATACCTATCTCCTATGGATCCCTAATTTTTTTTTAAATTTAATATAACCTTTGTTCACCGGAGATAGTGTAGCTTCCCAACAGTGAAAGAATTTTTGAAATCGGTCAAGTAGTTTCGGAGCCTATTCAATTCAAACAAACAATCAAATCTTTCCTCTTTATAATATTAGTATATATAACTTCGAATTAACTAAGGTTTAAAGTTTCTGATTTTCTGTATTTGTAACATTAAGGTAAACTCCCCAATCATCGGCACAGCGGTGAAATGTAAAGGCAACATTTTTGGAATGCCAAAGCGAATACAACATTTTTGTTAATTAAACAATTATATAAAAGCGGTATTTTATTAAAGACGATAATTGGGGGTTACTCCTTCAGAAAAAGACTACTGTTAATTATTTCATTTGAAATAACTGAGCATTAAAATTAAAGAAACAACCAACCAATTTTAGATCAATGGCAGATAATTTTAAAATGCAACAAACTTAATAAATAAGAACTTAGAACCAACTGCATTACAAGAGAAAACCGCATGAATATCGGTCTAGTCCTTTGGGTGTTACGATGTCATAGACAGACACATATTATATCCATATAAAGATAAAGATCGTTTTATTTGTAAATATAATATTGTAAACACAAAAGCCCTCTTTTTCGTTGGGAGTTAAACATGACATAGAATTCAAAATCTGCAAAAAAATCTTACAAGCGATAATTAATTCTTTTTTTTATCTCATATTTAAAGAATAACCATCTTAATTACATTTAAAGCAATATCAATTCTTACAGAACAAGTTTATTATACATTTAAAAGTTAATCGCTATATTCACGACTTTTAAATTTATTGGGGCAGCCTGTATTGCCGCATAATTAAACAATAAAACTTATTTATTAATTCGTTTTGGATAATTCAAGAGTTTTTGCCAAGTTTCATTGTAAGTTGTTGTTATTGAGGTATATTATTTAATTATGTCGTATTTTTCTTTAAAAAACTTGCTTAATATTATAAATGCGAAAGTTTATTTGAATATATGAATGTTTGTAGTTCTTTTACCCAAAAATTACAGGAAGTAAGTCAGTCCGAACCCCGCAGGGGGTGCCCTTAGTGGACGTTGCTGACGTAGTTAGTTTTCCTACTGCTCTGGCTGGAAGCCTTAAGGTCCTCGCCAAAAGTCCAGTGAAGCAGTCAAAGCCTACGCTCAGGTTAACTGCAAAGATTTCTACCAAAAATTCTCTTCCGTATCTATTCAGTCAGACTAACTTTAAAAAACAGCTTTTAGAGTAAATTTTAACTGTCATTTTTTATCCTTTAACCGTAGTTAAAACCCAAGAATGTTTTTACGCAAATTAGCATAATGACTAACAAAGAAATAAAATTATTAATTGGTATAAAAAAGCAAAATGGCGTCGTTTGATGAAGTAATTACTGTCAGATTATTTAATTTATTAATCTGAAGAGTTATAAAATTTGCATATGCATGGTATGATATGTGGGTGTGACATATTGTTAGGAAGGATGGCGAACTTAGGTGTTGGAAGGATAATACACAAAAAAAATGTATGTAAACTTCTTTTTTTTTTCTGGCAGTCTTGGTAAGTATTGACTTGTGGTATTAGGATTCTTATTTATGTCTTTAGATTTATTGGAAGAACAATTTTTTGTATGTTTTTCTATACTCATTTAAAAGGTCTTCCGTTTTACCACCTTGATGATATAACATTTTTTTTCATAACTTCTTCAAAGCTATGTTGTGGTCGGCTTCCAGTCTCACCGACAGCTGAACACCGTATGTTACAGAGCGACTGCCTATCTGACCTCCACAACCATTTAAAATTTAGTTGGCTATCCTATGCCTCCGTGTGTCACAACCACTAAACAACCAAAATTCATCAAAATCAGCATAATTCAGCTATAAAAGAAGGTTAATTAAAATTTTATAGTTTTACATCCAATACTGGGTCTGTCATTGGTCGCATATTTTACATTTTTTCACTAATTAATATGTACTTTTAAATATGTAGGAAGATACATTAAAATAATAAAATAGTTTACATATTCATTATGGTTTTAATTACAAATTAAAGAGCCTTTGGCCCTTTAGTAATATTTTTCTATCTTTGTAATTGTATAAAAATACTTTTACTTGGTAGCTTTCATTCTTGAATTTTGGTGGCTTCGTGGTAGAGTTGCGTACGCACCGGTTTTCAAGGTGTCACTAGCTCTGAGGTCCCGGGTTCGATCCCCGGACGGGTCAATGTAGTAACCAACTTTTCTACATTGTCTCGGGTCTGGGTGTATGTGGTGCCTGCGTTGTTTCTGAATTCCATAACACAAGTGCTTAATAGCTATTTACTTTGGGTTCAGAGCAATGTATGTGATGTTCCGCATTTATATATTTTGCAACCTTGAAACTATTATGATACATTTTTAAATACGTACATTGCTTGATGCAAAAAAAAAAACTAGATAAATAAATTTAATTTCTATTCAATACTAATATTGTTAAAAATCTAACTAACTTCAGAAATTGCAGAAAATAGTTAAACCTATCCAATCAACTTACTATCAATAACACCATAATAATATTTAAACAACAATGAAGATTCTTAAAAACTAAAAAGAAACTAACAAAACCTACTGAACCACATTTGGGGACCCCTACTGGGTTTTTAACATAGCGCCACCAACGACGTCCGATAATTAAGACATTTTGATCAATAAACTGTTGCTTACTGTATTATCAACCATAAAAAACCTTTTTTTATTTGCTAGAGGAATCTCGACCCTTATGACTTTGATTTAAGACGTATATTTGTGTCTTAGTTTTTGGATGTGTTTAAGTTTGAGATAATTAGTGAAGTAATAAAATCAAAATGTGTAGTTGGCTGTATAAGGTTATGTTAAGTTTCAGTTCCGTTTTAAATTTAATAAGTATTACAAATTAATATTTTTGGCAGAAGTTGAAAATATTAAAGTATCTCTATTTTCTTATTTCCGTAACCAAAAACTCACTACGATACTTAAATTATAATTTGAAATGACGCGTGACGTCATAATTTTGTACTAGTAACGAAAGCATGACGTCACCAGCCCAAACTTTTTTCGCTTTATCTCCTTGATATCTCATTTTGAAAACGAAAAAAACTTGTGTCCAATATATTTCATTCTCTGACTAATTGAATATATTTTACTTGTTCATACCGAGACATTTATCCTAAGAACAATAATAATATTCCGGGACAACTCACACACGGTTGTCTGATCCCAAGCTAAGCAGAGCTTGTGTTATGGTAACCAGACAACTGATAAACATACTTATATATTTCTAAATACATACATATTATAGATAAATTACACCCAGACACAACAAATGATCGTGCTCATCACACAAACATGTGTCCTGTGCGAGAATGACCACGACCTCCGGTATAGCAGTCAGGGTCACTAACCACTGGACCAGTCAAACTAATTTAAATTGTAATTATAACGGTAATAAACTAATATTCTTCAAAAGAATAGACAAAAAATGCTCCATATTCATGCGACATTTTGTATTACCGTTTATAGGACTAATTAAACGCCCCATGCTGTTACTAGCATAAACAAAACGTTTTTGAAAAGGTTTCGTCAAAATTGGTCGACTGTCATTTTAACCATAACTACAGTTTATTTCTTGTTAAGTATCCCAGTTCTAATAATATTTATAACAAGAAAACAGTCGTTAAAAATAGTTATTAATTGAAATGTATTTGTTCATCATAGTTGCTTTATTATTTTGCGACGTTATAACCACAATTTTAAACCAAGTGCGGGCTCAGTCTGGGCTAAAATTGATCTTAAACTTGAGTCTAATTTTACTATCGAATATAACGCAGACATTTTGACATAAATCATAATAATACATATATTATGCTGATTATTGATTTAGAATCACTAATTCAATTATCTGCAGTCTTCTAAATACTATATGCATTTTCATAAAAACACCAAAAAATCCTCTAAACAAGGATTACGTTAAAATTCAGGATCACCAGTTTCCTTCCTTGTGTCGTATAGATTTAAAATTATTGTAAAAACTGAAGCAGACTTTGTGTTTTCTAAAGCCGTTCTTCAAACTAACGACATTTCAATACAATATTTAGTCGACAACGTTCTTCGTCCACAGCTCTCATTCACACATACAAAAATACATTACAATCCTTAATAAGGAAGTTAATTGTCATATAAAGAATTAACCGTATAATATACGTATTCGCGTCCCAATAAAAGATATCAAAAGATATAAAAAAGATAAACTTGGAACAATAATTCGAAATGTCTTAATTAAGTGTCTTCTTGGGTGGGCAATGGCCATTTCCGTTCTAATACAAGGCCTCGATTCAGCTAATTTAAATACATGTCAGTGGTCGGTCAGTGTACTTGTCATTGGGCCTAATTTTCGTATTCAGATAAGCCTATATAATAAAATCTCATTGAACTCTCGACGAGAATGAAAGAAAAAAGAGAAATAAATCCTCAATTAATGATCGATATGTCAGTTAGCAGAATGCCAACTATCGTAAAAATGACCAAATGAAGCTGATCATTCGGTCAATTCAAGCAACTCTTAAATAGCTGAATCGAGGCCTGACTGACTTCATTCGTTAATGCTTATTGGTTGAGATGGATGTCATATTATTATTATACATATGCCATTTTCAATTATATGATAGTATTGATCTTGATATTAAACTACTTTTACGGATTTAGCCGTTACGTGTTTATTTTGCTTTTTAGGTCCCGACGTTTTGACATATTTGCAATTTTGAATTAATTTTTTTTTGGTAAGTTCAATAATTTTCTGCAATTTTGTTGAACTTTGATTACAAAGTGAAAAGAGTAAACATCAATTTAAAATATGAATTTAGGTAAGAAATAATTTTATTGCTTAGGGTAGGGTATGCTAGGGTATGTAAAATATTCTAGATATTCCATTCCAATCATTCAAGCATTAATCAAATTATAATGCAATAAAACAAATGATAATTAATGTCATGTGATGGCCCCAAAAACATTTAGTAAAACACAATCTTTTTCAGTTTCCATATTTACTAAAATACCTTATCATTAGTACCCAAAAAAAGACTATATCCTCAAAATTACCAATTAACCAAAAAACACTAATCAATTCAATTATTCTCTGCAATTTCGGTAAAATATAATTGGATACTGCAATTACTACAACAAGCCTGGGCCTCGATTCAGCTATTTAAGAGTTGCTTGAATTGACTGAATGACCTGCTTCATTTGGTCATTTTTACGATAACTGGCATTCTGCTAACTGTCATTGCGATCATTAATTGGTCATCACGATCATTCTCTTCGAGAGTTCAATAAGATTTTATTGTAGGCTTATCTGAATACGAAATTTTTGGCACAATGACAAGTACACTGACCGACCACTGACATGCATTTATAATAGCGGATTGAGGCCTCTGTATTGAATCATATTGAATACTTTACATTCTTATAATGTATTGTATAATCGTACAAAGGCAATTGGGTAATGTGCTGACCATAGAGTGAAGTTAACTATAGAGTGCAAGAGTGTAAAGCCAATTGAGTAAGAGTAAGCACATTTTTGGCTGTATGTAGTACATTCGTTTACTGATTTAAGTTATTTTCCGTGCAACGACATAAGTTTTTGTGAAAACATCGATGGTTACGATGTTATTAGGGTTTGAGATAGTTTTATTACAACGGCACGCTCTTTTTGATACTATTTGATGGGCCTGTTGGTCTAGTGGTTAGTAATTCTGACTGCTATACCAGTGGTCGTTGTCCAGGGTTCGATTTTCTCCCAGAAAAAATCTCTCAGTATGTATTACCATAATTGTAATTTAACTATAATATGTTACCGTATCACAAGCTCTACTTAGCTTTGGATCAGATAACCGTGTGTGACTGGTTATTATTTTGAAGACGATACAAGTTTAGGTACTAGTGCTCACGGTTCATACCTTGATATGCGCACTCTGTAGTTTATTATCTATACTCTAGGGGTTAGCAAATTGGATTTCGTTTGTCATCCGATGACCATTTCATGGTGAATTAAGATACATTTATGATATAATTGAGATTGCGAATGTTTAATAAATAAAGTATTTTTGTTATTGAACGATAAACAGATGTTTTTTGGAATTATAATAATATGTCAAAATGAGGCCGGTTTAACCGTCTTTAAAAAGCAGGAAGTTCTTATTTGTCTCGAATTTTGTTGCATATGAACGAGAAATTTTTCACAATTGAATAAGCCAATGCCAACGACGGATTTGGTTATTAAGTATTTGTCTATATAATAAAAAAAAACTGATACCAACCTATTTTTTGACATAAAAATATGTACATAAAAAAAAAGTTTATTCACTCAAAATAGTCTTCCAAGTAGCACTTTTTGAATGTTAAAAGATTATAAACAAGCACTTTGATTCGCCCACTCTACACTTCCTAAGTGCTCTGCCATAGAAATATTAATTTTGCAAACAGTACATAAATCTTACAGGTATATCTAAAACAAAAATAAATATAAAAGATTTAGTGTCTAAACACACTATGCCGAACTTCGGTCGAACTTCTTTCTGTAGCATAAGGCCACTTATGGTGTGTCACATCAGCCGAAAACGTCGGAACGTAAAATCAGCAGCCGAACTTCGGTCGCGTAACTTCTGCATAGTGTGTTTTGACACTTACAAATAAATCTACACAAGCAACATACATATCATCACGCCTGTATCCCCGAAGGAGTAGGCAGAGGTGTACCAATGTACACCCACAGTTCGCCGGTATGTTTAGGTCCCATGTAATAGGGGGCGAGCCTATTGCCACTAACCTGGCACAAATCCAAACTCCGACCTGCTACTGAGATTTTCATAGAAAAACCCAATAACACTTTGGTCGACTCGGGAATCGAACCCAAGACCTCTAGCGTAGCAGTCGCGCTTAGCACCACTAGGCCAACCTGGCAGTCAACTGTCAAGCAACATACATCTAAATAAATATATAACATGTATTATAGGTAAGAAAACAGCGCTACTTTTCCTAGAATCTTGAAAACCAAACGCCTTTCTTGCTTGAGCTACGAGCGAAGTACTAGCAAATAGAAATTATACTAATTAGTGATGGTTAAGTGAACTAATTACTTATATTAACCTGCTTAATTATGCGTCAAAAGATTGTTTAGTAAATAGAGAAGAACGTTTTGTTTTCTTTACCGAAGAAATCTTGACTACACAAATATTATTAGGCCTGTTGGTCTAGTGGTTAGAAGCCCTGACTGCTATACCGGAGGTCGCGGGTTCGTGTGATGAGCATGATCATTTGTTCGGTGTCTGGGTGTAATTTATCTATAATATGTATGTATTAAGAAATATATGCGTATGTTTATCAGTTGTCTGGTTACCATAACACAAGCTCTGCTTAGCTTGGGATCAGACAACCGTGTGTGAGCTGTCCGGGAATATTATATTATATTATTATTATTATTTGTGTTGTTATAATAACTAGCCGTACCCGGCATCCGTTGCAATGCATTTTTTTTCTACCTAGCACCTGCCTACTACCTACCTACTACCACTTAGGGGTATGAAAGATAGATAGCAGCCGATTCTTAGACCTACTGAATATGCATAAAAATCGGTCAAGTCGTTACGTAGGAGTATGGTGACTAACATTGTGAAATTTGTGACACGAGAATTTTATATATAAGATTAATTGATTGTATTTTGTCTGTTTATTTTTAACATTGCTACTAAAATGCTGAACAGATTTTAACGATTTCTGATTCAGAGGAATGAATCTTAAAGGAAACATTGTACGTTTTGTAGAGAAATCGATATTCACGCGGGTGGAATCGCGTGCAAAAACTAGTGTAGTTAATTATGTCTGAGTTATTTTTATTTAGGGTTAAATATGAGCAATATTAAAATAAATAAATAGCTCGTTTTATTTATTTTTGTGTGTTTTAAATATAAGTTAAGACGAAAATTGTATCGCAAAAATTAACTCAAATTGTTAGGATAAATGATTTTTAATTTATTTTCGCATTAATTGTCTTGTGTATTAATTATGTTTTCTCTTTTGTTATAGGAAGAAGTAAGTACGGGACCCGCTCACGGCAACCACGTGAGATAAATCCATTTATTTTTTTACAAATGTTCATTTTGGTATTATTATTTGGCGGAGATTTTTTAAATCGTGTACGAAAATTTAATAGGAACCATCTTTAAAAACCTGCGTTCAAGTGTAAAGTGAAGTTAGTCAAAATATGAAATTCATTATGAATAAAAGTTATAGGTAAATATTGGCCACAGCATCTTTGCAGATGATGGTTGCAGCGCTTGTGGGTTCGTAATTACTTTTTACTGCAGAGCCTCCGGTGGCTGTAAAGCCCTATAGCTGCACGGCATATGAATAAAAGTTAAAATAATTACAATAATATAAAAACTAAGTCGACACTAGAAATGAAAAAAATATATATAAACTAAAAAAAAGACAATGAAATTGATTGTGTCCAGTTGATAACTAAAAGTGTAAATCGTAAATCTCTAGTTACCAAAATTATACTTCGTACAAATCTCTTAAAGAGTAAAAACACCGCGAGCTGTACCGTAAACTCTAGGCTCGTCCCTCAATCACACCCTTTACACATCAAAAACACATTTTCACAAAAAAATAAACCAGTATTATTGACGTGATAATTTTTACTTAATTTTCTAATATCCGTCGTTGAAAGTAATAATATAATAAAGTAAGTGAATGAGTAATAAAAACTGGTTGACAACTAACTTTCTAACGAGAAAACGGCAAAGTGATAGGTTTAAATTACTTTAGTAAAGTATCACCCGCGGTAATAAAACTATTTCTAAATAATTGCAATTTGTAATTACAATTTATTAATAAATATTACGCAGAAAATAATTGAATATCAATTCCATTGATAAAAGTAATTGTATCGTATAAATTGAGTAAAAAAGCACGTTTTAAATAAATATTTCTTTAAATAATTTTGTTTATTCAAAACTTCATCATGATTATTATTTATTCCTTAATATTATATATTACATTATTTACTTAATAAAGAAACAAGGTACAGTTGGATTCAAAGTTAATGGCGGCTGTGCAGTTAGCGACACTTAGCGCAGTACCTCGCCCCGCGCCCCCGCTGGCGCATAAGTTTGTTACTGCGCAGCGAGGAGCCTCGTGTTCAGAGCCGCCATTAAGTTTGCATCGTACTGTACACTGTAGGAAACATAAAAAATCCAACAAAACTATATTTACATAGTTTGTCCGTTGTTTAATAAATATAATGATTTTTTCTTCATTTTTTCCGGTGGACAAATTATCCTTAAAAATTAAACAGATAGACGGACAGACAACATCTTAAACCAAATTGTAACGTTAGAATGTACACCAAAAAAAAAACCTTAATTTGATTGTCACCGAACTGAATGTAAAAACGTAAAAAACAACGATTTTTGTTGATAACTAAAAAAAAAATAACAAAAACTTAGTCGTGATAGTTCTAAATTGATTATTAACGCGTCGATTACGTCTACGTGAGGTTTTCTTCGTATTTTACTTTAAAATAGATCCATTGTTAAAACTAATAAGTAATGCCTACGCTAAAGAATTTATTTTAACTCAGAAATAAGCTGTCAAAGTTAACTGCAATCATAGACTGCTACTATCGCCAGTTTCCCTTTGTGCCAAGCGAGAGCAGTTTTTAGTCTGAACCTAGTACATTGCGTTTTTCATTTAAGATAATTTTCGCGCAACGAGAAACTTATATACGGAAATATGGATGGTTTTGACATTGTTATGATAATATTAGTGTTTTAGATAGATTTTTTAAAACGGCAAGCTTCATCTTCATACATAATTCACTACAAAACTATTTGACACTAGTGCTTACGTTCAAACTCTGATAGGCTCACTCTAGTTGCTTATGTAATCTAAGAGTGCAATCAAATTCACTGTTTTGTTATCAAAAGTGATTCGTCTGATTTGCAACCTGGGGCCCGATGAGATTTTTAGTATTTTTTAGTCTGTGAGTGGTGGGTTCATAAAGGTTCCAGTGTACTTGTTATTGTGCCTTATTTTCGTATATATGTCGTTGAAACGTGACCATCAACTGTTAACTTATATAAAAGCCTTTAATTCCTGAAATACGAGTGTAAGACATTTTTTAGATGATGTAATTTTTATTTTTCTCTCTATGGTCCGGCCACTGAAAGAATACCTTCCTGAGCATGACAATTGGTCGTGATTTGTATGGGGAAATAAACAACCGTGTTATAATATATGGCAAGAAAAAGGGGAGGCTTATGCCCAGCAGTGGGAGGACAATGGCTATGGATGATGATGATAATGATATTATTTAAGTAACTTAGCATGATGGATAGTTTTCAATGATATTATTCTATATGAAAACGAGAGACTTACTAATAGTTATGTATAGTAAATTCTTCGCCACATTAACGGTATATTCTATGTTGAGCACCACCTGTCAGGATCGCTTTCTCTCAGCGGCCGGACTATAGCCAGAAGAAGAATAATTATGTTATTATTTTTCCCAATTTTTAGCCTTTTACCAAGCTATGTTGGGGTCGGCTTTCAGTCTCACCGGACTCAGCTGAATGAACTCATGTATTTCAGAAATGAAAGGCTTTAATTGCATGTTATCTAATGTGTGCTAATTGTTTTTTGTGTGCTATATTAAATCGTGTTAATTTTGCATTATTATATTGAATGGGATGATAACTAATTTTAATTTTTAGTCCTTCTTTTTCGATGTAGTTTTCTAAATCAATAACCAAATTATAAATTGTGCATGTGGTGTTAACCTTTAACTAATTGTTACACCTATAAATGAAATCGTAATGTTGATTGAAATCGTAAACGTACTGTGTAAGCAATTGTTGGTTAATCAAACAAATAAATAAATAAATACATTTATAAAAATATTAGACACGTATTTTTTCACGGTTTGTCCCGTAAACCAAAAATTACGAAGATACAGTGAGTACAAATCTTGCGTCACGTCACTTCTAAGCAAAAATGGTGCCTACCCGTGACGTCACAAGCCCCCTCCTGAACTTTAAAGCGTATCTTCGTATTTTGTAATCGATTTGATTAACGAAAATACGTGTCTATTATATTTTGATAATCTAAATGGTGGACTAAAAAGATTTTGTCTTTTCATACCTATTATGTCATCTACCCTATTATGCATGTAAATAACTATGTTTTATGTTACTAATTATATTTTTGATTCAAACCAATATGACCTTTTCAATATTGTCCAACGATACAAGTTTCTAGAGAAAGAGCTTTGATCACCACGCTCGTTCACTGAAAGTGAAATATTTAATTTAAAAATATTTTAATGTTATTTTGCTGGTATATTCCACTTTGTTCACCTGGGTGCCGTCACAAAGTGGATTTTTCTCCTCATTTTACCTCGGACAAAATTCACCCAGGTGAAATGAGTCGACTTTTTTTATATTTTATTCACCTTGGAACTGTATCACCCAGAACAAACACGACTTTTTGTTTTATTCAAGTGGACTTTTCATATCATCCAGGTGAACAAAGTGGAATGTACCATTCTTTTTGGCTTAAAATTTAGATAGTTAACACACTTTGAAAAAGTCATATTGGTGGAAATGCAACTGGCTGCAACCTTGTGTTAAATACCATTTTATTTACTTACACATTGATTAATTACCAGAAAAAATGTAGAGGGTGTACGCAAAAAAAACACTTTTCATAACAACAATTTGTTATAGCTTTTAATTAGCTACTTATAAACGTATTAATGAGATTTGTACACTACTTGTACATGTCTTGATTCTTGTAAATTATTTAGATAATATTTTTAATTCGCGTACCCCTTCTATTTGTCCGTCTGGTATTTAACCTCCAAAATAGGTTTCCGGCACTTGTCCCACTGTGAGCGAGAAAACGAGTAACTATCGATTGTTTTATCGCTCAAAAACGTACAATAAGATGTAAATGTAAAACTCTTCCAAAAAAAAAAGTAAGTGTAAATTGCCCGTGTTGAAAACTTTTCACACTAGTCGAAAGGAAGTCTTAGAATTTGTTAGTTGCGGCGACAAGACCTTTCAAAAATATACTCTACTCGCTCTACTCGTTACTCGCTTATCGCACGCAGTGGGACAAGTGCCTAAAAGAAGACTCTACATTTCAGAAGTATTGCCAACTTTCAGAAGTTTTGCCAAATTTTAAGAAGTTTCCAACACCAACCCGACAGGCGGTCGGTGAAATATTTTGACCAATTTTATAGAGAATAGGTTCGATGCTCGGTTGAGTAGAAACTGAATTGGTTAAGATATTGCATCGTCTACTTGTGCAGGGATCATCAACGAGGGATCAAGATGCGTCGCTGCTGCACTTTTTGTTTTGTGTGTTTGTCTGTTTGCTTGTTTTGTGACTTGTTTTTGTGTTTGTTTGTTTGTTAAATGGTTACGTTTCAACGGTTTAAGTATATTGCTTTTTACAGAAGTAAGTAATGTGTCAAATGATATTGTTATAGTGAATTGATTAGTAGCTATTATTAGATATTCGGTTATTTAAGCGTGATAACTTTAGGCCACTTAATTAAAATTTGATGAGTAAAACTCAGCCTAACTAGTTATTGCAAAGTTTTCGAAAGATACGAGTACTAAAACTTTGTTTAATAATATCTAATAATTGAAATAAATTTCGAGTGTTTTCTCACACTTTTCGGTTTACGTATTAAATTAAGTAGTGTGAATTTAGGTAATTGATGGTTTGGAGAAAAATAGTATAGCAGTGTAGATACGAACACTTTTTAAACATACCTCTGTTGTTGTTTTAGTCAAAGTAGTTTTCCATTCGGTCTTTAAATAGGTACCTAATAAAAAAATCGATTTATATTTTATGTCAAAATCTGCGAAATAATTAGTTGTACAGCAAATTTAAGTAATCTTAGACACGATTTAATGAAATTTTATAGACATTTGGACCAGCAATTTAATAGCAAATTAAGTTTATGATAATTAACTGGTACAGGATTTCCTGATAATATCAAGTAATTTAATTTGAGTGTAAGTAGATTACAGTTAGTAGTTAATCTAATTTTAAGATATTGCGAAAGTTTATTATTATAAGCCTAAAAGATCTTTTATTACAAGTCAATCAAGGTTTACAGTTTTAGGTAATTAAAATAAATACTAGAATTTTCAGTAGGTTTATTAGCTATGTAATATAAAGATATAAAATAACACTTGTATGTATGATTTTGATAGTTAGACGATTATTTCTAACCATTTCCATTCAATAGACAGATTGTTGATTTTATATATAAAAAGTGAGGCTGATAAATAATTATATCACCATTTTAAACATATATCTCAAAACATTTAAAGAAGTACAAACAAAATCGATTCCATCATTTTAAATCTCGTAAAATATTTGTAACATCGGGGCTTAAAATGCAGAGCAATTTTAACTAGCCAAATATTTCATACTAAACTCTTAGCATCGGGTCAAAACTTCAAAAAAAAAACTATTATTCTATCTACGTCTAGTGTCTAGCTATAAGTCCTCCATTTTAGTCTGTTTCTGAGCAGGTCCCCGGACGAGGCGCCCCAAGAAGCCCCCGGGGGAGGCCAGCGTCCCCGACGAGAAGAGGCCCCGCACCGCCTTCTCGGGGCCCCAGCTGGCGAGGTTAAAGGTAAATATTATTATATCAGCCTATTTCCCTGTACCTAGTCAAAGACCTCTGATGAAGAAGGAACGAGTAAAGATAAAAGAATCTACATGTATCCTACTGTCCTTCCCTGAACATGATAGGCATATAATCACGCCATAATATAAAGACACTACATGTTCTCTAAACTTACATTGTTTAAACTAATGATGCCTCAAGCATCATATAGGTATCTTAATTTAAAAGCAGTCAAATCCTACACTGCGTCTATTAGAGACCTCTTAATAAAAAGACCATCTGCTTTCCGAAGTTGGTAATTAAGGGTCCATAAGCTAATTCTTACCAGTATCTATAAACCTAAGCTCGTTGTTAACTATGATCTTTTCTCCTTAGCACGAGTTCGCCGAAAACCGCTACCTAACGGAGCGGCGGCGGCAGAGCCTGGCGGCGGAGCTGGGGCTGGCCGAGGCGCAGATCAAGATCTGGTTCCAGAACAAGCGCGCTAAGATCAAGAAGGCTTCGGGCCAGAGGAACCCGCTGGCGCTGCAGCTCATGGCGCAAGGACTCTACAACCACAGCACGGTACCCCTCACTAAGGAGGAAGAAGAATTGGAGATGAAAGCGAGAGAGAGAGAACAGCAGTTGCAGAATAGAGTTTAAAAGGTCTGTTTAGACAAGTGATGTATCTACAAAATGGAAGTGACAATTATAAATCACGGGACTTATACACATGAACGAAAGTCCGGTGAAGCAGTCAAAGCCTGCACTCAGGCTAACTGCTTAGATCTCTTCTGTAACATAAATAATAATATCGAAATGAAATGTCATTTCCATATATTGATAGTCACTTAACAATTGTTGAAATGTCACTTGTCTATTATTACTGGTTTTGTTTTGAAGGGCTATGAGCATGATGTCTTTTGTCCGTCAGACAAAAGACTGTGTTTTTTCGTATCGTCATATGGGCTATTGGTACATAATTTGACCATAGCAACCAATGGTCAATAGTGGTCAGTTATCAGACAAAAAAATCGACTTTTCCGTTCCTCTCTCTCCGACTGGTGCCCTTGAGTAAGCGGGACAGCGCTATCCGCATTGTAGTGCCGTCTCGCTTCCACAACCGCAACAGTTCTGCTGTAATATCATGGTACGGCCTGATTGTTCTTTTTGAGAGGCAACCTATACAGGAGATACAAAAATGACTCTTCTAGCCAAGTGATATTTCGAAAAGCGTAAATGATTGATAGAAATCATTAGTCGACCAAGGTGTTATTGGGTTTTTCTATGAAATTCTCAGTAGCAGGTCGGAGTTTGGATTTGTGCCCGGTTAGCGGCAATCGGCTCGCCCCTATTACATGGGACCTAAACATATCGGCGAACTGTGGGTGTACATTGGTACACCTCTGCTTAACCCTTCGGGGTGATAGGCGTCATGGTCTATTATGTTATGAAATCATACTTGGATAGAGGAGTTATTACATAGTAACTTGAGTATAGGAATAATTTTGATGATGAATCGAAAACAGGTAGAAAAACTTAATACATTTTTAATATTTTTATTATACAGAGTGTTAAGAAAACCGTGTCCGACCAGAAAGGGTGATATAGGTTTCACAATCACATGCCCAAATTAAATATTAAATATGGAATATTTATGATAGAATCAATAATAATGAACATTGATATTTATAACGATTTTTGGCCGCAAAATTCCCTAAATTTAAGATTAGAACAATAATTACAGCACCATTTTCAACGTTATTATTTGGCGTTCTTGAGTTTGATCATTTGGCAGAACCTGTGACAAGGCTGACATTCTCGCCTTTTGAGATTTTTTTTTTCATTTGTGGTATTTATCGATACCTGACAACACCTTAACGGATCGGACCAATGATATTTTAATAAACAGATATGTTATACACATACAAAACAATCGAAAAAAGTGTTCCGCGCAGCGCGGCAGCTAGCGAAAGAGATAGCGCGATAAACCCATAAGAAAAAAAGAGACAAATAGTGTTGTTGTTAATGGCAATACGTCCCAATTAGGACGTTTTCGAGTCTTCACGATTGCACGCTTATAACATATCTGTTTATTAGAATATCATTGGATCGGACAGGGTTTCTTAACACCGTACTTTGGCCTTTCCTACCTATGTTAGGGTTACCTTACCAGCTGAAAGCAACAAGCATATAATTGCCATTTCTTCACTTAAAAAGAATGTCAAATTGCCTTTTCAAGAGTTTTTTTACGAAGTTAAAAACAGTGTAATTAAATAAATTCCTCGTCTCACTTTTTAATTAATTTGACGCGCGAAAGAAAGGTGAATAATTAAATAATGGGGGATCAAACTTTTGTCTCTTTCTTACGTTAACACAAGCATTTTGCGTGAAAGAGAAAGAATTATACAACGTTACTTAATTTATATTTATTGCTTTTTCTACCATTGGTTCGTCATTGTCAAAAAAATACTTTATTTTTCTGAAATAAATCTTACTAAGTTACAAAACCCTTAAAAAAGTAATTATTTACACTGTGAAAGAGATGGCGATATCTGTCTGTATAGGTGCATCTCTTTCTCCCACTAAACAATTATGAAATTGAATCTCAATTGGTCGAGTTTAGTCCCCTATTTTAATAAACTAAAAATTGTAAAGTTGTCTATCCATAATAAAAAAAAATTAGCAGTTTTTTTTACTATTCTGACAATAAGTCTTATTATTATTGTATTATATGTAAACCGATAACTAAAGACAAAGAACCTCCGCTTTTTGCTGTCGGTTAAGTGAAAAAATAATAATTCTCTTTTTATAAATACAGTATTGTTTAGTAACATTATAAACAATAATAATGAGTACTTATGTCATAATTAAATGCAGTTATCTTGCATTCAGAACATAAATATTTGAAGATGCATTTCACTAAACCTTTCATTTTCTGTTATTTGACTTGCTAAAATAGACCTTATTCATTCGTGATAAGGTTCAGATTATATCAGTTTTTTTCTTGTTGTGTTGACTATCCGATGTATAAAATTATAAAATTAGTACAATGTAATAAAATCGTGTTTCAAAATGGCTGATTCTTTGGTTTACGAACTAAACTAAATTTTAATTATTTTCTTAGTTGTTTGTTAAAAAGAAAGGGATTTCTATAAATTATTAATACTAATTAAAACATTATGTCAAAATAGTAAACTTGTCAAATGACATAAAGTATTACAAAATTTTGACAATTCCAATGTTGTATCTGTCTCTTTCTGATTTCATAAGAGGAAAAGAGAGAGCAATACTCAAAATTTAGTTTGGTTTTCAATATAATCAGCTAAATAATGTCTTAATGCATAATAAATTGTACAGAATAACCTACGTTTGAATAAAAAAAAAGTTTTGTAAAAAATCTTAGTCGAATTTTGCCCACTCGATTTGTAAAATAAAAAAGTGTAAATAAAACTAATTATAAGACTTTAATTAACAAATTAATTTTAAGTTATTTATTGTGCAATGTAGCAGTATTAGTTATTTGTTATATTTTGACAACATTTTGAGAAAAAATAAAGAAAAAAAGGATCTAAAGCAAAAACTTTGGTTTATTTTCTGCGATTGACATTTTTTTTGTCAAATTGTTGTCAATTTATAAATGTGAAAAGTAGCGATTTATAGACAAATCTTATTAAAAGATGTTAAATTAATTTTGTGTATTTTTATTTATTACTAATTATTATTCATTGTATGAAAAATTACTTACAATGTGTAGATTGTCTCAACAAGGATGGTAGCGAGGTAGACCACACCTACTTAGGTAAGTATCGTATATAAAAGTCAAAAATACATGTTTCACTATTAAACATTATTTAGAATACTTGATGATTTAAGAAAAATATGGATTTTTAGCTATAATGAAATCCTTGTATGCCAAGTTTATCACATCCTTTGAGTCGTATCGCACTTGAAAATGACTAAGTTTAGTAAAGTTGGGTATAATACAATATTAGTGTTTAGCAATTAACTGCCAAACATAAAAATACTTATATTCTGAAGAAAACCACTTTTATTCACTTACATTGATTCTCTCTTAACTAACTAAACTTACTTAGACAAAAAAAAACCAACAATTTAAAAAAAAAAATAACATCACTCTCCTCAAGAGGGGATGTTAAAAAATTTAATAAAAAAGACAACTGAAATTAAAGTTTAGCGCCGGGAATCGAACCCGCATTCCCGATTCGCGCTGCCGCAAGTATTTCAATAAAATCAACCCCCGAGAGTATCGCAAGACACATAATAAAAGGGGTGAGTTTAAGAAAGGGTGTTAAATGTTGTTTTTTTTTTTGTTTGTTTAAATAGGGGATGAAAAATACTTGTAGTATTATTTTTAACCGACTGTGGGAAGGTGGTTGTGTTGTCTTCGTAGGTTTTGCATCTGTATTTTGAGGTTAATGTAATTGTGTATGTATGTAGATATTTATTTATTTAATAATTTAGATATATAATAATATACATAGAAGTAAAAAGGGACATTGTTACATATTTATAGATGACGTAGATATATTAAAAAAAACATAAATGTGTTTACTAAACATCAACAACACAGTAAACTATATCTTTCTGTTTTTGATCGCCAGCTCTGAGGTACCGGGTTCGATCCCCGGACGGGTAAAAGAAGATAACCACTTTTCTATACCATACACAGCGTTACTACAACTCCATAACATGAGTGCGTTTATAATAATAATAATAATATTCGTGGACAATTCACACACGGTAATCTGATCCCAAGCAAAGCTCTAAGAGAGCTTGTGTTATGGTAACCAGACAACTGATAAACATACTTATATATTTCTAAATACATACATATTATAGATAAACTACACCCAGACCAGAACAAATGATCGTGCTCATCACACAAACATTTGTCCAGAGTGGGAATCGAACCCAC
Source organism: Autographa gamma (assembly GCA_905146925.1). Lineage (NCBI taxonomy): Eukaryota > Metazoa > Arthropoda > Insecta > Lepidoptera > Noctuidae > Autographa > Autographa gamma. The sequence continues at coordinate 5,358,284 of LR989877.1, read as the reverse complement.
GACCTCCGGTATAGCAGTCAGGGTCACTAACCACTAGACCAACAGGCCCGTCAAACGTTTATAACTCTTACTTACTTACTTTGTTGTTTTCATGTATTCCGTTTTTTTTCGTCACATCATAGCTTAGACATCTACATTGTCTCAACAAGAATGGTAGCTAGAACACATGCATACATATAATCACGCCCGTTTCACGTAGGGGTAGGCAGAGACCACTTCTTTCCACTTGCTACGATCCTTACATACTTGTTTCGCTTCATCCACTGTCATTATTCCCTTCATACATGCTCTTCGGTTTAGTACTCTTGACCTGGCCTTTCTTCAAGACGTCTCCGATTTGATCTCGAAACGTCCTTACATGTACTTAGCTAGCAGTTAATTAAGCTTATAAAAACTTCGATTATTCGACAATAGCATGTTATATAATGTGTTAATACGTATTGTAATCGATTCTCAACAATTGCTGAACAATGTTCGGTAAAAAGCAGTTAATTTTGGACACGCGTGCCTTTGTTAACGGTGAGTTTATATGGAGGTAAGGAAATAAAAAAAAGATTAATTTATAAGTAAGTATATCGAAAGCGTTGTTAATGTTGCGTTTGACGGGCCTGTTGGTCTAGTGGTTAGAGACCCTGACTGCCATACCGGAGGTCGTGGGTTCGATTCCCACCCGGCACAAATGTTTGTGTGATGAGCACTATCATTTGTTCGGTGTCTGGGTGTAATTTATCTATAATATGTATGTATTTAGAAATATATAAGTATGTTTATCAGTTGTCTGGTTACCATAACACAAGCTCTGCTTAGCTTGGGATCAGACAACCGTGTGTGAGATGTCCCGGAATATTATATAATATTATTATTATAATGTTGGTAAGTATTAAATAATGTACTCTTCGGAAGGGCTACTATTAAATAAGTAAAACAAAAGACAAAAACTAGAGAACTTTACCTCGTTGTTTCATAAAGACATTCAATTATTCAATTTACCTATTACTCCATAGTTATGTAATCCCCCGTAAATGTAGCAATTTTTAAATCCAATTTTACAATTATAGAGTGAAACATCAAGTTCCTCCACACTAATGCCACTTCATATTTTAATAAACCTGAACCCAAATCAATTATAAAATTAACTCCTAATTACTTTATCTGAAAACCAAAATCTACTCCCAAACAGAAATATTCTCTACATATAAACCAACCCTTAACGTGAGGGTGTAGAAATACCCCCGAGCCAATTCACAGGGTGGGAGCCCTATCCAAGTCAATGTGATTACTGTCGCCAGTTCATTTTTAACAACCCCCTGTATATATCGAAAAGTATCTTATTGCCCTTTAACCGACTTGACAACAAAGGAGGTTATTCTTACATATATCTTGAAGTCATCTTAAGGTAGGTATTTTTAATACTGGTTTGGGTGTTTATTGAAAATTATTTAGCCTAATAAGTACACAGATTGATTGGTTAGTAAGATTTCTGAACTATCATAGCGAAAAGAAATAAGACACTAAACTAATGGTCCACAACAGTCATTATATTCTAATCATTATATTATATTCTAAAACCTAAATAGTAAGTGTTTAAACATTGGCATAAACATATGAAATCATGAAAAAGTATATTTTTCGACGGGCCTGTTGGTCTAGTGGTTAGTGACCCTGACTGCTATACCGGAGGCCGTGGGTTCTATTCCCACTCTGGACACATGTTTGTGTGATGAGCACGATCATGTATGTGTCTGGGTGTTATTTATCTATAATATGTTTATCAGTTGTCTGGTTACCATAACACAAGCTCTGCTTAGCTTGGGATCAGATAACCGTGTGTGCGATGTCCCGGAATATTATATTATTATATTTCATAGCTAAGTTGATATTAGAAGAAAAAAATTGATAGTTCGTAATAATTTTAAAATACTTATTAACTCAAAAGTTGTGCTGGTGAACCTTCTTTAATAAATAAATAAAGCAAACTATAATCACATCGAGCTGAATCTCCGAAACTGTATCGAAACGCGCATCTCTTTAATAAAGTAAGTATTGAAGAAACTACTTTTATTAAACACCAGCCTGTAACTGTCCCACTGCAGGCCTCTCATACAGAGAACGAGCATTGATCACCACGCTAGGTCCCACGGTGGGTGCTTACCGAAGCTGTTAAAAACACCAGCCTGTAACTGTCCCACTGCAGGCCTCTCATACAGAGAACAAGCATTGATCATCGCTCATTAAGAAATGAGCAAGCCTGTTTAAGTCCTTATGTTTGACATAGGTAATACACCAAAGAATACAAAAAAAAAAAAAATACAACTGAGTAAGTTAGTTGAATATAATATCCTGGGACAACTCACACACGGTCATCTGATCCCAAATTAAGCAGAGCTTGTACTATGGTAACCAGACCATTGATAAATATACTTATACCTATATTTCAAAATACATACATATTACAGATAAATTACACCCAGACACTGAACAAATTTTTATGATAGTGCTCATCATACAAAGATTTGTCCTGGGTGGGAATCGAACCTACTATAGCCAGAAGTTGGACCCAAAACTCTTTCATTCCGGTTACTAAGCTTACACAGCTTATAAAAACAATGTTGACACGAAGAATCGTCTAAAATGTAACATAATACTCAAATAAACAAGAAACCTCGCTTCAAATACCTAATTAAACTATCAATTTGTCAATGTTAGAAGAACTATTTATCAAACAAAAAAGCAACGACAAAGAAAAAACTCGAAATATCATGAACAGGTGTCAAAAAATAATCGGACGCGGTTCAGTGACCTTTTGACGTCAGAATAAAAATTACCAAGACCACCCACGACGAACGCATTGCACTAAACCACTTTGCGACATTACATCCCATCTCGCTCTTACCCAGAACATTGGTTTCAATTCTCGGTACAAAGAAAAGGGATGGCTAGAGTTTCTGGCTTCGTCCTCTCATTTGAATGTCGACCGAAAGCGTCAATTGTAAGTTGGTCTCTTATTAAGAACATTTATTTAAGGTGACGAGGTCTTTAATTTGGTTTGTTTTCAAGTTATAGAATAATCCTTATTTCGATGTTAAAGTGAGTAATAGATAGATTTGTAAGGTAATTCCTGTTTGTATAGGTTTTAAATTTCCATTCATATGATAAAATGGACTGATCAATAAAATCGACGTAGCTTTTAATATGAAGCCGAAAAAAAAAGATGCCATATTGACGTATTATTATTTCCCCATATATCTGTTTTTTTTTCATCTAATAATAGTCTATATGTCTCACTGCTGGGCAAAAGCCTCTTTCTATGTGGAGAAGGCACGAGCATAAATCATTTAAGATCATAAAATACTAAAAAAAATGCATTAATTTTCGGTGTACGAAAATAAAGCAATCTGGATGAATTTTCAATAAAATGCAGCGTACTGTGCCAAATAGTGGGATTATTATAATTATTTATTATTATCAACAATTAAAATATTAACTGCTATAGAGTCTTACAGTTTTCTTACTTTTATCGATAATAGAAATCCTTAGACTGCCTCGTTAGCCTAGTGGTGCTAAGCACGCCTGCTACGCTAGAGGTCTTGGGTTCGATTCCCGGGTCGACCAAGGTGTTGTTGGGTTTTTCTAAGAAATTCTCAGTAGCAGGTCCGAGTTTTGATTTGTGCCCGGTTAGTGGCAATAGGCTCGCCCCCTATTACATGGGACCTTAAAACATATCGGCGAACTGTAGGTGAACATTGGTACGCCTCTGCCTACCCCTTCGGGGATAAAGGCGTGATGATATGAAGAAATCCTTAACTAAACATTAAAATCTCTAATTACAACGGTAAGAGTAAGTATCAAAGAATATTTTCGATATTTCTTAACAAGTAAGGACTTATGCAAAATATGTGTGGGAAAATATATAAATAATAATAAGTTATTTGGACGTGTGCTATCAATGCAAGGAATTTTTGTAAAAACGATTTCCAAGCGCCAATCAGCTGCTAGGGTTGTCACAAAAGAGTTACTGAATATACAAAAAAAAAACTACATTTGTAGCTATTGAGCTTGACAACAGCTGAACATTTTTTTTGTTAACCTATTAAGTGTCCCACTGCTGGGCAAAGGTCTCCCCTGTCTGACTCCAGACATTCCTGTCTCGAGCCACATGACAGCCAAATGAAAATTATTAATTGTTTTCTTAGCGTGGCTTTTTCCCGAGCTTAGTTGGTTCAGTATGTTATTTTACAAGTGCTAATTAGTCACCGTAAATTAGAACCTACTAGTCCATATAAAAATATCGTAGCAATGTAAAACATGAGATTTATTTCTTAAATGACTTTATGCTCGTCTAAGTTTTGTGGCTATCACCAGATTATACATACTATAATATGTCTTTTCATTTATTTTATTAATTTAACGGCTTTTACAGTGAGGTGCAAAATTGATTGTATAGACAACGATTTTATATTTGGACATATAAATGTTTTTTTGGTGTACTCACGACATACAACATAATATGTATGCAACAGCAAAAATTTACATAAAAAACATACTGACTACTTTGAAAATTCAACTTAACCCTGTCCCCTGATTCACATACAACCATTGCTCAACTCATCTAGCACATTTTCAGCAAAGTAAACTTAATAACTAAAACACAATATCTGGCAACCCTACCTCGCCAACCAATCAGCGTCGTGGGTCCCGATCTATCACCGGCGCGAGCGCAGGCCAAATAAAAACAAACAACGCGCGATCTGGGTGGCCTACCGCTTATATATCAATTTACAAAGATCCTGTTAATCATCCGATGCAGACGTGTAAATGAATAATTATTAAAAATAACGTCTCAGTTATTATTTAACTCTTGGTTAAAATCTTGTGATTTGGGTGTTGAAGTTAACTACGTCTAGGGTAATAGGTGATTGTTGCGACATCACATCTCTTAAACTAAAGTGGGTAATCTTGTGTTACGGAATCAGAGTAAACGAAGGTACCACAAACACCCAGACCCGAATGTAGAAAAGGTTTTGTGCAATGTCCGGGTATCGAACCTGGGACCTCAGCTACACACTAGTTTTCAAGGTGTCGCACCTTGAAAACTAGTGTGTAAGCCACTCGACCATGGAGGTCATCATTTAAAACTTTATCGAGTTAGTTTTGTAATTGTGGCTGTTAAAGATAACTATGATAGGATAGGTTAAGTTTAACAGTATTTTTTTCAGTTTAAAAGAGAATGTATTTGTACCAATTATAACCGAGTGGTATAGTACCAACTAGCACTGAACTCGGTGCTGCGGGCGAGCATACCCAATGGCGCCAAACATTTGTGTGTGAGACAAAAATATTGCCCTTCACTCAATTAGCAAAAGCTAGTACAATGAAGAAATTATTTAAAAACCAAAAGATTCCTGACATAGAATAACTTGTTGGTCTAGTGGAGAGTGATATTGCCTGCTGTTCGTGGGTTCGATTCCCAACCAGGACAAATCTTGGTGTTATTAGCACGATCATTTTTCTGTGTCTGGGAGAAATTTATCCATAGCAGATCGGATGACCGTGTGCAAGTTGTCCCAGGATATTATAAAAAGGAACCAGAGGTTAGATTTGTCATTTCCATACATATGAACTGCCTCGTTGGCCTAGTGGTTCTAAGCGCGACTGCTACGCTAGAGGTCTTGGGTTCGATTCCCGAGTCGACCAAGGTGTTATTGGGTTTTTCTATGAAATTCTCAGTAGCAGGTCGGAGTTTGGAATTGTGCCCGGTTAGTGGCAATAGGCTCGCCCCCTATTACATGGGACCTAAACATATCGGCGTACCAATGTACACCCCACATTGGTACACCTCTGCCTAACCCTTCGGGGATACAGGCGTGATGATATGATATGTATGAAGGATTCGCAGCGGCAGCTATAGTATGTAGAAAAATGACTTGTCTACGAGTCCAGTACCTTTTGATGTGTGATTTTTTTGTGAAATTTTCTACTTTTTAATATTTATACTACTTACAATAAAGTTTATAGCACTAATCCTGTAGATTACATTCTTGGTTAGAAAACACCGATATCTGTTCAACCAATAAATATTAATGTTAATAATATAGGTTCTTTTGAGCCAAACTACTCCTAGTTTGGTTTATAAGGCTCGTTTCTGACCATTCATTGGCGTAAGGCAATGTCGTAGTGCGAGCTATACTATACTATGTTAACTTGGGAATTAATTTTAAGATATTTAGATAAAAAATAGGCCTTGAGCTTATCATTAAATTGTAATCAAGTGTACAACAGTTTACAATTTGAAAAAACATCGTCGAAAATCTTATGGTATTAGAGACAATTTCGCAAAAGACGCAGACGAATCTGACGAATACAAAACCTAAGTTCTAAAAAATTACCAAAGTGCTTAAAAGGAGAATCTACGAACGTTAGGGATTATAGGCAGTGGGAAATTTTATTATTCAAGATAAAGTCATTCAAAACCATTTCAACCACACAGTACGCTTAATAACAGTGCATAGCACTTTTGGCCTAAAACTCACATACTGCAAGCATGTTTGAAGAAAATATATAGCTTCTTATATTATCGCGTAGCTACCACAACTCCACAACCCAATTCAAGATCTTATCACCACTTCAGATCAATTAGATCGATACCACCACCTTTGACAGCGCCCATATTTGACAGTTTTGACAGGTTTGACATTTCTGACAAGTTTGACAAGTGTCGTGACATGTAAGCGTGAGCATGTAAGCAATTAATGTTCGATGTTTTGTGCGTCTTTATCTGATGGTAAGCAACTGTATTTTAGGACTAGATTTGGATTGGTGACCGGGTTAAATTTGAGTGGTGCTTTTAATCTTCGACAAAAAACGGGATGTTTTTAGTTTACTGTCGGACTATGTGTCTGTGGCATCGTAGCTTTTAAACGAATTGACCGATTTAGATTTTCTTGATTTCAAGCTGAAGTGGAGATGTTGTAAGCAATTTTTTAAATACTATACGTTCTTGATTATTTGTTTATTGTTAGTTTTGGTGACGTACTCTAATGTTTCACTGTTACAATATGAACGAGTCCGAATATAGAACATTAACCTTACTGTATTATAAAGCTTATTTAGCAGGTTTTTTCTACAATTCGAAATACCAAGAAAAACATCTTAAGGAAAGATAGATTCTCCCATTCAAATACTAAATCGCTGCAAGTGAGCAAGCGTGGTGATCAATGCTCCTTCTTACTATATCTGAAATGCCTTACCAATGAAACAGTCACAGCCTTATAGTATAGATAAGAAACTAAAGAGTGAGTCTATCAGAGTTTGAACCGTGAGCACTAGTGTGAACTAGTTTTGTCGTGAATTTTGTATGAAGATGGAGCTCGCGGTTTTAAGTATATTTAGAGGGACCTATTGGGTCCTTATTTTCAAGCCTAATATTATGATAATAAAACTATTAGCTATAGGAAGCCTTTATATTATAACAACTTTTAGAGACAAAGTTAAAGATTAATAAAATAAATTACCTTTACCAAATGGACATCTGTAGATTTTTTCCATAATGAAAAAATTATACCTGTGATATTACTAGATAATAGTTAAAAACATCATAAAATATATATTTATTGTCAAAACCTTCCTATAAAACTTCAAGTTATTAAAAACTTTTATATTAAAAGTCCTTATTAGATCCTCTAAAGATTTTTTTCTCGCCATCTCAAATCTCATGAAAATTCGCTACTTTGCAATCGTAACAAGACAGAAAGAGAGAAAACACTTTCTTCCTCAATTAGAAAAGGACAGAGGACCGCAGAGGTCATAGGTGGACGCCTGAGATAGCAATATTGGTGTTTCATAAGAGTGAAAGAGATGGATTCGCATTGGAAATGATCGTGAAAACTCAAAGAGTATTTTGCGACAGAAGAGATTTGAGTGACTTAGGTTTTCTTAAACGTAATAATTAAATATTTAATGATTATGATAGAAAAGAGTTTTTAATGATTACCTTCCTTAAGTTTTTAGTAATATAAATAAGATATTAAAAAATAATGTATTTTATTTGTTATAAAATTAAAATTAATGTTAATTTCAAAATAAACTGGACTGAATTTGCCTTTTTTCCTACTTTCCCCTTGCTCATTAAAGGTTGTTTTGCAAAAAACAGCATATTAAAAAATAAATGCAATATATCCAATAAGAGTCCATTAACTTAACTTAAGACATAATTATGATCGACCATCCAAAACATCTCCCAATCCACTATTTACAAAATTAAAAATACATGAAACAAATAAAACATCTAATTACTAAACTCAAGATTGCACAAATTAGCGGATCTCGTTCTTAATAATCTTTGGTAGCCAAACTTCACGTCAGAGCGAGAGGGGAATATACGAGAATGCTAATGTTAGAGCGAGATGCACGACGAGTTTAGACCACCCAAGTCGTTTCTTGGCATTCGACAAACTATGTAAGTTGGATGAAGTAGTTTTGATACTTGATATTAATATTTTATTGTTTGTTTGCGTATTTTAATTTGTACATACATATAATTACACCATCTTCCCTTGTAGAGGTAGGCAGAGACGTCTTTCCACTTGCTACGATCCTTACATACTTGTTTCGCTTTGGCCACTTTCATTATTCCCTTCTTACATGCTCTTCGGTTTATGTTATGGTAAATTAAAGGTATAATTGTATATTTATTAGGGGCTCGTGGCTAAGTGTAAGCCTGGTAAGCATGGTTTGACTAGAATAATAATAACATTCCGGGACAACTCACACACGGTTATCTGACCCCAAGCTAAGCAAAGCTTGTGTTATGGTAACCAGACAACTGATAAACATACTTAAATATTTCTAAAACCATACATATTACAGATAAATTACACCCAGACACAGAACAATTAATGATCATGCTCATCGCACAAAGATTTGTCCTGAGTGGGAATCAAACCCACAACCAGTCAGCAGTCAAGGTCACTAACCACTAGACCAACAGGCCCGTCATGGTCGGGGAATGACTATGAAAAATGTATTATTTCAAGTATCAAAACTGTTAGATCGTAGTAGACTGGTTGTAATAGTCCAGAGGTTTGCACCAATACATTTTTTGATCTCAACGAATGATTGTACTTGTAGTGAACGATTTAGTTTGGAAACACACGGGATTGTATTGTGAGATGGCCCGTGTTTTGTGAACCTATGCTCAATTTGACTGGGACGTGTGTTTTTGTCTTAAAGAGAAGTGAAACGTATCAATCGAGTGAATTTCAGAATAAATTAAGTATTTAAAATAACTTTAAACATTACTTAACGTTTAGTTTGAGAAAAAATAAGATAATTTAGTTAAAATATTTCAAAAATCTTAAAATGACTGACTTTGGTTAAACTGTTACTAAAATCTATGTAATTAAATTAGAACTACTTTTACTTTAGCTGCGGTTCAAACGCCGCGCTCCAACCGCCGCTTGCCCGCCGCGTTACGTTCCCCATACATTTCCAACCCCCAATGTTTACTTAGCGCCTCTTTATACCATTTTTAATCACGAGTGCATTGATAACTGATTGATGTGGCGTTATTAGTGATTAACATCCGCCAACATCCATACATCCTAACATCCAAACATCCAAACATACTTAAAACTTCAGAAGAAAGAGTTTCTGCGGCTGTAATAAGTGTTTGAGTGGCTACTGACTTGTTTGATTGTTAAGCGGCGCTCGATGAGGTGTATTTTTAGATGGGTAACCGCTGTAAAAGGTTACGGTATACGGTTAGGGAGTAAAATGTGATGTTTGAAGTTTAAATGTAATTAAAGAAGTTTAGTTAAACGAGACTTTTTTTAAACATACCCAATTATGTTTGCATATTAAAAACGTTTATAAACAAGACTAGATTTTTTTGACTGTGGTTTTTCAGGTTAAGATTTGGATGGGTAACCAAAGAGGTGTACGTAGTTAAAATGAATTATATTTGATATTATTAATAATCTAAAATTTCTCTTCTTCCATTTGTCTCAAGAAAAAAAATATCTGGGAAAAATAAACGAAACGTAGGTAATGATCGAAATCTTAATCAAGAATGATGCTCTTTCCTTCTTTATATGGGAAGAAGCCTGTGCCCAGCAGTGGGACGTTTATAGGCTTATTTATTTTCATGATTTATATAATCAGGAAACGTGAAGAGATTTGTTATCTAGCGGCACTTACGATAAACGATGTATAGTTTGGAATCCGGAAAATCATTTGACCAGAGGAACTCAGAGCTCCAATAAACAATTAATCCAATATCTATCTAATTACAAACAGAAGTAAGTTTTGCATACTTTTTTATTTAGTATCGCTTCTCTTATAGTGCTTGAAGGCCAGTTGCTAAAAATACTATAAGTCTAAAGTAACCCATTTTATGCTAGGTTTTGGCAAATATTAGGTATTTTTCTTGAAGAAAAATACTTCCATTGAGACTTGGATCGAACCTGGATGAGACGGGCACAGGACTGTAGAGGATGGCACGAAAAAGGAGAGGCCTATTCCCAGCAGTGGGAAGACAAAGGCTGTGGATAACGACGATGATGACTCAATATGGTTACTAAGCCATCGGTCTTAATCGTCCGTCTATCCACTTTTAAACCTTAATCACCGTTGTTTAATAAATGCCATTAGTAATCACTATATAACTATACTTCCACCCATAACTGCCACCCATCCAATTTCATGTCTCCATTTCTAGTCAAACTTACACACACGATAGCCAACCATTTAATCAAACAAACTTAATAAAAAAACTACCAAAACAAAAGATCACCCATCTAGAAAACGACCACAGCAAGAGTTGTCCTATGCGTAGCCTTTTCCCGCACTATGTTGTGGTCGGCTTCCAGTCTCACCGGATTCAGATGAACACTGTATGTTACAGAGCGACTGTCTATCATGATGCCGACGACAGCATAGTTTGGGAAAAGGCTAATCAGATGATGACTCAAACGTTATAAGCAGACATAAAAAATTTCAGATGTCTTTATGTCAAAGGTAGCAAGCCATTACGTTCCAAATTGAAACTATTGCTAACCCAGGCTAGCACAGTATCCTATATTATATAATAATAATAATTCCAGCCTCCCAATCGTCCCACTGCTGGGCACAGGCCTCTTCCCATATAGAGAAGGCACGAGCATTGATCACCACGCTTGCTTAATTACAAATTAGCGATTTCAGATCTCAATTTTGGAATCCAGGTTTCCTCACGATGTTTTCCTTCACCGTTTGTCTGAAGTGTCTCAGAATAATTAAGAAAGTACATATAACTTTGAAAAGTTTCATTGTTACTTGCCTGGGTACGAACTGCTGGTTGCCTGGGTGCATACAAATCCACTACTTAAACCACTAGGCCACCACGACGGTAGATAGATAGATAGTTCTTTATTGTACCATAACATATCATCACGCCTGTATCCCCGAAGGGTTAGGCAGAGGTGTACCAATGTACACCCACAGTTCGCCGACATGTTTAGGTCCCATGTAACAGGGGGCCAGCCTATTGCCACTAACCGGGCACAAATCCAAACTCCGACCTGCTACTGAGAATTTCATATAAAAACCCAATAACACCTTGGTCGACTTGGGAATCGAACCCAAGACCTCTAGCGTAGCAGTCGCGCTAAGCACCACTAGGCCAACGAGGGAGTCAATTCGTTATTGTACATCATTAAAATTAAATGACAGAGTCCTTTTGTCAGAATTTTTTTTGGCACTATCTTTATTTTTTTCTAGGCTTATACTTTAATGCTTATAATCTAGTAATCACCATCAGTGATTAATCCGTCTTGTATAATATACAAATGTATAATGTGTACAAAATGTATATGTATACATGTAGGTATTAGTTGTCGACTCTGTCGGCTGTATAAACTTTATTATTGTTATTAATACTGTTCGTTTATTGCTTCTGGACTATTATGGCGGCTCGGGATGTTAGCTTAGTGTGGATAAGACGGGGAATTACATAAACATTTTTTATTATGCAAAATTTTTTTTAGAAAGTTTTGTTCATAGACGTTTTCTGATGTATTAATTAAAGAAAGAGGTGTATAACAGAATCATAGAAATTAAAAAGCGGTGTCATATTTGCAATTGACTGAGTTTTAATTTCGAATTTATTCCCTTAACAGATAAATAAATACTCATAAAATATTTGGTCTATTATAACTAAACACAAAGCAAATTGAGTAGTTTTCTTTAGGTATTTCTGCTTTTAATTATGATGACATTATACCAAAAACTGTGCCCTTCCCTTCGCCTTTCCCCCTGTTTCGGTAACACATATGTGTTTTGACTACAGATTTTGCAAAATTCAACATAATCGTATCACCCGTTTTTGACGTATAAATGGAGTAACTAACCAACCAAAATTGAAGACTTTCAATATTTAAACCCAACAAGACCAACAAGTTTTTAATTTATCAAAACAACTCTTTTAATTCTCATCTAGACAAGGATGACGATAAGTTTTTTGACGTTATTTATGTAAGATTTAATTTTAGTATAGTTAGAGTTTATTCTCGTCTTATCCACACTAAGACATGGGTGCGCAGGCGCACGGCGGGCGCGTCGTGTGTGGTCCGGCGATATGTTCGCAGTATGCTCTACTACGGCATATTATATTAGTTTTCTTAAGAATTTCTATATTTGGGAAAATTTTATATTCTTATAGGATTCTTGTTGGGAATCATATTTGAGAGAATGTTGGTGTTTAGTTGTTTTATTTTATAATTATTTTGAATATTTTTTAAAAAAACTAACATATTGTGTAAAAAAAATCATCGTCATCCTTGTCAATGGCGGGAAACGTGGCCAGAAGGCTGGCCGATTCTCTATACAAGGAACCAACCAGCCCTCTGATCACGAGTGTTTTTTTATGTTAAATATGCTCTGATTGGATACTACATTATAAATTAAGCTACTAGAAAGTTTCAAATCTTTGCAAAAGACTGTTTATGTAATTTTTCTTCTTGTGAAAAATGATAAATTACGAAGTAACACATTTATTATGATTCTTAGATCCGATTTGTATCTAATTAACTCTAAAACAAGTATGAAACAAAAAAAACATTAAGGCAACTTTTATTAAATTAAAATACAAACATCCGAATTGAGAACCTCACCTTATTTAGAAGTCGGTTAAAACTTAAATAACTTGTATATTTTGATTGAAACCTAAAATCTGTAATAAGCGTCAAAGGTATTGAGTTGGGTTTCAAAAATATCAGTACTTCCTATTATGCAAGAAGCTTGTAAACTTTGTGAGGTTTCACAAAAAATGTGCATCCATCTTGTTTTTATTTAGTACCGATGAAATAGTTGGCAGTGGTAGTACTGGTCATGTGTTAGTAGTGGGTTTGAGTCCTGTGAGAGTCAAATATGAAATTAAGTTTAGTTAAGCTTTGGTGTACAAAAGTTATTTTATATTAAAAGGCTTTGGTTTACAGTTATAGTAAAAATATCAAATAATTAATATCTTCTACTTTTTTTAACTATAACTGAAATATGAAAAGTTTAATGGCACAAAATGATTTGTTTTGTTCTTCTTTATATTCTGCCATTTTAAATAATGTTTTTTTCGTACGTATTTTTCTTTTCCTGTGATTAATTTATTTTTTCATGTTTATGGAACATCCATCTAGATTTAATCTAGATGTTTAAGTTTCAATTTTTCGTACATACATACATACATATAATCACGCCTCTTTCTCTTGTAGGGGTAGGCAGAGACCACTTCTTTCCACTTGCTTCGATCCTTACACACTTGTTTCGCTTCATCCACTGTCATTATTCGTATCTTCAATTTTCGTACAAGTAAGATATTAAGTTGAATAAGACACACATATCAAATTATTCTTTAAGCAGACTTACTAAACATAACATAACATATCATCACGCCTGTATCCCCGAAGGGGTAGGCAGAGGCGTACCAATGTACACCCACAGTTCGCCGATATGTTTAGGTCCCATGTAATAGGGGGCGAGCATATTGCCACTAACCGGGCACAAATCCAAACTCCGACCTGCTACTGAGAATTTCATAGAAAACCCCAATAACACCTTGGCCGACTCGGGAATCGAACCCAAGACCTCTAGCGTAGCAGGCGCACTTAGCACCACTAGGCCAACGACGCAGTCTACTCTCTACCCTTATAAAGTTAATTCGTTATAATAAATATCTCTCGGAAGTAAGTTAGCATAATATTATAAATCGTTCTCAGGTCGTTAACTTGAGGAAATACCAACAACTAATAAAGATTTCATGATATTAGATTAGATTTAGAAAATATGCCTGTGAAAATTATTAGTGAATAATTTTTATGAGCCGCCATACATTTTGTCGTTTCCTTTATACATACCTGTATGAAATCGCGGGGTATAATGTAATTAAATACTTGTGTGATTTTACGAAGAAATTGGCTTTTTCCTTTAAAATTGAATATTTTAACTATGAACGAAAACTGCGTGAGGAAACCTGGATTCCAAAAATTGGGATCTAAATACCCGCCGAGAGCAAGCGTGGTGATCAATGCTCGTGCCTTCTCTATATGAGAAGAGGCCTGTGCCCAGCAGTGGGACGATTATAGGCCGGTATTATTATTTATTGAGTTTTTGCTAGGTGTATTTAAAACCTATTTAATTATTAATGGTTCGTAAAGAGTTTCCCTAAGTGATATTTTCATGCAAATGGGAACATCAGACAACTAGTAGGGACTTATAAAATCGTATTGTTTGTCTGTTTGCGAATATCTTAAAAAGGACCATATAGAAATCAAGATTTGTAATGATAAGTTTGTATGATAAATTGTTTACGAGATTTATTTTACATAACCTAGTTATAAATGTTCTAAGTAGTGTTATAAATAGTTCAAACATACTAACAATGTATAAACCAAACATCCTTTTTTCAAACAAACTCCTTCGACCCCTTTCTATTATTTTTTAATTGTAATAATTATAAAACAAGCTGCCATTGCTACAGTTTCCAAATTATCACCAATTTCTGACTATTTACCGACGAAAGCCGATGTTTGCCGAACGCTCCCGATGTTTGCCGAGCGCGTACGAAGTTTGCCGATCATGATCGACTTAAGGAACTCCACTAATATTTACACTTTTCATGTTATAGACCGACAAAGTTATATTTGCGGTTTGGGTTCCAACAAAATGTTTGGTTGTAGAACAGAAAGAACCGCAAACTTAACTTTGTATTTCTGTATGACGGATACAACGTTACGTTTGGAGTTGGACTGAAAGCTTTTACTAAGAAAATGTATAGAGATTGTAGTTTGAGGACCGCATATATAATTTTGTTTTGTGTATTCCTGTTCCAATATTGGGATTTGTTATCATCAGGCATTGTGGTGGTGATTATGATCCTTAAGAAGTGAAAACGTGAGTCAATATTGGGGCACTGCCTTTTATATTTAGTTCACGATATTTACTACTAAGTTTCGTAAAGACGAATAGGTATACAGCCAAAGATGTCAAACTTGAAGCATCATGCAGTATTTTGAGAAAAGATTATGAAATATTAACTCTAAATTTTTACTTTAATGTATTTTTTTATTTGTTTGCTTGTGACGGGCTAAATATTGTGTATTTTTTACATATTACATCTATAGTTAAAACATTCGAAAGACTTTATTAGAAACATTATTAAAAATTAAATCAATATTCTAAGCCTTTCTCAATTCAATTACTTACACTGTATATCACTAATTCGCTTTTATCATGTCTGTTTCTGGCGCTAACATCTCCTAAACTAATCTACAGATTATGATACGATTTTCATAGACAGATAGAGCATAAAATGATGAACCTTTACGTGTTATGTAATTTTTATGGTTCCTATTAAAATTATATCATTGAAATGGAAAATATAAGTACATATTTTAGAAGCTCACCAATTTCTTCAGATTTTTGATTATTTAATATTTTCATACAAAAATAAAAAAGACGTTCATCACTTCGTAACTACATAAATTCACTATTTGTCCTAAACTATCATTTAAGTACAAGCTTTTATTTGTACTTGCGCGCGCGCATCAAGTAGTGAATCATAAATATCTTAGCGCTCTGCGCATGACAGATGTGTGTTGCTGACAGATTTACTTGCGTACTACATCATCAAACCGTTTTATACTTTACACTAGTTTTTTAGATCGGTTTTACTCGTATTTTTCAAGATTTTTTTTGGGTGAAAAAGTATGTTGGTGAAAATCTTACTGTTTTTGTTATAATTTTTATGGTTTTATTATTTATGCTCGTAGCCTAGTGGTAACCAAACAAGTATACAAAAGATTGCAAGTTTCCATCCAGGCTTACTATTTATCATGTGATAATTTTAAATCATAACTTATACATTACTTACATATTATTATTGTAGCTATCCTTTTCATAACAAATTTTTACTCCTTCGTTATTTACAAACAAAAAAATGCTCGCAATAAAATTGTAAACCGAATGATCTATACTCATTTCTTAATATACTCAGTGTTATGAGCTCACAATAAGCTCAGCAGTTTTCGAGTTAAAACCCAACAAACGGACAGACAAAACAAGATTATATTATTAGTAGTAAGGGTAACGAAATGTATTTATAATACAATATTTTAGTGGTCGCATCGACAGTTCCTCTCACACGAGCTTTATAACACCTTTATTTTTAAACCAATTATTCAGAAATAAATAAGGGTTCAGGGGTTGGTTGATGTATTTAAAACTATACGTCATTTAAAAACCTATTCCAAAATGTATTGTTTAAAAGAAACAATATCTTTTTTAACCGACTTTAAAAAAGAAGGAGGTACTCAATTCGACTATTTTTTATATTTTTGTTGCCCCAGAACTTTTGGCTGGGTGAACCGATTTTGATGATTATTTTATTTGAAAGCTGGTGATTCCCGTGTGGTATCATTTGTTTTGGTCCAGTTTTGACAGTGGTATCCATGAGAATATAAGACTTATTTTGATGTCGGCTTTTCCCCAGTATCGTTATTGAGGTCATATAGGCAATCGCTCTGCAACATAAGGTATTCAGCTGAATCCGGTGAGACTGGAAGCCGACCATAACATAGCTTAGGAAAAGGCTCGGGAGATGATGACGATTTTTTTTTTACAATATCCTATAGCTTTCTGGTGTCTTACAGAAGTATATAAAACGTCCAAGATCGTTGACGCTAATAAATAAGTAAATCTTAATCAAATCCAATTGAAATAGTATCCTTAAATGGTCTGAAGTAGTGTCTAATAACTGGCAATCAGCTCGCTCCCAATTACTAAGACCTAAGGTTATTTCATCTTTACCGCGTAGATATTGTTTAACATTCAATTATTGTTACAAAGAAAAAAGATTTTAACATAAGCCTGGGTCAAAATCCCACCAAACAGGAAGCACAAGCTTTCAAATAAAGAATCATCAAAATCGGTTGACCAAGTCGGAGGTTCTGTGGTAATTACTCCTCCATTTTTGAAGTCTTTTAAAAATCGTCATCTCCCTGCTCTGTTCCCAATTATGTGTGGTCGGCGTAATGCGTATGTAGCTTCCATTCATCCCTACAACTCGTCATCTCAATATTCACTCCTTTCTTTCTCAGATCATCTTTCACACAATCCATCCATCTCTTTTTTCGGTCTTCTTCTGCATGTATTCACAATCATACTCTTTGTTACTTAAAAATATTTTGGGATCAGATTCAAAGGTTTTTAAGTACCATTTTTACATGCTATTATTTATTGCAAATTCTTCTTGTTAATAAATGAAGTTAGAAACTTTTTAAATACTATCTTGAGGGCTGTAAAACACCCCGGACTGTTGATGTGTCTGCTCTGTGTTGGACAAACATTCGTGTGATCTGCAAACATTTGATCCAAGGTTATATCTTTGTGTCCCTCTGTAATTTGATTTTTCGTGAAACACCAGCGACTTGTCTACAAAATTCGCATAAAAACGTTTTGAAACAAAAAAAGACAGGTAGGTACCTAATATAGATAAACTCAGAACTCAAATACATCTTTCTACGAGAAAAAAAAGCACCAATTAGCCGGTGTACAAATATGTAGTCTATTTTGGTATCTAAAGATTTTAACGGAACATTTGCAGCTCCTAAGTCTTGATATATGGCCACATACCACACTAATTGACGCCCAATTTTATGTGTCATAGCTCATGAAATATGGTCATTTAGCTAAACTAATGATGTCGGACGACTTCGTTTGGTTTTCATTGAAGATTTCTGTATTTTGTAAGATTTGTTTGTGTTTTAGAACTTTTAGATATATTTGATCTTGTGGATTGAAGTTTGTGTTATGATGCGAATAGGTTTTTCATCTTTTATTTAATGGAATTCGTTTTATTTGCGTCGGAAAGTTAAGCTTTCGTAAAGAACCTTTGATTTTTGGCAGTTAATAAGGGTACAATTTTAAAAACCTGTCTTTCTCTGGAAATCTTTGTAACAATATGGTAAATTGGTTGTGGAGGTCAGAAAGGCCAAACATTTAGGTTCATGTATACCTAGATGTTCAGCTGTACCCAGTAAGATTGAAAGCAAACACCAAAAAAAAATTGGGAAAGGCGTCAATTGGTGCTTTTCTGTAATTTATTTTTAGTGGTACATTCTTTTACAGGCAGGCAAGGTATGTGACCTTTAAAAAAAGTATCTACCAAAGCACACACCTTGCTACCATCCCTTGCTTTATTAATTCTTTATTAAGATTGTTATTAACGCACTAAGTCGAGGTCCGAACCCCGCAGGAGGTGCCCTTAGTGGACGTTGCTGACGTAGTTAGTTTTTCCTATTGCTCTGGCTGGAGGCCTTAAGGTCCTCGCCAAAAGTCCGGTGAAGCAGTCAAAGCCTGCGCTAACTGCAAAAATCAAACTAAAAAAGTGGTAGAGTATCACTCTACTCTAACCTAGCTTTTTTGTTTTTCCGTGTCTGACTATGATAATCTTCTAAACCTAATGACGAATATGAATTTCAATAATTTTTAAGGCCTTCCTATTTAGGCCGAAATTCCTCAAAATTATGCCGAAAACTCAAAACTGAACTACGCTTATTAAACAACAAAACATCAAAGACAACATCTAAAGGTTCAGTGGTTAACAATTAGCGAGACATCCGCGGTTCGATTCCCGGTACAGGACATTTAAATCATGCAGTTAGTTCATTTTCCTTCTGATTTATGGCTTTTGCTTAATCCTGTAAATCAAAATGGCGGTCTTTTCGCGGTATTTTAATGGGAAATTTAGTATTGTTGTATTATTTCTGTTTGTGAAATAAATTATTATGAAGTGCTAAAACTATCATACATAGTTCTTTAGAGATTTATAGCTCTATCACTATCACTACATAGTATAAAACAAAGTCGCTTTCCGCTGTCTGTCCCTATGTATGCTTAAATCTTTAAAACTACGCAACGGATTTTCATGCGGTTTTTTTTAATAGATAGAGTGATTCAAGAGGACGGTTTATATGTATAATACATGCATAATATAGTAGAGAAACATGGATAATCTTTGAGATTTTTGACGTCATGTCGTAAATCAACACATTTTTTGCGCTTTCATTGCAAACGCTGGCTGAACCCTACGAGATAGATCAAAATAATGTAGTACAGTATTGTGCACCTCAAAAAGATCTACAAAAAAGTCCGCGATGGTATATGTCTATCTCTTGAGGGTAACCCACAATAACCATTTTTTATCCTTTATTTATTACTTATTCACGAAAAGACGATTTTAAGCAATACAGCATTAATCCTTATCCAATTAAGTACCTTCAAAAAATTGTGCATGTAATATAGATCAATATTGCCTTTAACAGCATGTAATTTAAATGAATATTTTCGAAGATATTACAGATTTAAAATGCAGGGACATAGCGGTTGCGGTGGTACCGGCCGGGACCCGCGCGGGGGCCGGGGCGCGCGTGCCTATACCAAAAAATGCTTCTAAGGCTGTGCTTCGCCCTACAGAACTTTATGATTGTGTTATATTTGGTATCAGCGTTGCACCCGAGCAAAGCCGGGGCGGGCCGCTAGTAAGTGTATAAATTTGTGTATTAAAACATAACATAACATATCATCACGCCTGTATCACCGAAGGCTTAGGCAGAGGTGTACCAATTTACACCCACAGATCGCCGATATGTTTAGGTCCCATGTAATAGGGGGCGAGCCTATTGCCACCAACCGGGCACAAATCCAAACTCCGACCTGCTACTGAGAATTTCATAGAAAACCCCAATAACACCTTGGTCGACTTGGGAATCGAACCCAAGACCTCTAGCACCACTAGGCCAACGAGGCAGACTACTGTATTAAACTAACTGTTTTAAAAACAACTTACTTCTGCCTATTACAATTCTTGTGCCAATGAATATAATATCTATTTAAACAGACAGTGTGAAAATAAAGATCATTTTAGCCTGACAACTATTGTTGAAAAAGTTATAAGATAAATTGAGTTGTATTGGAAACTGATCCTTAAGTGTAAGCAATACAGATGTTTTTACTGAAACTGGATTTTGACAATCTCTTCATATAGGTTGTCTGGTTCGAACAGACAAAGAAACAGGATATTCTGTATGTAAAGAACTAACAGCCAGAAAAAAGGAGGAACTTTTGAATTTGTGATTAAAGGCAAAACATACTAATATTATGTTACTTTTTCGGTTTAACTGCTGAACTAATTTTGATGAAACTTGACTGGGGTAAGCTTATATCCCAAGAAAGGATATAGTACTTTGTCGTGATAACAGACATAAAAAACGTAGGTATAGTTGGATTCAAAGTTAATGGCGGCTCTGGAGTTAGCTACACGCTGCGAAGTACCTCGCCCCGCACCCTCGCTGGCGCATAAGTTTGTTACTGCGCAGCGAGGAGCCTCGTGTTCACAGCCGCCATTAAGTTTGCATCGAACTGTAACAGACTTTAAATGATATCTATCTGCATTTACTCATAATTATTTTTAAAATCACTTCAATTAATACTTAATGTTTAGTTTTTATTTTCTAGATAACTTCTATCCATATACTTACTTATTACTTATGAGACGACTAATTCTTAATTAGGTAGTTATTTCCTGTGGGACTGGAAGCCAATCCCATTATTATTTTCTTTTTCACACTCAGCCTATTATATGAGACCTTAAATAAGTAGGGATAATATTGTTTAATAAAACCAAAAAAGTAATTTTATAAACGTAATATAATTTATTTTATCATCTATAATTACAATTAAACACTAGCACAGTCACAATAACTACCCGAATAATTATATTTTAATAAATATTTACAAAAATAAAACAGAAAAATGGAAGAAACGAAATGACTAAAAGACAGTTTTTTTCTAAAAATTAAATAAGAAATACAGAATTTATATTTACAGAACACATAAATAAATTATTATGCATTTAATTCTATTTATTTTTACAATATTATACATAATTTAAAAATAACTGTATTATTAAAAATGCCTTGTTATTACAAAATAATGCCTTCGAATGTAAACTGTTTTCGGGCATTATTTTGTTTGAAACAAAATGCCCCGAAGCCTCTTTAAATAATTATTTCCTCTTTCTTTCTCGGGGCATTTTTTGTTTTTCGCATTTATTCAAGTTATTATTAAATTAAATTAATCTATTTATCTTGTACAATGCCTCACCGAATTTATTACATTTTTTTATTTAAATTTAACTTAAAAACTATTTGGTTACCATATCGCATCTAAGATCGGTATTATTTATTAATGAGACAAGACAAAAAAAAACTACTCAACACTTTAGAATATTTGAAAGTCAAAATTATTTTTCACACTGAAGGATAGGACTGTAATTTTTGAAGTTTGATGACTAAAGAAATAATCTTTAATTTAGAAAAACCATTATTTTATGTAATATTATGCTTCTACATACCTATATTCAAAACTACAGTACGGAAAATATTGACACTTCTAAAAAGAGCTAAACTATAGCTATCTCTTTCTTACTCACAGATCATTTGTATTTCCATCTCGCTTTTTATGTTACCTCTTTTAAGACATGTCAATTTCTATCATACTGTACTTAGGTGACTATAATTAACTTTTATATCTAATCGACGGCAATAAATACAATAATTTATAGTTATAAATCTACCAGGAACATTTTTTTATTAGTAAGGTATTTTAAACTTAGACTAAAGGCGTTTACTATACAATCGCTTTTGATAAGCAGTAAGGCTATGCACGGAGTGCTTGAAGTCGACTGCTTGGAGCGGTCGTCAAAACAAAAAGCGAGTGGTGCACTTGACGCGCTAGAGCGGTCGACAGCTCGCGCAGTCCGTGTGCGGTGATCACTGACTGTGAGGCGCAGGGCAGACAGAAGATACGTAAGACGCAGACGGGGCGCGGACATTTGTCTCTACCGCGTCCCTTTCATACAAAATTTATGGAAGCGTCGCGACGCAAAACATACAGAAGAGACGGGGCGCGGGCGCGTCTCTTCAGTCTGGCCTGCGCCTGAGAGCAATTCGTGTACGGGTGGCTTATAATATAGGGTGTAATGGATAAGACATAGTAAAGAAATGACTTAAAACTGATTTAGAATGCCTGTATTATCATTAAAAGTAGATATGTAGGGTAAAAAAGAATGACCACTTTCAAAACCCGTGTCTCATTTTTGTGTAAAATGAACCGTTTATATTACGTACCAATAAACCTCCCTATATTATGATTGACTTATTATAATATTATTATTCTGTAGTCTCAAAATGGCCTTAATATTCATGTAACATATTCAGACTAATTAGACGCATTTTCTTCAATATTTACATAGGCCTTTCATTTAAGTGGAACCATTTATCTATTCTACTTTAAGAGACTCTCAAAACTTTACATTACATTTGTAATTTCTATATTTTAAATTGACTTCTTACGTTTAAGTGCACGACTCTATTAATTTATGTTCTATAAACAGTATTCTTTATATACCAACACTTGTATTGTCCAGTCCACCTTTAGCACATAATAAAGAATAATTCCCTATTAATTAAAATATAATTCTCCCTCATATCAATTTTCCAACTCATAGCCTTTACGGGCATTATGAAATATAATGCCCTACATTCATCCACGTTACATGAACTTGTATTCTACAATCAGATAACTAGGGCATTTTGAAAAATAATGCCTCAAACATTATTTTCACATTTTATAATGTTTAGTCCAATCCAAAGTCCAGGGCATGTTTAAACACAATGCCCGTTTTAAGTGACTTGTATCTTACAACCCAAATCAGTAGGCATTGTGAAAAATAATGCCCCAAACATTTACTCCAATCAAACCTACGGCATTTTGAAACCCAATGCCCTCTAAGTGACATTAATCTCCTCTTCCTCATCGCTTTCGTTAACCGTGCTGTGGTTGTAGAGTCCTTGTGCCATGAGCTGCAGCGCCAGCGGGTTCCTCTGGCCCGAAGCCTTCTTGATCTTAGCGCGCTTGTTCTGGAACCAGATCTTGATCTGCGCCTCGGCCAGCCCCAGCTCCGCCGCCAGGCTCTGCCGCCGCCGCTCCGTTAGGTAGCGGTTTTCGACGAACTCGTGCTAAGGAGAAAAAATATTATAAGTATTTTGTTGAAATTAGGGCATGTATTGTGTATAAAAATGTATTGTTTGATGTTTGTAGGGCATTTTTTGTTTTAGTATTTTCTCAGCTAAAAACTTATTTTTTAACCTCATTATGTAAATCGTATTGCTTAAAACAGTGTTACAATGCTAGATTTAATAAATAGTCATTGTAATTTATAATACAGTGTGTAATTGGATCGTGTAGTTTATTTAACAAAAACATGTCTGGCATTCTCAGAAACCTACTAAAGTTTCCATCACAATCTAACCATTAATTTAGACACGTATGAACAACAAACATACAAACATTTATACATTGCATGTAGAGACAATAATTACCTTTAGTCTAGCAAGCTGAGCGGCGCTGAAGGCTGTTCTAGGTCTCTTCTCTTCTGGAGTGGCTCTTTTCTTCATCCTTCTGCTTCTGGGACCTGGTGACAAGAGAAACAGAACTTTAAATAATGCCTCTAAAACAAGAAAAAGAAAAATCAGAACATTCCTATAAAAACTGTTGGTATTGTCGGCTTCCAGTCTCACCGGATTCAGCTGAACACCGTATTTTACAGAGCGACTGTCTATCTGACCTCCACAACACATTTTACTGGGAAACAGAGTATCCCATAGTAAGACTGGTTGTCAGAATTGACTTAACGACTACCAAACATCAACGTATGACAGTCGGGACCTATGGTTTAACATGCTATCCGAAGCACGCAGGGGTCTCGGTGTGTTAAGAAATGGTCACCCATCCACGGATCAACCGCGGCGAGCGCGGTTTAACCTGTATTATCGGTCAAACCGTAAACCACGAGCCCCTCTCTATCTATTTAACATTTACTAATTAAATAATTAAATACATTACATCCATTCATTGAGCCTAACTACATCAAAACCATAAATAAAATAAAACTGGGCGTGTCATGTTACCCCTTTCTTCCTTAAGCAATTTAATGAACCGTAATGATAGGGTTGGCCATCCAATATTGTTTATCGATAGTAGTGATGTGACATTTTAGTTACGGTTTCTTAATGTTGTGTAATGAGTTTGTGTTTTCATAATTAAAAATGTAATGATGGGTTATTAAAGATGATATTAGAAGTTATTATGGTTTGTTACATAGTTTGTTAATTAGAATCGAAAAATGATCTTTTGCAAACTATGTTATTAACAAGGGCAATTATGTGGTGTATTTTTTTCAATCTATAGGTACCTATATGAACTTCAATTAGTTGTTTGTTTAAACGCGATAACTTCGCGAAATTGGGATCTGAAATCGCCCGCAGAGCAAGCGTGGTGATCAATGCTCGTGCCTTCTCTATATGGGAAGAGGCCTGTGCCCAGCAGTGGGACGTATATAGGCTGGATTATTATTATGACTAAAAACTTAGTATTTCAAAACTAACCAATCCAAAACGACTAGACGACATAACTCATAACCGAAACACTTAATAACCCTTAAAAATGCTTTAATCAAGTTAATTTAAAACAATAAATGAACTGGCAAATCCAAGATGGCTGGAAGTGTTAAGTAGGAATATTTAACTGGCATTAACTGGCACTGGCGTGTACTGGCATGCCAGAATATGATTTACATGCCAGTGTTCCGTAATTGGTAGAAAAAGGTAGGGTTAATTGCTTTTGTGACTGTTTTTTTTTTGTGGAGTTGGCTTTTTTTGTAGATTAGGTTATTATTTTGGTTATTAGCACTAATAGAATAGTCGTTTAAAGAAGAAGGACAAAAACACCGTAAAGATGACAGTATTGCAAGAAAACATACATAAAAAAGCTTAATAATTGAATGAAATACTTTATTTATCTACCTACCAACAATTGACAATTCACGAAAAAACATTGATGTTACATTAAAAATAATTTCTTTTCTTTCTACCTAAAAATAAAAAGGAACTACGAAACAAATACCGTAAACGAAGAATTAAAACAATCCCACAACACATACGCCATTTATATAAATCCCCCGCATTGGACCAATAGCGTAAAGTCCGCATTCAGGCAGCAAACTAAATTCCTTTGCCTAGCGTAAAAAACAGGAAAGGCGACGAAGTGTTTATGGCTCCCGTTCTACGATAGTGTAAAATGTAGAATATTTATGGCCCTAGATCCTTTGATTGTAGATTTTATTCACTTTAAATTGTAATTAAGTGTTGATGGCTGGGGTTTAAGGGGTAAGTTATCCAATTATTTGAGTGTGTGTGTTAAATTGAGGTTATGTTTTGAATTGTAAGCTGGGTGTTGTCGAAAAGGTATATCTATACAAAAGGGGTGAAGAGTACATCTGGTATAGAGTCAGTTTACAAAATTTCAGCTCAATATGAGTTAATTTATAATTGGTATACAATTTTCTGTATCAATTATTCGACTAAAAATCAGTTCAAGGTAGCCATTTTGTAATAGATGTTTTTTTTTATATTATCAAAAACATTGGTGCAAATGAAACATAAAAATCATTCTAAACTCAAAATTATGAAAATATTGACAATTTATTATTTCATATTATTTGGAATGTTGCCAATGTTACCAATTTAATTTCCTTATTTTTATTTATTTATTCTAGTTCAAAGGCAAACAGTTTCCACATATTATTTATTTGTTAATTTATTTAATTTTTATGTGCGCAAATGTTATAATCGTAAACAATAATAAAGTTATTATTTATTGTACATTAAATATATCGTCGCTTGTCATTTTAGATCAAGTTGGCAGAATAATAAAATATGCAAGGATTTTTAAAAACATTACTCTTTTCATATAAAAACTTAAATTCGAATCGCCATAAGTTACGTAAACATATCAAATGAATTCACAACACCCGAAAAATCAAAAGGAAAATCACTTTCAAATCGAAACAATAACACGGCAATCAAAATTGAATTTTATCACCCTTAAAATAGAACAGGAAATCGTTAAACGTTGGTCTTTTAAAAAGAATACAATTCTCCAACCACTGGGAAACGTGTTTAACTACTTACAAAATAGAGTTTATTTTCGTTTAACGGTTTAAAAGGCAATACATCAGGGCAATAAACGGTGCAAGTAAAATTTTTATTCGTATTTTTAATTAAACAAGAGAAAATGTTTTGTACATTTTCTGTAGCAGGCGAGACGCGGGAAAATTGCCGGTCACTTTAAATGCGGCAGCCATGTTTTTTCTGGATATTATTGCACACAATAAAAAGTGTTGCGGTTTTTTGTTTGCTGGCAACATTTTAGGTGTATTTTATAGTTGCTTGCAAACGTTTAGTTATTTAAGATGTATTTTTTTATACGTTGCTTGTTGTACCCTTTTAGAGAAAGAGTGTAGGTTCTTAAAGTAAGCAATGGATACATAACTAATGTCAGAACTTTTTACAAGCCTTTTACTTCTGTCACTAACTTATTATTTAAAAATAATTCAAAGCAATGAAAAATTACAATTACAACACAGCTTTTCTTAAACTGACAGGTGACAGAAATTATAACACCTCTTTTTGCGTAGTTGGTTAAAAATTGTCATCAATCTTTTAAACACATTGTAAATTGTATCATTTGTATTTGTAATGTCCAAAGGGGTTGCAAGTTATTTTAATCACCCCAACTTGGCACCAGGGCCATTGGGGCCACAAATAATGTCTTTTAAGTACTCTATGCTTAATTTGCAACACTTAAGGTTGATGTATGACGTTGAAATGGGATGAAGTTGGATGAAATCGGGTTAACGGGTTGAAATTGTCGTATTTCAAGTAATTGCGGTTGTAATTATTTTGTTTGGGTGTGTAATGACCTTAGTTTTATAAAGCTGAAACTATAGAGAATAATTTTTGGCTGTATGTAGTACATTTGTTTAGTTATTTAAGTTATTTTCCGCAACGATGGGCGTTGCATCAGAAATCGCCCGCAGAGCAAGCGTGGTGATCAATGCTCGTGCCTTCTCTATATGGGAAGAGGCCTGTGTCCAGCAGTGGGGCGTTTATAGACTGGAATTAATAGTATATTATTTATAGTTGAGAGAAAAAAATATTTCAGACTGGTAATAATATCCTGGGACATCTCACACACGGTTAGCTGACCCCAAGCTTGTGTTATGGTAACCAGACAACTGATAAACATATTTATATTATATTTTAAAATTTCTAAATACATACATATTATAGAAAAAATTACAGCCAAACACAGAACAAATGATCGTGCTCAACACACAAAGATTTGTCCTGGGTGGGAATCAACCTCTGGTATAACAGTCAGGGTCACTAACCACTAGACCAACAGGCCAGTCACAGTCAGGTATTATAAACAGCTTTGGTAATGGCACCCACCGTGGGACCTAGCGTGGTGATCAATGTTCTTTGTATGAAAGGCCTGCAGTGGGACAGTTACAGGCTAGTATTATACAATTATTTATTTATACAGTTAAGTATTCAAGTTCTAAGATTAAGTTAACTTCATTCCTACATAACCGGTTAGTCGATGTTTAACTGTCTTGTTTGAACGTTCAAGTAACAATGACTTAATTAAGTTGAATAAAATTGAATAGTATATTTTGTCTTACCAATTTTTTTTTGGTATCTGTAAGACACATTGTTTCACACAAAAAAACGTTTATTTATATTCATAAATCTAAATAGTATAATAAAAATTAATATTATTTTTGTTTGATTATTTTGTATTTTTTTTCATTAATTCATCTGTATAATTGTGATTGGCTTAATTTTAGCACCCTAATTTCGGAATCATTTAAGAAGCTAAAAACCCTATATTTTTTTTACGCTTTCATAGTAATACTTTATTGCTTTTTCTAGATGTCCATACAAGAAAATTGAATTTTTTACTTATTTATGTTCAATATATATCTGCCTACACCCAAAGTGAAATAAGATTGAACATAGTGTTTTAAATTCAGAACAGCATAGGGTATGCATGAAGATTGATTTTTTTAACATAGATTAAAGATTTTTGGATGCGGCATTTTTCATAAATTTAATAGGAAAGTATATATCAGATTACTTTAAGTTTTTGTCATAGGTATAATGTACCTACAGATTATTATGTTTTTGTACATTAGTCTTTAGAGAGTGTCAAGAAGTTGTAGTTTAATTATAAATCGTTTTTAATTGCTTACGTTTTTACTTTCAATCTTAACCTATTTTTTAATATGTCCTTAATTCGTGATGTAGAGCTGTTATAACATAACATATCATCACGCCTGTATCCCCGAAGGGGTAGGCAGAGATGTACCAATGTACACCCACAGTTCGCCGATATGTTTAGGTCCCATGTAATAGGGGGCGAGCATATTGCCATTTACCGGGCACAAATCCAAATTAGAGCCGTTCTAGTTATATTAAATACTTTTATTTTAAACAGTTTCTTATTCTACTTACTAACACTAAAAACTTGAACAAACATAATAGACACACTTTCATAATTAATTGTTATATCGCTCAAGTAGCTACAAAATCAACTTTTATATTTAAGGTTATAAACACAACCTCCTCCATTTTTATTCACACATCTTTGTACGTATTACATATTCAATGCACGACCTAAATCCGAACAAAACACATAGACTCTATCCCAACGACATAAGACCTATTATCGGTTGTACAATGTTTATCGGTTATTCTTGTTAAGTGATTTTGAGTCTTACATGTGTTGATTTAAGGTAGATATTTCTATGATGTGTTATATATATTTTTTGCTTTGATTTTTCGAGGGGTGACTTTAGGGGTTTCTTATTACATAGAAACCTTTTGTTTTAACACCCTCAAGTAAAAGGAAAAGATTTGGAATATTTAAAAGAAACTGTATATGTATATCTTTTGAAAGAAAAGATTTGATTTTACTTCGATTCTTCGATTGACATGTATTAAAAAGTTTTGAAAATTTCGAAAAATTCGAAAAAAAATCGATACAAATACATGTGTAAGTTTGTTACATTATTACGGATAAAAACTAAACCAACTTTGATTCGGTCGAACTCTATAACTCTAAAGCAGATCTATATTATTTTAACTAACTTGTTTTTAATAGATAGTAAAATTTAGATACCCGAATAAGAATAAATTATATAATTTATGTGAAAAAACCTTAAAAATGTCTTCTCTTTTTTTTTTGACTATGCTGTCCCGTTTCTTGGCATAAGTCCCAAAGTCCTTTTATTGGTCTTTTTCCCGGATTTTTTTTCTCCCACAAAAAATATTCCCATGGAATCGAACTGCAATAACTACTAAAAACTATCTAACATTAACCAACCATTATTTCTGCCTACCCGCAAAGCATTATCAGAACAATTCGACGTTAAACGGTAGAAATCAAGTTATTAAGAGATTCTTGTGCTAAACAAAAACTCTTGCGCATGGTGGCCCCTTCTCAGTAACTAGGGATGGGACGTTGTTAACGTTTATCGATCTATCGATGTTTTTAGTGATGCGCCATTCTTTTTTAAACGATATTTGTTTAATTTTATCTATTGTATTTTTGATATTTAGTTTTGTTTATAATTGTTTTATTTAAAAACCCCATTGTAATGTTTATTAAAGTGTCTAAGTTTTAACTAATTATTTAAGTTTGACATGAGTCTTAATATATAAAATAGTATAATCAATTTAAAGTTTAGTTGCACACACTAACCTCTGAAACTATGAATCGTATTTGAAAAAAAAAACCTTTTACGATAGCCCAATTTATTAATAATTTTATTTGATATGAAATGAAAAACAACGAGAGGTTCAAATCATAGAAAAGTCGATGTTGCTAGCTGTTTAGAGCTAGTAATATCTATTCTTATCATCATTATAACTAAACAACTTATCACTTACTTATTATTACAATACTTCCAATCAATCCAACCTGCATTCAACAACCAGGCGTAAACAATGTTGCCATTACAACCAACAATCATTAATTAGCAAACCAATCGTAATTTATCGCTTACCATACCCAAATCAGTCACAACATTCGTTTTTTTTACCTAAATATGTAACCAAACCCGTTGGCGTAGACTAGTTAAAAAAATTCAATACTCGTTTAAGCCTGGCATTTGTTATTGCCCCCATAGGATACCGTAAAGGGTTGCCATTAAAAATAAAGACTTATTGTTAGGGTAGTGATGGGAAAAGTATTGGTTATCGATAAGATTGTATCGATGATTTCTATGGTTATGTAAAAGATTGGTGTGAGTTTGGTAGTATTTGGTTTGTATATATTTTTTTATTAAATAACATTCCAATTTTTTATTGATTTGAAGTAAATACACTTATTTAAAAAGGCGAAAGATTTGATTTCGTTGTTTAAACGCGCTAATCTCAGAAACTAACAGTCGGATTGCAGAAAAAAATGTAGCAAATGATAGCTAGATTCATAAAGAATATTAATCCGCTACCTGTATTTCAGAGTATTGTAAAGATTCCGTACAAAATATGAAAACCTATGAAATTATATCAGGCAAACAAAGTAACAGGGAACAACTAGTGTAATAATAAAGTCACAAACTATCAATTTAAAACTCTAAATAAACAGAAATAACTTACTCAAGAATATAAACGGTCTTCTATGTAATTCGAAATAATCTTAAAAACATAGTTTACACAAAATGACTGTTTTGGTACAAAAGACACTTATGTTATTAAATACTTCGGCCAAACTGTATAATTATATTATTAAGCAATTTCGTGATTAACTGGTAGTTGGAAATAATAGTTTAATGTCAGTTTTGATGTTGTATGAAGTAATAATAAGTAATACTAGCTTATAAATGTCCTTTTGTCATCTCATACAGAACGGGCATTGATCACGCTTGTGAGCCCCACGGTGGGTGCCATTACCGAAGCTGTGAACACTAGCCTGTAACTGGCCCACTGCAGGTCTCTCATACAGAGAACAAGCTTTTAATATTTGTAATTGGATGGTCAATAATGCTATTAAGATTTTAGTACATGATAAAATACTCGGTACATAAGGTTGTGCTAAAATATATCGATAGTTTTCACATCACTGGTTTCCTTGTAATGCCAATTGTCACAGTAGCGGGAAGGCTGCACTAATTAACAGAGATGGGTGGTAGTGACTGACCCGGTACACTCGTGTGATCAAGTTTTATACAATATCTTCAAAATAATGTGTATTTTATACTAATACCTAAATCATAATCAAAGAAAACTTATTTTTATTGAAAAAAGGTATTTGCCTTACATTATAGACAGTTACAAAGTAGTATTATGAATTTAAATGGTTTTTTAAGGCAATTTTCTTTCACTAAAATCTTCTGTTTTATTAACCTTAAGTAAAGAAGAGACAGTTTATTGAAAGTCTACTTAATATTGAGTTTAGAGTTAATTATTCAGCCATTTAATTTTGTCAAACCATTACTACGGTTTTGTGAGGGCTTGGTTTTTAAGATATCTTAGCAGCATAATATATAATAAATACATAAATATTAAAAAAATAGCTCTCAGGTGGTGCGATGTTTTTTTTTATTTTAGATAAAAAATTAAGTATTTTGCAAATCACTTTTGTGTGTGATTGTACCGTCATTTTTGACATATTATACTCGAATTGGAGTTTAAGTGAATTGAATACAATCTGAGTTTTTGTGTGCCGACTGATCTGGCAACACCTTGGATATTGCTACGCTTCTTATAGAAGGAGCTTGGCAGAGAAATGTATTGTGAAGGGTGGAGAAAAGATTTAGTTAAACTTATTTTATTCTAGCAACATTTGCAATTTATATTTAAAGAAGATTTTAGATATTCTCTTTCACGAATTTGCATGTTGCCGTAGTAAAAGACTCTTTTTGTAACTTGTTTTCTTGCTATTTAGTAAAATGCAAAAAAAAACTATTATAATTTTGGCATCGTTATTGATTTTATTTATTTATTTATTAAAAATACACACACTATCATGTGTTAATGTTTTATCATAGCTATAATTTATATTATTAATATCAAACTGAAAAAGTAAGTTAAAAAAAAATAAGGCCGTACTCAGAAAAAAAAACAGCCAAACTCGATTTTTATAAAAAGTTTAACCCAGCAGGAGCCTATTAGACCAATCCTATAACAACCTGTTTTTGTCCGTTTAGTCGCCATTATCTAGAAAACTAAAAGGTTATAAAGTGGCAACACTGGTACAATGAGTCTGTTACCGATTTGGGCATAAGCAGCGGTTACGGTTCAATGGATAATTATAATTAACTCGCCTTTCGCGCTTCATGATTTTAGAGATCCTTAAAAAACTTATAAATCCTTTATTAAAACACATTTATGTGAATAAAACTAAAAACAGTGGAAGCGAATTAAAACATAATAATTTTTTAACATGTTATGTGTATTAAATGCTATTATTTAAATTGATTAAGAACTAGCTAAAAATAGGTAAACAGTACCTAAAAAGGTATACAAATAAACAATAAAAAGAAATCTCAATTTTATAAAATTATTTACTAAGTATTTTTTAAATCTGAGAAAGAATGTATACGGAACCTATCTTATAATTTAAAATCGGTCCCAACCGTATCTAACACATAACAATAGTAAATATACTGTGCAGGAATTTCAGGGATTCCAAAGGAAACTCAATAATTGTGTACTTAATTAATTTATCTTGCCTCAGACGTACAAGGTTATGATTGGAAGGAATCTCAAAGGTGATTGACACACAGATACAAAAGCTTAAAACTAATTACGCCTAATTGCCGGGACGCATTGCGTTGCTCTTAAGACGAGTGCAGGCGCTGCGCTCGAACATGCCCCCGGACGTTGAAAGATGCTGGTGCACTTTCAACCAGATGCAGACTCAACGGGCAGTGGACAGATTCTGTTAAAGGCTCGTCGTACCACTCCAGCAGAAGTTTCGATATCCGCAACTCTAACAATCCCATCAGACCCTGGATGAGTGGCAACGACTCTTCCCAACCTCCATTTAAGGGGAGGTAAATTGTCCTCCTTGATGACCACTAAGGTACCCAGTTTAAGTGTGTCTTTACAACTGCGCCACTTTGTCCTTTGCTGCAGCTCAGACACATATTCTTTACTCCAACGAGACCAAAAATGCTGCCGCAACTGCTCAACACGTTGGAAGCGTTTCAAAGAAGACGTGGAGTAGTCCTGGAGATCACGTTGTGGAAGTGAAGTCAGAGGCCGGCCGATGAGAAAATGCCCTGGGGTTAGTGGAGTGCAATCTGCTGGATCGGATGATAGCGGTGTCAGTGGACGTGAATTTAAAATCGCCTCAATTTGAACTAACGTGGTGTTAAGCTCCTCAAAAGTTAGGTGACAATTTCCCAACACTCGCCTAAGGTGAAATTTGGTCGACTTAACACCCGCTTCCCAAAGTCCGCCGAAATGAGGTGTATACGCGGGAATGAAATTAAAATTGATCCCGGAGTTAGCCAGTTGTTCGCCCAAGGAATCACAATTATCTTTGAGAAATCTCGAAAGTTCATTGCATGCGCCGACGAAAGTAGTGCCGTTATCCGAGTAGATATCATTGGGTTTCCCCCTCCGCGAGATGAAACGAAATAATGCTAGTAAATACTTGTCACTGGTTAAGTCACTCACCAGCTCCAAGTGAATAGCCTTGGTGGTAAAGCACACAAAGATTGCTATATACACTTTTACTAGCCTACATCCGCGACCTTGCCTGCTAGCAGCCATAATGGGACCAGCATAGTCCACACCAGTGCATTCGAAAGGATAGCCACCTGGAAGGATACGCTGCTGCGGCAAATTGCCCATTAAAGGTGTTAGGGTTTTACCCGCTAAACGCGAACAACGCAAGCACTTACGATAACAGCTCTTTGCTAAACTTCGTCCGCCAATAGGCCAGTAAGAATCCCTTATGGAAGCCAGTAATAACTGAGGGCCTGCATGCATCAACTTGACATGTTCATGATCGAATAATAACTTCGTGAATATATGAGTGGACTGTAAAATTATAGGGTGCTTTTTATTAAATGAAAATGTTGAATTACCTAAGCGTCCTCCAACACGCATTATCTTATCTTTATCTATAAAGACGTTAAATTTAATGAGGGAGCTTTTAGAAGGCAACTTTTGATTATTAATAAGTAATCTATACTCAGGAAAGGATTCCTTTTGACAATTAATTATAACAACATTTAATGCATCCTGCATCTCCGCGTGCGACAGAAATTTAGAAGGTGTTTCAATTTTCCTACATAATCTAACAAATCTTAAAACATATGCTACACTACGGATAAGCTTTAAGTAACTAGAATACCGACTCAAATCTAAAAGATTATAACTAACATTATCACTAACGTTAGCACTCAATGATACTTGAGGTCGAGTTTCAGGCAGCTGATCTAGCTCTAATGATGGGTGCTGAGAAGGCCAATGTGACTGCGGAAGCTTCAAAAAACTAGGGCCACTCCACCACAAGTCCGTCGATTGCAGAACACTAATATCCACGCCACGAGATAGTAGGTCTGCAGGGTTCTTGTCGGTTGGGATGTGTCTCCAACTACAGTGCTCCGCCTTGTCTAAGACTTCAGCAACGCGATTGCGTACGAATGGCTGAAGCTTAGAAGGCAACATCTTTAACCATCCCAACACAACGGTGGAGTCAGTCCAGCAATAGACGTGAGTGAAATTAACTCGCAGTGAACTCACGACTTTTTCACACAAACGAGCTCCGACTACAGCACCACATAATTCCAACCTTGGAATAGTGGTTGGCTTAATTGGCGCCACTCGACTTTTAGCGACTAACAGACGAACCATGCATTCACCTTCATCATTGGCGCTGCGTACGTATACGCATGCACCATACGCACGCTCCGATGCGTCTGTAAATATATGTAGTTCTAACAGACTACTAAAACGACAAACAACAAGACGAGGAACACGAAAATTATTTATAAGTGGTAATGTTCTCACCAACGAGTTCCAACGGGAATGCATTGCAGGAGTTAATGGCTCATCCCATGAGAGTTTATCTGACCACATGAGCTGTAAAAACATTTTCATGGTTACTACGCAAGGAGATAAAAGACCAAGAGGATCAAATATACGTGCAATGGCAGAAAGTATATCACGCTTAGTCACAGAATCCTTAAAGGGTAGTGGAGAACTTGAAAATCCCAACTCATCAGAGGTAGCAAACCAGTCGAGTCCTAATAATTTATTAGATTCACTAGCTCCTACATCTAAATCTAATAACGACTGAGAATCCCCGTAAACTAATGCAGGCACGTTAGACCTCCACTTTCTGAGTGGCATGCGAGCTGACGCGAGTGCGTTGGTGACCTCCGTGCGAATAAACTCGAGCTCGTTAACTTCATCAGCTCCAGTCAACAGGTCATCAACGTAAAAATCATGGATGATGACATCAGCTATCCTATCTCTGTTACCTGAACACGACTTACCTACAGAACTCGAAGAGGTTTTAATGGCATCATTTCGATAGTCTAAACCAACCTGTTTTAAACAACGCGTGGCGAGAAACGGTGCGCTAGCTGTACCATATGTCACGGTATTTAGCTTATAAACCTTGACAGGATCAGAGATATTATCACGCCAAAGAATCTGCTGCAGGAACCTATCAGATGGGTGGACGAATATACATCTATACATCTTCGCAACGTCGGCCGATAAGACAAACTGATATTGCCGAAACCGAAGCAGTATAGACAAGAGATCGTCCTGCACCGTAGGACCTACCATCTGCACATCATTAAAAGAACATCCTGAGGAAGTAACAGAGCTTGCATTAAAAACTACGCGAAGCTTAGTAGTAGTGCTAGTTTCACGCAGTACCCCATGGTGTGGTATGAAATATCCATTGGGACTGTCACAATGCCTAATTTCGGTCATATGTCCTAATGTCTCATATTCAGACATGAAGTCGCAGTATAGCTTACTGAACTCAGGTTTCGACTTCAGTCTCCGTTCCAAACTGAATAGACATTTAGAAGCCCTTTGAAAGGATTCTCCTAAAACAAAAGGACTGTGCTTTAACGGAATACGAACACAAAAGTGACCACTATCTAAACGTGTCGTATTCTTAACAAAATGCTCCTCACATAATTTTTCCTCTGGTAAATAATTAGAGGATTGAGAGTTTATCTCTTCCAGATTCCAAAACTTTACTAATTCCGTTTGAATTTTATTAAAACTACTATCAACACTAGAGGAAGCGGATTGCATAAAATTGCAAACAGTGTCAGCTGATTTACCGTTATTATAGGTAACAGGGCCAGAAACTATCCAGCCTAACACTGTCTGACATAATACTGGCTTACCTATACCTAGTCTAATTGTCTGCGAACCAACTAAGTCCCAGAAGAGATCAGCACCTATTAATAAATCTACCTCTGAAGGTTTATAAAAGTCGGGGTCGGCTAAACAAATATCATCGGGAATATTAAGATCGGAAATGTCGACTTCGCGACACGGCAATACACCCGTTAAAGATGGCAAAACGAAACAATAAAACTTAGAACTATAACTGTTGTCTAATGACGTCATTTTAATATGACACATTTTGCCTACGCGTGAACTCACTTTATTTATGCCGCATACTGATCTATTTACCTGACTAGTATCTAAGTTAAGCCGCCTACATAAATGTTCTGTTATAAAACATGAAGTACTACCACTATCAAGCAGGGCTCGCACTATGTGCTGACGATCATATTGATCACATAACTTGATGAGCGCGGTAGATAATAAAACTCCGCCACAGTGTTGTTTACGCTCGCCACTCGATGAACCGACGACGTCCGCGGCTAGCGTTAAGTTATTAGCAGTCGCATTATTAGTGCGAGCCTCGGCGTCAGTGGGCGATGACGTTGATCTTGATACGGAATGGGACGAGCTATTATTGTGTACTACGTTGTTATCGCGAGATGTTGAAGCACCTTTATTCTCTAAATGTATTAACGTATTATGTCGGCGCTTACAAATCTTACATCCCGGCTTCCTGCAACGGTTAGCAAAGTGACCTGCTTTAAAACAATTGTAGCACACCTTATAGTTAGGTATTAACTTAAGACGGGCGTCTATACTGAGTGCAAGAAACTGTGAGCAGCTAGACAACACGTGATCACCTTTACAGTGCGGACATAACCTATTTAAATTAGTGCTGGAACTATTAGAACTCTGTGACACGACCATACTCGTAGATTTGAGTTTATGGGAATGGGAACTAGGCTTACTTTGAGTGGAAAGATTAACACTATGGATTTTAAAATCTAAAGTTTCTAACAACACAGCGCGATCACGAAGAAACTGCATGAATGCATCAAATGTTATGATGTTTTCCTTGCCCATACGACTTTTGTGCTGCTCCCACTCACGATACGTAACATTATCTAACTTACGAGTGACTAAGTAAATTAGTAAAGTGTCCCAGTACTGCACAGGCTCCCCTAAAGATCCTAACGCACGTAGGTTTTTATTAAGTTGGTCAATCAATCCTTTTAATGCAACGGAAGATTCCTTAGAAATGGCGTTAATATTAAATAAGGATGAGACGTGGTTATGCACCAATAAACGTTTATTATCATAGCGCTCACAAACGAGCTTCCAAGCTATATCGTAATTGCTTGCGGAAAACTCAATGGCATGGATCACAACAGCAGCAGATCCCTCCAGCGACGCTCGCAAGTAGTGGAATTTGTTAACTTGTTCAATATCATCATTACAGTGAATGAGGCTAGTAAAAGTGTCACGAAACTCTAGCCAGTTACTATAGCACCCATCGAACTTTGGTAGCTGTATAGTGGGCAACTTAACAGGTTTACGTTGACTAATACGCGTACATTTATCACTGCTAACAGACTGCTTATCATCGTTATGGTACTTACATAGCAACTCCTGCGATCTAGATAGTGCCTTGTAATATAGTGACTCAAACTCGGAACGCTCCGAGAGTTGTGCTTTGACGTCTTCTACCATGCATTCTAGTCGCAACTGAACCTCATCGTACTGCTCATATAAACTTTCGATCTTTCCCATACGCAATTGCAACTCCTTAACCTCACAACTAGTTAACTGCTTGTCACATGATGCATCAAGGTAATTGATAAAGGCAGTCAAGCGACCCTTGAAGCTGCCACGCTTCTTAACCAATTCTCTTTCTTCGGACATATTGGGAACCGAGTGCAGTCGACCTGGAATTTGTTGAATAAGTACTTAGATTTAATTTATACAACACAATTTATGAATAAGTCTGTACCTATACAAACCAAGAATATTTTGTAAGTATGTATAAGGTGATTTTAAGGTAAATAGTAAACAATTATAGTACTGTATATAATGTAAATAGTCAACAATAGTACTGTATATAATGTAAATACAATGATGATTTAAAGATATCGACTTTTATTTACGACAAATTCCACAATAGCTATACACAGAAATAATAAATACCTGCTCGTCAAACTTAGAAGCAATTAATAACTTAATAATTTTTAAATACACATACGGTCACTAATGAGTTAAGAATTAAAACTTTAACATTGACTTAACACCGATTTAACAATTTACCTACGCACAAATTAACGATGTGAATAAATTAACAAGTTAAGTTAAATGCAGCCGTACAAATTATAAACGTAGTTAACTATTACTACTGTACCTAAATAATATTAGGATACGTATAATTGTTAAAGCTAGCAAAACTAAATTATGTACTATATAACTATTCACAATGCAAACAGGTAAAGCTAATTAACACACGATACTTGGAGAAAAAAAATAACACTAACCTGGTTTAATCCTTAATTACACTGTTATACTACCTGATCGAGTGTTGGGTGATATTTATTTTAATAATATTCTTAACACCGTAATTAATTATGAGTCCTTTGGTCACACCACACTTAACCGGCTTATCACCTTGTTTGTAAAAATCCAAAATAATCCCCAATTTCCTTGATTATTATCAAGTTCTTCTTTTATCCAAATAGATCCGGTTCGTTAGGGCCAAATAATGTGCAGGAATTTCAGGGATTCCAAAGGAAACTCAATAATTGTGTACTTAATTAATTTATCTTGCCTCAGACGTACAAGGTTATGATTGGAAGGAATCTCAAAGGTGATTGACACACAGATACAAAAGCTTAAAACTAATTACGCCTAATTGCCGGGACGCATTGCGTTGCTCTTAAGACGAGTGCAGGCGCTGCGCTCGAACATATACGTATGAATGATTTCTTAGAAAACTTATCGAAACGCAAAAACAATACGTTGTGTGTTAATAGATTAATTGGTCCCATACATGTGTGTGTATGACTGTATGTATGACTGTCTGCGTGTTTAAGGCAAAGGCCGCACGGTTTTTCCCGCAAGCGGTCACCGCAAAACCGCCCGAGACACTACGCTTAAAAATCATAACATAACATCACGCCTCTATCCCCGAAAGGTTAGGCAGAGGTATACCAATGTACACCCACAGTTCGCCGATATGTTTAGGTCCCATGTAATAGGGGGCGAGCCTATTGCCACTAACCGGGCACAAATCCAAATCCGACCTGCTACTGAGAATTTCATAGAAAAACCTAATAAACCTTGGTCGACTTGGGAATCAAACCCAAGACCTCTAGCGTAGCAGTCGCTGTTAGCTCCACTAGGCCAACGAGGCTCTTAAAAATCAGTCGCGGAAAATAACCGTGCGTGCGGCCGCTTCTATAAGTTTCCTTTACTCACAAAATCAGGCGGTTACAATCCGCGGCGGTTTAGCCGTAGTGCGGCCTCAGTCCTAGGCGAGTATTGACGTAAACTAAGCTATTAAAAAGTCAATATAAAGTAGACAATCAGGTAATTAATGGAGAGATAAAGGTTAATTAAAATTAATGAAGTTGTAATAAGTGTTTTGTCACTGGATACTTAAACGTTGATTAACTTTAAGTGCTACTCAATAACAACTTAAGTTAAGACGCTCTTATTTTTTTATTAATAAATAAATGCGGAAAACACATACATAGCTCTGAACCCAAAGTAAGTAGCTGAAGCACTTGTGTTATGGAATTCAGAAACAACGAAGGTTAACCCAGACCCGAGGCAAAGAAAATTTCGTTATTATAACTAAGATTCAAAATAATTTAAAACCGAAGAAATAGATTTGAAGGCATTGGTCATTTATTCTCTATAAGATATTATGTATAACTAGCTGTGTCCCGCGGTTTCACCTGTGTGAATGACAATTCACACACTATTTTTATAAATTATAGCCTATGTGTTATTCCGATGTCTAAACTACATTATTGTAAAGTTTCATCGAAATCCATTCAGTAGTTTTTGCGTGAAAGAGTAACAAACATCCACACATCCATTCTCACTTTCACATTTATAATATTAGTAGGGATACTGAAACAGTTACTGGCCAGTATTATTATTTTAATTTATTATGTTATATTATAAAACATACTTTACTGAGCAATGTATTAAATACACTATGTTAAAACCTCATTGAATAAAATCGTAAAGATTTATTCATTTTCTAATTAGTTTAAATTCATAGTTAATTGAATAACTAAATGTTATTAGTGTTACACAAAAATCTATTTAAGGTTGGATAATGATTAAATCTATTGATAACCAACTTCAAAAAGAAGGAGGTACCTAGGTAAGATACGAATCTCAGAAAATTGATATTTACTTACCTATGCACCGTTAAGAAGTTTTATCTTTTAATCAATGATATTTTAATAAACAGATATGTTATACACATACAAAACAATCGAAAAAAGTGTTCCGCGCAGCGCGGCAGCTAGCGAAAGAGATAGCGCGATAAACCCATAAGAAAAAAAGAGACAAATAGTGTTGTTGTTAATGGCAATACGTCCCAATTAGGACGTTTTCGAGTCTTCACGATTGCACGCTTATAACATATCTGTTTATTAGAATATCATTGCTTTTAATACAATTAATCTTTAAACAATCAAAAATATAACTCATTGTTTAAAAAACTTCAATACTTAAGTACTTTAACATTTTTAATGCATAAATAAATATTCACTCAATTCACACCTCGAAGTAAAAATCAATTTATAAAAGCCATATTTAAAAAAATAATTGTTATTTAAAAATGGAATCGCGCCTTAACAGCTACTGGGCGTGCCGCCATAACGGATTACAAGATGGCTGACTCGAAAAAAATAATAATTGCACTAAATAATTGAAGCTAAATTGTTTCATTACCTACTTCACCTGTTAATCGACAAACTTAAATCTACACTTAATATAAAACAATCAATCGATTCCCAGTCTTATTACAATAGTATAAGTTACATTTATGACTTAATTCTTTTGTAACTGTAAATATAAAATTGCCTATGAAGGCAGCGTGAATGTGTTAAGGGTTCGCGATGTAATTGCGAAAATAAACTCTATATTTCAAAAAATAAAGTGAATAATCAGAAAATTGCGGTTTTTTTTTGTATAATCGAGTGTAATTATGTTGTCTTGGGATTTTTTGAAATAATGAGCTTTTAGCGGTCGCGATGAAAGATCGAACCGGTTGAGCTAAGCGAGTGATTATTAAATTCTTCTACCATTTTTTCGTGACCATTAAAACGTAGTACATATCTTTGGCGAACAAAATGGCGGCTGACGGGCTAATGATCTTAATGTACTTTTTACTTATTAATGGGCTTTATTTATATTTTCGAGTTTGTACGTATTTTTTCTAAGATTTGTAGAAAATGTTTTATCATCAGATTCTTATAGGATTTCTATATTCGTTCCTTATTACAAATATTTTCTTTAGTACTTTTATAACGTGACATATCAAAACTCAGTTAAGAAAAATTGAATCATAAGTTATTGTCAAAAGACTAGCGACAAAATATTTAACCAAAAAAAACGTGCGAAAAGCATCTTGCAAAGCGACCGACGGCTAACAAAAAAAAAAACCCAACAAGATTATAAATTAACCTACCTAAGTAGATAGGTACTTATAAGACTTTACGATCCTAC
Organism: Autographa gamma; assembly: GCA_905146925.1. Lineage (NCBI taxonomy): Eukaryota > Metazoa > Arthropoda > Insecta > Lepidoptera > Noctuidae > Autographa > Autographa gamma. The sequence goes on along the minus strand of LR989877.1, from coordinate 5,315,721 downwards.
CTAATTAAACCCGCTAAGAGAGAATCATGACCTATGCAAATAAGAAAAATATACAAAGCAAAAAACTTCAACATAACCTACAGCCATTGTCTTCGCTGCAATAGAAAATCCACATTTGTAAATCTGCCGTCATTTTCCCGCGCTACCTGTCAACGTGACAGCTGTCAGGCACCATCTTGTTGACATTTAACGTCAGCGGCTCATTGTGTAGTTCTCGAATTAAATTACTGGTGTTTTTCCTTGAAAATTATAGAAATAAATAATGGGTTTGATCTTGTTAGGTGGAAAAGTTCTGATTTCATATGATTTCATGCAGTTTTTTTGCATGTGCATATTTAAGTGTAAATATTTTAAGGGTAAAACCACTTTTTAAATCAACACCTCCTTTTGTTTAATCATACAGAAAAAAATACAACAAAATAAATGTGTGAAATCAAATTAGTATAAATAATATGCGATGAACTGACTTATAATTAAAAAAAAATATTCAGAATGTACAAAGACTAATAGGATTCTTTACAGAATAATTATTTATATCCTTATCGACACGCTAACAAGACTTGCATTAAAGTATTACTTACTCTTTTTTTGTCACTATCTGTATGTATTTAGGAATATATAAGTATGTTTATCAGTTGTCTGGTTACCATAACACAAGCTCTGCTTAGCTTGGGATCAGGCAACCGTGTGTGAGATGTCCCGGAATATTATATTATTATTAATCTAAGATAACTAAATGATAAGATCATACTGATAACCGAAATTAGAATCGACTAATACGTAACGTCACTATTACCGGAATTACGAACAACACTAGCAATATGTCATGGCGGCGCGTGCGATTCTCGTTGTAGTAGTCTGTTGCAATATATAAATTAATAATAATCATTATGGCGTCGCTGGTCTTTAAAAGTATTGTGATTTTAACTTTGAATCCATCCATCATTATCATCATAGATAGATGAAAAATACCTATACATACATATCATCGCGCCTGTACCTATTCCCGAAGGGTTAGGCAGAGGTGTACCAATGTACACCCACAGTTCGCCGATATGTTTAGGTCCCATGTAATAGGGGGCGAGCCTATTGCCACTAACCGGCCACAAATCCAAACTCCGACCTTTTACTGAGAATTTCGTAGAAAAACCCAATAACACCTTGGTCGACTCGGGAATCGAACCCAAGACCTCGAGGCAGCGAGGCAGTTAACAAAAAAAACTTTTCCAAAAGTATATAACTACTACATACTTTTAAAGAACTTATTTGACAAGCGTGTTGTCCTAAATTCCTTTACAATAAACACAGAATACCTCCCCACTTTATACAGTCGAAAACTAATATAAATTCATAAAATTAACATACAATAACAACAAAAACAATATGTGTTGAACACGGCGACAGACAGACAGACAATGTTTGAATATATTAGCGAAGATATTAAAATATGGTCTAAAAGAATACATGTTAGACGCCTCATTTTGACTGAATACCTAGTTAGTAGTTATGTAACTCTAAACAGATAGTGTAAGAAATCTCCGATAATTTAAACTCCGGTGAAGCAGTCAAAACCTGCGCTCAGGCTAACTGCAAAGATCTCCACAAAAAAAAATAAAAAATGTCCTATAATTCTAAAATAGTTCATAACTTACAAAATACTGAAACGATCTTCATAAAATTATGTCTAAAAACCATCTCTTAAGTCAGGTTTTAAACAAAAAAAACTGTATTACAATCGGTCAACTTGTTTAGGAGCTAACTTATAACACCCCGTCGTTTTTGCGTCGGGAGTTAACAAAACCTTTTGTTATAGATAGATAGAATATTCTTTATTGTACACTATTAAAATTAAATAATAATACAGATACTATAAACTGTAAAGCATTATTAATATTATTAATAAGTTATATCAGCACATAGTATCTCCTCTATATCTGGTGTTTGAGATATTCATGGATAGCGATATAGCGGTGTTCACTTAACGTAAGATGAACCGTCTGTAACCAACAATAAAAATCCCGGTCAAGTGAGAGACTGAGAAAGAGGATACAAAATAATATGTATTGTACTTTTTATTATTTGTTGTTATAGCAGCAATAGAAATACATACTATGTGTAAATTGTTGAACTCTATCTAATACGGTAGATACATGAGATACTGTCCGCTTATAGACGGACAAACAGTGTAGGATTTAGTAGTAGATAGTACTTTAGTAATAGGGTCCCGTTCTCACCCTCTGGTTACCTACGGATCCCGAGAAGTCTAGTAGAAAACTGGATTTAACTAATGTCGTCAGCTGAATCCGGTAAGACCGGCCGACCCCAACATAACTTGGGAAAAGACCCAAAAGAAAACTAAAAAATAACAATTAAAATCGGCGCCAAAACTGCAAAATCATCGCGCTTCTAAAAGACGGATACAAAAAACAAGAAACAAAACCATTTACCTACATTACCTCTTTTTAAAAGTCGGTTAATGAGCATCGTAAAAGCACTAAGTTTAAAACCCAAGGTCAAGCACCTCAATTAGTCATTCAGTAATATTATGATAATACCTAAGATATCCAAAACTCATTATTTAAGTAAAAATCAACTTTCAAAGAGAAATCTTTTTGTCAATTTTTCAACAACTTTAAACTTTGAGGTCAAAACTCAAAGGTCACCTATAGTTATTGACAGATACACCAAACTGTTTAACATTATTTGTATTTCTAAAGATATTCTTTTATTACATAATGGCTTGAAGTTTTAAGAAGAAAGACTGAAAAAGTAAAAAAAAATCTTTTCATTGACAATTCTTTTGACGGAACTACAAAAGACTAGTTCCTATCATTATTATAAACAGCCTACTTATAAGATAGGCCTAAAACGTAAAAATAAGAATAAGGGGACTCGAATAATAATAAAAAAAAACAATGTACTAAGAAAAAACAAAAAGAAAAAAGCTTAATTAAAATAGAACTGGCCAAAAACATCATGTTATTTTTTTCATTTTCAAATGTCAATGTGTCATTAATGTTCAGTACATAGATAATAATAAATAATTAAGTTAATTAGCTAATTGCCGTACACAGAAAAAGATTCATTTCTATCAACCAAAATAAGACACCTCTCAAATCTTTAAGAAGTTGCTTACTTAAATAAATAAGGAATCCTTTAGTAACCGTTAACATCTTTGAGTACAGCAATTAATCTTAATTGTGTAAGCTGCAAAACCGGTTTTGTAACCCAAAATCTAATCTTCCATCTCCCTTCCTCATTTCTAAAAAAAAAAAAACACAATCTCCTAATTTTTGCTCTGCCGTAGGTTCAACAAATTCGTAGTACCTTTAATAATTTTACCGTTACTCCTAAATAAAATACACCGCCAAATAGGAACAATAATTATTACATATTATACAAGTCAAAAAACAAACAAAACAAAATTTAAAAACTAAATAGACCGTAAATATAGTTGTCCATTGCATATCAATACGAAAAGGACGCCGCGACAAAATTAATTCAAAACAAAAAAAACTTTGAATAAATAGTAGATACATTTGTTCCGAAGTGTCAACATTATTGTAACATGCTACAGATCATTTAATTTTAATAATGTATTCTAATGCATACAAATGCAGTGAGGGATCATTGTCAAAATATTTATGTATTTCAATAGAATATTTTATACAACGAAAGCTGTCTCAAAACTCTATTTAAACCGCGTTACGGATGAAATATTTATGAAAAAAGAAGTAAAGTAGAGCATATTTAAAAATGTATTCAATAAACAAAAAAAGGACTACCTATAATTTAGTAGCTCTTAAATAATCATAAACAAATAATACTCAAAACAGCTACCGCAAAGAACCTGTTTCAAAAACAAACAAAAAAAAATCTGGCTTACCTGAGCTTGGTCTATCGCTGTATCTAGTGCAGTAGACCCATGCAGGCCAAAGCTGCCCATTCCCCGATTGGCTATTAGTGTCAGTACTCCCACAGGTCGATAGGGCCCCACTTGAGGTCGATGAGACCACAGAACTCGCAGAATCTGGCCTCTTTTGGGCCTCAATGACTTTCGGCATCTCCCTTTCTTTGGGGACTTGCTCTCCGATTTGTGATACTGTCTGCCTTAACCCACCAAGTGGCGGCATTGAAGTGAATTCAGATTCTTTGGACTTTAAATAGTCGAAGCTGTATTTTTGGTAGTCATTTTGAGGCTTAGAAAGATCATAGGGTTTGTATAGAATACTGTGGTTTGGTCCAACCGGTTTCGGGCCTTCGATTTTGTTAGTTTTTCTGATCGCGTTCAAACCAAACTCGGGGTGTAGGATGTTGCTGATTGAAAAGGCTATGGGAACAGTCGGCTGTGCTCTCTGGTTTCTTAGTTTATCTTCGAATCTGTCCTCAGGGTTAATTTGAGGTTTCACATCAGGGGTTTCAGGCCTAAAATAGTTTTGGAAGCTTTCCATCTCGTTTTGATTCCCAGGGCTAGGAGGCGGCGAGTTTGGTTGAACTTTAACAATCGTCATGTTTGGAGAACTTCTCTCGTACCTTGAGTCTATAGTCGTGCAAGTGTACTGGCTCTGTGGGGAGTAATTCATCATGTTTTCAGAATGTGGGGCTGGCACCCTGCCCGCGACCGGCCCGGGACTGTTCGCCTGGCTCGGGCTGCAACGATCTTCGAATGCCATTTCACAACACTTCACAAGAGTTACTGTCAAAAATCACCGTTTATTAAGCACCGATTGGCATGTTTTTTTTTAGTTCTGGTTCGACAGGCCGGCTGTCAGATTGAGATGTCAAGAGTGTGACGCGGGCACTGCTCTCGACGGCGGTGACCGAGCGACTGCGGCTGGTCTCGTCACGAAACCACGCCTCCGAACAAACAAGCTTTTTTACCCTTCCCCGTTCGTTAGTAGGCGTTAACCGACCGCTTTTCATTGCTAAACAACATCTTTTGTGTACTCCGTCCCTCTCTAACTTATGACTGTTTTGTGTTGTTGAAAGAGATAGATGTATGACAATTGATTTGACCCTTGTGTGTATTTAGTCTCTGGCCAGATTTGTAATTCAGTTGTAAATTGCTTGTATGGCTCTTTCGCGTTCTCATAATGTATCAATACCGGCGAGCTCTTTGTATGGAATTTCAATTAAAGTTTGACAGAATTATTATATTGATAGATCCCGCCATGTTGAATTATTGATTGGGTATCACTAAGTAGGATTTTTTTAAGAAATTATAACATAATACGTTTTTAATTAAGTTGTAGTAGGTTTAATAAGTATGAGAGTGATAAAATCTACAATTGTTGCGGTTTTATTGTCGTATGTAATTATTGTTTAGGGGTCCGTAATTTTTGCGAAATACTTTTTGATTGGTTCTTACTTTTCATTTATAGATGTTAATTAATAAAATTTCTTTATAAGAGGCTTATTATCTTAATTATTTGGTAATCATGAAATCTTTTTTCTTCATATGCTAAGTACTAGAAAAAATATCTAGGAATACAAATAAACAATTTATCTAGATTCTAATATCTGCTTTTAAGGTACGAAAGGTACCGTCGGATACTTTCTAAAGGTGAGCCCTGTATTCCCTTCATGAACTTATTTTCAGAGGTACTTAATACCGAACCCTTATTGATAATATGTTATAATAACCACAAAATAATTAGAAAATTAAGGTATTTTCACCTACCAGAATATTAATGGCCGTTTAAGATAAAATACCTATCAGAATAACATAGTTTCCACAATAGAAAATCTTACTTACTGTCGGTGAATATAAATAACATAAATAAATAATGTACGGAACACAAAAATAATGATTAAATTAGCAGATTACGTAGAAAACTAATTTCTCTATATTTTTACTGTTTTAATTAATTTTAATGCGTTATTTCACACTTAAATATTACTTTTAATTAGTAATAATCTCAAATAGCAATATTAAAATTTGATATCCGTAACAATTAGACAAAAAATATTATTATTTTCAATTATAATTACCAAAGTAATCGTTTTAAATTTTCTTTCGCAATTAATTATTGATTAGTCTTTAATTGGCGAATAGATTTCGTTTCGCCATATAAGTGTGTAATTTTAATTAGTATTTTAACACTTTTTTTATTAATTAGTAATTAGTTACTGAATGTGAAGACTATTTAATGCTTTTAATATAAAAAAGAGACATTTAATTCTAGAAGACTGCCTCGTTGGCCTAGTGGTGCTAAGCGCGACTGCTACGCTAGAGGTCTTGGGTTCGATTCCCGAGTCGAACAAGATGTTATTGGGTTTTTCTGTGAAATTCTCAGTAGCTGGTCGGAGTTTGGATTTGTGCCCGGTTAGTGGCAATAGGCTCGCCTCCTATTACATGGGACCAAAACATATCGGCGAACTTTGGGTGTACATTGGTACACCTCTACCTACCCCTTCGGGGATACAGGCGTGATGATGCTTTCTTATGTTATTCTAGGATTAAGTGCAAAAAAGCCTACCTATGTATCTGTAATAAATCTAGCTTTTTCACCAAAGAGGTTGGATGTTGAAAACTATTTTTGTACGCTTAGGAATTTCAGGGAAGGATGTAGGAAGTAAGAAATGGTTGATAAATGAATAGTTACTCAATAAATCATCTGACTTCCCAAACCAAATACTAATTATTATACTGTCCTACTTTTATTACTAAGAAAAACAGTGCAAACTATTTTTTTTTTTTAATTGAGCTTTTTTCTTTGCTATCTTAGCCGAGGTGGGTACTTTAATATTTACCTACAATGTTATGTCGCCGTTAATTTTATTGTCATGTTGCTTGATAATTCTCATGACTGTGTAGAATAATAATAACACTGACAAAGTAATCTATAATTATGGATAATCTACTTTGAATAATTAGGTAAATCTTCTAGCGATAGATGAAATAAGGCCAGATCAAGAGTATTTAAAAAGATTTGTATATCTGTATAGAATTTAAATGTTTAGTTTATAAATATCTGTACAACAATAAGAGTATTAGAGTAACTAGAGAGTAAGTAGGTAAACTTAATAAGTTTACCTACTTACCAAGTTTTTAAAGAACACATATTTTAAGCATAAGGTTTTAAATCAATCCATATTGGATTAAGAATGCCGTGAAAGTCTAACTGTGCTTTGTCATCCAAACTGTCCGTATACAAAATACAAAAATATTTACTACAAAAATGACTAGCAAGATTCTAGCCGAACAAAAATAATTACATACGAGTACATAGCTACATAATTATATTGCAAGTCAAAAAAAAGTTTGTAAAAATAACCAGCTTTCAACCGCGGCTTTACTCGCTTAGAAGTCGGTTATCGCAGCAAAACACAAACCTAAGTTACGAAGTAGGACTCAAGCTTACTCTATGCTAGGTTTCATCAAAATCGGTTTTGCGGTTTAGCTGTGAAAATGTAACAGACAGAGGTACTTTTGTTTATTACATAAAAGTACTAGCTGTAACCCGCGGTTTCACCCGCGTAAATAACAATACATACACTATCTTCATAAATTATAGCTTATGTGTTATTCCGATGTATCAGCTACATAATTGTAAAGTTTCATTAGTATCCATTCAGTAGTTTTTGCGTGAAAGAGTAACAAACATCCACACATCGAAACAAACTTTTGCATTATTATAATAATAATCCATTTATTTCAGGCATCAAGGTTATTAGTAAGAATGTTTTTTTTGTCCTTGATGCTACACAAGTAACATAACATACCATCACGCCTGTATAACCGAAAGGTTAGGCAGAGGTGTACCAATGTACACTCACAGTTCGCCGATATGTTTAGGTCCCAAGTAATAGAGGGCGAGCCTATTGCCAATAACCGGACACAAATCCAAATTCCAACCTGCTACTGATAATTTCATAGACAAACCCAATAACACCTTGGTCGACTTGGGGATCAAATCGTTACACAATTAACTAAATTAATACAAAATATAAAGCTATAAAAAAAAAAACATTTTTCCTACATCAAATCACCATATCTCTATTTTTATAATATACTAATAAATCATAGTTTTCGTAAATAAACGGGAATATATCATAACATGGAAACTGTTGCGGCGCGTTTCCTCGCGACGTGTGTGGTCCGACGAGCTGCGCCGGCGCATTTAAGGGGAAGACTGAAGTTGTGAGTATTTATAGATTTTATTTTGAGAGAAGCTGAACTTTGTAATCTTCTTTTATTAGAGTATGCTTGTGTTTTGTGATGAAAATAGTTACTTTAATTGCATGATTAGATTAAAAAAAAAATATCAATTATCTCGAATTTAGGTATTTCATCATCATCTCCCGAGCCTTTTCCCAACTATGTTGGGGTAGGCTACCAGTCTTACCGGATTCAGCTGAACACCGTATTTTACATGGAGCGACTGCCTATCTGACCTCCACGACACATGTAGGTCTGTATTACATAATAAGGTTTAGTTGCTTAGGTTTAGTAGTTTGCTTATGTATAATTGTGTAAAAATGTATATTTTTATAACTAACTAGCTGTGCTCTGCGGTTTCACCCGCATGAACACCTAGGTCCCGTCGCGTTGCCTTTATGATATTCAGGGCGCAGATGAATTCAACAAATCACTATCGTAACAAAGGTCAGGATTACCTCTTCTTTTTCCCGCGCAATTTTGCAATTTTTTGCTTTCAAGAACCTTCTCCTGATAATAACTAACACAACAAAAAAGAATTAGTGAAATCGGTCCAGGCGTTATTGAGTTATGCGCTTACCAACACATTTAGCGATTCATTTTTATATTTAAAGATTAGATCATCATAACATCAGGGATCATAGATCATCATCATCATACACCCCATATCATTGTTTATTGCTGAATTTCTTTCGATGGTTATGTAATTCTGATGAAACTGCTAATTATTGCAAGACTTGCGGTTTGTTTACGGGAATTTTCTTCAAACACCCAACTATAGACTTTTTTAAATGCATTTATTATTGCATTTATAAGAAATACAAATAAATCTAAATTAAATAGTACCGTTCATTACAACATACAGAAAATTACAAATTTCGTGTAAAAAATATTTTCACATAAAAATAAAATAAACATTTAAAACTAACGAACCTTGCCCTTAAGTAAGTCCACACGGTCTTACAAACAGCTTGTATCGTGTTCACGGCTACTATACTCTGATATAATACTGTCAATAGCCAGGCTTATAGCCGTATAGCCGATAGCCAGCTATAGCCGATAGCCAATAGCCAAATAGCCGACACAAACTAACAATGTCAAACATGTTTGGTGATTTTTAACCGACTTCAAAAAAGGAGGTTGTCAGTTTGACCTGTATGTATGTATGTTTGTCCGCGATTATCCTTCGTTTGGCTGAACCGATTTTGATGCGGTTTTCAGAAAATAGTTTGTTAGGTATCACAGTTAGGGATGAATTGAAGTTCCTTTGTCAGTTATGAACTGAAAAAGGTAACTTTTAAACAACCGCGCTGCAAGTTTATAGTAATATAATAGAACGGGTATAATCGCGTACATGCATAATACCTTTAGGGCTTGACGCTTCGACCGGGTTACACCGGCCGTGGTCGCAAGCGGACTGCTCGAAAAATGTACTTAATTTAATAGTCTTAAAAAGAAAATGTTTTTTTTTAATTCACTGATATTTTTGGGTGTAGTTTTGGTATTATTTGCCAGAAGTAAACAGCAAATGTAAAAAAGCATAAATAAGAAACATAGACATTTTCAAGCATCTATCTGTAACTTTTTGGTATTAAATGAATGTTTATAGATATATTTTGAATACATGTTGGAGAAGAAAAAAAATAGTAGATTTGTAAAGTTCTATCTTTCCTTTATAAGATATTGAAACAGGAATACGACTATTGTCTCAGCCTGTAATTAAAAAGGTTTCCTATAAGCGTCCTCTTTTCATTCCCTTTATAAACCTATTTCTTAGACATGCCTTTATTTATCATTTCTCTTTGACGTCATAACCGATTGTTAAATTAAATGATTTCTACGAACAGCTAAATAACGTCACAAGGTTCTTGCAAGTTGTCACAACAAGGAATCGAATCTAGATGAATAATTAAATAGTATTGATGTAGCAAATTAACTAGGGTGCATATGACTTACAAATGTATTTGTTAAATTAACTATACTGCCTTTTCCTAAGCATTAAGGGGTCTTAAATATTCTATCTTCTGCCTAGCATTTTCACAAGCTGTGTTGGGGTCTGCTTCCAGTCTTAGATTCAGCTGAACACCGTATGTTACAGAGCGACTGCCTATCTGACCTCCACAATACATTTTACTGCGTTATATTTTACTACATAATATATATCTGTAAAAAATTACGTCGAATTTTTATGACATATGCGTCGGTAGTTTTCTCTTGAAGAGATAGAAAATTGACGTAGCGCCATATAAAATATCTTTATAAATTATAGCCTATGTATTATGCCGATGTGTAAGCTAAATTATTGAGAAGTTTCATTAAAATCCATTGAGTAGTTTTTGCGTGAAAGAGTAACAAACAAACACACATCCAAACAAACAAACATTTTAAATGGAGGATTCCTATCTTCAGTATAGAAAATCAATCTGCAGATATTTTATTAATATTTAACGTTAAACGACTTCCAATGCCGAACCTACCGTTTCGACAGAACCAATATAATCATATTGTCCCAAGGTATGGGTCTCCGTTTAATGGTGGTCATCCATCTACGCTTTAACCACGGAAGCCACAACATTAACTTACACGTGTTTATTTTTGCTAGAGATCTTTCAGTTAGCCTGAGCGCACGCTTTGTCTTCTGGCGAGGACCTTATGGCCTCCAGCCAGAACACTAACTACGTCTGCAACGTCCACTAAGGGCACACCCTGCAAGGTTTTTTTTTGTAATTTAGTGATCGTCACTTATGTTGAAACGTTTCACTGCCCTGTTAGTCTAGTGGTTAGTGACCCTGACTGTTATACCGGAGTTCGTGGTCATTCCCACCCAGGACAAATCTTCAAGTGATGAGCACGATCATTCGTTCTGTGTCTGGTGATATTTATCTATCACAAGTATATTTAGAAACATAAGTATGCTTATCAGCTGTCTGGTCACCATAATACAAGCTCTGCTTAGTTTAGGATCAGATGACTGTGTTTGAATTGTCAAGAGTGTGTGAGTTGTCATAAGATATTATTATATTAAACTGAAATATCAATTAAGCCTGGTAGACTACGTTTGTTCGACTCTACTCCTGATCAGAGGCTGGTTTCGGAATCGGCATAGCCATTCAACGTGGCAATGCTGCCAGCCTTCTGGGCACGTTTCCCGCCATTGACAAGGATGACGATGAGTTTTTTGACGTCTGTTAGTGTTATTTATATAAGATTTAATTTTAGTATAGTTGTAAGTGTTTGTTCTAGTATTAGATTTAAATAAGATTAGAAACAAGTATATCTTAAGAGAATAGAAACGTCTGGTCACTATACAAAATGACATGTTCGTTTGTGAATAGTCGAAGTATTAACAGTAATGGCGACGTGTATAAAACAAAGGATGCTAACTCGCTAAGTATGGCGCTTGCTTATTGAGTACGTATTATGAAGCATATTGTGCTGTAAAACTTATTGTATGGTAAATAAATAAATATATAGATAGATAAGTAGGTATACCTCTTCTTAATCATTCTAGACTGCCTCGTTGGCCTAGTAGTGCTAAGCGCGACTGCTACGCTAGAGGTCTTGGGTTCGATTCCCAAGTCGACCAAGGGTTTTTCTGTGAAATTCTCAGTAGCAGGTCGGAGTTTGGATTTGTGCCCGGTTAGTGGCAATAGGCCCGCCCCCTATTACATGGGACCTAAACATATCGGCGAACTGTGGGTGTACATTGGTACGCCTCTGCCTACCCCTTCAGGGATACAGGCGTGATGATATGTATGTATGTATGTATGTATGCTAAATAAAAATGAGTAGGTAAACTTCTTCTCAATTATTCTAAGACACTAAGACAAACGGCGAAGGAAAACATCGTGAGGAAACCTGGATTCTAGAATTGGGATCTGAAATCGCCCGCAGAGCAAGCGTGGTGATCAATGCTCGTTCCTTCTCTATATGGGAAGAGGCCTGTGCCCAGCAGTGGGACGTTTATAGGCTGGGTTATTATTGTACTTTATATATCTACGAGAAACCCGAAAGATTTTGTACTAACTCCACTGGTAGTCAGATTAAATTAGATTTAAAATCTAAGCTTTATAATATTTAATCACTTTTATTAGTACCTATAGATATTGTTAATATTATAATTACTTCAATATCTACACAGTACACAGTCTATACTAAATCTAGAGCACTACTTGCTTTTAAAACAGTGTTTTTTGTCAAATTTATTTTTAAGCTTAGTTTAAGTTCTAAACATTCGTCGAATTCTCACCAGGTACAATATTTGTTTTTGACTGTTAAAACATCTAAGTATGTCAATACATCAAGTAAATGATGTACCTACTTACATATCAAATAAAACATATATCACAAGTGAGTTTAAAAAGGCGTGTTAAAAATATCAACTATCAAAACTGACATTAATTCTTCATCTGTCTACAGATAGACCTTAGAGGAAAGATAGGAAACTACAGAGTGTGCTTATCAGGGTATGAACTGTAAGTACTAGTATGAACTAGTAACATCGTAAAAATAGTATCAAAACAAAGACGACCTCCGAGGTTGAGTGGCGTACGCAAAGGTTTCAAAGTGTCGCCAGCTCTGAGGTCCCGGGTTCGATCCCCGTACGGGTGAAAATAGATACCAACTTTTAGTTGTTTCTGAATTCCATAACACAAGTGCTTCAGCTACTTACTTTGGGTTCAGAGCGATGTATGTGATGTTGTCCGCCTTCGAGCGCGCTGTTTAAAAAAAACTATCTGAAACCCTAATAATAACATAACCATCGATATTTTTGAATAAACGTCTGTCATTTCACGGAAAATAATTTAAATCAGTAAACGAATGTATACAGCCAAAAATGTGCTTACGCTGAGCGCAATTGGCTTTTAAGGTCGCTTGCTCTCTATAATTTTTATTTATTTAAACTCTGTGGTCTACAAATCTTTGTGTAGTTTTGTATTGACGCGTGAAAAGATATTTAATTCACACTCCATTTTACTATTTTGAGTGACAGTCTAACACATTAAATAGTTAGGTGCGCGAAGATATTACGGAGAAAGGTTCCGTATAGAAGTAGGCTTCTTAAACCAAGTCGGGTTAATTTGAACATTGAAACTAATAAACTAATAAAAGATATGTTTTCCCAGTGGGACATAAGTTTAATAACTTTTTCTTTTCTGAGTTATTTTGGGGTCTGCTTGCCGTCTCACCGGATTCAGCTGAATACCGTATGTTACAGAGCGACTGTCTATCTGACCTCCACAACACATGTTACTGGGTAACACAGTATCCCATAGTAAGACTGGTATTCGTTTACTATGGGATACATAATCATGTATACCATTATTATAAATTAAGAAGAACATACTCGTATATTATAAAGTAGCGCACCATACCTAAACGTGAAGGCTTTAACATTTACCTAAGGAACCCTAAAAATCACCTACTTAACACGCTCTCATCAATGTGTCAAACTTGTCACTCATATTGAAAAGAGACAACACATCCATAATATATAGCTATCTCTTTCTAACACGTTTGATGGACACAACACTTGGAATGACTTCTGACCTCATAATTACACTTTCTTGTTAGTATAAGATAATTATGTATATCTATGTAAATTTTAGATTATACTATAGAGTAGAAAAAGTTAAAACTGTAGAGCGACAAGCGCGGACATGCATAAATACCTTTAGGGCTTGACGTTTCGACCACGGCCTGTGTAACCCGGTCGAAACGTCAAGCCCTAAAGGTATTTATATGCATGTTCGCGCTAATCCCCGTTCTATAATATTACTATAAACATGCAGCGAGATAATTTAAAAGTTATTATTGTAGCGCGACTATCGCTTAAACTCCAGTGGACGAGTGTAAGGACTCTTTTAGCTGTTTGTAGTACATTCGTTTACTGATTTAAGTTATTTTAGCAACACAGACGTCATGCGAAAAATTATTCGAGTTTGAGATAATTTTGTTAATAGCCTCGGATAGCACGTTAAGCCGTAGTCCGACTGTCATACTATTATCTTTGGCAGTCGGGAAGTCAATTCTGACAACCAGTCTTACTATGGGATACTGTGTTACCCAGTAAAATGGGTTGAGGAAGGAGGTCAGATAAGCAGTCGTTCCGTAAAAAATACGGTATTTAGCCGAATACGGTAAGACCCCAACATAGTTGGTAAAAGGCTCGGGAGATGATGATATTTTTATTGAAGCAGTGCGCTCTATTTTGATTCAATATTTACGATGAAACTAGTTCATATTAGTTACGGTTCATACAAGTAGGCGCACTCTGTAATTTCTTGTCTATACTCTAAGGTTTATTTCTATGTGTTATTTTAATGTTAGCTTAACATAAAAGAAAGTGTTGATGGGAGACAGCCTTGTGCTAAGCTTTTGAACTAGAAAAATAGACGGATGGAAGAATTACAAATATTATAATTATAAGTTTTTGCCATTTGAAGAGTTCAATCAATGGAGCGAGATATCTCAAGTTGTTTTTATTCTTGTCCTAATGTCATTTAAGATCTAACATAACATATCATCACGCCTGCATCCCCGAAGAGGTAGGCAGAGGTGTACTAATGTACACCCATAGTTCGCCGATATGTTTAAGTTCCATGTAAGGGCGAGCCTATTGCCACTTACCGGGCACAAATCCAAACTCCGACCTACTACAGAGAATTTCATAGAAAAACCCAAAAACACTTGGGTCGACTTGGGAATCGAACCTAAGACCTCCAGCGTAGCAGTCGCGCTTAGCGCCACTAGGCCAATGAGGCAGTTACCTACCTATTTGCATAAAGAATAGAAGTATGATTTAGCATAATAGAGACATAAAAAGGTACAATATTTCAATGTGTAACTACCTTTTATTTTTAGGGCTTTTTGAAGCCCTAAAAATAAAAGGTAGTTAAAGCAAGTTTTGACTTGTAACATAAAACAAAGAATATCTTTGTACATTGCTTTATAGAATGCACGATTTGCCTCTATGTTTCTTCACTTTCAGTAGACTTTTGGTTAAGAAATAGTATTAAAATCTTGCCTAACGTGGAGTAAAAACCTATTTATAAAGTAAATCAAACTCAAAACATTCCTAAACAAAACTGAGTACGACCTACCTAAAAGCAACTCACTCAAAAATCATAAATAACATTCCAATTTCAAAACCCTTTTACAAACCATAAACTATAGAATAACCAACATGGCGATTTGCCGACAGTTGTCAAATTTCCCGCGCTCGTGGTAATCATTTTCAATTCTCGAACCACTGGGTTTTCTGTAAATAAACGAAGGTAGGGGTGCGGCGTTGCGTTTTGTCGCGATGTCGTGCTCGCGTTTGTCGCGTGTGATCAATTTATTATTTATTTTGGTGATAACTACGAAGGGAATAGTTGAATATAGATCATTTTGTAGTGGTTTGCCAAAGGTTAGTTGTAGTCAACGAGGTTGCATTTGAAACTATAGAGTGAGCCTATCAGAGTTTAAACCGTAAGCTCTAGTGTGAACAAGTGTTGTCGTGAATTATGTATGAAGATGGAGCTTGCCGTTTTAAAAAATCTATCTAAAACACTAATATTATCCTAACAATGTCAAAACCATCGATATTTTCTTGTACAAGTTCCTCGTTGCGCGAAAATTAAATTAAGTGAAAAACGTAATGTAGGTACTAGGATCAGACTAAAAACTGCTCTCGCTTGGCACAAGGCGAACCTAGCGATAGTAGCAGTCTATGCATATCATACGTCGATGGTTGTAGTGCTTATATCTTGAAAACGGAAGAGCTTGTTTCCCGATTTATGTTAACTGGTAAGACTGTATTTGTAATTTTCACCTCACATGTTATTTATTAGTTGTAGCATAAATAGGGACTTATCAACACAAATAATGCAATAATCAAGAAAATAGCAATATTTAGTCGCAAATCGTAAAATCAGACATCTACCCTAAAAAGTCTAACCTCCTTACCTTTAATACACATTCTTTGTTCCGAATTCAAATATCATTCACAAGACAAACATTAGAACACAATAAAGTAACTCACATCAAAAGACATTGGACTATGTACTGTATGGTATAGAAACTAAGACTGAATTTGCATTGGAAATAGAAATAAGTTAAGACGTTTAGAATTTGTGAAAGATTTTGCGTGGTTTTCATTGTGGGCTTATTTAGGGCTAGCGAACAGAGGTTATGACAATTATTTATTTATTTTGCAAAATTAAATTATTTATAACTTTAAATGAATATTAAATAAATATGGTGTAATTAGCAAAATAATATTGGGGAACGGGAAATGGTATGAAAATCATGAATAACAGAACTCAAAATTTTAAAGAAGCAATCTGATAACTGACTACATGTGTCCTTTCTTGGTATTCAAGCTCAGCATCCCATACTGAGTTTCATCAAAATCGTTCTAAGCAAGTATCAAATAAGCTTATCCCCCTGACCAATTTTACCAAAATCGGTCTTGCAGTTTATCCACGAAAGTGTAATAGACGGACAGAATTAACTTTTGCATTTATTATTATTAGTATGTAAGTTATGTTGAAGGATGATTTCAGATGATAGTAATATTATAGAACGAGGATTAGCGCGTACATGCTTAAATACCTTTAGGGCTTGACGTTTCGACCGGGTTACACCGGCCGTGGTCGCAAGCAGACTGAGTCTATTATATATTTAATTTAAGCATGTACGCGCTAATCCCCGTTCTATAATATTACTATAAACATGCAGCGCGATAGTTTAAAAGTTTAGATTTCAGATGATTTTTAAGCCTTGTTTTATCTTGATCTATTCAGTTGTCTGCTGTTAGGACAAATAATAAATAATCATACCTACCCAAAAGGTAATTAGTATAGATATATTGCACATAACAAATATATAAAAGGTGTATAAATAACAACAGAGCGAGCGCGGCCGGGAGGCGTAGCGTAGCTATTGTGGACGCACCTGGCTTCTCCCATTGTTGGGGCCACCATGCTTCAGTGTTTTATAGGATAAAATAATATGGATATTTTAGATAGATAAATAAGGCCTATTATAACTGTGTTCCCCAGTAAAATGTGTGTTGGTGATCAGATAGGCAGTCGCTCCATGTAAAATACGATATTCAGCTGAATCCGGTGAGACTGGTAGCCGACCCCAACATAGTTGGGAAAACGCTCGGGAGATGGTGATGTTAAATTATTTTTATTCGGGGCGGACATGAGTCCACTAATCAAAGGTCATGAAAATCGGTCCTCCTTTCCTCTTAAATAACCTTTTATTTTTCTACAGTATTATAACCCTCATTTTACGCATATCAGTCAAAAATAAAGATCATTTTATCTTACACTGGTCGTGTTTCACTAGTCTTTTAGTTCGATTGGTAAATTAATTTTTAAAGACTAAAATAATGTATGATAAAAGAATTATAAAAAGGCCCCCCTTTCTTTCTTCCAATACTATAATATCACATTATTTAAACTTTAAAGAACAAACATAATAAAATTAAATAGCACAATCTTATCATGCAACTCTTTGCTTTTAACTTTCTTCGCTAAAATATTTACGGTAATAATTATTTTGATAATATCTCCAATCTAATGGTGGTCACCCTACATCACCCCAAAATGGCGGACTCATATTCTATAATCTGTTGAACATTTTTCTTAATCTACTTCCATCGGGTTTCGGGGCGCGGTCCTAATGGCTATCATTATGTGTGCTCACCATGTTTTCTGTTAACCTCACGCCAGTTTACTTATTTTGGGTGAGCAGACAAAATTACTAATATAAACTTGTACTTTTAGATTTGTAGCATATTGTGAACTTGCCGCCAATTTTCACATAACCTCTCTAGCAAGATACACATGTATATAATTGGCAAAGGACACTTTAAATACCTGTAGTAAAGAAAAGTTTAAGAGTTTGTATTTAAGAAACTATGCCAGTCTTGGCATTTAAATTTCATTGCAATATTACATTATTACAACTTAAAGTCGTGTTGAGATTGAGCAAATTATGAGCTTATTAAAAATCCAATCAGTAAAATGGCGGTAAAAATCGGTCAATGTGCAGATTCACATGTTTTAAGGATTTCAGAAAACCTATGTACTTAAATATTTTATCACTACCCTTTCCTCAAAAATCAGCGCCAAAATAAACCGATTATCACCGAAATACCAAATCATATTATTGTAAACGAAAATATTATAATTCTGGGCTTAAAAAACATAAAAAATGTACAAAAAATTCGGGCATAAACAACTTATCAGACAAAAATATGAGGCGATTAATAAATACATTAAGCATTGATACGTTATGTCTCTTTCTATCACGTAATAGCGTCTCTTTCTAAGGTCATTTTGAAAATCGAACGCGGCATGAGTGCATGAAATTAGTCCCGCTCTTTCTTTCCCGCCGCGCCTGATTTGAATTTTTATATTATTTTTTTATTGAAAAGGACGACGCCATATTGGTTGTTTTTTTTTAATTATCAATAGCTTTGAAACATACGTTTTGGGTTTTTATGTAGGACGGAGAAGTCAGTAGTGTCATTTGGGGCTGATTGCTCTGTCTATAGGGTGGGATTTTTAGACGTAACATTATTTATTATTTAAATATATATATTTATATTTTCTTATGTATATTATAGTATATTTTAAAAGTACTTTAATAAAAGATGCATAGCTTAGGTTTTCATATAGTTAAATAATAATATTTTAATATAGGCGATTCTATTGTGCAGTAATAATACGCCAATCAAGCGAACTATGCATGAATAGTTTCTAGATATTGAAATATTAATAACCGGCTAAATATGTCTTCAAATGTCTCGTAATGTACTATATTTAATTATTAATTACTTCGTTTATTATCCATTGGATCAATGACCTATCTCGCTCTACAACGTAGATATTTAAAATATCGACAAAATATATTACTTTATTAATACACAATTAAATCTAATATAAGAACAAACTCTAACTATACTAAAATTAAAACTTACATAAATAAAAACTAAACGGCGTCAAAGAACTCATCGTCATCCTTGTCAGTGGCGGGGAACGTGCCCAGAAGGCTGGCAGGATTGCCACGTTGAATGGCTATGCCGATTCTCTGTGCAAGGAACAAACCAGTCCTAAAATATTAAATTACTCATAACTATAACAGGAACATGCTGTATCTATATATAACGATTTCAAAAATCCCCATTTACCCAAAATGTTGTTATTAAGTTTTTCTGTAAGAACCCAGCAGATGGTATCCATGTTTTTTCTCTATCCGCCACTCTAGAACTTTAATTACTCTCTGGCCTACCATAGATTGAAATCTTCATCTTTATAGAGTTTTAATACCTTACTAGTTTGTTTAGAGATTAAAGTTATTTGTTTTTGTGGCTTAAGATGCAGCTGCTGTTTATCTTTTACCTTTTTAAAACAATAACATATTAATTACTTTTTCAAATGGAAAAATAAAGCTGAAAAGATAGATTATTAAAAAAAAAACAATTTCATCTGTCAATTTCAAATCCTAACCTAAAAATTATAAGTCAACTAGCCACTATATTTACAACTAGCCGTGCCCCGCGGTTTCACCCGCGTTAATACCTATATCCTATGGGTCCCTAACTTTTTTGGAAATTTAATATAGCCTATGTTAACTACAGACAGTGTAGCTTCCCAACAGTGAAAGATTTTTTCAAATCGGTCATGTAGTTTCGGAGCCTATTCAATTCAAACAAACATTCAAATATTTCCTCTTTATAATATTAGTACAGAAAAATACTCAGTACTTTCCAACATATCTTTCAATATACATATTTAAAAATCTTTACATTAACGTATAAAAATACATACGTACACCAAAAGCCATTTAGTTCCGAAAACACAGGCTAACGAGCAATGAAATTAAGTTTTTAAACTACTCTGAATGCAACATGGCCGCATCGAATCAACCTTTTTTGTTGGCACCTTAATTGTAGGAGGGCTCGGCAGAGGCGGGTATTACTGAATCAAAAAACTCTCTCAATTTTGGTTTAAAAGTTTATTTAGTTTTGGGGTTTTGTAGAAAATATATCTACCTTATCTCGGAGTTTGGATTTGTGCCCGGTTAGTGGCAATAGGCTCGCCCCTATTACATGGGACCTAAACATATCGGCGAACTGTGGGTGTTCATTGGTACACCTCTGCCTAACCCTTCGGGGATACTGGCGTGATGGTATGTTATGTCATAGTAATATTATAGAACGGGGATTAGCGCGTACATGCTTAAATACCTTTAGGGCTTGACGAATCGACCGGGTTACACCGGCCGTGGTCGGAAGCAGACTGAAAGGTCTGTAAGCATGTACACGCTAATCCCCGTTCTATAATATTACTATAAACATGCAGCGAGTTTAAAAGTTATTATCTACCTTACTGTTAAAAATGTCAATGGTCAAGGATTTCATATCTAAATAAGATTTTTCTTACTGATCTTTAAAATAAGCTATGTCTCAGGAGAGTTGAGGAGGTGGAAAAGGAACTAGGCAGACAAAAGCGCGGCATATTCTTAGTTAAATTAAAAGATGGCTGAAGAAAACGAGTAGGTAATTCATTCATCGTTATTAACAGAACCTTGAAATAGGTCAAAAATAAATAATTGTGTAACTTTTTGTAACCAGTAAATAAAATAAAAGGAGAAATTACGTTTCGAAGAACAAAACGAACTTAAAATAGTGTATTAGGTAATTAAATTAGGACGATGAAATGAAGATAATAATATAATTATTTACCTTACTCTTAGTACTACGCCATTCCAAAATATTAAAACCAAATTAATTATTTTCTTACGTCAATAAATAAGATGAGACAGCTAAAATCTTTATAACACTAAAAACAAAACTAGAAAAATATCAAAGAGCATAAATAAAAAATAAACAAACTTTTTATTGAAACTCCGTTCTATTTTCAAGAATGAGGTCGAATTCATTAAAATTTATTTCTTGGCAACCCTGCTTAAAGGTGTGTTGTTTGTGTGTGTTTATCCATGATGGTTCTGTATAATTGTTTTATTACGACGAGCCTGTTGGTCTAGTGGTTAGTGACCCTGACTGCTATACCGGAGGCCGTGGTCATTCCCACCCAGGACAAATGTTTGTGTGATGAGCACGATCATTTGTTCTGTGTCTGGGTGTAATTTATCTATACTATGCATGTATTTAGAAATATATAAGTATGTTTATCAGTAGTCTGGTTACCATAACACAAGCTCTGCTTAGCTTGGGATCAGATAACCGTGTGTGAGATGTCCCAGGATATTATATTATTATTTGCGTTTCGGAAAATTGCTACTGTTTTGGTAAAACTTAAAATTTACTTTTAATTTTTTGGAAATAAAAGTATTACGGAGCTGTTAAAATCTGTAGGTGTTTAGGCTACTTATTATTTTGTACGAACAATTTTAAATGCTCTACAAATCCTTTATAATCATCATCTCCCGAGCCTTTTCCCAACTATGTTGAGGTCGGTTATCAGTCTTACCGGATTCAGCTGATTACTGTATTTTACATGGTGCGACTGCCTATCTGGGGCCCAAGTCTGCTATTTACACTCGGTTCAATGTCTTCATAGTGTCGTGCCAGCAGAGCCATTTTCGGAAAATTGGTATTCTACTAAACGTCAAAACGTCAAAATTGCGCATTGGAACGATTCGGTTCAATGTTCAACGACTGTGACCAATAGTTCATACATTTTGACGTTTTGACGTTTAGTAGAATACCAATTTTCTGAAAATGGCTCTGCTGGCACGACACTATGAAGACATTGAACCGAGTGTAAATAGCAGACTTGGGCCCCTGACCTCCACAACCCATTTTACTGGGAAACACAGTATCCCATAGTAAGACTGGTTGTCCGAATTGACTAAACATCTGCCAAAGACACGGGACCTACGGCTTAACGTGCTATCCGAGTCACGGATGGGCCTTGGTATGTTCCCGAAACGGTCACCCATCCACAGACCAACCGTGGCGAGCGCGGCTTAACCTGTGTTTATCGGTCAAACCGTAGGGCTTACACATAGCCACGAGCAATACACTTAACTAACCTAAGTGCCTTAAAATTAGGACCAGTTAACAGAAAATCATTAAGATTGAAACACATTTACTATAAATAAACCTCTTTACCAAGAAAATCGTTTAAAATCCAAATTGTCTTTACATTATGCATGTTGATTAGGTTACCTGTTAGTGATTCTCAGAAATCTAGACTTTATAGCTAATCCTAGATCTAGACTTAACTGTAGGATTAATTGGTAAATGTTTTATAAACTTTTTTAGGTTATTTAGCTACTTAAACACTGCTTTAGTAAGTAGCTACCTGAATCCTTTAATTCACCTAGGTACATAAATTTAAAATTTCAAGTTAGATCTTCGTGGTCGAGGTGCGTACACTTCGGTTTTCAAGGTGTCGCTAGCTATGCGGTCTCGTGTTCGATCCCTAGACGGGTCAAAGTAGAATATCACTTTGCTACATACCTCTGTTTTCTTAACACAAGTGCTTTAGCTACTTACTTAGGTTCAAAGTAATGTAAGTGTCGTCCACATTCATTATTATACTATTTATTTATCTTTTATATGTCGTTAGTGTCATGTAGTCAGATAAAGAGGCTAGGATTTAAATAACTTTTCGTGTTAAGGGTATTACCTTGCCCAATGACCTTGAAGATTTGAGCTTTGTACTAGTATTTTTTATTCTAGCGCCACCTACCGACCAACGATCATACTACAATAAAACAAAGTGCAGATTAAGCAGTGTCGCAGATGTGTCGCAAAGTTTTC
This sequence comes from Autographa gamma, assembly GCA_905146925.1. Taxonomy (NCBI): domain Eukaryota; kingdom Metazoa; phylum Arthropoda; class Insecta; order Lepidoptera; family Noctuidae; genus Autographa; species Autographa gamma. The sequence continues at coordinate 5,292,766 of LR989877.1, read as the reverse complement.
ATCATTTTTGCCTATTTTATTCGCTCTCTGAGAGATCTAATGTTATTCCTCTAGTTTCAAAATATTTATATAATAAGAACTACACGATGCACTTTGCTTGCTGACTTAGTTTTCATTCTAACAAATTATACAAGCTGAAGGTCTGATGATGACCAGGTAAGTGCTTACTGGTTCTCAGTAACGGGAATAGTTAGGAGGACCTAGCTTTCAACATTTATCTTTGAGAGCACGGGTGCTAGTACATGATCAATTTTATAAAAATATTTAATTAATGGAGTCAATGAAGAAACATCACCGATCTTGATGATTATTTTTGTTTAGGTGGTTTTTTAACAAAATAATATTATAAATCTCCAAACTATTTTAATAAATAACTAAAAATATTATTTTTAAAACGTATACATATTTAACCATCCATAATATCAAGAAATATTTACTAGATACTTTTATACCTATAATCATACAAATATGAATTTTAGGCTCCGTCATAGTTGCGAAACGAACAAAGGGACGGGGCGCGGCGCGGCTCGTCGGCGCACAAAACATCGAGTCGCGCGAGCCTCCGTTGCCAATGCAAACGAAGCGCGCGCGCCTCCTTTGCGCGCGTTGAAGCCCTGCCGCGCCGTTTTGGCGCGCGATAGCTAGTGTAGCTAGGGTCACTACTGTACTTACAAATATTTATATGTATATGGTACTTTACTATGTTATATTATTATATTATACTTCAGGTAAATAATCATTGATGTTTATTTGGGTACATATTTGTATATCGAAAGTTAAAATACCTACGTTTAAAATGTGAATTTTCAAAACATTGAAAACATAAATATCGAATGACCATAATAACCGATTACAAAAAAGAACCGAATATAAATCTTAAATATGGTTTTCTTAGGGGCTACACAGGTAGCACCAGCAAATTCAAATAACAAAGGAATCATTAAAATCGGTTGACCCAGTCGAAAGTTCTGTGATAACGACCTTTAAAAAAAAACAATCGCATTGAGTAGGTACTTACCTAGTTTTTTGAAGTCGGTTAAAAATTAAAATTGTTTAGATTTGACTTGGAATACTGTTGAATATAATTAACGTTATATGTACATAATAAATATAAAAATATACATTTTGTAACATTTATAAGTTTATATTTTATTTTACCAAGTCTTATTTTAGCAAGCTTGCTAACCCTGCCTGTAGTTACGCACACAAGTGCGCGTGTCCATCGCATTACAAATTACAACTAGGAACAACTTTCGTCTGGCTGAACCGATTTTGATAATTGTTTTTTTATTCGAAAGCTGGTGCTTCCCACACCACTTGAAATAATAAGAAATAAATATAAGACTTATTACGAAGCGGTTTTTAATGTAAGAATTATAATTTTCGTTGAAATAAAACTACTTTTACGGATTTTATCGCGGTTTGTACCTATTTAGATTTTGGGTCCGGGCGTTTTGACACCTTTGCAAGTAGGTATCATGGTCACAGGCATACTGAGGTGGAGTTCGTCTTGAGGGTTGATGTTGCTTTTTTACTTTAGTAAGTAAACAAAAGAAATCAATATTATAACTTACATTGGCGGTCAATGATATTTTAATATTGGCGGTCATATATTATGTTCCTTCGATATTTAATTTTTCGATCTTTTGAACATTGAATTTTTACCCGTAGGTATTTTAATTTTCGATATTAAAATATGTACCAGGTACCCTTATTTTTATTTTGCTAGGGTTTGTTTAAACACACTTTTCGGTTCAGAATCGTTAATAGTTTCGAAATATAAAGAATTTACATATTTTTTTTTCTATCCACCACGAAAGAAGTTTAGAAACCTAGATAGGTAACAATATAGAAACACATAAATGAGGCAGTGCGCGCACGCACACAACTAGGTACAAAATAAGTACCAGCCGACAGCTTCAGCGAGGTCGTTGAACTTATCGAGTATAACGACTTATATATTTTTTATGACAATTTTAAAATAACTCCACAATAAAATAATCATCAACTATCACGTAAAATCGGTGCTGTTATTGAGAATTTAGAGGTGAAATGCTCCATTGACTCAAAAACAATAAAAAATAAAATCACTAGAAAATAATGTACTATTTATGGTAGGTACAGCTCGGCCACGCTTCACCTTACATTTATTCTTATATTTAGGCATAGTTAGGCTTACTCTATGATAGGTTCAAAAAACTAAACGGAATTACAAACTACTTTTTATATATTTACAAACGTAATTACTGTTGTTTTATTACGAAATATTTATATTTATACTATTTACAATATGATTTCATTCAAAAATCATTCAAAACGAGAAGTTTTAGTTTTTATTTGGAAAAAATAACGCGCGTATGGTCCACCCGTCACAAGAGTCATCGAGACACTGTTGTATTGCGTCCCGAGTACGCGTCACAGGCCGTAGCGGGGGTGCTCCAGCGGGGTACTGGCTAGGATTCGGGTTTTTATTCATTATTAAGAAATGTGAGAAGAAATAAGAATAAAAAAACAATACAAATTGTAAAATACGTCACTACCTATTTTATGGTACAAAATTCACGCCAAACTATTCAGCCGTTATAGAGAAAATTTACAATTTACGTTGAAAAAGGCACCATTTAAATATTTTTTCTTCCAAATTTGGGAAAGTTTATCAATATTTTAAACAATACCATGTATTTGTGACACCCTTAAGTATACCATATATTTTTCATGTGGAAAACGCACGAGAGGATTCATCTACAATCTTCTTTAAAGTTACAGTGTTTTTGGAATTTGAGCGCGGTAATCCCCTTAATATTTTTGCCAGAATTTCGTATCATCATGGTGATCAGATTAAAAGTACCTGGATGGTCCCATCGTTAGTCTTATCCTAAAAACTGTGTGAAAATTATATTAAATACTAAAAATTATAATTAAAACCAATATTCTAATCTTAAAGAATACATTAGCCTTCCGTTTCTAGCTACAAACTTGACATTGTATTGTAGACGTTAATTAAGCCATAACTTAAAAAGAAATATAAACTAGAACAAGTTTAACATTGCAACAAAGAACACATTCATAATGATAATATCACGAATGGCGGACAAACTGGTCAGATGTCTTGAATAAATACATATTTAATATAACTAATGTGCTTCTACTAATAATACATAGCATATCATCACGCCTGTATCCCCGAAGGGGTAGGCAGAGGTGTACCAATGTACACCCACTGTTCGCCGATATGTTTAGGTCCCATGTAATAGGGGGCGAGCCTATTGCCGCTAACCGGGCACAAATCCAAACTTCGACCTGCTACTGAGAATTTCATAGAAAAACCCAATAAATCCTTGGTCGACTTGGGAATCGAACCCAAGACCTCTTAGCGTAGCTGTCGTGCTTAGCACCACTAGGCCAACGAGGCAGTAATACTAATAATAATACCTACTTAAAGTATTCTAAATGCCATCTGTGATAAAAACATTATTTTAAATAACAATAATTAAAAAAAAACACATTTACGAGCGAACCCTAAATTTTACCAATTCCCTATAATCAAAGCCGGTGATTAAAAAAACAAATCCTTAAGCATAAATTAATAACGTCATCCCGTAATATTCATTACCTTTAAAAATAGAACGATCCCCTTAAAGACAAAGACAGCAATATCCCGATCGATCTATAACGTACGACGTTTACACGCGTTAGAAAGAGATGACAATAGCTTTAGTTGTTGTGTGAGAATAGAGTAGGCTACGCGTCATTGGCTGATATTTCCCGCGCGCAGGGCGTCGCCGTTTTCCCGCCATAAATTGAGTTGTTGACACATTGATAATGAGGTTATGTTTTAATATTAAGCTTTTTTTCTCTCGCACGAAATTATAAGCTGGGGGAAAATAATTATTGTTATGATTCGTGTTCAAATGAGCTACGTGTGTGGTCCGGTCAGGTTACTTGTAATTAAAGTGTTTCGCTCAGCACAGCCTTGTTTAATGCCGGCTAGAGGTGTGCTAACATTTTTAGCTTTTCTGCGACGACGTACGGTTTTATTTGCGCGGTAAAATGACTATTCATTTTGAGTATGTTTTGTGTCAACAATATTGTATTTTGTATTGACGATGATTGTGTGGCTTTACTGGCTGTTTAAAGTAAAGGATGCCGTCTATGAGTTTATTTATTGTTTTCTCTTTGAAGCTTTTTGTTAAACCGCAGTTTCGTAAGGTGTATAATAACTGTTTGCTGGTTAATAGAATAGATTTTGTGCTTTTTTCTTACCTACCCATTTCTAGAAGTAACAATCATCTATATTATTTTTATCAGAGAAATTCATTCGTGTAAAGCGACCTTATTGGTCGCTTTACACGAAATGCTCTCCCAGTAAGTCAGTGATCACCGCACACGGACTGCGCGAGCTGTTAATACCGACTACTTAAAACAACCACCGAGCTGTTAATACTGACTACTAAAATACTCTTTAAATTACAATCGAATCAGTAGCAACAAAAATACTGCCAATTTTGAAAAACTAAAACAGCTGAATTATAAAAAGACTATTTAGCTAGGCCCAAGCGTTGTGATCAATTCTCGTTCTCTGTATGAGAGGTCTGCAGTGGGACAGTTACAGGCTGGTTACAAATTTCGCAAAGAAAGTATTCAAAAGACAAAAAAAATATATATTCTTATTTAAAAATATAGTTTTTGTTTTACAATTACCGACGGTTAGACATTTACGGGTTAAATGTTTTAGTATTTAATCCAGTCTTACTTATAACTTCCTGAAAAAGATTAATTACTTGTTTAGAATTATTCCGTTTTATAATTGTTTCGTTTTAGTTTTTATAATAAAAAGAGATAAGTTATTTGTTTCTAAATGAGTTTGAACAGGTTTTGTTGAAAAACAATGGATGGCTTCAGATATTTTAATTAGACATTGTAATCTGCTTGATAAATATTATTTTAGTATTTTACTATTTGAGTTCAAATGGGCTTTTATTCCTTCATCTAAAAAGTGTCAATTTTTTATTCTTAACTAATTATATTTTATGTTATATTTGTAATAAGTAACTAAGTCATTAATTACCTAAATCAATATTAATATTATCTATAAGTAAATAATAATAGTTGTAAGCGTTTGTTATAAATTGTAAATATTTATTAATTAAATAAAAATATCTAAAATCATTTCTCTTCTTAACAGAAAAGTTTAAAATCAATAAAATAAAGTCAAGCGGCCAACCGCGGCATTTTCGCGCCCCACGATTCCAATTTCAAAACAACGCAGTAAAATGGCGACAATCTAACATTCATCGATATTATTGTTATTTCAAACGATTGTAAGCGTTTATTTATTTCACGCTTGATCTGAAATCAAGTCAGCAATACAGTACAATTCAACACACGTCAAAAGTTTCCAATCCACAATTAATTCGCCTCTATTACAAAGCAATAAGGCTGGTATTAGCAAAGCAAATTTTCTTTAGTCCTTTAGTTGATTTTACATTTGAAATAATGAAAAATATCCACGGATTTATATTTCGTATTTCTCGTTAACTTTACGTATAATGGTTGACTTCTATTTCCCGATTTCAATTGTTTTTTACTTTTACTGATGTTTGTATTAAAACTTGTAAGCTGAGATTTCCTGTATTTTCGATTTTGACAGTTGTGAATGACACTTTTGTTTTTTTGGAGGTAGAATTTGGGAATGGTAATTGGTGTTCAGCCAATGTTATCAGCAGCAGACGAAAGAGTTGAAAATTCATACATTATTTAAGTTTTTATTTAAAACATAACAACATATTAAATCCAACAATGTCAGTTGATAGACGAAAGAGTTAATTATTTACAACTTTCACACTATTTAGGTTTTATATTTATAATAATATAACAATAAAATAATATTCAATTAAAAATATACATGTTTAACATTTTATTCCGATCCAACAGACAAACTACATCAAAAATAGTTTAGTTACACATCGTATAAGTTCTAAAAGATACCTTGTACTTTATAAATAAATAATAATATGAGTTAAAATAAATTAAATTCCTTGAAAAAGAGACATTTAAAAAACTTCCATTAACTACTTTCTAACACACAGGAAACTTAAAGTTCACAAAAGAGTTCTAATTAAAATTGCTTCACTGACAGTTTAATAAAACCTTAACACTTTCCTTTAACTTCATAATTATTATAGTTTATAATTAAAATGTCTATCACTTAAACTGTCTGTCATAACACCTGTATTCTTTGAAAGTTTTTTAAAGGTGTATTTTTATTTTCAAAGTTCCATGTAAAAGGGGCTAGTGTTTTCGTATTAATCGGTTAATAATAAATGAGTAACTGACAAGTTTTAAGTATGTGTTACCTAGTTAGGCTATGGAGGTTTAAAGACAGTCGCTCTATAAAATACTGGTGTTTAACTGAAAATGGCGTGTCCGATCGACTATAATATAGAATAAGTGCTTGAGGGTTTTTATTAAGCGATTAATACCTATTGCTATTGTTAAATTAAGGGTATATCTTGTTTTTTTTTGTCGATATCTTTGCAATTAAACTGAGCGTGGACTTTGACTGCTTTACCGGACTTTTGGCGAGAACCTTAAGGCCTCCAGTCAGAGCAATGAAGAAAAATGTAATGTAGAAAGGTGTAACATATCATGCTTGAAACACTCTTAAGCATTAAGTAAAAAACCAAACCTACAAAATTTGCAAAAAGTATAGTTTAGTAGGTCTTCGTTTTTAAATAGATGTTTAGATTATATTTGCCACATTTAGTGTACAAGTTTAAGATATAAGGTACAATAAGACTGTCATGTCTTTAAATACAAAAGTTAATAAATAAAATATGAGAAAGAAAAAAAAACGTTAAGTATCATTTATAATCTGATCTCTGCTTTAGCAAACCGTCCGTCTAATTTTCTTAGACACTATTACCATACTCACCATCACCTTTGGAAAAATATTTGAAACCACCTGTAACGGACTATTTACTCTCAAACCATTTAACAAAGGCGTTAGAAATCAAATTTGGCACGCGTAACTCTGAACCCAGTAGTGCTGAACACAATAACAAGACAATGTCACAAACACACTTACTTCAAAACAAAATAAAACAAAAAAGTTTCACACAAAAGAGGCTTATTCAAAACACGTATTCGCAACGGTGTAAACACGCTATTGTCTATGGCCAGGTGACAGAGACAATTCGGGAGGTTTTTTTTAAACGAGCTGACAAGGTTAACGTCAATATTTTGGCGCGATTTTCTACGCAGTGGGTGTTTGGATTTCAGCTAGTAATGTCTGTAATGTCCTGTGGTAGGGTCCAAAGGGAATTTGGGGAGTCTTTACAAGTTGTGTGACATGGAAATTTACACGGTTTGATATAATGAGTTGGAACGTTTAGTTCCAACAATGTAGTGCATGACGCGTTTTTGCAAAGTATTTGGAATAATGTAACTTGGCATCAAGATTCTACATGATATTTAAACGAATTTCCTAAAAAGATTATCAATTTCTTAAATTTGCTTGAAAACAGATACAAAATTTCAGTTGGAAAGGCTTTTGAACTGTAAACCTACAAAATATATCTACCTATGTGTCACAAATATGACTAGGTTATCTGAAGACCTAATTGGCTAATAGCCAAGTCATATCTCACGGATGTAGTTGATAAAATATGCTATAATATATAAATAAAAACCCTCTACATTACCTGGTAAAGCTACCCAATGCGATAAAATATATTCGAGAAAGCAGTACGAAGTGTAGTGGTTAGGGACCCTGACTGCTATACCGGAGGTCGTGGGTTCGATTTCTACCCAGAACAAATGTTTGTGTGATGAGCACGATCATTTGTTCGGTGTCTGGGTGTTGTTATCTATAGTACGTATGTATTTAGAAATATATAAGTATGTTTATCAGTTGTCTGGTTACCATAACACAAGCTCTGCTTAGTTTGGGATCAGATAACCGTGTGTGAGATGTCCCGGAATATTATTATTATTACTTAAACAAATTGTGGACGTAGGTGTAAAACAGCCGTACGATGGGAATTAAAAACTAAATGTTTACGGAGATAAAATGCGTAAAAAGTAGTTTTATTTCGACTTATCTAGTTTATTTCATTCCGTGCGTCTCGTCCGTCAATTCCCAATGTAATTAGATTCCTTTGAATCCAGCTTTGTTAATTAACAAATATATTTAATCGAAATTTTCTTTTTAATTAGTAATGTCCCTAACGTCAGTATTTGTTTCACAAAACTCGATTACTTCGCTTAAACACGGAAATATGGCGTTTACCTTTAAATATAGGCCTCATTGTCAATTTTGTGGTGCATTCATACGCCTAATAAGTCACGCTTGTCTCAAATAAAACAGATTTAAAACTCACGGCAGGTCTCTAAGACGCCATTGTTGTTTCAAAACAAACTTAAAAATGCAGCTGTCAAAATGAATTTCGTTTTAAATCTCGAACATTAACGAGTTCGTCGACCGCAAAAACAAGTTTGTTACATATTTTGGCGTAAATTTTCGCGGTAAATTGATTATCAAGTGTTTTGACTTTTTTTTTTCTATTTGTTGACGTTTACGGTTCATGACTGATTGCGGTTTTTTTATTCGTGACGAATTTAACGGTAAGAAAAAGTATTTCTTTGTTAGTTTAAAGGTAAAATACCTGTAGTGTGACTAAATAGGTAGGTATGTGTGTTTAATTTTAAAATTGCACTTATTTCTTTGAATCCTTTTATACAACCAGGTTTAATTATTATAATTAGGTACTTATTCCTTCGTCTATTGCTAGTCAGCGTTGATTACAGGACCATGACTGGTTTTTGTATTACTCTATCAGGTTTTCCCGCCGTTTATGGCACATTTCTACTTCATACCGAGCTAATGGCATCTCACTTCCTTATTAACAGACAGCTAGATCGCAATCTGTTATCTATTCCAACGATTAACTATGGTAATGAGTATTAAAAACTAAATTAACTATTCTCCTATAACAAAAACGTCTAAAACACTCCATTTCCTAGCTAAGGTGCGTAAGGTAAAACCTTTTTGGAATTTAAAAACAAAACAAAAGGAATTGTCTTTTCTATTCCATATTCAAATAAACAATATGTTTGCGGCTGTAATCGAAAACAAAGTGCCCTCAAACGTTTGACAGACGAGAACGTTCCTATTTCAAAGGGCGCGAAATTGATTTTGGTCAAAGTAAAAATGTCTGTCTTGAATTCCTTTTGTTTTATACAAGTGTTTGTAGAAAAGGATGCATGTGAAATAAGATTGCCCTTTTTATATACAGAATAATATTAAATTTTGCAAATTACTCTCTTAGTTACTCGTAAGACAAATCTGATGGTGAAGAAACCCTGAATAATTAAATCGGAAATCGTAAGGCGATGATCAATGTTTGTTAAATCTTTACCCCTAAGAATAAGCTTGTCTGTCTAGTTCAAAATAAACTTAACCGATTGAATTATTTTGTAGAGTAATAATTATGTGCGGAAAGATTATGTATTTAAGCCAAAAAATATGAGGAAACTATATATGAAACTGTAGAAAACACCGGGTTAAACAGGCCGCGGTCGCAAGTAACTGTCTAAAAAACATACTACTATATATCTAAACAAGCAAAAAAACTTTAAAACACTAAACCAGTAAACATATTACCAACACAAGCGAAAACTCCGCAGATAATAACATAAACCATTCTTATCTCGGATCTTAAACTTGAAAAAACCCTTTTTGATCCCCATTTCCACCGGCACCCATTTTGGCCGACAGTCGGCAAATAAAAAACAGGGTCTCGATATATTCTAAATACAAGTCAGTGGTCGGTCACTGTACTTGACATTGTGCCTGATTTTCGTATTCTTCCCACAATAAAATCTAATTTTAATGGACTGCCTCGTTGGCCTAGTGGTGCTAACCGCGACTGCTACGCTAGAGGTCTTGTATTTGATTCTCAAGTCGACCAAGGTGTTATTGGGTTTTTCTATAAAATTCTCAGTAGCAGGTCGAAGTTTGGATTTGTGCCCGGTTAGTGGCAATAGGCTCGCCCTCTATTACATGGGACCTAAACATATCGGCGAACTGTTTTGTACATTGGTACACCTCTGCCTAACCCTTCGGGGATACAGGCGTGATGATATGTTATGTTTATAAAATCTAATTGAACTCTCGAAGAGAATGATCGTAATCACCAATAAAATGACCGTAATGACAGTTAGCAGAATGCCAACTATCGTAAAAATGACCAAATGAAGCAGGCCATTCGGTCAATTGAAGCAACTCTTAAATATCGGGATGAGGTATCAGTATGGCAACACAAAAAAGAGATATATTTTGACAGTTAACACAATAGAAGACCGTATCGCCGCGTGTTGCCTCTAATCGGTTTTAGAACCACGGCGCGCGGTAAATACTTAAGGCCTTATATTTTATTCTTGTTATTGATTCTTGTAAGGTTGCCGGTTTTTGAAGTCTATTTTGTGTAAATAATGTTGTTTTTATATAGATATTTTGTTGTGGATGTTAATGATGTTTTCTAAGACTCAAAAGTACAAGTAAAGTTGTGACGAAATGTAACGTGAAGTGGTGTAAGTAGTAATATAGCTACTTACTTTGGGTTCAGAGCAATGTATGTATTCATTTATGTTACACTAGCTGTGTCCCGCGGTTTCACCCGCTTGAATGACAATTCATTCACTATCTTTATAAATTATAGCCTATGTGTTATTCCGATGTATAAGCTACATAAGTGTAAAGTTTCATTAAAATACATTCAGTAGTTTTTGCGTGAAAGAGTAACAAACACCCACACATCCATTCTCACAAACTTTCACATTTATGATATTAGTAGTAAGCCTTAACCCTTCCTCAATCTCGACGCAAAACGAAAGTAATTGTTTTCAATTCGTATTGCTTTTTTCAAACTATACAATATCGCTTAATTACATACCTACCTATACTAGCTGTACCCGGCCCATTGCATTGCAATTTTTCCTACCTAGCACCTGCCTACTACCACTAAGCTACACCACCTACTACCACTTAGGGGTATGAAAAATAGATAGTACCCGATTCTCAGACCTACTAAATATGCAAATAAAATTTCATAAAAATCGGTGAAGCCGTTTCGGAGGAGTATGATAACTAACATTGTGACACGAGAATTTTATATACTCGTAAAAGAAAGATTTATTTTATTATTTATTTATTTATTCACCAACATAACATCTTGACAGTTTACACTAAAGCGATGCCATGAGTACCTATTCTTATGAACTACATTATAAACTAGAATATAAAAAACATAACACTTAATCAATCTATCAAAATATTACAAAATCAAATTTTTTACAAAAAATAATGATGACTAAGTATGTACTCCTATACCGTAGTGATTCCAACAACACCTTTATAAACTTTCTCTATCCTATTATTGAGATAATTAGCGCGCCGCGGGGGGTAATAGGTCATTAAACCAGCCATTTTGGATTTAAAGAACAAATAATAATAGAAAATATGTAAAAAAGTATATTGATTTGTTGTGTTTTTATACTCCAGTCTTACTATGAGATACTGTGTTCCCAGTAAAATGTGTTGTGGAGGTCAGATAGGCAGTCGCTCTGTAACATACAGTGTTCAGCTGAATCCGGTGAGACTGGAAGCCGACCATAACACAATTGAGAAAAGGCTCGGGTGATGATGATGTATTGCTTTTTATATAGTCTTAAGAATATTTTCAATTTAAATGGGAATCGGCGGAATGGCTAGCGACCTAGCGACTTATTTTGTTAATAGTAAAAGTCCTTATATAAGATGTAGCTTAAAGCTAAGCTGATGAGAGCAGTCGTCATAGTTTGTATTATTAAAGAGAAATGGCAAATTCTTCCAACAATTAAATACTATTTAATAATAAATACAAATATGCTTTCGTACAAAATCCTGTGCTTTCTTTCAGGTCGTCGCGCGTCGCGTCGGCACGTCCCATCGGACTACGCGAGAAAGAATAAATGGACACCACATCTTACCAGGTAAGTATTTAATTATATCTTGAGATTCCGTTTATCCATTATTCTATCAATCTAGACTGATACCCAATAATTGAAACAATAAATCTTACAACTAAAAACCGACTTCAAATAAAAAAAGAATCATCAAAATCAGTTCACCCAGTCGAAAATTCTGAGGTAACAAACATAGAAAAAATATACGTCGAATTGAATACCTCCTTTTTGTAGTCGGTAAATAACAGCGCAGCACCTTAAAACTATCAACGACGATCTGAAACACTTATTTCCACACATTTTCACACTTACCAAATTACCAACATGGTCCAGTGTGTACACGGCTATTGGCCAACGTGTATCACCTGTCTGGAGTCATAATTAACATCACTGGCTGGGAATCACGTGTCAATCACATGGTAATATAGTCTGTGGTCATTATAAAGAAAATGTAAAGGTACAGAATTTTTAGGGTCCGGTAAGCAAAGGGTGATTATGAAACCCTTTAAGTAAACTTTTGGGCACATTTCTCGCCATTGACAAGGATGACGATGAATTATTTGGACGAGTATTAGTTTTATTCATTTATATAAGTTTTAATTTTGGTATAGCTGTAAGTGTTTGTTGTTATATATAATATACTTTAAGTGAGCCACTGTATTGTTTATAAGTCTGTATGCAATGCGACGTTTAAATATTTTGTAATAAAATTTTTTATTTGATAATTTATGCACTCCTTCTTTAGTGTCATTGATTAAACTCAAACTTTAATTGGCAAATAAGTTGCACTTAATTCTCTGTATAGAAAAAAGGATTTCATGTCAAAAGGCATTTTAATATTGAAAGATTAATTTAAAAAAAATAATAATTTTGAAAGATGGCGGGTTAATATTGTGATAGCAGGTTTTGGTTGATAGCAGCTTTAATAGCAGGATCTATGTGAAAATGTCATGCGCTATGTAATAAACAACTGCAACATGGCACAAATTTATTTAAAAATAATCGCTTTAACTGGTTTGATACCTAGATAATGCACAATTCTAAAGGCAATACATTATTTTAACTAAAATTAAGATGATAGTCGTCCGGAACCTTTTTTGCACAAGTCCGTCTCGCACTTAGTTAATTATTGTGTATGTAACGCAAATACACAAAGCGAAAAGATATGTACCTTTAAAACATAGCACTTATGTGTTGTAGACACTTTACTTCACACATATTTCGATTATTAATAATAAATAACATTCCAGTACCTACATTAATTTTTAAACCTTCGGTCGCCCGCGTCTCCGCCCGCCTGGATGTCGGTTGTATCCGAAAAACCCAAATATCTTACAGAACCCTATTTTATTTCAAAATAAAATTGAGCCTATGTTACTCGTGGATAATTTAGCTTACGAATGGTGAAAGAATTTTTAAAATCGGTCCATTAGTTTTTGAGCCTATTCATAACAACCAAACAAACAAATGCTCCTCTTTGTAGTATTATTATAGATCATAGAAGATAGATTATTAGTGAAGACAAAATTTAAATGCTAGAATATTAATTAATGAGTGGCCTTTAGAGTGGGAGTTCTTGTTAAGAAATAACGAGCGTTGCAATGACAGCAAGTTAGAAATTTTCGAAAATTAAATCTAAGTTAATCTACAAGCTATAAAATAACTAAAACAGTACATAATTATGTCATAGTACCAAGATAATAATTTAATCTTAAAGGAGGAGATAAAAGGCGAGATCTTAAACGGTAACAAAATTTATTTAAGAAACATACAAATAGAGTATTCCTAAACCAAACAACACATTTAAGAACTCCTTAAGTAATTTAAAGACACAATATAGTAACCAGCGAACACTAAGGCATTTCAATTATAATTCATGGCAACCCCATCTCCGCCAATTATCTCAACATAATTACTTGCCACGCTTTTAGTTGGCAACACTGTAATTATCCTATTACTTTGACGTTCGGTCGCAAGTAATGGCGGTAAAGAAGTCATATTTTATAGAAGGCATTCCTTAAGTGTAGGCCCTTTTAGGTTGGCAGCATTGGAATAATTAGTTCGTTTAAAAGGTCACAACTATCAGATAATTTGATCTGAATATTTTATTAATGATGGCCGATAATTGTCATACTGAAAGGCGTCGTTTAATTTAAGTAAAATCATTTAGTAGGTATAATATAACTGCCTCGTTGGCCTAGTGGCGCTAAGTGCGACTGCTACGCTAGAGGTCTTGGGTTCGATTCCCAGGTCGACCAAGGTGTTAATGGGTTTTTCTATGAAATTCTCGGTGGCAGGTCGGAGTTTGGATTTGTGCCCGGTTAGTGGCAATAGGCTCGCCCCCTATTACATGGGACCTAAACATATTGGCGAACTGTGGGTGTAAATTGGTACACCTCTGCCTAACCCTTCGGGGATACAGGCGTGATGATATGTTATGTTACAATTTAACAGCACGGCTAATCTCATGGTATGGTGCCCCAACTAGCACTGCGCTCGGTGCTGCGGGCGAGCATCCCCGCTGGCGACACATATTGGTGTTTGTAGATGAATAAAATAAAAGAAAAAAACCTTTTGGGACTTAACTGTATTTTTTGGAAAACGCTATTATGCTGAATGCTATAAACATACAGCTAAGAAACATCTTGGTCACTTATAATAATTTATAACAATTTTATAATAAAAACCCGCATCAAAATTGTTCTTATCGCTTTGAAGCTACGATTGCACAAACACATTTTCAACCGACTTCAAAAAAAGGAGGAGCTTCTCTATTCGGCTGTATTATTGAAACTTATATCTTTTGACCAGATTAATCAAAACAGGGCAATACATTTAAGAGCTACCGCGATACAGACAGACATAGATAGGATATTTCTAAGAATACCCCTCTTTTTTCACCGTAGTAAAATGGTGATGGCAATAGGCTCGCCCCCTGTTACATGGGACCTAAACATATCGGCGAACTGTGAGTGTACATTGGTACACCTCTGCCTACCCCTTCGGGGATACAGGCGTGATGATATGTTACATGTATGTTTTGGTATAATGAAATAGGTTTGTTGTAAACCTTTGCCTTAATGATAATAAATCTCAATTGCTTTTCTTATCCGTTGTATCGCTAGGTTTCAGTCTGGTTCTAGATTTATATTATAATCTAGACTGTTACATCTTTACGCCTAGATTTCTAGAATTTAAGCTAAAAGCTCTTCTAAGACATAATTATTTAAAAGAGTTATAGATTTTTTTTTATAAATTAAGGTGTACTAAAAATAACTGAATCTAAAATGGGTGTAATTTATCTATAATATGTATGTATTTAGAAATATATAAGTATGTTTATCAGTTGTCTGGTTACCATAACACAAGCTCTGCTTAGCTTGGGATCAGACAACCGTGTGTGAGATGTCCTGGAATATTATTATTATATTATAAAATACATAAAAATCTGTTAACTTATTTAGGAGCTATGGTATTCAGTTACAAAATTCACAGTCACACACTTTACCCCCCTTTTTTCATCGTCGGTTAAATACATAAATAAAAACATTAAATATAAAGATATCACAGCTAGCTGTCAACGTAGACATGTTTATAATACTTATTTATTCATGTCCTCGTACGGTTTTCGTTACATGAATGTATTATGCGCTTGCGCATTGAGCAGACTGGTGGCGCCATCTAGTTTCTTTGATGCGAACTATTTTTATAAACTTCGTGATTTTTTTCGCTATTATTGCTGTTTTTAATGAGCCATGGATATATTATTATTTAATTTTTAATTATATCTCTGTTTTTCTATTTGGTATTGGTACCTATATTAAATGGGTATGGTTTATTTTAAGTCTATTTATCTTGTTAATTTCTAGTAACTTTTATTCCTTTATTACGTAACAAAACTTCTTATTAATATGTTAAGTAATTTAATCAATCACATTGGAAATATTTTAGTGCATTGTCTTTAAACACAGATGCACTCTATTCCCTAACTCTCATAGTCCGATGACACGATACGGCGGGAGAGAAATTAGGCAAAAAACATACTTTTATTCATTCTTATAAAAAAAAGGAGGTTTTGACATATTTTATCAGTCACCGAACTTTAATTTTCCGTGTAGTCGGGCCGCTGAGAGAATGTGTTATTAACACATGACAGTTCGCCACATGAAAGTTCAATCATCCTGTTGACCACCAACTGTCAGGAACGTATTTTCTCAGCGGCCGGCCTATAGTTTAGTTATCTGTTTGTCAATACCTTAACCTTCTTAGTTAGCGATATGTCAAAGTGAGTCCTTTACAATTAAACAATGCAATATAAAGTCATACAGAGCTTAGGAAAGTCAAAACATTTTGAATACAAAAATTACATACAATTTTGTACCAATTAAGTTCTCTGGCGGCGCAATAATCCGTACGAACACTGAAAAACATTTCTTTAATCATTAACAACTAAAATTCAACTCTATTGCTTACACTCTAAGATTCAAATTAGCATGTTTCAAAACACATCGGACCACACACGTCGAAGGTTTTTAAAAAAGGAACGCGCCAACCGCGCCTCGTTCGTTACCTCATCGTCGGGTGGTTTTTTTTTTAATTTTCTTTTTTTAGGAGCAAAGGCATCGAGGCTAGTTTTATACACGCCTCTCGTGTAGTGGGGAGGTTAGTAGCCAGCTTGGGTTTTGAATTAATTCTTAGCCTCTGTGCTAATAAAGTGATTTTATATTTTTGAGGGATTGCGGATTTTTATTAAATATATGTTCGGATGTTTGCAGATTACCGCTGAATACTAAATTTGTAGCTAGTTCGAATGCGTATTATAACTCCTTAAAAATTTGGTGGATTTAAATTAAACAGACGCCTTGTGGCTAGCTATTAAATGAAAATAATAATAATGCAGCCTATAAACGTCCCACTACTGAGCACAGGCCTCTTTTCATATAGAGAAGGCACGAGCATTGATCACCACGCTTGCTCTCTGCGGGCGATTTCAGATCCCAAATTTTGTAAAGAGCTCTTAAAATCTAATTTAATTTTCTCAACGAAATTCAATACTTCATGCCATATATATTTTGATTTGTAATAAAGTTATCATTATAAATAATACTTATCAGAAAAAAAATTGCAGCATTGAAATGCATGATTTTTATGTACCGTCGGCAACTACATCATCATCTCCCGAGCCTTTTCCCAAGCTATAGGGGTCGGCTTCCAGTCTCACCGGATTCAGCTGAACACCGTATGTTACAGAGCGACTGCCTATCTGACCTCCACGACACATTTTACCGTCGGCGGCTTACACTGTCATGTAATTCTTGTATTCTATCAAAAGGACAAAATAAATATTTTATAAGTAAGCTAAGTAAATAGAGAATAATTTAAAATCGATGCCTATACGTATATCAAAACTAGAAAACATAAAAGGCGGCCCGCCGCGCTTCTAACATTTTGCAAACAGCGATTTATTTACTTTTTTGAGTTTTTGTAATTGAATACAAAACCTGTAACGTTAATTTTTATTTAATAAAAGTTGTTTTATCATTATTGAAAAGTAGATTTTTTTCTACTTACTCTTTGTAATACCTAAAGCTATTTAAACTTAGCTCTGATTTCATAAAGGAAATAAATGTCCGTGTAATTATTTAATTATCATAAATATCTGCATCCTAAAGCTTGTAATTAAGTCATAAATAATTAAAATCATAAATTATTCCGCCGTGAAGAATATCCGTTCCCGCCATTAATTGACAGGTAATAGTTTTCTTGTGTTAGGCAAAGGTGTACGGCAAACAGCCAAAGTAAGTCAATCGGAACGGACAAACCCCTTTTAATAGTTAATCGTGCGATTATCAATTAAAGATTTTTTCCTGATTATGTAACATGCAATTAAAATTATACAAATCTGTATTTATAAGGGTAAGCAAATGCATATTGCACATGCATTAGAGCCCGGAAAAAAGCGTTTTGAAACCTACATTTAACGTTCTCACTGAATTTGCCAACCCAGTGAGCAATACTAATTAATGTTTAATTCTGTAATTAGGTGAGATTAATAAATAAATAAATAAATTAATGTGGACAACATAACATACATTGCTCTGAACCCAAAGTAAGTAGCTGAAGTACTTGTGTTATGGAATTCAGAAACAACGAAGGTACCACAAACACCCAGACCCGAGACAATGTAGAAAAATGACTTTCTACATTGTCCCGTCCGGGGATCGAACCCGGGACCTCAGAGCTAGCGACACCTTGGAAACCGGTGCGTACGCCACTCGACCACGGAGGTCGTCTAATAAGATAGTTAGGTATATAATATTATTATGAGAAAAATAAATTTAGCGAAATATTGCAAAGTAGGCAGACAGATTGTCTCGCGTCACGCAAAAACAGGTTTCTGATTAAATAATAAATGTTCAACAATAAATAGTGGCTTAATTTGCTACGAACATAAAAATACATCTAAAAAAATACGTAACGAAAACTAGTTAGTTACTATCGTGAAAAGGAACGTGTTTTTTAAATGGCGGAAAATTAAATTCTCGCGTCGCCAATTAAATACGAATCACTACCTACCTCCTTCGATCACACCTTGAATATATAAGCCCGACTGAGACCCAACCATAAATATCTTTGTTTTATTACAAACTTCTTAACCGCCGCAATCGGCGGTTTAACTTTTTATAGTTTTTTAAATATCCACGGTAAGTATACGAAGCTTTTGAAGATTAGTTTGTTATCTGGCCATAATAAAATAGGTTCCTTCGTATAGCTTATTTTTGTAATCGTTTTTCGGTATTCGGTACGTGGAACGGAACGTTGTTTTTTTTCTTTTTGAACCTTTGATTGGTTGGTTTGATTTTGACGTTTGCGATTAGCGGGGGGTTCGATCGTGGTGATGTTAAGATTGAATATGGCTGAAACTATAAATAAATTATAGTTTCAAACGTTTTATTACAATAATACACAATTAAATCTAATATAAAAACAAACTCTAACTCTACTAAAATTAAAACTTAAATAAATAAAAACTAACAGGCGTCAAAGAACTCATCGTCATCCTTGTCAATGGCGGGGAAAGTGCCCAGAAGGCTGGCAGCATTGCCACGTAGAATGGCTATGCCGATTCTCTGTGCAAGGAACAAACCAGCCCTCTGATCACGAGTAGATCCTACCAAACGTTTGGAAAGTTCTTTGAAAAGATTTCGTGCGCTCGGACCCCATGAATTTATAGTTTTATTTATGGCAGATAGATAGCAAGGTTAATTATTACACGATATTTAATGCGCAATTAAAGTAGACGCCTTGAGGGCGTTAAGACATAATGATTTTCTTCAAGCTGTAGGTACTTTGCCTCAAAATCGATTACAAAATGTTAAGCGTTATTTCGATACGTCTTACAGAAAACTTTTATGAAGTAAATAAACATCTTGCTTTATATCGTAAACAAAAACACAGACTTGAAAAATCTTTAATAAAATCCTTAATAGTTGGGTATGGCAGAAGAAACATGAAAGCAGAATAAATGCAGTTGAGATGAGAGCGTTAAGAAGTATGATAGGAGTTAAACTGAGTGACAGAATAAGAAATAGTGAAATAAGAAAACGTTGTGGTCTGAAAGAAGATGTAGTGACAAAAATTGATAAAGGTATGTTGAGATGGTTTGGACATGTCGAGAGAATGAATGAGGAACGATTGACGAAAAAAGTGTATAAGGCGAGTGTGTATGAAAGTGTCGGAAGAGGTAGACCTAGGCGGACGTTTCTAGACCAAATAGGAGACGTCTTGAAAAAAGGCCAGGTCAAGAGTACCCTAAACCGAAGAGCATGTATGAAGGGAATTATGACAGTGGATGAAGCGAAACAAGTATGTAAGGATCGTAGCAAGTGGAAAGAAGTGGTCTCTGCCTACCCCTACGGGAAACAGGCGTGATTATATGTATGTATGTAAAATCCTTAATAAATTTTTTTCTTTATTTATCACTCTATAGGTATCTAACTATATGTACAGATTAATGTCAAATACACTCAGTGTAGGTACCTGTGTACGTGTGTGAACACGCGTTTCTAAATGTCAGAATGTCGGACATTTATTGTGACACACAGACACTATTACCTAGACTTAGAAGACCTAGACACAAAACTATCATAGACGACCTCCGTGGTCGAGTGGCGTACGCACCGGTTTTCAAGGTGTCGCTAGCTCTGAGGTCCCACGTTCGATCCCCGGACGGGTCAATGTATAAAGTCACTTTTCCACATTGTCTCGGGTCTGGGTGTTTGTGGTACCTTCGTTGTTTCTGAATTCCATAACACAAGTGCTTAATAGCTACTTACTTTGGGTTCCGAGCAATGTATAGTATGTGATGTTGTCCGCATTTATTTATTATTAGGTATTTATTTATCCATTCTAGAAAAGTTACTCCCTTATTTGTGGTACATAAACAATAAACAATGCCAAAAATGTACATCACCATAGCTCAATTTATTTATTTTTAGTTTTTGTAGTGCTTACCAGAACCACTCGTACTTAACTGTTTTTTTTTAATTAGTCTCTAATATTTATTATGTCAATGTCATGCATACCTGTTATTTGCATGGTTACTGAAATGTCGACTTCAGATGTTATGTTATTTGATTTGTTAGTGACTGTGCTGTTGGTGTGCTTATTTTAAATAAATAAATAAATAAATAACACCGCTTAACTTATTCTTAAATAAACAGCATTATTTCCAATACCCAACAAGGCAAGTAACTAACAATGGAACATCATAGACTACCTTCCTCTTTATAATAGGGGAGAACTGGCAAAAATGCTCCATCACGCCCCTACATATCTGTATGTCCCCTGAGAGGAGCTGTGGGTAATTTGGACTAGTTAGCGGCTAATTGTCCCGGTTCGCCCCAATTCCTTGAGTGATTTATATTAGGTAGGGCATTATATGTTGGGAGATGAGATAGGGGTCTGTTTGTGGTTTGCATTAAAAACTAGCTTTCATAGAAACCCGAAAGTAAGTTTGGTGATCAATTCTCGTTCTTTTGTACACGAGAGGTTTTCACCCAGCCTCGATTCAGCTTTTAAATGCATGTCAGTGGTCGGTCAGTGTACTTGTCCTTGCCATATTCAGATAAGCCTACAATAAAATCTCATTGAACTCTCGAAGAGAGTGATTGTAGTGAGAGCAGGCTTTAAAAGCCGGTGGTGTGTGCTGTTAGAAAAGCCAGTTTTGTTGTTTGGCCCTGAAAAGGGCCGTTGGTTTGGCCCTGAGAAGGGCCGTTGGTCATGACTCCGAAGAGGGAATTTTGGGTTTACCATCGTGGTGAAAGGATTAGTCAGCTAGACTCTGCGTCATTGCGTCACTGCGTCACTGGCATCGACGTATGATATGCATAGACTGCTACTGTCGCTAGGTTCCCCTTGTGCCAAGCGAGAGCAGTTTTTAGTCTGGTCCTAGTACATTTCGTTTTTCATTTAAGTTAATTTTCGCGCTACGAGAAACTTATATAAGAAAATATCGATGGTTTTGACATTGTTAGGATAATATTAGTGTTTTAGATAGATTTTTTTAAACGGCAAGCTCCATCTTCGTACATAATTCACGACAACACTTGTTCACACTAGTGCTTACGGTTTAAACTCTGATAGGCTCACTCTATTGTTTCAAATGCAACCTCGTTGGTCACTGGTCAATCCGTACATCTACAAAGCCACGAATTAACTTCAATACCTTATATTTTCCTTAATGACTTCAGCTATACTAAAGTTATTGCATAATATGCATGTGCAGGGTACTTCACACTTCATGCATTATCTGCACCATCTTAATTACATAACTTTATGAAGACAGCTGGTTTTGACGTAACTATATAATGGCGGCAGTTTGCGCGCCATAAATATGCCTTGGGCATTGACAATTATAGTTTATTGTCTATAGTTGTGGTATATAATGATGATGATTAGTTAAGAAGATATTTGTATGGTCATTTGACATGTAAAAATAAAAGAAAAACGACTAATTTTCGAAATTTAATTTGAGGAGAAAGGATTCTGTCAAATCCGCTAAAATCAAAATGTTTTTACTTCTAATAAACCATAAAAGGCGCTTAAGACAAGTTACAGGACATACGTTAATTCTACTGACTCGATTTGCTCGGGTCCAAAGTGTCCTTCCTATGGAGAAGAGCCGGCAAGAAACTCCATAGGCTACTCTTTTAAAAAATCTTTCCTTGTAATTGTCTTCAAATGTATCTAGTGTCTATCACAGAAATATTAATATTTATAAGTTATATGTCTATTATTAAACTAAATATTTTTATTTTAAGTAAATTATGATATTAAGGCCTACCTAAAACAATTGACTTAAAATTAAATGTTCTAACATTGTTAATTCCTGTATCTTGCTTATAACTTAGGAACTGACAGCCGCCATTTTGATCTGTCACTATAGCAACCATTAAACAAGACAGATCTATTTCGAAACATTGAATTAATTACTAGAACATGTTTTAATACTAAGCGGGGAATACATTGTAGTATTAACCAAATTGCACTTTTTGGTAGCCATATTTATCTTAATTAGGTACTTTTTTTTTAATGATCGCGCTGCATTTTTATAGTAATATTATAGAACGGGGATTAGCGCGTAAAATAGGTATGCATACCTTTAGGGTCAGCTGGCGACCACGGTCGGTGTAACCCGGTCGAAACGTCAAGCCCTAAAGGTTTTTAAGCATGTACGCGCTAATCCCCGTTCTATAATATTACTATAGGTAATTTTTATTGTAAAAAGTAGAGCTATGTCTGTCAATAGACTTACGAAGAAATACTTTATAGTATAACCCAGTTTAGTAAGTTGTAGAGGTCAAATACCTAGTCAGATTGCTGAACCCGGTGAGACTGGACTATACGTCATGTAGACAGAGCTTGGGAAAAGGCTGGACTCTAAAAGTGATACATTTCGCCAATAACAGTGCTAGCGCATGTTTTAGTGTAGATTTTTTTCAATGGGCTGACAACTTTTTCTTTGAAATTACTATTAGGTCTACTAACACACAAATAAACATGCACTACATATAACCTACTTATCTATATCAAGCGTGAAAAAAAGATACATTCATTCGAACAAAGAATCTGCTTTTTAGAAAATATTAAAAATTAAATTATTTTTTTCAAATTCAGTCACCAAAACTAACAACAAACTACATTCACAAAATAATTAATCAAGAAAAATAAAAAATTAATCATTCAAAAATCTCGTTCCATTTAAAAATGGCGTCTAATCTAACAAGTTTATTCCGCTCCGTACCTAGGTACGTTACCTATAGGACAATGTAATCGTTAGCGCCCGTGCCTTATCGCGCCCCGGCCACCGTACTTGACAAATAGCAATTTATATGTTAATAATTCGGGTTTTACGAGCGTTGTATGCGTGTAGTGACAAGAGGAACCAACTGTTTTTTTCGTAGACATTTTTTCAAAATGGCGGATTTGTGTTTGATGGATTTAGTTCAATGATATTATAATAAACAGATATGTTATACACATACAAAACAATCGAAAAAAGTGTTCCGCGCAGCGCGGCAGCTAGCGAAAGAGATAGCGCGATAAAACCCATAAGAAAAAAAGAGACAAATAGTGTTGTTGTTAATGGCAATACGTCCCAATTAGGACGTTTTCGAGTCTTCACGATTGCACGCTTATAACGTATCTGTTTATTAGAATATCATTGATTTAGTTGTTAACAATAATTAAATGTATAAAATTATTTTAGGAATTGTAGGAGGTAAGGTTGGTATAAATAAAATACTAATATTCAGCTATTGGAAACAAATCCCAACATATTTTAGAAAAATATGAGTTGGAATAAAGTGTTAGGAGCCAAATTATAGATAAAACTATAATCGGCAAACCGAAGAGAATGGAAAACATATACATAATTTAAATATCTAAACAAATATTTTATCAACTGGTGTATAAAATTATGTATAAACACGCTATAACGAAAACGATATTCTATTGAATTCCGCATTTAATTAGATACCCTCATGATTAGTTAATATTTTACTCAATGAACACCCTTCGTAATTATCACCCCTACGGGATAAGAACATAATTGTATCAACTAATTTAATATTACATTAGATAAATAACACAATATCATTATATGGTTGGAACTATTCACTGCTGGGCATAAGCTCCTTCTCATATAGAGAAGGCACGAACATTGATCACCACGCTTGCTCTGCGGGCGATTTCAGATACCAATTTGGTATTTAGGTTTCAGTTAGTCAGTGTTTTAGAATACTAAACTATGATTTGGTTCATATTTGTAATATACAATATAGGTTGATAGCCTAATTTATCATAATAAATAAATAAATAATAAAATAAATGCGGACAACATCACATACATTGCTCTGACCCAAAGTAAGTAGCTGAAGCACTTGTGTTATGGAATTCAGAAACAACGAAGGTACCACAAACACCCAGACCCGGGACAATGTAGAAAAGTTAGTTTCTACATTGACCCGTCCGGGGATCGAACCCGGGACCTCAGAGCTAACGACACCTTGACACCGGTGTGTACGCCACTCGACCACGGAGGTCGTCAAAAGATTCATTTGGTAAAGGGTGCAAGACAAAATGAAGTCTTTCTTAAAAAAAAATGGTTCTTTTTTATCCTACTGCAGGCTTAAGGCCTCTTCCTAAAGTTTCCAAACTGTAACTGGCAATTGGTTTACAGATAATAATTAAAGACATTTTCTGTCTTAATTTCGGTACTTATTTAGTTATTGGCCTACTGACTAAATTTGTAAAAAAACATTATAAGGAATTCGCCCCCGCGGGCGTGGTGATCAACGCTCGCTTCTTCTGAGAATTCTATACCTTAGCAATAAACTTATTTCAAGCGAAAACTATTTTTTATTATACTTACACTATAAATAACATAACTGACATTAATTTTACCTTTTTATATTATTTCTGCTTAAAACAAATGATGCAAAACAATTGCAGTTACACAGCAACATCGAAGTATGATATGCATAGACTGCTACTATCGCTAGGTTCCCCTTGTGCCAAGCGAGAGCAGTTTTTAGTCTGATCCTAATACATTGCGTTTTTCATTTAAATTAATTTTCGCGCTACGAGAAACTTAAGAAAATATCGATGGTTTTGACATTGTTAGGCTAATATTAGTGTTTTAGATAGATTTTTTAAAACGGCAAGCTCCATCTTCATACATAATTCACGACAACACTTGTTCACACTAGTGCTTACGGTTTAAACTCTGATAGGCTCACTCTATAGTTTCAAATGCAACCTCGTTGCATTGCTATGTGACTGACAATGTCAAACTTATTAACACTAGGTACCTCTTAATTACTGCTATAATTAAATAGCTTTTTACTGTCTTTCGTTATAACACATTTCTCGCTAATTTGTAATACGGGCGTTGAATAAAAGAGTAATCTATGGAGTTTCTAGCCGGCTCTTCTCCGTAGGAAGTACACTTTGGAACCGAGCGACTCGAGTCAGTAGATTTAACGTAACGTTTCTTAAGCGCCTTTTTTTGGTTTACAAGAAATAAAAACTTTTTTAGTTTTGATTTTTGTTTAAACAATATTCATTTTTCTATGTGACTATTTTATTTAAGAATCCCATTGATCCTTAAAAAGGTTATGCAAATGTATATAGAACTCATTAGATTAGAAAAATAAATATATTGGTATATAGAATATTATATATGCAGAAGGTAGTTGTGTCGGACTGGATATAGAAGGCGGAGGAACAGGGCCACGATTCAGCTAATTTTAATGCATTTCAGTGGTCGGTCAGTGCACTTTTCAATGTGCTTAATTTTCGTATTCAGATAAGCCTACAATAAAATCTCATTGAACTCTCGAAGAGAATGATGGTAATGACTAATTGATGATCGTAATGACGGTTAGCAGAATGCCATCGTAAAAATGATCAAATGAAGCAGGTAATTCAGTGAATTCAAGCAACTCTTGAATAGCGGAATGAGGCCCCAGGTGTAGTTGCGCTACGCGGGAGAGTCCTATGTCCAACTGTAGATCAAAGGAATTCAAATCATATTTACTAAGTAGGTACATCTTTTTAGATATTACGAAAAATGTCATTCTCTTGTTCAAGAAACTAGAGTGAGCCTATCAGAGTTTGGACGTAAGAACTAGTGTAAACTAGTTTTGTCGTGAATTATGTATGAAGATGGAGCTTGCCGTTTTAAAAAATCTATCTAAAACACAAATATTATCCTAACAATGTCAAAACCATCGATATTTTCCTATATAAGTTTCTCGTTGCCCGAAAATTAACTTAAATCAGTTAACGAATGTACTACATACAGACTAAAAACTACTCTCACTGGGCACAAGGGGAAACTAGCGATAGTAGCAGTCTAGTATATGTTTAGTCTATGTGTTGGACACAATGTCATGTCAAAAAGTAATTTGCTTAGTCATAGATCAAACAAAAAAGAAATATTTACCCAACATTCGCATTATTCAATAGCAATCACAAAAACTGAAACATTAATTATCACAAACATTATTATTTACGATAAACAATAAACGTAACATTTTATTAACACCATAAATACGCGAAAGTGCTAAAAATATGGCGGGAAATAACACAAAGATGACAGATGCGGCTAATGTCCGCCATTACGGGGACCAATGACAACACGCCTAACATTTTCATGGCAACGGCAGCTGCATATTCAGCCAGCGTTACACCTTATTGGTTATTTTTATGAATATAGGAGGGGTGCATAAGGGCTGTTTTTATACAATGATGATGTTATTTTCGTTGTAGAATTGGATTTTATAATGAGCTTGCCAGATAGAATTTTGATGGCGGTTTTGTTCGATAGCGTGATGTTTTTTTTTTATTTCGAAATGAATTCTTGAAATTCTGTGGAGGTGTAATAACTTTTTGTTGGGTTTATCGTTTGACATCTAAACTTTATATTGTGAAAGTAATTTTCTTTTTAATTATGTTGTGCTAATGATGTTCTCCGTTAAAATAGATTTTTTATATATTTAATATGGTTCGCCTTAATATAGGGGCTGAAGACACGTACTAAGTAAGTAGGGTCTGTATTATTTAGAGTTTCTTACCACATAATAATTTAGTAAGTAAACATAACGACATTTTTATGTTTAACTACTAATATTGTCATAAAAAGTGATTATAAATGCGAAAGTAACTGTCTGTCTGTCTGTTACACGTCCACGGCTAAACAGCTGAACCGATTGTAATAAAACTAGATATCAGAATTTTAGGAAACTCGAAAAAGGACATAGCCTTCCCTTTGTCTCTACATTTGTGAACACTCTAAGTCACCAGCAAAAACTAATGAAATTTATTATTGAACTAGCTGCGCGGTTTCACCCGCATGATAACCTAGGTCCCGTTCCCGGTGCCTTTATGTTATTCAGGGCGCAGATGAATCTAACAAATCACTATCGTAACAAAGGTCAGGATTACTTTTTTTCCACGCATTTTTCCATATTTTTTTCTTTAATTTCAAAAATGGGAGAGATGAAATCGGTCCAGGCGTTATTGAGTTATGCGCTTACCAACACATTTAGCGATTCATTTTTATAAATATAGAAAAGCGCGTAAAATTTACAACATGTTTGTACGTATGCGCTTATTCCTGTGAATTATATTACTATAAACATGCAGCGGGATAGTTTAAAAGTTCTCAACTTCTAGTCTCACCAGAGTGAGTAGAATACCAGTATTTTATAACCAAACTACCTACAAACACTTTTACTGATCATATGTAAATTATGTAAATGAAACCCGGTTTATATACTATGTATATTTAATGAGGATATTTACATTACTTTGAGTTTGCCGCACGAGGATAAATATTTAGTTATAATGTCACTATGCGTTTATGTTCGCCTGGTAATCTAAGAATCGTGTTTGGAAAATACGTACCTAATAATAATCCAGCCTATAAACGTCCCACTGCTGGGCACAGGCCTCTTCCCATATAGAGAAGGCATGAGCATTGATCACCACGCTTGCTCTCTGCGAGTTGGTGATTTCAGGTGCCAAATTTTGGAATCCAGGTTTCCTCACGATGTTTCCCTTCACCGTTTGTCAGAAGTGTCTTAGAATAATTAAGAAAGTACATATAACTTGAAAAGTTACATTGGTACTTGCCCGGGTTCGAACCTGCAACCTCGTGCATACAAATCCGTTCATAGAACCGCTAGGCCACCACGACTTATACGTACCTAGTATTAATAAAATAACCTGTTTGATTTTCCTAGTAATTCCTGAGCCCTTTCCCAACTATGTTGTGGTCGGCTTCCAGTCTCACCGGATTCAGCTGAGCACCGTATGTTACAGAGCGACTGCATATCTGACCTCCACAACACATGTTACTGGGTAACACAGTATCCCATAGTAAGATTGGATGTCCTGATTTGATTGTCCTAGTGCGTAACCAATTATATGTGCAAAAAGAATGAAGCATTAATATAAATCTAGCTTGTTATTGGTAACTTTTAAAAAGTGTTTAAAGAACCATTGAATAATAACTACTTTTACCTAAAAGAAAAATTATTAAAACTCCGATGAAATGAGATCTCTATTTTTTGCTAATGACTATCATTCTCAATCTCCAGCTTTCATTTAAAACTGTTTCAAAAACAGTATTTTTTTTCAGAAGCTACGATACTACATTTAAACATAGATACATTGACAAACATTTCGTCAAACTTATAACACGCAAAAATTTTTCTTCGGGGTTTAAAATATTCCTGCCCATAATGTCAAAAAAAAACTCCAGTTTAGAAAAATCTAAAATGAATTAACACTAGAATCGTTAACCAACAAAAAATATGTAAAAAGATGACCAGATAAGATTTAAGAAGATAAAACTAAAAGCAACTAGACCAGCTAAGTGCGCGGCCATCTTAAATACCCTACCGTTCATAAAATTGTCATAAAACCAGATTGCTTTCGTTCGGAACGTAAAGTATTAACTTTAATACAATCTTCATAGTAATGAATGTCAATGTTAGTCTATTGGCTAATTCACTTTGATTATAACCTCCTTTAACCTCAGAACTCCTTTCAATTTACTTTTTTTATACGCCCAACGACAATAATTGGTTAATTGATAACTATAAAGTGTGTTGTTTATGGTCGCTTCGGTTTTAATAGTTTTGAATTAAGTATTTAGCTTTGGAGCGGATAATTGAGTTGATTATGGAGTGGTACTATGTCTCTTGAGTTACTGTATATAATAATAACACCAGCCTGTCCACTGCAGGCCTCTCATACAAAGAACGAGCATTGATCACCACGCTTGTGGGCCCTACTGTTGGGTACCATTACCGAAGCTGTTAACACCAGCCTGTAACTGTCCCACTGCAGGCCTCTCATACAAAGAACGAGCATTGATCACCACGCTTGAGGACCCCACTGTTGGGTACCGTTACCGAAGCTGTTAACACCAGCCTGTGACTGTCCCACTGCAGGCCTCTCATACAGAGAACGAGTATTGATAACCAGGCTTGTGGGCCCCACTGTTGGGTACCATTACCGAAGCTGTTAACACCAGCCTGTAACTGTCCCACTGCAGGCCTCTCATACAGAGAACGAGCATTGATCACCACGCTTGTGGGCCCCACTGTTGGGTACCATTACCGAAGCTGTTAACACCAGCCTGTAACTGTCCCACTGCAGGCCTCTCATACAGAGAACGGGCAATGATCACCACGCTTGTGGGCCCCACTGTTGGGTACCATTACCGAAGCTGTAAACACCAGCCTGTAACTGTCCCACTGCAGGCCTCTCATACAGAGAACGAGCATTGATCACCACGCTTGTGGGCCCCACTGTTGGGTACCATTACCGAAGCTGTTAACACCAGCCTGTAACTGTCCCAATGCAGGCCTCTCATACAGAGAACGAGCAATGATCTCCACACTGCATTTATAAGTCAAAATGAGGGGTATAATAAGTTTGAAATATCGGTCTTTGCGTGGCAACGTAGCTGCTAAATGAGTGGACCGATTATGATGCGGTTTCATGAATTCTGATCGTTTAACCATTTAAAAAAGTAATCAGTACACATCAGTACAAACATTGTCAGAGTTTTCTTAATTATTAAATTCATAGTTATGGAAGATATTTTCTTTTGCCTTCTTCAGAAAACTAAATATCAGTCTTAAAATTGCTGCAAATCCTTTGAAAAAGAAATCTGCATATGGATATTATAAGCCCATGTATCTACTTTTTACTGTTAATTGGCTTTAAATAAATAATCGTAATTCTTCATCTTATTTAGATATTGATCATCTATAAACTTTTACTATGACTTTAATGGTCAAATTCGAGTGTTTGGATAGTTAATTCCATAGAAGTGTTGTAATAAAAATCGACCGCATTATTTTAATATCCGTGAGAGAGAAATTGGTTTTAGATTCGATTATTTTTATGGTTAAGTGTGAAACAAGCATTTATAGAATATAAAATTTATGGCGCTAAACAATATCCGGTCTTCCTACGTAAAAGTTTCAGAAAGAGATTAACAAATATCTTTCCTAATTTAGAAATAAAGTACTAATTAATTTGAAAAATACTTTGGTTTACTCTACGTAATCTTGTTGACAGTGTTACATAGATGTATTATCATCTAGAGTTTGGCTTTTCTGCTTGGCTTTTATTTGCTTTTCCTTATGGAAAAGGTATGTCACAGACCGAAAACAATGCTAGGTACAGATGCAATAATAAAATTCATACAATGACACTATATAATAAACAATTTGAATTTATTGACACTAATGTCATCATTAGTTATAATTACTTTTTGACTAAAGATAACTATTATCTTTGTAATTATTATATTGGACTGGTAGCAAATTCGCTATCATATTGTATTTTGAACGAAGCCAAATGTTTGGCTAACCAATCTGCTCCTATTGAGCAGATAGATAATAGTACCTTTATTCAAGATACCTTGGAATCTGTTCCAAGTAATTTAAATTAGATTTTAAGACAATAGAGATGATCTCTGGCAATAGTTCCAGTCTTAGTTGTTTATCGGGAGATCCATCAAAATCCTTGAATTTCAATAATATTACAAATAATAAGCATATTTTTAATTTAGTACATCAGAATATTCAGGGTTTGATGGGTAAAGAATTGGAGTTGGAGTTGTTCATGAACTGTAATAACATTGATATCTTATGTATTACTGAACATTGGTTAAAGGACCACCAGTTCATGTTCAGCTTCAACAACCATCAGGTAGCCAGCTCGTTCAGCAGAGTTAATTTAATACGAGGAGGCTCTTTAATTATTGCTCGTAATAATCTTAAATTTAAGGAACGTACAGACATAGTGAGCCTGTCTGTTGAGCGAGTTGCTGAGATAGCATGTATTGAGCTTGAGCAGTTCATTGTATTGAGTGTATACAGGCCCCCTTGTGCTTTATATGATACGTTTGAAAAAATCCTAGAAGATGTATTATTAAAAATATCTAATACTAATAAAACGGTTGCCGTCTGTGGAGACTTTAATATTAATTTATTAGATAAATCTAGTATTGTGAATAGATTTTTAATCTTATTGAAATCATATAATTTATACAATATTTTCCTTGAGCCAACTAGAATAACTGCCACCAGTGCCACTTGTATTGACAATGTTTTTACAAACGTGAAGCCAACTTTCTATTCAGTTATTAATCTATTAGACTCAGATCACTGTGGCCAGTTGGTTTCATTTACCAAAGACATTGTTAAAGCAAATCGAAAAAATGTTAATTTTGTTCCAGTAACCAGTTATCGTTTAGAACTTTTTAAAAATAATTTAGTTGAAAAACTACCTGGTTTGCCTTATCACAATGACCCTGATCAAGCTTACTCTTCATTATTTAACATGATTAACTCTCAGTTTAGGAAGGTTTTTACATCTAGATCAGTTTCTGTAAGTGATCGAGTTTTGTTTAGTGACTGGGCAACACCAGGTGTTTTCAAAAGCCGAATAAGGTTATTTGAATTATATAATGAAAGGAGCCATGATCATAGTGAAAGATTTAGGGAGTATGTTAAAAATTACTCTAAGACTTTTAAGAGAGCCTGCGCTGCCGCAAAATCATTACACATCAAAAACAAAATACGATCTTCTTCAAACAAAATTAAAACTACTTGGAATATTATTAATTCCGAAATAGGAAAAACCACAGTTAAGAATAATGATTTTCATCTTAAAATTAATGATATAGATGTTAGGGCGGATTTGGAGGTGGCAACCGAGTTTGAATCTTTTTTCACTAATATTCCTGTATTAACAACTCAAACTTTGTTGTCGTCTTCGGGCTCCGCATACAACATACTCAAAGATTGTGTCGCAGAATGTGGGACAAGTTTTGAATTTACAATTGTTAGTGCTAAGGACATTCTAGATGCATTTAAAGACCTAGAAGTAAAAAAGTCCACCGATCTTTGGGGGTTGTCAGTTCTAATAATATCCTCAATAATTGAATGTATTTCCCCATTTCTGGCAATTGTGTTCAACTCTTGTGTCGCATCTGGTGTGTTTCCGGACTTAATGAAATTAAGCAAGGTGATTCCACTCTTCAAATCTGGTAGTACAACCGATCCTACGAATTTTCGCCCTATCTCAATTTTGCCTACATTAAGCAAAATTTTTGAGAAAATAATTTTAAAGCAAATGTTAAAACATTTCAACAGACAGAATCTTTTTCATTCAAAACAATTTGGATTTACCAAGGGACGGTCTACTGCAGATGCAGGTGTGGAACTACTCAAAAATGTATTCGAGGCTTGGGAGAATTCACAGGATTCTTTAGGCATATTCTGCGACTTGTCCAAAGCTTTTGATTGTGTTTGCCATGACACACTTATCAAGAAACTACACCATTATGGCATTAGAAATAAGGCTCTTAGACTTCTCAGTTCATATTTAGACAATAGAATACAAAGAGTCGATATTAATGGCAAAAAATCAAAGGGATCTGTGGTAACTATGGGTGTTCCGCAGGGTTCAATTCTAGGTCCTTTCTTATTCCTTATCTATATTAATGATTTACCTTTTTGTGTAAGGGATGATCATAAAATCCTATTATTTGCGGATGACACTTCGCTTGTTTTTAAAGTGAAGCGTCAACTTGAAAATTTTGACCAGGTAAATTTGGCATTATCTAAGGTTGTCCATTGGTTTAATGTTAATAATCTGCTTTTGAACTCTAGTAAAACTAAATTAATAAAATTTTCTACGCCTAATGTGAGGCAGTTAAGTACCAATGTACAACTGAATGGAGTAGAGTTGGACCCTGTGGAGTCAACTGTTTTTCTTGGCATTACTGTTGACGCCAAACTACAGTGGGGCCCACACATTAACAAATTGTCTGGAAGGCTAAGTTCAGCTGCTTATGCTGTAAAAAAAATTAGACAAATTACTGATGTGGATACAGCCAGAATTGTTTATTTTAGTTATTTTCATAGCTTGATGACGTACGGAATTCTCCTTTGGGGAAACTGTGCGGATATTAACACAATTTTCTTATTGCAAAAAAGAGCTGTCCGCGCTATATACAACCTAGGGCCTAGAGTTTCTCTCCGAGAGAAATTCAAAGAGATAAACATTCTGACTGTAACTTCACAATATATTTTTGAAAATTTACTTTATGTTCACAAAAACGAACCTGATTTTGTCAAATTGTCCGATGTTCACTCCCGGAACACTAGGAACAAAAATAATTTAACAGTTCATGCTACTCGCCTCCACAGAATAAGCAACTCGTTTATGGGTCAATGTATACGCTTCTACAATAAACTTCCCATGGATGTTCGTAAACTTCCCATTAAGAAATTTAAACTTTTTATTAAATCAAAATTATCAACTAAAGGATATTACAAGATATCCGATTATTTAAATGATAGAAACGCCTGGGAATGAGCTGCTCGCTTATACAGCTATCGCTTGTGTTTTTTTTATATATTTTTTTGCATGTTGTACATATTTACAATCTGACATGTCTTGTGCTTTTGCATATGCATATTATTTTATTCTATTGACATGTTTGTGCTTAGTGCATATTCATTTTTTTTTTCTACTTTATTGACATGTTTTATGCTTGGTGCATATTTCATTTTTTATTTTTCTACATTACTGACATGTTTTGTGCTTTTGCATACAATATTTTACACTTTGACATGCCAAGTGAATAATGTTTATATTACTAGTATATTTTTCTATATCATATTTTTTCCTTGCTTTAAGGTGTATTTTGTATTCATTGTAAGTGTAAACATTATGCAGGTATATCATAAACTCTCTTGCTTGATTTATAACTTGATACATTTTAGTCTATAGTTATCATTGAGCTGGCGATCTGAGTGAGTTGTTGCCCCACATACTTTTATGGTGCCACTGGCGGTATTGTTGTGTACCGGGTTGTGCAGCTCCCTAAAAAATGGTTGAGCTGCATGAGCTATTCGGGGCATGCTTACCGTCTGCTGGCACAGGCTTGCTCAGATCGATCTGGTTCTTTCTTCAAAAGACCAGTCCAGTAAATACTCTGCATTTGTTTACACTAATTTATTAATTTATTATTGTATTATCTGGACTATAAAAGAGACTAAGACCCCCGAGTTTGTTTCGACATTTCTTCTCGGGGTAGTCAGTTAGGAAATGTCGACTTCATCTAGCTTAGGAAGACATTGTAAAAGTGATTTAAATAGTCCTACTTACAAGAATAAACTATTTCATTTCATTTCATTTCATTTCATTTCATTTCATTTCATTTCTGGCTGGAAGCCTTAAGGTTCTCGCCAAAAAGTCCGGTTAAGCAAAGCTCACTGCAAAGAAAGCTTAGCAAATAAAGATTTTTGATTAGATTTGATTTGAAAGATCTCTTCCAAAAAACTACATTTCGGAATGTAGTAAGTCATGATTTATTTATTTAATAATTTATGTACACACAGAAGTTAAAAGGAAAATAATTACATATTTATAAATGATGTGCAAAAGTGCCGCTTATTTCTTAAGAAATCTCAGACCCGATTTTTGTCTTATATAATTTTTGTCTTGTTAAATTATCAAATTAAGCTGAAATAAAACTACTTTTTACGGATTTTTTCGCGGTTTATATTAAGATTTTAAGTCCCGACGTTTCGACACCTTTGCAGGTATCATGGTCACGGGTAGACTGAGGTGGTGTTCGTCTTGACGGTTGTTGTTGCTCGTTCTACCTTCATATTTTCATTAATTATTTGTGTTCCGGCCTACGCAATATGAGCTCACGGTGTCTTGTAGAAACGTCGGGAATTAAAATCTTAATATAAACCGCGAAAAAATCCGTAAAAAGTAGTTTTATTTCAAATTAAGCTGATTTAATAACTTACAGCCCTCAGGTTCCTAAGATACAAACATTCGTTTAGTTTGGGGACCGCAGTTAAAATTATATTTTCAGTCAGCAATAGTTTCATATTTGTAATGTAGTTATAAGACAACTCTGTAACCCTTTTTGAAACAATAAATTTCATCTTATTCTTAGCAATTCTGACGACCTCCGTGGTCGAGTAGCGTACGCACCGGTTTTCAAGGTGTCGCTAGCTCTGAGATCCCGGCTTCGATCCCCAGACGGGTCAATGTAGACAGTCACTTTTCTAAATAGTCTCGGTCTGGGTGTCTGTGGTACCTTCGTTGTTTCTGAATTCCATAACACAAGTGCTTTAGCTACTTACTTTGGGTTCAGCAATGTATGTGATGATATCCGCATTTATTTATTTATAATAATCTCGTTCGTTCACGACTAGCTAACGGTGTAACCCGGCCTTAGATTTCCCTCAAGGCACTGAGCCCCGCAGTGGGGCGCCACTAACAACCTACTTAGTTTCATTCAAGCCCAAGAGTTCCGCTTCATTAGACGTTTCTTATACAATGTACCATAAACAAGACAGCTGGAACTCTTTAATTAACACGGAATTTATGAAAAACTGACACTTACAAGAATACCACCTTCTTCTGTTAAGACATCATTAATAACTTATAAACTATCGCGCTGCATGTTTATAGTAATAGTATAGAACGGGGATTACCTCGTTGGCTGCCTCGTTGGCCTAGTGGTGCTAAGCACAACTGCTACGCTAGAGATCTTGGGTTCAATTCCCAAGTCGACCGAGGTGTTATTGGGTTTTTCTATTAAATTCTCAGTAGCAAGTCGGAGTTTGGATTTGTGCCCGGTTGGTGGCAATAGGCTCGCCCCCTATTACATGGGACCTAAACATATCGGCGAACTGTGTGTGTACATTGGTACACCTCTGCCTAACCCTTCGGGGATAGAGGCGTGATGGTGCTTTATGTTATGTGGGGATTACCGCGTAAATGCTGAAATAGCTATAGACTCAGTCTGCTTGCGACAACGGCCGGTGTTACCCGGTCGAAACGTCAAGCCCTAAAGGTATTTAAGCATGTACGCGCTAATCGCCGTTCTATAACCTTTGATTATATAATGTCTCTATAACATAACTATATATATATTCTTTAGGTTTTCAATGTACAAAGTCATACATAGTAGAATGTGTTGTAGAGCATACTATTACAGGCAGATAGGCAGTCGCTCCATAACTAAATCTGGTGAGAATGGAAAACGGACCCAATTGAATACGGAAATAAGTAGAAAATGGCTTGATTTCATAGACCTTTACTTGCTTTTGGGGGTCACCGGTGCTGTGTATTTTAAAGTCCAAAATATAGTACATACCATCACCTAAAAATACTATAAACTATTTACCATGAGGACTCTTGCGCTCGCCGTCGCTCCGTTGATCGCCAGTCTTTTGTTATTTCTTCACTGGCTACCAATAAATGTAGCTACCAATGTGGGTATTATAAACAAACGTATAGTCAACGATAAAAAAAAAACTAAGGCAGAGAAAAAATCGAGCAAGAGTAAAAAACAAACTCATGATAAATTCAAAAGCACATCAGAATTAATCTTCAGAAAAACAGCTCAACTGCACACTTAAACCCACAACAAATCACCTCAACAATTAAAACGCACGACCGCACGACAATCGTAACGCAATCGCAAAGTCGCAACGACTCAAAAGGCGCAAATAAATCTATCCAATAATCCAACAACAGCTCGCAACACCACGTTTAATTGTATACGAAGAGGCTGCGACAAAAAAATCGCATTTTAACAAAGGCAGACACAAATTGCGCCGACAATTTACATAGAAAAAGTGACAAGTAAGCGACTGGCTACATTTGTTACGGACCCCATTGTGTTGGGAGAGTATTATATCCGATGCCGTTTAGGGTTCCTTAAGGAAATATTAAATCCAAGAAAACGTTTTTTTTTTGTTCGTAAAATTTTGCTACCGGCCGGTGTAACCCGGTCGAAACGTCAAGCCCTAAGGTATTTATGCATGTACGCGCTAATCCCCGCTCTATAATATTACTATAAACATGCAGCGCGATAGTTTAAAAGTAAAAATTTTGCTAAACCATCTTTTCCAGGTTTGGAGGACGGAGGGGGGGCCTTTGCCCAGCAGTGGGGTCTGATGTAGGCAACAAAAAAAAAACTTTTCCTAAGCTAAGCTCGACTTCCAGTCTTACAAGATTTAGATATGTTTTGGTGGAAAAACTTCTTTAGCGTAGCCTTTTCCTAAATTAAACTATGTTGGAGTCCGGTCTCACCGGTTTCAGCTGAACACCGTATGTTACAGAGCGACTGCCTATCTGACATCCACAACACATTTTTATTGTTAACACTATTGATGACATAATTATTAATAGAAATCACTGGTAATCACAATAAAAGCAATAATAAAAGTCTTTAATAGTTTTCTGC
This sequence comes from Autographa gamma, assembly GCA_905146925.1. NCBI lineage: Eukaryota > Metazoa > Arthropoda > Insecta > Lepidoptera > Noctuidae > Autographa > Autographa gamma. The sequence continues at coordinate 5,254,881 of LR989877.1, read as the reverse complement.
TTATTTTTCAAACACACACTATCAACGCCTTCACATAACAAGAAGTTAATAACTATATTTAATATACAGAACCTTTACATAAACCATCAACACACACTCCCCTACCTTTTTTACACCTTATTTATATTTATAAAACTACGTATTTGGTACAAACTAACAAGATGTTCATGTCAAACCGACCGCCAAAATGTATCGCCATGTTTTTCTATAAACAATCTTCCATTTTCTTTTCGGCAAAGGCGTTCGGCGTACAGCCATTCCATAGATTGTATGTAATCTTTTTTTTTGTTATTACATTTTGAAATTGTGATTAAATTTGATGGAAAATTGGTGTTTTGATAGATTTGAATGGGATTGGTTGTGATTTGAGGTGAGTGGCGTTGGATGGGATTTATGTAATCCGTAACGTGACATGGATTTAGATTTAAATTACAAAAGGACAAAAAATGGACGGTCAAGTATAGTTAAGGTTTCTGAAGTGGAGTTTAGTTGGTTACAACTTTTTTTTTAAGCGAACTTTACAAGATTATTTGTTAAGAATCTGTGTAAAGTTTGTTAACGATAGATTGCTTTGAAGTTAATCCTTATGTTATGCATTGCACAATAGTATACGTTACAAAAAAATATGTAATAATTCCTATCATGTTCCCGGCTTATGAAAGTCTGATTAATTTATTTTTGAGAAGTTTTATGCAAAACTGGAAAACACAAAAAAAGTTTCTGATATTAAACTACAGAAAAAAAACCTAAGAATTTTCACTGCCCATAAAAAAATTGGGCCTAAGTTACTATCTACATCTGACATTGTCCTTCATATAATTTAAGTGTAGTTAAATACCTAATAAATACCGCTATATACCAAAAGTCATAAAGTTCTGTTCCCACGGCCATAAGCATCCATCAATATATACCTAATAGTATGCCTTATAACACTAAACTTACGAGGAATCTAATAAAAACGACAATATCCGAACTTCAACAGAGTCAGCGAACACATCCAATAACAGCCTTCGTCCATCGTCAGATAAAAAAACTTTGTCATAGACAAACCGCGGGAACCATCGAGTAGAAAAAATAAAACTATAGAGTATCGCTAAAAGGAAAAGCCCATTGCGTTAGCACATTTTTGGCTGTATGTTACATTTGTTTACTGATTTAAGTTTTTTTCCGTGTTACGTCAGACTTTATGCGAAAATGGTATAGTTTTTATACAAAAATAGGCCCTACTGAACCTTCATGTTTGTAGGTGCTTTTTTTATGGTAGAGATCTTTGCAGTTAGCCTGAGCGCAGGCTTTGACTGCTTCCCCGGACTTTTGGCGAGGACCTTAAGGCCTCCAGCCAGAGCAATAGGAAACACTAACTACGTCAGCAACGTCCACTAATGGCACCCCCTGCGGGGTTCGGACCTCGACTTAGTGCGTTGCAAATAATCTTAATAAAGCAAAACAGGAAGGGATGGCTGGATCTAAGTGTTTGTAGGTGCGTATATACATGTTTTAGCAAAAGACTTAGTAGGATGCGGACATTAAGAATATCTATATAACATGGTATGGTATTGATAATATTAGGGTTTGAGATAGTTTTATGAAAACAGGGCTATTTTCTCACAGTTCATACTATATACGCACTCTGTACCTTATCTATCCTCTAAGGCGTGAACGTTTAGACCATATGTCGTCAAAATGACGGCGTATATTGCTTTCAAAGATATTACGAAGTGAAAACATTTTCTTGTATATTGTCTGTGGTTCTCTAGAGAGTTTTATGGCGGGATTTATATTTTTTATATAAGGTTTTGACTTGCTATATTGTTTCGCGGTTTAGTCATGGTACAGGCAGAGTTAAATAAAATTTGATATTAATTGTTCTTTGTAAAGTGGCAGGAAAGGTCTGGATGCGAGCACGGAGCCGCAATACTTGGCGTGCTCATGAAAAGGCCTATACCCAAATATGGGTGTCTACAGGCTGAAGAAGAAGAAGAAGTTTTTATAGGTCCATTATGGATAATCTCATTGTTATTATTATTATTATTTAGAGCCTGAACTGACCCACTGCAGGGCAAAGGCCGGATAATCTCATAAAATTGAAAATATTATAATAGGTCTTTATTTTCAGATCTTTTACTAGAGTCGGGGATTTAACAGTCGTACTAAGACGATACAAGTGTCGGCGTCATAAAAGTTAGGGTATTACATCAGCGCCCTGAATCCTACGATGGTTTTCTTCCCGATTATCTTCAGTTTTTTATACTTACTATTTTACTATACAATAAATAAGAATAATAATATTCCGGGACAACTCACATAACATAACATATCATCTCGCCTGTATCCCCGAAGGGTTAGGCAGAGGTGTACCAATGTACACCCGCAGTTCATGTAATAGGGGGCGAGCCTATTGCCACTAACCGGGCACAAATCCAAACTCCGACCTGCTACTGAGAATTTCATCGAAAACCCCAATAACACCTTGGTCGACTTGGGAATAGAACCCAAGACTTTTAGCGTAGCAGTCGCGCTTAGCTCCACTAGGCCAACGAAGTAGTTTACACACGGACAACTCACACACGGTTGTCTGATCCCAAGCTAAGCAGAGCTAGTGTTATGTTAACCAGACAACTGATAAACATACTTATATACATCTAAATACACACATATTACTGATAAATTACACCCAGACACAGAACAAATGATAGTACTCATCACACAAAGATTTCAAAAAATCACTTTCTTCTCTTTAAATCTTTTAAAGTCGAAGGGATTGGATGATATTTTGTGTTCGTTGATTAGCATTCAATATATGTCGCTGCCTACCCCCTGCGTGATATTAACAATCACGACGCCACACCTTGGTAGAAATATTTGTGGTGCAAGTGGAAAGAGTCGAGCGATTTGAGGGAGGAAAAGAACATGATGTGAGACGGAAATGCGAAGGGTTTATTTCTTGTGAGTTAGATAAAACCTTGTAAAAATTACGTAGGTCTACTTAATTGTCCATATTAAGCATGTTGCGCACTAACCTGCTGGGGCGCGCACCGCTCACTCGTGCGCTGCGCACTCTCAACACGGTGGCGGAGGAGATAGATGTATTTAACTGTGCACTGAGTGACTTCACAAGGGCCACATACTGTGTAGCATGTAACGTTACTTAAGGATTATTTTTAAGTTACTTTGTCGCATTAGTTTTAAAAAACTGTAATGGCAAAGGAGACATGTGATAAATAAATAAATAAATAAATGTTTTTTAAAAGAGAAATATGTGAGTAGGTATTTATATTAAAAACAAGCCAGTGATTATCACACCTTTAATTAATCAATCATGTTAGGTAACTAAACGAGACTTGGTGTGTAAAAAAACTATATACTTCCTCACGATGTTTTCCTACTCCGTTTGTCAGAAGTGTCTTAGAATAATTAAGAAATTACAAATAACATTGTGAAGTTACATTGATACTTGCCTAGGTTCGGACTAGCACCTCGTGCATACAAACCCGTTCATTGAACCGCTAATCCACCACGACAACCGCTATATCCTGAAAAATAGATTCTTTTATATTCTATATCACACCAAAATCGCTGTCACCTTCAACTTGCACCACACCCCACAAAATCCATTACTGGAGGCCCGAGGGTGAAAATTCGTAAACAGCCCGATATTACAAGGGTGGCCATGTTTGTTTCCCGCCATTGTTTAGGAAGGGCTGTTATACATGTTTCATATCATAAGGGATGATGCCGTGTCCATTTTGGGAGGAGTAATAATCTGTAAATAGTCTACTTTTGTTATTATTGAATTTATTTGGTGTGGTTTTTGGGGATGTTAATCATTAGTTGTGTCTAGGTTTTTAGACTACATTTCTATATTTTTTGTTTTAAAATCAAAGCTTAGTAAGTTTCATCAACATCGGTTCGTTTAAGTTTAAAAAGCCAGATACATACACTGACCTTATAACTCGTAATAAGAAGACGTCTATATTTTAGAAAATATGTATTTGTAAACAGAACATAACCCGTACAACACGTGCAATAAACATCAAGCACACAGCTTTTAAAACAAGCCTTCAGTAAACGAAACTCTAAACTTGATAAAAAAAGGTTTATGACATATAATTTTACATATACGTATAAATATATTATCTCATCATAATAAAACATATTTTCTTCAGAAAATTATCACCTAAGTCTATACAAAACCTATAAATAATCGCCTACTAAACACCGTAACTCAATATTAGTTTTATTAAAAAACAATTATCTTTCCTCCCCAAATCGCAGCGTTTAATTAATAACAAGAGGAACATGATCATAATGTCACAACAATGGTACTTCACACGAACTGCGGGTATAATCTGAGAGGGTGCGAATCATCTGTAGGGTTGGCCCACGGAGGGAAATATCCTCCCTAAGTAACGATATATTATTATACTCTGTTAGTTTATATCCATTGAAGGTAAACAAATTTGAGATATCTTTTACTTAGATATAAAGGATTTTATGCACGAAGGATTCAGCAAGAGAAAATATATAATCCAGCCTATAAACGTCCCAGTGGGCGCAGGCCTCTTCCCATATAGAGAAGGCACGAGCATTGATCACCCTTGGTCTCTGCGGATTGGCGATTTCAGTCCCAATTTTGGAATCCAGGTTTCCTCACGATGTTTTCCTTCACAGTTTGTCAGAAGTGTCTTAGAATAATTGAGAAAATACATGTATATTTGGTAAATCCACATTGGTACTTGCCTAGGTTCGAACCTGCAACCTTGTGTATACAAATCAGATCATTGAACCGCTAGGCCACCACGACCGTAGCTAGGCTATCACGACTTCCAGTCTTACCGGATTCAACTGAATACCGTATTTTACATGGAGCGACTGCCTATCTGACCTCCACAGTAAAGTGCTCAAAAGTAAGGCTGGTTGTCAGAATTGACATAACGACTGTCATACGATGGCATAGCATGGCAGTCGTGCTATCCGAGACACGGAGGGGTTTCGGTAACTTCACAGATGGTCACCCATCCACGGACGAACGTGTATTATCGGTGAAACCGTACGAGTTACACTTTGCACAAGCCCATAATTATTTATACTATGTACTCTTGAAATCTTTGACAACCCTACGGTCCCCCATAAACATCTCAGTGGTAACCATCATCTGTTTACTTATGAATTAGATTAATTGTTTAAGCCCTTGCATTTGATAACAGGCTTTTTAAAATTTGCATAGTCATGTTTATTTAACCGTATTATAACTCTTATGTAGAGATATGTAGCTTTTTTAAAGTACCCCAATATCTTTACTAATTATAAATACGAAAGTAACTACGTCTGTGTGTCTGTTACTCAAACCTTTACTACTAATCCGATTTAAGTGATTTTTAGTATAGAGATAGTATGGAGTTTGAGAAAAGATATACGCTTCTCTTTAGTGAAAAAAGGGCTATATTATCATTCTATAAGGGCTGAAATAGGGGAAGAGAGTTTGCATTGAAATGCTACTTTTTGCCGCGATATCCAAACGGCTAGTAAATAAATAAATGTGGATAAAATCACATACATTGCTCTGAACCTAAAGTAACTAAAGCACTTCAGTTATTAAATCGAGTACCACAAAATAATGTAAAAAGTAGTTTTCTGTATTGACGAGTCCGGGAATCGAATCTGAAAACACGCTGGCTTACTTACGGTTTGGCGATACAAGTACATATAAGATTTGTTTTGGTATCCATGATTATATATAGTGTACTAAAATAATTAAGAAAGTACATATAATACGAGTTCATAAAACTCAAAAAGCGTAAATTACAACCCACTCTAAATTAAACAACTCGAAACCAAAACAAAAATTATACCTTCAGTATTGCCGCAATAAAAATATAAAACCATTGTCACATTTTTTTCTGCAAGTAACACCGGTAGTCTTATTTGTACAAACAATCAGTCAAAAGGCTGTACAACGCATGTTCAGTGCCTCATAACAATTGAAAAAAAAACGGCACGCGACATCTTTTGAAGAACAACCATTTTATGTAGACCTTTTGGCATACGGTTGGCGTTTGTTGTTTACCCGACTGTGAAAGGAGGGTTTTGTGTGTCTGTATGAAAGTATGTATAATTGCATGTGCCATATTTATTTGACACACTTTGAAACCTTGATTGATTTTAACTTAAAAGTTGTTAGATTCGTCTCACTTGTAAGAGAGAAATGTAGATATATATTTTGATCATAAACTATTGTGAGCTGCATAAAATAAATGATTTTAAAACAAAATGGGTTACAAAAATAAATACCATATACAACAAACATGATTTTGATAAAATTTTATCTGTAGTTAGCCAAATCTATAAAAAGGGACATAGCTACTACTAGCCCCGATAGCCGATATCTATACAGGCGGAGCCGCGTCCTACAGCTAGTTAAGAATATCGATACTTCATTTAACATACATACATACATACATACATACATATAATCACGCCTTTTTCCCTTATAGGGGTAGGCAGAGACCACTTCTTTCCACTTGCTACGATCCTTACACACTTGTTTCGCTTTATCCACTTTCATTATTCCCTTCATACATGCTGTTCGGTTTATGGTACTCTTGACCTGGCATGTTTTCATTCACACTCGCCTTATACACTTTATTCGTCAATCGTTCTTCATTCGTTCTCTTGACATAGCCAAACCTCACAGCATACCTTTCTTAATTTTTGTCTCAACATCCATCATCTGACATACTTCATCCACCTTTCCATGCATTTCTCCTCTTACATTCAACGTAGCGAGGCGGCTCTCCGTGGCCCACTTTTCGCCCCCGCAAGAAACGAGACGTGATGGGTGGCGAACCACATCGCCGCCATTTTGGATAATTAAATTATTTTTATGAATATCCATTGCGTTCCTGCGGGATAAGGAATTGGGAAAGGATACGTTGGAAAGGATATAAGGTAGGACGGGTTATAGGATGCTACCATCACGGAGGTACAATGAATGTGACGGCAACAGCTAGGGCAGTCCGGGGTCGCGTACCCGTAGTGGATCTAGCCAGCATTCGGACAGATAACTGGTAGATCCACCCCCTGAACCTTCATTTAACATATTGTTTAATTTCTTCCAAACCATTTTTGAAAGTATCTAAAACCCAAACGCACAAAATTGTCTGTACATTGCTGTATTTGTACACTAGGTGTCAAATTATTTTGGTTGTCAGCATTCAATGTATGTAAAAAGTCGGTACGTTTTGTGTTTAAAGGGTCCGTTTGTAAGATTTTGCAATTGTTTTCAAACAATACTTTTTTCTTTTGTATACGTCATTACTGGTCAGTTTGCGGTCAACAGCTGATTGTCAGAATGTAAACTTTTTTTTTTCACAATTTTTTTTTTGTCAAGTAAGTAGGGATGGGCTATATTTTGAAGCTAACGGCATGGAAAATTTCGGTTTTGTTTATGGTTTTCTATGGATTAATAAATAACATTACAAAGCTAGAAATAATTGTTAGTAATTAAATAAGTTAGGAATTATAACAATGTGACATTTTTTACACATTAAATTTTATTATTATCTATTATCTTTTCTATTAACATAAATAAATTGATTAACCAATATATATATAATTTATCATATAGGACCACCCACAAATCTAACAGTTATTAATCTAATAAAAATAGCTGTAAACCATTTCGCCCATCCCTCCAAAGAAAACGCGGGCCTTAGATGCGCGGGAAAAATGACAGCTGTCAGACTTGACCATAAATTACGGTTTTTTTTTCGTGAAAGCCGGCAAAGGCTTTGGTCAGCCGTTTCCTGCCAGGGTGTGATGTTGTTTGTATTGTGTACGCTGCGTGGACACGTGTTATCAAAAGAAGGCAAAATGGCGGATACAATGCGTAATGTGATTACATGTTTGGTTTTTGTGTCGGTGTCTTGTGAGGCAAAGGTATTTGTTACTCAGCCTCGTTGACCCAGCTGTTGTGGCCGCGAATTGACGGCGGTGAAACTTTTTCACTGGTTTTTAGGTGTTTGTAACAATGAAACAGCCATTGGTCTATCTTGTGTCGAAGTATGTATAGGACAATGTTATTGTGGCCTACTATCTATTACATTTGTCTTGTGTGTTCTTGAGTCGAACGCAGTCAGTGATTGTTGCTATTAAGCAAAAAACACTCATGTCAATATGATTAATATAATATAATAATAATAATAATCCAGCCTATAAACGTCCCACTGCTGGGCACAGGCTTCTTCCCATATAGAGAAGGCACGATCATTGATCACCACACTTGCTCTCTGCTGGCGATATCGGATCCCAAATTTTTGGAATCCAGGTTTCCTCACGATGTTTTCCTTCACCGTTTGTCAGAAGTGGCTTAGAGTAATTAACAAAGTAAGTAGGTACATATAACTTAAAAAAGCCACATTGGTACTTGTCTGGGTTCGAACCTGCAACCTTGTGCATACAAATCCGTTCTACTAAATTTTAATATAAATATAAATATTTTTACTCAAATGATTTTGTGTATTTGCTCCCATATCACGCGCCGATCTTCAGTCTTTCATTTTTTCATTGCAAGCAGCTGATTCAAATACTTTTTTCATGCATTGAAATAAAACTCCTAAATGCTATTATCCAGCACTGTTATATCTTATCAAACTAGAGTAACAAAACAGTATCATAATGGTTCCACAAATTAATTTAGTTATTTACCAGATCTCTTCCCATTCTTACCCACCGCGTTCAAAAGCCTTCCACACGCATTTGCACCTCAGAACCACTCTGTGCACAATTAAACAAAAATTAAAATCCACCATCCGGCCCACCTAGGTTCAAAAGTAAAAACTTAAAATATGTATCCATTGTTCAATGAACTTACTTCAATCAGGAACAACAATTAAATCGACCACCCGTTAGTCAAACAACTACAGAAACGCCGACAAAGTATAACTGTCAAAAAAACACAATAACACCGACCTTACCTTGGCATTACCTTTGCCGATTTGAAAAAAAAAGCAACCATTGACAATGCGTCAGTGTTATGTCAAAGATTGCTATTAAAGTCAAAATATTTTGAAAATACGCTCTTTGCGCCCCGGGGGCGTGCTTTGACAAGCCGACTTTAAACTTTGAAATATTATTGGATATATTGGCTTTAAAGACTTTTTTTTCGGCTTGGGTTTTGCGTGAGTTTGTGCAAATTGATTTGGGTACGATATTTGGGTGTTATAGTGATTTGTTATTGTTGTTGTTAGATTGTTGGTTTTGGTATGTTATCCGCTACTTTTTTACCTAAGTTAACTATGTGAAGTTCTGTCTTACTATTTATTCGTCTGTTTAGCTTGGGCTACTTACACAAACAACTCGAGTAGCTAGGCAGTGATCACCGCACACGGACTGCGCGAGCTGTCGACCGCTCTCGCGCGTCACGTGCGCTAACCGCTCGCTTTTTGTTTTGTCGACCTCTTGCAGCAGTCGAACGCAAGCAGTCCGTGTCCAGGTCGCCATAGAATTCTATAGTTTTGCTTGCAGTAGCAACTTGAAGCAGTCAATTATAGACTTTAAGCAATCCATGTGTGCGTAGCTTAGATACTCAGGAGATTACCGTCACTACACAGGACTGCCTCGTTGGCAGTGGCTAGTGGTGATATTGGGGTTTTTCTATGAAATTCTCAGTAGATGGTCGGAGTTTGAATTTATGCCCGGCTAGTGGCAATAGGCTCGCCCCTATTACATGGGACCTAAGCATACCGGCAATCTTTGGGTGTATATTGGTACACCTCTGCCTAACCCTTCGGGGATACAGGCTTGATGGTATGTTATGATGGTATGACGTTCAAAACACCCTTATTAAGATTGTTAGCAACGCACTAAGTCGAGGACCGAACCCCGCAGGAGGTGCTTATTGGACGTTGCTGACGTAGTTAGTTTTTCCTATTGCTCTGGCTGGAGGCCTTAAGGTCCTCGCCAAAAGTCCGGTGAAGCAGTCAAAGCCTGCGCTCAGGCTAACTGCAAAGACCTCTACCAAAAATAAAACAATTTCAAACTACATATATGTATAGTCTTGTTTTATAATATACAAATTGTAATATCTTACATAACAATAACAATAAAAACATAGACAAAACACAGTTAATTTAAATAATAGAAACATTTAAGTTAAAAACATAATGGCCGACATATTTTGTAGTAATTTAAATAATACGAATAAAAGCAGTTGTAAGATAATCGCTTTATAAAAAACAACTACCGTTGTCTATGATACGACTAATAAATTTCATGTTTAGGGTCGACACTTGTTTAAAACTATTTACGTTTTAGAAAAATGCAAATAAGTATTTTTGACAATTTATTTTTATACTTTAAATATTAAGGTTACTTAAGTGATAATAGTAAATTCGATTAACAAATCTCATGATTGTTTTAGGAGTTTTAACACACTAAAATAATAAATATATAACTTTTAAATGAAAGGAATATATGAAAAATATAACTGTTAGTTGTCGCTTTTGTAACATTTAAGTATTTAAATATAATCTAAGATAAACTACTGCCGAACATGCAAGGTCAAACAATTTTATCATCAAGTATTTTTAAGTTATAATTATTTCTTTGCACACAAAAATAGTAGAACTGTAATTTCCTTATTTAAACTACAACTTCAAAAATATTTTAACAAATTATCAAAACTCTGATAACATAATTACCAAAATATACTTCAAAGGTTATACGTAACAACCCTAAAATCGTTTGAAAACCGAACAATTTTCTATTATTAATACCTAACCGGATGTTCTAAAGTATTATGGCTACAAAAAACGCAACTTCCGCTCTTGAAACTATGTGACACGAATATAAATGGAGGAATTAAAATTAATCGTCTGGATTTCCAACCCCGATCTGTGCTATTGTGGTTTAAAAAAACTAAACCCTTTATCTATGGATGCAGGAGCGCGCGAAACTTAATGTCAGCGTGACATTTGTACAAAATGGCGAATAATGTCAATTGAATTGTGATTTTTACTATGTTTTAATTTATTCTGGTCGCATTAGTTGTATTTATTTAAATGATACAGATTGTTGGTAATCTGCAAATTGTAATTCAATACACTCCTCAGAATACTTTTTTATGTTAAGTTAAATCTTTCTTAAGTACCTAGATTATGGAAAAAATAATGTCGACACAAGGCTGCAAACAAGTCATAAGCACTTTAATCCAGCGTATAAACGTCCCACTGCTGAGCACAGGCCTCTTCCCATATAGCGAAGGCACGAGCATTGATCACCACGCTTGCTCACTGCGGGTTGGCGATTTCAGATTCAAATTTTGAAATCCAGGTTTCCTCACGATGTTTTTCTTCACCGTATATTCTTTAGAATCTACAAATATTTAATAAATAAGTGACGCGAATATTTCTGTTTCTTTAATGTCAATTATTTCTATTGTAAGTAAGCCTCCAAAGTAACTTACCTTACCTAATTAGCCACAATATTTATTTCCAGTCCTACAACACTGCACTTAAAATTATGGGACAATTAGGACCTACAGAAAAATCTTGTTTACAAACAGAACAACAAATTAGCAAACTTTAGAACAAGACAAACAACTTGTCAGCATTTAAAATACAAAATAAATATCTCTATACGACTAATTAACTAGTAACAATGTGAGTTGCGCCCGTGCAGCTATCGACGTGACTGATTGGCGAGCGCCGGTATTAGCGATGTGTGAGGTCCAATAGCGCCGCGTTCTGTATTCGAAAGTATTCAAATAATTCTGATTTATTGGCCGTTTTGTAGATTAAAAATAAATGAGGATAACCTCAAAATGTAATGATTTTCATGATTGGAGAAAAAAGGTTTGTTGTTTTCTCAGACCTTTGGCGATGTTAGATTATGATTGTTGAATAAATGATTATTATAATAAATGGCAATAGTCTTGATATTTTTTATTGTTATTTGTTATCATCGTATGGCAAATCATTCCTGAAACAATTTCGGAAACTTTACATAGCAAACAGTTTTCAGTTGCAGGTTACCGAGAGTCTCTTTTAGATATCCGTAATATTTAAAAGCCTATAAGATTATTTATTTTATTAAATTCTTTCCGAAGTTACTAAAATATTCTAACTAACGTTAAGCGTACACACTCTTCAATTGCGGACTACCAAAACTTTCAGTAAATGCGGTAAGTACTATACATAATTATATTATTATTATTATATTTATTTATATGTATTTATTATTATTATTATTATTTTTTTAAACTGTCCTACTCAATAGTGAATCTGTCATCACGTCCTAAACTTAACGCCATTACAAAACCACGAAAATCAAAAATAGTGTCCACATTATAATACCCTTAAAATACTCCAACTGCAGCTAAAAAACTCCCATTCTTCCACAACACTAAACTAGCAACATCGATAAAAGAAACAAAATCATTCGAAATTCGAAATTCAAAAACGCCGTTCTACCCTAGATGTTTATCAAGGCACCTAATGGGCCATTGTTTGGTAGAATTCCAACGGTTTTTATAAACAAATTTTAATTATGGCAATTTTTACTGGATGGAATAGATACTGGCGGGCATTTGATAGTTTTGTCTTCTAAGTTTAAATGTTTGTTTAAATGATACGGCTGAGTAGGACATTTTTCAATGCCTCGCTTGAGACGGCGATCAATAAAAAGTAAGGACTCTGTAACTCATTTTTAAAGGCGACTACTTAAGAGTTTTAGTCGTGTTGAACGGCTTGGGTTTGATTCCTAGTTTAGATGAATCCCATTGCTGGGCGCATGCTTCTTCTTGCATAAAGAGCATTGATCATCAAGCTAGCTCCATTCTATATAAGTGATTCTGAAAATCCAAAATTTTCCGTTTTGCTCTTGAGTTTGCTTTCCAGAACAGTGGTAAATAGTGTCTTAGAATAATCATTAAAGTATGTACATTACATATTTTGAAAAAGTCACATTGGTACATACTCGAACCTGCAACCTTGCGAAACCCGAGCATTGAACCGTTAGACCACAAAAATATCTTAAACATATAAAAAAATAACGAAATAATAAAACTAATACGTGTGTCCACAATCGCATGCAATCAGCAAATAAGCCAGCAACTTGTTTATCACGTCACTTCACATTTGAAATAAGAACGTAAGTTCGGCTCACTTCGGATACGCTCGGGTTGCTCTTATTTTAAATTTCGGATGCTATATTGCACGAATACTGGTGGTATGGAGTTGCGAATATGAAATTGTTATTTAAAGTTGAAACGTTTAGAATTGAAATAAAAATAAAAATTATTTAGGACCGTAAAAATCTTCAAAAATGGCTCTCCTTTTCTTATTTACTATACTCGTAGTGTGTTACCCGCTTTGCCAATTGCTACTACTTTTATTTGCAGATATAATACTGTGTATTCTTAAAATATATCACACAAGTTACTAAGTTAAATTATACATAATGATATCTAAAAGGTCTTATGTAAGAGAAAAACAATCAATTGCTAATCATCTTCCTCCATCCAATTAATTTCTTCAGCTAGAAGAACGAGATATTAATTTCTATCTTCTTAGTTCAAAGTGATTTTCTACATAACAGCTACACCTTTTTTTTTTCCGCGGTGGGAAACCTTCAAAAGGCACCCGGTCCTATGGGGATTTATAAGACCGGGGAGTGTGGGATTTTTACCGCACTAAAACCACCCCGTTGGTCACCATCAGCACATGAAAAGGGACTTCTGTTACGTCTTAAAGAACAAACCAGAAGCCCCCCTGTGCAACGCCTGTTAGAGCTCCTCTCGGGACATAACAGCTACACCTAGCCAACAATATAAGCGTTACGTTCAAAGAACTTTCCAATCGTTTGGTAGAATCTACTCGTGATCAGAGGGCTGGTTTGTTCCTTGCACAGAGAATTGGCATAGTCATTCAACGTGGCAATGCTGCCAGCCTTCTGGGCACGTTTCCCGCCATTGACAAGGATGACGATGAGTTCTTTGACGCTGTTTAGTTTTTATTTATGTAAGTTTTAATTTTAGTATAGTTAGAGTTTGTTCTTATATTAGATTTAATTGTGTATTAATAAATAAACTCATACATAATATCTAAATAAAGCGTTACGTTGAAACAAGGTAAGTATATAACATTCAACACAGTTCATTAACCAACAGAAACCAGTCCAAACAAAAAAGTAAAAAAAAACAACGCATAAAACGACTCCATTTCTTACAAACAAACCAATCTCTAATTTCAAAATTCGGTAGGACATTAAATATCAGAACCTCTCATTGGTCCGTTTAAAAAAGGAACACCGTTTTTTTAACGCAACGACATTAAATTACTCTGCCAACGGATTCTTTATATCACGCGGTCTTTTTTAAAATGCATTTACTTAATTGAGTTTTTTTCTTTACCTTTTTCTGAGATAACAATTTTATTTTTGGGTGCACGGACTTTTGAGTTTTGAATATTCGAATCTTATTTCGTGAATTATGTTATTTATTTTGATGTGTATCTTTTAATTCTTAAATACATGAAGATTTTCCTGCTAATTCTATTTTGTTATTAAGTTGTTATTTTATGTGAGTCTTATAAATAGGTGTATCTTTAAACGTTTTTAGCGCTTTTCACATATATAATTGTCTAATAAACATTGTAATACGATATTGATGTATCTTTTAGACAATCTAGTGTCCAAAGTTTTCTCTTTTTAATCAATAAAGATGTGTAGATTTGTAATAATACTAAGTACATGCTTAGTAGATACTTTATTTCAACTTAAAATTGTTTTAAACAGATATTTTGACCTACTAGATTTTAAGTTACCTTAAAAGTTATCTTGTAGTAGTTTTTAAAGTCCAAAAGGTCCAAAATTAATTTTCATTGTCAAAAATACATTTCACATCTAATTTCCTCCTTACTACGAAAATCCAAAATGGAATCGCGAATACAAACATTAATTTTAAGATGTCTGCTATATAATATTAACACGTAGCTTTAGAATAACGTAAAAAGTTGATGATACACAAAATAGACACAAAACTCTATCTTAAAGACGATTAGTCGCGGTCCACGGTTTTATAGAAATCCCACGATCGACTAAATATGTATTAAAAGATGGGTTCTGTATGTAAAGGAAAATAAATTGTAAAAAGAGTATATGTTGACGACTAGATTTTGTTTTTGGCATCGTAGCTCTTAAACGAATAGACCGATTTTGAAACTAGTATTTTGTTTAAAAGCTGTCAATCGAGATAGTTCTTACATAATTTAAGAGTTTTATACTGCGGGTACAGTAAATTATTTCTGTGACAAACTGAGCTTAAGTTTCTCGATATACTACAGAAAATAATTTAAATAAACTAGCTAACTTCGCATAGAACCAGTATCAAAATTAAGTATGGTCACCCATCCATAGGCAAACCTCGGCAAGCGCTGCTGAACCTCTAAGTTTCATCGAGACTTAGCTCCTTATGTTTTATATTAAGTTAGAATTCGAATGAAAACCTAATCTAAGTACACTTTTACAATATAAATATTATAAAATCCTAAGCATCTTTAATACATAACTGTTTTATATACAAGTCGGTTAAAACTTGTTAAATAATATACCGCCAAGGGACCCCAATAACGTGGAGGGTCAATAAATAAAATCATTACACAGTGTGTCTGTACGTGTGTGTGCGTGATCTCGGAAACTAAATTATCACATTTGTTAGCGCTCGAATTTTTTGTACAGGGTGTTTGGATAATGTTTATAATTTGGTTGGTTTTTATATGTATTAGATTGATTTTGAGAAAGGAAGCGAAAGGAAAAAAAATGTTAAAAATTTCAAATTTTACCTTGGTAGAGAATAGCTTACAATATAATATATATTGCTTTATCATATGATGTTTGTTACTTTAGCACGACAAAACGGCTAAACGGTTTTGAATAAAATGTTGTACATATTTAGTGTAGTGCGTATTTAAATCAACACAAAGGCTTATAAAAACGCGAAGCGCAGCTAGTCATTAAAATCACAATTTATTTATTTAACTTAGGCTATAAAGTAGCGCTTATCAAACGTCAAAAAATATTACAAAAGGACAGCACCCTAGGGGTCGGTTCATATCCGGCGGAAAAGTCAGCTCGCAACAATCATGTTTAAAGCTGTACGTCGTTAAAACTACTGTAAGTTCCGTACACTTTTTTGTACATACATAAACCAGTAAATGCATTTAAATATGACATTAGCAGAAACATTCGATTTACTAGAAACCACCATAAATCATAGCCACAAAAAACAAATTACATTTCGAAACAACACACTGTATATAAAAACAATAATCACCAAAGCACACCGCCCATGCACTCTGATATAATAAAAAAAGCATTCGCCGTCTCTTTCTAACTCGCACTAATAGCTATACTCGTCTCTTTTCCACCCAAAATAGTGAAGAATTTAATAAGTTTGGACCAGATTCGCTTGGTCTCTGGTTTTGTATTATTAGTATGAATATAAGGGTCATGTTATGTTGGGTATCTTTCTATTTTCTAGCAACTTATGGTATACATATAATTTACTTGGACTCGGTAAAATAATAATTATGTGGACTCATTTTGGCCTTTTTTTGGTTTTGAAATTATGTGTAGGGTGACTGTGGGTTGGGAAAAATTGGAATAAGGTCTGTAATATGAAAGTAGTTATTTAGATGATATTATTGCAATAAAATGGCTATTTATAAATAAAACTGTTGTCTGGTTTATTGTTTATAGATTACAAAAAAGTGTAAGATTCTAGGAAACAACAATAAGTATATTTATTACTATATTTTTTCGCATTATTTTTTTTCAAGTACCTATGTTCAAAGTTATGGCCGTAAGCATTCGATGTGTCCCTTAATTTGAGTAAATAGAAGATTATTTAAGCGACTTATTCATATAACTTACAAAAGTTTTTAGGAAATTAAATTTTTAATACATTAGATATCTTAAATTACTACCAGGCTGAACATTCATCGACTTTTCCCGAGGTTTTTCCAAAGCCATATAGTGGGTTTGGTAATAGAAGTCACTCTTGCTTTTACTCCTTTTCAACTGACTTCACAAAGGAGGAGATTTTCAATTTAATGTTTTTTTTTTTTAATATTTCCTCAGAACTTTCGACTGGGTGAACTGATTTTGGTTCTTTTTTTATTTGAAAGGTGATAATTCCCGTGTGGTTCCATTTTAATTTGGTCCAGTTATGATAATGGGATCCATAAGAAAACCATATAATACTTATTTAGAAGTCGGTTTTTTTTTGTAAGAATTATTTATTTTGTTTCCCTGCCATTTTATTTTATAAAATATAGTATCTGTATCAAATATTTGTAATTATCATGGTCCTAATTCTTTCTAATTCAAGCCCTTAATCTTTCATGGTCACCACACCGCGAGATACGTCAGCCATATTGAATTTTTTCCCTCCAAAATATAATGGCGGCCACAATCTGTAGCCGCGGGATGACTTCATATAATCTATGGTCTACCCGATGACTCTATATTATCTATGCTTTTTTATTTTTTCTAACACAAATTATTAGGTAATATATTTTTTTCTTGTGGGAATGAAAGAATAAGTCGGAATGTTTTGGCTGTCATCATGTAAAATAATATATAAATGTTTATATTTTATTTATTGCATATGTCGGCCATTAATAATATATGACAAAGTAATATTGTCCGGCGGTTTGTCATAATTACCTACAGGTAAAATTCTTTATCGATTTTGCTTAAATTTGAGATTAAAAGACCCTTCTATTTTACAACTTGTTTATTATATATAAGTAGGTAATTTAAATATATTTATAATAATATTATAAGATTAGTTTTTCGCCAACTCAATGCTGAAAAATGTTTCGGCAATTTTACTTAAGGGCTAGATATTTCATCTTCAAATGCAATAAGAAACAAAAAATGTATAACACAATCTTCATAATGTGAAATCAGTTATTTTATTTAAAATACTCAATGAAAATTTATAGAGTTGTGGCTATGAGCTAAGTTTGAAATCAAATCAAAATATTTTTATTTCAAGTAGGCCTTGTTAAGGCTCTTTTAAAACGTTAAATTTACTGATGCAGGTTCCAAAATGTCATTCCAATGGAGAAGAACCGGCAAGAAACTCCAGAGGTTACTCTTTTAAAAAAAAGGTTAACATCAATTATACCAATACAAATAATTATAAATATCTACAAATATGCGACAACAGCGTAAATAGCAATGTAAAAGATAACATCCAAAATGGAAGAAAAATTTAAACGGATACGCAACAAAATTTACATTGTTGTCACATTTACAAAAAACCAAGCGATTATCACAGGATAAATATGAAAACGCAATGGTATATTTTTGACAGGTCTTTTGGTCTAGTGGTTAGTGACCCTGACTGCTATACCGGAGTTCGTGGTCATTCCCGCCCAGGACAAATATTTGTGTGATGATCACGATCATTTTTTCTATGTCTGGGTGTAATTTAAGTATAATATGTATGTATTTAGAAATATATAAGTATGTTTATCAGTTGTCTGGTTACAATAGTACAGGCTCTGCTTAGTTTACGATCAGATGACCGTGTGTGAGTTGTCCCAGCATATTATATTTTGATTGAAGGATAATAGCGAATCAAAATTAACTTCAACGATACTTAAAAGTATCTCGTCACTATCCCAAAAGTTAAGTAAAACTAAGACACTAAGAGAATTGTTTTTGACAGGTCGTTGTCAAGAAGATATAACTTTGATGTAGCGAAGAATTTACTACAAATATTACTATTACTTACTTTTCCCTTTAACAAATAATAAGATGCAAAAACCATATCATTACGCCAGGTTACAATGAATAATATAACACAGTTTTTATTTCCCAACAAGCAAACTGACACTAAATACAAACTGACGTGTGTCAGGAACACATTGTCTCAACCAACGAGGTTGCATTTGAAACTATAGAGTGAGCCTATCAGAGTTTAAACCGTAAGCACTAGTGTGAACAAGTGTTGTCGTGAATTATGTATGAAGATGGATCTTTCCGTTTTAAAAAATCTACCAAAACACTAATATTATCCTAACAATGTCAAGACCATCGATATTTTCGTATATAAGTTTCTCGTTGCGCGAAAATTAACTTAAATGAAAAACGAAATGTACTAGGTTCAGACTAAAAACTGCTCTCGCTTGGCACAAGGGTAACCTAGCGATAATAGCAGTCTATGCATATCATACGTCGATGGTCTCAGCGAACTATACTATTTACCTGTACCTTGTAAACTCAATGGATCGACTAATACTAAGAAAGAATCATTAATAAGACAAGTTCATGACAAACATATTAATTTAAAAGATTCTCACAACACCATTGTTTAGCTAATATTGAATCAACTAAGAAAGAGGTGCGAACAAGCTTCGAATCATAGACAATGCCTAATTAAGTAAGACCTTATTGACATTTATGATCATAGAGTTTTCACACACGTATTGTCTTTGGTTAGCTGTCAGTTAACACAAGATTAGAGAGGCGACTATAGCTTTACAGGCAGACTATCGTAAAATGTATCTTATTTATCTTTTTTCTGATTTAAACTCTATTGTATTGTTTTGTTAATTATTGTTGAAGAATTTTTAAAGGTAGTATCCGTATTATTTATAGATAGTTTTCCTTCTTGGCAATCATCTATCTTCTTACACACACATAACATAACATATCATCACGCCTGTATCCTCGAAGGGTTAGGCAGAGGTGTACCAATGTACACCCACAGTTCGCCGATATGTTTAGGTCCCATGTAATAGGGGGCGAGCCTATTGCCACTAAACGGGCACAAATCCAAACTCCGACCTGCTACTGAGAATTGCATAGAAAAACCCAATAACACCTTGATCGACTCGGGAATTGAACCCAAGACCTCTTGCGTAGCAGTTGCGTTTAGCACCACTAGGTCAACGAGGTAGTCGTCTATCGAGGCAGTCGATCTAACTTCTATAAATGTAAAAAAGAATTGCTGTTCATTCGTTCTCGCTAAAACTCGAGAACGGCTGGACCGATTTGGATAATTTTGGTATCGAATTATGTGTGAAAGTCCAGAGACCGTTTAAAGGGTGAATAAATAGAGAAAAAGTAAAAGTGTTTTTCTTAGATTGGGGCATAGGAAGTCTGCGGGGTCAGTTAGTAAATAATATAAATTAAATACATAAATAAGTGCATTTAACATAATAATATGTTGCAAAAAATAAATTACATATTCTACTATTGTTTTTGGGTCGTAGCAGACTGACATCCATATTCTCCGCTAAACTGATTTAAAAAATCATAAGAAATTGATTTGAAAATAAAATTAAACAAGTTACGATAAGTCTAGCATCTATTTATTTATCAATGTACTATATTAAATTAAACCTTAAATACTTCAAAATAAATAAAACAAACCGCCCAAAAAACCGAAATTAATTTATCAAAAATAATTACACGAAAAAAATGGCTGACACACAAAAAGTGCAATAATTTACCAAAAAAGAAATAGGCCTTTTATAGTATTTTGTCACTTAGCGACCACCCAAGTTCTAAGGTACCGCAGTAACCTTGTGTCGTGATATATTTGAGTCACAGGTAGTTTGACGTAAAGGAACGCCGCTACAAAGTCACCGCGCGCGATAAATTTGAATCTTTTGTTGTGAACTGTCAAAATATTTGAATCGGTCAATTGTGGGAGGTATGTTGTTGTAATAGTTATTTTTGAGTTTTTCTGGTTGGGAAAGTCGGGACTTTTGTAATAGATGGTTACGCTTAATTATCCTTTAAGGAACTTGCGAATATTATTACCACATTTACGCTTTATAACTGGCTAATTTTGAAGTCTTCTTTTGTCTTTTTCCAAGCTATGTTAGGTGTCGGCTTCCAGTCTTACCGGCTTCAGCTGAACACCGTATGTTACAGAGCGACTGCCTATCTGATCTCCACAACACATTTTATTGACTAATACAGAAGAGGTAAGATTTGTTGTCAGATATATAATAATTAGGAAATAAATCTATTTTCATTTACTTAAATTGATAAATTACTTTGTTATTTGAGTCTTAGAAAACAATGCCTTATATTTTCTATTTATGGTCATAGGAAACATAACACACCATCACGCCTGTATCCCCGAAGGGTTAGGCAGACTGTACCAATGTACACCCACAGTTCGCCGATATATTAAGGTCCCATGTAATAGGAGGCGAGCCTATAGCCACTAACCGGGCACAAATCCAAACTCCGACCTGCTATTGAGAACTTCATATAAAAACCCAATAACACCTTGGTCGACTTGGGAATCGAACCCAAGACCTCTAGCGTAGCAGTCACTTACAACCACAAGGCCAACGAGGCAGTCATAGGAAATGGTTGGAAATTAAAAATCTAAGCCATTACCAACAAGCGTGGTGCTCATTGCTCGTTCAGTCAGCGGCCAGCAGTGGGACAGTTACAGGATATTATTATAAGTATTTTATTCGCATGACCACTACTTAAGACCACTAATAACTATACTAATATGAATGATTACTGTATGTCTGATTGTAAGATGACCACAGCAAGACATCTGTTGTCCGACAACCGCAAATAATTGGATGTTTGACCGTTAAGCTACTTTCTGTTACAAGTCAAATAATCAGGTGATTTTTAGAGATCTTTAAATTATTTTTGGTAAACTTATCTTTATACTG
Source organism: Autographa gamma (assembly GCA_905146925.1). Classification (NCBI taxonomy): domain Eukaryota; kingdom Metazoa; phylum Arthropoda; class Insecta; order Lepidoptera; family Noctuidae; genus Autographa; species Autographa gamma. The sequence goes on along the minus strand of LR989877.1, from coordinate 5,233,159 downwards.
GTTTTTGTGCTACGGGATACTGTGTTCCCCAGTGAAATGGGTTGCGGAGGTCAGATAGGCAGTCGCTCTGTAGAATACGGTATTCAGCTGAATCCGGTAAGACTGGAAGCCGACCACAACATAGTTGGGAAAAAGCTCGGGAGATGATGATGAAGCCTATGTAAGAACTTAGTAAGGATTGCTTATAATTTTGTTATTTTTTTAAGTATTTGATGACGATTAGATTAAAATGTAAATAATTACCTACATATGTGTACATAAGCATTTATGTTTAATGAACCCTAGATAATTATGCCGTCGCCAAAGATAAAATTGAATATGAAATTAAACCCATACAACCAATCATGTCTGTAAACGATTCTTTACATAAATACTTAAGGTGTAATATTACAGAAGATAAAGATATCTTATAAACTAACGGTTTAACGGTTAGTTAAACATACTTATATAACTAATCTAAAAGCTAATAGATTCCTATTATTTGTATAAACATGATTTAAATATGCGAATGTAAAAATGGTAAAATACAAATCAGCACTGCGCCCGGGGCTGCGGGCGAGCATCCTCGCAGGTGACAAACATTTGTATGTGAGACAAATGTTTGTTCCAAGTATTAGCATTTTCGTATATGAAACTGAAATTTACAAAATAAAAAGACTAGTAAATTTGGTGGTAAGTAGGCAGGATAGGGAAAATGTGTTGTGGAGTTCAGATAGGCAGTCGCTCTGTAACATACGGTGTTCAGCTGAATCTAAGACTGGAAGTCGACCCCAACATAGTGCGGGCAAAGACATATAATTTTTTTGATACGGAACCATTGAACCATAAAAAATCCTGACCACAGTAAGTTAACAAAATAAATAAAATAAACAAATGTCCTTTCACCCCATCTGTTATCTGCTGACCACACAAAATAACATATTTTATAATATCTACTTTCTTTGTTATAAAATAAACAGATCTGGTCAAAGAATGGACACAGGATGTAAATTGAAGCACTGGTATTATTTCAAACAGCCCCAAAAACGCAATTTGCGGTCAGACAACCTCCTTCGATTTTTGAAAGTAGCGGCCATTACTTGACCCAATTATTCATTAAATTAAATTTACTTTGATCTTTTAATTAATTGCTCTAGTCGCGGTATTTTTGAAGTCATTTAAGGAAATTTTAGTTGTCAGTTTTAATGTGATAAGTGCATTTTTCTGTGTAAAATAAGTTATAAAGAACACTTTTCCTATATTTGGGTATTGACCTTAAAAGTGCTGTTAATTGGCTGTATTAGGTTATAAAAAGAATGCCGACACCAACTTCATTTTAATATTCTGGTAGACTACAAACTAGAGAAGCGAATTAGCGAAATGAAATTAGATTAGCGAAATGATGACTACATTTATTTAAAACAATTAATAATTTAGCGCAGCAATGTGGTGTTTGTATGTGTGGTTATTTTCCAAGTATGTGACATTTATTGACACTAGGTACCTGCATAGACTCTAAATATGCTATAGACCGCTAGTATCGCTAGTCTCCCTTTGTGCAAAGCGAGAGCACTGTTTTGGCTTTACTGATTTAAGTTATTTTTCGCACAACGACAGACTTATATGCGAAAATATCGATGGTTTGACTTGAGACATAATTAACGAAAAAACTATTTCATACGAGTGCTTACGATTCATACCCTGATAGGCTTTATCTATACTCTAAGGTACCCACTCAAAGATATTGTCATATTCGTGTTAACTGGGGCCCGAGTCTGCTATTGACAATTGTTTGAATCGTCTGAGTTGGTGGCTTTAGTAGGTCCATTTTAGGATAATTAGCATTCTACTAAATTTCAGAACGTCATATTGGCCGTCCCCATGGCCAATTTTGACTTTAAAATGACGTTTTACCTACGTAATTATCCTAAAATGGACCTACTAACGCCACCCACTCAGACGATTCAAACAATTGTCAATAGCAGACTCGGGCCCCTGTTAAGAAATTAGTGTCAATTTTTATGTCATAGTTCATTAACTTAAGACAATTCTCCGCGTCAATCCTTTAAAGTAGATACCCACAGTATTTAAATGTTGTAAGTTGTAGTCTTTACAATGACTAAGAAATCATAATTACAAGACAGTAATACTATTGTGCTTACCTAGGTCTAAACAAATGAAAAAAATCTTTCAACGTTTGCTATGATTTATAATCTAAGCATTTGTTCGTTTTGTTTGAATAAACATGGTGTTATTAACACAATGATTAATATGTTACGTTGATTGTTTTAAATGAAAGGACTGTCTAGCTTTTGTGCTGTATACATTATTTGCTATGTTATTATTTATAATCATGTGATTTTACTGTTTTATTTATTATTTTATAATGAATAAAAAATATCTAGAGTTTATTTCAAAATTTATCAAAATAAGAATTGAGTATTCTTTGAATATGTTTCTGTTCGGACTGTTTTTTATAGCTAATGGAAAATGAAAAAAACTAGTAAAATATTTATCTAAAATACCGAAACTTTATAGAAAACAAATAATTTTATGATTATACCGTGAAGTCGACACCCTGAGACAGCAGCGCCATCTCGTATCTAATAGCTTAAATAAAAAGTTCTGCTGCCACCTAGCGTCGAATAGAAGAACTATCTTCTTTATCAGGTATGTGTCTGCTACAAGATAAAAATGATAGATGGCGCTGTCAAGACTATTTAACAACGCCATCTATATTTTAATACCTCAAATTTAAAATTCCCATTTTCTTTAATTACGATTTAAAAACTTAATTTTAACGTAAAATTCAATGTAGTTTATTAGTCCTTTCTATAATCAAGTTACGTACCTATACTGGGCGCATCGTATTTTTAATAGACAAGATTACCATCGACTCGAAAGGAAGAAGAAATACGTATATTTTTAATTAATATCTCTTAATGAAAATATTATTTTCAATCCGCTTCATAATCAAATGTAATTAATTTTTATTCTATTTTTTTTTAATTTCTTCAAACTTGTATTTGATCCAAGAAGTGGTTTTCTTTGAAAAAAGTGTTTTTATATAACTCGGCAAATAAAACAACAAAAGTAACATAAAATATATATATTTCTTATGTTCTAAATACATAATTATATGATAATAGGCTACATTAAGGATGTGTTTCATGGAAATATAAACGAGAGGCTAACTAGCGAAGAACACAATAACATTAACATAGGAAAATTAATCTTATTTCTCTTACAATAAAGTATACAATTCAGTGTCGATAGAATTTGGGAAAAATATTAATATAATTAAAATATTAATATTGTCCAGCAAGACGGGTCGACGACATAGTAAAAGTCTCGGGTCGAGTCTGGATGAGGCTGGCACAGGACCGTAGAGAATGGCACGAAAAAGGGGAGGCCTATGCCCAGCAGTAGGAGGATAAGGGCTGTGGATGATGATTAATATATTGTGTCGTCCGCTAGTAAGTATAATCTCAATAAAAACACATTTATCTATAAATGTAAGCTATTTACTATTTCCAAATTATTTTTCCTCACAAAAGATAAATTAATAATTTATTCCAGCAAAACTCATTTTACGCATAAGTTTCTGAACGTATAGTTTTCACCAAAAAAAAAACCGTTACGTTCGCCAATGTGTCAAAAGGTCTATCCGTCAATTTCCGCCAATAAGAGTCAAGCTACTGAGCTGTGATTGGTGCAAATAGACAAACTTGAAATAATACTAGCGCTCTCTAGCGGTTTTTTTTTTCTTTAAACTCATTATTTAAAGTTGTCTCATACTATTTCTTTCACTCAAAAATTATAAAGTCCAACTTGATACGGAGTTGCGCTTATTCGGTGGTAAATAGTACTTAAATAAGTTTATTGCATATTTACATGAGAAAAGCTAATTAAGAAATAGTATATTATTTTATTAATTATTAACTAATACACTTCGCCGCGTCGACATTTTATATTTAGGGACAAAATACCGTTTTAGGCAAGAAATATAACTTACTCATTTCAGAATCATTTTCATACAAAACCTCATTTATTTTATCGTAAACATTTGCTTGTTAAAAATGTTATTTTCTTTTTTATGTTTTTAAAATCTTGAATCGAACCCAAAGCACAGTATACTCTTAACATTTGCGACACTGCGCTATTGGTCATTAAAAGTTATATTTTTTTCTACATTACATAAATATGGTGCTTTTTACATTCATACTAAAAATGTGAGTTAAAATCAAGAGTTAATTCTAATCATAGAGTATGTAAAAAGATAGACTGAGCCACAATTAAGTAGAAAAAAGCAATACTATAACTAGGAAGACAATTATTTCAGCTTATTTCCATTCTTTTTCAATAGCGTAGATGACTGGATACGAAAAAAAACTATTTAGTCCGCCATTTAGATTATCAAAATATAATAGACACGTATTTTTTCTTTTATCAAATCAATTACAAAATACAATGATAAATGTCAAAACGTCATTTTAACGCCAAAATTGGCCACTGGGACGGCCAATTTTGACGTTTAGACATTTAGTAGAATGCCAATTATCCTAAAATGGACCTGACGCCACCCACTCAGACGATTGAAGCAATTGTCCCCAGGTGTGGGGGCTTGTGACGTCACGGCTAGGTACAATTTGTGGCTGTACGTGACGTCACGCAAGAATTGTACTCGCTGTATCTTCATAATTCTTTGTTGACGGAACAAAAAAAAAATACGTGTCTAATATTTTTTTAGTATCTAAAAGATGAACATAAGAATCAGTCATCATCCCCATTATTATTATTTTAAGTTATAATACATAAGCGTATAATTTAACTGAAAAATATAAAACACTATATTTTATCTTTTATTTGCAAAAACCCAGTCTATCCTTTTACCATCTAACAACCAAATAACCACTTTTATACCACTCAATTCTCAAATAGGAATGCTTGTTAATTCAGAATTAAAGCACTAATTAACGATTATAAGAAAGCATTTTTACTTTAATTTATATATTTTTATCTAATTTTCTTATATACACGCTGATTTGAATATTAAGATGTTTTAGTGCTGGTTGTATGACAGTCCATTTAAGCTTTTAAACATTTTCATTTAGTGCAAGTTTCACAAATATTGGTATTAATCATAGACTAAACATATACATAGACTGCTACTATCGCTAGTTTGCCCTTGTGCCAAGCGAGAGCAGTTTTTAGTCTGAACCTAGTACATTCGTTTACTGATTTAAGTTAATTTTCGCGCAACGAGAAACTTATATACGAAAATATCGATGGTTTTGACATTGTTAGGATAATATTAGTGTTTTAGATAGATTTTTTAAAACGGCAAGCTCCATCTTCATACATAATTCACGACAAAACTAGTTCACACTAGTGCTTACGTTCAAACTCTGATAGGCTCACTCTTTCGTTTCTTATGTAAACTCTAAGATATTAATAGTTTTGTAGATCAGCTAAGAAATGTTCAGTGCAAACTAATTTCAGCATAAAGTTGACTGCAGCTTATAAATACATTAATATTCAAATCAGTATTTTAACTCTTTTGACAGACAATATAATATATATCTTAGTACTTTTATCGAATATACAAAATATTGCACTTTTCATAAGAAGATTTGACATAACCCAAACATGCATACAATTAAAATGGCAATAGGCTCGCCCCCTATTACATGGGACCTAAACATATCGGCGAACTGTGGGTGTACATTGGTACACCTCTGCCTACCCCTTCGGGGATACAGTGATGATTTGATATGTGTTACAATTAAAAATATTAATATTTTCGATAGTACTAAAATACATAATATATCTTGCCAATAATGATACGTGCAATAACTATATTTTATTCCTTTAACCCCGACGCAAAAAGAGAGCTTAAATTTAGCGTGTCTGTATCCTCTTAACTGCTAAACCGCTGAACCGATTTTGATAAAACATAAATTTTCTGTTTGGAAGATTTTCTCTAGTCATTCTGTCTTTAGAGTAATTTGATAAAGAATTTTGTTAGGGGTGTTAATATTGCTAATTAAAATATAATTAATTACTTTTTACTACCTTTCTTTTTCTTTTTCCGCCTTCTAACTTCGCTATAGTCGTATTCAACTGTAGTCCCGCTCAAATCTTGATAACCATCTGTTTTGGAACTCTCGTAATTAGGAAAATTAACGCCTTCAGTCTGCTGATAGTTTTCTGTAAAAGTTTCAGAGAATTTCGTGCTCAGAGTCTCGGAGCCGAAGAATTTTGTTGTATAGTCTGTGGGGCGCTGTAGGTTCTGGTATTTCTCGTTGTGTGGGTAGATCGTGTTTAGGATGTTCGTTGCTATGGCGACGGGCGTAGCGGGGTAAGTCCCCTGTTGTAGCGGTCAGAACTTCAAGTCCTAGAATTATAAAGTTTATTAATATTTTTGTGAATAGAAATAAAAACAGTGTTATTTACTTACTCAGTAGTGATTTTTGTTTAAATGTATTGGCTAGTAAATCTTATATATAAAAATGAATTGCTAAATGTGTTGGTAAGCGCATAACTCAATAACGCCTGGGCCGATTCCACTAATTCTTTTTTTGTTATGTTAGTTATCATCAGGAGAAGGTTTTTATGAAAACAAAATTGGAAAATTGTGCGCGATTTTTTTTTAAGTAATCCTGACCTTTGTTTGTTACGATTGTTATTTGTTGGATTCATCTGCGCCCTGAATAACATAAAAGCACCGGGAACGGGACCTAGATAATCATGCGGGTGAAACCGCAGAGCATAGCTAGTAGTTAATAAAAATATGGTGTCTGCTATTTTCGCATCCTAATTGGAAACAACGTTTTTTAGGCGATAAATAAAAGTGAATGCAACTTGTTTGTTTTGTGCCCAACTTATATTGATTTAACCGACTTCAAAAAAGGAGAAGGAACTCAATTTGACTGTATTTGTTTTATTTTTTTTATTACCTCCGAGCTTTCGACTGGGTAAACCGATTTTGGTGATTCTTTTTTTATTTGAAAGCTGGTACTTCCCGGTGGTCCACCTTGACATTGGGATCCATAAACGTAATACTTATTTTGAAGTAGTTTTTTTTTATATTTGTAATATTAGTATATTACCTTAATTGCCTGCGGCAGATCGGGAAGCTTCATATCGCGCAGCTGTTGCGGCAGGTTCATACTCTTCACGGCGGAGACAGCTCGCGCCGGGGCCGCTGATATACCCGCCTTTAGACAAGTGGTGATTAATAAATAACTATGGCCGACATCACATACATAGTTCTGAACCCAAAGTAAGTAGCTAAAGCACGCGTGTTATGGAATTCAGAGATAACAAAGGTACCATAACCCCAGACTCGAGGCAATGTAGAAAAGTGATTTTCAGCCTTGTCTCGTTTGGGGATCGAACCCGGGTGTTAAGAGCAAGCGACAACTTGAAAACAGGTGAGTAAGCCAGTCGACCACGGAGGCCGTCAAAATGTTAATGACATAAAGTGATATACCCGCCTTTATACAAGTGGTACATACATACAAGTGGTACATACGCCTTTTTCCCTTATAGGGGTAGGCAGAGACCACTTCTTTCCACTTGCTACGATCCTTACACACTTGTTTCGCTTTGTCCACTTTCATTATTCCCTGCATACATGCTGTTCTCATTCACACTCGCCTTATACACTTTTTCGTCAATCGTTCTTTTATTCATTCTCTCGACATAGCCAAACCATCTCAGCATATTAAGAATGGCTTTATTTTCGTCTCGACATCCATCATCTGACACACTTCATCCACCTTACCATCCATTCCTCCTCTTGCATTCAACGCAGCGAGGCGGCTCTCCGTGGCCCACTTTTCGCCCCCGCGAGGAACGAGACGTGATGGGTGGCGAACCACATCGCCGCCATTTTCGATAATTAAATTATTATCAATATATAATTTGGTTGTTCAAGAAACAGCACATAAAATCATTACCAGTACTTAAATTCTCAAAGTATAACGCCACTTTAGCCGGTAAGCTAAAAATTGCATAATAAAAACTATCAATAATATTATGTTATACTCACTTCAGCCTTCTGCATTTTGTTCTGCTCCTGCAGCCGGCAGAGGATGTCGGCCATGTTTGTCTGTAGCACCATGCCGCCCATCACCAGCTCGTCTAACACCTACAAACATACTTATAATAAGTTAGAACACATAAATATTATGAAAAGTTCAATAAACTTATGACACAACAATGAACCATTTTCCAAAATAAATATTCTTATCATCTATATCTATCTATCTATCTTCGATATCTATATCTGTCTTCTATATCTATACATATAATAAAATTGTAGAAAAGTGGTGTCTGTACAATTAAAATATGTATAAAAAAAGTAGCAGGGGTTGTTATTATATCGATGCCGAACCCGAAATTGTAATTAATTTTATTTTTGTCTGTTTGTCTGTATGTTTGTGCATGCTAATATCAGAAACGGCTTATTCGATTTAGTTGCGGTTTTCACTAATATATTGTAGTAAACTTCACTAAACATTAAGTGTTTATTCCATGTCAATCGGTTCATAAATATAAAAGTTATGTCAATTTAAAGAATCACGGCGAACATCCACGCGGTTGAAGTCGCTGGCACAGCTAGTAATGTACTATATTCAAGAATAAGGTGCCCTTCAGACTATGCTTTAATATAGTAGCACATAGCATATGGTCACCGTATATTTAATTCTTACTAGCCATTTCTGTCCCTCTGTAGGGCGAAGGCCTCTCTACCCTCCTTCCATTTCTCTCTAGTTAGGACCTTGGCCACATCCACTCCTTATCAAAGAAGTCCAGCTCGTCTCGTCATACATTTATGTAATATATTTTATAGGAAAGTCTGAACATGTTCTAAATAAATGTATATTTTTGTGCTATTTGCTATATTATAGCATAGTCTGAAATGAGCTTAAGAGTGTTTATGTAAAAATAACCAATGACTATCGAAAGTTATATCAAATGGTGATTAACGTTTTACAGTATTTAAAAAATGTTATAATAACTAGCATATTTAAAAAAAAGTTACTGCTAATTTCCAATAAGGAGCTACCCAGGGTAAAAACTGGAGGATTTAATATAGTTATAAGATATTTTATTGTATGAATACTAAATATTACCTGGTGCGCGGCGTCGGCGTGGAAGATCAGATCCAACTCGCAAACGTTCTCGAAACATTTGTCTAACGTTTCTACAAACACCTAGAAAAGACAGATGTAAAGTAAATAAAGTAGTTCAACATATAAATCAACTGGAAGAATAATAAGGAAGTATTAGAAATTTCAAAACAACAATAATAATTGTTACTTTAAACATTTAGAAGAGATTTCAGATGAAACAAAACTTCGGGACCTAAAATCAAGATAAACCTCGACAAAATCCGTAAAAAGTAGTTTTATTTCAATGAAACAAAACATTATAAAGACATACTTATTTCTATCTTGACGGGCCTGTTGGTCTAGTGGTTAGAGACCCTGACTGCTATACCGGAGGTCGTGGGTTCGATTCCCACCCGGCACAAATGTTTGTGTGATGAGCACGATCATTTGTTCGGTGTCTGGGTGTAATTTATCTATAATATGTATGTATTTAGAAATATATAAGTATGTTTATCAGTTGTCTGGTTACCATAACACAAGCTCTGCTTAGCTTGGGATCAGACAACCGTGTGTGAAGATGTCCCGAAGTATTATTATATTATTATTATATATTATATCTGTTAATTTTTGGAATTGGCTTCCAGGATCTCGGGATGCAGCTGAATATTGGAGTTTTATATGGAGAAACTGAATATAATACCATGATGCATTGGATAACATTTGTTGTAATGAAAACTATTTTAGACGGAGTGAAATGTGAAGTCTGAAACGTCAAATTCCATAGTTTGCTGATGGGGATTGGCAATAATGAATGGCAGCATTTATTCACCAAAATTATTTACACATATATGTATATCTAACAAATATTTCTTTGAGTAGGTAAGTGGCGTGCAATTGGAGAGGCCTATGTCCAGCAGTGGACTGCTATAGGCTGATGATGGTGATGAAGTAAGATCATTTCATAGTACTTTTTAATGACCTACTCGCCATAATTTTGGTAAATACCTTTATAAATATGGAAAGACACAGTGATACTCACTTGAATAAGGTCGAGAATGCCGAGTTCACTCTCGGAGGAGTCGACACAGAACACAAAGTATAGCGTGGCGTAGTGTCGGTAGATCAACTTGTAGTCTGATCCACCTATTAGGCTGGAAAATAAAATTAACATATCAAAGGTGATCAATGCTCGTGCCTTCTCTATATGGGAAGAGGCATGTACCCAGCAGTGGGACGTTTACAGGCTGGTATTATTATTATACCTACTACTTTTAAGAAAAATTTGAAGAAAGAAAGAAAGTCAGATGAATCAAAGTCTCAGTTCTTAACCAACAGCTTGAATTTTCATATTTTACATTTAGATATGAATTGATCCATGGATCTATTAGTGTACTTTCTTTAGACTAGAGATTGACTTTATTATTAGATATGATTAGACTTACAGATTGCAAAAATAAAATATGAGCATTGAAAACTTAGTGAAACAAACTTTAAAGTAGAAGAGAGTAGAGTATTTTTTTTTGTATAGTCAATTAAGAAATATCAGATACACAAAGATTTTAAATTTTCATCTTAAGTTATTATATGTCTTCAGTATATATTATTATTATAGAGTATATCATTTTTTAATTTCAACCCCATGGTTTAACAAAAATAATTATATAAAATACATACCTTCCTCCCTCAAGAAAATTGCACACATTATCGTCCCGCTTGGAGACCAGTTGGAATGTCTCTTTTATTATCTGTTGCTGCATGTCCTCATTCTGTAAACAAGTTACATTATATTTATAACACTCTAGTATTTGCTAGTTACCTATATAAAACCTAGAACCATACCATGAAGATAAATAACTAAAGTATGCGCCAAATAAACTTGCAATAAAGTTTGTTCACCTTCTACTAATGTATTCCAATAATTCAAAACGATACGAAAAAAATGTATAGGCATATTCCTTGATGCATGTACTGTCTTGCGATAAGGACGCCTCTTACCACGAAACACTTGTTTCGATCGATGTGTTAACGACACTGCCCATTGGGATACATTAGAACAAACTTTATTGCAAGTTTATTTGCCGCGTACTATAGGGCAAATAGTGCTATATCTTGGATCTTATCTGTTAAGTCCATAAAAAAAACATCAAAATCTGTTGGCATTTGATGCCTGTTTTAATGAGAAGTGAAAAACTATGCTTTCAAATTATGGTAAAATCTTTTTTTATATAAATATAAAATATATTTGAAAAGGTTTTATAATGAAAGTCGGCAATGGACATAAACAAATTGATTTAACTGTATAACTCTTATCACAATATTCAATAATTTCGGGGATTTATTTGTACATATAATACAGTGACTACATTATTGAGCTCTTTATACAATAGGTAATCAGAAATACATGTTTTATAGTTATTAAATGAAGCGTGTCAATCCCAGGCTACTGTGTACAGCAAACAAAACTTAAAATATTAATAACTACCACACATTTTTGCTTCCGATTGTTTCAATTACAAAAAGTATACTGATAAGATAATATGTATGGATTATATGTAGATATTTGTACACAAGAGGCTAAGTAAACAATCGTTAGTACTATACAAAATTGACACATTAAATATAGGCGTATTTTTCTCATGCCTAAAGAAATTTACGAAAAACTTTCACTCACGAAGTATTGGTAGAATTTCGACAAACGCGGCTTTCCATGGTTATTGAATACCAAAATTGCTTTTATCATTGTGTTAATTAACTACAAACTTAACTAATTATTACTAAATTTTCATTTATTTAATTGATAAAACTAATGTAATACATTCATGAATGAAAATTATTGATTTGTGTTTAGACAGTGACGTTGACAATTTCGATGTTCGTTCGGAAATTGAACGAAATAGGTTTTAGAGTAGTATTTAGAGTTTTATTTCTGAGCGCAGCCTATCGATTTCCTATTTACATACTTTCATGCAACATAAAATATTTTTAACTTTAGATTGTAATAGTTAGTGGTCACCATCAAAGCCTATCGAAAAATCAACGTTTGATTTAATTGTGTAATAGTTATCAATTTAAAAGCATAGTTAAATTTTGTCAAAGAACAATTTACATTAGGTATGGTTTAGGTATCGTACATTATTCACTAACTATATTAATTTATCAATAATTGGATAAAAGCCAAAGGCTATTTGGCTCTGACCATTATTGACCAGGCATCTTATAAAGTATTCTTTACGATACAAGTACATGATAATCGGTAATATTTTCAATACCATTAGTGGTCTGATTTTTCAAATATCTATCTTACTTCAAGTTATGAAATATAGCTTTAAAATATTCATTTTATTAGAACATGTTGAATGGGATATTTTTGTATTTACGCCAATACTTAGGCAACGTAGTATAGTAGGAATGGTAGCTTAACGAATCAAAGGCTAGCAACACTCAAAAACTCGCGAACGCGTTGTGCTGTCTGCCGTAACCCGCGAGTGTCACAATAAAAAAAATCGCAAAAACTGAATGATTATTGTGTGAAATAAACATTTATTGTTAACTTTCAAGTTCTGTTCAGTGTTAAATGTTTGATGGAAGCGTATTTGCGCGCCGCTGATGCATCTATAACGAGATACAGGTCAGTGTAACCGAAGATGGACATGGTATATTTTGTTGTCTTTATTTGGGTATTCAGACGTTTCTCGCGGTGTCGTCTGGCCTATTATGATTCTCTGTAACTTTAAGACTCATCTGGGGGCCGTTCGCGCCGTTAAACGAGCGCTCGTGTGAAAAAAATTGTGTAAATATTTCATGATCAGTTAGTTGAGGCAAATCGTCGTAGATTGGAAAGCGTGTAGCCGCAATAGTTTATTGAGCTATTAAACATAATTGTTGATTATACCGCTACTAGTTTGTATGCCGGTAAAGGTTAGATCTGTGTACATTTTGTACTTTCACATAAATCGAGTTAGATTGTTATATTTACGAGATTTGACGACTATTTGTACTTGTCGGCGTTTCAATGCAACAGTTTTCACTACGCACTACGACGAGAAATGAAAGTTTTGAATTTATTCATATTTAATTACTTATTGATAGGCTTAATATTATTGGAATTATGTAATTAGAATGTGGTTTTGAGATAAATATCTAATAATACTTTTAATGTTTGTAAATGGTTGAAAGTCTTAACTTTTTGTTCTAAAAAATAGGTTAAGTAAATATTGACATGCTTGTGCAAAATTAAATTAAAAATACCTGCAACAATAATCCAATATACAAAGATATAAAAAAAAAACCAAATATTTAAAATAAGTAAGTAAACAAGTATCATGAAAGTACAAAAGTTATAATAAAAATATTACTTCAAATAATGGCAATATAAAAATCATGAATATAGCAACACTTATATGTTGTTGACCCAGAAAGTTTGCTATGCAAATTAAATGATAAGAAGTATAAAAACTGTAGCCATTACTGCTAAAGATATGTTAACTAAGTTTTTTATGCCATTCTATCTCTTACTTAATTAAATAATATTAAAATATTTTAGCAATCTTAATTAAATCACAATCTTACAAGATATATAACAATTAAATAAAAATATTCCGGGACAACTCACACACGGTTATCTGATTCCGAGCTAAGCACAGCTTGTGTTATGGTAACCAGACAACTGATAAACATACTTAATATTTCTAAAAACCTACATATTAAAGATAAATGACACCTAGACACAGAATAAATGATTGTGCTCATCAGTCAAACATTTGTCCTGAGTGGGAATCTAACCGACAACCTCCGGTATAGCTGTCAGGGTCACTAACCACTAGACCAACGGTCAAATTGTTCTCATGGATGTATGTTTCTGGTGTTACAATATATTTATATTATAGATAAAACTACAATAAAGAAAGTGACAAAAACCTAAATTATGTCTTTTGTGCCTATATAAGCGAGAAGACTTGAAATAAACCTCGATAGTCTAATTCACCTTTTGTTAGCCTGTCTGTATGCTTGTTACTTTATTATAATAAAATGATTTTCCATTTACATTTATGGTAGAATGTTTTACTCTACTTGATAACTATGCATTTTTATATTACAGTAGTTTAAATTGTATGCAGTGATATTTAATATACTGCACAAAAAGTTTATTATGTAGTACCATTAAATTAGTATAGATTTAATATCCAGATAAGTGTGCATATTGCATGTCTATACATGCTTATAGAAATGTGAGTTTTTCTAATTTAACTTGATAATTATCATTTGGCCGCAGAGAGAATGCTACATAAAAGCTAGTTCATTGCAGTTTTTATTGCAATTTGATTTGATATAGTTGGAACTAATTAGAAATTCCTAGATTGATTAAGCTTACTTTAAATAATTAAGGGTCAAGGTTTAATTATTTTAATTGTGAAACAGTGTTTATATTTATTTGTTTAGAGATTACTGCAGGACCATTTAATGATGCCAATATAAAGGAACAGGTCTTTTGAATTTATGTTTCTGTCAGATTTTTTTTTTGGTAGATATCTTTTCAGTTTCTCTCTGTCTGACTGTCACATCATAGCTACTGAACGAATGGATCAATTATGATGTGGTACCGCCAAAATAGTCACTTATCAATTTCCAAAATTGATTTGTCTTTTTTTTCTATTTATGGTCAGTTATTGAAAACGAGTATTATGTTAATTACGTGTGTGTCAAAAGGTTTGTCCATAGTCATATTATAACAGTACATTTTATACAAAGTACACTTGTCATTCTCGTAAATAAATACAAATCAATAAATTACGTTGTCGAACTGACAATATACCATATTGATTGCTTAAATAAAGAATGTACCCTTTCATTACCAACTTACAAAAACCGACCTTAATACTTCGTAGTAAGGCTCAATTTTAGACAATCCTGCTTATATGTATGGTTGAGCGTACAGTCAGCAACAAAATTCCATGAATACATATTCAAGTGCTACTAAATTAAATGCACCGCTGCTGATTGAAATAAAACTACTTTTACGGATTTTATCGCGGTTTGTATTTGAATTTTAGTTCCACACGTTTCGACACCTTTGCAGGTATCATGGTCACGGGCAGACAAACCGCGATAAAATCCGTAAAAGTAGTTTTATTTCAATGTCTAACATTCGCGTAAACCTCAGAACTCAATATATATCGCTTCTACTACGCTATTTGCTGTGGCTCGGGTTCGATACCCGCTTTGGATTAAAATTTCTGTGATCAAATGTATGTTTTAACTGTTTTAAGTGTTCTCTATGTACGTGTTTTCAATGTTTCCTCAAAACAGAGATATATTTTTTGGTACAGTAATCGTCGTAATTAAATATCTTGCGTCTAGGAAAAAAATACCCTTAACACTTCTTCCTAGGATCACTCTTGACAGAGTGGTCGTGGTCATCACTTCAGGTGTTGGCGGCCAGCTTCACAACACGCAGCCACTCTTCTCTGATGGCCGCCTTCCTCGTGCATTCATGTAATGATGATGCATATCACTAGCAATCCTTAAACATCATTGTTCCGAATATAAATCCAAATGGAATTTAGTAAATCCCTATTTTCTTCGTCGACTTGTGCCGACCGTACATTCTTGTTCATCAGTCCAATTGACATAAAACCTCTGTGTATCATACTGATCGATATTGATTGATCACTGAGAAAGGCAATTGGTATGTACTATATTATGTAAAGATTATATGATACCTTAATTGTCTTATATTGTAAACAGTGCGCGAGAGCAGCAAATGTCACGTGATTTGACGTGTATAGTACGGCCACTGAAAGAATGTGTTCTTGACAGATGGTGGTAAATAATAAGATAGAACTGTAATGTGGCAAAGAATTTACTACAAATAAATTACTATCACTTATTTGTCCTATAAACGAAATGTCATTCAAAATCTGCCTCGTTGGCCTAGTGGTGCTAAGCGCGACTGTTACGCTAGAGCTCTTGGGTTCGATTCCCAAGTCGACTAAGGTGTTATTGGGTTTTTCTATGAAATTCTCGGTAGCAGATCGGAGTTTGGATTTGTGCCCGGTAGTGGCAATAGGCTCGCCTCCTATTACATGGGACCTAAACATATCGGCGAACTGTGGGTGTAGGTACATGGGTACACCTCTGCCTGACCCTTCAGGGATACAGGCGTGATGGTATGTTATGTTCTCTGCGAGTTGGCGATATCAGATCGATCAGATTCGATTTTAGTTCCCTTAAAATTTATATTTGTTGATTAAAAGTAATGGAAAATCATTGGCAAACATCCTTCGTAAACCTATCTAGGTCATATAATAAAAGGTCAGTTGTTTAACAGCGTAATTTGTATGAAACAGGTTTTTTACATTTAAGTATTTGAGCACTAGTGTTTAGATAGTTTTTGCTGTATCCTCTAAGAGTAATATTTAGTTGAATATGAATAAGGCTTCAATTAGAAGTTAAAAGGTACTTCTATGTAACAATCAATTAAAAATTAAGAAACACGCAACGTAGATTAGAAAATTTACTATATATTTAAAATAGCTATTGAACAGATCACAAATAACAACTAAAAGCCATCGGCGGTTAGTGACCCTGACTGCTATACCGGAGGTCGTGTTCATTCCCACTCAGGACAAATGTTTGTGTGATGAGCATGATCAGTTGTTCTGTCTGGGTGTAATTTATCTAAAAGATGCATGTATTTAGAAGTATATAAGTATGTTTATCAGTGGTCTGGTTGCCATAACACAAGCTCTGCTTAGCTTGGGATCAGATAACCGTGTGTGAGTTGTCCCGGAATATTATTTATTTATTTATTTAATAATTTATGTACACACAACACATTAACAGATAATATTTCATATTTAAAAAGTATGTACAAAGGTACTGCTTATTTCTTAAGAAATTTCTGCCAGCAGACCCGCGAAAGGAAAAGGTGTCAATATTGGCAGTCAGAGTGTGCGACTCAAATTATATTATTATTATTCTTTTATGAGACACGGACAGACAAACTTATAACACCTCTCTTTTTACGCCGATAGATAATCCTACACAAGCTAGACATTATATTAAAATAACTCAACACGACCACACAAGCTCACCATTGTGTGACCATAACGACGAAGACAATTATAACGATCGTTACATAACGACGTAACGATGTTTATCGTTAAATACCTTCGTATATGTTTATATATCGAGTGGCATATTCATCTGTGTATGTCATGTTATTCATATTATATTACTTTTGTTCTGAGAAATATCCCTACTAATATTATAAATGTGAAAGTTTGTGAGAATGGATGTGTGGATGTTTGTTACTCTTTCACGCAAAAACTACTGAATGTATTTTAATGAAACTTTACAATAATGTAGCTGATACATCGGAATAACATATGGGCTATAATTTATAAAGATAGTGTATGAGTTTTCATTCACTCGGGTGAAAAATTTTAGCTACTGGTTGGAATTTGGCCTGTAATGTTATCATCCTAATTCTTACGAAAAACTTATTTTAAGATCATGATTTAGCACCATAGCTCTCTTTGTCGGTCCATAGATGGTTGGCGATTTGTAAACAACGAGACCCTCCGTGCCTCGGAAAGCATGAACGGTTAGTCCCCACTGTCATAAGTTGATCTTTGGCAGTCGTTAATTCATATCGATTCTGACAACCAATATTACTATGGGATACTGTGTTAACCAGTAAAATGGGTTGCGTTAGTTGTGTAAGCCAGATAGGAAGTTGCTCTACGTAAAAGGTCTGTCTGTCTGTTATGATTTTACAGCTAAACATCACAACCGATTTTGATGAAGTTTGCTTTTACATTACATATAAATATAAAAGAGACATAGTCGAAGACAAAAACAATTATTGAAATTGAACACACATTAGCCATACCTATCCCATAACGAATACACAGTCGAATTGACAACCTCCTTTTTTGCAGTCGGTTAAATAACTATAATAACGTACTCCCTTATACCTACACCAATAACATCTCAGCATGACCCATCATTAACTCGCTGTATAACTTACGGTTCACAGCGGTCACTTTAATAACAAACGCCAGTATAAGAGACAATCAACTCATTTTATGTAAAACATAACATTACATAGCATCACGCCTGTATCCTCGAAGGGGTAGGCAGAGGTGTACCAATGTACACCTACCGTTCGCCGATATGTTTAGGTCCCATGTAATAGGGGGCGAGCCTATTGCCACTAACCGGGCAAAATAACAAATCCAAACTCCGACCTGCTACTGAGAATTTCACAGAAAAACCCAATAACACCTTGGTCGACTCGGGAATCGAACCCATTTTATGTACTGTGTATTATTATATAAAAGTACATATACCTATATAAATACTGTAAATATGGCGTGGTTTTACCCGCGTTATTCCCCTTTCGGTAGGCTTTTAGTGATAAAGAGAAACCTATGTGTTTATTTTTGGTTAAAAACTGTCTATGTGCTGAGTTTCTTCGAAATTAGTGCAGTAGTTTTTACGTTAACATGTGGCAAACTTCCATCTACACGTCTTCAAACTTGCACGTTTATAATATAGTAGGATTGGATGAAAAACATACCTTTAATAATGCAAAAAAATGCAATGATGGGAATCATGAAAGTGGACAAAACGAAACAACTGTATAAGGATCGTAGCAAGTGAAAATAAGTGGTCTCTGCCTACCCCTACAAGGGAAAGAGGCGTGATTATATGTATGTAAAAAAAAAACAACTGCAGATTTAGTTTATAATCTTAAATATGCAAGTAAATTCTCGTCGGGGATTCGACCGCGCTAGTCACGTGTGCGACAGAAATAGATTCGGTTTCAACACGACAAGTATTTTTGGCATCTTTTTATTATGAAGCTGGCTGGAGCGAGATGCCTGCAATCTAGCTCGTCTATACATATTATAAGTCTTAACCGTCTGTCCGTCAGATGATTGACTGAAAACTGATGAACGGATTTTCGTATGGTTTTCGCCAATGGATAGAGGGATTTAGTGTGATGTATTATTCGTTAATGTTCTGTTTACTTGTGCGGAGCCAAGACTAGTTACTATTGCAATAAAAATCTATACATATAATTGTGTATTTTGTTAGAGAAAACCAGCCCCCGTAGACAAGTGACATTTTCACATGCGTTTAATGAGCTTTTTATAAAGGTATGTAAAGAAAAAGCTATAAATCTATCTGAGCTATCAGGGTTCCAAAACTTTACAGTATAAATAAATAATAATAATATAAAAAAAATGTACACCATCCCATACATTGCCCTGAAACCAAAGTAGCTAAAGCACTTGTGTTAAGGAATTCAGAGACAACACAGGTACCACAAACACCTAGTCCCGAGACAATGTAGAAGTTCTCTGATCTTCTACATTGACCCGTTCAGAGATCGAAACCGGGACTTCAGAGTCAGTGACACCTTGAAAACCGGTGCTTACGCCACTCGACCACGGAGGTCGTCAAATATGGGGTGTTTTTGTTGCCAAATGCATACTACCTAGTATCAAAATATACAATTTGACACTATTTAAATAGAGCATCATTATTCATACTAATTTGTTTATAAAAGTCGAGTATTACATTTCGTGTAATGTTATAAATATCAAGTGTCACTATTCTTGAAAATAATTCGAGTGTTTAAGGTGAGATGTTTATTTAATATAACAGGTTTATATTACATCTGAATTATTATTAATACGTTGTCATGCCCATAATCTAATATCTACGAACGATTTTGTATTGGTTTTTTCCCCACAAATCTACTCTTTTTCGCATGAGAGGAAAAGTTTTATGGCTTGGCCCAAGATATGCCGATAATCATATCGAGTCTGCACTAAATTGTGTGCTAATCCAATATTATAATCCAGCCTATAATCGTCCCACTGCTGGGCACAGGCCTCTTCCCATATAGAGAAGGCGCGAGCATTAATCACCCTGCTTGCTCTCTGCGGGTTGGCGATTTCAGATCCCAAATTTTGAAATCCAATCCAATATTGCTCAATATAAGTAATATAATAATAATCCAGCCTATAAACATCCCACTGCTGGGCACAGGCCTCTTCCCATATAGAGAAGGAAGAATATGTAACAATTGTGGACCCTATAGAGCACGACAAGAGTAGGAAAAAACAGGATCCAAAACTATGTAATAAACTAAGATCATTTGTGTAAGGTAACTTTATTAAGAAGCCGTTAATGAAATAAAATAGATAAAGCATGATAGCCGGTGACGGCACAGCAATATGTATAAACGCAATTTACTAAAATTATTTTAAGAAACATCTATTAATTATCTAAGCTGTAATTATTTATTAAGCACGGATATAAGTTACTACAGACTCAAATACAACGGACTGTCCATTTAAGAGCTATATTGTCTATGAGCATAAAACCTCTAAAACACAACACTTAATTAAATACGTTTCCGTAAAAGTCTTCTTCATTACATAATTCGTTGTTTTTATCGATCACGTCCATCTTAATATATTTCGTATCGTTATTATTGAGCGCATGACGTATCGTTACGTAAATCCACGCTTGTTGATTGTTGACCCACTGGTACACTAGTGATGTGTAGTGTTCGGCTTTCGGCGATCTCGAGATTTGAGGCCGAATATTCTATGAAAAAAAAACACTTTTTTTTTTTAGCCTTTTCTGTACCTCTACTGGGTAAAGGGGTCCCGCAAATTCTTCTATATATCTTTTTCCCGCGCCCCTCGAACCAGCCATAAAATTTACGTAGGTATATTAATTTAAAGTTTTGAATTTAATATTTTACTTTATCTAATTGTAAACTTAGTCATTTATATTTTCAATTAGACTTGACAAACCTTATTAAAATTAACCGAAATCAAGTTTGGCCGAAAAAGTTACTTTCGAAGAGTAAAGGCCGAATATTAACTCCTTTATATCAGAGCATTACAACCTAAATATCACATTTTCTTTACCCGCATGTAACCAACCAATCAAACATAACCTATATTTTCATCAAAACACAATATATCATTACACTACTCAATAACACGAGACAAATAAGTTTACTTTTACGTATCACTAGCCTAAAATATCCACATACCTATAATAATATCAATTTATATATAGTCCATACGAGCGTATCGTGAATCATGACGTACATTACTAGCCTACTGACCTACGAGCAGTCAATGACACACCTACGCGGCAATGGAACGCGTGCTCTCGATGCGACCGTTTTTGATAGCTCTCGGGTTTTCTGCGCGCCTAGTAGCTTCTCGGGAAATATTTCGGTGGGTAAAGTTATTTCTATGGATTTTTACGATATTTTTTTTTATCTCCGTAATATTTATAACAGGAGGAGCTGTCTTGTTTTTCTTCTGTTTCTCTCTGTTAAGGACTAATCATTATCTATGTAGCTATTTCCACCATCATAAAAAAGTATTATGTTTTATTCTATTCATAAGACAACGAACTTGTGTTGGGGTCGGCTTCCAGTCTTACCGGATTCAGCTGAACACCGTATATTACAGAGCGACTGCCTATCTGACCTCCACCAAGCATTTGACAGGGTAACACGACATCCAAGCGTTTTTTGACAATGGTAAAGTATAAGGGCTACCCCAAGGCAGTATGTTAGGTCCAATATGATATTAAGAAAAACACATGATAATTATTCTGTCAATTAATTCTTTATAGAATCTATAAATACAGTGGAATATTATAAATGTATATTAGATAGCGATGTTATAAAGAAGCCGCATGTAATGATAACAGATATTATGTCATTGTATATCATAATGCTGTATAATTATTGCAGTATGATTATATTATAATTGTTTGCTATAAGGCTCCTAACATATACTAAAAGCGACTTGGCGGCTAAGATATTGAAAATATTTAAATAATAATAGTTTTTCGCACTTGTATTTTCTGCATTATTGCCTATATCGTAAAAGGTTTTAAAAACATTTTATTGATAAAATACTGCAGTTAGCCAGTGTGGTGATCAATGCTCGTTCTCTGTATGAGAGGCCTGTAGTGGGACAGTTACAGGCTGGTGTTAACTGCTTCGGTAATGGCACCCACCGTGGGGCTCACAAGCGTGGTGATCAATGCTCGCTCACTTTATAAAAGATCTATTATTTTCTAGATATTTTTACGTTTTTGCCGTTTTTTCTAATATTATATCTTGATAGCATATTGTAGACGGATCTTAACAATATTAAAATATTAATTGAATGTGAAACATACACGTGTCCTCAAAGAACCTACGTTATTGGAATATGATTATGAAATATAATAATGTATGTGTGATATACTAATTAGATACATTGTTCGTTTGTTTACATTGATACGGAGGTACAGTCACGTGCGAAGAGACTGAATTTCTGTGTAATCGTTACGTTAGTAGATTTTGTTGAGATATTCACTCTTTGAGTAAATTAAATACGGTTGAATTAAACTAATATCATGCTTTGCTTGTTTTACTGCATTTTGAAATAAAACTACTTTTTGTACGGATTTGTCACGGTTTATTTTGATTTTAGGTCTCGACGTTTCGACACTTTTGCAAGTATCATGGTCACGGGAAGACTCTTCCTAACCATCGTAATAAACAGCGACAATATCCGTAAAAAAATAGTTTTTTTTTGTCCAATTTCTAACATTCGCGTAAATCTAAGAATGTAACTGCATTTTCATCAAAAATTAGCGCTGTGTCGACTGGGAAGTGGGTATTATTTATACTCCAATATTTTTTCAAGAAACGAATGGTGAAAAGTATGTAAAAATCTGTGGTAGGATTTTCAGAAAGAGGCATATGAATAGAATTGGATAAAAGTTAAACAGTTGACTAAAAAAGGTTTAAAGAAAAATAGAATTACTTACAAGCCATAACATTCTAAATTGGCGAAAACATTATGTTAATAAAATACTATTGTCGTCATACCAAGGTTAAAAGAAATATGTTAAACAAATGTAAACCAAGTTATGTGAGAAGAATAGCCACTGTAACTTACATATTCTGAAGTACAACTTTGTCACATTCGTCATCTCCCGAGCCTTTCTGAAACTCTGTTAAGGTCGGCTACCATTCTTACCGGATTCAGCGGGATACCGTATTTTACGAACCGTACGAAAAACGGCTCACATATACTACTGCTACAATCGTACGAACAAAAAAAGAGGCAAGTCAGACTCGCATATGAAGGGTTCCATAGGAAATTGTCGCAAAAAAAAAACCGTTTCTATAAAGGAAACGTCTTTGATAACAGCAAAGAAATACACACGCACAAAAATGGAACTGTCTAACTATTACGGTTTATGAGAAATATACCGCTGACGAAAAGACGGACGGGGAGCATAAGCTTTAGTAATACTGCCCTTTGCAAATGACCATAAAAAACGATTACAAATCTTGCATTATATGTTTGCATGCCGAATGGTAAAATATGACTGAGATTTGATTTATTTATTTATTAAATTACAACGGCATACACCAATTACAGTAATTCAAAATTACAATATGTAGAAATACAAAATAAACAGATATGAAGAACACAGGAACTGATGTACCATAATTATTGTATATTATCCATATTTTATTCAATATCAAAGCAAAGCAAATATATAACTGTATCAGCAAAATTCTATTATATCTTCTGAGCGCTTAAACACAGGAACAAAAAGAAAATTGATACATTTGAAATAAAACAAAATTTATAAACCTCGCAGTACATTGTTTTAGAATCCCACTCATGAGTAATGAACTTAGAAATTAATACAATGTAGTTATTAATTCTATTTTAACCGGGACCGTTAACGATAATAATACCTAATAAAACTGGAGATTTATCTTTAGCAGATAACAAATTATTGCTCTAGATTCAAGGTCGGTGTTGCCGTTAGAAAAAATAATCTACCATTTTAGTAATTTTTGTTTCAAAATTTCTACTGTGACTAAAGAGTTTGTCCTCGGTTAAGGGTATTTATGGGATTCGTCTTTGAAATAATGTAATAGAAATATCAGGATAATTGAACTTAAGGTCTCAATTAAGGAAAAACCATTGATAATGAGCCCTTCAATATTATGGTAAGAACAGATGATGAATGTTATGTATTCGATATATGTTACACAATATTGATTGGCATTGCCTTGGCATTGTCGCTCCATGAAAAATATTATTCACATAAGGATCGGAAGACCACAATGACAATATTGTTTTTAAGTCTAGGCAGTTAACGGGAATGGAAAATAAATTCCTTTCCTATGAACTTGATAAGAAAAAGATATTGTTATTCTAATCAAGGAATATGAGCTTTAAATTCTTCTGATGTCAAT
The DNA here is from genome assembly GCA_905146925.1 of Autographa gamma. Lineage (NCBI taxonomy): Eukaryota > Metazoa > Arthropoda > Insecta > Lepidoptera > Noctuidae > Autographa > Autographa gamma. The sequence goes on along the minus strand of LR989877.1, from coordinate 5,208,733 downwards.
TCATTTAATTCTTACTACATTTATGCCCTCGGTAAGTAATTCTTTGCCGTTACCGTAAGATATTTTTTTTTTTGCATTTTGTAATGTTTTGATAGATTCTGCTATTGAGGAGTAAAATCCAAGAAATCAAAGATCATCAAAATACGTTCTTCTATTCATATGTTATAAATAGTGTATCTAATCCGACTTATACATTAAGATGATGAAGTGTCATAAAGTTTATAATTGCCATTCTTCGGGGACAAAAACCATTTTATGAAATCCAAAGATATTCAGGATAATTGAAGGGAAAAACGTCAGTTTTATATGTAAACATCATACCATCGTTACCTACATACGGCTCGAACCCGCGACCTCGCGGTCATGGACCAATCAATGCCGCTACTTGTTATTCAACGAACACACACAATTACTGCATGTTATGTGTACGCTTCGACATATAGAATACTCATTGGCTTGCTATGGATTGGGGGAATCGAAGGCAATATTGACGATATTGAACGGTAAGAGTTTAAAAGGTATGACAAGATTTGAATATTTTTTGAACTGATCATCGTAGACGTAAAAAGAGTACGTGTGCATCGTCTAAATCTATTTTATAGGATGGGGTGTGGAGGTCAGATAGGCTCCATGTAAAATACGGTATTCAGCTGAATCCCGTAAGACTGTAAGCCGACCCCAACATGGTTGGGAAAAAGGCTCGGGAGATGAATGTTTAGCCAAAAACTCTGATGTTGAAAATGTTCCTGAGTGGTTGAATTCACTTATTATGGGTAGTAACCCAGGGTTACTTATTGCCGGTTTTATAAGCTATTAAATATAAATATACCAGTGTCTTAGAATATAATTAAGAATTAGAATAGCAACGTAATGAAATAGGGAATCCAAGGTACCTGTAATGGACGTAGACATACTTAGGTATCGTCACTTGAATCGTCAATCTACATACCTGTTTTATATTGCACTTATCATTTCCATAGCTCAAAACAGCAAAAAAATCCTGTACAATAAACTACAGCTGTAACAACCGTTTCATATCCCTGCCCAAAAATTAGCAAAAAAACACAAAAAAACTCCTAAAAAAAAAAGAGAGTTTTTACGAAAACAAAGCCCAAATAGGACGAACTTAGATCTAGGTCGATCGATAACTAGGTTTAAACTGCATTCTGTATCTAATCCATAGCCGATCGAGTAAACAACGTGGGACAAGCAAATATAGGCAGAACTTGTTTTTTTTAGGCTGCTCTTAATAACCTTTTTTTTCTCTTGCGTAATTTTAAGCGGATCGTCTGCCTTATCCGTTGGATTAAGGATTAAGAATATTTGCTCTTTCACCGTAAATGCGGTGTAAGAAAGTTGCTTTGAATATACTAGGATAAACAAATTGCAATAAGTCAGCCAGGTTTTTGTTATAGGATAGTGGATAAATGGCAATTTGTTCATCTGATAGTAATTAAACCGTTGCTTATGACCATTTTCAAGACAAAATATATTAGAGGTACCTTTTCAGCGCTTAAAATGAGTTTAAAAAAATTATATTACTTTATATTGGAAAACAGTCAAAAAGAGACAACAGTCAAAAAAAAAAAACATATCTACCTTCTTTGAGGATTCAAGTTTTTATAATAAATAAATACGGAGAACATCACATACATCGCTTTGAACCCAAAGTAAGTAGCTATTAAGCACTTGTGTTATGGAATTCAGAGACAACGAAGGTACCACAAACACCCAGACCCGAGACAATGTAGAAAAGTGACTTTCTTCTTCCGTCCGGGGATCGAACCCGGGACCTCAGAGCTAGCTACACTATGAAAACCGGTGTTTACGCCACTCGACCACGGAGGTCGTCGGAAGTTTTCATACTATAGTTCAAAGCAAACATTACATTTGTTTGTGATCAATATGGCCAATTATATGCATTTCACATCCCATGGCATACCCAACAATAGATCATATACAAGCCAAGGACCTATCACAATGGAGTTGTTAGCGACCTTGCGTGTCCTCTACAGAATATAAATTGGTATATCGGTGCCATAGGACTGCTATTAGCTCTAATACTAATAAGATTAGCAGTGGCGAAATATCATCTAATCCTAATCTAATATTAATCCATTCAATTTGGTCTATTGTATTTATTTTATGCCCTGTATATTGTATATTGAGTTTTCTACTTTCATTTATAAGAATTTATTATCGTCCACTCCTATACAGAATTTTATAATTACCAATCATTCAGGTGCTATTTGTTTCTCTCAACAAAAACCCTTAATATCGTTAAGTCATGATTGTCATGAATTTGTGGCTAAATGTATTAAATCATAATCATCAGCTATTTTTCTATTTTCTCAGGTCTGGTCGTTTGTGGACTCAAAGTTAATAGCTGAAGCACTTGTTATGTCAGATACCTTCGGTATCCCTCTGTGTCAGAGCAATTTATGTGATGATGTCCAAATTATATAGCCTTAAAGACGCCAATTAGATATAAAATATAAACTACTTACACATCTCAATTTTCCATATAATTTCTTCTTCGTCTTCTTCATCCCTCCTATTCCAGATTTTGCACAACGCTCTCAAAATCTTAGTCGCAAATGATCGCATTTTGATCTGTCGAAGGCAGTTTTTGAAACGTGTAAGTGTACCCTCAAATCTATCTTTTGTGGTAGTTTTTTTTTTAATTGAGATTGTTTTTAGTTGTCTACTTTATGACTTTCCTATTATAGTTAATTAGACCAAACTACCAGTTACAGGTTCTAAAGTTTTAGAAATATCACTTCTGTATCTAACAAGACTATCTTAAGAAATCACTCCAAAATCCTATTCTAATGAAATCGTCCATTCGTGTAACCGTTACAGCGACATTCTAAGAACTGCCGCCAAATCAACAATACCTTACCTTCCTGAAATAAAGTTTATTCTCAACAAAAAAATCACAAAGAAACATACAAATGTGCCAAACTTTTTATTCAAATCAAACAATAAAAAGTTAAACTTCACTCAACAAAGGGCGGGAACAATTTGTCTAATGGAGCGTTCGAATTTTAAAGTATAACTGAATAAAAACTCATCCTTCCTGCTTCCGTATTGGTCGGTTCGTTTTTCCCGCGTGTTTTGTGTATAAAATGACGTTTGGTGACGTAGTTTCATCAGTCTCGGGATGTCAGTCATCCCTTCAGGTTGTTTAGTGCTTGTTTTGGATTGCCTTCGCTGATTTGATCGATTTTTGGTAAGTTATCTATTTAATTTTGTAAGTAATATATCTTATTGGATATTCTTTGTAGGTTTGGTACTAATGAAAAAAGATGTGTTGAAGCCTCTCTGTGAAGATACTTATTTATTTAGTATTTTTTAAATGAGTTTCCTGTAAAACTCAACATTTTCAACAGTGTTTGACATCAACTTAGAAAATACAGTTTTTAAATGTTACCTATCCTACTGACTCTATCAAAATTTTTCGCAATAGCCCCTGAGATAAAAATTACAGAAAAAAGCTCTCTCCGTCTCCTTGGGTCTCCAATCTTCGACGAAGCCTTTCCTACTTTTATTGACGAAAAAATTCAAAATTTTAATGATGTTTCGGATAGACTGCACCAAATTAATATGCATTCGGCCATTACCCTAATTCGGTTTTGTTGTTTCGGTCCTAAATTAATTTATTTCCTTCGTGCTTCCCATTTATGGAAGCACCCTCAACTTTTGGATAAAATGGACCAAATTTTAAAACATACACTCATTTCAATTTTGAATGTGGCCTTGGACGACCGAGCTTGGGCTCAAGCCACTCTTCCCATCCGTATGGGCGGGCTCGGCGTCCGCAAAATTACAAGTATTAGCTTACCGGCATTCATATCCTCGGTCCACGGCACTGAAAAATTAATCAGGAATATTCTCAGTTCCACACTGATTGATTTTGAGGTGCCGTGCTTCACCGAGGCTGTGGATGCCTGGAAAATTGCCTGCCCGCATTCAAATACTCCTGTCTGCCCATCTTCCCAGAGACAGTGGGACGAGCCGCTCTGCAGAGTAGTTCAAAAAAATCTACTCTCTTCTTCCAATACTTCTGCTGAGCGTGCGCGCTTACTGGCTGTGGGAGAGTGGGAGTCAGGCCTTTGGCTTCAAGCATTGCCTTCGTCGAACATAGGCACCTTGTTCGACGACACTACTTTCCGCCTTGCTGCTGCTCTACGCCTGGGGGCTTCGTCTTGTACCCCGCATCGCTGTCACTGTGGCGAAGTTGTCAACAGCCTCGGACACCACGGCCTGTCATGTAGCCGTAGCGCGGGCCGCATGGCGCGGCATGCTAATATAAACGATATTATCCGACGAGCTCTTGTCGCCGTGGGCGTTCCGGCTGTACTCGAACCCAATGGCCTGGTACGCGACGACGGCAAGAGACCGGACGGTATGTCTTTGTTCCCGTGGAAGGTGGGTAGGCCTTTAGTGTGGGACGCTACTTGCGTCGATACTCTTGCGCCTTCCCATCTTCCTAGCACGTCGTGCTGTGCTGGCGCTGCTGCTGCGGCTGCTGAGAACCTCAAGCGGCGGAAATATTCCAACCTAGTTGGAAGTTATATATTCGAGCCGTTTGGGGTTGAGACACTTGGTCCGTGGGGTCCGAGTGCACACAGTTTTTTTAAAGATTTATCCAAACGCCTGGTTGACACTTCGTGTGACCCAAAGGCTGGCTTCTACCTAGGTCAGCGCATAAGCATTGCCATACAACGTGGCAATGCTGCCAGCCTTTTGGGCACACTCCCAGTCGACAGCGACGTGGGTGAATTTTTTGACGCCTTATTTTAGTGCTTAGTTTTATTTAGTATATAATTTTTTTTATTTAATATGTAGGCTTAGTTTTTATAGTATTGTAAATATTTTAAGGTATTCTGTACATATTGTTAATAAACAAATTAAAAAGTTAACGCCTATCCTAGGTGTTCTCAAAAATAATTTTACTTGGAGACAATCCAATGAAAGTCTCATTATTTATTAATTTTGCCGCAGGACGACATTTCTTACATGAACCCTACTATCTAAAACAATTTTACTGAAAGATCAGTAACATTCTCGTTATTCAATAGATTTTTGAAAAAAGATTATTTTTAAGCTTTATTGATTTTTAAAATAGTTAAAATAAAATAGTTTTTGATGTAATTTTAAAGGTTACATGAAAATCTTATGTTGGCATGGATTGAACACGACCATTTTCATTAAAGTGCACTTAACTACTAACCACACCAATTAGGTATTAATCAACAACAATCCACTTGCAGATTAGTCACGTTGACATACCATGCTCATACATTATGTACTCAACTGTACCGATCCAAAAAATCTGTCTATCCATAATTTTTCGCACCAAAAACAAAAATTTTGACATTAGCTATGCGAAGGGTTCCAAGTGGGTACAGAAAGCATTTACTTATTAATTATATTTTTCATAAATATGACATAACCTACCACTACTTCGAAACATTTATGCACTCCTCTGTACCGATAAAAAAAAAACCTTTCAAACTGTTATTTTCTCCAATAGAATCAAACATTTTGACCTTAAAACAATTCGAACGGTTTCAAATGGACACAGAAAGCATTTACTTATGTATGTCAGGTCTCTATGACATAACCTGTCTTCGAAACAATAACGTTTGCGACTGTACATGTCAAATGATCTCTAATGACTCGTCCGCCATAGTTATCCTTTTGCATAATAGATCGTAAATACCTCGGTCACGTGATCAGTGCAATACGGAATGAGGGTACCTCGATATTATGGATGTAGTTTAAATAAATGTCGTTAATTCTGACAACCAGTCTTATGTGATACTGTGTTTCCTAGTAAAATGGGTTGTGGAGGTCAGATAGGCAGATGTAAAATACGGTATTCAGCTGAATTCGGTAAGACTGGTAGCCGACCCCAACATAACTTGGGAAAAGGTTCGGGATATAATGGATGTAGTTAATGGTCCACGACTGCACAGAGTGGTAATGGTGACCATGAGAACATACTGCGCCAAGTTTTGAGAGACAAACCAAACAGTCAAAACATTTGTCTTTATTTCAAACCTGTTCCCGAGCCTTTTTGGGATCGGCCAATTCAATTCGTCCAATTTATTTTTCAGTTCTATAATTCATTATATGTCATGGAAAAACTGTCTATTTGACTTCCACAACCTATGCGCTGAGTACTAATATAGTATCGGGTCAAAAATTTGTGACCCACAAATATTTGTTTCAACTTTAATTTTATAATGTCCTTAAAATGGCTCAGAAAGCTACCTCGTTTCCGGGACCTACCATAAGAATTGGGATAACCCATATATTATCTAGTTCAGAAGTCCTTATCTTTCTAAAGAAAGATTTTCCATTTTCTCATGTGTTTTATAAACACCATTTTCCTTATCCTATATTTCTCTTCCATCGCTCTAGTTCTTGAAACGAGGATAGCCCGAATTTGGCACGAGAATGATATCAGTCATAGTTCAAAAACTTGAGCAAAAGCATGAGTCATATAATATTATCAAGAATGTAGTGACGCTATGTGACGCCAAATTGTTTTCGTATGATGATAATCTGAATGTTTCACTTCGTATTTTCTATTTGGACTATCTGCAATAATATGAGTACGAGAAAGGAGGATGTACTTCAAAGATTTTCGTCTTTATTTTCTGTTTTGGAGAGTTTCATCAACTGTGTTTATTATGTGAATCATTCACGAGTTTACTAGGTATCCCAAAAAGGTGTTTTGTTTTTCGATTATTATTTATTTCCTATTTTTCTATTGCTCTGGCTGAAGGTTCTTATGGTTTCGACAAAGTCCGGTGAAGCAGTCACAGCCTGCTTTCAGGCTTCCTGCTGTACATACATACATGTAATCACGCCATTTTCCGGTTGGAGTAGGCAGATACCACTTCTTTCCACTTGCTACGATCCTTAAATACGTTTCGCTTCCTTCTGAAAAAAATAATGCAGTTTTTTGGTATTGGATTTCGTAGCCTTTTCAGCTTCATCATTAAACAATGCAAGTGTGTAAGGATCGTAGCAAGTAGAAAGAAGTGGTCTCTGCCAACCCCTACAAGGGAAAGAGGCGGGCTTAAATGTATGTATTTATCATAAGAGTATAGAAGTTTTCTTTTTTTTTCTTTGATAAATGTTGTACAAATGTAAAAGTAGGTGGACCGATGACCTGAGAAAGGTCGCTGGAGGGGACTGGATGCGGAAGGCGGAGGACCGGGTGTTGTTGCGTAAATTGGGAGAGGCCTATGTCCAGCAGTGGACTATGATTGGCTGATTGATTGATTGATTGATTGATTGATTGAAATGTAAAAGTTTAATAAGACTTGTGTTAATGGCTATGTCAAGTGGCAAGACATAACACAATGATGTATCGGATAAAGTTAGCTCGTAGTTCATTATTAAAATATGCTATAATATGCTTGTTACGTTCCGAACACGATATACTAATAATATTATTGCTATGCTAATGTTATGAGTTTAATTTTACAATATTTCTAAGAAATGACGGTTTGATTTTAATTTAATTGTGCATGTAGCAGATAGCCTATCTTATATTTAATATGACGTTTTACGGAGTATTATTTTGTCGCCTTTTCTTCAATATCTGGTGGCATCAATATGGGCCACTTTCTAGCATTTGCCTCTTTCAAAAAGTTTTTTCTTATCCCTATGCTGTGATGGTTTTATAATCATTCACTCTTCTTTCAATTACATAGACGAAGAACCCAGATTTGTCACAAAATTTTGTCTCAAATATGTATGATTTTCGGTAGTTTTTCTTCTGCACAAATGGCATTATTTATCTTGTTTCTACTCATTTCCTTGGTTGCGAAACAAACTGGGCATTTTATTAAAAACGACATAAAAATCTTCTTTACGATTGTGGCTTATCTTAAAATCTAAGATTTTTATCTATTGCATAGATTTAACAAAATCTATCTAGAAGTATTCTTCATGTATACAGCTTCGGTATTTGCAACCCACCGTGGGGCTCACAAGCGTGGTTATCAATGCTCTTTCTGTATGACTCACTTGTAGTTAGACATCCAAAATACCACTAACTAAAGATAATAAATAAAAATCTTAACCTCAAAACATTTTACCTAACGCTCGACTGACCTCGTGCAGAATCGTCTCCGCTCGGCAAACTTCGGGTGAACGAACCTATCGCATATTTTTTGTTCTATTGAAGGACAGACAGACAGACTGTAGTTTTTGTTCATTACTATAGTGGAAATGTAAATGTTATACAATCGTGGCCGCTGTGAGAAATTTATTATGTTTAGTGCACGCAATGTAAAATACAGTTATTATTTATTTAACAAACTGAAATTTGACGTGTTTCTCCCTTAAAAACGTACGATTTTGGATGAAATGTGTGTATGGAGACTACACACATTTCATCCAAAATCGTACGTTTTTACTTTAAAATATTGTTCACAGTTTAGTATCCAAAAATTTATTACAATGCTCAGCACACAAAGGTGTTATGTAATGTGTAACTGTATGTACTTAATTACATATAATATTATGTACGATTATGGCATAAAGCAAGAACAGGGGCGTACAAATCATTCAATTATACGGCTCTCGTGTGACAAGGCTGGCAGTTTTTCCTTACGTCACGTGCTGTGATTAAAACTACAGATGTTCAAATAGGTATAAATGTTTCATTGCCTCTGGGAGGCAATCGGAAGAGGAAGAATGACTTTATGATATTTTTAGTACTCAATAATTATTTGCAATATTGTAGTCATTGGTTTGTGTTATTAAATACATTTTAGTGTTTTTAAGTCGGTGAAGGAAAACTTAATGTTTTTTTTTAAGTTTTTATCAATAATAATCCGCAGTGGGAAATGATCATTTCTCGTTCGTCTTCTATGAGAAAAGTACTGCTTTTAGAAGTTTACGTTTTTGTATTTTAATTTATAAAAAGATAATCTTATTTTCATTCCTGATAGTGAAGTTTGATCTTAATGTAAGTACCAGTTTATCTATATAAATATGATGGTACGATACGTAACCGAGACGTTTTTTTTCTATGGTACCACTTCAGACCAGTAAATGGGTTGCGCTGGTTGGGATAGCAGTCGCCATATTTCAGCCAAATACAAATAAAAAATAATCAATTGTAGTTGTAAAAAAGCAATTCAGAATGATTTTCGTATATTTTCATACTCCTTGCTTGATAAACGTCATTTCAGTTGTCTTACAAACTGCATGATTTATATGCGCTGAGTGCGAGCCAAAACATTCGGCCAGTGTCGCCGAGTTTTGAAATAGAATCGTTATTAATTGACGATAATATTAATTATGACCTCGAAACTTGTTACTAATTAAATCATAAATAATATAAAATATTTTTTAGACTAGCTAGTTTTATCAAGACGTCCTTTATCCATGATTGAAGTGTCAGAAATAAACTATAATGCCTTTCAAATGTTCTTAAAAATATTTCTTATTGCGTGTAGTACATGTTTTCTTAACCACGTATATTTTAAGTACTTTGTACAATAATACAATATTATTCAACATTTAACTCATAGTAAAACCAATAAAAAAATAGGGACAAAAACCCCTACACAAAAAATAAAATCAGTGTCACTTCTGTACCTATTTCCCTACTCTATGTCCCTAACGATATCGTTATACTTATAGCGAGCTAACGTAACGGCACGTTATCGTCGATAGCTTATCAGCTGCGCCGCTGACGCGCATGTAACTTACCTGCGCGGGCGCAGCGCGTTCGAAATTTAAAGTTTTGAATTTAGATATCCGTTCCGTTTAGTTACGTTGTGGTTTTGGTGTTGGTGAAATTTTTTTTGGTGAGTTTTTTTTTTCTTTTTGCGTTTTGTTTTTGCGATGTTTTCATTAGTTATTTATTGTTTTTATTTAGTGATGTTTCGTTGCGATAGTTTATACAGATTTGTTGATATTATGATAGCAGGTTTTGTGTTTAATTTTATAATTATTTTGGTTATATATAAGTTTTTAGTAGTCTATTCTTAACTTCATATTTATAATTAACTAATAAAGTATTTACAGTAATTGGATGCTAAAAATTAATTGATCATAGAACGATATACACGTTATTTAGGTTATTGATAAACGCCTTTTATTTCAACAGAATTTAGCTATAATCTTAATTAATTTACGTACAAATCAGTTACATAAGTTTTCCTCGTTTCTGCGTATGATTTTGTTTTATTTGGCTTGTTTCCTAGATTTTGGCTTGATAACATACTTTTTGATATCGGTCCAGAGATTTTTTTTCACATTTTATGAATAATATTCTTTTAAACTTTGGTATTCGTTTTTTCTTTTGTATTGAATTAAAGATATTTTTTATTTAATTTCGTGTTTTAACTGAAATAAAAACTACTTTTACGGATTTTATCGCGGTTCATTCGCGTAAAGAACTCAATTAGTTTTAACTATTATAAGGTGAAATGTAATAGAAACGTATAATATAAATCTTTTCCTTAAGGAATCGAACCCTCAACCTCTCTTAGAAGGTAATTAATAACCACTACACCAGCTTAAATATTTCTCGCTTATAATAAATTACAACAAAGTTACATAAAACAGAAAAACGCAAACACTTCTTGGCAGCGGTCCTGGGTTCGATTCCCGGCGCAGATAAAGTCTGTTTTTAAGTGTATATCTAGAATCTTGATAGACTGGATGTCACCTTGTCATTGAAACCACCTTTATTCTTCTAGCTTTTTTCTAACTATGTTGTGGTCGGCTTCCAGTCTCACCGGATTCAGCTAACACCGTATGTTACAGAGCGACTGCCGATCTGACTGCCACAACACATTTACTGGGTAATACAGTATCCCATAGTAAGACTAGATGTTTACGAATTACCACTTTTATTTATATAGAAATAAGGTTTATTATTGTATATCAATGACCCTGAATTGTTTGAATGTCAAATTCCTTGATTGAAGATGGCTGCAAAATGTTAAGTATTCATTTCTTAGTATTTATAAATGGGTTTTTATTTTTAAAAGATTTTGAAGAGCGATGGCGTAGTTGTTAGATGTTTGGTGTTTTGTTTTTGAAGTCCAAGGTTTATGATTCTTTTTTTTAAGTCGTTTTTTTATATTATATCTTGGGATCCAAGTATACCACGAAGTTTCATTAATACGGGTTCAGCAGTTTAGCCGCTAACAGACAGACAGAAAGACCGACTGACAGGTTAAGTTTCGCATTTATAATGTTACTATAAATTATGTTATAAATGAAAGATGACATTTACCTTTGTATAAGTTTTATAACATTAGTAAAGGTATTATAAAAAACATACAATATATAAACCTTATCTAAGGAAACATAAATGCTCCTTTGTTATCTTCTAACTTAGTATTTATATATTAATGTACAATATATCCATTATACAAACTTATAATTAATTACTACAATTATCAAATTTAGTTTATCTAAATTAACATTTTTAGTACTTTGCTAATAATATTTCTTTCATTCCTTACATTTGGTTTAATACATCTAATTCGTTTGAACTAATAAAATAATAATTAATTATGTCTTAGAGTTTAAGATTTTAATGAATCAGTCTTTGTTTTAATTATCATGTGATTTAAACTCTAAGATAAATCTAATGATTTTTATGGACATAACGAAGGCTTTTAATTAACAATGTTCTATTGAAAAGTTTAAATCAACTATCTGTCTGATTTTTAACTAACTACAAAAAGGCCAGTTTCTCGATAGGACTGGACCTCGATTCAGCTATTAAATAGTTGCTTGAATTGACCGTATGACCTGCTTCATTTCAAACATCACAAATAATTACGATCATTCTCTTCGAGAGTTCAATGAGATTTTATTGTAGGCTTATCTGAATACGAAAATTAGGCGCAATGACAAGTACACTGATCGATCAATGACATGCATTTAAAATAGCTGAATGCCCTGTACGTTTGTGTTTTATTTTAATGCGATATCTTATTATATTCGACACTTAATAAATTATCAAGTATATGAGATCAAAGTCGGTAGTCAAGCTTAGTATATCAAAAGTTGTTTTTGTAAACATTATTACACGTGTACTTATTAAATTGCTATGACATAAGCAATAATACAATGCCGATTCTCGAATTTCTAACGAAAACAACGAACAGTCGTCCACGCAATTTATTTAACAATTAGTTAGGAATATGAACCTTAAGGTTTTGTAGTAAGAGCGATATTATGTTAGTGTTATCTCTAGTGTGGTGAATTGTACAAGCAATATCTACATAAACAAAAAGTTTTTAACATAAATCATTCCTTATTACATTTGTTATACAGTTAACAGACTTTATCTCCAAAACTACTGAATCGATTCTGATACAACTTGCACAATTTAGCGATTTTAAAACTTGCATAATAACCTAAGTGATATAGTAAGTTGATAACAAAGAATGGTGACAATGAGATTAATATTTTCTGGCAATGCGTGAAAACATACGTATAAGTATATAACACTTTATTTAGAAGCTCTACTATATTATCTATCTATGTAAAAAATATTTCATTAACAACTTATAAGAATAACCTCATTTATCGAGTCGGTTAAAGAGGACAGCACGTGTCACATTGAATAATCTCAAGATGAATCTTACGATATTTTAGTCAACAATTATGCACACATAATATTTATACACGGTTTATAAACATGAGATAAATTATATGGTACTAACAGATAATTAAAAAATTACTTCGTTCCTATGCTTGGTTGTCTTAACAGCCTGTATCTCGAAAACTACTGAACTGATAATCATGAAACTTGGACAGTTCCATAAGTTAAAGTAATATGTTGAGTAAAAAAAAAGTTATTTTCAATGTAGCAGTTTCGTTGGTATGTGATCAAAATGTTTTTATTGTTTCTTCATACTCTTTTTTGGTTTGACAATCAGATTTTCGATCAAATGATTCCTTAATTTAATTTTAAACAATCGTACTTCCAAGAACTCGAATCAGCTATTTTAAATGCATGTCAGTGGGCGGACAATGTACTTGTCATTGTGCAATTTTTGACAGATAAGCCTACAAAAATCATTGAACTCTCGAAGAGAATGATCGTAATAACAGTTAGCAGAATGCCTATTATCGTAAAATGATCAAATGAAGCATTCGGTCAATTCAATACATATCATCACGCCTGTATCCTCGAAGGTAGAGATGTACCAATGTACACCCACAGTTCGCCGATATGTGTAGGTCCCATGTAATAGGGGGCGAGTCTATTGCCACTAACCGGGCACAAATCCTTACTCCGACCTGCTACTGAGAATTTCATAGAAAAACCCAATAACACCTTGGGCGACTTGGGAATCGAACCCAAGACCTCTAGCGTAGCAGTCGCGCTTAGCACCACTAGGCCAACGAGGCAGTCAATTCAAGCAACTCTTAAAAAGAATCAAGGCCTTGTTTGTTTTACTTATATTACATGCATTGAATTGCAAAACATGTGTTTCTCAGATATCATATATTTGTTTTATTTTTAAATGTCATGATTAAAAACGTTGTGATTTATTTGATTAAACAGCAAATGTGTTATCTACTAAACAATCTAAAGATTGTTAATGTAAATAAACAAGGTTTTTCTATACGAATATTATAAAGAGAAATGGATTAATAAATGAGAAAAGGATTGTGTGGTTTAGACGTGCAAGTGTAACAGACAGATTGACTACGCAATTTATAATATTGGTTAGATGAAAGTCTAAAATTAACTAAATTGATTAATGAAGTGTTGGTCTAGACCAGATAAAATTATATTAGAATTATGTCACGTTTACTGATCTAGTTGTTAGTTATTTTGACTGCCTAGTTGACATAGCTATATTTATCTTTCATAGATACCTAGCTGTGCCCCGCGGTTTTACTCTCCTATCATTTCTCATAAGACAAGTAACGTGATGTGAAATAGCTTAAAATCTTCCTCGATAAACGGGCTATTTAAGTGCAAAAAGATATGTCAAATTTAATCGTTAGTTTCAGAGATAAACGCGTACAAACAAACAAACAAATAACTGGTTTTTTTTATGTAATTCAATTAAATTATTGTTTTAGACACGTTTATTGGTTTTGTATAAGTAACTTATTATTCGGATATGTGAGGCTTAGTACAGTTTCGAGACAAAAAGCTAAAATATATCAATGTGACATATTATTTTGTCAAAGTCAAGATAACGTCATCTTATATATGATCTGTTTCTGAAAACGTCAATTGGCTAAGCCTTCCGTTTGAAATATTTTTAGAAAGAAACTAAAATACTTTTCTTCTTCTTAAAACTTGAAAAATACAACAATCATCATGTGCTCATCACACAACATGTGTCCTGGGCCCCGAGTCTGCTATTGACAAGTGTTTGAATCGTCTGAGTGGGTGACGTTAGTAGGTCCATTTTAGGATAATTACATAGGCAAAACGTCATTTTAACGTCAAAATTGGCCATTGGGACGGCCGATTTTGACGTTCTGACATTTAGTAGAATGCTAATTATCCTAAAATGGACCTACTGACGCCACCCACTCAGACGATTGAAGCAATTGTCAATAGCAGACTGGGGCCCCTGGTTGAATATCGAAACCAGGACCTCCGGTAAAGCAGTAAGGGTCACTAATAAATATCTATCTATAGATTTTTCTCTGTATGAAAAATAATTGGCGAGATGTGAAAGCAATTTTTAGCTCCTGAAAACATACTTCCTGTAAAGAAAAATGACAAAAATATTACTCATATCTCAGAAATGTGACTAAACAAACTTGCATAATATATCACAGAGAAAATTCATGTTATAAATAAATAGATGAGACTAATAATTTCCGAGATTACCGCCCACAATACATACATACATGCTATCTTTAAAGTCACGATCAAGGACGTTATAAGTACATTCGACACGTGCCTATAATACGTCGAACACATCAATACACATTAATACGAAATTACACATCAATGTATGTAATTGTCAAATTCAATTTAAATCAATCAAATTGAGCTGTCAAATATTTATGTGGGTAGAAATTTATATTTGTCTAATCATTGTTTGAAATTGTGTTCCGAATTTTTGTCTTCTATTGTAAGTTAACTTTACACGTGTGTGTTTTACTAAAATGCTTAAGTATATATATTATGAAAAATCTGTAGAAAAGTACGTATTTTAATATTTTAGAATTTTGCTTGCCTTTCATTGAAGTCCTTTAGTTCCTTTCCATTTTAGTACCAAATTTGTTTATTTATTTATATAAATGCACATATATGCCTAACCCCATTGTACAATTTCATGTCCAAATCTTAATTCGCATGAAAAAAAAAACAACTCCGCAAAAATCTTTCAAGTTGAAACCTGCCATGACGTGCATAATATTCTAGAATAGAACGCCGGTACCGCGTCAAACGATTCCCGCTAACGAATCGATCACGCCGCGTTTCGTTATTTCGTTTAACGACGTGGAATCATGCGCAGCCGAAAATAGCCATGACGCAATCCTCCACGTTTCCTGTTATAACTAAACGCGCGAATATAAAGCCTCTACCACCACATACAGAGTCCAATTTTAAAAAACGAACGCATTTTTTGCAATTTTTTACTATGTACAGTTCGCGTTTCAAATTCATAATTCGATTGCTTTTAACTTCGAATGTGTGTTCTATTGTGCGGTATGAAAGTTGGTTTTCGTTCCACATTTGAATGTTTGAATTTAGAATGTTGATTTAGACCGTATGTGATTGGTTTAGAGTGAGTTTTTGTTCGTTAGAATATTGTTCTTGATTTGAATATTTCATTTGGAGTGTAGTTTCGCTGTGCTCGTTTCGCGCACTCGTGTTTTTCATAACGCCGTTACTGGCGTTGCTACTTATAGATAAAACGATAATATTCGTTTATCGCCCAGATAAGGTTTATCAACGAAATATAGACATTGTTTGTTTCAATACCTAGTAGTCTATATTTATGTTACAGGAAGGAAAGTAAAGGTATGTGATATTAATTAAATATTTTGTGAAAGTTTTTTTTGTGGTGTTGGCAGTACTTTGTGGTAAAATTTATAGTTTTAAATTATGTTCTTGCCAAGTCCGGCGCATTAGATTCATATTTACATAAATATTTATTTTATTTATTTATTTTTCTGGAATTGTTTATTTTATTTGTATTTTTAACACGTGCTTCTCTT
This sequence comes from Autographa gamma, assembly GCA_905146925.1. Taxonomy (NCBI): domain Eukaryota; kingdom Metazoa; phylum Arthropoda; class Insecta; order Lepidoptera; family Noctuidae; genus Autographa; species Autographa gamma. The sequence goes on along the minus strand of LR989877.1, from coordinate 5,192,524 downwards.
AAATGATGTGGTTTCAACATCATTTCCTTTTAATATTCATAGATATTTTTATTGAAATTGAAAACTGGTTCATGAAACAAGTTTTCTTTAAATGAATTCTTTTGACTTGTTTCAAAAGTTTGTGATGTTTATAGTTTTTAATGAAAAAATCTATTCGAAATTAATGTTTTTGTGTGTAAATAAATAAATTTAATAAATAGTGTTTCTATAGAAGTAGGCGAATACTTGTTTCAAAAGTTCGTAAATTGCTTATAGAGTTTTAAAATCTATTAGAAAATAATGTTTTTGTGTATTAATAAATATAAAAAAAAAATCTAAATTCTAAGGAAATTAGCGAATTATTAAATATATTTTTTCCTTTAAGGACAATATGACACACATACCGATTTTATTGCATATTATTTACGTCAGATAATTTTTTTTTATCATTTATTATCTAAATCTTAGAATTAGGGTAAGGCTTTATTTTCTAGATAAACCGTTGCAACGAAATTTTCTTAACTACAATCAGTCATGTCTCAATGGTTTTGTGGTGAAACGTGGCAGCCGCGTGGTTCTAAGTTCGGTTCTCGGGGTGACTCATGTGTATTTAGTAGGATGTGAGGAAAGTGTTAATTAGTTATGTTATCTTTTAGTTGTTTGCTTCATAATGAAAACGTTTTTTTCAGTCATTATATCTTCGTAAAAGTTCAAAGTTCTGAACTTCAAATAAAAATAGTTTTATCATAGGTACTTAAAGAACATTTTCATGGGTTCAGGATTTCCTTTTTTTAATTTCTAATGATCACACACAAATAAAAAACTTGAATTCAAGTAACTTACACACCTTAGTTAAGATAACCTATAAATAAGTATTTTAGCAAAAACTAGGTCCTCATCTTCCCTTCTTAGAATATAGCCATGACAGTAATAGATTAGTTTAAAACACGTGGTCATAGTTCATTGACCCCATTCACATTTGTGTTATGTGACTTAACACAACAAGAGCTATTTTTGTATGTCACTAACTGTCCCCGATGCATAAGCGACTATGTAAACTTTAGTTTTTACCGTTTTAAAAAGGAGGAGGTTCTCTTTTTTGTCGTCTTTGGAGTATTTTACTTTCAAGTGGTATCGTATGTTAAATTTATTTGTAGTCTGCTCGTTATTACATTTATGTATAATCAATTAGGTATCCCTTTGAAGTATTAGTGCCTAAATGACTCCTTATTAAATTAGCTATCTTTTAGTGAAAGTCTCGCAAAAATCGGTCTAGCCGTTTCAGAGATTAGCCAAAACTAACGGACTCAAATAAAAGTATTTTTTTTATCTAAGTATCTTATGTAATGTCATATAAAATAAGTGAAAAGCTGTTTATTTGATATGACAGACAAACATTTAATTTAAGCATTATTTCTACGATAATATTATTAGATAATATCAATTAGATCACCTTAATAAAGTAGGATGTACTATCGTGGCTTCACCTTGTATTCCGTTATTGATAACAACTGATAATATAACAATACATTCTAGAACAAAAGGAAGCTTAGAGAGATTGTTTTGTTAATTATTATTATTTATTACAAGGTTACGTATGTGGTATGTTGATGTTTCCCCTTAATTAAATTTTAAAACTAATTATAAGTCGATTAAAATATAGGATATGTTGTTTTTAACCGACTTCAAAAAAAAAGAAGGTTCTTAATTCTCCAGTATGTTTATGTATACTAAAAAAAAAATCCTTTTCTATTTACGTGCTTAGCCTGCTTGGCCTAGTGGTGCTAAGCGCGACTGCTACGCTAGGGGTCTTGGGTTCGATTCCCAAGTCGACAAAGGTGTTATTGGCTTTTTCTATGAAATTCTCAGTAGCAGGTCGGAGTTTGGATTTGTACCCGGTTTGTGGCAATAGGCTCGCCCCCTATTACATGGGACCTAAACATATCGGCGAACTGTGGGTGTACATTGGTACACCTCTGCCTACCCCTTCGGGGATACAGGCGTGATGATATGTTATGTATGTATGTTATGTTATGTCCTCTTTAACTTGTCCAAAAAACATTTATCGCGAATCACTACTAAGTTTATTTTAACAGTAAATCAGTACTTTCATTCGTTAATCGTTATCAATACACACCTAACACTCGAGTTCTCGATTAAAATCAATCGGCTTATAATCGATTTGACATTTTTATCATTTTCCTTCCGATGTATTTTTTGGCACAGGAAGTTGTTTTTTTATTCCGTCGGGCCTTTGATCTAGTTTTTGTGCGTCAAAACTAGTTTCCTATGTTTTTTATATTATGTTTGATTTTATTATGTTTGTTTTTATTAAAGTTTTTGTTAAGGAAATGACTTCTTTAAGAATGTCTCTGTAAAAGGTACTGGAGTTTTTCTAACAATTATCTCTTGTACTGTTTATTTGTAACTTTTTCTAAAGGAAATAGCTGTTTTTTTTTGTTTTATTCTCTCGTGCTAAGAAATGCTCACAATACCTACATACATAATAATAAATAATAATAATAAATCAATTCTGACAAAATCACATACACTGAACGTAAGTAGCTTAAGCTTTTGGGTTATGGAATTCAGAAACAACGAAGGTACCACAAACACCCAGACCCGAGACAATGTAGAAAAGTGGTTTTCTACATTGACCCGTCCGGGGATCGAACCCGGGACCTCAAGGCTAGCGGCACCTTGAAAATCGGTGCGAACGCTATTCAACCACGGAGGTCGTCAAAATAATATATAGCTACTTGGTTTATAGTTCTAATATCTGAACGTATAAATAAATCTATCAGCAATAAATATTATTGCAAAGATTCCATTATTATTTATGGTATCTCTTAGAAGTCATTGCTTTTCTATGTCAATGTGATAAACACTATTAAATTTCATATTTTACCTATAAAATTATATTCTCTATTGGAATAAATAACTGTTATTTATGATTTTACATTTATATGTAATCATCTTAAAGTTATAAACTGAGTATAACTCACTTTCTGTCAATGAATGTTACATCCATACATACATATAATCACGCCTCTTTCCCTTGTAGGGGTAAGCAGAGACCACTTCTTTCCACCTGCTACGATCCTTACACACTTGTTTCTGTATAAATTTGAATATAATTAACTCTTAACAGACACGATTTAAATGAAGAAGGAAGGTCCTTACTTCCAAATGTCTATCTGTCTTTACATTACATTGACAGAAAACAGACTACAGTACAGTCGTTATAAACAGAAAATATAACAGAAAGATATAAAAAATGTCCTATATAATCCAGCCTATAATCGTTTCACTGCTGGGCACAAGCCTCTTCCCATATAGAGAAGGCACGAGCATTGATCACCACGCTTGCTCTCTGCGGAATGAAAATTTCAGATCCCAAATTTTGGAATCCAGGTTTCCTCACGATGTTTTCACCGTTTGTCAGTCTTAGAATAATTAAGAAAGTACAAATAGCTTTGAAAAAGCCACATTGATACTTGCATGGGCTCGAACTTGCAATCTTGTGCATACAATTCCGCTAGGCCACCACAACACAATATGTCCTATAAACGAACAATATCATTCAAAACTATATCATTATTATTACTAATGAATAATATAACGCATTCTCTCAGAGGCCGAATATAAGCGATATTTCAGTATCTTTCCATTACACTTGTTTTAGTCCAGCATTTTACGAGATCGCCGCGTTCAGACGGATCGTCTATTGTTAAGTGACGTGACGTGTCTTCCTAAGGCCTTGAATGGTGTCTCGGTTGCTTAAACTACAGTGCCTTGAACTCACTAAAACAGTTTGTGTTAGATGTTTTTAGTTATAGAAAAATATACGCCATTTGTATGAAATGCATTTAAAATGTATGTGGTAATCAATTATGTATGTAATTGATTAATTTGTTAACATTCTTTTGTATTATTGTGCCATAAATATATTAAAAAGGCTGAGTCCTCTTGTCAATCAAGGAAAAACTTTTTACCCAGGATGTTGTGATTAAAAAATATAATTAAATAAATAAATAAATGCGGACAACATCACATACATTGCTCTGAACCCAAAGTAAGTAGCTATTAAGCACTTGTGTTATGGAATTCAGAAACAACGAAGGTACTCCAAACACCCAGACCCGAGGCAATGTAGAAAAGTTGATTTCTACATTGACCCGACCGGGGATCGAACCCGGGACCTCAGAGCTGGCGACACCTTGAAACCGGTGCGTACGCCACTCGACCACGGAGGTCGTCAAATTATACTACCTAATTTCATAAATTCCTAGATAAAATAATTTTAATAAGTTTTTGTTATTTAAATGTCTTACATTGACTTTAACCTCAGAAATCATTAGAACCGACTTAAAAAAATCACGTTTCTTTTCCTTGTAGATGTAGGCAGAGACCACTTCTTTCCACTTGCTACGATTACACATTTGTTTCGCTTCGTCCACCTAGATTATTTCCTTCATACATGCTCTTCGATTTAGGGTAGTCTTCTAGCTAAACCTTATTTTTTCTTTTTTACCCGGGGAAATCCTCATGGACTCCACCCTGGGGAAGGCAGAAGGGTATGCCGGACTCTTACCGGCTAAAACCACCGTTGTGCTTCACCCTTCCCTTATGCTGGAGACCAGGCGGGAAAGCAGTGCAAACTAACCTAACTTTGAAGAAGGCTATATATTTCCAATACCATAACACACTAACAATGCTATTTTATTTCTACCCAAAATACGTTTAAACTCAATATCTACGGTCAGGTTCAAGCGAGCGATATCTCCGTATTTTATTTGTGGTTCTTTCAGTCAAGGTCAGTAAACAACTAAACGAGTAGTTTTTACATTACCTCACATAAAAAGTCAGCGGAAAATGAGCCTTATTGCGATGGCATAAACGTGGTTTGAAATATATGGGTAGCTGTCCGTCAAAAGTTCGTTATATAATGCCTGAAAGTTCAGCAAATATGGAGTCACGCGATTGTTTCTGTTACCCCATGGGATTCTATAGTTTATACTAATAAAAAACTATTTTAAAACGTATTACAAAAGGTGTTTATAAATGTAGCTTATTTTCTGTGCCAACGTAGCTCTAAAACAATTAAAAAGTCTGCCCAATTGTATTGCAAAAGCTGATAATCTTCAAAAGGCTAAAGAATAATCAAAACCGGTTCAACAATTTGGGAGGTGCAATGCCACAGCCAGACACACATGTTAACTTAAAACGATCTTTTTACATCAGGGCTAAAAATACTTCGTTTAAACAACGACTCTACAATGTTAAAAGTATAACCAATAATCATCATCTTCTCTAGAGCCTTTTCCCAACTATGTTGGGGTCGGCTACCAGTGTTACCGGATTCAGCTGAATACCGTATGTTACAGAGCGACGGCCTATCTGACCTCCGCAATGACCACAAAGAGTAACCAATAATGTACGGTCGATATGGTACTACTAATAAAATATTTACTTGCTTTTAATCGATGACCATTTCAAAGGTACCGGTCATAGAGTAAATATGTCACAGAGGGTTAATTACAAAGTACAAGCTTCTCTGATGCAATTGCCTGTTGGTCTAGTGGTAAGTGACCCTGACTGCTATACCGAAGGTCGTGGTCATTCCATTGACAGGACAAATCTTTGTGTGATGAGCATGATCATTTGTTCTGTTCTAGGTGTGATTTAGCTGTGATACTTATGTATTTAGAAATGTATAGCGTTTAGCAGTTTCTGGTTACTATAATACGTGCTCTGCCTAGTTAGGGTTCAGGGGCCCGAGTTTGCTATTGACGATTGCTACAAGCGTCCGAGTGGGTGGCGTCAGTAGGTCAAAACGTCAAAATTGGCCGACCCAATGGCCAATTTTGACGTTAAAATGACGTTTTACGTATAGTAGACTGCCAATTATCCTAAAATGAACCTACGGACGCCATCCACTCAGACGATTGAAGCAATTGTCAATAGCAGACTCGGGCCTCTGATGACCGTGTGTTAGTTATTGCATAATCCGTGTACATATTGCTATGTAAAAAAACTTTACCTCTGAGTTCTTTACTCTGTGCCCCGAAAATACTGAATGATTCATTTAACCTTGATACAAAAACATTGAATTTCGACCTTGACATCATAACTATAGGGTTTAATTATGTGCGACTGGTACAGTGTCTGTTGTGGTTAACCGGCTTTCTTAACTTTACCATATTACTTAATACTCTTTTACTTATGTTCAGTAATTTTAAGCGAGGATTTTGGCGATACTTATGATACTTAAGCAATACGATACGACGAATAAAACTTAGTCCTTTATTTAATATTACTGCTTTGTTAGGTAGTGGAAAGGCGAATAATAAATAAATTAATGTAGAAAACATATCAGGTATCACCCTGAACCAAAAGTATCACAAGCTTGTTTCTTATGAAAATGCAAAAAATTGGATTTATACACTGACTTACGGGGATCGAACCCATAACCTCAGAACTTAGGCTATAATTAAATAAAAGGAAACCAGTTTTTTACATTGTTTTTGTTGGTCATCAGCTTATTCAGAGATATAACTTTACGGTACAAAATCTATAAGTATACTAACCCCACACATTACCAAAACTTATTTTACTCGTACCTTTTCAAGACACGAAAAATCAGTCGGATAGTCACGTAACAAATGCGGTCACCGCTCCATTTCTATACCTCAGCGTATGTCACTTAACCTTGTACGTGCGACAGCGTGAAAGTGTACCACATGACAAATTAGCGTGAAATTAGATCAATATTTATACTACTATATTGATGTGAGAATACATATTGTTTATCAAACTACAAGACCTTTGTCAGCAAAGTTAGTTTATAATGGCAGGAAAGTTACATTTTGTCGAGTAGGCAATTTATACCTATACAAAAAGACAGAACTTGCTTATAATCCGGCCGCTGAGACAATGCGTCCCTGACACATGTCGTGTTATCTTATTCATAGTAACCTGCCATTACTGCAATTGTATTGCAAAACCTATTTTTCAGCCAGAAATATGGAAAAATTTGATGCAAGGTAGAAATTTTAAGATTTGCGAAAATCGATGTTATCACTCGAAAACCAGAACTTTTTGACCAACATAATGTTGTGTTCATTCAGTCGGTCCTGAGGTATCAACCTCCAATTTGTCGGACTCTTCACCGGACACCCTGTATGTGTTAGTAATTTATGTTTCGTAAACTCTTCACCGGTAACCGTTGGGGAAGAAAGGTTCTCGAGTGGCGACCACGAACCGGAAGACGTTGGCAGGCCTCTCACCAGGTGGACTTACGATATCGTCAAAGTGGCACCCGGTGGATGCAATTGGCGAATTGTCGTTCATTGTGGCGTTCTAGGGGGGAGGCCTTTGTTCAGCAGTGGACGTCTTCCGGCTGATGATGATGATGATGATGAAACTCTCCACCACATTAAAGTTATATCTTCCTGTTGAACACCACCTGTCAGGTTCGCATACTCTCAGCGGCCGTACTATACTTATTTGATACTATAATAAAGTTGCACACTACACTCTCTATTCCTTGAACTTGTATTTAGACGACCTTGTCCGTCACATTTACATTTAGATCGACCGACACGTTTTTCTTAAATTTTATTTCATATTACGTAGTATTGTATCATCTGTTTTTAAGATTTCTGTGTCACTGTAACTCGTAAACTGCTTGATAGATTTTGATGTAGTCTTAGCGTGTTGATATATGACAATAATATTGAATATGTGCTATATAACGTTTGAATTGATGTATGTAATATGAAGAAAGATATATCTTGGTAATTTTTTAAACCCCAACTCAAAAAGGTTAATGTCTGTTGTAGTTTCGTACCTCTATAACGAATTAACCGATTATGATGAGTTTTTTTTAACGTTTTTTGACGTGATCGAGATCATTCTTAGCTAAAATTCAAAATTAAATCTATTAATCAAAATTATTTTGTTTTATTAATACTTCTTATTTTTATATTTATATGATAATATATACTTCTAATGGTATTGGCAGAAATTGTATCACACCCACAATTTCGCCAGACAGTATTATGGCGAGCCTATTGCCAATTTTCTGGCACTTTGCCAGATTAATCATCGACTTAAAATAAGCATTATATTCATCGTAATTTCTTTATATTACTTCCGAATAATATTATTATGAAAGTTCGGGTGTTTGTATGTTTGTTACATAATACATTAAACAACTTAACAGATTGGTATGTAACTTGCCAGTCGTATAGTTCATTGACTAAGTTTTATACCAGTTTTCCTTATCCTATGAAATTTCGTGTGATTTAATGATATATTTAGGTCGACAATATAATTACTTGTAAAAGTATGTATTTAATAAACTTAGATAAGCAGACAACAAAGTGGTTCTATAAAGGTTCCTTATTTCCTTTCTTGAAGAACGGTACCCTAAATAATTTACTACACAAGAATAATATATGAAAAGAACCGATCAATGAAATTTAATTAGGACATCGCTCTCTACCGATAACAAAAATAATCGATTATAATTAAGAATTTTCTTTTTATTTGCAGTCGGTTAAAACATTATTCCTTTTTTATTTATTTGTGTTTTTAACATAACATATCATCACGCCAGTATCCCCGAAGGGTTAGGCAGAGGTGTACCGATGTACACCCACAGTTCGCCGGTATGTTTAGGTCCCATGTAATAGGGGGCGAGCCTATTGCCACTTACCGGGCACAAATCCAAACTCCGGCCTGATACTGAGAATTTCATAGAAAAACCCAGTAACATGGTCGACTTGGGAATCGAACCCAAGACCTCTAGCGTAGCAGGCAGAACGAGGTATTACTTGTGTTTTTATAAATAAAAAACATTGACGATGGTTAATAGACAGTTTTTAGTATTCAATTGAGACATCGTAGTCGATCGATTTGGATGACTGCGATCCGTGACTAAATGGTGTGTTCTACATAGAGCTGGGTCATTAGATGCTGTTATACTTGTTTTATTGATTCCTTAAAGTTCAAATAGTAATATTTTTATTCTTTGAATGATAGTTGCGTAACTTTTAGAACTTCTTTTTCTATCACGTAGTAATTATGTCGGTTATGAAATCTAAAGGTTTGCAGTTTTTTAAAAGGTTTGATACATAGATAAAAATATAATTATGTTAACTAAGCACCATTTAGGTATATGAATAAAAGTTTTTAGTCCCTCCGTAACATAAAAATATTGGTATAGTTGGATTCAAAGTTAATGGCGGCACTGAAGTTAGCTACACTTGGCGCAGTACATCGCCCCGCACCCCCGCTGGCGTATAAGTTTGTTACTGCTCAGCGACTCGCCTCGTGTTCAGAGCCGCCATTAAGTTTACACCGTACTGTATCTACCTACTCACTGTAGTACTATTTCCGTTATACTCACTGTATAGCCCAAAAAAAACCCAAAAGCATAAGATAAATATAAAACATCCATAATAATAATAATAATAATAATAAATTTATTTGTCAGAATATTGTTACAAAAGATGTTCAACCATAATATCATGTCCAAAATATTCTGCTGTTTCCAGCGTACAAATGTTTAAAAAATCAAATCACACAATGTCAAGACTAAAGAAAACGTTAACTAATATTAAATACAATGCAAGATTTAATTAGAACGTCAAGATTTATTGTACAATGTTATTAATTAAAGTGGCAACAATTGTGATTCTACAATATCACAGGTCAATAAAATAATGTTATGTCAAGGGTCTCTCAGTACAAAAAGAAAGTGAAAAATAAGACTAATTCAAGAAATTAACATAGTATACAAATTACAATTAACATAATAAATAATATACTACAAAGTTCAGCTGACTCCAGCATAAAAACCTTCCTTATCCAATAAATGCTCGTTTCTGGCAGAACGCCATCGTTTTCTGCTCATTCAAACCGTTGGACTGAATACTGGCTATGGTGCATAACATAGTTATATCTTAAGCCAAAATACGTAACTTGGCGTGTCTGAAAAACTACGAAAATGAATAATCGATTACTCATAAATTTAAAAGAACCGACTTATCGTGCTCATCACACAAACGTGTCCTGGGTGGGAATGACCACGACCTTCGGTATAGCAGTCAGGGTCACTAACCACTAGACCAGCAGGCCCGTCCATCAAATTAACCTATGGAGTTTATTGTCAGCTTTTCTCCATAGTAAGGACACTTTGGAACCGACCAACTAGAGTCAGTAGATTTAACGTAACGTTTTTTTAAGCGTAATATATCTTTATAAGAAATAATTTTCTTTTAAGTATTCGTGTGACAAACGGCGAAGGAAAACGTGAGGAAATCTGGATTCCAAAATTGTTCTGAAATCGCCAATCCGCAGAGAGCAAGCGTGGTGATCAATGCTCGTTCCTTCTCTATATGGGAAGAGGCCTGTGCCCGCAGTGGGACGCTTATAGGCTGAATATATAGTAGTAGTTAGTATTCCGGGGTTAATAATACTATAACAACATTTTCGTGTTTGTTACAGATAAGTAAACAACATGAATACAGTTTATCTATTTTATGATGTCGTTTAAATGATAACTGATTGTCATAGTTCCGTTAACTTCCTATTGACCTAGTAATAGTTGTATTACTTTAATTTTGGTTCAAATACTTCCGAAATAAACATTATTTAGTTATTTAAGAAAATAAAAAATGGTCTGTTTGTTCTGTCTTACCTGTAAAACGGCTGGACCGATTTTGACGGGACTTCACTAGCAGATACTTGTAGTATATGATTTTTGAATTTATGAGTTTTGAAATGTGATTCCTTCCTATGCGGTTTCTTTTCCTAGCATTTTCTGTCCCACTGCATGGCAAAGGCCTCTCTACCCTCCGTCCATCTGTCTCTATCTAGAGCCGTGGTCATCCACTCCTTATCAAAGGACTCCAGTTCGTCCCGCCATCTCCGTCTGGGCCTACCGCGATTCTATATAAAAAGGTTTTATTCAATAAGTTGTAATAGGTACATAATTATTGTCGAACGCCTATCTAGTACGAGGCCGTTTAAAAACATGATTATATTTAACTTTTTACTTCAATTATGAGCGTAGACTGCAGTCAATTGAATGTAAAAAGAATAAAATAGTCTGTAAACCATCGTGTTGTGATTGATTTACGAATATAAACTTTATTGCTTAGGAAATATGGGTGGAATTCCTTTTTGTGTTGCTTGTTTTTTATTCATGATGTTATTTTTATCATAGTAAATGCAGACACTTAGATAAGTAGTTTAACCGACTTCCAAAAGAAGATTTATGTTTGACTGTATGTATATTTTTTTTGTATTTATTCAAAGTTTTAGCAATACAGGTTTTCTATATTATACTTGTTTTATGTAGACTCCTAGACTAGCTTTTAATTAAACACTAGGCGCAGGCCAGACAGAAGAGACGTAAGACACAGACGGAGCGCAGACATTTTTCATTTTCATACAAAATGTATAGAAGCGTTGTGTCCGCGCCCCGTCTCTTTTGTATGTTTTGTGTCGCGACGCTTCTATACATTTTGTATGAAAGGGACGCGGTAGAGACAAATGTCCTCGCCCCGTCTGCGTCTTACGTCTCTTCTGTCTGGCCTGCGCCTTAGGTTGAAGATATTAACTTTATTATTACTTTCTATATTCCTATATCTTTTAAATGATGTTCTCATAATAACAATGATGTCACTTTTTATACATAATGTAGAAACTAGACTTTGTATAGATCAGCTGATTGTAAAAACTAAAGAATATTTATAAAATAATACTTTGTAACCTATCACATGTCTTATTGTAGTTATTACGATTTGTGCAGAAAATCTTAGGTTATTAAACGTTTTTATAGAACTTAAAATACAGGAAAGCAATATAAATTTAATTGAGAATTAGCTCGTAAAACTCTTTAGTACGTATTATTTAATTAACCTTTAAATACTAATTTAATTTGTATTTTAACAGTCGCTCTGTAACATACGGTATTCGGCTGAATCTGGTGAGACTGGAAGCCGACCACAACATAGCTTAGGAAAAGGCTTGGTAGATGATGATGACTAATTCGTATTTCCTCTTGTAATATTATAACTTGCTTTCATAGTTATTCTAAGACTTAGGAATATAAATGCGAAAGTACCACTGTCTGTTTGTTACGCTTTCACAGCTAAACCAATGAACCGATTCTGATGTCATTTGGTGCAATAAACTTTAACCCCGAGTAATGACATCTACAGGGTAGAAACAACAGCAAATGTATATTCAGACATTTTTATTGGTCGACCTATAATTTTTCAAACTAGATGTAATACGCGGTTTTACCTGCGTATGTAGTCCTCATTCCCTTAGAAATAGTTTTAGTTATTTGCTATCCGGAAAAGTGACCAATCCAATAAATCGAGGGTCATCAATATAGACCCATCCGTTCTTGAGTCATCATTGATAACCCAACTTTGTATTATATTTAAAAAATGTTCAACTGTCTCTAACTTGTATTCTTCTCTTTGCCCACAGATCAACAGGAGTAGCCAATCAAAACCCGCTACACAACAAATGGATTAGCCTTATATTATAATATAAGCCAATCATATTAGCTTAAGAATAACCTCAAAATGTCGCATCACATAGTAACAGTATGCATGTTCTGTCTGCTGTGCGCAGCCCACACATGCGGCTCACACATCGACATCCAAAACGACGGAGTACTCACATACGATGGTAACTTCAACGATGCAGAACACCTAAATATAGATATAGAAGAAAAAAGAAAACTACCTTCGAGGTATCATCAGAAACTACAGAAGATTCGAGGGAAGTCTAAGAGAGAAGTCAAAGTGAACCCGGACACGTACGTGACACAGATTTTTAGGTTGTACGGCGATGCGGGGAGTATGACGATGAATTTGACGGGTTTCAATAAGATGCTTGAGGAGTTGGACCTACATAAGCTGGTGGAAGGTGGGGAAAAGAGTGAGAGCAGGGGATACTTTCACGGACAGAACGGTAAAGAAGATGTTGTTAATGTGAGTAATTGAGGTTTTTTTTTTGTTTTTGCATGTTCTAAAGATTTACTCTCAACCGACATCAAATGCAGATGATTCTATATTTGTTTTATGTTAGTTTCTTTCTCAATATCTCCAATAATTTGGGATATTTATCGATTGTTTTTTAAATTTATATGCATCAGTTCTGCCATTGCTGAGCAGTCTTGTTTTTTCACAAATTTTGTAACGCAGAAATTCATGAGAGGCATATACCATGAGTCTATATAGTTACTTGGCTAGATATCAAGCTAGCTATATTCTTTCGACACGTTAAATATACAAATGAAAGAGCAAGTTAAAATACCTAAATTATGGTTCATATTAAACTCCTATAATCTCTAATTCCCTAACTAGTAACTCGTAAAGATATAACAACAAAAATATTTCCTTCTTTCCAGTGTATGAACAGCTCAGACCTAATCACAACAGTTAACACCAGGTTAAAACCTGACCACGACCATGGTCACGAGGACCACAGCCACCACCACGAGACAGACGCTGTCATCACGGAAGCCACACTCCAGACCATCTGTCCCATCCTCCTCTACCAGAAGCTAGCCAACACCTCCATAGAGAGATCTGGCTGTATCAAAGAGACTAGTATAGGAAGGAGAAATGAAGTCACAGTCAAACATGTAGAAACAGAAATAGCTTATACTAGAAATATGTACGCGGTATGGCTGTATTCCTCTTTAAGTATATTAGCAATCAGTGCGTGCGGACTGTTAGGGGTAGCAGTCATACCTATTATGCACAAAACTTATTACAACCACTTGCTACAATTCTTGGTAGCGTTAGCAGTGGGGACGTTATGTGGGGATGCGTTACTGCATTTGATGCCTCATGCAATGAGTCCTATGCATGACCACAGTGGGCACGGGGAGACAGAGTTAGAAGCCAGGTCTAGTCACGACGATGGAATGTGGAAGGGACTGGCAGCTATGTTAGGTGTAGTCTTCTTCTATTTCACGGAAAAAGGCTTAACAGTTGTAGTTGAGTGGAGGAAGCGTCGCCAAAAGTTGGAGGAAGACAAACTCCCTTCCAGAGTCCGAGTATTGAAGGATGAGACTGGTGGTGGTTGTTCCGGTGGCTCCAAAGCTCCTATTTCCAATTCCACATCAAATTCTCTACTTAAAATCTTTAAGAGAGACGAAAAAGGAGATCCGACAACCAAGACTTGTAAACACAAGTACTCAGAATACCCTTACTGTTATGATGAGATAGATACGGACACTCATGATGATCACCACTTAAGGGATGGAATCCCTTCGAGTCCTAAACATGGAAAGAAGAACAACTCCGTGAGCGTGGTGTCTTCGAATGCCCTCAACCCTGAGGGTAAGGAGGAGCCGTCTGCGAAGGACTGGCTGCTGAAGGCGGAGTCGACGCCGGCGGTCGTGGAGATGAACAATATTAAGCATAAAGAGGACGGCGTTAAGGATCTTAAGGATGGGGATAGTTATACTGTTATTTTGAGGTGAGTGGAATTATTTGTATATTATTTAGATCTATTCGTTATGGGACTGCTCTTATGTTTTTTTTTTTACTTAGGGTTTTGCCTTACACAGTTTTTAGCTCCCATACCTTATCGAGAATATTTTTTAGCGATAACCGAGTTTAAAAGGCGGAGGTTCTCATTTCGTTCGTTTCTCGATATCTACGGCATTTTTAGATCAAAATGTTTGTTTTGGATATGGTAGACAAAATCGATTCAGTGGTTTAATATTCTTGAATTAAAAGTTCTTTCTACATTTAAGTGTAGGTAATTATCGATAGCTCAACTAGATATTAAATAAAGTCTAAGGACTCTTGCATATGACTCTAACATGATGATACCCCACGACGGTCTTCTGACAACCATATGATGAAGACAAGTGTTTTTCTAACCCAATATCTGATTTTAGTCAAGCAAGAATGTCTATACCCAATCTGGTATTAATACCAGATTGGCAGTCAAACCTATGGAGTTTCTTGCCGGCTCTTCTCCATAGGAAAGACACTTTGGAACCGAGCAACTAGAATGAGTAGATTGAACGTAACGTTTCTTGAGCGCTTTTTTTTTCTGGTTTATAAGAAATAAAAACATTTTGTTTTTGGATATCTACCTACTATTTACTGTATTCTATACCATGTTTTCCTATAGAGAGCACTCGCGCGCCCACCACGGCCACTCGCACGCCCACGGCCACGTGCACGCGCCGCCCTCCTCCATCGCCTCCGTGGCGTGGATGGTCATCATGGGCGATGGCCTGCACAACTTCACCGACGGCATGGCTATAGGTACGTACCTAACACACTACATCGCTCGCCCACGGCCACGCGCACGCCAATGGCCACGTGCACGCGCCGCACTCCTCCATCGCCTCTGCGTTACCCAGAAAAATGGGTTGTTGTATACAGCTGAATCCACTGAGACTGGAAGCCGACCCCAGCATACTTGGGAGAGGCAGGCAAATGATGATTCATCAGATATCAATTCTGACCACGTCCCTACTTAGAACTACAGGGTTTTTGTAACACACTGTATAATCGGTGAAGGAAAACATCGTGAGGAATTATTTATTTATTTATTTAATATACTATGGAGAACTTACAGCTATGTAAAAAACTTAACAAAACTGAGATATCTAGACAACATAAAGCCAATTACAAGTCCTCACTTATAGAGATAGACTAGAAATTAAAGATTATGTGAACGCACGCAAGGAAATTTTGAGTAAAATTTTCTTTTAACACACGTTATACATCATGTCAAATTAAATCCAAAGTAATATGCTATATTTTTAACAAAGACAATTTAGAAAATTATAATCAACAGATAATTGTTTTGTTTACAATGAAATAAGAATTTATAATTAAGCAAAAGGAAAGGTAATAAGCACAATTCACAGGTTATTTGAAAAATTTGAGGCTCAAGCACCTTCTGACTGATGTCACACTCGCCGTGAAGAGATCCAAATCATTCTGCTTACATATCATATTGAACTGCTTACTCCGAACTTACTTTTAACTTTATGAACTCCGAAATAGAATCTGATACCACCAAATGAGCAAGCGTGGTGATCAATGCTCGTTCCTTCTCTCTATATGGGAAAAGGTGCCTTTTTCCCATATAGAGAAGACATAATATGGTTTTCATTCAGGACACACATGTTTAAACCATTTTCATTTAGAACAGTGTATATTCATTTCGACGTTTCTTCCAGGTGCTGCTTTCGCGTCAAACATAGCAGGTGGCTTCTCCACAGCCATCGCAGTACTATGCCACGAACTGCCACACGAATTAGGTAAGTTATTACTTATTCATATAGTCGTTTTTAGGCCTTTTGCAACCAGATAACTGATAAACTTACTTACATATTACGAAAAACATACGTGTTATGCATAATTTACACCCACATACTGAACAAATGATCGTGCTCATCAAACAAACATTTTTCCTGGGAATTGAACCCAGCAATCAGGCTCACTCACCACTTAGTCTTTTGTCGAAATTCCTGCCTAGGCCGAGAATGGCCCAGGGGTTTTTAGTCGTTGAAAGTCCGACACATCCCCACGCCGTGCCTCTGGCTTGGGTTGTATGACCCCACCGAAAAAAGGACTTCACCTAATCAAAACTATTGTTTGTCTACCTTCGTTGTCTCTTCTGTAACACAAGTGCTTTAGTACTTAGGATTCTGAGCAACGTATATGACGTTGTCCACATGTTTCTTACACACGTATCTTCCCCAGGTGACTTCGCAGTCCTACTGAAAGCGGGCATGTCAGTCAAGCGTGCGGTCTGCTACAACATCCTGTCGTCCGGCCTGTGTCTGATAGGCATGGTGTGCGGCGTGCTGGCCGGGCACGCGCCCTCCGCCACGCGCTGGCTGTTCGCCGCCGCTGCCGGCATGTTCCTGTATATCGCGCTCGTTGATATGGTAAGGCATACATGCAAGAGGTTTGTGCAAAAAGGGGAGTTTTTTGCTCAAGTTGGGTGTGTTTTGGGCAAATTGGGAAGGTCTTGGGAAAAATAGGACAGGGTTTGCCCAAGCTAGGAAGGTTGGGAAGTATTTTGGGCAAGATAAGAAGGGTTCGTGCAAATAAGACAGGGTTTGTGCAAAATGGGATGGTAGGGAGGTGTTTTGGGTCGGTTGGGAGGAGTTTTGGGTAGGTTAGGAAAGGGTCTATTCAAGGTGGGAAGGATTTCATCAAGATAGAAAAGGTTTGTGCAAAATGGGATGACTGGGAGGTGTTCGAAAGTAATTGAGATTATTCACCTGTATATTATAATTGATTACATGTAATAAGATTTTTTTTTGTTTTCCAGATGCCAGAACTAAGTACATCGCACAGCAAAGAGGGCACGTTCTGCCAGTGTGTGCTACAGCTGATGGGGCTTGCCACTGGCATTGGCATAATGCTGGTCATTGCCCTCTACGAGCAAGACCTCAAAAACTTATTCGGTTAACGTGAAAATGTGACCCCTGTGAAAATGTGACAAAAATCCGTGAAAATGTGACCAAAATCTGTGCAAAATGTGAAATAATGTGCGCAACGATCCTTTTTGGATTATGTACAGTGCCAATCGTTGGCTTGATTCCTAAGTGTTGTTATAAGTTAAACGGCTATGCTATAGCCCTGTACAGTTATTAAATGAGAGAGAAAAATTGTGAGTTTCTTGGAAAATGTCATTTATGTGTGAGTCGTCAATAATTTACTTACTTGGTGCTAGTTTTTGCCGAAAATAACTTTCACAATGGTAATTGGTATTACTGAATATTTTTTTCCACCTAGCCTTTTTCCGAACTATGTTGGAGTCTACCAGTGTTACCGGATTCAGCAGAATACCGTATATTACAGAGCGACTGCCTATCTGACCTCCACAACACATTTTACTGGGAAACACAGTATCCCATAGTAAGACTAGTTGTCAGAATAGTAATGTAGTAGTATGACAGTCGCGACCTACGGCTTAACGTGCTATCCGAGGCATTTAGGGGTCTCGGTATGTTGACAAATGGTCACCCATCTACCGACCAACCATGACGAGCACAGCTTAACCTTAAATACATTTAGTGATATCAATTACCTATTACAGTATACCATATAGTAACACTGTCATTAAAAGCACCTTTATTACAAAGCAAGTTCATTTTACTAAATCTTTGTTTTCATAAACGGTTTACAAAAATCTTTGGACTTTTTGTGGCAATAGACTTAAATGTTATGTAAAAATGTAATTTCTCCTCTATTGTACTTTAAATGAATGAATTGTGATAATGATACTACGAATTCTTGTACACTCGAATATTATTTTATTGTTATATGTATTAAATATGGATGTGGTCAATTTTGGTCTTAATATCCGTACTTATTAAAAATGTTTAGTTAAAACTACCTATGCCCTAAGATACTTAAAATGTTTTTTTTTTTCTTGCTTGCCCCCATTTTATGCTAAGTTACACAAAATATATCAACTTGTAAATAAAGGTAATAAATTGACATTGAAAAATAAAGTAAATTTAAAGATATTATGTTTATATTATGTTTCCTATTTTTTTTATTTGACTCCTAAACCATTTGACCACATCCTTATATATTAATTCATATATGTACTTATATCTATTAAAATTATGACATTCAGAAATCATTAAAATAGCATATCAATAAAATTCTTTGGAGCCATGAAATTGTGACTTATCTTGACAATTATATACTAAATAAAATGTTTTATTTAAAGTGATTTAAATAAGAAAAGGATCCTCCATATTAAGATGTTAGACTTTCAAACAACAAATAGTATAATTTGCTGTCGCTAGTAGTTACAGCGATAAATGTGTTCAAACAAATAAACACTGAGTGAATAATGATTCTATTCTCATTTGAATCACATTAAAATCTAATTGATTTTGATTTTTTAATTGATGTTACTCATAAACAATATGAGAAACCCAGTGGTACATACGCAACCCTCCATTTTGTCTTCGCCGCAGTCGGTTAAAATGGACTAAAACTTAATGTAATTAAAATAAAATGATGAATGATTATAACTGAAATTAGTTTTTCTCGAATATATTTTTTCTTTTTGTAATATACAAGTTCACAAATATTAGTTTTGGTTGGGTAGTGGTATGACATATATTTCCTGAATGATAAATTAAAATCCTTTTGTTGATTTAAAAAACAGATAAACGAAGCAGGTTTAAATAAAACTGTTGAAAGATTGTGAAAATTACAAAATTAATGAAAACACTAACAATAATTCCAAAATCGATCTATTGCTTAAACACTTAAAAGCGTTAAAACCTCAAATTCAGTGACATTTGTTTAAATAATAATATTTTATACCACTATCTAACTATTTTCCATATATTTTAGCAACAGTGTAAATAATATAAATTGTAACTAAAACTATCCTATATATGCTTTAACTAGATTCGAAATTAATAACAAATGTACTGTAATAATTATTTATGTATTATTATCACATTAAAAAATAACACCTAAAAATAATAAATGCAATTTTCATAAAACAATAATGAAAAAAGAGCATGTTTGAAGGGAATAATGAAAGTGGACGAAGCGATACAAGTTTGTAAGGATCGTAGCAAACGGAAAGAAGTGGTCTCTGCCTACCCCTACAAGGGAAAGAGGCGTGATTATATGTATGTATATGGAAAAGGACATATGTATATATTTTTGTGATAATACTAATACATATAAAATTATTACAGTATAGTTGTTTAAAAACTAGATTTTGTAACTTCAAAACAATTTTTCTATGTATTTAAAATGGCAGTAGAAAAAACAGCATTCAATATTTGTTTGTCTTATATATTACTTAACCATCAAAATGAATAATTCATTTTCCTGTCACTAGAGAATGCGTTCCTGACAGATTATTGTCAACTGACAGATAACTTCAATGTGGCGAAGAATTTGCGACAAATATATTACTATCACTTATTTGTCCTATAAACGGATATCATTCAAACTTTTCAATAGGCCAGATCAAGACCATCTGACATGAGTCAGAAATGCATTCTCTTGACGGCCGGACTATAAAATCAAGATTAAAGCTACGACACGCAACTTTATAAACTGTATTTTGTTCCTATATTGTACTTATAAATGTATTAAGTGTTAAAATCAAATATTACGCTTATGTACTGGATACAAATTATATTTTCATGATTTTGTATACTTGTAAATAATAATTGTCTTAACGCTTGACAAACATATTTTTTTGCTTGATACAATATTTGTGTCCAATACGAGCGTAATTAACTAAAAGTCATAAATAAAATAGGACGCATACTTAATTTAATAAACGTTAAATTGCATTTCATTTTTTTTTCTGTAATAAATCTGTTAAATTGATATTCTAAATAAATAAGTTGCTTTTGTCAATTTTGTGATGTGCTGACTTTATCGACTCGATAAATACCGGTTTGGTACAACACTAGCCATCGATATTTCTTTCTATGGTACAGCACTAGTTATCAATATCGGTATTTATCGATTTCGTTAGTGACGTTATCATTGAGGCTAACTTATTTAAATTAATATGGACCATTGAAAGCGTGTGTTTTTTTCGTTAATATTTGTTCAAGGAATCTGTACAAACCTTTAATGTTTTTTTTTTATATTGTCTATGATTGTAAAATTTCAGAGAATAGGGATGATTTTTCAATATATCATTTGCGCCTTTGAATAGGGATTCCGGTTTTACTTAATAAAAAAAATAACATAACATACCATCACGCCTGTGTCCTCGAAGTGTTAGGCAGAGGTGTACCAATGTACACCCACAGTTCGCCGATATGTTTAGGTCCCATGTAATAGGGGGAATAAAATAATGTATGACAGGTATTTTTCATTTTGTCCCATAAACAAAAAAATATGAAGACAGTGAGTCCAATTCTTGCGTGACCTCACCTCTAAGCATAAATTGTACCAAGCCGTGACGTCACAAGCCCCCACTCCTGACCTCCAGCTCTTTGTATATTGTAATTGATTTGTAAAAGAAAAAATACGTGTCTATTATATTTTGATCATCTAAATGGCGGACTTGATAAATTTTGACTCATACCCAGTCAGTTTCATTTCAGCAATGGGTACTTAAAACTCTTTATTTACTAATAAAAGTAGGGTATCTATTTTTTGGTGCTAAGTTAGGCCTAACTCATGCTTTTACTGAAATCATTTTCAAAGCAATACGTTTGTCAGTGCCTTTCATTTGAATGCAATATGTTTTTGTATGTACTTAAATCAATTGTAATTTATAAGACTAGTGCCTTCTACTTATCTGTACTTACATTGATTGTAGGTTATGTTTTACATAATTTTCACTTAATTTGATGTCATATGGTTTCACGTGACGACCTCCGTGGTCGAGTGGCGTACGCACCGGTTTTCAAGGTGTCGCTAGCTCTGAGGTCCCGGGTTCGATCCCCGGACAGGTCAAAGTAGAAATCACTTTTCTACATTGTCTCGGGTCTGGGTGTTTGTGGTACCTTCGTTGTTTCTGAATTCCATAACACAAGTGCTTAATAGCTACTTACTTTGGGTTCAGAGCAATGTATGTGATGTTGTCCGCATTTATTTAAAAAAAAACACCAAAAAGATTTGACTAAAAAACTTTGCAAGTAAATAACAATCCCTGAACAAATATTAAACTAACGAAACAATAATATATAACACTGAATTGTAATTAAATAGTTTCTTAAGTTATTTTTAAGCGATTTTGATTTAATGGTGTTTGAAAATCATGTTAGGATGTGTGGATTGTAGTCGGTGTAAATTGAGGGTAGTTGTAGAAATTTACGTCTACCCCCAATTTGAACTGATTTGGAAAATGTGTAAAAATGTGATCGCGACGCGCTCGATGTGTGTGATAATAAAAATTGGACATACTTTACTATATATTGTAATAAAATATAATTCAAATTCATAATTTTTAAAAGGTTTTTATTTTATCTCTTGTTCTAAATATATTCTGAATCTAGGCGATATGCTTGTCCTGAAGTGAATACGACTTTGCGTAAGACAAACCTCGCGGCAAAGTTAAGTGAATATTGAAAAAATAAAGGTATAATCTGACATTTTATACTGTAGATGCTTTGCGAATTATGTTTACCTGTTTTGTATACTACAGCCATAATATTTTTTTCTATCTCTGGTGCTAAGTAAGGCCTACGATATAATACTTTTACTCTCTATTTAAGTTAAATAGAGGTGTAGAAAAAAAATGAGACCTGTCCAGCGGAATGACTAGAAATGTGAATAATTTTACATAATCTCAAATTCATAGGTAAATTAATAAACGATCCAACATATAAAAGAGCATTTATTATGACATATAGCAGTACATGATCAGGGCGTGACTCGCTTGGGGTCTCGCGGGAACATGGAGGTCTTGCGGATGTTGTCGAGCCCCAGGTATAACATCACCACTCGCTCCATGCCTATGCCGCCACCTGGGATACGAAATACAGGTTAATTATGGTATTAAAGGTTTTCACATGGTATACGCGAACAAGTCTGGTGTCTGGATGTAATGGACTCAATAAGACATAACAATACAATATCATTCTTAAAACATACACTCTTTATTGAGTGAGAAAATAGCGCATAAGCTATACCTATTACCTGAAGGAGGTTCCAAAATTCAAAAGTCTGCACAAGAATATTATTATGACTTATTATCGTGGTACTAAATTAAATTATACCTATATTACCATTTTAATATCTATTATAGTTATTACCTGCGTGCGGGGGACAGCCCAACCTGAAGGATTCAATGTATGCGGCTATTTTGCTGATATCTGTAACGAATACGATAATATTAAGAAATCGAACACAATCCGATACTTTGTGAAACAAGCACTTTACGGGTATGTATTAAAAAAAGCAAAAAGAATGTTAAAGTAAACTTTTTTTACTTTTTGTGATAATTTTCCTATGTCATATACATACATATATATATATATATATATATATTTATATTATTATGAGATATTTTAACGCAATCTACTGATTTTAGAAGGTTATAAAAATCGATGTTTTTCAACTCTACATACTTAAAGCGTTGTTTAATCATATCAAGATGTTACATATTTACTATACTAATATATTTATCTCACCGATCCCATGATGCTTGGCCCTCTCGGTCAGGAAGTCAGGATCGTGTATCCGCTGAGCCCCGCTCAGGATCTCCTCGCCGCGCATGAACATGTCGTACGAGTTCGATACTTTCTGCAAATATAATAATAATATTAAATAAAGTTAATTTTTAATACTAATAACTTAAGTATACTATTGTCTTATACAGCAGGTTGTCAATAATAATATAATTTGAGTTAAATTAGGTCTAAAAATACGCCTTATTTTCATTTACGCATTGTTAAAATGCGATAAAGTTGTATGTTTTATTAACCGACTTCAAAAAGGAGGAGATATTCAATTTGTCTGCACTTTTTTTTTAATTTGTTCCCCTAGAACTTTCGACTCGGTGAACTGATTTTGAAGATTCTTTTTTTATTTGAAAGAACGTCCAGTGTGGTCCAGTTAGGACAATGGGATCCATAAGACAACCATATAAGACTTATTTTAAAGTCGGTATTTTTTGTAGGAATTATTTTGTAAGCGGTCTTAGAGACAACATATCATAATATTCGCGTCTTGACAATATTTCTGCCACATAAATATATGCATAGTTTATCTAAATACCTATGTAGTCAATGTCGACTCTATATCAAAAAGTACTTTTATTATACATCATAAATATGTTTGTGTGTGTGTGTGTATCTCGTAAAGTGGTGTAACTCACGGGGTTGCTGGGGTCCGGCATGGTGTAGAAGGGCCTCACAGCCAGCGGGTACTTGTCCAGGATATAGAAGTCGGTATCGTACTTGGCTCGCACCAGACGGCCTAATAACTTCTCGTCGGGGGTTGATAGGTCATCTTCCTCGCCTACTGTTACACCTAGGAAGAAAAAAAATATTAAAAATAACATTAATTTGGTGATGTTAATTTTCAATTATCGAAGAATCACCTACAAGTACAAACATTTGATAGCGAATGTTTAACAATTCGGTCGGCTTCCAGTCTCACGGGATTCAGCTGATCACCGTACGTTACAGAGCGACTGCCTATCTGACCTCCACAACACATGCTACTATGTAAGTAAGTGTGCCAAAGATTTTCCTACTATATTTATCATTTTACATCTAGAACTTACGGCTTTTATATCCGTTTTGGTATTACTTATCGGGTGAACGAAATGGCTAACAGAAGCCCCTACTATTTGACATTTATTCCATTATACACTTAACTCATTTGATGCGTAGAATTGACCCCATTTGAATTGTGAAGATATAATTAAGAACTTGGTACAAAAAACTATTAGTTAACCAATTCCAAATAACGCCATTTGTTTCGCCAATTCAGTTAATTTATTACACATAATAAATATAATCCAGCCTATAAACGTCCCACTGCTGAGCACAGGCCTCTTCCCATATAGAGAAGTCACGAGCATTGATCACCACGCTTGCTCTCTGCGGGCGATTTCAGATCCCAATTTTTTGGAATCGAGGTTTCCGCACGATGTCTTCCTTCAGCGTTTGTCAGAAGCGTCTTAGAATAATTAAGAAAGTACATATAACTTTGAAAATTTGCATTGGTACTTGCCCGGGTTCGAACAAATAAGAGTTATTAATGTAATCTTGTTCCTAGCGTGTTAATCTATACTGTGTATAATTAAGACAATACATATTTGGTGTAATCAATATCTTATTTATCTGTAAGTAGATTACTTACAAATTAATATGTTATTGATCTGTAAGTAGGTTACTTACCGGCTTCCTTGAGCATCTGTATGGCCTGCGGGAACTCGAGGCGTAGCGGCGGCTCCAAGTACTTGAAGGGCTCCACGCGGAACTGCTGGCCCACCGTCTCTATCTCCGCCGCGAATCTAAAGGGAAATAGCACATAAATACATATTGATATCAACCATAAAGGAATTGAGGCATATAAATGCAGATTCCTTATGTCAGCATTATTTAAAAAAAGAGGACGTACTCAATTCAATGTATAAACTCTAACTATACTAAAATTAAAACTAACAGGCGTCAAAGAACTCATCGTCATCCTTGTCAACGGCGGGGAACGTGCCCAGAAGGCTGGCAGCATTGCCACGTTGAATGGCTATGCCGATTCTCTGTGCAAGGAACAAACCAGCCCTCTGATCTGGTACTCAATTTAATTTTTTTTCATGTTTTTTATCACAGAATTCGACTGGGTGTACCAATATTGATAATTATTTTTTATTTGAAAGCTGATGCTTCTGTGTGGTCCCATTTCATTCGTTCTAGTTTTGAAAACCATATAAGATGTTCTTTTGAGTATTTTTTTTTTGTTGTTAGAATTATAGAGAATTATTTGTAAAACCCCGACAATAGAGGTCATTGTACTCAACATTATGAACAACGTACTTTATTTATGTTCCAAGACACTTAACTAAAAATTCGAGAAAAATCGCAAATCCGCAATGAGCAAGCGTGGTGATCAATGCTCGTGCCTTCTCTATGCTCGTGCCTGTGCCCAGCAGTGGGACGTTTATAGGCTGAAATTATAAACTGTGACTCACTGGTCCCTCAGTCCCTTGAACATCTCTGTCAGGGTATCAGCGATGGTGTAGAGCACCTCGTGGTAGTGTTGGCGGAAGGCCATCTCGAGGTCCAGCCCCACGAACTCTGTTAAGTGACGGTGCGTGTTCGAGTCTTCAGCACGGAATACTGCGCCTACTGTGAACACCTGGGGGGAAATAATTATTATTAAAGAAATACAAGTTTTTTTCAAACTATTATGTGCAGTGACAATTAAAGAAGACAGTGCATTCTTGCCTAGGAACCAATAACAAGAAATAAAGAAAAAAAAAACATTTATTTTGCGCAAGCACACACACAAAATATGTATTTACATAAGTAACAAATAGATAGTAAAATTACACAAAAGTAGGAGAAAAAAAAGAGAAAAAAAAATAACGTCTAGCTTTATTGTGGTTTGGCCGATAATACTGGTTAAGCCACGCTCGCCGCGGTCGGTCCGTGGATGGGTGACCATTTCTAAACATACCGAGAACCTTCTGTGCTTTGGATAGCACCTTAAGCCGTTAGTACCGAGGGCCATACGTTGATCTTTGGCAGTCGTTAGGTCAAGTCTGACAACCAGTCTTACTATGGGATACTGTGTTTCCCAGTAGAATGGGTTGTGGGGGTCAGATAGGCAGTCGCTCCATGTAAAATATGGTATTCAGCTGAACCGGGTAAGACTGGTGGCCGACCCCAAAATAGTTGGAAAAAGGCTCGGGAGATGATGATGATAAAAACATTTAAAGGACCTCTCAAATTATGTATGGCACACATCCCATTGCGATGAGCGTGTATCGATTAGAGCGAGTATGACCCAGCGAGTAGCTAGTCGCCGCAACGAACAAATGCTGACAGCGTATTCTCCGGCCAGTTTAAACAGCCAGCAAATAACTATTTATACATGCATCTCCTTAATTTTTTTACGGGATTATATCTTGTTGTACGTTTCTTAAGCGATATAATATTAATAGTGCTTATAATAAAGTACACTTAGCCACGAGCCCTCGAGATAAAAAATAATATAAAATAAATAATATACCTTATCAAAGTCAGCGGCGATGGCCATCTGCTTGTACAGCTGCGGGCTCTGCGCGAGATACGCCGAGCTCTTGAAGTACGACACGGTGAACACGTTCGCACCGCCCTCCGACGCCGCCGATATTATCTTAGGCGTGTGGATCTCTACGAAACCTGGGAAAAACAATAAAAATCTCATTAATTAACAGACTTAGAATAAAAAATACCAGGGACCTAAGTAAAAAGAATAAAATAAACTAATTATTTAAGAGGCTTAGACCAATAAATACGAAAAAAAACCACTTGTATTAAATAAAATTCGTTGGTATCTTATTTTTTTTCTAAATAAGTGTTTACGAAAAATATATTTAAAAACAGAAGGTTTTAATTCAGCTAGGCTAAAAGGACTAGTAAAGACAAATCAAATAAGACCAAACACGATAGGGTTGCGAAGTTTCGTTATGGAGCTCCTATGGCTACCTTTGATCTTTGGCAGTCTTTAAGTCAATTCTGACAACCAGTCTTACTATGGGAAACTGTGTTACCCAGTAAAATGGGTTGTGGAGGTCAGACAGACAGTCGCTCTGTAACATACGGTGTTCAGCTGAATCCGGTGAGACTGGAAGCCGACCACAACAGAGTTGGGAAAAGCCTCGGGAGATGATGATGTCCTATGGCCACCGTCGGCTTGGCATATGGCTTCATCATCAGACCAGCGCGAAACAACCATTATATTGCCAAAATTTGACACAAACCTATCATGTTTGATCTTATTTGATTTGTCTTTGTCATCATTTTCAGCCTAACTGAATTAATAATAATAATATTCCTGGACAATTCACACACGGTAATCTGATCCCAAGCTAAGCTCTAAGAGAGCTTGTGTTATGGTAACCAGACAACTGATAAACATACTTATATATGTCTAAATACATACATATTATAGATAAATTACACCCAGACCAGCACAAATGATCGTGCTCATCACACAAACATTTGTCCTGAGTGGGAATCGAACCCACGACCTCCGGTATAGCAGTCAGGGTCACTAACCACTAGACCAACAGGCCCGTAAAAACTTCTATTTAAATAAATATTTTTAATAAACCCTTATTAGAATTATATTTACCTTTGTTGGTGAGTATCTCCCTGAAGAGGCGACAGACACCAGCCTCGATGCGGAAGATGGCCTGGTTGGCGGGAGTACGAAGGTCGAGGATACGGTTGTCCAGGCGAGTGTCCTGGTGCACGCGGATCTTCAGCGCTTCAGGGTCCTGGATGATGAACATGAAATCGTGAACTTAGGAATCATTCTTACAAAAAGGGTTGCATTCCAGGAGTGCAAAAGTGAAAACTTCAATATTAACGTTGTGCATTTTTGACATTTTCGAATGGTTAGGGAATAATTTTGCAAAAAGAACAATTATCAGTATGAAAGAGTAATTTATGTGGTAGAATACAATATTTATTTATTGCGCTATCGTACACAAACATGACATCCGTCTTACGAATTTCGATCAGGTCACGTGTCCTGACGTGAGTATAACATTTTATACCCATTACAAAAAAAGTGTACAACGCCGATAAAGAGATTTTCACTTCAACAAAACCGAATTCAAAGTAAGCTGTATTTGGTTTTCTTAAGGATCTCACTGTCACAACTGGACCAAATTAGTAGGACCACATGGAAAGCACCACTTTTCAAATAAAAAGTTCACTCAGTCAAAAGTTCTGCGGGAACAAAAATAAAAAAAACGACAGTCGAATTGAGGACCTCCTTCTTTTTGAGGTCGGTTAAAAAGAGGACTATGTGGGTTGAAGCTGTTCTTTGATGTGTTTGTGGTTACCAGCCACACCTGGCTGGCCACCAGCTCTACTCTATACTCTATGATGAGCTCATGACCCTCGCACTCACATCATGTTTCTCGGGCCTAGCCGCGTCCTCCAGCAGCAGCGGCAGCTGAGCCCTGGCGGCCGACACCAGCCACACCTGGCTGGCCACCAGCTCTACTCTATACTCTATGATGAGCTCATGACCCTCGCACTCACATCATGTTTCTCGGGCCTAGCCGCGTCCTCCAGCAGCAGCGGCAGCTGAGCCCTGGCGGCCGACACCAGCCACACCTGGCTGGCCACCAGCTCTACTCTATACTCTATGATGAGCTCATGACCCTCGCACTCACATCATGTTTCTCGGGCCTAGCCGCGTCCTCCAGCAGCAGCGGCAGCTGAGCCCTGGCGGCCGACACCAGCCACACCTGGCTGGCCACCAGCTCTACTCTATACTCTATGATGAGCTCATGACCCTCGCACTCACATCATGTTTCTCGGGCCTAGCCGCGTCCTCCAGCAGCAGCGGCAGCTGAGCCCTGGCGGCCGACACCAGCC
The DNA here is from genome assembly GCA_905146925.1 of Autographa gamma. Lineage (NCBI taxonomy): Eukaryota > Metazoa > Arthropoda > Insecta > Lepidoptera > Noctuidae > Autographa > Autographa gamma. The sequence continues at coordinate 5,163,459 of LR989877.1, read as the reverse complement.
ACACCTGGCTGGCCACCAGCTCTACTCTATACTCTATGATGAGCTCATGACCCTCGCACTCACATCATGTTTCTCGGGCCTAGCCGCGTCCTCCAGCAGCAGCGGCAGCTGAGCCCTGGCGGCCGACACCAGCCACACCTGGCTGGCCACCAGCTCTACTCTATACTCTATGATGAGCTCATGACCCTCGCACTCACATCATGTTTCTCGGGCCTAGCCGCGTCCTCCAGCAGCAGCGGCAGCTGAGCCCTGGCGGCCGACACCAGCCACACCTGGCTGGCCACCAGCTCTACTCTATACTCTATGATGAGCTCATGACCCTCGCACTCACATCATGTTTCTCGGGCCTAGCCGCGTCCTCCAGCAGCAGCGGCAGCTGAGCCCTGGCGGCCGACACCAGCCACACCTGGCTGGCCACCAGCTCTACTCTATACTCTATGATGAGCTCATGACCCTCGCACTCACATCATGTTTCTCGGGCCTAGCCGCGTCCTCCAGCAGCAGCGGCAGCTGAGCCCTGGCGGCCGACACCAGCCACACCTGGCTGGCCACCAGCTCTACGTCACGGACGCTGCACGACTCTATGGGGGCTGAGGTCTTCACAACACTCGCGTAGACATCGACGATAGATTCTTTGGTTATGCTGGGAAAGGGAAAAGAACATTATCAATACATACACAAACAGATAATTACATGAATGCGAAAAAAAAACCGATCGGAAAGCACGTTAAGCCGTTGGTACCGAGTGCCGAATGACACACGTACGATGATCTTTGGCAGTTTTAAGTCAATTCTGATAAGCAGTTTCACTCTGGGATACTGTATTATACAGTAAAATGTGTTGTGGAGGTCAGATAGGCAATTGCTCCATGTAAAATACGGTATTCAGCTGAATAGTGACATTGGACGACGATCAAAACACAAAAGGGAAAAAGGCTGGACAGAAAACAAAAAAGACCTAAAGTCAATGATCGAATATGAAAAAAAATACATGGGACCACTAATGACATAAGTACCCTATCGGTGACCAATATAATTCTTATGTAATTAACTTACTTGCCAGTAAACTTGACCATCTGCTTGCTGACCTGCCTCTCGTCGCTGACGTTGACCAGAAGCTGCACCGTGCTGCTGCTCTGCCGGAGCACCGCGAAGCACTGCTTGCCTTTAGCGCGGGACGTCTGGAGACGAGCTGTACAGGAGATTATCATATTATACTACAAATATCTTGTATGTTACATATGTTAACTAATTCACCGCAGAGCACAATATTAACTCTCAACATCTGTAGTTATTTAGGAGCTACATCATGAACAAGTCAGATTAGTTTAACGATTTAGAAGTCAAGAATGAATGGACGGATTTTCATAATGTTTGACTGGTCCGTCTACGTCCTGAATAGCAGAATAACTAAAAATATCTGGAACAGGGACTAGGTAGGATCAGCGGGTACTAAAATACGTCATCTACAGACATGTATCACTATGGGAAAAAAAAAACTGACATCAAGAGGGAGCGAGCACTGAACCTAGCTACTCTCACCTCGCACCCACACGTCCGCCCCATTGAGCTTGACGCCTAGCTCTCTGACATCAGTGTACACTCGGTCTCTGTTCTCTCCTGAAGATTGTATCAGCTTGGCAACTCCGTAACGCCCTTCTGAGACGTCTACTTCGGAATTGTCGCCTTGTTGCTGCGGTTGACCGGATGCTGCCTAAAAAGGGCAACGTATGGTCAGAGGTTGTGTTTATAGGAACTAAATAAGGATTTTTCTTAATATTAAGATTTTAGGATGTCACTACACACACGTTCCTTTGCACTACTTTATTTAATTTTTGTGCAAGTTTTTACAAAATTGATATAGCGCACACAGAAAGCAACACACTGTGCAGTACTTTGACCAATATTCAGAGCCGCCATCACCGTTGATTCTCGCTATAAATTGATATCTAATTAAAAAAAAAAGTCCATCTTATAAAGATATAATACCTACATAACAAAAAGAAAAGAATTGTGTATTTTGCCTGCTTGATAGGTTTAATATAATATTGCTTCAATTTTGTATAGTAGTTTTGGCATGATCAACATATAGACTATGTTCAATACATATGTATAAACCTCCTGTACCTTATGTTCAGCTTTTTTCTGCTGCTTCTCGGCGGCCTTGGCGGCTTTCTTGGCGGCCTTCTTCGACGCCGCGTCTCCTTCAACCGCGGCCGGCACTTCCTCTGATACTACCATTGTTTACTGAAAATATATAGAGTTTATAATATTGTATGCCTCGTTGGCCTAGTGGCGCTAAGCGCGACTGCTACGCTAGAGGTCTTGGGTTCGATTCCCGAGTCGACCAAGGTGTTATTGGGTTTTTCTATGGAATTCTCAGTAGCAGTTCGGAGTTTGGATTTGCGCCCGGTTAGTGGCAATAGGCTCGCCCCCTATTACATGGGACCTAAACATATCGGCGAACTGTGGGTGTACATTGGTACACCTCTGCTTAACCCTTCGGGGATACAGGCGTGATGATATGTTATGTATAATATTGTAAATTTATTAAAATTTGTTTGACTCAGAAATTTGTTCTATGAGCTCTGAATTTGTTTAGGGGAATACCCGACTTAGGTGTATGCAACTGTGGGTATATGATGTAGTAATATACTATGGTATAAGGATAAATAATGTTATATTTAGTTATGTATGTATAATTAAAAATAGAACTATGATAATAAAATATAGAAAAATATATATCCAACCAAAACTAATGTATTATCACACAAAAATTTAGTATTTAGTAGCAAACTGTATATAGTATATTCTAAATGTCCTTGTTTTAAGTCCGGCTTATCAAAATAAAATCTTTACAGTTCTTACAACAATCATTTTTTCAGAAATCTTTACTTTTTAACTTGCTTATTTAAGATCCACTAACCAATTACTGAGCAATCAAACTTCTGCCCATATCCAATCAATGTTGCAGTTGATTGCTAGACATACCCTGTAATCTCATCAGTATCTCATAAGTATTGTGTGGGCTTAACAACTCTTTAAAAGGAAATACTTATATTTAACAAGTCTATTAACAACACCGCGTGGAAGACCCAGGCGGAGATGGGATGAACTGGACGCATACAAAAAGGAGTGGCAACAAACAGCTAACAATAGGGACCTGTGGAAGGAAGGAAGCCTTTGCCCTGCAGTGAGACAGTTCAGGCTTTAAATAATAATAAATAAATAACATTAAAATTGAAACGAACAAGTATGTAAGAATAGAAGCAAGTGGAAAGAAGTGGTCTCTGTCTACCCCTACGGGAAACAGGCGTGATTATATGTATGTGTTAATATAGGTAAAATAAATTTAGCTGCCTGATATTACATACAATTTTCAATGTTAGAAAAAGCTTATTACTGAATATACCTTCAGAATGTAGGTGTGATTCTAGGCATAGATAAGTACTGTTTATAAAACAACAGTGGCACCAATTATTTATTGATAAGACTGCAAATCAAGTGTGTAAACGTTGGTAGATTATATTGGCCTAAATTACTTACATTATTATCAAAATATAGGAACGAGCTGTTGATTTTTCTAATAGATATTAAATTGTTTACTGTCTACTAACAGGACAAAATAGTTTCCCTGTCTAAAGCGTCATAAAACAATATTACAAGAGTTCTTTTGATTTATTAACGCTTGATGTAAGATTTATTCTCACACAATATATTTGGAAGGTCAAAGCAAGTTAACTCTTAGTAAATAAACACACACTTAAATTATTTAAAGTTATACTCACAAAATATATATTATTCAAAAGAATTAAACCTCTTTACAGCTCAAAAGCTAAGAACTTACTGAGTTATAAGCTTCAATTTAATCCTAAAACTGTGTTAATATGTTTGAAATCCGGTAAATACCCGACTACAAAGCGAAAGATAGTATGCTATATTTAAACTTACAATACATTAACAGAATTGCATCATACTATGACTGTATTCACTTGAAACTAACTGATACATAATATACTTAATATACCTAAGTAAAACTATGTTAGCGATATAGTTTAACAATGTATAATATGAAAAAGGTAACTCGAAAAAGTTTCTCATACGAGTGTATTTAGTTATAAAGCATGCGTTTGGAAAGACATTACAGATAATTTACGTGGCTGTACACATTGTACAGTATTAGAGGTCAAACATTCGATAAATAAGGCAAAGTTTACGTTAAATGCATGCTGCAGCTCCGTTTTGTTATTTTAAGATTGCATTTTCGTATCAACCTTGCGTCATACGTGCACAGAATAAGTGTAGGATTTATGTGTTAAACTCACCGTTTATATAGTTTTGATACTTAATAACTATTATTTACACACTATATATGAGATTTCTTTACACTTATATACAAAATGTGATTTCTTTTCGAAACCGGACATTCAATCGTATAGGTTATTTATACAGAACTGTCAAACTCATTTGACATTTTTGTGAAATGTTGCCAATGTCGGTTGACTTGTCAGCTGAGTTGTCAAGATTTCAGAACGTTTTGTTGCGAAAAAAGATAAATGTTTTTCACGTCAAATTGCGTATGAAAATCGTTTACTCCTTTTACTATAACCTTAGTTGTTCACTTCAATCACTTTTATTTTGCTATTAATACAATCCTACTCACTCTGTGAGTACAGGTCTACACATTTTTTATTTACCGACGTGATCATATCTTTGTTTCATGGAGTTCACGTGGTTAGTTGGGATATGAGAATAACTTGTAAAGAAGGTGCAAATTTTAATGAATTTGTCCTATTGCGACTATAAACAGAATTGTAACATAAAGGTTGTATGCAACACAACAAGGTTTCGCCTCGTTGTAGCCATCCTATCCGTCAAAGAAGAAGCAACAACGAAAAAGTAAATAAAAAGAAAGAATTATTAAGAAGGCAGACGGTGTGTCATCTTGGCATATGTCATCGTATAACCATAAAAATTCTCTAAGCATTCACATATCTTCACTTAAAAATAGTGTGATGTATAAATTAGTTGTTCAAAATGTCCATACACACTTCTGGGCCTGACTTAGCGCGGACTGGGGCAGACATTTATAAATATTTAATAAACTATATTTGGTTAAAATGCCCGTGTTTACGGCTAACATACCTGGAACTCTTAAAGTCGGCGATAGAATTGAGATCGGTGGTAAAATTAAGGAGAACGCACGCAAGTAAGCGAGGTTTTGTGTTGCTAGTTTATGTGTGGGGGATTAAATGTTTGGGCCACTGTTTGTTCTTGGTGAAGTAGAGGTGAACTAACAGTTATTAAGAATCTCTTGAGTTAAGTTTGTCATAGATTAAAGTGGATTGAATAGTCGTGTGAATGAATGAACAAGAAACATGATGGGCCACTTCTTATTTAGTTTCCACTTGGTATTTTAAAATAAATAAAAAAGCAGGTCTGTAACTATCCTACTGCTGGGAAAAAACCTCTTCTCCTATAGATACGAAATAAGCTCTGATATAAGTAATATAGAAGATAACAGAATCATCAAAGATACCTTACTTTCGTCCTAAAGAGTAATAAAAAGAAGAATGCTTTGATTCCCACCCAGAACAAAATATAGTGTGGATGTTCATCAGTAGTCTGGTATAATAAAGGCTTTGCCTAGTTTGTGTCAGATTTACTTATTTATTACCTATATCTACAAAGTTTTGACTGATTTGATCTTAGCTTAGCGCCAGACCGAGAAAACGGTGGAGAGATCAACTTGACACATACCAAGAGGACTGGCCCATGCTAGCCTAAGACAGAAGCACGTGAAAGACGAAGAGAGAGACCTCTGCCCTAAAAAGTTTCAAGAGTGGCTTATTAGGATTATTTTAGTACTTACATTCACAGAACGAACAAAACATTTTTAAACCATATTTGCAAACACGTACAAATTGGGTTCCTAATAGACGAAGGCCGCGTGGAAGACCCAGGCGGATATGGAGGGATGAACTAGACGCATACAAAAAGGAGTGGCAACAAATAGCAAACAATAGAGACCTGTAAAGGAGGAAAGGGAGGCCTTTGCCCTGCAGTGGGATAGTTCAGGCTTTAAATAATAATAATAATTTGTTATATTCAACCTCCCATTTTGTGCAGAATGTCGGTGAACCTATGCGCGCAAGAAGGTGAGGAGCCGCGCGACGTGGTGCTCCACTTCGACGTCAGGTTCCACCGAGACAACATCATATCCCTGTCAAGGAAGAACGGCATCTGGATCGGCAGCGGCAACTACGATACCAACTACAATATGTTTGTGCCAGGTTTGAGTGGCCTAAGTACTTGTTATAACTTTAAACATATTACATTCAAGTAGGTACCAATGGGACTTTTTTAAAGTTATATTTACTTGATTATTCTAAGACACTTCTGACAAACGGTGAAGGAAAACATCGTGAGGAAACCCAGATTCCAAAATGTGGGATTTAAAATCGCCCGCAATGAGCAAGCGAGGTGATCAATGATCGTGCCTTCTCTATATTATGGTTAAAGGCCTGGATGGGTCTTTGGGCCAGTTCTTGTAAGCAACTTCATCTCCCTACCCCGTTCCCAATTATTTGGGATCGGCGCAATGCGCATTCAGCTTCCATTCATCTCTACAACTCGTCATCTTAGCATTCACCCCTTTCTTTCTCATATCATCTTTCAATAAATCCATCCATCTCTTTTACGGTCTTAGAAGTTCTTGGAAGCAACTTATACTAATTTAAATAAACGTAAGCTTGGCATGACTCGTAGTCGTGATTGTATTTACATCAAAGTATGTTCCACCAGCTTATCCAGACTTTACTTTAGAAAGACATCTTATTCTCTCAAAAACCACTAAATAGGACACGTAAAATATCTTCCCAATCTAACATTCCTGTAATTCTTGTTCCCAGGCACAATATTCCGCATAATATTCGAGATCAAAGACACAGACGTGATCACGATCTACTGCCAGGGCAAGTTTCATTCGAACTTCCTGCCGAAGATACCTCTCACGATGGCGCGGTACATTGTGGCGTGGGCCGACGTTGAGAGGGTCACACATTGTTACTTCCATTTTGCTAGTAAGGTAAGGTCTTAGATTTTAAGGCTATTGGTCTTATTACCTGCACGGCCAATTTCATTACACATCATAATAATATGATCTGTAGGTATACTACAAAATTCGCTCGCTATGACCAAGCACCCTGTTCTTATCATTTATCAGATACCGCTTCCTTACGATTTTACGTGAATAAGTCCGTTCCCATTAAAAAAAACTATATTTTTTGTTATTTTGCGGGGAGATAAATCTAACAGATCAAAGATCATGAAAATCGGTCGACCCGTTCTTGAGTTAGGTTTGTCACAGCACTAACAATTCTATGACAAACCTATCTTTGTTTTATATCTAGATAAAGATTCTACCATTAAGTGTGTGCATTAAAGACTGCATACCGCGCACCGCGCTTCAAGAATCCACAAGGGCTGCTAGTATCGCACCAGATGTATCCGTCATTTTTGACCAATGACAGACAACCTACTGTCTTATTGGTGGAATTTCACAGATAGATTTGACGCAAGACTAGGGATTTTTTAAACTCGATCTGTTTATGTCATTAGAAACTTTTGTGACATGTTTCTCAGGCAGTCGGCGGAGACGAGGCGGTTGGAATACCAGGCACCTTCGCGCCGCAGTCGCCACGACCCACCATGGTTGCAGGGGATGTCAAGCGATGGTAAGATATTGCGAATTCTTTAGCCTTTTACATGGGACCTAAACATATCGGCGAACTGTGGGTGTACATTGGTACACCTCTGCCTAACCCTTCGGGGATACAGGCGTGATGGTATGTTATGTTGTTATCAAAAGGCATATGGACATATTAATTCCAGCAGTGGTCGGATATAGGTAGAGTTGATTTATTGAATCATAAGGATTGTTTTGCTTGATTTACGGGTAAAAATATAAACAATCCTGGTCCAGGACATGGGTTCCAAAAACAGAAAATTTGAAACTTAATTTGGACCTATAAGAAAAAGTAGATGCAGTTGCTAAAAATTGGAAAATGACATGATTTCGGTATTATAGAGAATTTGTTGTACTCATCATCATCTCCCTGCCCTGTTCACAATTATTTGTGGTCGGCGCAATGCGTATTCAGCTTCCATTCTTCTCTACAACTCGTCATCTCACCGCTCCTTTCTTTCTCATATCACCTTTCACACAATCCATCCATCTGTTTTTTGGTCTTCCTCTGCATGTATACCCATCCACATTCATACTCATAACTCGTCTAGTTACGTGACTTTCACCCCTTTTTAGCAATGCTTAAATAAGTCACTCATCATAGCATTTTATTTCACATCTTACGATTTTGAATTAGTATAAATTTATTTCGATCATTCTGTCCCATGTAAATGCTTGTTACAGTCAAAGAATACACAAGAAGTCGGCGCCCGGCTCACCACAGCTACATTCCTCGAACGAGAGCTCAGACGACGAGCAAAAGCCGAGGCCGAAAGCCGACGGCCGAGCCGACCGCTACTTCTACGACACCTTAATGTGCCAACCCCCGGAACACCCCAAATTCGGCTCCCCAGAATCTATGAAACGAAGGGACCCGAGCTTAGCTAGAAGTAAAATAGAATATAGTAGGAAATATAGAGAAGCGTCGGATACAGAGAAAAATGACAGCGAAGACTATTCTGAGGATCCCTCAAAGAATATCGACTCGTCTGTGGTTGAATCAGATGATGTTTTAGAAGAGTTGGGCATAAAAAAAAGGAATAGAAGAGGCAAATTCGCGCCCTTCGCGCAAGTAGTAAATTTTATGGGGAAGACGACCAGGAGAAATTAGTGTTGTGCTACGGTAATCGACTATTTTACAATTGGTAGTTGTTGGTGCACTTAGTCGATTTTGTGTTTTTTTTTTTGTAGATTTGTTTGTTTGTAATAGTGGTGTCCCTTTTTCGAACGGGCAGTGTGTTTAGCAGTTTCTTTGTTTTATTCTTTTTTTTTAATATTGTTACAAGGACTAGATAATTATGGTTGTCGTCTTTTATGAAGTGATGTGACATGAAGATAAACTTGTAATATTAAATAACCTATTCGGTTTGAAAAATAATATTTTGTAACAGTTTTAATAAAATTTCAAAAATATTGTTTGAATCTGAATGTTTTATTTATATGTACACACAATACAAAACTACAGTATTAATAATTACATAATAGTAACGTTACTAAATGACTTAGCTTACTATACACAACAAATAGTGTATTTTCCTTTGAAAATACCTTATAATAATTTTGAACACCATTAAAGTATTAAGGGTCTTATTAAGCACAAATTATCTTTCACTCAAATCACCTACAATCGATATAAAATCCCAGGGGGTCAATTCTGATATCCATAAGTCTTTTTGCGGGAAAGGGACAAAGCTATATGTCTATCTCACGTTATTGCTAAAACTAGCATGTTTTTAAAACTCCACTATACATGGGCTGTTTATAATAAATAATAGTATTCTTATGAAGTGTTAAAACCATCATAGTTTTTGTTAAAAGATAATATAAAAAAAAAAACGCAAAATTAATAAGTTCTTAGAAAAAATAATGACTCTTAATAATACATATTTTATGCTTACATAAGACCCTTTTATAATGTCATTAAAGACATTTATAATAACGAATTATTTTTATATGTATAGTATAGTTAATTCTTAATTACTTATATTAAGATATTGCAGTCAGTGTCCTTAACATAAAATATAAAAATATAACCAAATACATTTCTAGTTTGTTTGCAACACTGAATCAACTTAAATTACCAAAAAGAAAAAGAGAAAAAGTGGATTCTTGCAAACTATATTATCTATAAACTTTTGCCGTTATTTTCATTTTAAACCTATTTTTAATTATACATTTATGTCCACCTAATGTAATTTTCGACGAAAGCCAACTCAGTGTTCTAAAAATAGTTTTCTTCAATAAATAAAATAATAATAATAATAATGTAACTACTGAGCAAAATCTCTTAAAAGAAACCTTTTCATATTTACATAAGAAGACAAAACCAAGTTTTTTTGACTGCTCTCATATAAATCGCGAGTCGAACTCGTAATTTTCCACGAGTTGTCACCAGTTCGACTCGCAACTTCGATTAAGTCAGAAACTAGTCGGATTTTTAAATGCTAGTGAGAAAGCAGTTTACATACTGAATTATAAATTCATTTACTACATGTAAAAAAATACTACAAAACACACATTTCTTTAACTGAGAATATTTACAATAGTACTATATTTCTTTTTGCATGATCAATCAATACAGTAATAACAATGAATAGAAAAAATCAATCTTATTGCATTGAAATAAAGGCGAATTTCACGTGAAAAAATTCAGTTTACCGAGGCAAAGCGATAGCAAAGCAATTTGACAACGAAAATTGTATAATTATTGCTGACAAATGATTTCTATGATGTTATGGCAATATGTAATATAAATTAATCGGGTCAAAGTAGGGAATCACTTTTCTACATTCGTCCCGGGTCTGGGTGTTTGTGGTACCTTCGTTGTTTCTGAATTCCATAACACAAGTGCTTCAGATACTTACTTTGGGTTCAGAGCAATGTATGTGATGTTGTCCATATTGTATAAATTATTAATTTAATAGCCATTTTCTACAATGTTTGCTGTCTTATCGCTTTTCTATAGTTATGAAAGTAATCTATAGGGTAGTTTATTGAAATCGATCTTATTAAAAGGTTATAAGATTGAAAATCGTATTTTTACTAATTACTACTGTTTGCAATCTGTAGCCAAAAAATGAAAAGTAAATAATCTTTTAATTACTAAATTATTTTAACTTACATATCCAAATAATATTATTTACAATTGAACTCTTAGCTTAAATATTTGGTAAATTATTAAAAGTATAAAATTACAAAATTTACAACTATTTTAAAAGACTATTTACAAATAGGAAATTGACTGATACATAGTATTTCCATGTGAGTAGCCTGTTGGTCTAGTGGTTAGAGACCCTGACTGCTATACCGGAGGTCGTGGGTTCGATTCCCACCCGAGACAAGTGTTTGTGTGATGAGCACGATCATTTGTTCGGTGTCTGGGTGTAATTTATCTATAATATGTATATATTTAGAAATATATAAGTATGTGTATCAGTTGTCTGGTTACCATAACACAAGCTCTGCTTAGCTTGGGATCAGACAACCGTGTGTTAAATGTCCCGGAATATTATTATTATTATGTATACTCAAAGAAAACTTAAATTGGAGACGTATTTAAATCTATTTGTCGCTACTTTACACCTTTAAGGCTAAGGCCACACTACGGTTTTTTTCCGCAAGCGTAAACCGCAAAACCGCCTGAGCGGAAAATAAACGTCAGTGCGGCCGCTTCCATTAGTTTCCTTTACTCACAAAATCAGGCGATTATAATCCGCGGCGGTTTAGCCGTAGTGCGGCCTTAGCTTAAGTAATAAATATATTATTACATAGAATGCGACTTAAATAATAATATTTCTTGGGACAACTCAAACACGGTCATCTGATCCCAAACTAGGCAGACTGTATTGCAAACCAGACAACTGATAAACAAACTTATATATTTCCAAATACATTATTATAGATAAATTATACCCAGGCACATAAATGATCGTGCTCATCACACAAACATTTGTCCTGGGTGGGAACCCACGACTTCCGGTATAGCAGTCAGGGTCACTAACCACTAGACAAACAGGCCCGTCAAAGTATGCACTTTAAAAGTAGCGACAGATTTAAGAACGTCTTAAATGTTTGTATTGTTAGTGAAACATTTAGTTATTGCATGTTATTATATATTATGAAAACGTATTATAATACAAATATAAGTTTTTAACCGACTTCCAAAAGAGGAGGTTCTCAATTCCACAGTATTTTTTTGTATTTTTTTTTGGCGATATCAATTAGTTATGAATCGATTTTAATAATTATGTGCTTGATATGGTATACATAAGAGGTGGTCCCATATAAATTAAAGGAAGTCGATTATTATTCACATTTATAAAATCAATAACTAATAAATGTCTGAGTACTATCAAGAATCATGAAAACCAATAAATATCTGACCACTTTTTTCAAATATAAGCGTGGTGATCAATGCTCGTGCCTTCTCTATATGGGAAGAGGCCTGTGCCCAGCAGTGGGACGTTTATAGGCTGGATTATTATATCAATACATTATTTCGTACACTTACGAGTGAATTTGGCGTTTTTAATTGTCTTCTTTAGTAATATTATATTCTGTAGTATTATCCTCTTGATTGTGGTTTTGGCTTGCCATTGGATCTTGCACCTTTCGAGTTTCATAAGGCCTGTATTGAATGACCTGAAAAAATATAAAAAAATACAATTATTATACAATTCTTAGATACATTTAATAAAGTATAAATGCTTTATTTTAAAAAGTTCTACAGGTCATTGTTTTTAATAGTAATTGAAATTAGTGCCTTACTGCTTATTTATTTGACTTAAGTAGTTTCATACAAATCAGTTCAGTGGTTTTGAAAAGTTGACTGACCAAAACAGCTAAGTTTAAGTTTAGTTTTTATAAGACACGCTTATCTCACGAACTGCTAGTCCAAATTAAAATAACTTTTAGCATTTGATAGCACAATTCTCGAGAAACGTTATACACTATTAAACATCAACAACAACATCCTATAAACGTCCCACTGCTGGGCACAGGCCTCTTCCCATATAGAGAAGGCGCGAGCATTGATCACCACGCTTGCTCACTGCGGATTGGCGATTTCAGATCCCAAATTTTGGAATCCAGGTTTCCTCACGATGCCTTCCTTCACCGTTTGTCAGAAGTGTCTTAGAATAATTAAGAAAGTACATATAACTTTGAAAAAGTCACATTGGTACTTGCCTGGGTTCGAACCTGCAACCTTGTGCATACAAATCCGTTCCTTGAACCGCTAGGCCACCACATTTTCCGAATAAAATATAAATTATAAAAATATATACTTACTGGGAACGCAGTATCCGATTCTTGTATTATTAGTCCATCAATAACATGAGTTAATACAAATGTGCGTTCTAAGACAAGTTCAGAATTTTCTTTTATCTTTTCTACCTTTGCAACTTCATCTACTTTACTGTCATTAATTATCTTTGGGTCATTTTTTAATGATTCTTCTTCAATTGTATCTTTTATATCTTGGCGATCTTTTAATGCTATTTCATCATCAATTTTATCTTTTTCTTTGTGTTGGCTATCTTTTAATCGAATTTCATCATTAATTTTATCTTTTTCTTTGTGTTGGCTATCTATTAATGCTATTTCATCATCAATTTTATCTTTTTCGGATATCTTTTGGCTGTCGTTTAATTCTGGTTGTATCTTTTCAATGGTAGATGGTACATCACTATTAACTTTTGTAGTAATCTTTCGTTCATCTTTTAATTGCGTGACAATATTTTTAATGATTCTAGATATTTTACTTTTACGTTTGGGAATCATTCGACGATTCTTTATTTTCACAACTATTTTTTTTATAGTATTCTGTCTATCTTTTCTTTTAAATTTCTTAGTTATTGTTCGTTTATCTTTTAATTCTGGTTTAATAGTAGATGGTTCATTAATTATATCTTTTTCAGATATCTTTTGGTAATCTTTTGACTCAGTTTCAATGGTTTCAGATGTGTCATTAGATTCATCTTTTTCTTGTATATAATCTATAATCTTTTCATTATTTTCATTTAAACTTTGAACGAAATCTTCAAATTGTTTTTCAGGTATAACTATATTTTGATTTTCCATGACAGTTATAATATTTCCTTCCATATTTTTATTATAATCATTGATATCTGGATAAAAATTATACTTTTCTATATTAATTTTCAAAATCTTTTCATTGGAAATAATATTTTCAACTGTATTAGTTAATTCTTCATTGTCTATAGTTTTTAAATAATCATTGTAAGTTTCGATATCATTTTTGGATATAAGTATTTTAGCTTCATAAATTTTATTGTTCGAGTCATCCATTTTTGTTATTTCTTCAATGTTTTTTAATTCAGTATTTATATTGACTTCCGGTGTTAATATTTCATTTATGATACTCGGTTGAGTACAATTTTCTTTTTCTTTATTATGATTTTCTATAATATTACTATTATTTTCTAGTAAATTTTCTTTAGTTATAGACACTTCTTTATTTTCTTTTAAATGATCTATCAGATTGCTATTTTTTTCAGTTTCATGACACATACTGGTAATAGTACTCGGTTTTGTCTGAGTTTTCCCTTTTTTAGTTTTATTTGTTTTTCTAGTTGATGTTTCGTTTTCTCTAGGTTTTGCGACAATTTTATCACTCTTGACGTTTTTAATTTTATTTATTTTTCTAGATGGTGATTTATTATCCCTTGGATTTGCCTGAGTTTTGCTTTTAGTTTTGTTTATTTTCTTACATTTATTATATTTCCGTTTTGCTTTAATTTCATCAATTTTGACCTTTGGTTTTAATGTTTTATTTTTATTATGTCCTGTGATATTATTTGCTTTAGGACACACGCTTTTTTTATTATTTTCTTTACTGATATTAGTATTTTCTAATATATTTTCTTTAGAAATATTAGCTTCAGTAAAAATTCCATTTTGGTGATTATTTTCAATGTTATTAGTTACTTTACAAAGAATTTCATTTTGTATACTATCTACAATGATATTTTTTTCAACATAAACATTTTCAATATTATTATCCTCAGCGATTTTATTTGTTTCATAAGTAAAATAATTTTCAGTTACAACATTGATATTATTTTCTTCAGTAAAAAAATCTTTATCAATGTTTTGATCAATTCCAATATTTGTGATATAAATTCCATTCTGGTAATTATTTGCGTCAAAATAAATTTCTTTTTGAATATTAGTTGGTTGAATATTATTTTCTACTGCATAATATATACCTTCGTTAGTATAAATAGGGATGTTATATCCATCAGTATAAATATTGTTTTCAGGGAAATAATTATTACCAAAAACTTCTTCTCCCATATTATAATTTTCTATTATTATATTATCATTAACTAGTAAATTTTCTCCATTGTCTAGTAAAATTTCTGTAGTAATAGATTTTTCTATATTTTCTTTTGAAGATTCTACAAGATTGCTATTTTTATCTATTTCCTTGCAAATATTAGTTTTAGTAACTTTTGCCCCTTTTTTAAGTTTTTTAACTTTTTTATTTTTTTTATTTTTCTTTTGTGTTGGTATTTTATCCTTTCCTTTAAGTAATTTATTACTGATTATAGTTATTTTCTTAGATTCTGATATTTGTTTGGTATTTGGTGTTTCTTGTATTTTTGATTCTTTTGTATCTGATATTAAGATAAATGGTAGTTGATCGATGACATCTTTTAATTCAACATTGGTTGTACCATTCTCATTTGGCAATATTTGGTCAATATTTGGCGCAAACATTTGGCCATTATTCTCCTGTGTGCCTAAAGTTATCTCATTATTGGGTATTTGTAGAATTTGAGGCGCTGCAAGGTCATAGGGATTGAATGTTTGGCCAATGTTTGGCCAAATCATTGGACCAATATCTAATTCCGAATTTATTTCGTTGTTCGGAGGTTGTAGTATTTGTTGAGCTGGGAATGTTGGAGCCAATATTTGCCCAATATTTGGAGGACACAATTGGCCATTATCTTGCATTACCAATCTTGTTTCATTGCACGATACTTGGAATACTTGATACACTCTCAGTCTTGGAGACTTTGTTTGGCCAACAATTGGTGGTATCATTTGTCCAACATCTGCGTCATTAGTTGGTATAATTTGAGGATTTGTTAGATCATATGGATTTAATATTTGACCAGCATTTAGTAATAATGATGGGCCAATATTATCTTGAGTTTCCAATATTGGTTCATTGGATGGAACTTGTAAAATAGGATCTGTACCCAGTTCAATTGCCTCAAATGTTTGGCCAATATTTGTACCAACCATTTGCGTGAAATACCTTTCTTCACTTATTACATTTATTGGATCTTGGAAGAGTTGATGTGAAAATATTGGTGGTGTGATTTGGCCAATATTTGGCATACTTTTTGGATCAATTGACTCTTGTGATTCAAAACTTGGTTCATTTAAATCTGTTTCTGTATTAATTGGCGATGTGAATGTTTGTCCAACATTTGTCGCCAACTTTTCGCCAATTTTCTCTCGTGTTTTGACACTCTGGTTAATTATAGAAGCTAGTAACCGTTTAATCAATGGATCATAAACCTTTGTGTTAGCAAGGCTAGTACATATATCTCCTAAATTATATTGTGTTGAACTTGATTTCTTCACTGCTTTGCTTTTAGTTGGTAATTTAGTTTTCTTAATACTTGGAGTAACTTTTGGACCAATATTCTCCAGTGGTTTTACACTTGGCTCGTTAAATGGAGTTTCTAGTAATTTCGTTAATTCAGGAGAGGGTTTTATATGGCCAATGTTGGTGAAATTACTTGTGCCAGCCTTGTGTATTCTCGCACTCGACTTATTTATCACAATTTGTATATATTGTCGACTTTTACGGGATATTGGCCTCAATATTTGGCCAACATTGATCTCATCTTCACAACTTGATACTATAGATTTAATATATCTTGCCTCATGTTTTTTTCGTTTATTTTGAACCAAACCAAACAAAGTCCTATTATAAAACCTCTTTCTACCCAACTTCCTAAAATATCTACAACAAAAATACCGTTCGCACTTAAATCGATTGAAAACAAATCGATTCCTCGTAAATCGATTATAGACGGACGGATTGGAGAATCGATTACCAGTTTTAATCGATATTCTGACAACTGTATGATTCTCCTCTTCGTTTTGTGATCAGCTCCGGACGAAGTCCCAGATGGTGTTGGTATGCTCTTCAGCGACTCCTATGTTGAGGAGTTGGGTCTTGGAGACCAGGAAGAGAGACTCTCCATCAATCTCGTGGTCCTGGAGAACGGAGACGGTGTCCTTCCAGTCGAATTTTAAGAGGTGTTGGGATAAGTCGTCCACCTGAAATTGAAAAATATATTAAATAACTTTTTTTAATTGTTAAGGTTTTACATTTTATTTATATGGGATTTTCAGAAACAGTGAAAAAATTGCTTTGGCAAAGTAATACTTTATCAGTTTACTATAAGTTTTTCGACAGGTGTAAGGCATAATAATAAAGATCAGTCTTCAAATGTCCCACTGCTATAAAGGCATTTGCAGAAAGGCAAGAAACCAGAATTAATCATCAAGGCAATAGATAGATGAATTGAACATGAAAAATAAATTACTTTTATGCGCAACTTCACCCAGCTATTTACGGCAAAAACAATACATTTATATTCTGTCTAGAACTTTAAGCTAACTCAATAATAGACCTCATGAAAATCGGTTCAGTGGTTTACCCGTAAAATCATAACAAACAAACAAACAAACATAAAATATTTTTTTCTAATAATACTCCAGTATCTTACCGTCCAATTCTTAACAGTTGTCTGCTGCAGCTTATCAAAGGGGTTACTCTTCCTATCTTCCTCCAACTCTCTCTCCCCTTTCTTCTCGCAGTTGAGCATGAGATAGTGGAACGGCAAGAGTGGGATGTCGACGTTACTCTTCATCTCCTCTTTCATGCACTCCTTTAGCAAGTCCATAGACTCCTCGTCTTTATGGTTCGTGAATAGAGTCTTCTCTTTTAATGGTTTTCTGATCTGTTGAATATACAGAATAGATTAATTATAAATATTTTATAAATAATCCTGTCCTAGGGGCGCGAGTCCGCTATTTTAAAGTCAGGTTAATGAACGTTCCAGCGTACTTTTATTGTGCTTAATTTTCGTATTCAGATAGTCCTAAATGAACAGTCAGTGGCAATCCTACATTCAATTTTCGTATTCAGATAATTTTAGTTTAATGACAAATGTACACCTACTTGCCACTGTTGTCATTGTAGGATTGCCACTGACTGTTCATTTAGGACAGAACAACAACATAACATTTAGAAAATTAAGCACAATAAAAGTACGGTGTATCGTTAATTAACGTGCCACACACTGGCTTTAAAAAGGCGGACTCGGGCCCCTAGCACAACTCACACACGGTCATCTGATCCCAAACTAAACAGAGCTTGTACTATGACCAGACAACTGATAAACATACTTTTATATTTCTAAATACATACATATTATAGATAAATTACACCCAGACACAGAACAAATGATCGTGCTCATCACAAACATTTGTCCTGGGTGGGAATGACCACGACCTCCGGTATAGCAGTCAGGGTCACTAACCACTAAACCAACATAAAATCTTGGAAAAAATATCTAAAGATTTTAGTATTAACAATGTAAAAAAAAATGTTTTATACTTACAGGGAACGCGAAATTCGATTCTTGAATCACATAACCATCCACAACATGAGTTAAAATAAAGTCTTTGTCCTTACTTAAAGCTATCTTTTCACTCACAATCTCATCATTTTTAGCTTCACTATTTACACTGTTTTCTTCTACCACTTTATTTTGTTCTGGCGCCTTTTCTTCTTGTGCCTTATTTTCTATAACTTCAACTTTTTCAGGTATACTCATAGCAGGTTTAGGTAAATCTGTTATAACTGCTTTTTCAACCTGTGTTTCGGCCTGGATAGCAACTTTTTCTGTCTTTTCAGTCTGTATTTCATTATTGACTATATTTACAGCAATATTCATACTTTCCAGCGCAGCCTCTTGCGGTATTAACGTTTCACTTATTTTGTCTTGTAATAATCTTCCTCTGGCTTGCGTATATACTGTATTTCTTACTAATTTCTCTTTTTCAGACAAAGACGGCAGAACGACATTTTGTTCGGGTATTTTTTTAACTGGATTTTCTATTTGAGGTGCACTGTCCACTACTATCATTGGCGTGTTTGTATTTATTTGAAATGCATTATTTGCATTCAAGTTGTTAAGATTATTTATGTTATTTAAGTTATTATTAGGTTTATGTACAGGGCTAGTATTAGTACCTATTTCGTTAGATAACTTAGTTATAGTAATACCCTGTTGCGGTATTTGATTTGGTTTTAAATTAGGTTGGACCGCCATTTTCTTTTGTATGTCATCCGGCGATTCGCTTTTTCTTTTTCTATTTAAATTCGGATTTATAAAGTTCGTGTTTGTAGCTACGTTTGTGACAGTCTGTTGGCTATTTTGGCTGGCTTGGCTATTCTGGCTGGCTTGGCTATTCTGGTTGCCTTGGCTATTTTGGCTGGCTTGGCTAATTTGGCTATTTTGGGTGCCTTGGCTATTTTTATCGCCATTATAGCCATGTGGTAAAGACTGGACGGGTATATGTTGATTTTGAGCTTTAGTTATAGCACTAGCTAAAGTCGAATTGTTTTGTACATACCGTCGTCTCGGTTGAATCGGCCTACAATTATAATTCTGTGAGAAATTCCGAACGGGTACAGTGCCCCCCACAGCGGTATTCATTTTGTTTGCTTCTGAAGGCGCTATCTCCCGAACTTTAGCTACTGGTTGTACGTTTATTACATTATTTGCTGTTTGTGGGCGAACTGTGTTCACATTCTGTGTGTTTGGTGGACGTTGGCCGATATTTTGATATATTTGGCCAACGTTTGACTGTTGGATTTGCACGTTTTGCATGTTGGCCAAAGTCTGCATGTTCTGTAATTGGTTAATAGCCATAACTGGCCTAGTTATGTTGACTTGGTGAGATATTTGCGGTCTCATGTTCATGAAGACCTGTCTTTGCACATCAACTTGGTTCATCGGTGGGTTAGACACCTGCCTTGTGTTGGTGATACTCATTTGATGATTCTGAATCATATTATTGTTTTGTATCTGTGGGTTCTGTATTCTATCATTTGGCACGTTCTGAACCATGTTGGGGACGATGTTGGCGATCTGCATTGGCCTCATTTCGTTTTGCGCCAACATTTGTTGTTGGAGTTGGAAGTTGGCGTAGTTCTGTTGGAGGTACAGTTGATTTTGGTCCATATGCTGCTGTACTTGAGGTACTATGTTGTTTGGCAGCTGCTGCACGTAGACCACTGGGTTCGGCTGCTGTCGGTTCTGCATCCATGGCGGCGGGTTCTGAGGGTTTATGAAGAACGTCTGGTTTGGCTGGATTTGTTCGCCTGGAATTTAGAAAAAAATAGGTTAAACATTTTGTTGTTAGCTTGTGTTATAGGAAGTATGAGACAAAAGTCCACGAATTCTGCCCACACTTATTTTATGTTTCATTTAGTGCATTTAATTTAACACTTTAGCTACGAACAAAGCTCTTTACATTAACTGTAAGTTATTTTTATGGTTGAGGGGAGTAGTGCAATGAATCAAAAGTTATCATAAATTTTCTTAAATAAAAACATAATTAACTCATATAATCATACTCTAGATTAATTAACTGACACTATATCAATAATATCAGCATGTTATAATCCCACACAAGTAAATTTCCTTTTCACATAAAAATAAAGAAACAATAATTTACATTACATTACACAGAAGACACTGTACCATTTATGAAACATAACTGCCATTAATTGTACATAAATTAAAAACCTCAAAAGCATACCTTAACCAACGGTAACTCATTCATCAACCAATACCACTTCACTTCCCAATATCTTTATAACCAATACCAGACACTTTTATACATATACCACCATCTACAGAATATTTACATCAACAAAGTTGGCCGTCCAATGTATCCAATGTGTAAACAGCACTCACCGGGTTGCACCAGCACTTGTGTCTCGTACACGAAGCGGACCGGACAGAGTACCATCTGTTGAGACATGCCTTGGCCCCTGGAGACAATACATTATTTAATTAATTAAACTATTATGTATAATTTCTATATTGTTATATTATTATAATATTCATCTCTATAATTGATTAATGACTTTAGCTATAGTATCATTATTGTCAAAGTTAAAATTAAAACTGCATATTTGTAGTTCAGCATCTACAGATAAAACATTCATATAGCGTTGGTTACATGTGTCCTGTACAATTATTTTATTTTATTATGTAGTTAAGCTTTAATCATTGTTTAGAAGCATAACTTTAAAATATATTGGTCGTCATTATAGTAAATTACTTGTTTTATTTAAAGTAATAAACAAGAAATGAAAAACCAAGCATTTATCAACATTCTGATTCAAAAAGCTTCATTATTCTACATTTTATAAAACCCAACTTACTTTTTAACATTTCAGCCTTTACTGTTAGTTGTATCTTAGACCAAAACTTAAATAGATTATATTTAAGTCCCATTGACACTGGCTAAATAAAAATTAAATTTTGTCTCTAAAGAGAATTTGCTGGGACTCTTTACTGGCTGGTATACATACAACCTATTTTAATTTAGAAACCATTATAACATGTAAAGGCATTTTAATGATTATAAACTTACCCTATAGGGTCCGACTGACTAATTTGTTGCTGCATCTGTGGACAAAGGAAATAATATTATAGACATTTTAAATGTAATTCAATTTTAAGCAGCTTTTAAGCCTCATGTAATTTTTGTTACATTAAGATGTATGTAACAACGGTACAATTTTAAGGATGTCAATCATTTTTCTTCTATAAAGCTTCAGTGATCATTTATGCAATATGGTAACTTTGTTTTGTGCAATGCAGTATTGTTACTATAATCATTTATTTCATGGCTTAAAACAATATTATGCTACATACATACATAGTATGTTTACATACTTTAGTATAAACACTAGCAAGTAATATAATAGTCAAACTGTTGTTGCTGTCCTTACAAATATTCTGTAAAGATTTAGGCCAAAATAAATTGACAAACAAAATATAAATAATGTTTCATTATTTTATAATAATATGCCTTATATTATAATGCACATAGTGTTTATACTTGTAAGTGATTATAATTATTTTGTTTTTTTCACCATCATACTAGATGTAGGCCTATTTGATTCTTGTTATTTATTAATGTATTCATAGATATTGTAGTAAAAAACATAAATATACTTATGTCGAATCAATTAAACCTATTATTTATGCAATGCATTTAATTAATTTCCTAATTACTGTTTATATTATTTTAATAATAACATTTGATCAATATATCTACGATCTTAGCGCAAATGTAAAACGCACAGCGAGATATGCCAGCAATACTAAGATAACATAATAGATCTTTAAAAATCACTATTTATAATTTTATATACAAATAGGTCTAAATGGCGGCAAATGACAAAAATAGGCACACGAAACGAAACAAATTCGATGAAAAAACCTTTTTTCTGAATGATAAATTGACAGCAGTAAAAACAAATGCCTTAATCGAAACTAAACGATTATAAAACAATTATAATCTATTACAAATAGTATTTATCTTGTTAATTAACACTATTCTTACCTCTATTGCCTATTGATTCCTTTCGCAGAAGGAAAACGTAAACATATGACAGGTCATCAATACTTCGATGTATTTTTAGATCATTTTCCCCGTGAATCGAAATATTTAAGGAAGCTGCCGCTTCTATTGCAACAAAAATAAAAAAGAACTAACAAATAATCAATTTCTTAAAGACCAATTAGGCTTAAAATCCTAATATCATCGAAAAAAAGACGAATTTTATTGGATGTATTTGGAAAAGCCCGCCATATTTTTGACACCGCCCGCTTACTAGAGACGCGCATATTCTTACTTAAATAGAGATGCACTACGTTACTAAATACTAAAGGAAAGTTCGCGTTAATTTTGATTCCTTTTTGGGAATGTAGGTATTTTAATGCAAATAGATGCTAAATTATTGTGGTCGGTGCATTTTATTACAGGAATTATTGGTTACGTTATTACGAAAAAAGAATTTGGAAAAGCAGCTTTCTCCGTTATCCAAGAGTTAATTGCGTGATGTACCCCTTCATATGCTAATTATATTCTAAAATTAATTAATAATAAAGCAAAATTAGCCCATCAGAAAATGTGAAATTCTTTATTTCAGGAAAAAGAAAATGTCCCGATCATATCATTTTAATCCAAATCGTTCTTTACAGACAATAGTGTAGATAATTTTATTTTATTTCTATCAGTATGTTATAAATCCGCGATCGCCACTGCAGAAATACTGCATGTTTTAATCCTTTAAAACGAGGGTTCGAACCCCGCAGTGTCTACGAATAAAGTCTACCTATAAATAAATAATGCACTAATTGTATTACTGTCCCTTTCTAATAAAGAAAGCTAGAGAAAGACAGAAGATATGGTCGAGTCCTGTCATTTTACATTTGCGAGCAATCGATGCGACTTAGCAAATGATTCATAGATGAATGAAATTTTAATATTTTAATTCATTATTACGAGTATATGTACAGAAATTAAATATATTATGAAAGGATATAGATAATTTAAAAAGTAGTTTTGTGATATGCTGAACGAAATCAACTACGAATGGACTCAACGTGAATTAATCACGTTGAGTTGACAAATAATAAGACGGCCGGGAAAAATAACAATATTTAATTCAATATGTAGACGAAATGTACGCCATTTTTATCAAAGGAAATATAGAACGTACATTAGCTATTGTCAATGGCGGCTCACATTGTCTTCACAATATAATATTACACATTTTTGCTAGTCAGATGTTTCGAGTGTCACTACATTCGAATTTGTACCATAATCCCTACAAAATACAGTTGAAATTGTATTGAAACGTAATTATAAAATGAAAGTGTGTCGTATTTTTTTTTTTAATAATAATTTCGTGTGTCGAGGTAAGGACTATTCAGTTTAGAAAAATATATATTTTTGGAGTCATATTGGTATATGAGCGTCTTAATAATAATATTGTAATATATTATTTTGGAGGGTTAGATAAGGGAAATAATAGCCTGAGGCAAAAAAATATGTTTCAACAGATTATAGCGAGGGTTGGGGGAACTAATGCTAGGGTGGATCTAATTAAAACATGATAAGAATAGAGGTGTGCTATAGCGCAAATGCAAAATAAAATTGATAATTTTTTATGAGATTTGTTTTTTTTACGATTGGGTACGAAAGTCGAGTAAGAAAATCGACTAAAAAGAGGTGTTTTATTTTCATTAGAATTTTTATAATTATTTAAATATAGTTTTACGCTTGTAAATTGGTAACGAAATTAATTTGCCATTTAATTATTAAAACTTTATCGTAAAAAATGTTAATTACCTCCAAACAAAAACATAATTAAGCCAAAAGCAATTAACAGTAGCGATTAGTTATCTAAATCGGTCCGCCAGTTTTATAGAATGGCAGCAACAAACGGATGGACAAAAACCTCGAAATAGGCTTCCACAACCACCATCTTTAGCCCTCGTAAATCTCAAAGAGACATTAAAAAACGAAACCATATTATTTCGTCCATTATAATCCCTAAACTCCAAACTAAACCTTACACCTACGACATAAAGTTCAAATTCCAATAATTTATTAAAATCCCTTTGAACACAAAGGTGGTATCAAGACCAATAGAATATAGACTTTAACATTCAGTAAATAAGGTTTATTATGTATATAAGGGGTCAGTGTAATAATAATCCCTTTGCTGGAACGACGGCAGACATTTTAGTTTTTTTTTGTCGCCTCGTAGTGATGTAGCGCATGTTATGTATATCGATAATGGAAAATTTGATTATTATTATTTTGACATTGTGTAGAGTTTTATTTGCATTTTTATTGAGTTACATATTTATAGTGAGATGGGTTGGGCAAAGTGCAGCTGTAAACAGAAAAACTGACATGCTGAAGATCTGTTAAGACAAGGCAAAATTATTCAATATATCATACAAATCGTAAAAAAGAGATGTTTTCTCAATGGTGGGACATTTATTAGCTAATATTATTTTATTATTTTTGTTGCTGTGTAGAGGCATTTGAGTAGTTTAAGGTGTTTTCAACAATTTTTTCTCACAATACGGAACACGTTTTCATTGATCAATTTTAGATACGCAAGAACATTGTGCAAAAAGAACTTTTTTCTTTTCTGTAAACCGATTTTTAGCCCAATCTAGAATAATATAATTTATTATCTTATATATTGAATACATACATAAAATGAGGCAGCTCCGGTAAGTTACGAATGTACTTGTGTTGGGAGATAAAACAAATTGCAATTTTATACATGTGGTGATAGCTTTACTGTTTCGAACGTAACGATTTTATATACAAAGCTTATTAAACTAGTAACTCATGGAAGCCTATTAAAAGAAAGTTTAATGCCTACTATTTACAAAATACAAATTCTGGCATAATCATCTCTGAAGGTCCATATAAAAATGCATTTATAAAACATATCACTCGCAGTGCATAAAAACAAAATAATCGATACCAATAAATTATATCGATAAAACACATGTCAAAATTACAACACTATCGATAATGTAGGGCGCCACAGGGGAACGGCATACCCCGCCGCGTTCTCTATAAATAAGTAGCCTGCGCCAGAGAGAGATGCAAGAACAACTATAAACAGAGCGAGAAAGAGATGCAAGATAATCTCTAATCAAAATATGCAAGTAACAGCATTTTAGTCTTTACTGTGAAGTAATAAGAATCCACAAAATTCAATTTGTCAGCACTAAATGTCATTTGAAGCCATCTTACATACACAATTTATATGATACCACACTATATCTACACTTCACAATATAAACATAGCAACATATTGCACTATAAATATACTACAACACATAAATAAATGACTTCTTCAACAAAACACATTCAAAAACATTTTATCAAAACCAAAACACGTCCCCAAAGAAGGCAAAACAATAAAAAACTAACGGAATCAGTAATTGAATTCTAATTTCAAATAACCGTGACGTCACGCTCAAAATTCCAAGTTATTTCAGTGTTACAACACAGTACGTGGAATAAAATTCGATATTTTGACGTTTTCCCTCCAAAATATACACTTAAACACTATTTCACTTGAATCTAGGTATCAAAATAAGGTTCTAGAGACTTACCGTCACAGATCCACAGCAATGGTGTCTTCTAAAACGTCAAAAAACTATAGAAAACGTATCAAAACGTCACGATTAAACTCACTCCGGACATCTTTCGAAATGGAATGGCTGCACGAATAACATAAAAGATACGGCCACAGTGTATAGCTAACCTACCACTAAACTACAAGCGATATCAACTAAGCGACAGAATAGCGACACACCCATACAACGCGTATCGATTTTGTTAAACCCCAGTTATTTAGGTACGGAGGCAGCCGAACCAATGATAAAACAGTGCATAACAGCGCACGGTATTGGACGGAACGTGTTTCGAAATTCAAACACGTTCCATGACCCCAATATCCTCTCAGCGTGTCTAGTAAACTAACCAAATATACGTCCGTCTCTGTCTAGCTTACAGGGATTAATCACGCGTTAGAGTGAGAAGGCGAAACATTTTTTTTTCGGATTTAAACGGAAAGGCATCTTGAAATTACTTTTGAACTAGTAATCGATTTATAATCAGCTTTATCTAGACTGGGTAAGGTTCATAATCAAGTATAAAGTTGGGTCTGTGCTCTGTGATGTCATGCAAGTAGAATGGCCGATAAAATTAATTATTCACAAGATTTGGGCCTATTTGCAGACTATAAGTTTATGTTACATTGTTATATTATTATTAATTGCGATCTTTTACCGTTTCTCGTGATACATATTTATTCAGCCAGTTAAAAACGCGTTTTGTTAGTTTAAAACAATATTGTTTTTGCGTAGTCTGTGGCGCTTGCCGTCGGCGTCTTGACTAAGATTTAGCTTAAAAACTAGATTTCTAGAACACAAGTTAATATTAAAATAAAGCGAGGTACTTTAACGTTACTATAAATATTTATTACTGGATTTTTATGTCGTTATATTCAAATTATCTGGCCGTTATTCAAAGCATTTGATCGAAATCTCGACGCTCGAAAAAGATCTTGCAAACAGTTGAATTAACATTGCAAGCTCATCAAATTATTATTGTACGTCAAATGGCAATTGCTTTTTAAACGAATAATTAATTTGCCTTCTCATGTGTCATTGTCTTAGTAAGTAATTTAAGCGAAGATTTATGAAACATTTAACATTTTTGGTCATTTTGTTGAGTCGAGTGTATGATTTCCTACTTAATGATAGGTTCATTTATTTTAATATCTAATTAGTTAAACCTCTTACAATCTATTCGACAAGTTCTTGCTAAAAGTTAAGTAATATTTTTCCGATAATCGATACAAAATTCCCAACCCTAAAATATCAGTTCTCCAAAAATTCGGTAACTGCCAAAAAAATTAATTTTGGTAAATTACGTATTTCTTTAGTTTGACAGATTTACAACAATTTAAGATTATTTTAGACAAACCCGGGATAGACGCTCGCAGTAGGATTCGAGTTACATTTAAAAAATATCTTAAATCCAGTTAGGGTAAAACCGGGATAAATGTCAAAGTATAATTTTATTGATGGGACGTCTAAAATAAATGACAGTATCTAAAATATAACGGAATAATAAAAAAATAATCAAATCAGTCTGAAACTGTCCTACAGCTTAGCAAAGGTTTCTCTAAATTTCTCTTACAGAAAAGGATCGTCATTGATCCCTACGCTTGCCTGCGGCTTGACGATTTCAGATTGATATAAAAAATATTAATATCTAGTTTTCCACACTTAGGTAACAGGCACGCCCCATACGTAGGTCCTTGTCAGCCACCTTAAAGAGCATGAAAATTAGAATATTTAGAATTATTTAATTATTTATTCCCTTCAAATACAGTAACTTGTCTTGACAGACCGCAGACGTATGTTATTTCTGCGTTTATCTACAGTGAATTCGACGTGGGTACGCTGTAAATCACAAACGACTATTAATTTTATTTATTGTTTTTTATCTTCATTAAAATCTTCATGAATTGTCCCACAGCTGGGCAAAGGACTCTTCTTTTTAGAAAAGGAGCGATCATTGATCCCATCGTTAGCTTTTCTTAAGTGAGTGATAGATTCGATTTTAAATGTATTTCTTATTTTAAATTCATGTTGTTGCTGTTCTTTTGTAATTACTTGTTCGCCAGTGGTGGTATTTATGCAAAAAATGTTATTTGGTTTTTAGTTTATTTTGAATTGGAGCAATTTGTCAAACCATAGTTACGTTGCCGTGTCGCACAGAATTTTCGAAGGGGTTGCTCATGTCCTTATCTTTATGTTAATTATTTAAACCTACTGTTATAAAAGGTGTATTGCGATGTGCTAACTTGCTGCGGAATTCTGTAAAATTTATTTTTTTGCAGGAAATGTTGTCGTTATTCATTTTTGAACGAAATTTAAAACCTATCACACACGCACAGAACTCGACAATCACATTGTGCCCTTACAATGGGTTAAATACCCTTTTTTATTTATTACCACTGTGTAAACAGCAAACAAACTGATTATTAGTAAATAAATGCAATTGTAATAATATAATGTTTGTAGCCTTTAAGTATAAGCTAATATTTAAGTGAGACCCTCCGTCTTTCGCTGCCAACCTTTCACCAATCGTTGGAGGCCTTAAGGTCTTCGCCAAAAGTCCGGTGCAGCAGTCAAAGTCTGAGTTCAGGCTGACTGCAATGAACCAACCAATAAAAAAAATCTACAACCTGAAAAACGAAACTACTAGTTAGTGGATCATTGCCTAACTCTCTTAACATAGAAAACAGAATTTAGTCATACAAGGAATCACTATGTTAGCATGTAATGTATTTGACTGACACAATTGTTTTGCTTTAAATGATTCACTATTAGGGAAAACTGTTTTCATAGATCAGTTTTCCTTGTTCATGACCATTTAAGAACTGAAAGAAGTATCGCCTAGTTTATTCTGATTATTAACATTTCATCATCTATGATGGGGTCGGCTACGAATCTTACCTGATTCAGCTGAACACCGTATGTAACAGAGCGACTATCTATCTGACCTCCACAACACATTTTACTGGGGAACACAGTATCCTAAAGTAAGACTTGTTGTCAGAATTGACTTATCGACTGCCTAAAATGTACTTATGACTGCCGCGATCTACGGCTTAACGTGTTTTCCGAGGTACGGAGAGGTCTCAATTAGTAACTTTTTTGATTGTCGTAATGAAGGGCCTACCCGAGGAATAATAATATTTATTTTGAAATTTATTGTTATGTATTTATTTAAGTTAACCACTTTGAAACTTCTAGGAGTTGGCAATGAAGAATCCTTTCAAATCGATGTTAGGTGATACAACTCTCTTTCTCTTAGAAGTCTTAGACATAAACCGGTTTATCAACACAATGGCTTTAAAAACTTATATTTATATTTGCTCCTTAGATGCTTATTAAACCTGTAAATTTTAAATTATGTTTTTCTCTTTCGCGTTTCCGCTGAAGACGACATTTGTATGTTAGTTTTTTTTTTATTCAACCTCTTTTGTAAATGCGATATACACCACATTTATGTTTCTAAATAAAGCTATATTCTATTCTCTGCCTGTGATTTGAGGATACACATAGCAGTGACCATTATGTAGGTCACAGTGTGACCCGTTAAGCCGCCATTGCTCACTGAGAATGAACACACCTACCGACAATCGTTGCTATATTATTATATGTATGTAAGACATAGGTAGACGTAGATATATGTAGTAATGACCCAAATAAATAATGTAAACCTTATGAATAAACGTCTTGAATCAACTAAATGATAATGACTACTGCCGCAGTACGCGAGGAGGAGGTGGCGTCTGCATCCTCCTACAAGATCATATCGACTTTAAAGACAGAGATGATATAACTAACATGTCCATAGAATACGTTTTAGAAGTATGTGCAATTGAGTTACCCAAAGAAAATATACTATTAGTAATAATGTATTGGAATAGAAGGGAGGAAGAAATATTTTTTAGCCAGTTAAAAACTATTATTAATTATATAAATAATAAGTATTCTAAATTAAATATAATTATAGGCGGAGACTTTAACATAAATATCTTAGAGAGAAGTATAAAGACTAGTCAATTCCTAGATCTCATGCTAGAATACAAACTAACGCAGCACATAATAACACCTACGAGAATAACACAAACCACATCTACATGTCTAGACTTAATCTTCACAAACACCAACTCAAATCAAATACACACAATAGTAGAGGAACTAGGTTTTTCAGACCACAGCGGAACAATTATACACATCTCCACACCAGCACCACAATTAGCTGCACCGACAACCTGGTATGTAAAAAAACGGTTATTTAACAACACAAATATTCTAAAGTTTAAGTCTCAACTGAATGAACTCGATTGGACAAAAATCTTAACTGAAAACCAAAATTTAAATGAGAACTATAAAGCATTTCACGATACCTTAACAAATATCCTTAATCTTTGTATACCAAAATGTAAAATTAAACTTAAAACTAAATTTAAAAAATACTGGTTAACGAAAGGCTTAAAGATTTCCTGTAAGAACAAAAGACTATTAAAAATACTTACCCTTAAAATTAAAAACCCTATCATTACAAACTATTATAAAAACTACGAAAAACTATTAAAAAAGTTAGTTATTGCATCAAAAAAGAATCAATATGTAAATAAAATAAAAAAATCTAACAATAAAGTTAAAACTATGTGGAGTATTATAAATGAGAGAACAAATAAAAAACAAAAAAAAGAACATAATAATATAAAATTACAAATAAATAACCATCTTATATGTGAACCTAAACAAATAGCCAACATTTTTAATAATTTTTTTGCGTCCATTGGAGAAAGCAGCACAAATTCACCTGGTACGAAACTGGAGAGTACCTCTGTACTAAATCCCACGGAGAACACGATGTTTCTTGGCCCTATAGACGCTTGGGAGGTAAACAAAATAATTAAAAACCTAAAAAATAAAAGTAGTCAAGGGATAGACGAAATACCACCTATGCTTTTAAGACAATGCGCGAACGAACTCACTTTACCGTTTTACCTGCTTCTGAATCAGTCGTTTGAGGAGGGTACCTTCCCTGACCTATTAAAAAAATCAATAATAAAACCTATCCACAAAAAAAAATCTAAGACCGACCCAAATAATTATCGCCCAATAGCTCTTTTGCCTTCTGCCTCAAAGATTTTCGAAAAAGCTATGTGTGACCGCATATATGCTTTTTGCGAAAAATACAAAATTTTTAATGAAAGTCAGAACGGCTTTCGCAAAAACCGTTCCACCACCTTGGCAGTTTATAAATTTATCCAAGAAGCCTTAAACACCATAAATAATAAAAAATATGCAGTAGGAATATTACTGGATATGACCAAGGCCTACGACAAGGTACAATTTGACATATTGCTAAATAAACTTTACGGAATAGGAATACGCGGAAAGGCACACGATTGGCTAAAATCATATTTAAAGTACAGGGAACAACTGGTAGAAATTGAATACTTTAATTCTAATAATGAAATCGTAAAAATCCGATCAAACAGAAAAGCGATTAACGCATCGATTCCTCAAGGCAGCGTTATAGGTTGTCTACTATTTCTGCTGTATATAAATGACCTACCTACGACCATCGAAGGCCCGTGCGTCCTATTCGCAGACGATATTTCCATCTTAGTTCCTTGCCAAAATAATGAAAATATAAATGACATTCTTAACTCCATACTTACTAAAACATGCAACTGGATGAACGATCATAACCTCGAAATAAACTACACCAAAACTAAGCTAATAACTTTTTACCCGTACCAAAAATCGCCTTTAATTTTAGACTTTACCTTCAACAACTCAAAGTTAGAAACCGTCAAAGAATTCACCTTACTCGGACTAGTTATAGACTCACATATAAATTGGAAACCTCACATACAAAAAACCCATTCAAAAATTTCTAAATTTTCTTACGCCCTTCGTGAATTAAAAAAGACGACCAATTTCGAAACAGCGCTCACCACCTACTACGCGTACGCTTATGCATGGCTCAGCTATGGTGTCACCCTTTGGGGTAACAGTACCGATGCACAAACGCTCTTCACCTTGCAAAAGAAATTGGTAAGAATCCTAGTAAACATTGAGCAAACAGACAGTTGTAAACCCTTTTTTCAAGAACACAATATTTTAACCCTTCCCTGTATTTACATTTTAGAATCATGCAAATTTGTTCGAAAACACCAAGAGTTATATTCAAAACGAGATGACAACCAATCACGCTATCAACTCAGACACCGATCTAAACTAAACTTACCAACCTCTCGCTTAAAAATGCACTCTACAAGTCCCTACTCTATGTCTATTAAACTATATAACAAACTACCCACACAACTACAAAAAGAGGAAAAAATAAATGTATTTTTAAAAAAGCTTAGACAATTTCTTATAAATAAATGCTATTATTCTATCAATGAATACCTAAATGATAGAAATATAAATGCCTAAATTAAACACAAACACGCACACGCACACACGCATACACACACACGCACACACACACACACACACAAACACACACACACACACACACACACACACACACACACTAACACTTTTCATTGCTTTTAAAACACTTACACACACTAAAGCACAAATATATTTAAAAGAATTTTATATTATTGTGATAAATGAATAGTTTTATAAAAGTATTATAGATATAAAAAATATAGTTTTAGTAATAAGCTATTGTATAACTCTCCAACTTCTTTAAGCTGTGCCCTACTGGGTCCATAATTGTACCCATCTTATAAATGTAACACCTGTATTTAACACTATGGAATGCTATAATAAAGAATTGAGTATTGAGTATTGAGTATTGTAAATAAAAATGACTAAGTATAGAAAATTATTAAAAGTATGTTTTCCGAATTTATTGTAACAATATAACAACCTGTTCTAAAATAATCATAAACAAAAATGTTACTATTTATTGTTATTTTGCTCCATTAAGGCCCAACTGCAAAGCGAAGGCCTCTTTTCTGTCCGCTTAAAGGCGAGTTCATCCTGCCATCTCCTCCTAGTTCTGCATTGAGCTATCTTTTTACTTCATAACCCACTATGCAGTTGCCTTTGCCCACAGCTCGTCAGGATTGCATCGGTTATGATCAGCGCAGTTCCACTTACGTAACGCAGTTAAACAGACAATAAAAAATGAAAGGTTTTCGCCATTTTTCTCTTAAAAAACTGGCATGTTTTTTATATATCTATCCATTAAAAAAAGGAGTTGACCCCAACACAGTTGTGAATACTTTCGACATTGGACAAACCAACAATCATATTTCTAAGATGGATGCAATAACAAAAACATAGACACAAAAAAGTTACGTAAAAAAAACGTACTTGTTAATTTATGCCCTGTCTCCCCTTTTAATAGTCAGTTGTTTTTTGCAACGAGTAAAAACTAACTACGCCTATGAATTAAAAGGGCGGGGTAAGAA
Organism: Autographa gamma; assembly: GCA_905146925.1. Taxonomy (NCBI): domain Eukaryota; kingdom Metazoa; phylum Arthropoda; class Insecta; order Lepidoptera; family Noctuidae; genus Autographa; species Autographa gamma. The sequence goes on along the minus strand of LR989877.1, from coordinate 5,129,989 downwards.
GTACTTGTAATTATATTAATTATGTAGATACAGGTATAATGGCGGAAGTTGTTGGCAAATAATAATAGATTAGCACGAAATAACTTAGTACCTATGTTATGTATACTATTATTTTGTTTGTCGAAGATGGATGATCGTTTGATTTGAGCGGGCGCGTCCTTGAGAGGAGCCCGCGAAAACGTATTGTGTGTATTATTTTTTTTGCTTTTTTAATACGAAATTAAGTCGGTAGTCGCTTTTTGTTATAAAAAAACAATAGGTATAATAAATGAAATTAATTAATTAGAATTGTATAGGCACTTTATTTACATATGTTTGTTTTTTAGGAATGTGTAATCTACAAGTCGACGCTATCCATTGAACGCCCGAGTTATTGAATTAGCATAATGACACTTTGCTATGTTTCATGGATAATCAGATAAATAAAAAGGCATAATACCTAAGGGCAACTTCTCACTATAAATAATAATTTCTGCCAATTGCATTTCTTTTTATAATGTAGGTAAGTCAGACACAAAAATCTTTATGTGAGGGAGAAAATTTGTAAAACCAGTATCTAACTTAAAAAAATTAATGAGTCGTAGGTAAGGCGCAGTACCAGTACATGTTACTTTTTTAGACAATTAGTGGGTACTTCGGTAAAGAAAAAAAAACAATTAAAAATCAAATTATATATTTTACAACAAATAGTAAACATTAAATCAACATAGCCACTTTCATAGCCATTCAACATGGCAATGCTACCAGCCTTTTGGGCACGCTTCCCGCCAATGACAAGGATGAAGAAAAAATTTATGACGCCTGTTAGTTTTATTTATATATATAACTTTTAATTTTTATTATAGTTGTAAGTGTTTGTTGTTATGATTTAAGTATTAAATTGTAAAGAAAAATTGACTAATAAGATCACTTGCAATAAAATAATATGTAAACATTAAATATAAAAATAATAATCGAATCTAATTAATTATGATTTGACAGCTTTAGCCTTACTTGGTTTCATTTTTGGAGGTTTTATGATTGATCCAATACTTTTCCTTTTCATCATGGCGGCTTTCTTTTTAGACGGAGTTTGCATTCCTTTGGCAATCCTTACTTTTTTAACTTTTTCTTCGCCGCTCTTTTTTTCCTTCGGCACTTTTTCTTTTGTAACTTTTTTCTTAGGTTTTTCAGTTTTTTCTTCCGTCTCGCCTTCTTTAATTACTTTAGGTTTAGATTTTGTAGTTTTTTCTTTAGTTTTCTTGACTTTTTCCTTCAATTTCTTCGGTTTTTTCTCAGGATTTTTGGTGCTATCCGATTTTTCCTTGGGCATCTTTTTCGGTTTTGGTTTCTTTTCTTTTACGGGGACAAGTTTGAAAGATCCAGAGGCTCCGATACCTTTTACTTGAACTATAGTACCTTGTTCAACTGCCATCTTTATGTATTTCTTTATGTGATAGTTTAGTTTTTCTGTATCCACACTATATTTTTCCGTTATATATTTTTTGATTGCGTACAACGAAACACCTTTTCGTGTCTTCAAATCGATTAGCGCTTGGTTTATCATTTCCTTCGTTGTCTTCTTATCGTTTTTTTTCTTAAGAAGATCTTCTGATGGGCTCTTTGGCATCTTCTTGTTCGATATTTTGGGTAACGCTGATTGTAATTCAATGTCAGATTCGCCGGACTGAGATGGTGACTCCATGGTGGGTAGATTCACAAATAACTTAAAATATTTCTAAACGTCGTTTACTATGTTATGTTTCATTAACTACGAGAGAACTTTACCTTGACGATAACGCGGTCTTATTTTAGTAGAAAAGTGAATGAATTGGGGGTAGATTGTAAAAATGTTAAGCTCTGTTGGTATAAAAGCTAGTCGTGTTCAGATTGTAGTTAGTTGATCATCATTTGTGGCGACACGTATTTGTAAGAAAGTTATCGTAAATTTTGTTTTGTATGATTAGTTTATATTGCTATAGCGATTTGAGTTAACAGAAAACTAAAATGATGATTGAGTATACAGCGAAAATGATGAAGGGGCAAAATATCTCTAACCGAAAGGATTGGGTCATCCTAGATTAGGACAAAAATGCTTGGAAAAGGGCGAGGGAGGGATGCGCCATGCAGTGGGATGAAACAGATGTAGCTACTTAGATAAGATTTATTTTTGAGTTCGATAAAAGCTGTAAGGCAATGATTGAAGGTGTGTATTTATTTGTATCATCGTTCACCCTAGCCTTTGCCTGTGTTGTGAACAACATGGTATCAACGGATTGGGCTGAATGCTTCCCATATTTTAAATTAGGTGCGCCTATTTGATCTCCATAGATGTGTAGGTTTATTTGTGTGGAAATAAGTAGGTAATGCTTGTTTGATTTGATTGATATACGACAGAATTTAGCTATCTCCGAATCGTCTTGAATGCCTAACTTATATTTATTAGACGGGTCTAGTGTTCGAATTGGCTTAGCTTTTTTGTAGTTGCAATTGCTTATGTGTAACACATCTAAGCACCCATATTTCACATCACTCTGAATGAAATCTTTTCAGACAAAAAATTTGTACACACCTAAATATCTAATATACAACTAGAGTTAATAGCTAGGTATGTTAACCTATATCTGATTTAGGTATGCGTTCTGTACCTACACAGATGTTAGACTTGCCACCCGCCCTGAACCATAAAAATCAACCAACAAGTGGTTGGCGAATAATTAAATGAGCAATAAACTAAGCGTAGCCACTTATAAAACTATAATAGGTGAGTTAAATATGGCGTCTGTGTTTTCAACTGTGTTTGTAATTGGCAGCAAGAATCACATTATTCCATAGCTTTTAACAAAAATATTTATAGTTAAGATAATTAATTAGGTTTACCTACCTAGCTACATACAAAAGCATTACACTCATAGTCAGATGTTTTCATGTTAATAAGCGGCTTTTTATTTTACTTTGTTTGTTGGGTGAATAGCCCATATGATAATACCTACATGATAATTTAATGTCGATAAAACTTTTGTACTTATTTTTTTCACTTAACTTTTCAATGAATTTTGATTTTAGCCCGCGTAGATGATTAGTTTATTTCGGTTCAGAAAAACAGCCGTCCAAAAAAAAAGTCTGCACGGCTTTATATTTAGGTAGATATATTTGTATTTTGATTTTAAAGCAATAGGTATACACACTTAACAATTAATTATTGTACTCAGAGGAAAACGTATAAAACGGAACGTAGGTAATTAATAAATTCCTCAGAAACTTGTTCTAAAGACCTTTGCCTGACATTAAGTTGTTTATGGTACCTATTTCTCGGAGATCAGCTGGCTTAAGACCGCCCATTGTGGTACATACTATGTATTTGTAGATATAGGTACCTATGACATTGAAGATTCATTTATTGAGGTTACGTAGTAGGTAGAATGGTATACTTCCTATTTATTTGACTGTTGTGTATTATAGATAGCTTTGTGAGTATCTAGAGGTGAATAGTAAGATTCGAATAGAAAGGTTAATGACCTCAGAATGTCAACTGTCACTTTGGAACTTTGGAAGTCATGAAATATTGAAGAATTTAACTTAGAAATAATAAAGTGTAATGTTTTGAATTGGTAAGTAGGTAAGTAAGAAAAGTAATAAAGTACGTTTAAGTTATATCTTGTTTATTAAAGTCATGCAAAAATTAAAAAGGGTGGTTGTTTTTTTCACTACCTATCCCTACATTTCCTACACTTTGTATTTTGACAGTTAGGTACTTACCAAAATGGCTTCTCTGTATGAGAAGAGGCCAGTGCCCAGCTGTGGCACATTTATAGGCCAGTCATATTAATTGTTAAGTTGGAGAATCGTTCTTAATTGAATTAAATGAAAAGTAGAAGATGGTTGTGCGTTCTGTAGGTAAGAAAAATGTTTTAGAATTTGTGCGGAAAAAAATGCGTACCGTAATTGAGGGCGCTGCTGTTTATTTACCGTACCTATATGTTAGGTTTGTAATAATTTTTAGGTTAATATAGTGGGACTGTTAAACATGAGTATTTATTAATATAAGATAAAACGTAAAATTACCAGATGACGAATTCATAGTTTTTTTTTACTAAGTAGTTTAATTTTGCGCCACGACGGTACTCTTTCCGCGCCCTTTCGGTAGTTTTGTAAGAAAATCCAGTAAACATACATACAAATATTAATTGTATGGAAGTTCACTGTAATAGAGGCCTGCAGTGGGACAGTTACAGGCTGTAAACTAGCATTTTTCATTATGTTGGGTAGTCAAAACTTAAAATCATAAACAGTATAAAAAATCGTTTATTTGCCTTAAAACTATTACATATTAAATTAAATCTATGTACTTGCAAATTAGACACCTTTAATAAATATATAATTTATTTCTAAAACATTACGCTAGCTTTAAACAGTGGATAGACAGTTATGTACTTTCTAGCAAAACTAAGTTTTAGTAAATTGTTTTATTGACAAAAATTGTTAAGACGAAATGGTCCTGTAATCTTTGTTTAAATATACAAATGTTAAAGCATAGACCAGACAAGAAATAGACGAGCTTTTAAAATGAATAAAAATAAAAATCAAAACTATTCTGTATAAGTCATGCATGGTCAAACAAAAAATATACGACTTGAGAAAGTCCTCCATTTTATTCGGTTTCGGTTAAAAATGGGTTGCTAAAATTCACGGTATAAGGCAATGATATTTTAATAAACAGATATGTTATACACATACAAAACAATCGAAAAAAGTGTTCCGCGCAGCGCGGCAGCTAGCGAAAGAGATAGCGCGATAAAACCCATAAGAAAAAAAGAGACAAATAGTGTTGTTGCTAATGGCAATACGTCCCAATTAGGACGTTTTCGAGTCTTCACGATTGCACGCTTATAACATATCTGTTTATTAGAATATCATTGGTAAAAGGTATATTATTTTTTTGTAAAATAGTGGTGTAATAGGCTTAAAAAAATCGACTGTTTCTCTATTGATAGTGATTTACAGGTCTATAGTTAGTAAAAAATAAGCAGTTTTGCTGTCTATTTATTTTCTGGCCTAAGATTTTTTATTAAATATGGCTATTGTTTGCATTGACTTATAATTTTGCATTGTCGAACAATGTAGTATAAGCAAAGCTTTTATTTTAAATTGGCTTTGTATTTCATATAGCATTTATTGTTTCTGGTATAGAATAATGCCTTTAATAGATTAGTAATTATTAATATGCAGATAGTCTTTTGAGTCATAGGGCGAACGGTGTATAGATTTTGTACAATATTAACTGCTTGGCTAAAAGCAGAAAGATCGTCCTATGTGTATACAAAATGCCTAAAATTTATACAATACGAGACATATTTATACATAATTTATACAATTCACATTCTAAGTTTGTAAATAAAAGGGATTTTTTAATGGGTGGGTTATAGGGTATAAATATTTAATATAAATTGCCAAATTAGCTGTAAAATATGGGTATTTAAAATATATAAAAACTAATCAAAATTTTGGTGATTTTTTGTGCGTTTCAAATATTATTTATAAACTGGTCATTGATTTATACAATAATTTTTATCTATGATTTTATACACTTTATACAAACGAATTTTTGATAATACATTTTATAAAATAGCTATAAATAAATACCCTTATTTTACAGCATAATTCTCAATAAAACTGGCGAATAAAATAACTAAAAAAAAACAATTTTCAAGCAGAAGTAACCAATAACAGTCTAATAAAAAACAAAAAATAAATATTTACAAAATAATAAACATAAAACTAAAAAATACATTTTTAATATTGATTTTTACATAATTAGGTGTTCTACATTTTATTAGATATACAATATAAATGAGGATTATCATTCACTCAATGACTTGAATCATTCACTTGTCATGTATGGGTGTTTAGCTAAGTGTCCGAAACGGGAATCGAACTTAGGACTTGTCAGTCGAATATTTGTACCACGTTAGTGTTTACAGCGTAGATGTTAAAGTTAAGCATCCCTTGTCAAGGTTTGTAAGTGGATTGGTGATCATTTTATTATCAATTATCAGTGCAATAGATATAGTATTGTCCTTTAGTGTAATCAAGTTCACACCAAATTTTATCATAATCGGTCGAGTGGTTTATTAGCTAAAGTGTAACAGACCGAGTTACTTTTTTATTTTTAATAGTAGTATAGAATAATTTCTACGCTGTAAAAACTACGCTTTGATTCTTACTTGTACATATAGGTTTATTAAATGCATTTTTGTATGGGTTTACAGTCAACAGCAAATGTAGTGACTTAGATATTAAAATCAACTTTATCTTGAAAGAAATAAGGTTTGTTTTGTAATTCATTGTTTCTAATGTGTGTTTGACTGTACTATTGACTTTTGTTGGACATATTTTAATTATATTATTATGATTATTAATTAGTAACTTAATTATTAATCTTAGATTAATGTTAAGTTTCTTGCAATAAGTTTCAGCTGAATTTAGCTTATTTTGTCAAAATTAAATTGAAGACTAAGACACTAGATCTGCAGTTCAGGAGTTAAATTGCATCAAACAAACAGACAGGTTTTTTTTTAATATAAATATAGATGAAGTAAAACTTAACATTAATCTAAGATTAAAGTCATTGGTACTTTAATTAATAGGGTAGATGACTGGGTATGAAAAGTCAAAATTTATTTAGTCCGCCATTTAGACAATCAAAATATAATAGACACGTATTTTTTCTTTTATCAAATCAATAAAAAATACGAAGATAAACCGCTTTAAAGTTCAGGAGTGGGGGCTTGTGACGTCACGGGTAGGTAAAATTTTTGCTTAGACGTGACGTAACGCATTTCACTCGCTGTATCTTCATAATTCTTTGCTTACGGGACAAAAGAAAAAATACATGTCTAATATTTTTTATTATCTAAAAGATGGACATAAAAATAAAAAATTGTCATCATCCCTATTGTAACCCCGAACAAACACCACTCAAATTTAAGTCAGTCTTAAATGTATATCTATCTCAACTTTAAACTAAGAGTAATATAATATTCCGGAACATCTCACACACGGTTGTCTGATCCCAAGCTAAGCAGAGCTTGTGTTATGGTAACATAACATACTTATATATTTCTAAATACATACATATTATAGATAAATTACACCCAGACACAACAAATGATCGTGCTCATCACACAAACATTTGTCCTGGGTGGGAATGACCACGCCCTCCGGTATAGCAGTCAGGGTCACTAACCGCTAGACCAACAGGCTCGTCAAAGTGTAAGAGATAGCAGATTTAACGGCTACTTAAATTTAAGTGATGTTTGAGAGCCCTTAATGAGTTTATTAATGTTAATCTTATTTACATGTTTAGTATAGTTCAGTCATTGATAAGGCTTTTCAATGTGACACTATTGCGAATTTATAACAAAATAGTTGCCTAGCAACCAAGTACTACTATTTTAAGTTTGAGGTATATAACTGTATTTTCAAAGGACTTATAGATTATCTTGTTTTGTGAATTATTGCTATAGGTATCTTATAAAAAAAAAGAGAATTCTACAATTGTTTAGTTAACCAATGGTTCTCAATGGTTTGGTTGCTAGCTTATATTTTGCAGTACCTACATGGTTGCTAGAGGTAATGGTACAAAATAAATGGTTACCTTAACCACATTGGTTCTTATCTTGTCCTGTTATTAACGTAGCTAGTAATTGGTTGCCATGACTTTCATTCCACATGACGTATTTTCTGTAGCAATGTTTGGTTGCTAGTAGTAAATGGTTGCCTTCAACTCTTCATCTATATACTACAAGATAGTGTAAGTTTCACAGTTTTTCTTGTCCTATTGTAGTGTTTGGTTGCTAGTAATCAACGGTTGCCTTCAACAATATACTACAAGACACGTCAAGATTCACAGTTTTTTCTTCTATTGTCTATTATATCTTCTATCGTATTTTAATTGTTGGTTGCCCGTAGTATATGGTTGCCTACAACCATATACTACAAAATACTTAAATTTTCACAGCTTTTTCTTCTCTTGTCCTATTGTATTTGTTGGTTGCTTATAGTAAATTCTCTTTTTCAGCCATTTACTTCAGTTTTTTCATATCTTGTCCTATTGTAGTAGTTGGTTGCCCGTAGTAAATGGTTGCTGGTTGCCTTAGAACTTGCCTTGAGCCCTGCATTCAGCTACAAACTTCCTGACGTGCACTATATAGTCTAACATGACGGTCGCGAACGCTGCGTCTAACACGAACTGAGGGATTTTGCCTGGAAAATAAATGTATTTGTTTAGTTATGATTTTTTAAAGTCTATGATTCTGTAAGGTCTTGCCTAGTTAATAGTTTAGTATGTTCTCAGATTTGCATATTTTAAATATATTTTAGTTTGTACATTGTTTGCCAATATTAACTTTTTTATCTAACTTCCATAATTTTTGATTATCTCAAAACAATTTTGTCTACTTAATTATGTTATGTCATTATTAACTTAAAATAAAGAATACAGCTATGAATAAAGACATTTATTGTGATAAAAAGAAACTAAAATTGAATTTAAGTCAATATTCTACTACAGTAGTAAGATGATTTTTTGTTACTTTTTCGTCACCCGAGTCAAATACTATGAGTATTTGACTGGTGACTGGGTGACGAAGAAGTTTATTTAAGTTTATTTTTTCATTACAATATCAATATTCAATATATTCACACTTAAGAATATAATTAAGGTGAGCAGGCTTTTCCTTTCAAACTAAAGATAATTCTGATTTAAAAAAATGTGTTGAGTAGGCAGTTTAACTATGAGAATTAGCAGGAAGTTATAAATAAATTATGAAATACTAGCTGTGCCCCGCGGTTTCACCCGCGTGAATGACAATTCTTACACTATCTTTATAAATTATAGCTTATGTGTTATTCCGATGTACAACAACTACATTATTGTAAAGTTTCATTAAAATACATTCAGTAGTTTTAGCATGAAGGAGTAACAAACATCCACACATCCATTCTCACAAACTTTCACATTTATAATATTAGTAGGATTTATTATTGTATAGGGGTCCATACCTTTAAGATCACAGCACATGAGCCACTGGAAGGTGGTGTAGGTCTCTATCTTGCCGCTCGGCAGCTGCACCGACCGCGGCTTCAGGTACCAACAACCCACCTTGTTCTGGCCTCTGCAAATTAAGTATAGTTACATGTAGACTTTATTTATTCCATGATTTGGGATCTGAAATCGCCAATCCGCAGAGAGCAAGCGTGGTGATCAATGCTCATGCCTTCTCTATATGGGCTATTTATAGGCTGGATTATTATATTAGGGCCTGTCGGTCTAGCTAGTGGTCGTTGACCCTGACTCCTGTACTAGTTCGAGGATAGGATTCGATTCGATTCACATCAAGGTCAATTTTTTGTGTGATGAGCATGGCCATTTGTTCTGTGTCTAGGTGTTATTTATCTATAACTTGTTGTCTGGTTACTATACAGGCTCAGCCTAGTTCTGGATCCCAGAGTTGTCCCAGGATTAGATTGAAGACTTACCTGACTTAGTCGTCTCTCTATATAGGAGGAGGCCTGTGCCCAGAAGTGGGACGTTTGTTGGCTGGAATTTTGTGTTTTTTTTGTACCTGACGAGATCCCTATGCGGCGGGTACCCTGGCACAGTGACACTGACTCCGCTGCTGATGTAGCTGTCAGGGTCTGACTCCACGACCTGTCCGTCGGCGGCCAGCATGGCGGTGCGGCGGAGGATCACGAAGTCTCTGGCGGCTATGATGCCGCGCCCGCCACCAGCTGTCACCTGGTAGGATAGGTCGATGCCAGGGCCTATTTCCTGAAAAAAAAAACCATAAAATTCTTCAGCTTATTCTCCTGATTGACGTTTTGGTCTAGTGGTAAGTGACCTTGACTGCTAAACTGGAGGTTGTCGGAGTGGATTTCAATCCAGGACAAATATGGGAGGACCATAATGAGTCATTTATCTAAAGCAATAAAAATGTTCACTGCTAAATCGTAGGTTCGATTTTCATCCAGGAAAAATTTATGTGATAGGTATCTACTCTAGCTCATCTGAGCACGATCATTTGTAGTGTCTATGTGAAACTGTGAACAGTGAAAACCTATATTATGTGTGTATTTAGAAATATGTACATTCTCTTCATTGAACCTTCCGGGGATTGAACCCGGAACCTCAGAGCGACAGCATGAAACCCAGTGTGTAAGCCACTCAACAACGGTGTTCGACCTCTTCTTGAGCGACACCATGAAAACCAGTGTGTAAGCCACTCAACAACAGTGTTCGGCCTATGTTCTTGTGTATGTGTGTTTTCGTAGATGTAAGTTTACCTTAATTAGTTCACTTTTTAATATAGTAGGGTTCCAATCGGGCAGTCTTGTGATATTATCTTTAAATTCTTCATACAAAAACTTCGGTGGACATTCCACTACACCCTGAAAAGAAAATAACAATATTTTTATATTACAATAGCTATGCCCCTCGGTCGCGCCTTGCATTTCTCCTGAAGTAAGTAGCGTGATGTTACAGGGAATTGGTCTATCAAATTCCAAAAGTATTCTTTTATCCGAATGTAATTACACATACATTATATGTTGTCAGTAGTAGTAAGTATAATTCGATTAAGAAAACCGACTTCAAAATAAGTCTTATATGGTTTTCCTATGGATTCCACTGTCAAAATCTGGACCAAGAATGGACAAAAAATAATCATCAAAATCGAGTCGAAATTTCTGTGGCAACATAAGTACACAGTCAAAAACAGTCTAATTGAGGACTTCCTCCTTTTTTGAGGTCAGTTAAAAGAGAGAGGAAACCGAAAAAAGGTTGATTGAATGAATATTCAGCGAATGTGAGTATAACAGCTAATAGAGTAGAATGGAGGAAAAACATGGTGCGCCGACCCTAAATACATTGGGAGAAGGGCAGGAAGAAAAGAAAAGGTTTTTTTTTACATTCATATGTAATCAATAATTAAATTCACTGTCGTTAAGCGTATGCATCGATTAGGTATCAGGAAACATAATTGATGACACATACACTGATAATTACAAGGCCTACTGCATAGTACAGATTAAATATTTAATTAAAGCTGATTAACGAAATAGGATTATTAATTAATAATCTTGTACATGATGGATTAGTGTTATTTTGGGCAGTTTCCATACTAGGTATCGTGGGTACAATCTATTAGGTATTATTTTTTCTATTGCGGTAGGCCTAGGTAAACAGTATTAGATAGATAAGTTTAAAGTCATTGGCAAGGTCTTCAAATAGTAGAGAACTTTGCCCAGCATTGGGATAAAATGGAACTGAGAATCAATATGAGTTACACTATGATTTTTTTCCTTTTTTCGTAATATATTGGAAACTAGATCCCAACTAAATTAATAATAATAATAAAATCATTACTGTCAGGTAAAATTATTGTGACCTTATAAATTAGTATCATCACCGGTCGAACTATTGGGCTGTAAGTATAAAATATGCTTTTCAAAACTGGTTTATAACTATTGAAATAAAACTACTTATTTACGGATTTTTTTTGCGGTTTATATTAAGATTTTAAGTCCCGATGTTTCGACACCTTTGCAGGTATCATGAAGGTAGAACGAGCAACAACAACCGTCAAGACGAACACCACCTCAGTCTGCCCGTGACCATGAGACCTGCAAAGTCGGGACCTAAATCTAAATATAAACCGCGAAAAAATCCGTAAAAAGTAGTTTTATTTCAATGTCTAACATTCGCGTAAACCTAAGAAACCAATATGTTATATAACTAGTTACTTGTAATGTATATCATTAGTAATTTAAGGTCTTACGGGTCAATACTCAATGGTATACGGACTAATCGAGCAGTTAATTAATGATTAACGTAAACCGACTGCTTGTGATGTCGACCGCTTACCTATTATTTTAAAGAGCGCTTGAACTGCTTCAAGTAGTCCGTGTGCAATAGAAGTCTATAGATCATGATACAGCTTGAAGCAGGCAATAATTACTTATTCAAGCAGTACATGTTATTACGGCCAAAATCAGGGTAAACCTTTGAGGATATACAAGAAAGTATAGAGTGCGCATATCAGGGTATGAACCGTAAGCAATAGTGTGAGCCAGTTTTCTTTGTTAAAAACAGTATCGAAAAGAAATACGCCCTTTTAATAACTAGTTCAAATTCTAATATTGTGTATAGCGGTACAACTCTGCCTAATCCAGGCTTGATGGTATATATGTCAAATTCTAATATTATTCTAATAATATCGGGACCTATTTTCGCATAATCATCTGTACTACATACGGCCAAAAACTGCTTAAAAACCTACTCGACAAGCGTGTCGCAGTAGGTTTTTTACGATACTCGCACTCTATATCTTTGACGGGCCTGTTGGTCTAGCGGCTAGTGACCCTGACTGCTATACCGGAGGTCGTGGTCATTCCCACCCAGGACAAATGTTTGTGTGATGAGCACGATCATTTGTTCTGTGTCTGGGTACAATTTATCTATAATATGTATGTATTTAGAAATATATAAGTATGTTTATCAGTTGTCTGGTTACCATAACACAAGCTCTGCTTAGCTTGGGATCAGACAACCGTGTGTGAAATGTCCTGGGATTTTTATAATTATATTTTGAATTTTTATACTCTATGGCCTAAACCTTTGACTTTGCCCCACTTTCACAGTGCATGCTACGGCGTTATCTTAAGATATGAATGTCGGTTGTCATGCATTAAGCCATGTGAATGACCGAATTATTTCTAAAGATAATACATTATTTTATGTTTGCATTCTTAAGAAACCGTCAATGACGATTGTTGTATTTTTTATGACTTACATATTAAACTAATTTTATAAATGCGAAAGCAACTCTGTCTTGTTGCAAATCAATTATTTAATAAACTAATTTTGAAGTAAAATTTTGGTAACTGACTCTATACCAGATGTACTCTTCACCCCTTTTGGATAGATATACCTACCCTTTAAGTAACACCTGTAATTCTTCGCTACATATATTCTACTAAACAAGGTTTCCAAACACAATTGGACCCGATAGGTGGCGCTGCTTTACTGAGCAGGATGATATATATTATGAATACGAAAATTAGGCACAATAACAAGAACATTGGAACGTTTTTTAACGCACTACTCACTGAATTAAAATCGCGGACTCGGGCCCCTGGATAATTTTGAATATTTTTTTTTGTTTCTAACGAAAATAAGTGTTAGTAATTTATGTTTAGTAAAATCTTCGAGACCACTTGACTACCTGTCAGAAACGCATTCCCTCAGCGGCCGGACTATATGATATACCTGTAAATTATTAAATAGATGATACTCACAGTAAACCTATAAACCTTGCCGAACTGCTCCGTCCTTCTCGACTCGACGATGTCTCCCTTGTGCGAGCCCTTCTTCTCCACGGACCAGTTCTGAAGGTTCACGATGCGCCACGCGTGGTGCATGCTCTCCCATGCTTGTGCTTTGTATTCGTCTATCTGTGAAGAAAAGGGAAAACATGTAATATTTTTTTATTTTACAACATAATGGTCATAACCTTATTAAACAATATACAACAGTCGAAGGGTGAAATGGTATTATTATTACTATCAGCGATATCTTCCAGACAATCTTATTTTCTTTCTTTGAACGTTATCCTTAAATTTGACCTGACTTGCAATGCAAGAAAAATTAGGTGTAAAGTCCACCTGGACTTACCTAGGATTACACCTCATTTTTCTCCCGAGACTCAACTCCAGAAAAAGGAGGTGGAGGGGGGTATCTGACTTTTAGCAGTTACCACCACCGGGGGTCAGTCGTGGGTTGGCCGTTCAATTTTTTTTTTTTTTTTTACTAGCCATTTCTTTCCCACTGCAGAGCAAAGGCCTCTCTACCCTCCTTCCATTTCTCTCTGGTTAGAGCCGTGGTCATCCACTCCTCATCAAGGCCGTTCAATTAAAGGGAATTAATTTATCTACGCATCCAAAGACATCGCGGCCAGCTCAGGTGAAGATGGCAAGCAATTCTTACGGTCTTGGCTAGTATCTTTTTGAAAAGGTATCAAGCACCTTTTCAAAAGGATGGACATTTCTCAAGACCGCAAGAATTGGAAGAAGGAAAGAGAGGCCTTCGTCTTGCAAGGTCAAAATCTTAGGATATACGCGCGATTAAATAAAAATAATCTCTGTTTTTGCGATTGAGTGCGTTGCTCCAATTTCGAAGCAAGCTTTTGAAGTTCAATATTTTACATTTGACCACGCCTAACTCAATTAATCGCAACTATTTCGAGAATTCTTCGTCTATGTATTTAGCCATATACACCTAATTGAAAATATTCATCATATTCATAGTTATATACAGTTTCCCAAAAGCTTCTACTCTAAGACTCAAAAAAAAATTCTACTTATTTATAAGATAATTAAATAATAAAAAAATCTTCTTTACAGTTATGATTGCAACATATTTACCTATAATTTAGAATTAATGAGTACTGCATATAATTAAGTGTGATAACACGCTTCCTCATGTTATCCATATCAGAATAAGCCGATTTGGATTTATTTACTGGCATTGAATTTAATGCGATTATTAAACCGACAGTTTTTTTACACTAGATACATAACTTGCAGGCATGCATTTAAAATAATTGGGTATGAGAAAACGATATTTAATCCGTCAGTAGATAATAAGAAATATTAGACAATATTAGACAGTATTTTGTTCTTTTTCTAATAAGAAAACAAAAATTAATACATAAAAATGTAGTCGAATACTCGATTTTAATGTGTTCTGTCGCGACATCACAGACATTAAAAACCTCTTAGGGTCAGTTCATATCTAACCTTTCACTCTCGACGAACTAACGCATCTTCGGTGAGTGAGAAAGGTTGAATGTTTTATTATAGATATACTAGCTGTACCCGGTATACGTTGCAATGCAATTTTTTCTACCTAGCACCTGCCTACTACCTACTTACTACCACTTAGGCGTATAAAAATAGATAGTAGCCGACAGACCTACTGAATATGCATATAAAATTTCATAAAAATCAGTCATCGCGTTTCGGAGGAGTATGGTTCTTATGAATCTTGTGACACGAGAATTTTATATATAGATTTGTCTGTTCTGGCGTTTACCAAACAATAGTACATTGCATTTCCCGCTACAGATGTACCGACCCTTAGCCCTCTTACGCACTTGCAGTTAACCGCGGGGGCGGCTAGCCGCGCGGTTAACCGCATTTCTAGTTTTTATATGCAACCGCTTGTGATTGTACGCACTTAACCGCCAAGCGGTTGCATATGAAAACTGAACCGCGCGGCTAGCCGCCCGCGCGGGAAACCGCAAGTGCGTAAGACTTAAACTTAATTTAAGTTTCAATAGAATCTAACGAAATAAAACTTACAGTCAACCATTCCGCATGAAATTCTTCCTGGTGAGTATTGAATATATATTTCATCCAATTCGTCAGAGAAAAGCCAAACTTGCTGACTTTATGCTCATATTCTTCCTGAGTTTTGACATCTTGTAATTCTTCGACGTGCTTTTCGAATTCCGGATCATTTATTGGCGGTAAAGCTGACGATGTGGCCGCCATTTTGTTTTGACACTTTTTTTAGGCACTGGTATTGTGTGTTATGCTTGATAGTAATAATGTGTTTATGTTATAATCCTGGTTTAAAAAAAACGTTTTGTTTTTATATTTTAAATATACTTTGTCTAGTATTGTGATTGTTTGATTAAAAGATTATCAACCAATGACAGGACTTGACTTGATTTTAAACTAAATAAATTGTTGAATTTTGATTGGCTTTTTCAGAAGCTAGACGCGATGGCGTCGCTAACTTATGAGTGTACTATTGCGACAGCGTGTATTTTTTTTTTGCAAAAGCTCTATTAACTTTTATAGTTTCGGAATTTTAAATGTCATATTATTAACCTAGTAAAGTTTTGTCTTTTTGATATGAAAATTTTTAATATAATATTTTTTATGGCAAATAGACATATTATTGGCCATAGATTAAGATAATGGTAAGTGAAAAATGCTTCCGGCATTAACAATTCTTGGAATTTTGACTAATTCTAAAAAAAAACTGTGTGAGGACTTTAAACTATAAGACTCTTAAATAATATTATTAGATCCTATTAGTCACATTATTAGAATACTAATGAATAATAGGCGTTGTTTTGCATAGCAACCTTTGGATAGGCATGTATTTAAATATAGTTTCTGTATACTTTGCCCTTGAACATCTGACTCATATTAAGACAAACACAGAAATAATTTAAATATAAACTGAATACAAACTACATTTGTTCGGTTAAAAAACTTATTGTTAAAGAATTTGCACAGATTTTATTTAACAAATAGTTAGTGGTACTGGCACTATGTTTAAAAATAAATGATTTTGTAGCTTGATATAAAATTATTTTATTTGACCTATTGATTCAAACACCGGTTTTATCTGACTGTGAATTAATACATGCAGAGGAAGACCGAAAAAGAGATGGATGGATTGTGTGAAAGATGATATGAGAAAGAAAGGAGTGAATACTGAGATGACGAGTTGTAGAGATGAATGGAAGCTGAATACGCATTTTTTTTTTTGTTTCACCGGACTTTTGGCGAGGACCTTAAGGCCTCCAGCCAGAGTAATAGGAAAAACTAACTACGTCAGCAACGTCCACTAAGGGCACCCTCTGCGGGGTTCGGACCTCGACTTAGTGCGTTGCTAACAATCTTAATAACGCAAAACAACAAGGGATGGCTGGATCAAAATTTTGATTATTTAGGGACATATTTTATTGCTAGTTTGGCCGGCTCGGGCTAGCTTGGTCTAATGACGGGAGGAAAGGTGAATACGCATTGTGCCGACCCCAAAAAATTGGGATCAGGTAGATGATGTTAACCATTTTTTTTCTGTGTCTATAGAAACTTTTTGGGTATTATGGTATAGTACGATACTTGGGAGAGGCCTATATTCAGCTGTGGACCGAAATAGGCTGAGTAAAAATATAGGACAGTTACACTTTTATTGTTTTATATTGGCATATACTTCGTTATTTCGTTTTATTTAGTAATATACTAGTTTAAATACTAAACTTAAAAAAACTGAGAACATCCTTTTTTTTGAAGACGGTTAAAAAATGCTTTGATTAGTTTTTTACTGATATTGTCACATTTTGGGCTTTTATAAGGCAAAAAGTAGTTACCTTTTTAATTGTTCTTTTCACTTTGCAATTATTCTTAATTATTTACTTGCCCTTCATTTGACATAAATTAACAATAAGAACTAAACATGAATTAAAGTATGTAAATAACATTATTTTGGCCACCCAAACAAGTAATATAGTAATAATACTCTGTATCTACAATATTTTGTCTAATATAAACTATTGCATAGATAAGTTGTGACCTACATTTAGTATCTAAATACGGACAAAGTTATTATGCTAATATTATCGTATAGAACCTGTTACTTCACTAATATCGACCAGTTTAACAAAATACTGGTAATACATACAGATGTTATTTTCCATGGCAGCTGTTATTCATTTTTAGTTAACTTTGTATTAAGAAGGAAGTTTAAAATCCTATTCTTCATGAAATAAAGCTATTTTTTATTGGAACACTAGTCAGATTTGTATAAATTTAATTAGTAACTAAATTTCTCAAAAGAATACTTATTTAAAACTAAAGATGCAAAGCAGCAAAACTTAATTATTAAATATTAATATAGAGATTCACTGAAACGGTTTCTTTTAATATTTTCATATTATTTCCGAGCACCGGTTTACACTATTATTAACGGTTTCTTTTAAAATTTTCAGAAGAACACCGGTTTACACTATTAAGCACAAAGAAATACAATACTGTGACTTAAACAGCCCCTTACTAAATAACAAAACTATTTTTCTACATGTATAAGGAATCACTATTTATTTACACTAAACCAATTTTAACATTTCGATTTTAATAACCAGTTCACTAGCCACAAAATTAATCTTTCTAAGTTTCAACTAATACTTTAAATTAACATAGTTTAATAATTTTTTATACTAAAACATCACAAAACACTATTTTTTATTTTTATATATACCATGTTTTTAGATTTGAAATTGAGATTTTTATTTTATAATATTTTTATTAATAACATCACCAAACACATTATTTTTTTCCTAAAATTAATTTTTTATCCTTCAAAATTTTATTTTTATGATATTTAAGTTAACATTAAATTTAAATAAACACGTTATTACTATCAGAGCGCCGCGTGACGTGTGTTCACTACGAAGTATGAAGCAATACTGCCGCATTTTATCTGTGGCTGTTATTATGTTATCTTTGCGGTACGCTTGTGTACACAATTGTTGCTTAGTTTTTGTGTTGAAAGAATTTGTGTCAATAAGAAGAAAAAGTTTTTTTTTTATTCTTGTTGTTATCGCTTTAAAAAGTGTTTATTTTCTGCTGCATCTCTTTAATTCTTGTGTATTACGCGATTTTTATAAGTGGGGGAGGAACAACCACTCTCTTCCTTTTTATGTTTTTGAGTAGCATCTTTACCAATTGTTTTATCTATAGGTAAACCTATTATAGTGTTTTTTTCCTATTTTATTGTTTGAGTTTACGATTTTTTTATGATACATAAAAAATATTTTAGACAAATGCGAAAATGGATTCTACTAATTAACATGACACATTTAAAATAACCGAAAAGTTAGTTAAATAGCTTCTATTTTGTGATAAAAAAAAAACAGGTAAAACCTACGCAATTACCTAACCATCTAAATAAAAACATCTGCCTTTAATATTTAAACAAAGCGTTAGTCAAACATGTTCTGAATAAATACTATTTCCTTAGAGGCCTCATTCCGCTATTTAAGAGTTGCTTCAATTGACTGAATGACAGAATGGCTTGCTTCATTGAGTAAAAGTTGAAGCTCAAGATTATGTTTTGCTTATTTTTTGCCATTTTTGCGATGATTGGATTTTTGCTGTCTTATCATTAATTGGCCATTACGATCATTCTCTTCGAAAGTTCAATGAGAATTTATTGTAGGCTTATCTGAATACGAACATTACGCACAATGACAAGTACACTGACTGATCACTGACATGCATTTAAAATAGCTGAATCGACCCTGTATGTGCCTTATCTAAGGCTAGATCATAGTTTATTGTAGCATACTAATATGATCAAATATACTACTCACTCAAATGTATTAGTCAGCAGTCTAAGGTACAAGATTCGAGCTTGAATAATGTTTTAAATAAATAGTTTTATTTTACTTTGATTTAATCTCTTGTGTTTAGATTATAATATTTTAGTAATGATAGTACTTATGCATTTAGGCTTTAACTGTCATAAAATAATGGCAAAAGAAAATTATCATTTTCAAGAAGTATTTTTTATTTAGATCGGGTTTGTTTATGCTAATGTAGTAAAGTAATTTTAAGACAGCTGATCATGTTTTTATTGATATTACTCATCGTACTTATCTAGTTTATTTCCAAAAATAAATAAATCGAAGGTTAATTTAAACTATTGCGCTCAAATAAAGTAGAAAGGCAAAACATTATTTTTCATCATTCAATAAAATAAACCAAAATTCACGCGACGTGTCATATCAGACACTAAATAGCTAAACAAAAAACAATCACACAAGAAAATACACTTCCGACCAAAATAAATGACACACTGAACGCAATAGTACTTTTTAGTCTCGAGATATACTATCAAAGACAGATAAAATAAATATTTGTGTTATATTCACGTTTCAAGTCACTTGTTCACAGTTTTAGTAAATAAATAAATAATTTTACACTATTCTTATTATTATTCTGTTAAACTGTGTTGTAACATGCGTTGTTTATACGCGACTGAAATGGCGCGCGCTTGCGAGAATTATATAACTAATTGTTGTACACTGGTGTGCAATTTTAGTGTAACAGCATTTTTAAATTGCAAGTTTTTGTTGTCTTGCCAATTATGAAGTAGATGGTAAAGTGTAATTAAATTATCGTGATGTTATTGTTTTATAATTGTTGGTTCG
This sequence comes from Autographa gamma, assembly GCA_905146925.1. Lineage (NCBI taxonomy): Eukaryota > Metazoa > Arthropoda > Insecta > Lepidoptera > Noctuidae > Autographa > Autographa gamma. The sequence goes on along the minus strand of LR989877.1, from coordinate 5,109,941 downwards.
AAGATGTCATAAAATTATGTTTTCTTTATGATGACAATAATTTATTTTTTTAGGAAAAATATGTATTTTGACAACTTTCATTAACGAAGTAAAAGTAAGTCGTTTTCAGTTTATTAAGGTACTGTTTAAAGGTTATTTATAAGGTGATCTAATGCGGTTAAGAACGTAGTTTTTTAATAATAATAAAATTGAATTGTTTAAGAAATCTAGAGCACCCATTGCCAACATATTGAACTTAGATTAAACACCGCAATATAAAGGTAATTCACGCTGGTCATAGGTAACATTAATAATGAAAATAAAATGCATAAAATTCTTAACCCATTTTTATGCACTACACTGTAACCAATATGAACTGTTTTGACCTTGATAGCTGGCAATCGAACAATTATTGACATGTATTGTGACGTCACGCGTTTAACATAATATATTATGTATATATTATGTATGTGTGTCTAATTGAGTATTTTGTTTGTAAAACTATGGCCTAAATATTAAGGGTTAAACCATCTTGGGTTTTGGTTCAAATCACTTTTGGTTGGTTTTTTTTTTGTAATTTGAATTTTTGATTTGAATTTCAATATACCTAATTGTTATACTGTTTCCTAATTTTAGTAAAGAACATCTCTCAGTCTGCCCGTGACCATGATACCTGCAAAGGTATCGAAACGTCGGGACTTAAAATATAAATATAAACCGCGAAAAAATCCGTAAAAAGTAGTTTTATTTCAATAAGAATATCTCTTCCTATGCTGTCAAACTGGATTATAAACTCTCTGTTAATTTATCCAAAACTGCTCAGTAATTTTTGCGTAAAAGACTAATAAACGGTATATATTTCTGTATACTCAAAAGAAAAAACGTCGTTTTTAAAATATTAGTTATATTTACTTTTTATAATTATCTACTTAGAAAGTACAACTTTAGTTAGATAGAGGAATAATTTTAAATATTATTTTTTTACTCTCTTGCATGATTTTTTATCCTCATGTCAACTTTTCCCCTAACATAGTAACTACATTATAACTATTCGACTTTTATAGTTCCATCTTTTTTGACGACCTCCGTGGTCGAGTGGCGTACGCACTGGTTTTCAAGGTGTCGCTAGCTCTGAGCTCCCGGGTTCGATCCCCGGACGGGGCAATGTAAAAAGTCACTTTTCTACATTGTCTCGGGTCTGGGTGTCTGTGGTACCTTCGTTGTTTCTGAATTCCTTAACACAAGTGCCTAATAGCTACTTACTTTGGGTTCAGAGCAATGTATGTGATGTTGTCTGCATTATATCTTACACATACATTTAAGCATAACCTCAATTCGTAATCCTTCTTATTACAATGTCGTGAAGGACGGAACATTTAACGCGAATTGAGATCAATTGATGATCTGCAACGAGTTTATACTAATCAAGACATTTATGCAGATTAGTGCCGATCTAAGGTGGATTAAAAGAGGCTATGCCGACGAAATAAAATAGTTCGTTTTACAAATATGGACAACATCACATACATTGATCTGATTCTTTTTTTTGTTTTGCTAGAGATCTTTGCATTTAGCCTGAGCGCAGGCTTTGACTGCTTCACCGGACTTTTGGCGAGGACCTTAAGGCCTCCAGCCAGAGCAATAGGAAACACTAACTACGTCAGCAACGTCCACTAAGGGCACCCCCTGCGGGGTTCGGACCTCGACTTAGTGCGTTGCTAACAATCTTAATAAAGCAAAACAGCAAGGGATGGCTGGATCTAAGTTTTTATTATTTAGGGACATATTTTTATTGCTAGTTTGGCCGGCTCGGGCCAGCTTGGTCTAGGGACGGGAGGATACATTGCTCTGAACCCTAAGTAAGTAAATAAAGCGATTATATTAAACCTTTATTTATTAACTTTCTGTTTAAAAACTAATCCTAATCATTTTGGCTAGTAAAGAACTTAAAATAATATATTTTCTTTATTTTTTCGTCAGGGGATCGAACTCGTAACCTTAGAGGTAACACCTTAAAAACCAATGTGTACGTTTCTAGAGCGGAGGTCGTCAAAAATTAAATTTTATTCCGCCTTAATTTTAATTTTTTTATGCTATAAGTACCTACAGGTACTTATAGCATAAAAAATTTAAAATTAAAAAATTACGTGTCTCATTTTGTTTTTGTTATCTTACTGATACTGGTGATATCTGACTAATTGGAATTGTTAAATTAACCTGTTGGTGGCCTGGCCTTAGGACTGGCCTGTGTGGACTCTAGGAGATACAATAAGTAAGTGTGACATACCTGTTCCTGCGTCAGTATGAGCTGCTCGCCCGGCCTCCGCGGCCTGGGACTGGACTCGGGGGTCTCGACGGGCGAGAACCACTTGACGGTGGACTCGGCGTAGTTGGACTGGCCTGTGTGGACTCTAGGAGATACAATAAGTAAGTGTGACATACCTGTTCCTGCGTCAGTATGAGCTGCTCGCCCGGCCTCCGCGGCCTGGGACTGGACTCGGGGGTCTCGACGGGCGAGAACCACTTGACGGTGGACTCGGCGTAGTTGGACTGGCCTGTGTGGACTCTAGGAGATACAATAAGTAAGTGTGACATACCTGTTCCTGCGTCAGTATGAGCTGCTCGCCCGGCCTCCGCGGCCTGGGACTGGACTCGGGGGTCTCGACGGGCGAGAACCACTTGACGGTGGACTCGGCGTAGTTGGACTGGCCAGTGGACCCGTGGGCCGCTAGGAGTGGAGTCCGCTCTGTTGTTCCAGTGTGGACTGGTAAACAAAAGTCAATGATAAAATCAACAAGATCATATTTGGGGGTAAACAGGCTGTTATCGAAAGGGTACATCTTTCTAAAAGGGATGAAGAGTACACCTGGTATAGAGTCAGTTTACAAAGTTTCAGCTTAGAATTAATTAATTAAATAATAGATATAGAAATGACACCGCACTATGACGGGAAACATCTCTTAACATTTAGCGTATTTCGCTGGGGTCTAGTTATAGGTGACGATGATTAAAATTGTCTGTGCTCATAGCAATTATCAATTTTTGAAACTTGACTATTGTTCATACCTGAGCTCACTGTTCATACTTCGTTAAGCGCACTACTTCTTATTTATACTTCAAGGTCGCTTTACTTTATATTAGTATGTATTTCATACATATACATTAAATTAATAACACCAAAAAACAACTTTTTCATTCAAATTTCCACTTCTAAAAAAATGGCATAACGGCGCATTTCGAACTCTGTAAGGTGCCTTTGTAAATGAGACAACTATAACTTTAAACCTGCTTAATTGGAAAACTGGATTATTGGAAATCCTCAATAATTGGTACATACGTCTTGGTCCCTTCAGATCCCAATTAAACAGGTTTCACTGTATATAAGTGCTGTCCTTTTGTAATCATTGTTGACGTTTAATAAGTGCTACTTTGTAGCTTAAGTTAAATTAATATTTTTTGATTTTGATTTTATAGAAGACTAGCTGTACCCCGCGGTTTCACCCGTGTTACCCGCAAACAGTGTAGCTTCCCAACAGTGAAAGAATTTTTCAAATCGGTCAAGTAGTTTCGGAGCCTATTCAATTCAAACAAACAATCAAATCGTTCCTCTTTATAATATTAGTATCGATGGATATCTACCATATTCTGACACATACCTATAGACTCGAGTATCTGCTTGGCCTGCAGCTCCTGCGGCAAGACCCGGAAGTCCAGGAACCAGGCCTCGCCCCAGGCCAGCGTGAACGACGTCAGGATCAGGAACACCTCGTACACCGGCTGCACTGCGTTTATCCACTGCGGAATATATCATAAATATAACATACATATGAAATAAACTATAGTAAATATAATTTTACCGGAATCCGCATAAATATGGCCAAATAAGTCTTTCAAAAAAAACTGACTTCAAAATAAGTCTTATATGGTTTTTTTATTTATCCCACTGTACATAACTGGACCACACAGAAAGCACCAGCTTTCAAAAAAAAAAAAAACATCTAAGTCCACTCCGCAATCTACAGTTCACAAAGTCAAAACTTCCGACGAAACAAACCTAAAAAAAACAATCGAATTGAATACGTCCTCGTTTTTTAAGTCGGTTAAAAAAACAACACTAACGGGCTCATTTGTATCTTCAAATAATACACAACATTGAAACATACTTATGTTTAATCGGTAAATCCGTTTGGTAGGAATAAGGTGACAAACACACTTACAAGAAGTTTGTAAATTATGTTTAAAAGACGCCTTTTTGTCTTTGGGCTTCACCTGCGTGACTTCCTGCCCGATTCCTATGTTTTTATAGTTTCTAACAACTCAAAGATTGTGCAAATCGGTTACTTCACATAAATTATAAATGGTGTAAGTAACCCAACTTCAAATATTTCACATACAATTTTATAAGATCCGAACTAAATATATTACGAATTTACGATGCTGAATACTTACATCAAATACGAATACTTTTGCTATTAAAAGCGCACACGTGCACCCCGTTGATAACTGTAACAAAAATAACATAATTAATTATTTATGTCCAATATTGGGATAGTAGATAAATAACATTATATTGTAGAGAGAAAATTTCATAATGTATGATGAGCTCCATAGTCGTCAAGTCAAACCGGTGTGTATGCCACTGCATACACATCGGTTTTCTAGGTGCCAGTTCTGTTGTCCCAAGTTTAATCCCCAGACGAGACAATGCACTAAAACAATTTTCTATATTGTCTGGGGTCTGGGTATTTCTAGAATATAAGCTGTTTCCGTAACACGCGTGCTTTAGCTACTTACTTTCTGTTCAGAACAATGTATGAGATGTTGACCACATTAACCTATTTGTACTATAGAATTTTAGCATATTGAAATATAGATGCTTCTCTATACACTTGTGCCAATATTATAAAAGTAATATCATGTTTCGAGATAAAACGGAGTGTTTTTAGACTAATTTTAGGCTTGATCATACCAGTGCTTACAGTTCATACTGTATAAAGCGCACTCTATAACTAGTATGTACTCTAAGTACACTTTTCTGTTGTAGGTACTTACAGCTATGATACTCCAGTTATTGATATAGAGAACAGCGTAGAACAGAAGGAGCACGACGAATCTACAGACTGCCACCATCACTATATCAAATAACGATGGCTTCTGTTGTAGGTACTTACAGCTATGATACTCCAGTTATTGATATAGAGAACAGCGTAGAACAGAAGGAGCACGACGAATCTACAGACTGCCACCATCACTATATCAAATAACGATGGCTTCTGTTGTAGGTACTTACAGCTATGATACTCCAGTTATTGATATAGAGAACAGCGTAGAACAGAAGGAGCACGACGAATCTACAGACTGCCACCATCACTATATCAAATAACGATGGCTTCTGTTGTAGGTACTTACAGCTATGATACTCCAGTTATTGATATAGAGAACAGCGTAGAACAGAAGGAGCACGACGAATCTACAGACTGCCACCATCACTATATCAAATAACGATGGCTTCTGTTGTAGGTACTTACAGCTATGATACTCCAGTTATTGATATAGAGAACAGCGTAGAACAGAAGCAGCACGACGAATCTACAGACTGCCACCATCACTATATCAAATAACGATGGCTTCTGTTGTAGGTACTTACAGCTATGATACTCCAGTTATTGATATAGAGAACAGCGTAGAACAGAAGGAGCACGACGAATCTACAGACTGCCACCATCACTATATCAAATAACGATGGCTTCTGTTGTAGGTACTTACAGCTATGATACTCCAGTTATTGATATAGAGAACAGCGTAGAACAGAAGGAGCACGACGAATCTACAGACTGCCACCATCACTATATCAAATAACGATGGCTTCTGTTGTAGGTACTTACAGCTATGATACTCCAGTTATTGATATAGAGAACAGCGTAGAACAGAAGGAGCACGACGAATCTACAGACTGCCACCATCACTATATCAAATAACGATGGCTTCTGTTGTAGGTACTCACAGCTATGATACTCCAGTTATTGATATAGAGAACAGCGTAGAACAGAAGGAGCACGACGAATCTACAGACTGCCACCATCACTATATCAAATAACGATGGCTTCTGTTGTAGGTACTTACAGCTATGATACTCCAGTTATTGATATAGAGAACAGCGTAGAACAGAAGGAGCACGACGAATCTACAGACTGCCACCATCACTATATCAAATAACGATGGCTTCTGTTGTAGGTACTTACAGCTATGATACTCCAGTTATTGATATAGAGAACAGCGTAGAACAGAAGGAGCACGACGAATCTACAGACTGCCACCATCACTATATCAAATAACGATGGCTTCTGTTGTAGGTACTTACAGCTATGATACTCCAGTTATTGATATAGAGAACAGCGTAGAACAGAAGGAGCACGACGAATCTACAGACTGCCACCATCACTATATCAAATAACGATGGCTTCTGTTGTAGGTACTTACAGCTATGATACTCCAGTTATTGATATAGAGAACAGCGTAGAACAGAAGGAGCACGACGAATCTACAGACTGCCACCATCACTATATCAAATAACGATGGCTTCTGTTGTAGGTACTTACAGCTATGATACTCCAGTTATTGATATAGAGAACAGCGTAGAACAGAAGGAGCACGACGAATCTACAGACTGCCACCATCACTATATCAAATAACGATGGCTTCTGTTGTAGGTACTTACAGCTATGATACTCCAGTTATTGATATAGAGAACAGCGTAGAACAGAAGCAGCACGACGAATCTACAGACTGCCACCATCACTATATCAAATAACGATGGCTTCTGTTGTAGCTACTTACAGCTATGATACTCCAGTTATTGATATAGAGAACAGCGTAGAACAGAAGCAGCACGACGAATCTACAGACTGCCACCATCACTATATCAAATAACGATGGCTTCTGTTGTAGGTACTTACAGCTATGATACTCCAGTTATTGATATAGAGAACAGCGTAGAACAGAAGGAGCACGACGAATCTACAGACTGCCACCATCACTATATCAAATAACGATGGCTTCTGTTGTAGGTACTTACAGCTATGATACTCCAGTTATTGATATAGAGAACAGCGTAGAACAGAAGGAGCACGACGAATCTACAGACTGCCACCATCACTATATCAAATAACGATGGCTTCTGTTGTAGGTACTTACAGCTATGATACTCCAGTTATTGATATAGAGAACAGCGTAGAACAGAAGGAGCACGACGAATCTACAGACTGCCACCATCACTATATCAAATAACGATGGCTTCTGTTGTAGGTACTTACAGCTATGATACTCCAGTTATTGATATAGAGAACAGCGTAGAACAGAAGCAGCACGACGAATCTACAGACTGCCACCATCACTATATCAAATAACGATGGCTTCTGTTGTAGGTACTTACAGCTATGATACTCCAGTTATTGATATAGAGAACAGCGTAGAACAGAAGGAGCACGACGAATCTACAGACTGCCACCATCACTATATCAAATAACGATGGCTTCTGTTGTAGGTACTTACAGCTATGATACTCCAGTTATTGATATAGAGAACAGCGTAGAACAGAAGGAGCACGACGAATCTACAGACTGCCACCATCACTATATCAAATAACGATGGCTTCTGTTGTAGGTACTTACAGCTATGATACTCCAGTTATTGATATAGAGAACAGCGTAGAACAGAAGGAGCACGACGAATCTACAGACTGCCACCATCACTATATCAAATAACGACGTTTTCACGTTATATTGTAGTATTTCTGTGTCCATAATCTGTCGGAGAGTTTCTCCACGCATCTGTAAGTAAAACATATAAAGTTGGTCGTTTTCGGTGCAGGGGTTTTGGAGGTAGGCAAAATGAAAGTTAATATAAATTATATTGTATTAAAAATAATAATATAAGAATCCAGCCTATAAACATCCCACTACTGGGCACAGGCCTCTTCCCATATAGAGAAGGCACGAGCATTGATCACCACGCTTACTCTCTGCGGGTAACGATTTCAGATGGCGATGAATTACATTATATTTGTCTCTTCAAAATATAAAATAGGTAAGTACTATTTTACTGTAAGCCACAAACCAACCAGATTTTACTTTGTGGCTCCAAACCTACCATTCAATTATCATTAGGATAAAGTATTTGACTAAATAGTGTACAAGTTGTAATGGAAACAAGGAAATGCGTATTCATAATTTAAATATCGCTTCTATAAATTAAAATACAGATCTTTCCTTAAGGAAATTAACATTCCCAAAACGAAATTAGCCAACCTACATGAATTTATCAGCAGCTGATAATAATACAAGTATGGAACGACATAAAATTTTGTTTCGTGAAATACAATTATTTACAAAAACTTGTTCATTTCTAAAGGCAGAAGCTGTATTTCAAACATAACCATTTTGCTTACACCCTGTTTATCCAAAAACAAGTTTTAATACTCATCACATAACATATGATCACGCCTATATAGGCGTGATCATATGTACACCTCTGTCTAACGGTCGGGGATATCCCCGAAGGGTTAGACAGAGGTGTACCAATGTAAACCTACAATTCGCCGGTATGTTTAGGTCCCATGTAATAGGGGGCGAGCCTATTGCCACTAATCGGGCAAACAAATCCAAACTACGACCTGCTACTGAGAATTTCATAGAAAAACCCAATAACACCTTGGTCGACTCGGGAATCGAACCCAAGACCTCTAAGCGTAGCTGTCAAGCTTAGAACCACTAGGCCAACGAGGCAGTAACACACTATATACACAAAAAATACTTTACCACAAAAAAAACTTACCATAACACATATCAACCACATGAGACTAGTGAATAACAGGTCAAAGGTGACGAACAGACAGAAGAACCTTCTCACTGTGGACATCTTGCCTTGAGGTCTGTGACCCGCCACTAGGTCATCTGACACTAGGTTTAAGGAGTGCGAGTGGGCTGGAAAGAAGAAAAAAATCTTATACAGGGTGTCCGGTAAAGAGTCCGACAAACTGTGGTGGCTGATACCTTAGGTCAGGCCCTATCAAATGAACTCAACATATGTTCGCCGAAAAGTTACAGGTTTCGAGTTACAATCGATTTTCGAAAATTTTAGAATTTTCTACCTTGCATCAGACTTTTCCATTTTTCTTGCTGATACATAGCTTTCGTAATACTTTTTGTGCATCAAATTAATCTTGAATAGTTACTCTATCCTTTGATAAGTCTCATATTTATCTAAAAGAAGAATATATTGGCGATAACGCCATTCGTTTTACAATTTTCACTTTCGGTTTTTCTTAGTGCTCAACTTTGAACTGCAGTGGTGAAAAATAAATGTATGTAGGATTTTTGTACAACAATCTTAAAAACTTGCTTGAATATTGGTGATTTTGGGCAGGTACAATACTTGCATATTTTCTTTACAAAATTTGACAAAATAAGCAGCTGAAGTATACCCGGGCCTATTTTTTGAAATATTACTAATGTAAATCTGAGTAAAAATGATACGTAACTTAACCATGATCGTCATTGCACGATTAAATGAGGTATTTTCTTCTCGCCATTAACTCTCTATGCCAGATAAAAACATGTTTTAGTGTAAAGTTACCTTAACCTTCAGTATTTTCTTACTAGATAAATCGATTTTATAACACCTTATTTTTCATGCAACAACACTGATATAGCTGGTTTTAGACGCCCAATTCATGAGCACTTAACGGGTTCCGTATCATTGTAAAAAATTTAAACGAGCATTTTTTTTTTATTTTTTCCAAATTGAAATTGACCACAATTATTTCGTGTCACTAGTTAATCGCTAGAAAAAAAAATAACTTATTTCACTGGACCATAACGATCCGCGTTAAGTTACGTCGCATTTCTACTCAGATTTACATTAGTAATATTTCAAAACATAGGCCCGGGTGTACTTCAGCAGCTTATTTTGTCAAATTTTGTAAAGAAAATATGCAAGTATTGTACCTGCCTAAAATCACCAATATTCAAGCAAGTTTTTACGATTGTTCTATAAAAATCCTACATACATTTATTTTTCACCACTGCAGTTCAAAGTTGAGCACTAAGAAAAACCGAAAGTGAAAATTGTAAAACAAATGGCGTTATCGCCACTATATTCTTCTTTTAGATAAATATGAGACTTATTAAAGGATAGAATAACTATTCAAGATTAATTTGATGCACAAAAAGTATTGCGAAAGCTATGTATCAGCAAGAAAAATGGAAAAGTCTGATGCAAGGTAGAAAATTCTAAAATTTTCGAAAATCGATTGTAACACGAAACCTGTAACTTTTCGGCGAACATATGTTGCGTTCATTAGATAGGGCCTGACCTAAGGTATCAGCCACCACAGTTTGTCGTATTATTTACCGGACACCCTGTATAACAAAAATAATCCCCTTACAGAACTTTCAAGGTACGACGAACGCGCACTGAACGAGTATTACACGAACAGCTCGAAAGCGTTCGGCAGACCTGGGGCCCGAGTCTGCTATAGACAATTGGGGGAGAGGGCGCTAGTCGCTAAGTAAACAGTTAGCTCCGTATTTTTTTTGTGTTAATAAATAGTAAAAACATCTATCCAAGTTACTTAATGGTTAAAAGTGAACCTTAGAACCTCAGTGACTAGTGAAAGTGTTATCTAATAAAAATATAAAGTCTAAATAGTATAAACAATAAAGTGCCAAAACCAGTGAACACAAGACCAAATAGAACTCATAATTTTAAAACTACCTGTTAATATAAACAAATTTGTATAAAGTGAACTATATTACCAACTAATGATTACATTTCAACTAAATAACAACTGTTATTTAATAGAACTAGAAGAAAAGTGCTTATAACAACAAAATAAAATCCGTTTTTTATTCAAAATTCAACAAATCACTGTAAACATATATAACAGTGACATCTAGATGACCTAAGTCAAAACGTCTATTCAATATAAAAACTACATAACAGCGCCATCTAACGCAAAACTTCTGTACCTACTCAAGTAAACCGATACACCGAAGAACTCATAGTTCCAAAAACCAACAGAGGGCGCTAATAGTAAAAATACGATTTATACCAACAGGGAGCACTAATAATTGTGTAAAAATGGCACCTGTTAAAATTTGTGCAGGATGTAAACAAAACTTAACTAATAAAGAAAATATTACCTGTGCAACATGTAAATGCAAATATGATTTGATATGCGCAAATATAAAAGACAGATTTCATTCTTTGAAACCAGCTGAGCTCAAGAAATGGGTATGTCAAGCCTGTCTCTGCAAAATACCCAAAACTGGAAACACAGATACTCCCATACATCTGAGTGGTCGAGTTACGCAAACGTCGCCGGGAGGAATAAATGTAACTACAAGAAAAAGAACAACTACAACTACTACTATGAACGACACACTAGACTCTGATGAGTTAACCTTTTTTGGAGATACCATATACACAGAAGAAAACATACTTAAAAATAATACACAAAAAGAACTAACCCTAGAAAACTTAAGTGAAATTATAATACTACGTTTAGAAGAAAATAACAAATCTATTATTACTAAGCTGCAAAATACTATTCAACTTGAAATAACAAAGACTCTAAAAGAACTGAAAGAAAATATGTATACAGAAATAAAACAACTATTCAAACAGAATGAAGACAGAAAATTCGACATACTCAATATTAATAATAAGATAGAGAACTTACATCTAGAAAATGAAAATTTAAAAAAGGAAATAGAAAACTTAAAAAATAAAGCGAAAAATTCAGAAAATTACTCTATTGAAACTAACAACAACAATAAGAAAATAGTACTGTATGGTCTTACAGAATACCGTATGGAAACTGAATACGACTTACATAACAGGCTCGTTGAAATATTTCAAGATATCCAAAATGTAGATCTGTCGGGCTATATAGAAAGTATCCATAGAATAGGAAGAAAGAATATAAAGAATCGGCCATTAGTAATTGAATTATTAAGCAAGCGGATGACTAGACTTATAACAGAAAACAGCTTCTGCTTTAAAGGAACAAACTTATATATATCAGAATATTTGGACGAAAAAGCACGAAAGGAAAGAACTGCTCTACGTGAAGAGATGATAAAAGCTCGGAATAATGGACATCACGCCATAATACGCAATAACAAACTGTTCATAGATGGTAAATTATCAACTCTCACACAACAAACTAACCAGCTACCTTCTAACGTAACGCAAATAGAGCAGGCAGTAACGTGCAGCTACCCTGACCAAGAATGTAGAGACAGAAAGAATTCGACGAGTAATTCCTTTCGTACACCACAACACCCAACCATTTAAAGTCATGTTCCAAAACTTCCAAAGTCTGTACAACAAACAACACACTCTAGAGGCCTTTATTCAAGAAACCAAAAATAATTTCAATGCAATATGTATAGTTGAGTCCTGGTTAACACAAGACAAACTAGAAATTATGCAATTTAGCGGATATAACATTGTCACATCTTATTGTCGAAAAACTCGAGTAGGCGGCGGTGTATGTATTATGTTGCAAGATCATACTGAATATGTACAAAGAGATGATATCACTGATATGTCTATTGAGTATGTTTTAGAAATATGTGCAATTCAGCTGCCTGTAGAAAACATATTATTAATAACGATGTATTGGAATAGAAGAGAGGAAGAATTATTTAATAGTCAAATTAAAAAGATATTAAACTATGTGAATAAAAAATATTTTAAGTGCAATATAATCATAGGTGGTGATTTTAATATAAATATCTTTGAAAATAATCATAAAACCAATGAATTTATAGATCTCATGCTAGAATATAAGCTTACACAACACATAAAAGATCCTACACGTATAACACCATCCACATCCACATGTATAGACCTAATCTTTACTAATTTTAACAATAGGACATTATATACTACTGTTGAAGAATTTGGATTTTCGGATCACAACGCCACAACACTACAAGTGACCTTACCTCAAAAAAATAAACTTACTAAATGGTATGTCAAGAAAAGAATATATAATGATATTAATATACAACAATTCAAAAATAATTTACAGTCACAAAATTGGCACAATATAATAAAAAAGGATAAGAGTATAAATGAGAACTATAATGCATTTAATATCTATCTAATAAACACACTTAATAATTTCATGCCTATTCGTAAAATAAAAATAAAAAATAAATATAAAAAATATTGGCTAACAACAGGCATTAAAACTTCTTGTAAAAATAAAAGATTGCTTAAAATATTGACATTAAAAATAAAAAATCCTATTCTTAATAATTATTATAAAAAATATGAAAAAACTCTAAAAAGACTTGTTATAAAGTCTAAAAAAATACATTATATAAATAAAATGAAAAATTCTGAAAATAAGATAAAAACTATGTGGAGCATAATAAATGAACGTACAAATAAAAAACAAAAAAGTGAAAAGCACAATATAGAACTAAAAATAAATAATACTGAAATATCAAATCCAAAACTAATCGCAAACACCTTCAACACTTTCTTTGCGGATGTAGGCCAAAATAAAAAACTAGGAGAAACCTTACGCAATAGCACCTGTGTCCTTCAGTCCACGGAAAATACAATGTTCCTTCGACCGGTAGAACCTCAAGAAGTGTATAACTTAATAAGAAGCCTAAAAAGTAAAAAGAGTTGCGGTATTGACGAACTGCCACCTCTTTTAATTAGACAGTGTGCAAAAGAACTAACCCTGCCTTTCTACCTACTAATAAATCAATCTTTTGAAGATGGGACCTTCCCTGACTTGTTAAAAAAAGCAATTATTAAACCTATTCATAAAAAAAATTCAAAAACAGATCCGAACAACTACCGACCAATAGCTCTCTTACCAACAGCATCTAAAATATTCGAAAAAGCAATGTGCAATAGAGTTTATTCGTTTTGTGAAAAATATAAAATATTTAATGAATCCCAAAACGGGTTTAGGAAAAATAGGTCAACTACATTAGCCGTCTATAAATATATGCAAGAGGTCCTTAATACCATAAATAACAACGAATACGCAATCGGCATATTGTTAGATATGACGAAAGCATACGATAGAGTGCAATACAACATACTATTAGATAAATTATATAGAATAGGGATACGCGGAAAGGCACATGAGTGGTTTAAATCTTACTTAAATAATAGAGAACATCAAGTTGAAATAGAATTCTTTAATAATAATAGCAAAGAAATACAAAATATTCGTTCTGATGTAGAAATCATCAATACGTCTATACCACAGGGTAGTGTCATAGGGTGCCTACTATTTCTTGTTTATATTAACGACCTTCCAAAGGTTTTTCAGGAACATTGTGTGTTGTTTGCCGATGACATTTCCCTCTTATTTAGCTGTAAAAATAACATAAACTTAAATGAAAAATTAGAAAATCTATTAAATAAAACAACAGTCTGGATGAATAAACACAACTTAGAAATTAACTACACAAAAACTAAACTAATGACATTCCACCCACCACAAAAATCCCCACTCACTTTTAACTTTGTATATAAAAACTCAAAAATAGAAACGGTTCAAGAATTCACTCTGCTTGGCTTAAATATAGATACCCACGTTAACTGGAAATCCCACATACAGAAAATTAAAAGTAAGTTATCAAAATTCTCGTATGCTCTCCGAGAAACAATAAAGACCACTAATTTAGAAACCGCGCTTACAACATATTATGCTTATGCCTCCGCATGGCTAAATTACGGTGTCACTCTATGGGGAAACAGCACAGACGCCCCGACTATGTTTACTCTGCAAAAGAAACTAATAAGAATCTTAGTTAACATTAAGAATACTGAAACATGTAAGCCTCATTTCCAGCAGCTTAAGATATTAACCCTCCCCAGCATATACATACTAGAAACTTGTAAATTCGTAAGAAAACATAAAGATTTTTACACAAAAAGAGAAGAAATACAAACTAGATATGCCCTAAGGCATAAAAACAGATTAAACCTACCTAGCTCAAAAATGAAAATGCATTCAACTAGTCCATATGTTATGTCTATAAAAATATATAATAAGCTACCAGAAGATATTAAAAGCGTAGATAAAGATAATATATTCATAAATAAATTAAAGAAATTATTACTACAAAAAAGCTATTACCACATAAATGAATATTTAAATGATACTTTTTAATAATCCTATCATCAATTTATGATTATAATACATAAAGATAATAATAATGCCTACCTAATTTAATAAATTAATAAATAAATGCCAAGAATAATAAGTTATTAAACCCAGCAAATATCATCTGCTACATACAGTATATGCTATAATAAATAAATAAATGCTATAATAATAAATAATTACTTATCTCTATGGGAAACTACATAAACTTTTATTTCCTATTGAATATTCTACATTATAATTATAGGTTAAAAATTTATATCCTGTATATGTATATTATGGATATACACAAGTATATACTTACATATATCTTTAAATAAATTCAAAAACAATACTTACACTAAATTAAATAAGAATACCCTACAAATATAATAATATCACTTAAACATGTATACTTACTGGCATAACCATACCATTGTTCTTCCTCTCTCCTAAATTTTGCGTGCCCAACAGGGTCCACGATGTACTATATATATATTTTTTACTTACCACCTACTAACCATTGTGGAAAGCAAATAAAAGTTTTGAGTTTGAGTTTGAGTTATTGTTTGAATCGTCTGAGTGGGTGGCGTTAGTAGGTCCATTTGAGGATTATAACGTAGGTAAAACGTCATTTTAACGTCAAAATTGGCCATTGGGACGGCCAATTTTGACGTTCTGACATTTAGTAGAATGCTAATTATCCTAAAATGGACTTACTAACGCCACCCACTCAGACGATTCAAACAATTGTCAATAGCAGACTCGGGCCCCTGTAGTGCTATTCTACAACATTATTTTCATATCTCGACAGCGGAATCCGCGGTGAGATGTCAAATACGTATTCTCAAATTTGAATTCTAAGTCAAGGCCAATTAGGTTCACTTCTGAAATGAGTCTTATTGTCACTCAGGTGAAGCTCGATACCGAAATTATTTACAGAATAGACATACAGATCTGACGAACGCCCACCGAACGAGCATTACACGAACAGCTCGCGAGCGTGCGGCAGATTTGGACGCACCCTTAGCTATTCACGTATGTTATAATATTAAATATTCTACTCTACACTCTGTGTATTTTTTGGCACTAAAGATTTATTAAAAATTAAAACGAATATAAGGTGTAAAAATAACAATCACATAGTGTACGGGCTTCGTACAAAAACAAAAGGTATATTCCAATTTACAAAGTAGACATTTTACATATCACTTCAGAAATATTTCATCCAAGCATAATGTAAGATATCATGGCTTGAGGTATAATGCCGCCAAGAGTGAAGTTATAGTTTTTAAAGCTCACAATACTCCTAAACCTGACAACATTCCACCTGTAAAACTTCAAGGAATTCCGTTACAGTTCGGCACTCAATTCAAATACCTCGGTCATGTGGTCACGGATGGTCTCACGGATGACAAGGATATTGATAGGGAACGTAGGGCGTTGGCGGTGAGGTGTAATATGCTGGCTCGCAGGTTTGCAGGCTGTACTAGGGAAGTTAAATTAACCCTTTTTAGAGCGTATTGCCAGTCATTTTACACCTGCAGCCTGTGGGCCAGGTATACACAGAAGGCTTACCACGCGCTACGCATTCAATACAACAATGCGTTTAGGATGCTATTGGGACTGCCCCGATTTTGCAGCGCATCTAATATGTTCGCAGAGGCGAGGCTAGATGACTTTCACGCCATCATGCGCAAGCGAGCGGCGTCTATACTACGGCGAGTCCGAGGTAGTTCGAATGGTATCTTAAGCACGCTTGCAGCCAAAATTGATAGTCCCTTTCTTAGGCTCTGGGTGAGAAGACATGTAAATACAGGTGTGCATGTCACGAATTAGTGGTATTTAATAATTATAATTTCAAGTTAGATAAGCTCTACTAACAATAGGCTAAGAATTTACTAACACTATGGATGTACTATGTTATCCGAAATAAAGAGTTATTATTATATTATTATTATTATAATTCGTGTTATTTCAATTTGGAACTAAGGTGAAAAAAGAGAAATATACCAAACATACCAAAACGCGAACAATAATTGCTGGTAAAGGATATTTTTAGATTTTTCCTAGTTAAAGCACACGAAATATTTGTACACACACTAGGGAATCACTTAGTCACTCAACTTGTGTTAACTTCGTGTACATTTTGGCATAATGTATGTTGAACTTAAAACTGGACTTTTTTGCACATATAAGGTACTAATTATTGTTATTTAAAGCCTGAACTATCCCACTGCAGGGCAATGGCCTCCCTTTCCTCCTTCCACAGGTCTCTATTGTTTGCTATCTGTTGCCACTCCTTCCCGTATTTGTCCAGTTCATCCCTCCCTCTCCGCCTGGGTCTTCCACGCGGCCTTCGTCTATTAGGAACCCAACTTGTAGAGGTATTAAATAGTTTGTTAATATATTGTACTCACTCAGCGTCCTGTGGTGCGGGCTGACGCTGCTGAGAAGCGACTCCGCCGCCTCCCTCACGCGCGGGTGCGACATGGCGACCCCTGGAACCATTAGTTAATTGTTATTGTTGTTTACTAACTCATTATGTTGTTTACTTACTTAATAAGAGGTGTAAGCTAAACAGTTGGACATATTTGGGTGAGATAAATGATTGAAGAAACAGTTAATACCTTCGTGGTAGGCAAAAAAGAAAAGACTAATGCTTAAACTGTTAAAAATTATTGTTCTGGCAAAAGGAGCTCTGGAGTTATAAGTAAATATAAATATATAAATACTTTATTAATACACAATTAAAACTAATATAAGAACAAACTCTAACTATACTAAAATTAAAACTTACATAAATAAAAACTAAACAGCGTCAAAGAACTCATCGTCATCCTTGTCAATGGCGGGGAAAGTGCCCAGAAGGCTGGCTGCATTGCCACGTTGAATGGCTATGCCAATATATAAATAGATATGGACAACATTACATTCACTGCTTTCCAAGTAGCTAAAATACTTGTGTTATGGAATCAGAGATAACAAAAGTACCACAAACACCCCAACCAAAGACCATATAAAAAAGGGGTGTTCTACATTGGTGCAAGCGGGAATTGAAGCCAGGATCTCAAAACTAGTGGCACCATGTAAACCGGTGTGCGCAAAAAACCAAAGAGGTTGACAACTAAGACCTGAGCAGAGCAAAATTTTTAAATCAAAAATGCTAGCCTATATTTAAGATTATGAACATAGCAAAAGAATATTACGTGCAATAAACCTAAACATTTAATAAAGACACTAATTCTTTTACAAATTTCATTGACAAGACAACAAACAAAATATATTACCACTGACTCATAACTACATTCTTTGTATCCACTTGTAATCAGACTCTGATTATAATGTGTATATTTAAAAACATGATAATGTCAAACAGATGTGACAATGATGAATAAATTTAGAATTTATATAAAATAGTTTGAGAATGTCAATGTTAACAGTTAATTTATTAGTGATTGTTAATTAAGTGTTTAGGAACAATAAGTGGCATGTGTTATTCTTAGTTGAAAATGGTATATGCAGTTTACCTGATAATAAGAGCTATTGTTGTATTAAAATCTCCAATTATGCAAGCAATGTTGATATTACAAGTTTATTTATGTATTTTTATTTAATAATTTATGTACACACAACACATTAACAGATAATATTTAAAAATTATGTGCAAAGGTACTACTTATTTCTTAAGAAATTTCTGCCAGCAGACCCGCGAAAGGAGTCAAATGTTTGGAAAATAAATAAATAGACTTCAAAATCTTCCCAATTTCTTTTATAATAAAAATAAGTAGTTTATCTGGCATATTTAACTAGCAGTAAACTAATGCACAAGTATACATTTTATATTTATACTAATCATACATTCCGGGCATTAAATAAAAGTGTAGTAAGTGCCTATATAGCAAATTATTATTATGAATGAAAGGAAAACTACAATAATATCAATTAGAACAGGAAGAAGTGGTATTAATATTAATAATTGTAATAAACAGGCAAAAGTCACATACTTTTTAAGGAATTTACTTCATAATGAGTAACCTAAATTTTTCGCAAAGTCATGTGTCCCAAAACCTTGAACGATGAATGAACGGTCAATGAAATAAATGGCGAAATGATGAAGGTATGATAAATAATTTGGAATTAATAAATTATAGACGATTGGTGCCAACATAACCCTATTTCTAATTATCAGCTGTCCATCCCATTGACATACTATATAGCTAGACTGCTACTATCGCTAGGTTCCCTGTGCCAAGCGAGAGCAGTTTTAAGTCTGAACCTAGTACATTTTGTTTTTCTTTTAAGTTTATTTTTATGCAGCGAGAAACTTATATAAGAAAATATCTATGTTTTTGACATTGTTAGGATAATATTAGTGTTTTTTCATACATAATTCACGACAACACTTGTTCACACTAGTGCTTACGGTTTAAACTCTGATAGGCTCACTCTATAGTTTCATATGTATACTCTAAGGTCCAGTCATTTGTAAGCCTATCATTGGGCTTTATCACATAAATAATATGTAGTTGAAAACATAGTGTGTATTCCTGTTGCCGCTAGAATAACATACAATAGAAAATCCTTCTATATGAGTTCTACTCACTCTTGACTAGTTTTTATTTTAACTGTAGCTCTAATAGGCTTATTATAATAGGATTTTATTGTTCTAAATATGTTCAGTTTACTATGTTAGTATGTTAATGGATTCTTTATGAGTAGTGAATGAGTTCAGATGTTATTCATGATGACAATAAAAGGGTGAAAATTACAACTTATTTCAATTATAATACAGGAATTGGTTAAATATGTTTACAAATTGATAAGATAATGTGTGGGGTATACATTTATAGACATATGCTTTGATTGATTGAAATGTTTAATAATAAAACTGATAATATTATGTAGGCCAGCAAAATAGGGTGCAACTAACAGATAATGTATTAAATTGAATTAACACTGCTTTCTTGACGTAACAGATGGTCAGATCGATCGATTTACGTAAAGGTTTCATTACGCAAAAACAACATAAAATGTTTTTTGACCTTCAAAAGATAAATTAAATGAACCATCAAATTTACCCTTAAAACTTAACTTATTTTAACTTTATAAACCTAACAAAGGTCTCGAATAAGAATCTAGGAAATGCGTGTGTGACATTCAATTAATGCTAATTTAAAAAAACGTAATAAAACAAAGACTTACTTGTTTTGTTATAACAACAACACTAAAATACTTAAATTACGAAATGCATATCTCGCTGGGCGTTGACATAAATGCAGCTGTCACTAAGATGATATAATCTAAGCTACATCTCGTTTTATAGATATACCAATTAGAAATTGTTATCAAACAGTCCAGTTGTTATCAAATTAACACAATAGATGAAAATAAATCTCAGTTCAAGTGTTGAACAATCTGGGGTGCGTTCCACATCTGCAGACAACAGGATAGCAAATAGAATTAAGCTTTGGAGGGACCAGAAAGGCAATATACTAATGCTGTAAATAATATTTGGATGGAATTGGAACGCGACATGTTGACGCATAGTTTGACAAGAGCTTCCCTGCGTTCCGTTTCACAAGTAAACGATAACTAAATAACTGTTTATCATAATAAGCAAGACGAAACTATTTTTTAAACTCATTGACTAAAACTTATAAGTATTAAATTGTATTTTTTATATATTGCCACAATTTAAACATAGTTTATTTTATTTTATAAGCTCTCGCATGTATCATGGCGGCCCAAGTATAATGAAATTTAACGAATCGTGTTAGACGGAAGTTTGATAATTTACAACCGAAAAGGTGTTTAATTGTATTTTCAGTGTGTCAGCTACTGAATAATAAAACTGCAATACACCCACGGAATAAAAGTGATGATTCATATCCATTTGTCCATAAAAATCGTAGTCAGCAAGACATTCATCTCAGGATAGCTTGAATGTGCTGAATTGATGATTTTATGGTAGGTATATACTGAACTAGCAAAATACATATTGCTTGTTACTATGTATTTTGATAAGGCAGCAAATAGCAATGCTTTGACGGATATTCGAGGAATTTAAAACCATGTCATAGCAACGTTCTTTATTTAGCCTTTGTTTAGAACTCGCCTTTGCCCGCGGGTCCACTCGTGGATGCCAGTTATCGCAGCAAATATTAGCTCATGACCTCTCTTGGAATCCAAGCTTGTAATATAACAAGTTTTATCAAAATCGGTTCAGTGGTTTAACAGTGATAGCGAAACAGACAAGCAGACCGATTTACTTTCGTACTTAGAGTGTAAGTACCCGGTAGGTAGTTGGTTTAGGGAATAATCTATAAGGTAAGGTGAGTAAACAACAAGAATCTTAATATAAGTTACATTTTTATTAAAATCTTACAACAATCTCGTATAAAATACAATCAATTTTAAATTCAAACCTGCTTTGGTATTTCGAAACTTTAGTAAGTATAACATAGCATAAAAATAATTTATTGTCTTTGAATTACCTAGTCAATTCTTACATTAGTATAAACTATAATAACTTAGCAGAAAACTATAAATAATAATTAAATTAATCATCGTAGTGGAATGACTCTTTTAATTTTTTTTTAAGTGTAGGAATTTCCATTCTTACAAATAAAAAATTACATGACATTGATTAGTATATGAAAAAATAGGTAAATACCTATTTATTACACCTAACTGTACGTTCCTATAAATGAAATGCCTAAAACGCCTTATGTGAGTGACAAAAACTAAGAAGTATATAATTCAGTAAATTATCTTGTGCTTAGTCAGAAAGGTATTAAACATCAATAAATTACAACAAACATATTTTATATAATATTGAAATAAATCTATTTTTACTGCTTTTCTTGCGGCTTATTGCTTACACTTCCGACGTTTCGATTCCTTTTGCGGTTTACCGTGACATGTAGCAATTATTTTGCACAATACAAAATGTAAAAAAATAAATCTCAATTTAAAAAAAAAAATAACTGTATTGTTTTATTTAAAATATGGGACCCCTCAGAGGCCACCTATCTGTGAAAAAAATAAAATGAAACAGAATAAAACAAAAAAAAATTGTTACAGACTTCAAGAGAAAAGTTTATAGTACAGAAAAGACCGAAGCCAGGGCAGGTAGCTTGTATGGTATAAAATGATCTACAGCTGCCGTATATCACATAAAATACAAATAAAGTTGAGAGCCTCTGCTTTTTGAAGTGAGTTGAAAAGGCATCTAAACGTCAGAAACAACAAATCGCAAAAAAATCCTTGTAAAAACAGCTCCATTTCAATATAAAACATTTAAACCTCAAAATATCAATACCATCGAGTGGTTCCCACCCTATTATCGGGCGGGTCTTTAACACAGCAATAAGACGCTAAAACTCCTATAGAGGCCAGGCACAATGACAGAATACTGACACCGCAAATGGCGCCAGAAGTTATGTCATTCAATGGCGTGCCCGGAAGCGGCTCCACAGATAATAGAATTAGTAGACCGAAGGCGCTCAGCAAGGAGAATGATGATAGGACGATGTAGCCTGAAAGAGATAATCGTGTGGTTAATTAGTATGTACGAGAACAATCTAGAATTATGTAAAAATATATTCTTTTAAATCTTTGGAAAAATACATCAATAACGGTCCATCCATTTAGGTGCTACGAACACACAGACCGACAGACTGACATGTCATAATTATAAGACCTCTCTTTTTGCATCGGTGGTAAAAAAGTACATACATGATACGGTCTAATGGATATATTATTTTAACGCTTTTTAGAAGTCGGTTAAACAGAGTACCTGTCACAAGTTTTACATTTGTCGGTCAGTATCATAGATGTATCCAAAGAGTAAAGTAATATGATGTATCTATCTGTCACCGGAAAATAATAAGAACCGTAAGTTTATAATTTTCCTAGGAAATTTATAAACTTCCGTAGGATTCTAAACGAGAGATAAAATGTATTATTTTACGCTCACATTTTCGTCAAATGATAAACTTAGTTATAGCACCGTAGCTCTCAAATAAAAGGACTTTTTTGATGCGGTTTTTATTTTTGTTCTCTTATTTAAATAAGACAATATTTTTTATTATAGTTTGAAAATTATCAGCTCATTTTTAATCTAATAATGTTTCAAAGTCCTAAAGTTTTATACAAGTATAGCTACAAAAAGTTATGTAAATCTTACCTGAGATGTAATTCCTATTGGGCAGTAGATGCTGCCTCCGGACCCTGAACCCTAGCAGACCCAGCAGGAAGCAGGTGAACCCTGACAGGACTCCAAAGTCTAGGTAGTACCGTCTGCCAACCTGTAACCAGATAACACCAGATTTAATTTATTAAAGAGGCAAGGGCTGATAGAATAAAAAAAAACAAGTTCCTATGTCAACAGAATTGATATACACCGCCACAATCGTTTTTTTTTTTAATTTCTTAGAAATCTCAAACTCTACGTCGAACTTTCTGTCTATCAAGAATCAGGTAATTAGGCATGATGCATGTAGTTAATGTCACAAATAAGGAATACAACCAACATTATGAAAAATACGTTAAAAGTAGAATTTATTAACTGACATCCATGTACGAGAAAACCAATGAGAAAACGCAGTTTGAATTTGATACACACAGGTTTTTTATTTTGTTATTCAGAGTTACAATTTGTACTTTATTCTTCAACATAATATATATAATGTATATAATAATATGTAGTATTAACGAAGACGAGTAAATAACTATATGTCATACTCAGTGGCTTATTTATTATAGAACAGTTAGGTTTGTTTTTCAGCATGAACGAGACCTACGGTTCGCGAGTCAGACTTGCACTGATCGTAGTTAGTTTTATTAAAATAGGTTTTATACCTATAGATACTTACAGCATACATCATATAGAAGCTAAGTCCAGCAGTGAGACCACCACACATGGTGAGCATCACAGCGGCTATGGTGAGCGAGGCAGCCGCTCCTGAGATCGTCTTCAGGCTGGAGAAGGACTTGTAAGTGTCTTCCGAGTAGACTGACGGTGGGGCTGCTACCCTGTGGAGGAAAGGTTACTTAAGTACCAACAGGTTTTATGTACCATAGTACCAATGTAGTACTCATGTAGACTATTAGCTACGATTTTAGGTAACCCTGTTTGCATGGATTTGATTGGCCTGGGTCTCGATTCAGTGTTGCTTGAATTAACCGAATAACCTGCTTCATTTGGTCGTTTTTACATAATTGGCATTCTGCTAACTGTCATTAGGATCATTTATCATTTATTCAGTACGATCATTCTCCCAATGTGAGTTTTCAAAGTATTCTAATTGAATGGCCATTTATCAAAGCCCTGGGCCTCAATTCAGCTTTAAATAGCTAAATCGAGGCCCAGAGCTTGTTGCAGAGTTGCTTTAATTGAGCAAATTCTTCATTTTGACAATTTTACGATAATAACCGTCAACTGGTCATACCGATCATTCTCCTCGAGAGACATGCCTTTAAAATAGCTGAATCGAAGCCCTGTCCTTTATACAATATAATACATATAATATAATTTAATAGTTACAGTACGTCTACCATGAGTTGTCATCGAAAACATACTCGCTAGCGTTAAACTCGCTAGCGTACTAACGTGAATCGAATAGATTTCGATAGTGGTTGCACCATGAGATTTACGGAGTCTTACGCAGACGCTAAGGTAAGCTCGATAGATAGTGTCGTCTAGCTAACTTCACTCTACTCGATGAATACTTTCGTCTATGATTCACTACTTATGTTTTGTTTCTTTCTTTCTCACTAATAAGAAGAGAGAACGGCTCGTAAGCTCAAAATGTAGTGTTATCGCTATGCTAAAAGTGTTATGACAGTCAATATCACAAAATAAACCGAAGAAATAGAAAAGTTGGCTGTTAGTGGGCTACTTAAGGTATTTAGTGGTTTTTGATTTTTTATTCCTAATAAAATGTCACTGGTCTATTCAATATGATATTTTATTTGTTTACGTTGGGACACAGAGCTGCGTTGTATGTTTTGAAAGTATAAAATAGATTATTTGGATTATGTAATACAATGAGGACCGGTGTCACACAGTTTTAATTGTTGGTGGAGTTCATAGAAAGGTTAAGTTACAAAATTCCCAAATAGTTGCCCCTCAACTCAACGCATGTAGATATCCAAGCCACTTGAAACTTTGATAGTGTAATAAGTCAGCTAAGTTTAAGTGTTTAAAATCATTTGAGACATGAGGAATGAAACAAATAAAAAAAAATGGTAATGAATATGATTTGACTAAATTTAATTTAAAGACACAGCTTGCTTGTACTTAAAATAGATATAATATAATGTAGGTAAAATGTCTAAAACATATCATATCGTAGGTATACGAAATGCATGAATTCTCATTTTGGCATGAAATTCACGTTGTTTACGTCGTTAGTCTATAAATTCAGCGGCCACTAACATATTCCATGCTAAGTAAGTTCTTACAGAAATTATTTTGACTTTATTAAACTCAAAAACGCATTTAATTTAAATGTAAACATACGTTTCACTCGTCAAAATGCTAGTGAGCTACGAAACTACTATCGTAAGCGTAAGATTCGATAGGTTGTGTCGAATTGGCGACTCATGGTACGGTTTTGTATGGTGACAGCTAAAAAACGTTAGAGACTATCGAATAGATTACGTTAGGTTTTTAACCTATCGAAATCTATAGTGCTCATGGTACGAATTTTAATTCTTTCCGTGACCGCTAGGGGCGCTATACAATCTTTCATACAAATAATTTACGGAGACGCTAGCGAGTTTTGGCTGCGTAAACTCATGGTAGAGGTACTGAGCACATATTAAGCTGCACAAAGATTGTTATTACGTTCTTGCATAGGTATTTTCCATAAAGCATTGTTTTCTTCATGATTGCGTAATGATACTAAGTAGTTAAAATAGTAGCACTTCAATGTTATCATATAGGATTCAAAGAAATTGTCTAGTTTCAATTAGCACCCAAAACTTAGAGATTATTTCCTATCACTTTCATTTTGTGCCAAAAGACGTTATTTTTCCAAGAATTGCACGTTTCTGCTGAACTATTAAATAAAGTCAACCGTTACAGAAACCCGCTCGACACGTGTGGGGCAGCTGCATGAAGTTTATACACCTTAACCTTATCTGAATACAATAAAAAATCTTGTTTATCTGACTGCAAAGTTTAGCGCCAAAACTGCTAAGCAAATTTTGATGTTTGAACGTGAATTGCCGGTAATTTCTGTGGTTTCGTAAATCACATTATTCCTAAAACTGATGATTATTGAATTTTATTATAATATTATTAATTCTATTTAAGTAAGTAAGTAGACTGCCTCGTTGGCCTAGTGGTGCTTAGCGCGACTGCTACGCTAGAGGTCTTGGGTTCGATTCCCGAGTCGACCAAGGTGTTATTGGGTTTTTCTATGATTTAATTCCCAGTAGCTGGTCGGAGTTTGGATTTGTGCCCGGTTAGTGGCAATAGGCTCGCCCACTATTACATGGGACCTAAACATATCGGCAAACTGTGGGTTTACATTGGTACACCTCTGCCTACCCCTTCGGGGATACAGGCGTGATGATATGTTGTCTATTTAAGTACATATTGACAAGGATGACGATGAGTTCTTTGAGGCCGTTTAGTTTTTATTTATGTAAGTTTTAATTTTAGTTTAGTTAGAGTTTGTTCTTATATTAGATTTAATTGTGTATTAATAAATTAAACTCAGTACATATTTAAATGTTAGTTAATTTAGTGCGCAATAGTATAAGGTTACTGTTGGACCAACTTTTATAAAATGTTTAGATACTTAGGTAATTCGTTTATAGGATTATACATTGAGGTGATAAATTGTTCCGTAGATGTTATTAGAAATTACTGATAGTTAGTTAGAATATGTTTATGTACTATATTGACAAAATAGGTGTCTACCCAAAAATAAATAATTAGAAAATAAAACATCATGAAATTATCATATTGCATAAGATTTCTAAGAACACTCAGGAACACTAACTTGCTCGTAGTAAATCCAAGTAGAAAAAAAAAGAAAACCTTTACATACCTTGGAATAATAACAGCAGTAGTCTTATCCTTCCGCTGACTCTCTCTCCTCCTATCATAATCCCTTCTTTCTCTACTCATCTCTCTCTCCAACTCAAAACTCCTTTCTCTCCCCTTATCTCTGAAGCTTGTCACAAACACATCGTGTCTGTCAAACCCTGGGAGTTCTATCTCTGGGGGTCCATAATTTAATTTCTGCTGAGCTTTAGGAGAAATCGGTGAAGTTGGAACGCTAGTCCTTGATGTCAGATTAGCACAGGATTTTGAAGGAGTTACCCCTTGAGTTGGGGTACTTGATACAAACTTCCTCGGAGTTTCAGAGTATTTGTTCTCTATAGATTTGTTCGGCGTCATCCTCACTGAAGGCTGACTGGCGTAACTCTTCAATTTACGAGGAGTTGAGAGCAATTCGTGGAGTTTTTGAGTAGCTATCAAATGTTTTTTCGACATGATCGGAGAAGTGAAGGTAACGTTGCATTTTCTCGGTTCGTCTTCCTCTGAAGGCACTATAGCGTATCTAAGCGTTTTTCCGTTTACTGTCTTTACAATTTCAGTTGGTATTTCTTTTAATTCATTATCGTCTGGTCCATCAACATTATATTCGTCTATTTCTTCTTCTTTAGCTTGTACTATCCGTTTCTTTGTTGGCGAATAATCAACTATATCATCATAGTCTTGTATTACTTCGTATCTATGTTTGAGTCGACTATCTTCAAGCCCATCATCGCTTTCAGCATTCCTATCGTACCTTGACTGTTTCTGTTGTTTAAACTGAGCCATTTCCAAATCTTCGCTCCTCGTCCTACATCTAACCGACCTACTAGGCTTATAAACTAACGACGACTGTCTTTGGAAAGACCTGTTCTGGAACTTAGGTGGTTTCGGCGGTAATTCCGGCGGTTCCTCTCTGAACCTTGGTGCACCAGCCGGCGACATCCGTAGAGGGTTATCAGAGATATCAGTCCTCGTAATTCTGTTGCTGATCTCCACTTTTCGCGGGGAAATCGCGCCTAAAGGCGGCATTCTCCGATCCGGCGATATTATCTTCGTCATACATCCTTTTTGCGCGAATACTACCTCGCTTTGTGAACAGAAGGCTGGGTTTGAATAGTATTTGTACACGATTTTCGGTGAATCCATGGTTTAAGCGTATTTCTTCCCCGGAGCGTTAGTGCATGATTCCTATTTTATAAGAAGGGTGCTTCTTAACCGTAACCGTTCTGGTTGGCAGCTTCCTTTAAACTAAGTTAGTTTCTTATAGAATTATATTCACTTAAGTACGATTTTTATCTTTGTTACACTTGTATAAATAAACTTTATAACTATTTTAAGTACTTAAACGAAGTTGTTTTCAAAACTATTCGTTATTTTTAAACAATTTCAATATCTTAATTATTAAACTTTTAAATCACTAGACACACTTCACTAAAACTATTCACTTATATTAATTTAAATTATTATTATTATACACACGTCTGTCCTGATCAACGTATAACCGTCAACTGCAAAGGGATTCCTTTTTCAAAAAACACCGGGGTCGGAAGCGGCGCTTGCGCACCCCTGCAATGGGCACGCGCTGTTTGAATTACAAATTACAAAAAATACTTATTTTCCAACTTTATACCTTATTCGGTGAAGTTAAAGTATAAATTCATTTATGTGATTATTTTCATTCAGTTAAATACAATACAAAACTAGTCTGTTGAAAAATGTATTATATTTCTTTGGTGATAAAGTTTAAAATTGATTGTTTTGTTAGTTTAATAGTAAAACTGGTATACCTTGTGCAATTATAGTGAGCTTTCGACAAAGGTCTCGAAGGGTCGTTATTTAGGGTTCCTTAAAATACAGTTTGGACCCTGTTTTATACAGTTATCTGTTATGGACAGATAATAATAATAATTGGTTTTGTTTTTGTTGGCTATAGTACTCACGTTATTATGGCAACAAGTTGCTTACACATTTAAATGTCGTAATTCTTTTTATCTCGGTGGAGAATGTCGGTTAAATAGCAACGTAACCGATTTCCATTTATTTATTTATTATTTAACGCCTGGATGTAGATAAATTACGGGTAAATTGATGATGTGTAAATTGTTAACGATTTAATTAATTAACTCTTTTCCAATGTTTGTAAATTGTCTTTATAGGTATGAGTTGTAGGTACTCTTTACCCTTTTTAAATAGACATAACTGTCGGTTAGTCATGTTATTTATTTATTTCTCATACAATACTAAACATTACCAACTCGTAATTCGTTTTATAATGGCAATGACACATTGTAGGCAATATTTTGTGACAAACTATATTAATAATTGCTTTTATATATTAATTGCTTTTTAATTAAAGTAAAAGTCTATAAAACACTCGAATATCTCCACAATACAATACTTAGGTACAGTCTACCACAAACCTATTCTCACATCGCTCTTATTACCTTCACAATACGGTTCATTTTCCCTTACTATTATGACTATGGTACTTATCTGCCCACCCTAGTTTGTACAATGGAGGGTAGCGCGTGCCGTAACGGTCGCCGGCAGCTGGCGGTGAGCACAGCTGCGGGATGGGGCGCCCAACACTCGGTGGGTAAGATAGTGCATTTTGTTAAAAGAAATTGGTTGAAATTATAATGTTTTGTTGGAGATCTTGTTAAGTGCGGAGATTATTGTTGTCTAATGTAGATGTAGGGTAATCTTTAGGAGAATTATTTGAAGGTTCTAAAAGTTCTTCAAAAAAAAAACAGTGTCTAAGCTCTCATTTTCAGATGAAATAGCTATGAAATTAGCAGCAAAAATAACAAATAAAACCGATACCCTAAAAACTAGACTAGGTACTCGATAAGGGAAACTGTCGTGGAGGTTTCAGAATCACATAAGAATAGTGGGTGATGGATCTCAATAGAGGTTATGTTTTAGTGGATCTAAAAAATACATTTAACTTTTACAAAGTAACGACTAGATTATATTTTAAATTGCAACTTTACACAGAAAATAACTTTGTTAAATATCAAATTTAACAAAATGTTGCCAACCCCTACGCCTATCCGACCCGCATCGTATTGACATTTTGTGATCCGAGCACAAATCGATAAAACCGACCTTCAAACATGTTATTACGAATATAGGTAAGCAGAATAATGAAGTTATATAGGATACTATCAGCTGTTTTTATACTTGTCTTCATATTACAACTGTATTAGCTTTTGGCTACAGCTCAGATTTATAGGAACACCCCTAAAATAGTACCTTTAAAAGGGGGTATAGATGTGGTGTAACATATTTATATTTTTATCCAAATTATCTTAATTATCTTTACGGTCTTAATAGTCTGTTAAAAAAAGACACTAAAATAGTTATTATCGTTACATTATATCCAATTATTTTAAACAAGATCGGTATTTAATATCTCTGCAAATCTGTGAATATTATTTAATATTTACCAACGAGTAAATTTATTTAGATACATAGGGGGTATTTAGCATAACTATTGTAAGTAAAATGAAATTGAAACTCCAACGTCTATGAGTATATGCATTTTGTGCATTTGTGCAGTGGGTAAGTATAAAACAACGACAGTCTTTAGTAAGAAACAGGTGACCATTCCTTGTTCTTTTACGGTTCAGCGCATGCACTAAGCGAGCTAGGTACTAAGTGATACACCTGCGCAGACACAAGCTTTTTACAAGCTTAGGTTTTAATAAAATACTTGCAAATACCTTATATTAAATATTGTAAGCTTTTGCTACTTATTTCGACTGAAAATATTTAAAATTAGTTCTAAATACTTTGTTTATTTAAATATAATTTAATACCATTTATTTGTTGAATAACAGTTTGTGTTTTGACTTCCATACGTAACTTACTTTAATGTGGTCGGCCATGTTGAGGCACTCTGTCTTCTCGTGTCAGTGATGCCGAACGGTGAAAAAGTGTAATGTGCGAAGTTAAGAAGTTAAAGGGAGGATTGTTAAATCAGTTGTGATCAGTGTGTTTTAACATAGAATATATTATTGATTTGATATTGAGTATTATTTGTTTTATTGGTACACTTCTGAAATATCTTATAGTTCAGAAGTGGGATCAGACGCGAATATTGCTTAATATTCTAATCACGTCCACTTAGGCCGTTTATAAGGACAGGTAAAGTAAGAGGATAAACTTGGTAAGTGATATTTTTATTTATTTATAAAAATACAGTATTATGGTGTAAATGTGCTTGACCGCCTATTATACATAAAGAGTCAGTTAGTTTAATTGTAAAGGCATGGTGGGTCGCCGAGATTACGGAAACGAACCGAATAAAACCGAACGATAGTAATCTCTGCCTACCCCCATTCAAAGATTTTATATATGTAAATGCGTACTTCGTCTATTATGTTTTTTCCAGTTTTGTAAGTGAGCCTATTTTATAAGGTAGATATTTCACATATGTATATTTTGACTATAAAGCGTAAACTAAGTTGTTTTTCTTGCCGTCTTTGCACAATTGAATTTATAATCATAAATCATAGTAATAATTTATTTGCTGGTCAAGGGTATACAGTGGTGATAACATTACACATTCAATAATTAATATGTAACTTTAATGATTTTATTGGTTGAAATCCATTCTTGTTTGTTTTTTTTACCGTGTTTATGATTTGAACAGTTATATTTATGATCTCATAAAAATGTGATTAAAATAAAAAAAAAAACAACATGATTACAGACCTAAACAATATGCCGAGGATTCATGAAGAAGTGAGAATGCGTAAAGTTTCTGATCGAGAGGCTTCCCAAACGCGTGATGCAGCCAGGCAGTCGTGCAGCCGCAGCCGCAGCCGCAGCCGCAGCCGCGCGGAGGGTGTGCGCAGACAACGCAGGAGAAGTTGTTCCAGTACGCGGCGCCCGCGTCCCGTGCGGGGCGGCTCAAGCTCCTCGAGCTGCACAGGTTCGAGAGGCTATACGCCACCGAGACGTACGGGTTCTTATAAGAGCTCTGAGCGTTGTAAGCGGCGTCGGTCTAAGTTGCGGCATGTGAGAAAACGAATGCGGTCTTCACGATCGCGCTCGCGTTCCCGATCTGCACACTCGCGGAAGACGAGACGGCGACTACGGCAGCGCAGCAGCAGCGAAGTGAGACGCGGATCCCGCCACCACAGGACGAGTCGAAGACATCGGGAAACCGTAAGTCAATCATCATGTACTAGCAGCATGGATAGTAATTTGAATGTTAAGACTGATGTACCGGATATGCGTAAAACCCCGAAACACATAAAAACTGTAGATAATCATAGTTTTAGTATTCATGATGTCATGGAGTTAATCAAATCACTGCCTTCGTCATCGTCCCA
The DNA here is from genome assembly GCA_905146925.1 of Autographa gamma. Lineage (NCBI taxonomy): Eukaryota > Metazoa > Arthropoda > Insecta > Lepidoptera > Noctuidae > Autographa > Autographa gamma. Next base: position 5,077,372 of record LR989877.1, on the reverse strand, counting down.
GGCTCAAAACCATTTCAGTATGTCAACAAATACAGTACCTGAATTTGATCCTGCTAATAAGGAGCAAACTATCGATTTGTGGATTAAGAAAGTGGAAGAATGTGCAGCATTGTATAAATGGTCTGAAACACAACAGCTTCATTATGCGTTACCTAAATTGACTGGAGTAGCAAAGGTGTGGTACCAAGGCTTAACTTCCTTAAGTTATAGCTGGTCGGAGTGGAAAGACAAATTGATAAAGACATTTCCCACAGTTCAGAATTATGCACAACTTTTGCACGAAATGTTGGATAGGAAGGTCAGATATAATGAATCGTTAGAAACTTATTTTTATCATAAAATTAACCTGCTCAACCGATGCGACATAAATGGTAAGCGGGCTGTAGATTGTCTTATATATGGATTAGAAGATAAAGGTATGCGGCTAGGAGCTCAGGCTGCGAACTACTCCCAACCTGAAGAATTACTGTCTTATTTTAAATCAATTAAGTTAGAGGATGTAAGAGACAGAGTAGTTCGTCAGCCGTTTACAAAAAGGCGCTCTGATAGCAATAGTGATAATTATAAACCGAGTAGCAATATAAAATGTTTTAATTGTAACGAGGTAGGTCACCCCTCGTTTAAGTGTAACAAACCCTTATTGACATGTAGCATTTGTAAGAAACTTGGACATCAGAGCGCTAATTGTAGACGGCTTCCCAGAAATGGTAATGATGGCGGTAAACATAATGAAGTCAGTAAAGCAGTATCTGAAGTTAAATTAACCGGTGAGTTAGATGATAAGTATGTCCTTCCAGTTCGAGTTAATGGCAAAACAATGTCATGTTATGTGGATCTCGGTAGCCAGAGTACCTTGATTAGAATTAGTGACTTTAAAAAATTAAATACAGCTTACGGTAAAAATGATCTGCCAACATTAAAAGGATTTGGTAATTCAATCATAGAACCTATAGGTAGAGCGGTGGTCCAAATACAAGTACAAGCCGTTACAGCATCTGTAGAAGTATTAGTGGTACCAGACGAATTACTTAAACATGCCATACTGCTGGGACATACTTTCACCGAGCAAGCCGGTATAATTATTATAAAGACAGACGAACATTTAGTTTTTCAAAAAAAGCCTGAACCTTTTCATAATTCTAAATTAGAAAAATACCAAAAAAATGATTTAGTTGTAGACTCTGATGTCGACGTTAACTCTATCAATATGATACCGGTAAAAGTGAATACCGATGTCACCACAAAATTTTTCGTAAAGGAATCGTTAAGGAAAGTAGGTGATAGGAGTTATTTTATTATGCCTGGTATATATACAGTCGCAAAAGGCAAAGGCCACATTTTAGCAGTAAATTTAAATAGTAACGAAATTAAACTTAAAGAAGGACAATTATTAACTAGAGGCTATTCTTTAAATGATGATGATTGCCTAAATGTTAGGATGTTAGGAAACAGGGATAGTGAATCCATATCAAACGATCTTAGAACAGGTGATGGATTGACTACTAGAGATCGAGAACGGTTAGAAACTTTACTTAACGAGTATAGGAACTGTTTTTCGTTTAGTTTATTCGACTTAGGACTGACAAATTTGACCGAAATGACTATAACGTTAAAGGATGCGACCCCTGTTGTGTATAGGCCATATAGGCTAGCTTATTCGGAAAGGAATAAAGTGAAAGAAATGATTAAGGATATGTTGGATTCAGGTATAATTACTGAGTCAACTTCTTCTTATGCAAGTCCCATTATTTTAGTGCAGAAGAAGACAGGTGATCAACGGCTTTGCGTTGATTACCGGGCTTTAAATGCTAAAACTGTCAAGGAACATTACCCTTTGCCTCTAATTGAAGATCAGATAGATCAGTTAGGTGGTTATGAATATTTTATAACGCTTGATTTGGCCTCAGGCTACTATCAGATCCCGATAGCCTCTTCGTCGCAAGACAAAACTGCGTTTGTAACACCAGACGGTCAATATCAGTTCACCCGTATGCCTTTTGGTTTAGCCAACGCTCCGTCGGTTTTTCAAAAAACTATTAATACCATTTTGAAAGACGTTAAAGGCCAAGCTTTTGCATTCATGGATGACATAATCATTCCAGCCCACAGTATTTCGCAAGGAATGGAGCGGTTAGAAACAGTATTTAAACTTATTAAAGAAGCAGGGTTGACGTTAAAATTATCAAAATGTGTATTTTTCTCTAAAAAAATTGACTACCTTGGTTTCGAAGTTAGTAAACAAGGAGTCAGACCGGGTTCGAAAAAGACGGCAGCAGTAGAAAATTTTAAATGTCCCACTAACCAACACGAAATACGCCAGTTTGTTGGTTTGGCTAGTTTTTTTAGGCGATTTGTCAAAAATTTTGCAATCATTGCTAATCCATTGACAAAATTATTGAAAAAGGACTGTAAATGGGAGTGGGGTCCCGAACAAGAAAAATCATTTTGCACTCTAAAGGCAGAGCTAGTAAAAAGACCAATTTTAGCGTTGTACAATGTAAATGCAAAAACTCAGATTCATACGGATGCGTGCAAATCGGGTATAGCGGGAATATTACTGCAGGAAGATGAATTGGGTAGATGGCGAGCAGTAGCGTATTACAGTAGGCAAACTACGCTTGAAGAGCAGAAGTACCATTCGTTTGAATTGGAAACCCTGGCAGTAATAGCTTCCTTGCAACGGTTTAGAGTATACGTTTTAGGCATCAAATTTACAGTTGTAACCGATTGTAGCGCACTACGCACTACTTTATCAAAAAGAGATATGATACCTCGTATTAGTAGGTGGTGGTTGCAACTTCAGGAGTACGATTGTAGTATCGAGTATAGGCCGGGCAAACGTATGAGTCATGTGGATGCGCTTAGTAGGAATGCTATCCCTATGTCAGATGAATCTGAGCCTGTATTCGATATTTTAGTCGTAGAAACAGAAGACTGGTTAACAACTATTCAGAGCGCTGATGAGGAGGTTCAACGGATTAAAAGTATTTTAGAAGACCCTGAGACGCCTAAAATCCATGAAACCTCTCAGAATTATCGTGTTAAAGGAGGAAAGGTTTATAGGGTTGTGGACAGCCAATTAAAGTGGTTGGTCCCTAAAGGATTTAGGTGGCAGCTACTTAAGAAGTGTCACGATGAACTTGGTCATTTTGGCTTAGATAAAACTTTGGACAAGTTGAAATCTCTTTACTGGTTTCCCAAAATGAACAAGTTTGCCAAAAAGTACGTTCAATCATGTCTGGAGTGTAGTTATCACAAAGTACCACCAGGAAAAAGACAAGGTATGCTCCACCCAGTTCCAAAAATTGATAAACCATTTCACACGATACACATGGACCACTTAGGTCCATTTGTCCGAAGTAAATCTAAAAACACTTACTTATTGGTGCTAGTTGAAGCATATACAAAATACATTACTTTATTTGCCGTCAAAAATACTAAAACTAAATCGACCATCAAAGTTTTAAATCACTATTTTAGTTTATTCGGTATACCAAGTAGGATAATCAGCGATCGGGGAACTTCTTTTACAAGTAAAAGTTTTAAAGATTTTGTGAACAAACTAGGCATAAAGCACGTTTTAAATGCGGTAGCAACACCGCGAGCGAATGGTCAAGTGGAGCGATATAATCGAACCATATTGGCTTCGCTTGCAGTTAAGAATCACAATTGTAAGGAAGAAGAGTGGGATACTCATTTAGAAGAAATTCAGCTGGGTCTTAATACAACTCTTAATAAAGGTACAGGTAAAACGCCAGCAGAAATACTGTTTGGTATAAGGTTGAGGGCCAAAAGTGACGGAATAGTCACTTCATTGCTCGACCAGGATGAATCGGGATGTTCAAGAAAAACATTAGAAAATATAAGAGAAGAGGTAAATGCCAACATAAGTGAGGATCAAGTAAGACAGAAGGAAAGATATGATAAGAATAGAAAAGTTGGTAGGAAATATCAAGTAGGTGACTTAGTAAGAATTGAAAGAGAAGTAGGTAGTAATAGCGGACAGTCGAGAAAGTTACTTGCTAAATTGCAAGGTCCGTACAGAATTATAAAAGTACTAGATAAAGATAGGTATGTTGTTCAAGATACGCCCCTAACCCGAAAACAGAATAGAAAATATGAGGCGGTAATTTCGTTAGATAAAATACATCCTTGGTTGACCTTTACTCAAGAAAGCTTAGCTGATTCCGACGAGGGGAGCTCAACTGAGGATATAGATGTAAAGGAAACGATTGAAGGTACTGATAACATGGAAATAGAGCCGTCTGAAATGTCAATAGGTAGGGATGTGGAGAGCACTGGAATAATGAGTGACAATTGAAGGGAAACAAAATAATTAATATTTAGTTATTTTTTTAAATGAATTGATATCATGAATGCTTCATTCTTATCTTAGGAAGCTTATTTGAAAATGAATTTGAATTGGAATTATGATTATGTGTTAAACCTTATTTTGGAATGAATAAAGACTTGGATTTCGATTAGACCTAAAAATGTATATGTAAAAATCTGCACACAATGGAGTCGTTTGACAATTATGAGTGTGTCAGAGTTTGTGGCATAGTTCTACACACACTGGAGTCGTTTGACAATTATGAGTGTGTCAGAATTTGTGGCATAGTTCTACACACACTGGAGTCGTTTGACAATTATGAGTGTGTCAGAATTTATGGAGTAATCTACACACAATGGAGTCGTATGACAATTATGAGTGTGTTAGATTATACGGAATATTTTTTATTGCGCAAGGAGGCCGTAGGCCAAGGATATGAGCGCTTTCTTAGTTGTAATTAATTAATAAGTACTTACATAAAATAATTATTTAGAACTAAGATCAATTATAAAAATTGTATGTATATTTTTGTATTAATTGATGGTACAATTACTGTTAAGATGGCCGAACAAATTATACTTATTAAAAATTAAGTAAGTTAGTGAATTTCATGGATTTACATGAAATGCTTCCTTGATCATGTTATGTAGTAAAATAATGTATTATGTTATCAATGTTATTATTTGCCTTTCTTTAAATTATATAGATTTAATACATACCTATGTACTTACTGAAAATTACTGCATATAATCTATGTTACTCATCTAGTGGTCAGTCAAAAGTTTTAAGAGTTAGATTATCTTATTGTAAATTACATTGAATATTTTTTTTTGTTGTTTTACATTGTTTCATAGTTTTAGAACATTAATATGTCTGGCATAACATAAATAAATTAGTTATAAACAAAATGTAACGAGAGGACTCTGTTAATTCAGAATGGCCGACTGTAAGCTTTTGCTACTTATTTCGACTGAAAATATTTAAAATTAGTTCTAAATACTTTGTTTATTTAAATATAATTTAATACCATTTATTTGTTGAATAACAGTTTGTGTTTTGACTTCCATACGTAACTTACTTTAATGTGGTCGGCCATGTTGAGGCACTCTGTCTTCTCGTGTCAGTGATGCCGAACGGTGAAAAAGTGTAATGTGCGAAGTTAAGAAGTTAAAGGGAGGATTGTTAAATCAGTTGTGATCAGTGTGTTTTAACATAGAATATATTATTGATTTGATATTGAGTATTATTTGTTTTATTGGTACACTTCTGAAATATCTTATAATATGGATACAAAGGATTTATGTTTTAATAATTGGTAAATTGGTTATAATGTAGTGACCGAGTAGGTATTAATTAAGTTTATAAAGTAGGGTATTCTATTCGATAAAGGTAATGTAGATTACAAGTAACCTAGCTTATATCTTTCAATTTTTTACATATTTAATTAGGGAACAAAAAAAAACAAAAAAAAAACAATAAATTTCTCTTTCAATTTATTACTGAGTGAAGCAGTTGTAACTAATAAATGACTAACTATATCTAAATCTGATGAAACTGCTAGCAGAAACCAACATAACCTGAGAAATCTATTTATTTTAAAATAATAAGCCTGCCTGCCATTTTAAACTATCTGCTTCTATTAAAATACCGGTATTAAATTGATGTCTCAAAGAAACAAGAAACAAATGCAGTCCTGAAAAGGACTTTGTCATAATCAGGCCATTACTCGACCTTCATCGTGAAACTAACCTAAAAATCTTCAAGATTCTGTACTCTTCATCGTTTTCTTCGGCAGTAAAATCGGATTAATCGCCGGAAGCACGCCACCTTGAGAAATGGTCACACCAGACAACATTTTATTCAACTCTTCATCATTTCTGATCGCGAACAAAATGTGTCTCGGTATTACTCTGCTCTTCTTGTTGTCAGAAGCGGCTTCGGCTGCTAATTCCAAGATTTCTGCCGAGAGATACTCGAGGGCTGCAGCCAAATATATTGGTGCCCCACTTCCAATTCGGGGTGCGTAATTCCCTTTGCGTAGAATCTTGTGGATCCTTCCCACTGGGAATTGAAGACCAGCTCTCGAAGATCTTGACTTATTCTTCTTTGTGACTTTGGAAGACATTTTTGAAGATAACTTGTGTAACTTGTATAGTAAATAATAGAAACCTAGTTGAAGTTTAGAGTTTTGTTGCTTGTTATGTAGATTTTTTGATGGTTTACGTTGTGGGTGGTGTGTCTTGTAGTATTTTTTTGGTGAGCCAATAGAAAGTTAGTAAGTTTTTAGTTTATTAAGGAAATTTTCCTGTACAAATTATGACTTTATATTTCATATTCTTAACCTATATAAAGAGGATGTTCTCAATTCGAAGGTCTGCTAAGCGATTTGTTGGCTCGATGTTTAAATATATTTTTGTGATTTAATGTTGCATTTATCAGTACATAATTAAACCATTACCATCAACCAACCATAACATGGAACTTCGTATTGCTGGTACAAGAACAGCAATACGGAGTTCTATGTTGTTGGTTCGAGTTTACTTACGGAGATTTAGGTAACCCAGAAGTGGGTTCATATTTTCATCAAAAATAATTCACTAGTTTAGTTTTTATTTAATTGAAGTCATTTTTGTTTACATTTATGAATCATCATATAGCACATAAGACATAGGTATGGGTATGGGTAAGGTAGGGAAGCTCTGAATAAGTAGGTTATTTGATTCCTGTGATTTGATTAGATGCAAAGCAGTTCTAATCTCTAAACAACAGTTTTTGTATAAAACATCGACGTTTTGGTTACCATAATGTAATAAATATCGATCGCAAATGTTCAAAACATAACAGTTTTGAATAGTTCGAACATTCGTTTCTAATCATGTATTGTCATATGGCCATGTAATTGATTTAAAAACTCCTTAACTATATATGTATTTCAAATAAACACAAAACAGTTTGTGTTCAATCTTAAGCGCGAAGAGACTTACAATAAGCTACAAAAGACGGTAAATGTTTATCAGAAATACGTAAAACTACCGTCAACTGACAAATAAAAGTTAGCGGCGAGTCTCGCGCGACTATATAAGCTGAGGAAATAAGCTCGTCGTGCAGTGACGATAGAAATGGCGCGAACGAAGCAGACAGCGCGCAAGTCGACCGGCGGCAAGGCGCCTCGCAAGCAGCTGGCGACGAAGGCGGCCCGGAAGAGTGCCCCGGCGACCGGCGGCGTGAAGAAGCCGCACCGGTACCGGCCCGGGACGGTCGCGCTGCGGGAGATCCGCCGCTACCAGAAGAGCACGGAGCTGCTCATCAGGAAGCTGCCGTTCCAGCGCCTGGTGCGAGAGATCGCTCAGGACTTCAAGACGGACCTGCGCTTCCAGAGCTCGGCGGTGATGGCGCTGCAGGAGGCCAGCGAGGCCTACCTGGTGGGCTTGTTCGAGGACACCAACCTGTGCGCCATCCACGCCAAGCGGGTCACCATCATGCCCAAGGACATACAGCTGGCAAGGCGGATACGCGGAGAGAGGGCCTAGGCCTACTCGGAGGGGTCATTTCTTGAAGATTTAGTTTTAGTATTTATATGACAAAGCCCTTTTCAGGGCTGCATATTCATGTGTTTCTATTGGAAGGTCAATATCTCAACATTATTTATCTGTGTAAATAAGCCTGATAGTGCCCTAATAGTTAAAAAATACGCACAAGCTACAAACGTCATCCTCTCCAACACGACCATGGATGCCTGGACTGCTTAAAATTAAAAACAAAAAACTTTGGTCGTGGTAGAAAAGTTTTACTAAGCACGGCCACGAAGTCTTAGTACAAATTTTTTCCTGAATATTTACCACATTTGACGGGCCTGTTGGTCTAGTGGTTAGTGACCCTGACTGCTCTACCAGAGGTCGTGGGTTCCATTCCCACCCTGGACAAATGTTTGTGTGATGAGCACGATCATTTGTACTGCGTCTGGGTGTAATTTATCTATAATATGTATGTATTTAGAAATATATAAGTAAGTTTATCAGTTGTCTGGTTACCTTAACACGAGCTCTGCTTAGCTTGGGATCAGATAACCGTGTGTGAACTGTCCCTGAATATTATTATTATTACATTAAAGAGGATGCCACGCTTACACGCAAGTAGGTTGTTTAAGATTCTCCAACCAAGAAACATAACATTTTGCAGCCCTGAAAAGGGCTTTTGTCTAATCCCCTACTCAGTTGAAATTAAGACGACACTTTAATAAATAAGAATAAATAATCAAGTCCAAAATTGAGATGCTAGTGTGTGACTGTGTGTACCCTAGGCGCGCTCGCCACGCACCCGCCTAGCGAGTTGGATGTCCTTGGGCATGATGGTGACCCGCTTGGCGTGGATGGCGCACAGGTTGGTGTCCTCGAACAAGCCCACCAGGTAGGCCTCGCTGGCCTCCTGCAGCGCCATCACCGCCGAGCTCTGGAAGCGCAGGTCCGTCTTGAAGTCCTGAGCGATCTCTCGCACCAGGCGCTGGAACGGCAGCTTCCTGATGAGCAGCTCCGTGCTCTTCTGGTAGCGGCGGATCTCCCGCAGCGCGACCGTCCCGGGCCGGTACCGGTGCGGCTTCTTCACGCCGCCGGTCGCCGGGGCACTCTTCCGGGCCGCCTTCGTCGCCAGCTGCTTGCGAGGCGCCTTGCCGCCGGTCGACTTGCGCGCTGTCTGCTTCGTTCGCGCCATTTCTATCGTCACTACACGAAGAGCTTATTTTCTCAGCTTATATAGTCGCGCGAGACTCGTCGCTAATTTTTATTTATCAATTTACGGTAGTTTCAAGTCGTTTAATTTCAAGATTACCTTTTATAATTTTTGTTTAGAAGTGGAATATTCCATTAGATATATTTCCACGGGTAACATGAACATTATTCGAGAATAGAACATTTAGATCAGAAACAAATCATCGACTTCGTGCTCAATCAAAATTATTTGTTAATTAAACATTGGTGTTTGTTAAGTACAAGTTGTTAATATATAATAGCTAACTTTGTCGTCTTTGAATATTTATAAATTATATTATTTATTGATGCGTTTTAACCATTATTGAACAAATGTTTGATATTGTTAAAAGGCTTCTTACTTATATTTAGAATTAGATAGATAATGTTTTAATTGAGTATAGCTTTAGTTGTTACGTACATAGGTTATGTATAAGTAGATTTTAGATATCCGAACTAAATTAAAATCAGTCCATCGCTATGATGGTGTAATATGAGTTTAGTGCTTAACAGAATCAGGGGCTATTGTTTTGCAAATTAAATTAGGTTCAAACCTCCTAGGAGCTTTAATATACATTAATGAATCGAAGTTGTAACACTTGATGATGTTTAACGTTTCGATCAGGTGTTAAAACTAACTTTACCCACTTACTAAGCTGTGCATTTGATTTTAACACATATCTACTTACCTTAACTACTCGTTCACTTTGCACGGTTCCTTATTTTTTATTTTTTTTATTATTTTATATAATTTTTATTGTAATGACAGCGTGCTACTGGGGAGTTTGTTGCGCCGTTTCTTCTCCTCAGCCAGAGCACTTAGGAAGCGGTGAAGGGTGGGCGTTTTGGGGTTGGTTCATATCTGGCGGTGGTAGCGTGTCGTCGGTCGCGTGGCGCTGGGGCGGGCGGGCGCATGATGGAGCATTCGGCCTTTCACACTGACCTGACGCGTTGGTGCGTCAGGTGTGAGAGGTTGGATGTTTTGTTGTGTGTTTGCTCGTTCTGGCGTTGCGCGGCCGATGTTGCGCGCTGCCTTTTCCGCCGGATATGAACCGACACGTGGGGTGCTGTCTTTTGTAAAAAAAAAATATTGACGTTTAATAAGTGCTACTTTGTAGCCTAAGTTAAATAAATGATTTTTGATTTTGATTTTTTGATTTTGATTCTATACTGTGTCATACTCACCAAGTGTAGAATTTTAAAGTTCTTTGTTAAATCTCCACGCCTTGTTAAAGTTTTAGGTATTGACATCCCCAAGAAACAGAAAATTTGCGGCCCTGAAAAGGGCCTTGTCAACAACATAGTAAATCAAAATGTAATAACAAAGTATAATTTATTTCGATATGCCTAACCTAACATATCCTAACCTAAAAGACATAACCTAAAACTTTTACCCGCCAAATCCGTACAGCGTTCTGCCTTGTCTCTTCAGAGCATAGACAACGTCCATAGCTGTCACAGTTTTTCTTTTGGCGTGTTCGGTGTAAGTTACGGCGTCACGTATCACATTTTCCAGAAACACTTTTAAGACGCCGCGTGTTTCTTCGTAAATTAATCCGGATATTCTTTTGACACCACCTCTTCTAGCTAATCTTCGGATCGCTGGTTTTGTAATTCCTTGAATGTTGTCGCGAAGGACTTTCCGGTGACGTTTGGCGCCTCCCTTTCCTAAGCCCTTCACGCCTTTACCGCGACCCGTCATTTTGAATTTGGAGTTGTTTGGTTTTTTCACACGTAGGCAAGGTTCGATGCGAAATGAGGACTGTTGTAAACGCGCGGCCTTTTATACTCGTCTGCAGATTTGTTAATGAAATTGTGGGTAGATTACAAAATTGTGAGTGAGCCAGTTATTTCTTTATACCTACCTACGTAAATAATTTTCTAATAAAACTATTGTATTACATACCGTGAAACCTCAGTACGGCAGAATTAAGGACTTATCATTATTGTGATCGTTTTCAAACAACCTATGCATGGATTGGATTAATGTAATTTGCTTACATACTCATTTTCCTGGTTTAATAAGGTTTCATAACTAGGCTATGAAGGTATATTATTATATACCTATTAAAACTTATGGTGCGAGCAGATAGCCCCCCTGAATTAAAATGCCTAGTAGCACTCTGGACAATCAACCTAGGAATTATTTAATATCATTGATTTAATTATTTACTGGGTGTCGTGTACATACAATGTACGTGACTAGGTTGCACCTGCGTAAATAGCATTCCTAGACATCGTTCCTGATGATTTCATAATTATTCTGTTATACTTATTAGTGTGTTGTATGCAGTGGCGTGCATTGGTTTTCGGCCATGGTAGGCACAGACTCGTACGTACTACGTACGTATGTACTCGTATGGCCAACGTTACCTTAAATACCTACGCAAATGCACTCCCAATAAATTGGAACTAGGATTATTTTTGTGGACCACAGGGTACATTCAGATTTAGCGAACGCACACCGAATGCGCTGCTCGCGCTTGCAGTTAGGTACTGCAATATGTTAGTGCGCCTCCTCGACGCGACTCACGCAAAGGTCGGTAGTGCAAATTTTAGTAATGCCGGCTCCGAACTGTTCGCGAGCAGTACGCGCGCTGCTCGCGCGGCGCGGTCAAGATCATAAGTCTACTTAAAATGCACGCGCGCAGCTCGCGAACTATTCGCTAGCTTAATCTACAAACCAATTTCTGATTGAATCACTATTTCAACTTGTAGGTATAAGTTTATATAAAACAATCTTTGTAAAGCTAACTGCGAACAGCAGCCGAATCCGCGATTCAGGACTCGCGACGAGCAAAGGGTCGCGGTGCGGAGAGCTTATGGTTGAGGACTCATATTTGTGTATTATTCTGAATAAGAAAACGAAACTGAACATAATAGTAAATATATTAAGCCATAGTCAATATGACCAATCGAGATCAAAATTTTTTTTACCTACGTTATGTAACTATTACATAGCCAAAAAAATAATCAGACGTATTATTTTACGTGCCAACATATACTATTGTCTTGTATGTTTAATTTACTCCCATTTTCAATAAGATTGTAACTAAAAACAATCACTTAATATAATCATCTACTACAACAAAATGTTTTCGTCGTAGTTATTCTCGTAGGTATCAATTCACGCAACAATTTCGTATAACAATCAAGAAACGACGAATAACATAAAAAGAACAGTTCGTCCAGCAGCACACCGCTAGTCAGGCAATATTTTCTAACATTTTGAGTTAATAATTACTGAGAGCCTTACCTTTAAGTTTTGTCAACAAACCCCATTTGATGGGTTTGTATTGTAAATTTGTAATTACGCACGTATGCTATCAAACATATTTCAATTTCACCACAATCTTAACATTCATACACATAGCTGTTTATTAGTGCTCCTGTTTATTAAACTACAGCCACTTCACAAAATCACAATTAATAGAAACTTGTTAGACGAAAACAGGCGCGCGAACTATCAAAAACTTAATAAACAATCTGCCACAGATAATAAATATCGAAAAACGATCAAGTTGCAACACAGAAGGAAAACAATAAAAATAAATATAATAAACATTAATAAATGTAAATAATATTGTGATAATTAATTATATAAGTTATAAGTATTTTAAAACGCTAGTTTCATTTAAAATACAATAATTACCTACTGGAATAAGAATTGACAAGTGCGGTGAACAACCCAAAAGACTTTTGCTCCAAAACGAATATGAGAGTGAAAAAAAAGTAAAAGGACTGAGAACTGCGAGGACTCTATAAGTCTATTGGCAGGTAGGCCAGCTTACTGTAAGTGTAAAAAATTACGTATGTCAAATGTCAAAGCACCACTCTTAGCAAAAATAGGGTTTTTTGTTTTTGTCGTATAATAAAAAGTCAAGATGGCGGGGTATTATTTTCCGTTTTTGAAGTGTGCGTGCGTATATGGACAAGGAGATTTCGTTTGAATGTGTGAGTGTAAACTAGGCACAACTGTCGCGAGCCTACCTCGTGACAGATTATTATGAGTTATTGAATGAATTTGAATTTGACATATGTGACGTCATGATTTGTTTATTATTGAAATGTTTGGTTAGAAGTTTTACTGCCGTTTTATGTTATGATTATGTATGATGAGTGTTGTTGTATTAAAAGAAGATAGTTAGGATTTTTGGAGGTAAGCTCTGCTTATTTGCCTATATGCTATGCACGCCACTGGTTGTATGTAACAATTTTGGACCCTGTCGGTCACAGCATATAATGTAAATGGTAACTAACCCGACGACAAACACTAAACAGTAGTGATCTTACATACGAAATAAAAAGATTGTAGCTGCTACGTCTCGCGATATTATTATAAGTAGTTATACTTATACGCCTATTTACTTTAAATTATGTAGATTCAAGTAATAGCGAAGATTCTATCCAAATATTATCTAAATAACATTTGAATAAAAATTTAAAGAATCATCTTATTTACTGTATTTTACGTAGTTACATTTATGTTGATCATACTAACAACATTTTAGCACCTTAATCGTGTAAGTAGATATTGTTAAATCGATATTTGTTTTATTAATTTAGTTGCATAGGTAGACTGATTTAACAAATAAGTTATAAATAATTTAGAAGCAGTTACATTTTTAACACAGGGTACAAAAACAAAAACCTTGAATAAATTACCTCGAGGAAAAAATATGGCGACAACATTTATAATTCAAACGACAGTGATTGGTCCATCCATATTTTTAACTAGATACCCTACCCACTACTTTATAGCACTAAAAGTCTATATAAACCATACCTACTAAAATGTCTTGATGACGAATTACTGTGACCAATCTTTGACTTACAAAAAGAGTATTATAAAACCAGTGAAGTGACTTGCAAAAAACTAGAAAGTTAGTTTGAAAACGTTTACAAGACTTTAAAAGTTAGTTTATTGAAAAACCAGACTAGAACCAACATGGCGCCCGTCAAAGGACCAAAGAAACCATTAAAATCAATGGAGAAAGCCATCGAGAAACCAATATCGAAATCAAAGAAGATTAAGAAGAAAAACTTTCAAAGTTTCTCAATTTACTTATACAAGTTACTTCGGACAGTCGCTAAGGAAAACCTCGGGATTTCAAGAAAGTCCATGTTGATAATGAACAATTTCGTCAATGACATGCTCGAGAAAATAGCGGAAGAGGCGGGAAGATTAGTGGCCCATAGTAAGAAGACGACGATGAGTAGTAGGGAGATCCAGGCAGCCGTGAAACTCATCATCCCTGGGGAACTAGCTACTCATGCCAATATAGAAGCCATGAAAGCCATCAGTATGTACCATAAAAGCCATGAGCGAGACGCCGCGACGTGAAATTAGTGTAAGTTAATTTTAGGTTAGAATTTTAGGTTATTTTTTTTAGGTTAGAATTAGCTTGTCAAATATAATTGGAACAATTTCTTTTAGTGCAATTTGTTAGAAAATAAGGTTAGATTAAGTTAAATATAGGTTAGATAAGGTTGTGAAAAATAATTGGTAAAATTTATATTTATGTAATTTTTGTATTGTATTGTTTCGATGTCTTATTTTTATTCTATGTTGTGTGCATTGATATTGTAAATTTGTAATATAGTATTACACTTGAGTAAAAATAAATATTTATTGAATATTATTTTGTTTTATTGCCTCCCTAAACTATCATTTTTTAATTTAATGTTGCCCATAGGGTAGACCTATGTGTATATGTATAGATAAATAGAAATGAAATTATGAAAATCGTAGGTTTTATTAAAAAGCCATTAGGTATAACTTATATTAATTTCTTTAATGTATTAAAGTTGTAAATAAATTAGGTCAAATTATGTTAGGTCAGTATAGAAGTACCTAGTTACCTACTCTTAAAATGACTACTTAACTAAGCTATTAACAAATAAGTATTTATCAAAGTTATGAAGAATAATATAAATATTATATAAATAATCTCGCCCCCTATTACATGGGACCTAAAACATGTCGGCGAACTGTGGGTGTACATTGGTACACCTCTGCCTACCCCTTCGGGGATACAGTCGTGATGATATGTTATGAAGAATAAATTACAGGGAAAAGGCCAATTTTAAATGAGTTGCATCATTGTTCTATGCAGTTTAACGAATTACATCTAACATTTGTTGTAAATAACAAAACTTGTTTTAATAAATAAAATAATTAGTACAGTTCTTATTATATTTTATATATCCATCACTCTATTATAATTTATTATAACGTATGTATTTTTACTGTTATCTAAATAAGTACTAGAGTAAATAAAGACGAATGTCATCATGTCTATGGTGTTTAGGGTTCCGTACTCAATGGATAATTCGGGACCCTATTACAAAGACTCGAAAGTCTGTCTGCCTATCTCATGAACCGTGCTCGTCACAGTTTACATTTTTACTTACTAAATACATATATTATTTCAAAAACAGAAAATACAGAACAAAATAAACATTTAAGTGTGGCTCCCTTAAGCGGTCTACACACCAAAGCGCGGACCCGGCGGCACGGATCGCCGGCCCAACCCGCCGGCCTTATTTTGTACAATCATGCCGCCGGCTTGCGCCCGCGCGGGCTTGCCGGCGGGGCAGCATGCCGATGCCGACGTCATCCCTCTCCACTCACTCAGTCAGTTGCCCGCCGGCTTTCATAGAATGGCGTCCAGTCTCTACGAGTATTTGGCAATTACTAGAACACCACATGCCGCGGCTGTCGTGCCGTTCGAAGTCATTCGGCTTAGACATTCTGAAGCCGCCGGGTGGACCCGCCGGCACTAAGCCGCCGGCTGTGCCGCCGGGTCAGCGACTTTGGTGTGTAGACCGCTATACAGACATGATTTTTTGCCGTTTATATTGATGATCTTACGAAAGCCTCGCAAATGACTTGTTTCTTATTTACATTGTCTAATAAACACCAATATTATTAAGCATATGCGTCAATATGATCTGATGCACGTCTCTGAACACCGTCCTAACATTGTCGGTGTCCGTGGCGGTGGTGAAGTGGAAGTAGCATTCCCGCGCGCGCCGCGCCTCAGTCACCACGAAGCGCTCGGCGGGCGCGGCCGCTTCTACGCGCCGGGTGCGCTTGCGGGTTATTACTTCCTGGGGGGTAAGTAGAGGTTAGTATTTGGTATGCTAAATATGAAAAAGAGGAAGGGAATGTAGGTCGGAAAAATGACATAATAGAAGAAAGAGGGTTTGCTTACTATGTAGTTGAAAGGCCCAATGTTTTCGGACGTTGAAAACGTTTGGATTTTTTTTTGAGGAACGTATTTCTTGGACCTACTTAATTACAGTCCTAAATATTTTATTTTGAATTGAGATATAAGTATAGCCACACCGTGTAAGCTGATTTTGCTAGTAAAATAAGCTTGTTACCAGGAAAAGGTCTCTTAAATATCAGGAAATGAACAGTTCTTCTTGCGTCAATTGTAAATTCTAATCTTTTCTTCCAAATAATCCAATATTATCTACTGCTATTTGATACCATGATCATATAGTGAGTTCTGGTCTCATACTTTTTACTATTAAGTCAATCTGTCAGTAAACTAATAACCAATATAATAAAGAAACTAGAATAATAGTATGCATACCGTGAAGAGACTCTTGATGAAGAGCTTGGTCCTGGTGTACTCGTCTCCGGCGGCGGTGAAGGAGGCGAACTGCGGGAAGTAGGGCGCGATGCTGCGGCCCTGCGACACCTTGCTCTCCAGGAGGTCCTGCTTATTCAGGAACAGGATCAGACCCGCTTCGAGGAGGAACCTGGAGGATACAGCATTATATTAGGAATCTGGGTAGCTAGATTAAATGAAAGTAATATCTAAAAATCTGTAACTGTATCGAATAAAGTTTGGAAGTACCAATTTCTATGAGACGCCTACCAAAACGTCCATTCACATAAGTTAGGAACAGTGAGTTTTGAAAGACAACTTTACAATATAATGCTTATTCAAAACATAACATAGCTAGTTGTAAATATAAAAATATATAAGATATGAAAGATTTTTATGGTATGGTATTTATAAAACAAGAATTTTATTCAACATGGCTTGCAAAATCATCAACGTTTAGGAGCTAGCTACATTTATTAATTAATTTTTTAACTTTGTAGTTGTTGGAATTTTTTAATTTTTTCATTATCCTGAACTATCCCACTGCAGGGCAAAGGCCTCCCTTTTTTCCTTCCACAGGTCTCTATTGTTTGCTGTCTGTTGCCACTCCTTTTTGTATGCGTCTAGTTGAAGATTATCTACCTGCTCTGCCAAACATCCTCGAAGAGATCGATGGCTTCCTTGAGCCTGTTCTGCGAGGAGTCCTCCCGCAGCGTCTGGTCGAAGTCGCTGCACGCCACCAGGAACCAGATCGCGTGGATACCTTCAAATACCTGGAGACGAAGAGGTATATGAGCACAAAAGAGGGAGAAAAAGTGAGATAAAGATAGGTAGCTAGGATGACAAGAGGAAAAATAAAAAAGGCTGGTTTAAACCATCGTAAGATGGCTTGATCGTGCCTAGCAGTTGCACATATTGCAATAGGGATAAATATGTAGAGATTTTTAAAATCAGTCATAAAAGTATGTATTAGTAATTTAACCACTAAAGTAGCTAACAACATTCTTTGCTAAAAATATTCCTTGTATTCAAGGAATGTATGTAATAAATGTATGAAATATTCACCTGAATCCATTTCTTTCGTTCACCCCTCTGACCTCCGACGTCGAACATCCAAAAGTCCTGAACACCGCCGTGCATTGACTTGGGCACCTATTTAATTAATTTAGATAAAATAATTTAATCAGATAAGCATGGTTAAATATACCTACAGTTATTTTAAAATCCAACATAAGATGTACCTATATATATAATACAATTCTTAGACTCATGAAAGTCATTAAATTATCTGCATAAAAAAATATTAATTAATTTATTTACCTTTACTTTAAATTCGATTTTCTGTATCCCTGTGGTTTTCTGTCGACATCGCAATATATCAGCATCAGATGGTACATAGTCAGGTTTTTCTATTAGATCTATTCTATCTAGAAAACTGAAAAATATCAAAACACAAATAATTATTAAATGTGTTTGACAAAAAGAAATGGAAAATGAAGCAACGCCATCTAGCGGAACTTCAAAAGTTATTAACGTTTTATTAGTTCTACTACTCGCTAACAGATGTCACTGTTATAAATTTTGGAAAAATGTTGCAGTCATTAATTGATTTTAGGCATTTGGGGAAAAAACTGTGTGTTGTAACTACTGGTCAACAGATGGCGCTATAATAACAAATTGTTAATTTACTCACTATTCAGCGCTGTCTATTAATTGATATTCGTTAGATCTTTTAAAGCATTCTCTGACACCACCATCACGCCACAATGACCTCACATGATCAAAATATTCCTGAAAATACAAAATAATGCATTTATTGTCGTTATGTTCAAATAGTATGAATTAATTGAACATAATAATATATTCTAAGAAAGTAGGACATCTTAAGAATTGACAATAGGATACGTATTGTAATCTGCGGATAGCGTTGTGGGTAGTATGTTTATTATTTTAGCAAATAAGTATTTGAAATGTAAACCTTAACATGCTACTGTTTGTTGTCCCAATAATTTAAGAGGGTAGGAAGTATTTATTAGTTTATTGCTTATGAAAGTTGCTTGAAAGGTCAATTTGTATTTTACACCATCACCAATTACCATAACATAGTAAAATGTAACTCACTTCTGTATACTCCCCAGGGCCGTCAACTCCATATTTCAGTATTATATCTTTAGAGCGACTGTTCTTCGGGTTCTGCAGCTCTATGTCAAGTGTGGACATGCTCTGAACTATGTCGTGAATTGACTCGTGGATGTTGTGGCGGATGTGAGTCGCTTTCTCGGCTCGTTCACTGGAAATATGAACGATGAAATGTTAGTCATCTAATACTAAACACCAAAAATAACACAAAGAGTAATAAAATTACACAAAATTAAAGAAAAATACATGAAGTGTGTTCAGGGGGTGTCTGCTAATAGTAATTGCTTCAATCGTTTAAATGGGTGGCGTTAGTAGGTCCATTTTACGATAATTACGAAGGTAAAACGTCATTTTAACGTCAATATTGGCCATTGGGGCCGCTAATTTTAACGTTTTGACATTTAGTAGAATGCCAATTATCCTAAAATGGACCTACTGACGCCACCCACTCAGACGATTGAAGCAATTGTCAATAGCAGACTCGGGCCCCTTGGCATTATTATAAAAATAAAAGTCTCAAACACTGTTAAGAAAATGGTTTTAAAGTTTTGTAAGGTACCTTTGAGAGAATCCCTGAACGTGAAGAATTTTCATCTGCTTGATAATAGTTGTTTTTCCACTTTCACCAGTTCCCAATAGTAATAACTTGATTGCCTGCAAGTATAAGTATTTATAAGACTATGCATGGTATGTCCTAATTTGTGCCAAGACATAATTATCAGGCGTAAGATCCAATTTAAATTAAATATACAAAGAGTGGAAATCTATACATTGTTCTTGAAATATATACAATCATATAAAAAAAATTGTGGAAAAGGTTTTATAAAGCAGACAAGACTCTTATATTTTTTGTATTTTATTATACTGGTTGTATTCAAATTCTAGTAATCACTGCGTTAATAAGTTTTGATTGAATAACTTCTCATCTTTTTCTAACTGATATGATACTCACTTCATTGTAAGTCTTGATCCAGTGTTTGATCTCCCTGTCAATCTGTTTGGAGTTGTTTTCGTTCTCATCATAACTTTTTATACAGGGGATGAGTCGCATTGTGGTCTGCAAAAATATAATTATCTGTTTAGTATATCAAAAATGTATTATTAATGAATATAAATTGAAGCCACGCTCTTAAAACTTCCAGATTGGTGTATGATTTTTAATTATTGTGGAAAATGACAGGAAAATTGGTAGGTAAGAAAAAGGAAAAGAAATTGGGAAGGCCCACCCACTATTTTTCAACGAAGTTTAAAAGATCTCACTCCAACATTCATAAGAAATACTGAAGCTTTCATAGGGTCCTTTTTATTATAAGCGTTCCCTTATTTGAGTACAAGACAGGCACGCATTTGTTATGTTCGATCTATCTAATTACTGGGCTACCTATTCAGGTAAGGTACCTTACTTATGTTTTACAATTAATTAAGTATTATTAACTTACCTATGTTTTTTCGACTTTTATTATTCAAGTTCATTCATTCATTCATTGCACATCACTATCCAATGAAATTTATCAAAAGATAAACATCTAATTTTGTTTTTATCTATGAAGAAATTATTTTTACTTATGCTTCCTATATTAAAATTATGCATTAACTTTACAATTAACAAGAAAATTACAAATATCTATCCGATTTTGATCCATTTACCTATATTTAAAACATATTTTTAGAAAAAATTACGAGTACGTTTTTTTGATCGAATACTGAAATACAATAAAAGACCTATTTGTATAATATAACATGAGGATTGTCACCAAGTAAATTTTAGTATATTGCTTTAGCAATTATATTGATTATGTAGCTTTATTTAAAATAGCTTTTTTTGAACAACAACAACCTTCCCAACTGACTGGATTCGTTCTGCAGAAGTCGCAGTTTTGAAATCTAGATTATCTTTAAAAGACTTAACTTAATTTAATTAAAACACCTCCTTCTTACTTCTTTAGACGATACTGGGTAACAGTGAAAAAAAACATATTGAGGAAACCTGGATTCAATAAAATAAAATTGCTAACGGAACAATCAATGGTTTTATAACCGTGGGTATCTACATAAAGGAGGCATTTGCCCAGCTGTGGGCCTGTTACAGGCTGATGTTATTCAGGCATATAATCAAAACAAGTTGTACGCACCTTTTCAAACGAATGGTATGCCCCCGAAAATCACAGTAACTGAAGGCGTATCATTAATTATCATTAATTGATAATTTTATCTGATATTAATAATCGTTCTGATTAAACAAATATATTAGATTAAATTGTTGTATTTTTATTGGAGGGGATTCTCCGGAAATGAGACAACTATAATATTATTGTTATCTTTACTCGAATGACGTTACAATATAACATAAATAAAACAAATTCGGTTTAGTTACACCATTTCTTGTAAATAACTACAATCCTACCTAAATCGGATCAGTAGGTTTTGAAAAGATCACATACATACACGCATACTTATATACCTTCTTTTAAAATTGATCAAAACGTTTTAAATTTCTGTACTTTGAAATGATAAAATACAAGCGCCATCTAGCGACCAATAGATAAAACTTAATTTATTCATTGATCTTTGACCTTATTGGTTATTTGTATTCATTCAATTATTTCTTACTCTAAATATTATTTTGAGCAGTTGTAAAAGCTAGTCTATTTTTAAGATAGTCTAATTTACGTAAATATATGAAAATAGCTCTATACTTAAGTAAATACGTACCTGAAAAAATATTTTAAAGTATTTAGCCATTTATATTAAATGTGATAAAAAAATATTATCCTTATTTTCTTGTCCGGAAGACTCTAATTTGTCAAATGTTTTGTAATTTACAAATTTACGTCACCATCTACTAACCTAGAAGTAATGTTACAAAAAGAATCGCCCCCGGGTGGGCTCGAACCACCAACCTTTCGGTTAACAGCCGAACGCGCTAGCCAATTGCGCCACGGAGGCGTTGAGGGAGGCGACGAAATAACAATATATGTGTAATATAGGTATAAAAGTGTATGTTTAGCGTACATAATATTATTATGTACTTTTCTTATCAATAGTGTTTTCGAGTGTATTATGAAAGAAAAATTGAATGCAATGTTTATTAATGCTTAATACCATTACTAAGATTATATTTTTATTATAGTACTGTAAAATGAAATACAATCAATATTATTATTTGCTTTTCTGTTTGCAAAATGATGTTTTTAACGTTATTTAATAATATTGACTTCAAATTACTTTTCAGTTGATAAATAATTGCGTACATCACTTGAGGGCACGAACAGCTCAAACATATAAATCTGGGAATAGTATAAAAATGACTCTTCCGGGGTTCGAACCCGGTACATCAGAGCTAGCGATACCTTGAAAACTGGTGTGTACTCCACTTTACCGAGGTCGTCGTAGATAAGATATAATTCGGGCATTCCCCCATATTGCGCATGAGTTGAATTAAAAACTAAATGTTTTGTTTTTTTGACCTTAATCAGAAATAAAAAAGAAATACTAGTTTATGAGACTTTGTATGTATATAATAAAACGATTATTTAAATGTATGGGATATTTGTACCTATTACCTAGCCGTTTCTGTCCCACTGCAAGGCAAAGGCCTCTCTGCCCTCCATCCATCTGTCTCTATCTAGGGCCGTGGTCTTCCGCTCCTCATCAAAAGCCTCCAGTTCGTCCCGCCATCTCCGTCTAAGCCTACCGCGATGTCTCTTGCCATATGTAAAGCACCTACTTAATATTGTCTTTTCTTGAACTATCAAATCAAAAGATCTTATTAAATAGTTTGTTTATTTTGACGACCTCCGTGGTCGAGTGGCGTACGCACCGGTTTCAAAGTGTCGCTAGCTCTGAGGTCCCGGGTTCGATCCCCGGTCGGGTCAATGTAGAAATCAACTTTTCTACATTGCCTCGGGTCTGGGTGTTTGTGGTACCTTCGTTGTTTCTGAATTCCATAACACAAGTGCTTAATAGCTACTTACTTTGGGTTCAGAGCAATGTATGTGATGTTGTCCGCATTTATTATTTAATGTAGCGTAGGTCCAACAGTGGGTAACTGAGTACAAGAGTAAAAATAAAGGAAATACGAAAGTATATACAAGCAAACCTTTATTAGTAAATATAATAATAAAATTATAACTAAATGAATTGCACTTACAAAATAATTACATTAGAGTAAAGAATCAATCCGTCATTAAGTACTGTTTAATATTACAGTAATTTGCGCAAGAATTTGTAAATAGTTTCTTTTTTTATAAATTTATATGTCCTATATTTTAAAATATACCATTAATTTAAAAACATCATTTACGTTTTTATGACGTATAAAGAAAGAATCAAACTAAATAATTTTAAAAGTGATAGTTATTTATAAGAAATACAAAAAAAAACATAAATCAGACAATAATTTTAGAGTTGATAAATATACGGTACTGACCAAATGTTTAGCCGTAATTTTATGTAGTATTCATGTGTAAGTAATTTCACGTAATGTTACAAGTATTTAAGCCATTAAAATTAGTATTACATACCTATATATTTTATATAAAAATAATGTACATTATGTACGCAAACTTTCTGTAATGTCTGGAGAGAACCACGTTATGTCACATCAAAGCCATGCAATTTTACATTAACGTAGTGACAAGTGAGTGTCATGTGATATCACATTATAGTCACATGGCTACTACGTTGTTGTCACATTGTATGCACAAAGTATGTCAAGAGTATGTGCTGGTCACTGTAGCATCATGGGATATTGCCACATGGCCACTACGTTGTTGTCACACGGCTACTACGTTAATGTCACACCGCTGTCCCGCTAGCGTTATGTAGTACGTCACGTGGTGGTCACTGCAGCATCATGGAATAAAGTATCATGGTCACTACGTTATTGCCACATGACCACTACGTTGGTGTCACATCCACTAAGTATGTGACATAGTGATTACTGCATCATCATGGGATCGTCGAGCTGCAGCTGCACCATCTGGTTGCCGTTCACGAGCACACCGTCACGCAGGAGTAGTTGCACGTTCAGGTCGGACAGCTCCTGAGAAATGACGAATATGACGGATTAGGTTATATGAAACAATATATTTCAAATAAAACAGCAGCCCCCAAGTTTGCTTAGAAAATTGTTGATTAGCTAAGAACGAATTTGAACATGATTATGTAAGAGTTTTTATACGAAAAAAAACCTCAACATAATCGGTAAATTTGTTTAGGCCGTACGATGCCTCAAACAGGCAGAAGATCCAATTTATAATGACATAGTTACAAAAGAGTGTTAAAATTACATTAATTTATTGACTTGACTATTATTGTGTTATTGGGTTCTTCTATTAAATTCTCAGTAGCAGGTCGGAGTTTGGATTTGTGCCCGGTTAGTGGCAATAGGCTCGCCCCTATTACATGGGACCTAAACATATCGGCGAACTGTGGGTGTACATTGGCACACCTCTGCCTAACCCTTCGGGGCTACAGGCGTGATGGTATGTTATGACTATTACTTACCGCTATAGGGTACCCTGAAGAGTGTGAGGCCATCGAGGGTTGTGAGGCATGAGATAATTGGGCCCCATGTGAGGCCAGAGCGGGGTCTCCACGCTGTAGTATCTTGGGTCGCCGCGGGTTCTTAGCTATGCCACGACCACGGCGGGCTGGTTGGAAGTCTTCCACTGTAGAATAATATTGTTATAATACAAGCATATATAGTAAAATAACATAAGTCGTTAAGAGAGGAAGGACTTTGTTCAGTCGGATAACTGTGGCTTTATTAGATTTGGAGCTGTTGTTTCCAATATCAGATAATTTTATTTATAAAACTTATCTGGTGTTGGCAAAACTTGCCATTAATGAAGTGCCTAAGCGTTGGACACATGAAAACTTGAATTTATTGATTTTAAATGAGAAATTTTTCATACCCAGATTAAAATGACATACAATTTATTTTAAGCTTACATTTCACCCCTTTCGATAACACCCTGCATAGAATATAAATTTGACTCTATTAATATATATTATTACAATACATACACATCCTGGCGGGCTGCGGCTTACCGCAAGCGACGTGGTCGCGCGGCACGCTGCTCAGTGCGGAGAGCGCGCGGGCACACGACGGTATCACGCTTGCTGTGCCCTAGACGATACAATTTTAATATAAATACTGTACACACGTGCATATAATCACTCATTTTACCCTTGCTGCACTTAGCACCACTAGGCCAACTACCTCATTGGTCTAGTGGTGCTAAGCGCGACTGCTACGCTAGAGGTCTTGGATTTGATAACAAATCGAACAAGGGGTTTTTTTGTGAAATTCTCAGTAGCAGGTCGGAGTTTGAATTTGTGCCCGGTTAGTGGCAATAGGCTCGCCCCCTATTATATGGGACCTAAACATACTGGCGAACTGTGGGTGTACATTGGTACACCTCTGCCTAACCCTTCGGGGATACAGGCGTGATGGTATGTTATGTTATTTTACCCTTGTAGGGGTAGGTAGAGACCACTTATTTCCACTTGCTACGATCCTTACACACTTCTATTTATTGGACACTTGATTTACACACTTGTATATGGTTGTAATAAATACAAAATAACATCCTGGGACCACACACACACGGTCATCTGATTCCAAAGGCTGGTTGTCAGTCTTACCTTGGAGAAAGACATCTTGGTGACTTCGATGAGCTTGTCATGCGGCACGTTGTGGAGCGCCAGGGTCTTCATCACATCCTCGGAGCTGGGGTTCATGCCTTCCATCTATTTTAAACATGTTTATTACTAATAAATGCGGTCGGTTTTAGATTAACGTTTCATGAACCTGGGGTAAATGTGTAAGATCGTTGGAACACCACACAAACACCGACCTTTCTTCAAACGCTCATTTACTTATATCTTAAGACCCGCATTCACGGGGTGCCAGATTTCGGTTGGTAACGAGTGTGGTATAACGACTGCGTGAAAGAAAAGTAAGCCCTAACTTTGAAAACTTTATTTATTATTGGATGTCCAACAAAGAATACACAAAAACACATAAACAGACAAAAATAATAATATACATTAGAATTGTGCTCCCTCAGTTACTGGCGATCACAGCATTCATATTTTGACATTTAGGTGAACAAAACATTACAATCAAAACTGAATCTTAAACATTTCTTATCTAATTAGTTTGTTACTGACCTCAATAACAAGAATAGTAGCTGGATGCTTGAGCCTCAAATGTGTGCGGAGGTCTGATCGTATGCGGAACCGCTTGGGACAGCGGCCGCATGCCCACGCACGGACACCCGTGTGGATCAGACGGTGGTTACGCATGGCTGTAGACCTAGGTATATACCAGAAAACGTTATCTATCTAAGCCCACGTGGGCCAACTGCAGGACAAAGGCTTCCACTTCCATGTACATTTATGTCATGCTAAAATGTTACACTATACATTATCAACCCTAAAAAAGGTAATAGGTAGGCAAAATATTTATTCTGTAAGTAGGATACAATAGCACCTCGACATATAATTTTTAACCTCGATGGAGTTGACATTCCCTAACTGACTATAAGAATAAATTTTGATACAAACTAAATCTTTTAAAGACTGATTCGACTACAAAAAATTACCAATAAAAATATGTACACATTACCTTCTAAAAGCGACACCACAAACATCACAAGGGAACGGTCTCTCCCCTGTATGAACCCTCAAATGTTCGTTACGCATAGACAGCGTCCTGAACGCATGCCCACAGACCGGACACAGGTGCGGCCGGCGGGCTTGCCCAGCTTGCCCAGCGTTGCCGAGCTGTGGGCCTTGCCGGTAGTCCATGGATAGCGAGCACGATGTGCAGGAGGACTCGATGTCTTGTTTATGGACTTCTCTAGAGTGGGGGATATTTTCTATAGTTTTATTCGTTAAATGTGTCTATTACATTTAGAAACGCATTTACTTATTTATAAAGAAATTATTTTTTACATGAATTCAATGTTACTGACTATTTTAAAGTTCAAAAACTACAAAAGTAACGACAAAACATATTAAAAGTAATAAATACAAATTCATTATTAAATGAATGGGCAGACAAAGCTTATGTATGGACAAAGCACAGTTACTGACTCTAAAATGTATGTAATCAAGCTATGTGCACTGAGCAGTTAGTTATCTATACATGTGCAAAGATCGGTTTCTCATCTGTGCAAGTGCACAGGACAGTAAATACTTTGAAATAAAACTACTGTTAAGGGCAGATATGTGCTGACCATTTTAACTGATATTTCGACTCCTGTAAACGTAATATTTAACACAGATGACCATCTAATGTGTGCACATACATCAATTACTATTGCTATGCTCTTCTAATTCGGCCGCTGAGAGTATGTTTTGCTGACACATGTCAATCGGTCTTCATTTGTATGGGGAAATAAAAATCCGTATTCATTGTAACTTGGCTTAGTGATGTACATTTTAATTATATTATTAGTTTATAGGACAAATAAGTGAGGGTTATTTTATGTTAAGCAAAATCTTAACCACATTAAAGTTATATTTTTCTATGGACTACGAATTGTCAGGAAGGCATTCTCTCAGCGGCCGGACTATAATACAAATTAAACATGTTTTTGGTACTAACTTGACATGTTTATGCAAGTCTGCCGCGTGTGTGAAGGTGGCGTGACAGCGGGAGCACGCGCCGCCGTCCTCGCCTGTTAGCACAACACTAGTCAGAGCGGTGAGGTGAGGTTGCGGGCTCCAACCCGCAACGGGGAGAGAGGGACAGCAGTGGGACAGTGTGGGCTAATACTATGTTTATGCAAGTCTGCCGCGTGGGTGAAGGTGGCGTGACAGCGGGAGCACGCGCCGCCGTCCTCGCCTGTTAGCACAACACTAGTCAGAGCGGTGAGGTGAGGTTGCGGGCTCCAACCCGCAACGGGGAGAGAGGGACAGCAGTGGGACAGTGTGGGCTAATACTATGTTTATGCAAGTCTGCCGCGTGGGTGAAGGTGGCGTGACAGCGGGAGCACGCCCGCCGTCCTCGCCTGTTAGCACAACACTAGTCAGAGCGGTGAGGTGAGGTTGCGGGCTCCAACCCGCAACGGGGAGAGAGGGACAGCAGTGGGACAGTGTGGGCTAATACTATGTTTATGCAAGTCTGCCGCGTGGGTGAAGGTGGCGTGACAGCGGGAGCACGCGCCGCCGTCCTCGCCTGTTAGCACAACACTAGTCAGAGCGGTGAGGTGAGGTTGCGGGCTCCAACCCGCAACGGGGAGAGAGGGACAGCAGTGGGACAGTGTGGGCTAATACTATGTTTATGCAAGTCTGCCGCGTGGGTGAAGGTGGCGTGACAGCGGGAGCACGCCCGCCGTCCTCGCCTGTTAGCACAACACTAGTCAGAGCGGTGAGGTGAGGTTGCGGGCTCCAACCCGCAACGGGGAGAGAGGGACAGCAGTGGGACAGTGTGGGCTAATACTATGTTTATGCAAGTCTGCCGCGTGGGTGAAGGTGGCGTGACAGCGGGAGCACGCGCCGCCGTCCTCGCCTGTTAGCACAACACTAGTCAGAGCGGTGAGGTGAGGTTGCGGGCTCCAACCCGCAACGGGGAGAGAGGGACAGCAGTGGGACAGTGTGGGCTAATACTATGTTTATGCAAGTCTGCCGCGTGTGTGAAGGTGGCGTGACAGCGGGAGCACGCGCCGCCGTCCTCGCCTGTTAGCACAACACTAGTCAGAGCGGTGAGGTGAGGTTGCGGGCTCCAACCCGCAACGGGGAGAGAGGGACAGCAGTGGGACAGTGTGGGCTAATACTATGTTTATGCAAGTCTGCCGCGTGTGTGAAGGTGGCGTGACAGCGGGAGCACGCGCCGCCGTCCTCGCCTGTTAGCACAACACTAGTCAGAGCGGTGAGGTGAGGTTGCGGGCTCCAACCCGCAACGGGGAGAGAGGGACAGCAGTGGGACAGTGTGGGCTAATACTATGTTTATGCAAGTCTGCCGCGTGGGTGAAGGTGGCGTGACAGCGGGAGCACGCCCGCCGTCCTCGCCTGTTAGCACAACACTAGTCAGAGCGGTGAGGTGAGGTTGCGGGCTCCAACCCGCAACGGGGAGAGAGGGACAGCAGTGGGACAGTGTGGGCTAATACTATGTTTATGCAAGTCTGCCGCGTGGGTGAAGGTGGCGTGACAGCGGGAGCACGCGCCGCCGTCCTCGCCTGTTAGCACAACACTAGTCAGAGCGGTGAGGTGAGGTTGCGGGCTCCAACCCGCAACGGGGAGAGAGGGACAGCAGTGGGACAGTGTGGGCTAATACTATGTTTATGCAAGTCTGCCGCGTGGGTGAAGGTGGCGTGACAGCGGGAGCACGCCCGCCGTCCTCGCCTGTTAGCACAACACTAGTCAGAGCGGTGAGGTGAGGTTGCGGGCTCCAACCCGCAACGGGGAGAGAGGGACAGCAGTGGGACAGTGTGGGCTAATACTATGTTTATGCAAGTCTGCCGCGTGTGTGAAGGTGGCGCGAATGTAGGCTACTTTGTAGAGATGCACTCATCAAAAGTCAGAAACAAAAAAAAATATAGACAGCACCCTAAGGGTCCGTTCATATTCGGCAGAATCCTCACCGCACACTTTCGCAGCGCCCGAAAAGACAAACAAAATAGTAGAAAGATTTTTTCAACTGTCGGCAGAACACAAGGTGAATGCAGGTTTTTATGATAAACAGACCTAGACAGACCTAGAGAAAACCCATTTTTTCCATACTTGTACATAATATTTGTTGAAATAGTAGTCCGTTATATGCACTATACACATATTATATACACATGCCTACTCACCCTGTTTGTTCTTGACGCGGTTTGCTCCATCACTGTGTTCCTTCTTCCTATGCTTATAGAGCGCAGTTTTGTTTGGCAAGACTTCGTCACAATCGCGACATGGTATCCTAAATTCAAAGGTATAAATAAAAGAATAATGGACTATTAAAATGATTTATTTTTAATTAATAAAGAGACTATGACTATACCTACTAATCAGCATTTTCAAAAATATTTTTTAAACTGCTGAGGGAATTAGAAGTAGGGCTAAAGTATACAAAAAAATATATATTTAAATATATTTAAATTATTTTAAATTATTATTATCATTTTCAGCCATTGTCGTCCCACTGCAGGGCTAAGGCCTCCCATTCCTTCTTCCAATTCTAAAGGTCTTGAGCTATTGTGTTCCATAATGCTGTAAAGGAGTCAAGTTCGTCCCGCCAACTCCTTCTGGGCTTTTAAATAATAAATCATAAAAAAAAATGCACATGGGCACGCACATAATAACTAAGGAGTCTAATATATAACCCTCTACCTATAATTCTCTGAAATAAATCATGGTTCTACTACAATGCTTCAAAAAATTACAACCATATTATCGTAATAGCTATTTGCAATAATAAGGTGAGAGAAAATTACTAACCTTTTAAGAACAAGCGTATTTACCTGTAATCATCTCTAACGATCTTGCTGGTTGATCCAGGGTCATCAGGTCCCGTCTTACCGTGCACCTTCTTACGATGGTAAGCCAGACTCCAACTATATAAAAAATATTAATCATTATTTAAAGATAATATTATTGGCTGTCATACATAGACCTTTGGCAGTCGTTAAGTCAATTCTGACAACCAGTCTTACTATGGATACTGGGTTCGCCCAGTGAAGTGGGTTGTGGAGATCAGATAGGCAGTGGGCCATGTAAAATACGGTATTCAACTGAATCCGGTAAGACTGGT
Source organism: Autographa gamma (assembly GCA_905146925.1). NCBI lineage: Eukaryota > Metazoa > Arthropoda > Insecta > Lepidoptera > Noctuidae > Autographa > Autographa gamma. The sequence continues at coordinate 5,046,787 of LR989877.1, read as the reverse complement.
AGCCGACCCCAACATACTTGTAGTTGAGAAAAGGCTCGGAAGATGATGATTTAATGATAATATTATGATAGGTTTTTCTACCAAAATATTCAATAATTTTTATTGTCGGTGAGCCAAATAAATACAATAAAATAAGTATGTTATTATCTTGGCGGCCACAATTTTATAATAGATAAAACTATGGCGAAAAATTTAAGCCTATCAAATATTAGCGTCATAAAGTTATATATTTTGTAAATATGTATGGGTGTTTGTTCCTGTTTCACTCAGAACTACCAAACAGATTTCGAGAAACCTTTATTATACCAGCCCACGCTGTACCACTGCACTGGGCAAAGGGCTCCCTCCCTTCTTTCCATTCCATAAACTGTTGCACACAAATAATAATTTATAAGTAGAAATAAAAATTCTTAATTTATAGCTTGGATAAATATAGTAAATTTCATATAGTACATTTATTTTCTAATATGTCCACTAAAAAAGGGACCACATTTATAAAACTGCGAGAGCAAGAAAAATACTAAAATTAAAAGGTTAAAAGCTAGTAAATACAATAAATTCTTACCTATTCGGGAATGTAAGTTCACATTGGTTACATTTATATAAGAAGTTTTCATTGGCGTGCTTCATGCGTCGGTGCACTTGTAGATACGTCCAGTGCAGGTACGAACGACCGCAGTCCTGTAGAATAGTGTGTTAAATTAGATATTTGTGTTTAAAGGGTTTGATTTTGATATGAAAATGTAGAAAATTAGATTTTTCCTTTTTTTTTAAATTGACGTTTCGGTCGTATTAAATATTTAAGAAGGTTATAATGCTTTGTTGTTTTTGAAAAATGTCTGCAAAGCAGCTCACCACATTATGTGTTCATTGCACATAGATGCAATAGGCCCATTGCACATAAGTGCGAATTCTAAATGTGTGAATCTTTGAGGGTAGTGCATCTATGTAATTCATGTGTGCAACTTTCACGAAGTGCATATTGGAATGTGTCGTCAGTATGGGTCGTGCATCTATTTAGGTGGTGCATGTAGATGGTGCGTCGGAGTTGATGCAGCAATTATGTTGTTCGTATACCTATGTGATCTTCATCTAGGTAGGTTGTGCATCTACGTGAGTTGTGCATGTTTCATCGTGTGTGCATCGTGCATCGTGTGAGCATGCGGGTGCAGACAGTACATACCTCGCACAGAAAGTGTTTGACGACGGGAAAGTCTCCGTATCCGAGTATGCGAGTGGGAGCGGCGGCGGCTCCGGCTTGCTTCTTAGCGTCGGCGAGCGAGCGCTTGTAGAACCCGTGTGTCGTCTTGTGAGTCGTGCATCTAGTGAATATTACTTCAGTATTATACCATAAACTTTTCAATCATGACCTACAATGCCTAGATAAGGAGAAAACGTCGTAAAATATGACTTGCACAAGCAAAATGCATGACCGAAAGAAAATATTAGTGTGTTCACAAACAATCAGGTTGTTAAGAAAAGGATATATCCATCAAAAAGTGGTAAAAAGGACATCTGGTATAGAGTCAGTCAACAGAATTTTGGCTCAAAATAAGTTCGTAAAATAATTGATATCCAACTTTGTAAACTGACTCTATACCAGATGTACTCTTCGCCTCTTTTGGATAGATATACCCTTTCGATAACTCTCGGTTTATCCTAATATAAAAAGATCACAACTAATGTATTAAATTATACGTTACCTGGAGTAAGTAGCGAAGCTAACTTTACAAATGTGGCAGGTAAAGGGATTCTTGACGCCCTTGTGTATCGCGCGGTGCGAGTTCAATCCACTTTCCAAGTAGAATACACTGGAACAATACATAATAACGTCAGTTGTATAAAACTACTAAATGAGGTGATCTGATGATGGAGCCAGAAGGTAGCCAAAGGAACTCTGTAAATAAACGACGAAAGCCCAACGTGTTTGGACTTGTTGGATTTGGCATCACTAGTACTTTGAGCTTAGGTAATTTAAATACTAGTATTTCACAATATTTTTTTGAGTAAAGACTAATTTGTCAATGATTTCTTTTTCTACAAGAGCAAAATCTGAAATCGAGAAGACAATACTAGTTTCTTCTGTATGACAAGAGACCCATGCCCAGCAGTGCCCACTTCTGGCGACACCTGCCGCTTGATCGGCATCGATAGCTTTGCCCAGCAGTGGTAGCTACTACACCAGGTACTTACTCCTCACAGTACTCGCATCTGAAAGCCTTCTCGATCTCGACCACTCTGATGAGAGCTCTCGCCTCGTCAGCCAGCTGCGACAACAGCGGCTCGCCCACTTCTGGTGACACCTGCCGCTTGATCGGCATCGATAGCTTTGGAGACTCTGACAAATAGAAAACAGGTAATAAATCTTTCATTTAAAACAATAAATAATTATAGACAACTTTACAAACATCGCTCTGAACCAAAAGTAGCTTAAGTACTTGTGTTTCGGTATCTGAGACAAATACCTTGAAATAATTTTAGAAAGTGTTTTTCAGAATCACCCCTCTGGGGATCGACCTTGGTACTTTCACCATGGAACATCACACACAGCCTCTCCACTAGACCTCACAGCCTCCAAAATAATTATATCAAAAAGCAATAATTAGCTTCACATAAATAAAAAAAAAAACAGAATTCATTGAAATTATGGCCACTTCTGACATTATTTCCCTATATCTATGATAAAAATTTTAATTGAAATCAATCCAAAATTACCAGAGCTACGCATAAAAACAGACAAAAAAAAAACAAAAGAAAAACACAGACAATTAAAAACCTCCTCTTTTTGAAAGTCTGTACAAAATTTCATCAGGCAGTTTTACACAAGCTATAAGGTTAACTCACCAACAATCTGCACAGTGTGTCTGACAAGCCCACTGGTGGGCGACAGCTGTACTGTCACCTCCTCCGCTTCCTCCTTCAACTCGTTGGCGAAGGCCTCGATGCACTCCGTCGATTTTGATGCGTGCTCCTGTTCAAATAGTCAAAGTCAGATGACCTTGTGGACGATGTCCCTTATCTTCCACAAGGCCATCTGATCCCAAACTAATCAAAGCCTGTGATATGGCAACCAGGCTGATAAGCTTAATTATATATTTCTAAATACATCTTCTAAACCCACGAGCTCCGGTATTGCCCAGTTTGTCATGCTTTATTTTAAGCCATTTGGCCATGTGAGTTGTGACACTGTTTACAGACTCCAAACTAGTTTGGGGAAAGAAAGTACCTATCATAGGTAACGGCTTTTAGGAGGAAAAATATTGTGTATTGTGTTAAATTTTGTCCCTAAGTATGGAGCCCTATATTAACGTGTGTCAGTCCCTGGTCCCGTACAGTACCTGTGCATGTCGATGGTCCCGGAAGGCCCGGGCGCAGACGGCACACACGCGCACCAGGCGCGGGGCTAGCTCCTCCTCGTGTGCTCGCACGTGCATGCGGAGGCTGAGCTATGGAGCCCTACTACCTACATATTAACGTGTGTCAGTCCCTGGTCCCGTACAGTACCTGTGCATGTCGATGGTCCCGGAAGGCCCGGGCGCAGACGGCACACACGCGCACCAGGCGCGGGGCTAGCTCCTCCTCGTGTGCTCGCACGTGCATGCGGAGGCTGAGCTATGGAGCCCTACTACCTACATATTAACGTGTGTCAGTCCCTGGTCCCGTACAGTACCTGTGCATGTCGATGGTCCCGGAAGGCCCGGGCGCAGACGGCACACACGCGCACCAGGCGCGGGGCTAGCTCCTCCTCGTGTGCTCGCACGTGCATGCGGAGGCTGAGCTATGGAGCCCTACTACCTACATATTAACGTGTGTGTCAGTCCCTGGTCCCGTACAGTACCTGTGCATGTCGATGGTCCCGGAAGGCCCGGGCGCAGACGGCACACACGCGCACCAGGCGCGGGGCTAGCTCCTCCTCGTGTGCTCGCACGTGCATGCGGAGGCTGAGCTATGGAGCCCTACTACCTACATATTAACGTGTGTGTCAGTCCCTGGTCCCGTACAGTACCTGTGCATGTCGATGGTCCCGGAAGGCCCGGGCGCAGACGGCACACACGCGCACCAGGCGCGGGGCTAGCTCCTCCTCGTGTGCTCGCACGTGCATGCGGAGGCTGAGCTATGGAGCCCTACTACCTACATATTAACGTGTGTGTCAGTCCCTGGTCCCGTACAGTACCTGTGCATGTCGATGGTCCCGGAAGGCCCGGGCGCAGACGGCACACACGCGCACCAGGCGCGGGGCTAGCTCCTCCTCGTGTGCTCGCACGTGCATGCGGAGACGGGAGCGACGGGTGAGCTGCTTCAGGCATATGTGGCACTGGAACGGCTTGATCTGGATCAAACGCAAGGGTAGCGTTAGGTAGGTGGACTTTAAGCGTGTGTCCAACGGGCAAGTCACGAGCCTGCAGTAAAGCTTGCGTTGGTTTTACTCGCGGCTCATCGTGTCTGATCAGCGGGCGAGTATAACCGTTGCTTGCAACGCGCCGCGCAAAAATTTTTAACATGTGTGAAAAGCCAAGCGCCTAGGTTATGACTCGTCGTTGAGATGATCGACGAGCGAGCTTTACCGGCCAAAAACGCTTTATTCGTCAGCATACGGAAAGAAAGACGCAACCCGTGTATTTTGCAAGCCCTCCCACTTTTATGCGGAAATCATATCGATTTTTAATTCGGGAAAATTATAAAGGTATTCTGTGAAATAGAAACGGATGGAAATGGCGGAACGTTACCACTCGAAACCTATTCCTAGACGGGACCGCGGCGAAAACACCACGGTCCCGTGTGGATGGTTCCCTGCCTTAGAGCAGCTATGGAAGTTGTTGTTAACTCTATTCATTTTTCGCTGGCCAAAGCCGCGTAAACACATTTTCAGCGGATTTCGGAACCCGAACCATCTCGATCACATAAATTTTCAAACAAAAAATCCGCTTAATCAAATCGGCTCCGCTTATAGGTGCTAAGATGACAAAGAAATAGAATCAAATACAAAGACCGACACCTCAAACTTTTTCGTTAAAAATAAGGAACACAAAAAAGCAAGCTATCGCACTACAAAATGACCACAACAATTATTTTTATCCACTTATTTATGAAGGAAGAAGGTTCTCGAGTGGCGACCACGAACCGGAAGACGCAGCGTTGGCAGGGCTCCCACCAGGTGGACTGACGATATCGTCAAAGTGGCGGGCACCCGGTGGATGCAATTGGCGAGTTGTCGTTCATTGTGGCGTTCTAGGGGGGAGGCCTTTGTTCAGCAGTGGACGTCTTCCGGCTGATGATGATGATGATTTATGAAGTACATACCTGTAAATGTGTGACTCCATGCTCATCCAAGGTCTGTTTGTCTAGGAACCGCTTGCCGCACGTCACACACACGTAGCGGCGCGTGTCTGTGTGCGTGCGACTGTGTTTTGTTAGGGTTGCCCTGTTTCAAACCAAAGGAAAATGTTTTATCATTAATTTTCAAGAACTTTTGTATATGAAAATGCTATTGCTAATATTACTAGATTAGGGCAAAATAACAGCTAAAAAAGAGCGACTACAGTCGGATTTTTAATTAGACGATATTGACTGACGTTTACTGTGTTGTCAGTTTTTGATGAAATAAAAATAGTGTTGTGACACAGTGAATGATTGAAAAACCTCTTGAATGAATGAAATTGCCTCGATTCTCTGTTTTAAACATTTTAATGAAAACATTGCGAGGAAAATTGTAAGACAGTCCTATTTTCAATATACCATGTTGTTGAAACTATATATGCATGAAATGTAACAATTATAGGTAGGTTTCGAAAATAAAAAAAAACGTCACTTATTACATAATTTGTTCTTATTCGTAATCAGAAATACAAAAATCACTATCACTTTCTGTGACATTTATCATAAATCTGTCAGATACAATGTCGATCATGTGGTCGAGTCGAAATGACTAATTATTCACACTCATTGTTCATTCATCTGATTGACCGAGAACTGAACGCATCACTATTACTTTAAATGTGGCAATATTATTTTGCAAAGTGACATTAGCTACTGTCAGTCAGTATCGTCTAATTAAAAATCCTACTGTAGGGTCGGTTTATATCTGACCGAGTATCACGTACTTAGTAAAAAGGTTGAAAAGAGTGCTGATCATTTAGTGATGGTCGTGCTGGAAGTGCACGTGGTCGAAGAGTTCCGTCTCAGTGGAGAAGGTGGCTCCTGTATGATGTACAGGTTACCTGAGGAAGAAGGTCTTCCCGCAGCCCTCCACGGGGCACTGCCAGCGCTTCTGCTTGTCGTGCTGTAAGTGCACGTGGTCGAAGAGTTCCGTCTCCGTGGAGAAGGTGGCTCCTGTATGATGTACAGGTTACCTGAGGAAGAAGGTCTTCCCGCAGCCCTCCACGGGGCACTGCCAGCGCTTCTGCTTGTCGTGCTGGAAGTGCACGTGGTCGAAGAGTTCCGTCTCCGTGGAGAAGGTGGCTCCGTCGCACTCGGAGCATGAGTAGCGACCGTCTGATGTGATCAGGTTTGTGCTGTCGTGGAACTGCCTAGATTGGAATTACCCTGATGATTAATTTGGAAAATAGATCCTTAAAAAAGTATAATAATTAATAGATGACGTAAAGTCAATCGCTTACCTAAATTCAACCTATGTAACTTAGACTTAGAACTTCAGTACATGCGTAAAGAAATCAATAAATAAATTATGCTACGTTGAAAACAGACGGAGTCAGACGGATGAGACCTTTGCTCAGCAGTGGAACACGTAAAGGTTAGAAAAAACAGTGCAAGCTACTGTATAATTTCGCCGCTAGAGGAGTTACTCTCGTGTCAATACAAAAGAAGAATTAAAATTATAAATTTTGACAGCTATTCTTCACCGCCTAACCCGCTAGTGGCTCCAACTGGTGAGCAGTTAGTGTACACCTAAGTTTCTAACCTAAAACCGAAATAATAAATTATATTAAAGTATGACTTACATATGAAACTTAAGCCTAACTTTCGAGGTGAAGGACTCGTTACAGTTATGACAGGTCACCACCTGAGGGTTGGAGGTCGGTTCCCGGCTGCGACGCTTTCGAGGACGCTGCAATATTCACATTTATTAATCTTCTTCCCAGTTAACCCATGGCTAAGGCGGGTACAAGGACTCATGGCTAAGAAAAAACTAAAAGACTAGCAGAATAGGGTAGAAATAAGTGGTACATGATACTAACGGTTTATTTAGCAATATAAATCATAAGATGACTTACCATAACTAGAAGATCATTGTCAGTCGATGTGTCGACTTGTCTCGGACGTCCCTGAGCTCTCTGCAGCAAACATATCATAGCTTATATTCAAAATTGCAAACTGAAAAGTAATACTTCGGAAGCAAAATATTTCACCACCAAGATCAAAAGAGACCCAATTTCTAAATTACTAGCTGTGTGTAATATTATCCAGTAAGCCAAATTTCAGGTCAATTTGATGTCAATACATTGTTCTTATTTAATTTAGAAGACATGGCCTAAACCTAGAAACACACGTTACAAGCTAAACCGTTATAATTTAACTTAAACATACACACATTGTAAGTAAAACTATAACATTTATAAAACACTGACCTTAAGAAAATCTTCCTCAGTAGGTATACATATAAGATTGACGAGGTCCTTAGATTTCCGCTTGCGCCCGCGCCGCCGACAACGGTGGCTTGACAGACCCTCCGCGGTTGGGAATATTTGACTGTTGGAATAATGATAATATAATAATCCAGCCTATAAACGTCCCACTGCTGGGCACAGGCCTCTTCCAATATAGAGAAGGCACGAGCATTGATCACCACGCTTGTTGGAATAATATAATATATTCATACATAGATCCTCATAGATCCTGCGCCTTACATCGTTTTAAAAGACAAATGTTCTTGTTTATAAAAGTGTATTGTATCCCAAACACACTACAACATAATTGATTACACATAAATGTAAAAGAAACCGCCTTCAATGAAATTAATAAGGGAGCTATGAAATATACGCTATTACGCTTTAATTGCTGGAGTAATCACGTACAAAAAGTAGATTTAAAAATCTCCTATTTTTTAAAGTCAGTTACATTTCAACCATATTTATAGGTCGCGTCAGGTAAAAAGAACGCTGGCGGAAGGTGGGGAGGGTACGTTTGCGCATGAGTATACAATTCGGCAGGCGAAGGTCGTCCTACGAACCAATAGCGCACCGGCAAACATGCGGCTCGTGCCCCCCGCACTTCATACCACCAAACAGACCGATAAATTGCGTTCTGCGCATCTTGATTGCTAGCGTTCTTTTTACGTGACGCGACCTTTACCTGCAGTTAAAGCATTTATGTGTCTTCTCGGCTTCGCCTTCCTGCCCTTCACCAGTCACCTAAAAAGAGTTAAAACTAAGTGACACGTTCTCCAATATTTATTTACGTACCCTAAAAAAAAAACAGAGTAGAACAAAAATATTTATGCAGTTTCATAAAATGTTTGTTTTTTTTTTTTAAATTGCTTTTCCATTGCACACAGAAACGGAATTGGCTCCCAGTTGGGGAAGCTTATTTAAGCTTAGTGCCATTAGGTTTAACACGATGGTTCTGATATTATAACATCAATCAGGTAGGGGGACACTAACAAAGATGTTGGTGTGAAACATGCGTGCCCCATTATAGTGTTCGCTGCCTGCTACCGTTACCTTTGCTGTGTACCGTAATATAAATAAACATACATAACATTACATATCATCACGCCTGTATCCCCGAAGGGGTAGGCAGAGGTGTACCAATGTACACCCACAGTTCGCCGATATGTTTAGGTCCCATGTAATAGGGGGCGGGCCTAGTGCCACTTACCGGGCATAAATCCAAACTCCGACCTGCTACTGAGAATTTTATAGAAAAACCCATTAACACCTTGGTCGACTCGGGAATCGAACCCAAGACCTCTAGCGTAGCAGGCGCGCCTAGCACCACTAGGCCAACGAGGCAGTTGTAAGTTGTAATATAAAAAAATAAACATAATTTCAGCAAAAACAGAAATAATATTCCAGAGTAATTCTGGTAGTACCCACCTTGGCAGCGTCGAGCAGTTTCTGCAGCTCCTGCGTGGCCTCGGCATCAGCTGTCTGCACTATCCAGATCTCATCCTCGCTGCTGTCCACGCACTCTTGTTTTACCTCTGTCTTTATGACTGGCGGTTCCACCTACAATATAAAGTGCCCACCTTGGCAGCGTCGAGCAGTTTCTGCAGCTCCTGCGTGGCCTCGGCATCAGCTGTCTGCACTATCCAGATCTCATCCTCGCTGCTGTCCACGCACTCTTGTTTTACCTCTGTCTTTATGACTGGCGGTTCCACCTACAATATAAAGTGCTCACCTTGGCAGCGTCGAGCAGTTTCTGCAGCTCCTGCGTGGCCTCGGCATCAGCTGTCTGCACTATCCAGATCTCATCCTCGCTGCTGTCCACGCACTCTTGTTTTACCTCTGTCTTTATGACTGGCGGTTCCACCTACAATATAAAGTGCTCACCTTGGCAGCGTCGAGCAGTTTCTGCAGCTCCTGCGTGGCCTCGGCATCAGCTGTCTGCACTATCCAGATCTCATCCTCGCTGCTGTCCACGCACTCTTGTTTTACCTCTGTCTTTATGACTGGCGGTTCCACCTACAATATAAAGTGCTCACCTTGGCAGCGTCGAGCAGTTTCTGCAGCTCCTGCGTGGCCTCGGCATCAGCTGTCTGCACTATCCAGATCTCATCCTCGCTGCTGTCCACGCACTCTTGTTTTACCTCTGTCTTTATGACTGGCGGTTCCACCTACAATATAAAGTGCTCACCTTGGCAGCGTCGAGCAGTTTCTGCAGCTCCTGCGTGGCCTCGGCATCAGCTGTCTGCACTATCCAGATCTCATCCTCGCTGCTGTCCACGCACTCTTGTTTTACCTCTGTCTTTATGACTGGCGGTTCCACCTACAATATAAAGTGCTCACCTTGGCAGCGTCGAGCAGTTTCTGCAGCTCCTGCGTGGCCTCGGCATCAGCTGTCTGCACTATCCAGATCTCATCCTCGCTGCTGTCCACGCACTCTTGTTTTACCTCTGTCTTTATGACTGGCGGTTCCACCTACAATATAAAGTGCTCACCTTGGCAGCGTCGAGCAGTTTCTGCAGCTCCTGCGTGGCCTCGGCATCAGCTGTCTGCACTATCCAGATCTCATCCTCGCTGCTGTCCACGCACTCTTGTTTTACCTCTGTCTTTATGACTGGCGGTTCCACCTACAATATAAAGTGCTCACCTTGGCAGCGTCGAGCAGTTTCTGCAGCTCCTGCGTGGCCTCGGCATCAGCTGTCTGCACTATCCAGATCTCATCCTCGCTGCTGTCCACGCACTCTTGTTTTACCTCTGTCTTTATGACTGGCGGTTCCACCTACAATATAAAGTGCTCACCTTGGCAGCGTCGAGCAGTTTCTGCAGCTCCTGCGTGGCCTCGGCATCAGCTGTCTGCACTATCCAGATCTCATCCTCGCTGCTGTCCACGCACTCTTGTTTTACCTCTGTCTTTATGACTGGCGGTTCCACCTACAATACATAGTGATTATAGTCCCACTGCTGTGCAAAAGCTTTTCATGTACAGAAAAAGGTGACCTTTTGTATATTGTACATAGAAAAGACAAGGAATCAATAAGATTAAGATTTTGTAAAGCCTAAATAAAAGATGAAGTAGAAAAGATATATTATTTACCTCATACTTCCAATACTAATGGAAACTAAGCCACTATTTAACACTCTGGCATACGGCCGTATTTAATGACACTAGAGGTCGCAACTCACATTGTCAAGGACTATTCAACGAAGAAAAACATTTGTTATAGGCGTGAACTATATAATATAATATTCCGGAACATCTCACACACGGTTGTCTGGTCCCAAGCTAAGCAGAGCTTGTGTTATGGTAACCAAACAACTGATAAACATACTTATATATTTCTAAATACATGCATATTATAGATAAATTACACCCAAACACCGAACAAATGATCGTGCTCATCACACAAACATTTGTCCCGGGTGGGAATCGAACCCACGACCTCTGGTATAGCAGTCAGGGTCTCAAACCACTAGACCAACAGGCCTGTACTATAAAATTACCATATAATTTATGGAATAATTTCAAAAACTAAATAATACAAATGGAGGTAAAAATCATCCTACGTATACATAAAAATAATTGAGTAACTTGGCTGTTGCATTAGTCATGCATGTGATACACTGCAGTTACTTTGACACAAAATAATCTATTTATTATTTTAAGTTTAAATGACCTAAAACTAAATGATGTGTAATGTAATAAATAATAATAAATGCGGACAACATCACATACATTGCACTGAACCCAAAGTAAGTAGCTATTGAGCACTTGTGTTATGGAATTCAGAAACAACGAAGGTACCACAAACACCCAGACCCGAGACAATGTAGAAAAGTTGGTTTCTACATTGACCCGTCCAGGGATCGAACCCGGGACCTCAGAGCTAGCGACACCTTGAAACCGGTGCGTACGCCACTCGACCACGGAGGTCGTCACATGTGAATGGAAGTAATGTACTTTGCTCTTACTTTTTAATAAAAATAATGATAAGTTTTTAACTACTTGTTAAAACTACTATAATATTCAGATTAAGATATATCTAAGTCTATCTATACAAAATTCTATTATTTTTTATTAACTAACCGCTTCAGAGTTTAGCTCTGATTTACAATCGTCCGATGTCTTCTCATCTAAAATAATCATTAAAGTAGTTTATAATTAGACCATAATATGTGTACAATGTTTAAGTTTATCTCCTTAATATAACCTAAAGAAATAACTTAACAAAACCTGTGTTTACATTATATTAAAAAAATATATGTAGTTACTTTTTAACGTAAAATATGGTATTCAGCCGAATCCGGTGAGACTGGTAGCCGACCCCAACATAGTTGTGAAAAGGCTCGGCAGATGACGATGCTAAGCTTTCAAAATCAAAGTTTTATTGCATCCGAAATAACTTAAAATAACTGTTTACATTATTTTAGAACTTTTTCTGTGTGTTACTTTTTAATGATTAAAAGACTGAAGTTCACTGAAGCTTAGCTTGAATTATATTTTTGTCGATTTATAACTTGATGCAGTAGCAAACTCGAGCTAGTTAAATTAACAATTATCAAAGATATTAGAAAGTTATAAAATGGTAATGTTTTACCTTTTCTATCGCCATCCTTTTTACTAGAGCTGCGTGTACGCTTAGCTATCGGTGAGGACACTTTGGGTGATGTCTGAGAGTCGCCTATACAGACAACAAAGTGCAAAATATACTACCCACCATACCATATTATTTACTAAACATTAAGAAGACAGCTCTGCAGCAAGTCAATAACTTGTAAATAAATAATATATTATTTTATAACCGTCGGAAAATCTAGCTGTTTGTAAATTAATAAAAAATACGGTCGGATCTATTAAATTTGGTATTAAAAGAAACTATCGGTGTAGCAAACGTCCTGCCTATCTTTCCATTTGTGACAAGGAAAGCTGCAGATTGACTCAATAGCCTTGTAAAAATACGTTATAATTCCAGGTTTAGTCTTTTGCTTATAATCTGCTTTGCTCTGTCTCCGGTAAAGATCAAGCATAGTACACCTTCCCTAGGACAGAGGAAGTCCATGAGGATTATTTCCTAGTAAAAAGGATTTAATATTTTTATTACCTTTATTCTCCTCTTTAATTTGGTCATCTTCTTTATTGCTAGATTCTGACTTCTCGTGCGCAGCTTTCAAGTGACCTTTCAGCCATTTTAGATTGGCATATCCTGAAATGGATTAACTTTTAAGCATATATTTCGGCTGGTGATAACACCTAGACCCGAAACGATGAAGAATTGTAGTTTTCCACATTGACCTGTCGTATTGAACCCGGGACTTCAGAGCTAGCGACTACTTAATAACCGGTATATGAGCCACTTTGCCTCATCAGTCGTAAAATCGAAACTACGCCCATTTATTTACGCAGTTAAATGATACTAAATTAAATTAAATTATACGCGCTTAAAAAGTCTTATATTTATTATTTATTGATCAACATATAAGAAATGGGACCACAAGGGAAGGATCAGCTTTCAAATAAAAAATAATCATCCAAATCATACCTATTTACCTTGTCAAAAGTTCTGTGGCAAAAAACATAAAAAAGAAATAGTGTAATTGAGCACTTACCTCTTCTATTTCTGAAGTAGGTCAAAAATAACACAACCCTCATATTTATATACATATATTCCGGGACATCTCACACACGGTTATCTGATCCCAAGCTAAGCAGAGCTTGTGTTATGGTAACCACCCAACTGATAAACATACGCATATATTTCTAAATACATACATATTATAGATAAATTACACTCAGACCAGAACAAATTATCGTGCTCATCACGCAAACATTTGTCCTGAGTGGGAATCGAATCCACGACCTAAAGTACAGCAGTTAGGGTCACTAACCGCTAGACCAACAGGCCCGTCAATATTAACTCATACTTAGGATCAAAACTACCAAGGTCTATATTACGGCATTAAATAATCAAGTAAATCTCACCATAGTTACACAGAGGACAGGGAAACACTTCACCGTCCTCTAGTTCGTGTTTATGTGTCTCCGAGTGCTCCGTCACTTCCGATAGGTCCACGAATATCTTCTCACAGAATCTACAAATAATAATAACACTAATATCCTGAAATAAAACTACTTTTTACTTTTTTCGCGGTTTATATTTAGATTTTAGGGCAGACTGAAAGTCTGCCTGTGACCATGATACCTGCAAAGGTGTCGAAACGTCGGGACCTAAAATCTAAATATAAACTGTGAAAAGGTCGGTAAAAAGTAGTTTTATTTCAATGTCTAACATTAATATCCTGAACAACTCATAGCCTTATGATCCCAAACTGTGCAAACCTGTACTATGGTAACCAACCAACTCATACACATACTATAAATTTCTAAATACATCCATCATCATCTACAGCCCTTATCCTCCCACTGCTGGGCATAGGCCTCCCCTTTTCGTGCCACTTTCTACGGTCCTGTGCAAGTCCCATCCGGACTCGCCCCAAAACTTTAATTATGTCGTCGACCCATCTTGCTCCCGGACATTCATATTATAGATAAATTACACCCACACATAGAACAAGTGATTATGCTTACACACAAAGATTTGTCCTGGAATCGAAACCCTGACCTCCGATTTAAAAGTTAGTAGGGTTCGCTAACCTATTTGCTATTTGGGCATGCTTGCCGTCTGCTGGCACAGGCTTGCTCAGATCGATCTGGTTCTTTCCTCTAAAGAAAGTCCAGTAAATACTCAACATTTGTTTACAGAAATTTAGTATTGTATTGTCAGGACTATAAAAGAGACTGTGACCCCCGAGTTCGTTTCGACATTTTTTCTCAGGGTAGTCAGTTAGGAAATATCGACCTCATGTAGATATAGAAGACGTGTGAAAGTGATAGATGTAATTCTATTTACATTATAAAGAATTTGAATTTGAACCACTGGACCTACAGGTCAGTTAATTCAATCAAATTATATATTTACCTGCACTTAAGCTCAGTAACTTCACTGCTATCACACTGGTACTTCCCCAAAAACTCTTTCACCTCCTCATCAGCTTCCTCCAGATTATCTATGATATTATCTATTTCCGGTTCCGGTTCTATAATCTCTACATCACTAGAGCTACCGTCCTTCTTCTCGTCCTTCACTATGATGACGTCATCGGACCGCGGATCGTTGTCTATGGGCTTAGTTATAATTTCGCCATCAGAACCAATCTCAACTTTGACAAACTCTTCTTTGTCTGCGACTTTAGACTCTACCTTATTTATGATATCTTTAGCTTTACCTAAATGAGTAAAACTGAAATTTTTGATCTTCTGAAAGATGTACTGCTGATTATTCCTGATGACTAAGAACTCGTCGGGATTCAGAAATTGGTTCGCACTTTTCATTCTGCAAGGCTTAAAATTCTCGTTAAGACAGCATTCGCAAATAATCTTCAATTGTGTCGACATTTTCTTCTGCGGCGAACATCTGTGCAGCCTTTGATCTTCATTATCAAAGAGATATAATTTATCTACGCTGTTGTCCACATGTTTACCGCATATAAAACATATTTGGCTCTCACTTTCCCCTATCAAAACTCCATCAATATCGACATAGGATATAGGCTTATTCCAACTCTTATGGACGAGTCTCGACGGGTCTGTCTTTCTAACATGTCTCCTTTCCCCATAACCCTGGTCGTACGGCAGTGACGTCATCGGCGAGTCTTTAAACATGTTCAAAATATCTTCCCTAGTGTAAGACAGATTATCATTCCTCTGATAATTATCGTCATAGTTCTTAAAGTTCTCTTTTATCAAGCTCTTTGGAGACTTATTCCTAGCTGTCACAGGGTTCAAAGTCGCGTACGTTTTAGCTGTGTTCGCTTCTAAATATTTCGTGAACTGAGCTTCGAAACCCGAAGTGTTATTGCATACTAGTTTAAAAGGTAGAGAATTAACAAAACTGCATTTTGGACTGGAATTCTTACTCGACCAACGAGAAACGGGACTCTCGACTATATTAATCTTTTTGGTCTCCTGTACATTAACGTTATCATCCTCCAAAATATCTGTCACATCGTCAGCGTATTTAACAAACGGTATTTTCTCAGCTGTTAAGTCTATTAACGGATCATCATTATCAAAGTGTATTTGAGAAGCTCTTATTTGAGTACCATCATCGAGAATATAGACCAAATCGTTGGCGCCATCGTTTGGATCCAACATTGGGTCAAAGTTTTGTGACAGTACTTCTTGTTGAAGAGTTTGTTCGGCGTTAATTAGGAATTGGTAGACGTTGTCTGTTAGGGAGACCGGCTGGTTTCTCGTTATAGAGTTTAGGTCTACATCGAAGCCTAGGAGTGATCTGTAAATAAATTATTTTTACTAAGTCTTTTGATACAGGATTAAGATACAGGCAAACCAAACATTATTTCAATTTACATCAGCAAACACTAGTGGAATGTTTAAGTTTATTTTTATAGAGAAGAAGTAATAGATTACACATAAATAAAAAAGAAACCAATTCAATAAAAAAAACAAGGACCGACACCCCCTAAGGTACATTCTATTGATGTCAAAAATCGATCCAAAGTTGGTTATATCTTGTACCAAACATACAAAAATCTACTCCTTCTTTTGAAGTTGGTTAAAATCGAGAATAATCAGTTTATTAAGAGTTCTAGAATAAAAAAACTAAACTATATAGCTTACTTAGCTTTATCCAGGAAAGCTTGAAAGTTATCATCAGGCTCTATTTTAAGAGCCACGTCTTCTCCCGCCGCATTCTCCATACAGAGAATTAATGGGGGTTGTGTCTCCGACATTGTGTTCTGGAACAAATACATATTATTATATGCGACGTGCCCCAGCTTCGCATGTGTATACCATAAATGAATTATATAGTCTTTTTGAATTACATTATCTGTTAGCGACAACACACAGATAATCTGTGTGTGCAAAACCTTTTGTAGGTTTTGAGTTTATCATTTTCATATAGACAGACAGACTCTGTTAAAGATATTTTTGGATAATACTACTAGTCTATAATACTATCAAGTCGCAAGTGCCAGTAAAGACCAATCAAATAAGCCTAATCATTATGGGGTTGCATAGCCTTTTTACTGATTTCCTATAATTACTGTTTGGCACTATCATTTGACTAGCTTGAAAGCACCTAATTTAGCTTGCAAGATTTGACCTAAACATGTTCATACATATACTATACAGAGTTAAATAAATGCTTGTAATTAGTATTTATTTTTAGCATGATCAAGGATGTACCTACTCTAAATATAATAAATAGGGTATGCCTGTCAACTTTTAATTATTCCGACTAACAAATAAAGTAGTTTCAAGTTTCATGTATTTGTTTTTGAAATATAGTTCAGCATTTATCAAGTAATAAATCAGTTACATTATGAAATTAATCCATCAGATAAGCAGTCTCTCCATTTAAAATACAGTATTCAGCTGAATCCGGTATGGCTGGTAGCCGACCCCAACATAGTTGGGAAGAGGCTCGGGAGATGATGATGACCATATGAAATTAATCCAGGGTTTCTGACCCTCTCTAAAGAAATAGTGGTTCTTTCTTTAGTATTATCAGAACTATACACATGTACACCATATAAAATTTAACAACCTGTTGTATATTTAACTAATTCAAATATGGGTAACTATATACCATTGGTCACCACACTAAAAGCTTTGTTTGGGATTAGTTGACTGTGTATGAATTGTAACAGGATATTGTGCCCACAGTTATTAATATGTGAAAAGCTAAGTTGCAGATATCTAATTGTATCTATTATGAAATTTATTATTTCTAACACATATTATTATGTAACGTGTAGTGAATTATATGATTATAATAGATTGGGTACTATTTAAGAAAGTACCCATTTTCAGCAGTGGAATGAAATAAGTTATTTCTTAAATAGTTATTTAAGATCAAAATGCTTAGAAATAATAACAATTAACCCTATATTATTATTATTTGTTTAACCCTATATTTAACTACTTGTTAGAAGAATGCAGGAAAGGTTCTTGAATGAGTACCTAAATAATATTAATATTATGATACAAAATAAAATAATAAGTCAACAAGTATTTAACTATCTTCTTTTACTTTAAATAGGCATACAAATACGTTAAATGTAAAGATATAGCAACAGTACATTCTGATTAAAACATTATTACAAGGCTGGTACACTTTAGAAACAAATTCAATCTTTCAATAAGTAAAAAAGAAAATAATTCATTTCAATTCAAAACAAAGTTTTGCTTTTTCGTAAAGTAGTTTATTTGTTTAACTTTATTCTAAATCATAATTTCCAGCCTAGCCATTAAAAACTAAAGCGGGCAAATGATAACTGACACTGGCCACCAAATAAAATAAATTCAAACGGCCAGTGACAATGTACTACCGGCACACATTTTCCGCCATTTAAGACCACAAAAATACAGGAAAACTATTTCAACATACACTGTAATCAAAACAACTCACCAATTTTCTTATTTACACACAAAAATCGTCACTTTCCTAGTACAACTGGCACTTCTTTAGAAAAATAACAAATGAATTTTCATCGCCATTTGTGTCAATTTTCAAAACAAAAACATTCGAACATATTTCATAAACAATTTCCAGACGTTTTTTACATTCCTTAATTTCGTATTACATTGCTGTTTTGGAATTTAAATTTTAGAGAGCAATGTAATAAAAAACCTTTGAATTCACTACCTATACTAATTATTATTATTAAACTTTAAAGTGGTAGGTATAGTATAGATACATACGTTACATGAGGTTTATTATATTCTAATTAAATTATTCTGTGCCTATATTATTGCAATTAGCATCAAATAGTCAAACGATGGTCTTTGATTTTCTCTTTTTTACTGATTAATTCAACTTTCTTTACATAAAATGACAACGACACACAGTAAAAGGCAAAACACAAGTTTGTGGCCTTATTTATAATAACTTCTACTAGCAATTCACTAGAATGGGACGGAATACAGCAATAGCTTTAAAATTACATGGTTTGCTCAAGTTTGCTGTGTAGCAGTATAGTCAACTTACGAAGAGTTATTTTATTTTCTATTTTGTTTGTCATTCATCATGTCTTGATCATTCATTATTTCTCGCTTACATATTATTATATTCAGAATAAATTAGTTAAGCAAAAAAGTAGGTTTTAGAAGCTAATTAGAAGTCTGGTTGATTTTGTATGTCTATGGAAGTAATGCCTTTTGTTGTGCAAAAAAAATATTTTGAAAGAATAGGACAGGTATATCTCAAATTTGCGTAGAAAAGTGCCCATTTGTAGGTTAAGTAGTAACATTTGAAAAGCTATGCCATTAAATCTAAGGTATCACAACATAATTTTCACTTTTTCGATCTCAGATAAGGAATTGCAAGCAAAAATTGTGGTTAATGAGTCCAAAGTAATTTCAAATAAACCGGGGTGTAACAGAGACAGCAATATTTTTATTTGTTGATTGACAAGTGAACTGTCATTTATTCGCAATATGGCCGATAGTTTATCTAAATACGGAACGTATTTATTTGTGCGCGAATATATCATTTGCTATTCAAATGTTAATTTGTTTATTTTGATGACATAGTGAGTGAAGTGTCGCGGCATGTTTCCACTTACTCCACCAGTGGTGAAACGGCTGTTAGGATGGAAAAAGGGACCTGAAGGTTCATCTGCAGCAGAAGATAAATGGTCTGAGAAGGCAGTGAAAAGTTTAGTTAAGAAATTAAAGAAGAGCGGAGCTCTCGAAGAGTTAGAAAAAGCGATTTCAAGTCAGAATAGTCATACAAAGTGTGTTACAATACCCAGGTCAGTTCATTATTGATTTATTTTTTCGTGATAACAATCATTTTGGAACATGACGTTTCCGGTGCCTAATAAATACTTGCAGTGTTGTTAGGTTCTATGACCTTAGCAATAAAAGTGGTTTTGGCTTGTCGCAGCTGGTTTATAGATTGTTGAGTTAATCAAAGCAAGGAGACGTTCGTAAATCCGATGAAACTGTTGCCAAATTGTAGTAGTTTAATAACCATATAAGAATCCTATAGGACATTATAGAAAACAAAATTTTGTGGCCTCTAAAAAAATGGATAAAAGTCTCATGCATGACCCTTCGTGAACGAATATTTTTCGCGGCCGGGTTATTTCGGTAGGTCCTATAACCCGGCAAAATTGGATAGTCGCATATTATAATGACCCGGTGGAATGTAACGGCTATCGCAATTTAGTTGCATAATAACATACAGGACGCAAAATCGGAGAGGTCAAGACACCGTCAAAACAAATCGAAGCCTCTTGTCACATCAATATGGCGGACATGTTTTGAACTTTGCAATTTTTTTTTAATTGCTAAATCGGCAATAGAACATATTAATACAGTGCACGTGAAAATTCTCGTGATTTTCGTGTTCGGGGAATATTTTGGAGGCCATTCGTGTATTCTTTCGTCCTTGAAGGTAATTTACGTCACACATACTCCTGTTTATATGTATTGGGTTTTTCAATTACTAATTTATGCGACAATTACGGTTTTTAGAAGATAAATACGTGTTTTGTGTGGTTGTAACGCAGAAATACTAGTGTTTTAAGATCTAGCCTTTGTATGGTGTGCGTAAAACATTATTTTAAGCTAATAAGAAGCTTATTAGGATTTTAGCAAGAATAAATTTTTAATTTGTGTTAGTGGTTAATGACGATCATCTGGTAATGATTTGCCGCCAAATTGATGAATAGAACCTCTTTTCTTTGTTATCCATAAGTTAAATATATAACTGTGTATTTTTACTATTATTATCTTGTAGTTTTAGTAAAAATGCTTGTAAATTGGTATATATCAATATTACTATAACTAACAATTTAATGCTTTTAAATAAGTATGCTAATTCTTTTGTTACTATACATTGAACTTTTGTGTGTACTACTATACATTACAAAATTACAACCTAAAATGTATCAACTACTAAAATTATGATATTTAATTAACCAAATCAAGACGTATTTATGTGTATCAACAAAATATAACTGATTTGGTTGGATATATGTCTCAACACCATTTATATCATATTATTTTAAACAAAAAACCTTGTAAGGGTGAAACAAAATGACAATATAGAATAAGATTTTACAAAATACTCTTTCTTTGATAAATTTAGATTATTTTGTGACAAGAGAGAACCAGATTTTCTTAACCCACTGTCCCACTGCTGACACAGGTCTCTCCCAATTGCTTCCATACTAATCTTTTTTGAGCCAGACTTATTTTTGGAAAATTAATATGTATTACATTTATATTATTTCTCTATGTATTGTCCGCAGGGTAAAACCAAATGAGAACGTGATAAATGGTCAATACCGCAAGGGGTTGCCGCATGTTGTTTATTGCAGGCTGTGGCGCTGGCCGCAGCTTCAGGTAACACTACATTGATATATTATATGTTTAACTTAACTCTATCATATTTACACCTGGTTTTTGAAAGGTTGATCAATGTAATCTATTGTTAAATTAACTGCTCACAAATGTAAATGATTGACAAAAACAGTAATATTATCTTAGAGTATACATAAGAAACTAGAGTGAGCCTATCAGAGTTTGAACGTAAGCACTAGTGTGAAATGGTTTTGTCGTAAATTATGTATGAAGATGAATCTTGCGGTTTTAAAAAATCTATCTAAACCAGTAATATTATCCTAACAATGACAAAACCATCTATATTTTCGTATATAAGTTTCTTGTTGTGCGAAAATTAACTTAAATCGGTAAACGAATGTACTAGATACAGACTAAAACTACAGCGATAGTAGCAATCTATGTATATAGTACGTCAATTAATATTATAATAGCCAATGACTGGTTACTAACAAATTTTTGTGTTGAACAATGTTTCTGAAACCAGAGTAAGGCATTTATTGAACCCTAAAGTGGTGCAATGTGAGATATAACATCTGCTTAAAATTTAAGTGTAGGGCTATAATTCTGGCTATGACATTGTAGCCTTTTTGGGAACTTTACCTTGAACAATATACAAGCAGCCAAATATTCTTTGATATAGAAACCAAAAGTATGATATGACTGGCCTGTTGGTCTCTAGTGGTCAGTGACCCTGACTGCTATACCAGAGGTCATGGGTTTGATTCCCACCCAGGACAAAATAAATGTTTGTGTGATGAGCATGATCATTTGTTCTGTTTCTGGATTTAATTTATCTATATATGTATGTATTATGAAATATGTAAGTATGTTTATCAGTTGTCTGGTTACCATAGTTCAAGATCTGGTTAGTCTAGTCTTGTCCCAGGATATTTAATATTAAAAAATGTTAATATTTTACAGTTATTTTGTTTATACTGTGGTGTAAAGCTGGCTAGTTAATTAATTTTGGAAACAATGACTGCCTTTCTACTAATGAAAAAAACACATTATTGTGATGCTTTGTATTTTATGTTGTAGATAATATTTATGAGTAATTAGGGAAATATTTAGGTATCAATGAAGAAGCAATTTTCATATTATAGTCACTGATGAAAGTATGAAGATAACAGTGTTTATTTATCGCAAAATAAAATGTTATTCAATGTCATGGTGACCTTATCTATGTATCTATTTCTTTTAGATAAGTTTTAAATAGACAGTCATTGTAAACGAAGGTAGATTAGGCAGTTTGTGATAGAATCAAATTATTCTAAATGTTTTTTATTGTAGGTTTTCATTAGATCTGATAACCCAAATCTGTTGCATTTTGACATTTTGAGCCTCGGCTTTAATTGGCCTTGGCTCTAACTGGGCCTTCTCATTAAAGAAATAAAAAATATCCTGGGACAACTCACACATGGTCTTCTGATCTCAAAAAGACAGAGCTTGTACTGTGGTAACCAGATAACTGAAAAACATACTTATATATTTCTAAATACATACATATTATAGATAAATTACACCCAGACACAGAACAAAGGATCATGCTCATCACAAAACCATTTGTCCTGGGTGGGAATCAAACCCACAACCTCTGGTATAGTAGTCAGTGTGTACCTAGATCCTAGATATATATGACAAAGAGGAGAGAAGATCCAGAAAATAGATATTGCAGTTCTATTTCTTTAAGAAATTAATGTTAGTATGTTCTATTGCAGAGCCAACATGAACTAAAGCCAGTGGACCACTGTGAATACGCATACCAGTTGAAAAAAGACGAGGTGTGCATTAACCCTTATCATTACAATAAAATCGACTCGCCTGGTAAGTTTATGATAATCTTCTTTGTGTTATTATAATTCTCTTTTATCATGCTACCTAGATACCCTGGTACGGGATTGCAGCGCCATCTACTGTTAAAATTGGATCATTATATTGAGGCTAAAGAAGAATTGTATATTATGCTCATAAATATTTGAATTCGTATTTAATCTACTACTAACTTTTAATCCTGTAATTCTCACTATACAGAATTGTGTAACGCAGTAAAGTAATTGTATGAAGGGTGTATAGGCTGTGGCTCAATCAAAAATACGGTATTGAGCCGAATCTAGTAAGATTAGAATCTGAAACTAACATAGCTTAGGAAAATCGTTTGTGAAATGTTGGTCCCATGCAGGGATCAAGCTCACAGTTTGTAGCTCATTGTTAGTTGATGTAACATCAGTCCCGTTTGGTTATCCAGTGACCCATTATGTTCCTAACAAAATTTACATTCTTTTATGTTTGGCTTTACGATAAAACTTTAGGCTATTGCTAGTGTTGACTTCTTAACTAAACATAGTGTTTGTTCCAGCGCTCCCACCAATCCTAGTCCCCCGGTGCGGCGACACGGAGCCGCGCGCGCCGCCGCCCTACACCGACTATCACGCGCCGCCGCACCACCAGCACCCGCACCCGCAACACCCGCAGCACCAGCAACACCAGAACCATCAGAACCACCAGCATCAGCAGCATCCGCAGCACCAGCACCCAGCTCACCACGACCATACCGACACGTGAGTACCTAGCCTCCCCCAGCTGTGTCGCACCACCAGCACCCGCACCCGCATCACCCGCAGCACCAGCAACACCAGAACCATCAGAACCACCAGCATCAGCAGCATCCGCAGCACCAGCACCCAGCTCACCACGACCATACCGACACGTGAGTACCTAGCCTCCCCCAGCTGTGTCGCACCACCAGCACCCGCACCCGCATCACCCGCAGCACCAGCAACACCAGAACCATCAGAACCACCAGCATCAGCAGCATCCGCAGCACCAGCACCCAGCTCACCACGACCATACCGACACGTGAGTACCTAGCCTCCCCCAGCTGTGTCGCACCACCAGCACCCGCACCCGCAACACCCGCAGCACCAGCAACACCAGAACCATCAGAACCACCAGCATCAGCAGCATCCGCAGCACCAGCACCCAGCTCACCACGACCATACCGACACGTGAGTACCTAGCCTCCCCCAGCTGTGTCGCACCACCAGCACCCGCACCCGCATCACCCGCAGCACCAGCAACACCAGAACCATCAGAACCACCAGCATCAGCAGCATCCGCAGCACCAGCACCCAGCTCACCACGACCATACCGACACGTGAGTACCTAGCCTCCCCCAGCTGTGTCGCACCACCAGCACCCGCACCCGCATCACCCGCAGCACCAGCAACACCAGAACCATCAGAACCACCAGCATCAGCAGCATCCGCAGCACCAGCACCCAGCTCACCACGACCATACCGACACGTGAGTACCTAGCCTCCCCCAGCTGTGTCGCACCACCAGCACCCGCACCCGCAACACCCGCAGCACCAGCAACACCAGAACCATCAGAACCACCAGCATCAGCAGCATCCGCAGCACCAGCACCCAGCTCACCACGACCATACCGACACGTGAGTACCTAGCCTCCCCCAGCTGTGTCGCACCACCAGCACCCGCACCCGCAACACCCGCAGCACCAGCAACACCAGAACCATCAGAACCACCAGCATCAGCAGCATCCGCAGCACCAGCACCCAGCTCACCACGACCATACCGACACGTGAGTACCTAGCCTCCCCCAGCTGTGTCGCACCACCAGCACCCGCACCCGCATCACCCGCAGCACCAGCAACACCAGAACCATCAGAACCACCAGCATCAGCAGTATCCGCAGCACCAGCACCCAGCTCACCACGACCATACCGACATGTGAGTACCTAGCCTCCCCCAGCTGTGTCGCACCACCAGCACCCGCACCCGCAACACCCGCAGCACCAGCAACACCAGAACCATCAGAACCACCAGCATCAGCAGCATCCGCAGCACCAGCACCCAGCTCACCACGACCATACCGACACGTGAGTACCTAGCCTCCCCCAGCTGTGTCGCACCACCAGCACCCGCACCCGCAACACCCGCAGCACCAGCAACACCAGAACCATCAGAACCACCAGCATCAGCAGCATCCGCAGCACCAGCACCCAGCTCACCACGACCATACCGACACGTGAGTACCTAGCCTCCCCCAGCTGTGTCGCACCACCAGCACCCGCACCCGCAACACCCGCAGCACCAGCAACACCAGAACCATCAGAACCACCAGCATCAGCAGCATCCGCAGCACCAGCACCCAGCTCACCACGACCATACCGACACGTGAGTACCTAGCCTCCCCCAGCTGTGTCGCACCACCAGCACCCGCACCCGCATCACCCGCAGCACCAGCAACACCAGAACCATCAGAACCACCAGCATCAGCAGTATCCGCAGCACCAGCACCCAGCTCACCACGACCATACCGACATGTGAGTACCTAGCCTCCCCCAGCTGTGTCGCACCACCAGCACCCGCACCCGCAACACCCGCAGCACCAGCAACACCAGAACCATCAGAACCACCAGCATCAGCAGCATCCGCAGCACCAGCACCCAGCTCACCACGACCATACCGACACGTGAGTACCTAGCCTCCCCCAGCTGTGTCGCACCACCAGCACCCGCACCCGCAACACCCGCAGCACCAGCAACACCAGAACCATCAGAACCACCAGCATCAGCAGCATCCGCAGCACCAGCACCCAGCTCACCACGACCATACCGACACGTGAGTACCTAGCCTCCCCCAGCTGTGTCGCACCACCAGCACCCGCACCCGCAACACCCGCAGCACCAGCAACACCAGAACCATCAGAACCACCAGCATCAGCAGCATCCGCAGCACCAGCACCCAGCTCACCACGACCATACCGACATGTGAGTACCTAGCCTCCCCCAGCTGTGTCGCACCACCAGCACCCGCACCCGCAACACCCGCAGCACCAGCAACACCAGAACCCTCAGAACCACCAGCATCAGCAGCATCCGCAGCACCAGCACCCAGCTCACCACGACCATACCGACACGTGAGTACCTAGCCTCCCCCAGCTGTGTCGCACCACCAGCACCCGCACCCGCAACACCCGCAGCACCAGCAACACCAGAACCATCAGAACCACCAGCATCAGCAGCATCCGCAGCACCAGCACCCAGCTCACCACGACCATACCGACACGTGAGTACCTAGCCTCCCCCAGCTGTGTCGCACCACCAGCACCCGCACCCGCAACACCCGCAGCACCAGCAACACCAGAACCATCAGAACCACCAGCATCAGCAGCATCCGCAGCACCAGCACCCAGCTCACCACGACCATACCGACACGTGAGTCATAGACGTACATAGTTGACGGACCTGTTGGTCTAGAGGTTAGTGACCCTAACTGCTATACCGGAGGTCGTGGTTTCGATTCCCACCCAGGACAAATCTTTGTGTGATGAGCACGATCATTTGTTCTGTGTCTGGGTGTAATTTATCTACAATTTGTATGTATTTATATAGTATGTTCTAAGAGCTAAATATATGTATTGTTATCAGTGTGATGCAGTCTGGCGGCGTGGTGGGCGTGGGCGCGCACTCGGCCATGTACCTGGAGGCCACGCTCGCGCAGCACGTGCCCGGCAACACCACCGTGCACGTGTGAGTATACCGTACTCTGTACTGTCTCAGCTTAGCTTACTGTTCGAAACCAGTCCTTTTTAATCAAGTTTTTTTACAGACTTGAAAAGGTTCCTTCCTCCTTTTTCTCATTTCAACTGTACAGATATTTTTTGCATATTTATTTATGATATCTCCGAGAGTTCTAAATTAACGCCAAATATTATGTTTGCCGTCGATAAAGTATGTCTCTGAGGTGGATGAATATAAATCTCATTGAAGTCCGTTTTTTTACAGTAGTAAATAATCATAAATATGCTCCATAAAACTCAATGTTTTTATTGAATATTCACACATTACACATAATATTGGTGTAACACACAGGAGTTCGTCAACGGTGGAGACGCCGCCGCCCGGCTACATCAGCGAGGACGGCGACCCCATGGACCACAACGACAACATGAGTGAGTTTGTTGACAATTTTATATATTACTTTATTCTTTTATTTATCATTTGTTACATAGAATTAAATTATGGGCTGTAATGGTCAGATATCAAAAAGTAAAAAAAAATGTTAACGACGAAATATGTTTTTTTTTTTTGATAATTTCGTTATAGAGAATAACCATTTTCCCACCCAATTTCGAATATGGCGATTGGTAATTTCTGATTATTAGAAATAAATCATAATCACCACTACCGGCATCGTCACCGCAAAAATCACCACCACCATCATCATAATCAATTTATGAGCTTACTTCCTGTCAATACAGATTCTAGCTAGAGCTATTTAGTCAGATTAGGTAAGGCGACGCTTTATACCTTAGTGTCTGAGCTGAGGTAGTAGTATTTGTCTGACGTAGTGTATGTCTGCCTTGCAGACCTAACCCGGCTGTCACCATCGCCAGTAGCGCTGGCGTCGGAAGCCGCGCCCGTGCTGTACCACGAGCCCGCCTTCTGGTGCAGTATCAGCTACTACGAGCTCAACACCCGCGTCGGAGAGACCTTCCACGCCTCCCAGCCCTCCATCACCGTGGACGGCTTCACCGACCCCAGCAACAGTGAGAGGTGAGGCTATGTTATACCTGTCTCTATCGTCGGAGAGACCTTCCACGCCTCCCAGCCCTCCATCACCGTGGACGGCTTCACCGACCCCAGCAACAGTGAGAGGTGAGGCTATGTTATACCTGTCTCTATCGTCGGAGAGACCTTCCACGCCTCCCAGCCCTCCATCACCGTGGACGGCTTCACCGACCCCAGCAACAGTGAGAGGTGAGGCTATGTTATACCTGTCTCTATCGTCGGAGAGACCTTCCACGCCTCCCAGCCCTCCATCACCGTGGACGGCTTCACCGACCCCAGCAACAGTGAGAGGTGAGGCTATGTTATACCTGTCTCTATCGTCGGAGAGACCTTCCACGCCTCCCAGCCCTCCATCACCGTGGACGGCTTCACCGACCCCAGCAACAGTGAGAGGTGAGGCTATGTTATACCTGTCTCTATCGTCGGAGAGACCTTCCACGCCTCCCAGCCCTCCATCACCGTGGACGGCTTCACCGACCCCAGCAACAGTGAGAGGTGAGGCTATGTTATACCTGTCTCTATCGTCGGAGAGACCTTCCACGCCTCCCAGCCCTCCATCACCGTGGACGGCTTCACCGACCCCAGCAACAGTGAGAGGTGAGGCTATGTTATACCTGTCTCTATCGTCGGAGAGACCTTCCACGCCTCCCAGCCCTCCATCACCGTGGACGGCTTCACCGACCCCAGCAACAGTGAGAGGTGAGGCTATGTTATACCTGTCTCTATCGTCGGAGAGACCTTCCACGCCTCCCAGCCCTCCATCACCGTGGACGGCTTCACCGACCCCAGCAACAGTGAGAGGTGAGGCTATGTTATACCTGTCTCTATCGTCGGAGAGACCTTCCACGCCTCCCAGCCCTCCATCACCGTGGACGGCTTCACCGACCCCAGCAACAGTGAGAGGTGAGGCTATGTTATACCTGTCTCTATCGTCGGAGAGACCTTCCACGCCTCCCAGCCCTCCATCACCGTGGACGGCTTCACCGACCCCAGCAACAGTGAGAGGTGAGGCTATGTTATACCTGTCTCTATCGTCGGAGAGACCTTCCACGCCTCCCAGCCCTCCATCACCGTGGACGGCTTTACCGATTGGCGACTTTGCTAAATATCCATGGTGTGGTGGATCGCGCGAACAACACAACCGTCCACACCGCGCACGTATGGCTCGCGCGCAGCAGGGAGCGCTCGGGGGAGGGCGCGCTCCAATACCAGCGCATGGATTGCGCGCGGCACCACTACATCGCCTGCATATTTGGATCGCGCTCCTGCCGCGTGCGATCGGAGCGCGACGGATCGTCCGGTGTGAACTCGCCTATTGATTTGGTCGCCAGTTACTTGAATGTCCCGACATTGTCCCATACCAAAACACTTAATAAGTTTTGTTTTGTCCTTAGGTTCTGCCTCGGCCTGCTGTCCAACGTGAACCGCAACGAAGTCGTGGAGCAGACGCGGCGCCACATCGGCAAGGGCGTGCGGCTGTACTACATCGGCGGCGAGGTGTTCGCCGAGTGTCTCAGCGACTCCTCCATCTTCGTGCAGAGCCCCAACTGCAACCAGCGCTACGGCTGGCACCCCGCCACCGTCTGCAAGATACCGCCCGGTGAGTGTTGTGTACTACATCGGCGGCGAGGTGTTCGCCGAGTGTCTCAGCGACTCCTCCATCTTCGTGCAGAGCCCCAACTGCAACCAGCGCTACGGCTGGCACCCCGCCACCGTCTGCAAGATACCGCCCGGTGAGTGTTGTGTACTACATCGGCGGCGAGGTGTTCGCCGAGTGTCTCAGCGACTCCTCCATCTTCGTGCAGAGCCCCAACTGCAACCAGCGCTACGGCTGGCACCCCGCCACCGTCTGCAAGATACCGCCCGGTGAGTGTTGTGTACTACATCGGCGGCGAGGTGTTCGCCGAGTGTCTCAGCGACTCCTCCATCTTCGTGCAGAGCCCCAACTGCAACCAGCGCTACGGCTGGCACCCCGCCACCGTCTGCAAGATACCGCCCGGTGAGTGTTGTGTACTACATCGGCGGCGAGGTGTTCGCCGAGTGTCTCAGCGACTCCTCCATCTTCGTGCAGAGCCCCAACTGCAACCAGCGCTACGGCTGGCACCCCGCCACCGTCTGCAAGATACCGCCCGGTGAGTGTTGTGTACTACATCGGCGGCGAGGTGTTCGCCGAGTGTCTCAGCGACTCCTCCATCTTCGTGCAGAGCCCCAACTGCAACCAGCGCTACGGCTGGCACCCCGCCACCGTCTGCAAGATACCGCCCGGTGAGTGTTGTGTACTACATCGGCGGCGAGGTGTTCGCCGAGTGTCTCAGCGACTCCTCCATCTTCGTGCAGAGCCCCAACTGCAACCAGCGCTACGGCTGGCACCCCGCCACCGTCTGCAAGATACCGCCCGGTGAGTGTTGTGTACTACATCGGCGGCGAGGTGTTCGCCGAGTGTCTCAGCGACTCCTCCATCTTCGTGCAGAGCCCCAACTGCAACCAGCGCTACGGCTGGCACCCCGCCACCGTCTGCAAGATACCGCCCGGTGAGTGTTGTGTACTACATCGGCGGCGAGGTGTTCGCCGAGTGTCTCAGCGACTCCTCCATCTTCGTGCAGAGCCCCAACTGCAACCAGCGCTACGGCTGGCACCCCGCCACCGTCTGCAAGATACCGCCCGGTGAGTGTTGTGTACTACATCGGCGGCGAGGTGTTCGCCGAGTGTCTCAGCGACTCCTCCATCTTCGTGCAGAGCCCCAACTGCAACCAGCGCTACGGCTGGCACCCCGCCACCGTCTGCAAGATACCGCCCGGTGAGTGTTGTGTACTACATCGGCGGCGAGGTGTTCGCCGAGTGTCTCAGCGACTCCTCCATCTTCGTGCAGAGCCCCAACTGCAACCAGCGCTACGGCTGGCACCCCGCCACCGTCTGCAAGATACCGCCCGGTGAGTGTTGTGTACTACATCGGCGGCGAGGTGTTCGCCGAGTGTCTCAGCGACTCCTCCATCTTCGTGCAGAGCCCCAACTGCAACCAGCGCTACGGCTGGCACCCCGCCACCGTCTGCAAGATACCGCCCGGTGAGTGTTGTGTACTACATCGGCGGCGAGGTGTTCGCCGAGTGTCTCAGCGACTCCTCCATCTTCGTGCAGAGCCCCAACTGCAACCAGCGCTACGGCTGGCACCCCGCCACCGTCTGCAAGATACCGCCCGGTGAGTGTTGTGTACTACATCGGCGGCGAGGTGTTCGCCGAGTGTCTCAGCGACTCCTCCATCTTCGTGCAGAGCCCCAACTGCAACCAGCGCTACGGCTGGCACCCCGCCACCGTCTGCAAGATACCGCCCGGTGAGTGTTGTGTACTACATCGGCGGCGAGGTGTTCGCCGAGTGTCTCAGCGACTCCTCCATCTTCGTGCAGAGCCCCAACTGCAACCAGCGCTACGGCTGGCACCCCGCCACCGTCTGCAAGATACCGCCCGGTGAGTGTTGTGTACTACATCGGCGGCGAGGTGTTCGCCGAGTGTCTCAGCGACTCCTCCATCTTCGTGCAGAGCCCCAACTGCAACCAGCGCTACGGCTGGCACCCCGCCACCGTCTGCAAGATACCGCCCGGTGAGTGTTGTGTACTACATCGGCGGCGAGGTGTTCGCCGAGTGTCTCAGCGACTCCTCCATCTTCGTGCAGAGCCCCAACTGCAACCAGCGCTACGGCTGGCACCCCGCCACCGTCTGCAAGATACCGCCCGGTGAGTGTTGTGTACTACATCGGCGGCGAGGTGTTCGCCGAGTGTCTCAGCGACTCCTCCATCTTCGTGCAGAGCCCCAACTGCAACCAGCGCTACGGCTGGCACCCCGCCACCGTCTGCAAGATACCGCCCGGTGAGTGTTGTGTACTACATCGGCGGCGAGGTGTTCGCCGAGTGTCTCAGCGACTCCTCCATCTTCGTGCAGAGCCCCAACTGCAACCAGCGCTACGGCTGGCACCCCGCCACCGTCTGCAAGATACCGCCCGGTGAGTGTTGTGTACTACATCGGCGGCGAGGTGTTCGCCGAGTGTCTCAGCGACTCCTCCATCTTCGTGCAGAGCCCCAACTGCAACCAGCGCTACGGCTGGCACCCCGCCACCGTCTGCAAGATACCGCCCGGTGAGTGTTGTGTACTACATCGGCGGCGAGGTGTTCGCCGAGTGTCTCAGCGACTCCTCCATCTTCGTGCAGAGCCCCAACTGCAACCAGCGCTACGGCTGGCACCCCGCCACCGTCTGCAAGATACCGCCCGGTGAGTGTTGTGTACTACATCGGCGGCGAGGTGTTCGCCGAGTGTCTCAGCGACTCCTCCATCTTCGTGCAGAGCCCCAACTGCAACCAGCGCTACGGCTGGCACCCCGCCACCGTCTGCAAGATACCGCCCGGTGAGTGTTGTGTACTACATCGGCGGCGAGGTGTTCGCCGAGTGTCTCAGCGACTCCTCCATCTTCGTGCAGAGCCCCAACTGCAACCAGCGCTACGGCTGGCACCCCGCCACCGTCTGCAAGATACCGCCCGGTGAGTGTTGTGTACTACATCGGCGGCGAGGTGTTCGCCGAGTGTCTCAGCGACTCCTCCATCTTCGTGCAGAGCCCCAACTGCAACCAGCGCTACGGCTGGCACCCCGCCACCGTCTGCAAGATACCGCCCGGTGAGTGTTGTGTACTACAAGTAGCAGTATTGTAGGTGTTTAGCAAGGCTATGGTTTGCTACGCAGTGTGAATAAATAATAGATTGCGAGGCAGCATAACCTGATGAAGAAATGCAAGACTTTTGAGATAAACAAAATATTAAGGAAATGTATTAAATAACAGTTTTACAAATTCGACACGTCACGTTGCTATGCGTGCTTATATACGAACAAAAAAGAGGTTATACATAAAGAAATAGCACCATGTCAGCGTGTGTGTGATTGCTCCTTGATCAGACGTACTCGCTTGTTTGCCTTTTCAACAGAAATAACGTAGCGATAAAATAACGCTACGCCAAAACGAAGCTACGCCAAAATTACAATCCATCGAAACGACGCTACGTAAAAACAATGTTACGCCAAAAGGACGCTACGCCAAAACCACAAAACTACGCTACGCATTTTGTCAATACACATGGTGCGTAGCGAGGAATTTTCGTGCTGTTATTTGTTAAATGTTAACAAGAATATGTAGAACTACATTTAAAAAAGAATTATGTATATTCTAAAGTAATTTTAGTAAATAGAGCCTGTCCCAATACTGGGCAAAGGCCTTCCTTTTCTCTACGCTTATGTCTATCTAGGGCCAGTTCTGCGCAAACGATTTTTGTTTGTCCCGCCATAGTTGTATTTGGTGTTTATTATATAGCTCACTATGTGGGGCCAGTTGCGAGTCGAGTTCGTCGTCGTGGCAAAGTTCGGCGCAAATTTCCAAATCTTCTTTCATAAGAACTTTCTCCTTCTAATAACTAACACAACAAAAAAAGAATTAGCGAAATCGGTCCAGACGTTATTGAGTTAGCGCTTACCAACACATTTAGCGATTCATTTTTATATAATAGATTTATTACGTAGCTCTTAAGAGCGTTATCACATTTAGGCGACTTTAGCAGTGCGACAAAGTACGTAATTATACACTTCCTACACAATGAGCGAGTTTGATATAGAACGATTTATTATTGAAATTCAAATGCGTCCTATTTTGTGGGACTCAAGAAGCAACAATTACAACATTTATCCAGTACCGTCTTTTTCGTCTTTTTAAGCGACATCGATGCGCCGAATGAGTACTATCAAAAGCAAGAGCAACAATGTTTCACGGTCGGAATACATACATATCATCACGCCTGTATATACACGTAGTCAGAGGCGTACCAATGTAACACCCACATTTCGCCGGTATGTTTTAGGTCCCATGTAATAAAGGGCGAGCCTATTGCCACTAACCGGGCACAAATCCAAACTCCGACCTGGTACTGAGAATTTCATAGAAAAACCCAATAACACCTTGGTCGACTCGGGAATCGAACCCAAGACCTCTAGCGTAGCAGGCGCGCTAAGCACCACTAGGCCAACGAGGCAGTTTAGGCACCTTTGGAATCCATTTAAGAAATGAAGTGCGCCAAACTGCGGCGCGGCAGCGGCACTGCTAACGCGCGGCTGTTGTTATAATGTGAAGGAATGCGCTTCTGCCGCGCTACTGTCGCGCTGCTAACGTCCTGATTTACATGCTACAAATATCTGTTTTATGATGTAGTTTTTAATATTTATTTATTTATTACACTACTTACCTTCGTCCGTGTGTCACTGCGGGGTGCCAACTGAAAACCAGCGCTGGGTGTTCTACACCTAGCACACGCTGAGTTGGTGACCTTTTTGGTGCTGTATGCTGGACAACTCTACTTGTATTGTGTTTTTGATTTTCTTTTTTGTTTTTTTTTTTTGTTAATTATTTTTATTTTCCTTGTTATGTTCGTTTTGTATTTATGTTCTGTGTGTTGTCTTGTGTACTGTACCAAATAAATGTTTTTCTATTGTATTCTATTCTGTTGTGCAGTGGCACTGATACTATACATGTTCTGCAGGCTGCAACCTGAAGATCTTCAACAACCAGGAGTTCGCAGCCCTACTGTCGCAGTCGGTGTCGCAGGGCTTCGAGGCGGTGTTCCAGCTGACGCGCATGTGCACCATCCGCATGAGCTTCGTCAAGGGCTGGGGGGCTGAGTACAGGTACACTTCACTCTAACAGGAAGGAAAACAACCCTTAAGGCTGTGATATATGGGCGAGCCAGGCTTGCCACCAAGCGAGCCTAACCGTCAAACTACAATTTCTCTGAAAAGCTCGTCCATCGATAAATGACCTTTAGGCTCGGATTTGAGCGAAAAACATGTCTTAATCACTTCGCACATCTATGTTTTATTAATGTGCTGGAATTATCGGTCGACTTGGCTGAGATATGAGATGACACCGATCGTTCAGTGTTCCGCACTAGACGTGGTTAGTACTCGCTTACAAAGCAAGACAGAGACGAATTTAATCTAAAATCAAAATCATCGCTAGTGCGGTACACTGTAGAAAAAATGTATTCTGCCCCTTCCACTACCCCCCGGTAACTGTCCTTACAGTATACATAAGCAAGCATAAGCTCGTTCGCCTGCTTTTCATATCTCATAGGAATAAGACTACAACCTTAACAACTTAACTGTCCTGCCAGTAGACACAATAGTTAATCAATAAAAATGGTCATATGTGACTCACGGGACAGGAAAATGGTTAATTTTAAAGGCATTGCTAATCAATTGATTTATCCACAGACGTCAGACAGTAACATCGACGCCATGCTGGATCGAGTTGCACCTGAACGGTCCGCTGCAGTGGCTCGACCGCGTGCTCACGCAGATGGGCTCGCCCCGCCTGCCATGCTCCTCCATGTCCTAGCTCGCGGTATGTATACAGTCACAAATAAACATGACTCGTTATAAAGACATGAGAGCATATAACTCATTCATGGACACACAATGACAGATACAGACGATATAGCCTGGGAATCAGACCATCGATCTAACTAGAAACACGAAGGCACAAATACATTGAGACACAGTTGCATACAAAGACAGATATAACAAAAATCTCACAGTCACAGTTACATAGAAACAAACAGTTAAAAGGATAGACGCATTACAAAAACAAACACATATATCTGATCTTTCCTACACACAACCTCATATCACACATAGACAAACTCAATTCTCGTCAAAAAACTATGATTGCTTCCTTAACTAAACTACTGGACTTCACTTTCGGATCAGCTGATCGCGTTTGTTTTCGGCGATGTCATTTTTATACCCCGTAGACACCAGTTAATATGATTAATTGAGGGATTAACATAAACAGAGTCAAACACAACCATATTATATCGAGAAATTTATTAACCAAACAGTACCAGCTAGTTATCATTACTTATCAAAATAATTTAACATATTTACACTTTATACACTTAAAATCATTTTCCTAGATAATAGACTACATCAACACATTTTATTTCCAGAGCACCCCAATCGAGATGAAGTTATACTCACACATTGTATAGAGTTAGCTCAAAACAATAAATACCTCCATTTTGAGTCTTAGTCTGTAAGCTACAGTGCCCATATACTCACAGAATTATATACTGAACCCCTACTTAAATGACAGTTAACTTTGAGACCTGCTTACCCTAAAAGATGAGTGGAGTTTGAATATTTGAGTGACCACGAAAGTAAAAATATAGCGGTGTTACAAAAGATTAGTATTGCCATATAGAAAATATTTTTACTCTAAAAGTTGCGTAAAGTATGAATATTCAGCTCTACAAATAGGTGCAAAAGTAAAAATATAGGCGGGGTTTTTACGATAAGTATTGCCATAAAAGAAATGTCTTTTTTTATTTTCGAAGTATTTTCTAACATCAAAATATCCTTGTAGGCAAGTTTGAGATAATTGTAATCTACCTGAAATAAAATTGTGTCTATTTTCATGCATTTGGCAGTTATAGATTATTCTTAAAATAAGGGTAGATTTTTGTTTATTAAACTAGCAAGTTTGAGATTAATAAATACAATTTTTTGAAATGAAATTGTGTCTTTTGTATTTCATGCAGTTAACAATAGATTTGTCAAAAATAGGGTATTTTGTTCTTCAAAGTTTGCTTAAAATATAAGGGTAAATACATACTGTTTGGTATATAATTCTGTCAGTGTAAACGGCGCCTTAGCACGCAATATTTGATAATAAACGACATGTAAATGTTTTAAATTAGATTTACTGCGCAAAGAGTATTCGTATTTTCCTATTTGAAGAGTTATTTTTATTATGGATAGCAGTAGTAAGACTAAAAACACGATTTTTTTCCTAAACATATTATACAGTAAGATTTCGCCCAATTTATGTTTAAAAGTATAAGTTGTAATCAAGATATTATTTAATGTAATAAATAACTAATTTAGACCTTTTTTTCATTAAATATGATTAAATTGTATTCTTAAGTATTGGAAAAAGTAACATTTGTTTTTTAATAAAAATAAATCGAAAGTCTTACTACTGCACTAAAAATATTAATAAATGGCTAAAAAATACCTCTTTGTCTCAATAGTTGTATACTTTTTGCACGGTTTCACACAAGAATTAGTCTGTAATTTTTACATATAAATATTACATATTATTGACTATTGAAATCTACTATAACTAGATAACAGATGGTTGCTTCCCGAGAAATGGAATTAAATAACGTGCTATGTCAATGTTATTAAATAACAAGTTTTTCAACAGTTCAATAATATGTGATAAAACTAATAATATCTACTTTTATACATATGTAATACAGAATAAAAATTTTATTGTTTTATACATACACTGTGTAATATGACGTGTTGATATAAAATAGAATAAATCAAAATAAATCTCGTACAAAATATTACAATCCGGTCGCGAATGTCAGTTTGTGGGATTTTAAGTTACGGATGTGAATTTCTCGCAGATCCAGATGTTATAAAATTACTATCAGCGGATAACATTGTAAATTGAATTTTAAAAATGAGAGCTCTTACCAATGATATTCTAATAAACAGATATGTTATAAGCGTGCAATCGTGAAGACTCGAAATCGTCCTAATTGGGACCTATTGCCTTTCAACAACAACACTATTTGTCTCTCTTTTTCTTTTGGGTTTTATCGCGCTATCTCTTTTGTATAATTTTGACTTATCGTGACATGTATGTCAGCTGCCGCTGCTGCGCGGAACACTTTTTTTGATTGTTTTGTATGTGAATAACATATCTGTTTATTAGAATATCATTGGCTCTTACTCTTTTATACGCAAACAGGTCGAATAAAATACAGAAAAACCTTTATTATAAATTATTACTATATACTATTTGTGGATTAAAAACGGAACTCAAAGAGTTAGATTTTCATATCTATTTCTTAATCAGATCTGTATTTATTCATAATAACTTTTAAACTATCGCGCTGCATGTTTATAGTAATATAATTCACGGGAATAAGCGCGTACATGCATAAATACCTTTAGGGCTTGACGTTTCGACCGGGTGACACCGGTCGTGGTCGCAAGCAGACTGGAGATTTATTTATTTGATATCAACACGTTTTATTATAAATTAAATAACACAACAAATGTCTGGTTTGTTTGGCCATTGTATTGCATTTATCAATATTACGTTTAAACCAGCGTGTATACTATACATAGTTTTTTTGTCATCTATCTGTGTGTTGACATTACTTGTATGTTTTGTGGGAATAACTATTAAATACCTAATTTGTTGGTAATAAGGTTGATAATCGCTTGGATTAAAAGCCTATTTTGTTGCCTATTTTTTTTACGAAGATTCGTACTATACAGGGTGTTACAAAACCCCTGTCCGACCCGAAAGGGTGATATAGGGTTCACAATCACAAAATAAAATATCAAATTTGGAATATTAATGATAATAACAATAATAATGATCTTTGAAATAGCAAGCTCAAAAATCCCTAAATTTGAAGATATATCAAAAACTACACCACCATTTTCTTCGGTATTAATGGTGGCCTTTTGTATGATTATTTGGCAGAACCTGAGACGATGCCGTCACGCTCACAAGCAATTTGTAGAAAAAAAAAATTGAGTTTTCTTTCATTTTTTTTTTACTTTTTTGTAATAACATATCGACCTAACCTCGACCATCGACCTAATCTAACAACCCCTTAACGGATCGGACAGGTGTTTTGTAACACCTTATACAGGAAAGGGCTTATAACTTGTCTAAAGAAACATTAATATAAGCTTTTGTATTGCATACCATTTTGCTTGTTTTTTACTGCTACGTAACGGGTCTATAAACTTAATACAAAACCAACTTGTTTAGCGGAATATCATTGTTTGCAAGGGATTTTAAACTCTATGATGGTATACAGAGAGTTTAAATTAGAAAAGTTCTCACAAAATATACGAGGCTACAAATTAAATATGTAAATATTTTTACGTTTAAATCATTTGTAATGAATTCTTTATAATGTAATCATGAGTGTATTACAGTTGTTTATAAATATACATACAGTTTGTACAATTAAAGTTTGGCGGACAGATTTAATTAATATTTGCAACTTATTTACAGCAAAAACTAAAATCAAGGGCCATCGATTTATTATGCAAAAAAATACACCCAGTAAAATGTGTTGTGGAGGTCAGATAGGCAGTCGCTCTGTAACATACGGTATTCAGCTGAATCCGGTGAGACTGGAAGCCGAACCCAACATAGCTTGGGAAAAGTGATAAATAAATTACTTTTTTGTACTTCGGATGGTAATGTTTTGTATATTCTAGGTATTGCCATATGTGCCATTTTGCTAGAAAGTTAAAACTAAAATGTGGGTATCATACAGCCCACTGGTGGGCATATTATTTACAATCAAACTAATTCAAACATTGGGATAAGTTTATATTAAAAATTGTTAAGTTATATCTGTCCGCCAAACAAAGGCCATGTGCGGCCACCCAGACACGTAGAAGACAGTCGCACATATATATTTAATATAACGTTTAAAGCTAAAAGAGAGGTTATTTTCATGAGGTTTTGACATTAGGACAAAGATGGCGGCTCGGTAGTTGACGGCGTATTGAAACGATTAGTGTCTTTCTGCTTTTACTATGTGTTTGCCTATACATAATTTACTATGACTATTATTCTTCTTCTTATCGTGTCGACAACAATCTGTTTATACAGTGTCGGCCCAAAATTCTGCTACGAGAACTGCATTGTCAGTACCTTGCATTAAATCATGCATCGTGCAGATCGTAAGGGCATGACTATGTGTCATACATAGTCGTGCTTTTAAACGATAAAAATATTGTATTAATGCTGTTATTATCAATGTTTTTTTTTGTGCTCTTTGTAGATGTTGCCAGAATAGAATTTTCTTTAAGTATGGCAACTTTGTTAGCAAGTAAAACTGGCAATACCTTTTCGTTATCAGAAATGGTTTCTGTTAACCCTTATATTAACTGAAGGTTAATTTAAAGCCATGGTAACTTAACAATGGTCATCATTTTTATTTTACAGTACAGTTAAGTTATGTATAGGCAAATAATATCAGTATGACGTAAAAGTTCAATTTATTGGTTTATAAACAGTAACTTAACTGTTGGTTAGAACGTAGAACGGAGTTTTAAAGCGTTTTAGTTATACAACTCTAGAGAAGGCGCTTATTCTGCAACTTGGCTGTCGGAAGACTTTTTAATAAAAAAAGGGTTTTTTATTTCTGGTAAAAAAAATGAAAATTGTCTTTTCGTATAAAGCATTCGATATCCACCTTCTGAACCCAACATAGTTGGGAAAAGGTTAGGCAGATGATGATGATGATTATCCATCGGAAGTTGAAAAAATTATGCTGAATCGAACCAGGCATCTTCATAAAAAAGTCCATAGTTTTTGGCAGTCGCTCATAAATAATTTACTTGCTAAATGCATTAAGATTTCTTCCATACATTTATAAAGTAACTCGAAAAAGATGGTTTATTATAGAGGAATTGTCATAATTTCTATGAAAAAAATCTAAAGTACCATAAAACAGTCGATCGACAGTAAAGTTGCATAAAAACCTACGTGTTTAATTATAGGGATTAGAAGTACCTCGATATTTTGTATAGGTATACAAAAGTCATCCCTGTAATTGTATATTTTTGTATAAAATAGTTGATAATTATTTTGTTTATATTTTCTGTATTCGATTTCTTAAGACGCCGTCGATTTGTTGGTAAAGTAAGAGAATGTATGTTGTTTGGATAATCTTTAATTATTATTATTAATCATTGTTTTTCATTTTACCCGTTGGACATGAAATTTGTGACGTTTTTATGTTATAATCGCAGTTTTTGTTACATTATGTAAATCAGTTTTTTTGATATGTATATTTTTATTATTAGTACTCGTAGTATTGTTAAGTAATTTGTTATTATTTTAATTGTCATTCAGTTTAAGTATACCATAATATAAAAATATTGACACAGAAAATAACGTATATAAAAACTGACCACAAATTATAATTAAAGGCGATTGATCTTTAATCTTTGTATAGTCCAAGCCAAACTTTGTGACCGCTCCGAACTTAAGCTCATTGCATTGCGCAGAACACAAAATCAGGTATTAGAGGCCACCCACAAGAGCTTTCTGCTCTCATTTTAAATACTTATAAAAAAATAAGAGAAAAACGAAAATAGGTTGATTACGTTTTGTCCACTCGACGGTATCATGCGCAAGTTCGGACTCGCGACTATATTCAAGGCGGTCTCAAAGTTTGGCGCGGCCTGTACATTTTTTGATTGAGAATAGCCAAGTTTTGTTTAATGAAAGGCTTTTGTTTAATATTATTGTTTACAGTAATCAACCAGTTGTTGTTATTGCAAACTGTTCATAATCAATATTAAATTATAATCTACGAGTACTATTTCTATAAAAATATGTTGAACAACATTCTCAAGAGTAACGGTTAATATCGTGGTTCGGTGCTATTGGTGGAAATTGAGGAAATTGTGGAGAATGTAGTGAGATCGCTCCGTCGGGCGCTTTGTGTTGACGAATAACTTAGGTACTTGGTAGGACACTGCGACGGTATTCAACTGTACGAGAAATATGTAGTTG
The DNA here is from genome assembly GCA_905146925.1 of Autographa gamma. Taxonomy (NCBI): domain Eukaryota; kingdom Metazoa; phylum Arthropoda; class Insecta; order Lepidoptera; family Noctuidae; genus Autographa; species Autographa gamma. The sequence continues at coordinate 5,005,480 of LR989877.1, read as the reverse complement.
ATTTTTTATACAAGATTTTGGCAATAAAAGATGGGGTTTGGTAGAAAATGTCGTATAAATTGACGTGTGGGTTGGCTAAGAGCATTGTTTAGTGATTGCAAGGCGAGAAAGGGACCGGGGTGTTTTTGGTTGGTGCAAATCCGACATATCTCCATGTCGTGCCCTTGATATGAGTTGAAAACAATATTTTCAATTCGTAAAAAAGGTTCTAATTTCTTTACAAGGCAGGCATAGGAGTAACAAAATGTTTTGTTATGAAAAGAAAATTTTCTATAAATATTCTGATGCCTTAAGAAATAGCCTTAAAACTAAGGACTCTTGGAGTAATTTGTAATTTAAAATAATTGTTATTTGTGTTGCCACTAAAAGCGGTAATAAAGATTTGGTTGTTAAAATTACTTTATCTACAATCTGAGGGTAGATTTTTAATATAGTGTTGCTTAAATTCAATTATTAGTTTTACAAACTGTATAAAAAATCAACGACATAAGTAATAAAGTTGAATATTACCGCTCAAAAAAAGGGGTTTTGAAAACCCATTGTTATAAAAAAATACAATTATATTTCGTTTAATGAACAGAGAAATTAATTTACTTGTTATTTTAAAGTATACTGTATATTATTTTGGTCGTATTTAGAGAAACAGTTATAACAGAAATATCTTCGTTTTTTTAAACTAGTTTAAGATATCGTATGTTGGTTTTTCAACAAATTTGATAATGCTTGTTATTTTATTTAAGTTGTATATTATTGTCAATCAAATGTGGCATATTTACCGTCTAAACCAACTTATTCCATATTTTTCTAGTATTTTATAAGTATTGATTCCTCGGAATATAGTTAAAATCTTTGCTGACATTATATTTTGAGTAATTTATACTTTTTTTCAGTACAAGCCGTATTGTGGCATTTAAAAACTATGCTTATGCTATTAACTAAAATATGGATGAAGAGTAAGGCCTGGTTTAGACGATGCGAGGAATATCGTGCGAGTCGCTGTACACTGCGGCACTTGCACTGTATGTTGTTGTAAGTGATCGATTATAAACGGCAATGTACTGCAACTTGTACGATTTTTCTCGCATAATCTAGACCAGTCATAATAAACGTAAATATGCCACATTTGATATAAATTTTGCAGTAACCATGCAAATTGTTTGTATTATAAAAATTGCGGGCAATTTTAGAATCACTGCGTTGTGAAGTAACTGCAGTTTGCATGTTACTGCGAGATTCTCGCGAACCGTTAAATATTTATTAATGCGGCTCTTTTATATTTATAGTATGTTGTTGATGATCGTATTTTATGTTATATACAAGATGTAGTTAAGAGTTATAAGATGTTTATGCCCAGAAACTGTATAAAAATAGTATAATCCAGCCTATAAACGTCTCATTGCTGGGCACAGGCCTCTTCTCATATAGAGAACGCACGAGCATTGATCACCACGCTTGCTCTCTGCGGGCGATTTCAGATCCTAAATTTTGGAATCAGGTTTCCTCACGATGTTTTCCTTCACCGTAAAAGTAGAACTATCTTGAATTTAATAAATTACTCTAACGAAAACTGTTAACAATTTTATACAGTATTTTTTTCAGATTTTAAGATTTTGCATCATCTAAATGTGTCCAGTAATTTTCGAGATGAAAATAACTTATAAGCGAAATTACATCCTGTATATAATATATAGTGTGGTCATAACAATTTAGTGGTAAGCCTATGTTATCAGTAGCGTAAGATTAACATATTGATATGTTTCACTCGGTTCCCCCTGGCTTCCATAATGATATAATTTGCGGCGGTCTCACGCGTGGGATGTGTTAGGAATAATATATGAAAACAACTACAATAAACATGTGTGGTTTTATATTTTACGATGTTTTATTTGATGTTAGGACGTTCCCTTTAAGAATATAGATCCTTTGTACAAAATGATGCGAAAAAGTGTAGTGTGATCCAAAATGTGAGGATTTGCAGGTATGTTGTGAATCTTCTAGTTGAGATATCTAATAAAAATCTATTTTATCTGAAAAAATCTCAAACTTGCAACAAATATAGAATGCGAAACTTTATGTCAGTGTGTTTGGGACTCTTTAGTGAATAAACTGCTGAATCGATTTTGATGTAACTTGTCTTTTGAAACCAAAGACAGCGCATTGGTTCAATCAATCACCAATTTTTCATATGGTATACTGTGGATAGTTCTAAAAAGGGTAAAATAAAACCAACAAAATTGGACTTTTCACTATATTTGTATAAAACAATGACACTTCACAGCACGCTCAAACACGAATAATTTTCGTCCCGGGCTCCCATTTATAACTGTTGAAGCCGCTGCGGACCTTCTGGACGATCGTATTCACTACGGATGGCTTCTTGACAGTGTCCACCGACGTGTAGTACACTATGTTTGTCGATGGATCACAACTCAGACTTTCCAAAGACTTCTGGCGGGAAACGTCCGAGTATGTCTCCTGACTTAACGTTGAGTTGGATCTATGGATCCCTGACCTGGAAACAGATATTTTATATTGTAGGTAAATAAGTAACAATACAGTAATATCTACGAAATACTGGCAAAGGGCATACATAAAGAAGAGAACCTAAATAAATAAATATTTTTAAAGAAATATTTTTTTCGAAAACTAAATAGGGACTAGTTTACGCGTAAAAATACTGTCAAATAATATCGGGACCATAGGCCTTTTTCATAGTTAATGTATGTGCTACATATATGTACATCCAAAAATGTGGAAACTCTCGGTACAATGAGCCTGGCCTTATTTATTTATTTATTTATTGAATTTGGCTCTTCAACAATGTGTACACTGTTACATACAAAAAAAGAAAAACAATTTAAACTTAAGTCTAAGTGCCCCATTACTTAAAGAAGAGCACTACATGCACTATATTACGCGTCTAAACAGCCAATATAACCTTGATAAAACAAAAAAAAAAAATAGAATAAAAACATGACTAACATTAAAACAGAAAATCCAAAATACGAAAGTAGTACAAACACAGAATTACACTTATTTATGCTAGTTACTATGGTAAAATATGATTATGCTTAAAATATATTTTTATTACAGGCACAGATGTATGGAATAGGTCGATGTCTTCATCGTTTTCTTTGTATACAGCATACATTCTATACAGTGGGCAATGCTTCCTTAAATTTGTTTTGCATTTTGGCATGAAAAATAGCTTCCTATTCGACTGTCTTGGTAGGTTACGTGGCATATGGAAGGACACTTTATTGAGCAACTCAGGACAGTCCAAAGAACCCGTTACTAGTTTTTTAAGAAAAATTAAATCCAACATGTTCCTTCGTTTCTCTAGCGAGACAATTCCAAAATATTGTAATCTTTCCCTGTATGATTTGAGACTTTTACCCATATTGCAATGATAAGTCAGATGCCATAAAAACCTCTTCTGCAATCTCTCGATACGCTGTATGTGCACATTATATTGAGGGGACCAAACTACACTACAATATTCTAGGTGACTTCTGACTAGGGAGTTAAACATAATTTTTTTGGTATTTACCTTTTTAAAGGATTTGCACTCTCTCATGACGAAACCAAGTATTTTTGTTGCCTTTAGTATGATTCTGTCTAAATGCTCAACGAAACTTAGCTTTCTGTCAAATTGGACACCCAGGTCTCGTATTGATTCCACTTCTTCAAGTAGTTGACCGTTAAAGTTGTATGATGTGGGTGTTACCAATTTTTTTTTAGTAAACTTGATGTGCTTGCATTTTTTGATATTTAAATACATCCTGTTGTGCTCACACCACTTACTCAGTCTATCTAAATCGTCCTGAAATTGGACCGAATCAGCAGGCTTTCTAATTTCTTTAATGGCTTTAAGGTCGTCAGCGAAAAGATAAATATTACAGTTCTTAAAGCACTTGAAAATGTCATTGATGAAAAGGATAAATAAATATGGTCCTACATGAGATCCCTGCGGAATTCCTGAGGTGGCTGTGTATGAGTCTGAGTTGCTGCCATTCATCACAACCCTAAGCGTCCGCTTTGACAGATATGACGAGAACCAACTCAGCAAGGGATCCGACACACCATAGATTTTCAGCTTTTCAACTAGCAAATTGTGATCAACCGTGTCAAATGCCTTGCTGAAGTCGGTGTAGACTGCATCAACCTGAATACGCGCATCAACCGCTTCAATAATACTTTCAGCATAGGTCACCAAATTTGTAGCAGTTGATTTACCTTTCATAAACCCATATTGGTTATCTATTATAAGTTGTGACATATGACTGGACAATACAGGACATATAAGTGCTTCAAAAACTTTTGCTAGTACAGAAAGAATAGCTATAGGCCTATAATTAGTCACATCAGACTGATCACCGCTCTTGAATACAGGTACGATTCGAGTCTCCTTCCATATGCTCGGAAAAATACCCTGACGTAACGAACTGTTGAATAATATACTCAAAGGTAGCGCCAGACTATCAGATAACTTGTGTAACAGCAAGGAAGGTATATTATCAGGTCCAGCGCCCTTGTTAACATCTAATTTTTGTAATTGTTTAAGGATCTGATCTTGTGAGATTGTCAGTTGGTTTAAAATATTATTACTCAAGCAGCTATGTACGCGTATATGCTCATCGCTTTGATCAGCGCGATATACTTTAGAAAAGTGAGTTGCGAAATAGTTACAAATTTCTTTAATGTTGTCGGAACTGTTCACACCGTCTGTCATAGAGCTGGGGTAGTTACTAGCTCCACCTCTCTTCATCTTTAAATAACTCCAAAAATACTTTGGGTTTGATTTAATTTTAGCCTCTATATCAGCAATATATGAATTATAGCAGGAAGTAGCCATACGGTTGCATCTTTTTTTCAGTGACTCCAAAGCAATCGCGTCTAAGGGATTTTTGTATTTTTTTATTCTAATTCGTAGGCGGTTTTTCTCATTCAGTCTTTTAATGAGGTCTTTAGAAAACCAGTATGGATACCTCCCTTCTTTAATTACAACTTGTGGCACGTGTTTCTCTATTAACTCATTCAATATATTATAGAATCTATTTACCATCTGATCAACAGTCATAGAGAACAGCAATTCGTCTGTCCAATCAACCTTATTTAATGCTGTATTAATTGCCACATAATCCGCCTTTAGATAATTTAATCTTGTTTTGGGACCACATTTTTGATGTTTAAGAACATGAGAGAAAGAGAGCTCACATAATACAGGGGGGTGGTGCGGATCAATTTTAGAGAGAACATCCACTGGTGAACTTACACTAATATTTTCTAAATTCGTTAACACCAAATCAAGAATTCTATAATTATGATTGCACAAACAATTATACTGACATAGATTATTAAGCAGAATAAAATCCCAAAGAGTCTGTTCCAAACTGGAGCAAGTCCTCTGTGGTACTTTTATTACATTGCCATCGGATCCCACCCAGTCAATGGACTTCATATTGAAGTCACCTACTATCAAACAGTCACCAACACGCTCCAACACACTGTTTGTGTTATCAACAAAATGCTCCAACAATCTGGGCTGTATTGGTGAGGGTAGGTATACAGTACAGAGATAAATGTCTTTAGTTTTTCCATTCACTCCAAACGATAACTTCACCCAGAGATCATCGCATGAACTTTCAAAATGGACCAATCTGTGAGATTTAAGTTTATTAGTAATAGCTATGAGGACCCCACCACCGTCATTTTTGTTATTAAAAATATTAATGGTCCGGTCTCGCCTATAAATGGTATATCGCCCATCCATGATCTCTGAGTCAAAGATACCACTGACTAACCACGTTTCAGTAAACATAATAATATCATACGAACAGCAGGCTACCACTTGATAAATATCTTTTAATTTCGACCTGATACCCCTGACATTCTGGTAGTAAATCTTTAACTGATTGAAAATCATAATATAAGTCTAAATACCTTATAGGAATAAACTTAAATTTTGACTATTGTAATTTGTCTAACGTTTCGGTATCCTTAATATATTTGTAGTCGGCGCCATCAACCTTTCTGACAAAAATCCTACCGCCACGAACCCATACATACTGATAACCCAAACTCTTGGCTTTAATCCTAGTTGCAGCATGCAGGGCTTTGTTTGCAGGAGACAGATGTTCCACAATGAAAACACTTTCCTTTTTACCACCAATACCAAGCAGAGCGGTGTTGAGCTTCTCTTCTGCAGTTTTATTCTTGTTGAACTTAATAGAAGCAGCCAGAAAATTATCTCTAACTCGCGGACAGCTGAATTGAACAACAATAGATTTTGGGCGCTTGTTAGACTGGGTTTGTTTTGCAATTCTAGTGACATGATGTATGCTATTCTCTGCTAAATCACCTGCTATAACTCTATTAATATTCATAACAGTGGACACTAGATTCTCATTGCTGTGCTCAGGCAAACATTGAATTTCCAAATTCGAGGAGCGAGCTTGTTGTTCTATCTGGTTCAATCTCCCGCTCAAGTCTTTAACGGTGGCTTTAAGTTGCTCATTTTCTTTCTTTATGTCCGAGACTACTTCGGTGTTCAGTGAAAACTGCGTCTTCATTTCCTCAAACTTCTCGTTCATGAAACCCATCGACGTTTTGAGTCCCTCTATTTTGTCCGTTATCGCCTTTAGTTCTTTGTTGACATGGTTCGCCAAAGTTTCGTTGAGGTGCCGCATAAGATCGTCTATTTGCTTCTTCATGATGCGATTAACTTCGCTTGACGTAACAGGCGCTTCCTTTGGCGAGACATCGATTGATACATTTGTCGATGTTCCTTTTTTCCTTAGCGTTATGTTCGGATCACCACTTTGGCTGTTGCGTACGGGGGTGTTATCAGCGTTTCGTATCTTAGGCTTACAGGACGGACACAGCCAATTATACTGTTCACTTTGTTGAAAATCAGAACCCAACAAATTTGTAAGGCAAGAAGGGTGGTAGGGTTTTTGGCACGAAGAACACTTAAAAATAGAACTTCCTTCCGTTATACTTTCTGAACAGCAATCACATTTCATATTGATGACGATGAGTAGCCAATAAAAGTTTCTTGAAAAGTTGATAAATAAAGTCTTACGCACGTTAATAAATTGCACGCTAATAAAGGCCCATCAGCTCGTCGACGCGACTCGAGTCGGCGAGAAGAACGACGTAAGCGCCGTGAGATTCGACTAACTTACGCGTTACACTCAGTTCACTGTTTGTCAACACTTAATGTCGGTATATTTATATTACTTGCCGATTGTTTATTGTCGCTCTGTCGTTGTTTACAGTTTTTAGCACAATATTATTACTACTCCGCCAATAACAGTCTTAATGGTTTAGGTTTTTATCAAAATCAAGTAACTGGAATCACTTTTAACACGGTGTTTTCTATTTTTTTGTCGGAACAAATGGACATAGGTGTTGCGCGCGTAACGAATTTGAACGAATTATGGGAACCCTTATTGTTTTACTTAATAGGTAATATTCCTATCCCTTATGGATGTAGCTCAAAAAAGTAAAGAGCTTCAGTTTTAGACCATAGATAAGTAAACAAACTATAGAATTCGCATATAAAAGTATGGACTGTAGCCTCTAAAGGTCAAAAACTTGAAGAAATATCTGTCTTTCCCTTACCTGGACCTGTCGATGCTCTGGACCTTAATCTTCCCGTCTTCGGACACCATGTCGACGCGCGGCGGCGGCCGGTGGTTCACGATGCCCGCGCAGCTGTGGAACTTGGAGAACTTGTCGTGCACACGGTGCTCCAAGTCCACGTGGAGGCTTAGCTGCCGTCTGGAGATCAGGAAATAAGTATAAGTAATATACATAGTTATAAATAAGAAAAATGTAGTTGCAGAGTGGTTCTGAAGTTTAGGTAGATTGTTGTTCAATAATTAAATTAATTAATTAATGACATTTAAACAAGCAATTTCGAAAGGCCTGACTTGACTTCGGCACAATTGAACGATTTGATCAACTTTTACGCTTGTAGGAATGTCACTAGGCTAAAGGGGCAAGAAAATAATAATTAAGACTATTGTTAATTCTTGTCACAAAGTCATCCCTAGTGAGCTAGCATGATACAAACACTGCCTAATTTGTAAGAAAAAATCAATTTTGTTACATAATTGAAAAATTTTGGATTTCCACTGACCAGACCATTTCACCACACACCCAACTCACCTATAATTAAAGTTTTCTCCACAAAGATGGCAAGAGATAGGCCCGCCGAACTGGTGTTTCGAAGTCGTCTCAGATTCACCAGACGAGCACTTGGACTTGTCCACCTTCCGGTGAAGGTTGACACAACTCACGGTCCTCTTGTCAGAAGAATCAGACTCTTCTGCCGTCTCAAGAGTCTCAGTTTTAGACTGCTGCAGATTCGATTCCGAATACCTATTCTTCTTGATTTCCGTCAAAATTTGGTCCGGGTCGCTGATTTTGTCGAAGAATGATACGATCTTCTTTAATTTGTCTTCTGGGACGTCGCATTTTGTCATTTCTGGGTCAGTTTGGGTGTTACTTGCCTTTTTCATGGACTGCCTGGTAGTGGACGGGGTCGAGAGGTTGGTGCCCAGTTTGGATATCCCGATGTGTTCGTTCTCGTGAACGTACTTGTCGTACTCCCGCTCGAAGCCCTCGTGGCAGTAATGGCAGATGTACTTGCGGTCGGTGAAGTGGCACAGGTTCAGGTGGTCGTTGTAGTTTATTATACCTGCAAGTATATAATTCACTATGATATGCGAATATAAGGCTTTCTGAGGTTTATGCGAATCTTAGACATTGAAAATGTAACTAAAATCGAAGTAAACCGAAGAAGTTTATTATAATGGTTCCACTTTCTTTTAAGTAAACTTGTATTCAAGATGTGCCTAGGATGTAAAAGAAAATTTGGATTTCAAAAACTATCAAATTTGTTGGTCGTAACAAGGTTGTCGATCACTTAAATATTGTAAGTACTTACATACACTTCATAGAGCTATGAATCTTAGTTAGTTAAAGCATTTATACCTTGATTCTAAAATTCAGATAATTTATGTAAACAAAGTAATGTCATTGTCAAAGTGACAGGTCAGTGGTAACAAACATTAATCATTAAATTTTTCCTGTAATAATTTAAATAATTTAAAAAAACAAGTAAATATAACAAACAACAAAAAGATAAAAAACTTAACAAGATGATAATGAAGCACAATAACAAAATTAACAAACACGCAGCGAAAACGGGAAAGAAAAGAATGTATTGTTATGACGCTAAGACAAACAATAATTAACTTTGACATTTTATCAAACGAAATTCGAAAATGTTTTGTACTCCTACAGTGTTACCAGTATCATAAAAAACTTTTTACCAGAAAAACTCCTTTTATTAATAACTTTGTTTAAAACTGAAAATTTGTAAAAATTATTGCAGTATGATATGTTTTAAATTATTATTTCCTAAATTAGCACACAAAAGAGAACCTAACCTTTTTTCCGGCTTTTTTAGTGAATTACCATTAATAAGATATTTTTTTTGACCTGTTATCCCCTTTGTTTACATAAATTATCTGAATTTTAGAATCAAGGTATAGTAGATATTTATAATTTGGCAGCATGTTTACGATAAATGAAAAATCTGCCTACCGTATGAGATCATGCGGCACCCCAAAATAGGGCACTGCCGCGGCGTCGTATCCATCAAGCAGTTCCTCTGTACCGACTGCACATACGTCAGGATGACCGGACTCTTCACATCCCTCAGAGCGATCTCCGACTGAATCTTCTTGGGCCGCCTTAACCGCCTAAACCTCAACCCCTTTCTCCGTCGCTTCTCGCAGTAATTGTGCGAGATGTTGTTATCGCTGGCAGCGTAAACGTGTCCGTTCGGTAACACGTAGTTCTTGTACGGCCTCTCCCGACGGATACCGAAGATACGCTGGATGAAGCACTGGAACCGCGTCAGCTTCCGTTTCTCGTTCATCATGAGGTAGGGGATAGGATGTGGGTCGCTGGTCTGCGTGCACTCGCATTCTTTGTCCCTTTCTATCGTCATGTTCTCTTTCGAGTCTTGCGTAGCGGCGTATTTGTGGTCTTTTGATACTAGTGACTCCATTTGCGTTGATGTGCACGAACATTGCGTCATTTTCAAGTCTCGTATGACGGCTGTCGCTATGGACTCTCGCTCCGTGTCAGACTTGACGGTGGTGACATCGCCACTGGATACCTCCGTGGTGCCAGCGCAGGCATCGGTCTTCGTGCGATGCGAGCGTTTCTTCCTCTTCTTCTTAGACTTAATATCTTCCTCTAAGCAGCCTTCGCCAGTATAAGACTCGGGCAGGATCCCTATGACGCTCGCGTCATAAATTTGGAAGAGTTTCTTCAAACATTTATACTTAGCCTTAAGGACTTCGTGTTTCTTCTTTGGCACCCATTTGTTGGTCAGATGCTCATCCTCGTTCTCGTTTCGCTCCGGTATACTAGTTAAGGTCGGTTGCTTCCTATACATACCGCGATACCAGATTGCCAAACTACAGAAAATTTTGATTACGAAAAAGAAAATGACACTAGCGAATACTTCGCAATTTCGATATGGTATCATAACTGTACCGCTTTACAGTTATTAAATAAAGGTTTTTTATTAAATATAGACTTGTTCCTAATGAGTGCATAGTGTAGTGACATTTTTGGTCAAAATGTCAGGTTTGAAAACGGAAAGTGGCCTGACTATTTTTTCTTCTTTTTTCTTGATGGTAGATGTTTTTCTGCCAGTGCTTTGAAAGAGGTTGGTTAAAAGTGTGTCTGACCTACATCACATTGAACTAATTTTGGGCCTTATAATTAATAATGTTCATGATGCTGATCAAATCTTTAAGGCCTTCTTAAATCATTTCGATCATCGACGGGCCTGTTGGTCTAGTGGTTAGATACCCTGACTGCTATACCGGAGGTCGTGGGTTCGATTCCCACCCGGCACAAATGTTTGTGTGATGAGCACGATCATTTGTTCGGTGTCTGGGTGTAATTTATCTATAATATGTATTTATTTAGAAATATATAAGTATGTTTATCAGTTGTCTAGTTACCATAACACAAGCTCTGCTTAGCTTGGGATCAGACAACCGTGTGTGAGATGTCCTGGAATATTATTATTATTTAATTTATTTATTAATTTGTTTCTAGAATGACGTAAATAATATAAGACACCAACGTATTATTAAAATGTTTATTTAATAAATAACAATTGTATAAAATTAAGTACCTAATATAATATTTAATATCACTTTTTATCTTATCCAAAGGCGCTTTCGGGCATTAGTAGACCTGAAACAAAAACACGATAATTTTAAAACCAGATACGTACCTATACCTGTATTAAATTTTATTTCGAAAATTTAAAACCTAAACTTACTTAGCGCGATAGAATACATTCAAAGTACTTTTAAATAAGGTTTTTGATTCTTTGTTTATTATGATTATATAAATAATAGTCTATTTACCCGCTATGCACGCTGTCATGAAACAAATTCCACAGCCCGCGAAGAATGCTCTTACAGCTATCTGTAAATTAAATGATTAAACATAAATATACCAATTACTTACTGGAAAGAAAGAAAATGCGCATTTTAGATTGGAAGTGGGTTGAAGTCATACGCTTTTTAACCACCGAATTATTATTGAAAATTGCTGACATCTCTCAAATAGCTTAAAAGATCTTTATACATTACCTATGTATAGCCAAGAGCATTCAAACAAATATAAGCATCAAAAATGGCTCGCTTAATTAGGAGGTACGGTTACATAGATTACAGAAAACACTTTTTTACATGACTGCCCAAAAAGAAGTGCTATTTTTTCAGGGTTCATGTATGTATGTATGTTTGTAAGTTTCTTTATTACACAATAACTTCTAAAAGGCTTGACCGATTCAATGTTTGTGGTGAGAAGCTTTGAGTTATCCCAAGTGACATAGGCATGTGGACATTAAAAAATGGTCTGCAAAGGGTTCCGAAAGTTTTTTTATTGTGTATTTTTCTGTATTGTATTGGTATGGAACTAAGGTTTTGCGTCGATGTTATTGACAGAAATAAAGGATAGTATACTCACACTAGCCAAGACCTCCCTCTGGTTGGGGGCGACGGCGGCGATGGCGCCGATCATGATGCCGGCTGACGCTGGGTTCGTGAACCCGCACAGCGAGTACGTGGCTATCAGCTCTGCTCGCGGCTGGAATAATCATAAATAAGGACAACATCACCATACAAATATCTAATACGCAAATGTAAGTACTAAATAACTGAAGAAGCGTGTTTTAGAAGATAGCGACAACAAGGGCAATACAAACGCCGGATGTAATGTAGAAAAACGATGTTATCAATTTACCCGTTCGGGAATCGGAACTGGGATCTCAGAGATTTTTTTTTTATTATATGATTGTCACATAGTATACCATTTCTTATACGCCTTAATACATTGCATGCATGCATTAGAAATGCTCTATACAGAGCTACAGCGTTGCTGCTTTTACCTACAAAAGGTAAGTGAAAATTCTAAATGGTATACACCATTTCAGAGATTATAATTAATGTTCTAATTTTTATCAAATTGGAGGAGAATCAGCTGGTTTGATGTCAAGTGAGAACTAACTATTTCTATTAACTTTAAAAGCTTTTGACGAAAAAATATGTCGCTTTAGATATAGAACAGTTATGGTTCAAATTCTGTCAACTCCACCTTTTACATCCTCCAACATGTTAAATATGTAGATAATATTCTTACCGACAGCAGCCCATCTCTCTTCATCTCGCCCATTCTCTGGTAGGCCACGAACTCGTTGACCACAGTCTTCAGGCCAATCAGGGTTCCGACTAGCTCACACTCTTCCCAGGGCACGCCTGAAAACAGAACATTATTGTATTGTGTATATATCTGGGTGTTTATATGATTTGAAAGTATGTGAAACCACTTGTCACAGGTACCTATATCCTTTCTTAGGATTCAAGCTAAAGAACAACCAATTTTATCAAAATCGGTTGTGTAGTTTAAAGTTCATAGCGTAACCAGCAGACAGTTTCTTATACACTACTAATTATAGAAGTATTAGGCGCAGGCCAGACAGAAGAGACGTAAGACGCGGACATTTGTGTCTTTCATACCAAATGTATAGAAGCGTTGCGCCCGCGCCCCGTCTCTTCTTTATGTTTTGCGTCGCGACGCTTCTATACATTTTGTATGAAAGGGACGCGGTAGAGACAAATGTCTGCGCCCCGTCTGCGTCTTACGTCTCTTTTGCCTGGCCTGCGCCTTTGGATATCAATATATGACCCCAGTTTTTTACTAAGTTGGGCAGATCTGCTTACCTACATTTCATATAATTTCCGTACAACAAAACAGCATCCAAACTATTGTTTTAATTTACCGTTAATAATAATAAACTAAAGAAAATGTTGACAATAGTTACAAAACAATACCGTGCACAATTAAAATAGCCAGACATAATTCGTACCAGAGAATAATAATAACAAAAGACACACATAATAACTTAGGTTATGCATAAACAATGATATTCACGAGCGGACATTTTGTATAATGTTATGGTAACAATATATATATTACTGAGAGTTACAGATAAATGTGTTTGTAAGGAATTTATTATATAGTATGTGCTTTTGTATGCTGTTATTTATATTAATAGGTAGCCTACTTTGAACACAAAGAACTTAGGTATGTAACCAACCTAGTTAAGAATTTTCTAGAAAGTAGCTACATCCCACTTAGAGCGGATGTCAGGGGTATAAGTGAAATACATCACTTTCTATATTTTTTTAAGAAAACTAGCTAGCTGTTGTTTAGAGAATTACTGGTAACTTTTAAAATGCTAAACACAACAAAATTATAGCTAAGATTTAACCCAAATCATGTCTGCCTGCAAACAAAAAAACCGAATCACAACACATAAGTTTTAAGGCCTCCAGCCAGAGCAATAGGAAAAGCTAACTAGGTACTTCAGCGGGGTGGGTGTCAAACTTGTAACACTTTTTTTTACGTCAACTTTCAAACAATAACACCGCATCACCGTCGGTCCATTCGTTTATTAGCTACGATGCCACAGACAAACAGACAAACGTTAAACTTATAACACATCTCCTTTTGATTGATTTTGTTTTTCTTAATTTTTTACCTAGGGCTTTAAAAACAGTACTCACCCATAACCCAAGCCAGCGGTATGAAGACTTTCCCGAAGATCCACTCGAGGTTGAGCTCCGGGTTGCCGAGCAGTCCGCCGCAGTAGCCGAGGAAGCCGTTGACGAAGGCTATGAAGGCGACGAAGGCGACGATGTTGGCTATCACGTTCATAATCATGGCGATGCCGTTTGAAGCGCCGCGAGTGGCCGCTGAGAGGGTTGACTGGTCTTCGCTGGAACAAAAGTTAAAATTAAAACCTTAGTGTTAATATTTGTTATGAATATTTTTAGGCTGGGAATATGTGTCTTTGGTAAGCAGTTGGACTGTATAGGACAACATAAAAAAGGGAGTGATCTCGATTTCACTGGTTTTGGGTCTCGAAAATTATAACAAAATATATAAATTTCCATGCCCATTATTAAATAATTTATCTAAATCTATTAAGTAGGTATGTAACTGCTGTTCATAAGGGCTGGCACTTTTTTTTTGTTATTTGTTTTTTTTTTTAGAATAGAATAGAAATCTTTATTTGCATTGAATGTAGGTAAATATAAGGTGTTACATTTAAATTTGAATCCGTATACAATTCTGCCTTAATTAAGCATGCAAATATTATTAACAATGTTTAAATAAAACTTGAAACCAACAATAATCTTAAATTATCTTATCATCTATGAAGTCTTGTACTGAATAATAACATTTATCTAGTAGGAATGATATACATTGTTTTTTAAACTTGGTATAAGGTAGGTTTTTAATTGGTTCTGGAATTTTGTTAAAAATTTTAGGCGCCATGCACATTACATTTTTCCTTAGCAAAGTAGTTTTGTAAGCTCCTGTGTACAATAAGTTTTGATATTGTGATCGCATGTTTGTACTACGGTTTCTAAAGTCAATATTTATTGTATCCAACTCATCTACAAGGAAGCTTTTATGGAATACTGTAATATTATGACGGTTTAATTTGATAATCTATGATTTTTGGTGTCAAATACATGCGAGAAATTGGATTTCAATTATTTAACTATATTATTTTGAGCTGATATTTAGTAAACTGTCTCTATACCAGATGTCCTTTTCATCCCTTTAGTATGGATATACCTCACTGTATCTCACCTCTGCACGGGCTGTATATTATCCACGGTGGTGAGAGACCGCTTGGTCTCCGGCATGAGGAGCTTGGCGTAGCAGACGGCGGCCGGCGCTGACATCACGCTGGCGGTCACCAGGTGGCTGGGTTCCGCTCCGAAGCCGATGTAGGAGGCCAGGATCGTACCTAAATAATAAAAATCTCAATCAGGATAACCCATACCATCACATCACATCCCATCACATGGCCATGTGATCCCAAACTAGGCAGAGCCTGTATGGTAACCAGTAAGATCACTGATACATATACTCTGTTTTGAGTGGGAAAGGAATATATATGTGCTTCGGTTTAGCAGTCAGGGTAACTAACAACTGGATTAAAAAGCCAGTCGAAATGGCGGATGACTGTCGCAAATTTCTATGAACAGTTCCTACACGGAAAGGACGAGAGAACCCACTGAGACTTAGATACCTATGGTATTAATTTTGTGAGATTGATAGACACTGAAATAAATGATGAGACTATGGAGCAATCGTATATGGTATATAAGGGCAAGGTATTGATAGTTAAATAATCTTACCGGACACAGTAGCGAATCCAGATGACATGATGACGTGTAACTCCGATGGTGTTTGTAGAGAGAGGTAGGGCTTTACCAACAATACTGACTCAGTCTGAAATAGAAGGAAGGAAATAAATACACATTATATAGTCTGATCTCCCATAATTGGGATTAAAATAAAAGTTTGTGTCATCCTCCAAAATTAAAATACGAGATAAGCCAGTCTTGGTTCTACTTGAGGATTACACAAGTAAATAATTTCTGACTTAGTAGCCTGTAAATTCTATATTTGTCACCAAGAATACGTTTTTTTTAAACTGCGATTGTTTTCCTCATCTGAGAAAATGGTTACCCCTCCCCTGGTCCCTCCAAATAGCCTTTCTAAGTTTATATACTCCTTATTTTCTTACTCAATATTGGCCCGACATTTTTTGATTGAAAATGTGATGACTTTTAAAATTTTGGGAACCTCAATGATGAGTTTAAGGTCCCATGTCCTTCCAAATATTCCAATATAAAACCCTATGTCTTTCCAAATACCATGAACTACACCCACCATCCCCAGAAACACATTCCCAACAGCGATAACACTCTCGCAGACGGTGGTGTCGGTGGCGGCTCGCAGCACCAGCCCCAGCTTCAGGCAGAACCACTGCAGCGCGCCCCAGAAGAACAGGATCTCAACCAGCATGCTGAAGAAGAACATTACCGGCAGGGTCTGGAAGAAAAGATAATATCAGTTGAATCCGGTAAGACTGGTAGCCGACCCCAATATGTTGGGAAAACGCTCGGGAGATGATGATAACAAAATTAAAATAAAGAAATAAGTTTTTTTTGAAATATGAATAAAATCACATACATTGATCTGAACCCAAAGTAAGTAGCTAAAACAATGGTATCGAAACCGGGACCTCAAGTGACACCTTGAAAACCGGCGTGTACACGAAAAACAAACAGTACAGTAATAAACTTACACTGAATGCGAAGACACCTTCAGTCTTCACCAGCAGGTCTCCAAATGCGAAGGCTGCACCCTCCACACCGTACGACAGGAATGTAGCTACCTAAGATATAAGATATAATACATACTTAATCAGATATGAGTTTATATATAGCAACGTAGCAAGTTGAAAGAAGTGGTATCTGCGGCAAAGAGGCGTGATTATATGTATTTATATCAAATACAAGGAAGAGAATACTCCTTGCATAGATAATCATATTTATATGCGACTAGCTGTGCCCTGCGGTTTCACCCGCATTAATACCTAGGTCCCGTTCCCGGTGCCTTTATGTTATTCAGGGCGTCGGTTACGGTAAGCGTCGGTCTTGATGGGCGTCGGTTACGGTTGGCGTCGCTATTCATGAGCGTCGGTTACGGTTAGGTTCGGTCTTGATGGGCGTCGGTTACGGTTGGCGTCGGTCTTGATGGGCGTTGGTTACGGTTGGCGTCGGTATCGATGGGCGTCGGTTACGGTTGGCGTCGGTATCGATGGGCGTCGGTTACGGTTGGCGTCGGTTTTGATGGGCGTCGGTTACGGTAAGCGTCGGTCATGATGGGCGTCGGTTACGGTAAGCGTCGGTCTTCATGGCCGTCGGTTACGGTTCGCGTCGGTCTTGATGAGCGTCGGTTACGGTTAGCGTCGGTCTTGATGGGCGTCGGTCTTGATGGGCGTCGGTCTTGATGGGCGTCGGTCTTGATGGGCGTCGGTTACGGTTGGCGTCGGTATCGATGGGCGTCGGTTACGGTTGGCGTCGGTATCGATGGGCGTCGGTTACGGTTGGCGTCGGTATCGATGGGCGTCGGTCTTGATGGGCGTCGGTTACGGTAAGCGTCGGACTTCATGGCCGTCGGTTACGTTTGGCGTCGGTTACGGTTGGCGTCGGTTACGGTTGGCGTCGGTCTTGATGAGCGTCGGTTACGGTTAGCGTCGGTTACGGTTGGCGTCGGTCTTGATGGGCGTCGGTTACGGTTGGCGTCGGTATCGATGGGCGTCGGTTACGGTAAGAGTCGGTTACGGTTGGCGTCGGTTCGGTCTTGATGGGCGTCGGTTACGGTTGGCGTCGGTATCGATGGGCGTCGGTTACGGTAAGAGTCGGTTACGGTTCGCGTCGGTCTTGAAGGGCGTCGGTTACGGTAAGCGTTGGTTTTGATGGGCGTCGGTTACGGTAATCGTTATTAGATACTTATTAGATGTACTAACCTTATCAGAGAAGCACTGCAGTGCTATTCTGCCAGGAGTCCACCTGATGAAGAGGATCCCGAAGATGAACTGAATCAGCAGACCAGTTGAAACCGTGCGCCAGTTTATCCGGCCAGGGTTGGCGGAGAATACGAAACCTGGAGAATGACGTGCATTAAGAAAATCTAATAGATCCTTTGACGAGGCATATTAATGTAAATTTAATACGGCAAGACCATAAAAAATTACGCATATTTTGACGGAACTTTCAATCGGAGATAGCTAAGTTATAAGGAGTAACTTATGCTATTTTCTTGAACAGAAGCTTTTATAAATTAATCTATGGTGAATTTATAGACTACGGTCCCATGAACAAAATGGATGGATCATATGAACCACCAGGTGACGTATATAGGACGATAGAAGAGCATAAAATAATAAGATTCAGCACTATGCCGTCACTTGTGATCAGTCCAACTGGGTGCTGGTGAGCATTCAAAAGTGCAGCTAGAGTGAGTACATTTTGGTCATTTATTTCTGTACGGCATTGTTACCATCGAATAGATCCATGAAAAATAATGAGAAAGTGCGCAGTGCCGTACAAAAATGGTGGTTCAAAAAGTTGGTATTAAAGTTTTACTTTCTGTCAATTTCCAGGGTAAATTTGGTCATTTGATTCTGTACGGCATCAGTTTCATAAAAAATAATTTTATGTTGTTCAAATCACCCCTCGGACCACGGAATGAAGGCGGATTGCAACCCTCGATTTTCTCGTCTTGTTCAAAGATTTTTGTATGGCGTTGCGGGATAATGGATTAGAAGTTGTATTGAAACAGTAGGAATATGATGATGATATACGTCACCTGGTGGTTCATATGACCCATCCATTTTGTTCATGGGCCCGTAGTCTATTAGAATGACGTCACACAGCTAACCCAGAATTGTGATTCAAACGTGTGTTAAGTAAGTATTTTAGTCATTGAGTCAAGCATGATTCTGTAAGAAGATAATTTTCTGCGTAATGTATGTACTATGTATGTATGTAAAACTTGTTTTCTTCTTTTTTATGGCGGTCGCGTTTTTAATTATTCAAATTAATCTTTCTAATTCATTACATATTGATTTTTACTAGCAATGCTGTAAAAACTTACCTAACAACAGTAGTATACCAAGTCCGAGCAAAGATATGAGTCGCTCGGGGTCCTCCCTGGCGTCGAAGTAGAGGTACACGCCGATAGCGGCCAGGATGACCAGGCAGAGACACCAGCGGAACCAACTGATGAAAAGAATAATTTATTACATATGTGTAGGTTTTTTGGAACTGTCGACTTTTTGTACTATTGCGTCGACGCCAAAAACGATGGTTATATCAGTTATGTGTTTGATCCGTATGTATGTTTAGTTATATCTTACCATATCGGCATAGTAGATTCTAAATTTAAGATGCTCGAGTACAAAATATAGCTAAAAAGTAATCCAGATGAAACAGACTTAACATAATAAAATCCCAGTCCCGAGACAAAGTAGAAAAGTGTTGCTTTTACATTGACAAGTCTGGTAATTTAAACCGGGACCTCAGGGTCCTGATTCCGCTATTTAAAATCAGTGAGTGGCAGGGTAATGAACGTCCCAGTGTAAGTACACTGGAACTTACTATCATTGTATTTGGATAATTTTAGTTTACTGACAAATGTACACCTACTTGCCACTGTTGTCATTGTAGGATTGCCAGTGATTCTTCTTATCTGAATACGAAAATTAACCACAATAACAAGTACCCTGGATTGTCATAAACCTGCCACTCACTGACTGTAAATAGCGGAGTCGGGCTTCAGACCTCAAACTAAGCCTACTTATCTCTTTAATCAAACAGTTCGACGAACTCTGTCGGCGTATCTTAAATCTTCAGAGTTTGATAATTGTATCAATTGGTTTAATCATTTTGACAAAAGTTTGTAATTATCAGTTCAAATTAGTTAACATTTATATGTCTTTATATTTTTTGTGTTGGCATTTTCAGCTAATTAGTTGTATGATAATAAGAATAAAGTGGGACTTGTATATTGTATCTACTTGTCATATATCAGGGTGTTACCAGAAGTGTATATCTATCCAAAAGGGGTGAAGAGTACATCTGGTAAAGAGTTTTTTTTTAAACTAATGTAGCTGTTAACGCACAATTAATGTAACTAATCTTGTTTTTTGATCCAATAAATGATTTTTGATTTTTGTTTAAAGAGTCAGTTTACAAAATTTCAGCTCAAAATTAATTAATCACATAATTGTTTATCTTTTTGATAGATATACTTTTTCGTTTACGTTTAGGCTTTACCGTTAATTTATTTATTCGATATAAAGGTACATTATAATACAGGCTAAATCGATAAAGCTAGTATAAAAAACATCTACTCACATCTTAGCCCACAATACTTCAGCGATATCTTCCACTTTGGTCCAGATTTTCTTCTCAAACCAGTTTCCGAAGTACTTCTTCACGAAATTAAAGTATATTACAAAGAAATATATTATACTAAGGAAGGCTATTAAACTTCCAAACCCGTAGCATAACTCTAGGGGGTCATTACCTGAAAAATAAAAATATATTAAGATACACTAATAAAATAAAAATAAGTACTTTTTTCAAAAATTGTTGATAAAATTCAAAATACGAAACAGATCTACGAAAATCATATCCAAGAACCAGCTCCACAATTTCAGCTATCAAATTATCAAATAAAGCATCATTATCGATCTATTACTGCTATGTACATACTGGAGCTGTGATGACACAGACAGACCAACACATTTTTTTTTTAATAAACCCTAGTTTTTTGCGTCAGGGCTTAAAAATGATTCCTCTTAAAATTGTCTATAGATACATTGAGGTTATTATATTCTAATACTAGATATTTTAGTATATGTTTTTTTTATATACTTACTATAATTAAGCCAATAATACATGCATCCAAAAAAGAACCCTATGACCAGTCCATTCAGTACAAACAGCGTGATAGTTTTCATTGCCGAGCGGTTTTTGCTGAAAAAGTCATCTGTCGAGCTGCCCACGCGCATGAGCGTCGTTTCCAACCACCCTGTAGGTTCGTAGTCTATGTAATCATGGCTTATTATCTGAAAATAATATACAGGGTGTTATTGAAAGGGCCAAAAGGGGTGGATAGTAGATCTGGTATAGAGTCAATTTTAACTCAAAGTAAGTCAAAATCTTAATGAAGTGTAGAGTACATCTGGTATAAAGCCACTTTAGAAAATGACGTATTTAAATAATTAATATCTAAGTTTTCGCTTGTTTGACACCAAATTTTCATAATTATAGACTGGTGATATTATAGCGATGAAATGTATTATAATTATCATTTAAGGTTAATTTTACTTGCATTGAGTAATTCATGCTTTCTGACCGACTTCAAAAAAGGAGGAGGTACTCAATTCGTCTGTATTTTTTATGTTTGTTACCACAGTTCTTTCGACTGATTTTACCAATTTTGATGATTCTTTTTTTTTTATTGAAAGCTTGTGCTTCCCTTGTGGTGTATTATTTTGGAAATAAATAAAAGACTTATTTTGAAATCGGTTTCTTGTTGGAATTATTTCATAAATGTAATAATAGCTGTTACGTTATTTAAATAATTATAACCGATAGATAGGTAAACATCGTCATTAATTACTTGAAGAGCGAGCATCGACTACCGTATACAATATATTTAATGTTTTCCTCTAGTCACGTTCATTTGTCACGTTTAGAAATTAAATAGCTACATGATATATTAGGTATACTTATTATGTGCAATCCTTTAACTTGAATAGCTATGGTAAAGATTTTATTATGTATTAATTAATAAAGTAGTAAAGATATTGTAATGTTCTTTGAACACGATAAAAATAATGAACCTTGATAAATAATTAAATTAATATATCATATAGACAACACCACATGCTTTGCTATGAACCCAAAGTACCTACGTTGCTAAAGCAAGGTTATGAAATAGCAAAATAGGACGCAAGAATATGTTTAAAAGTCATTTTCTACTTCGACCCATCCGGGGATCGAACCTGGGGCCAGAGAGCAACACCTTGTGTATAATATAATCTTCTGGGACAACTCACACACGGACATCTGGTCCCAGAGTATGCAGAGCTTGTGTTATGGTAACCAGACAACTGATAAACATACTTATATATTTCTAAATACATACATATTGTAGATAAATTACACCTAGACACAGAACAAGTGATCGTGCTCATCACACAAAGATACTTCCTAGGTGGGAATCGTAGCCACGACCTTACACCCAGCAAACAAATGATCGTGCTCATCACACAAAAAAATGTCCTGGATGGGAATCGTACGACTTCGGGTATAGCAGTCTGGGTCACTAACCACTAGACCAACAGGCCAGTCAAATAGTGTAAAGACAGGTTTAAATATCTCTCCAACTTCTTTTAGCTGTGCCCTACTGGGTCCTTATTGTTCCTATCTTATAAATGTAACACCTGTATTTAACACCATGGTATGCTATTATAAAGAATTGAGAATATTTACTTACGTCTCCGTTCTTTCCATTTTTCCTTACATCACCCATCTCCACCTCATCACGTTCTGATGACTGCTGAAACAAAGAAAATATTAAATAAGTTAGAAAATAATTTAATGAAAGCGTCTAGGTACCTACTGAATAATAAGCTTATTACAATTGTCTGAATTTAAGAAATTAAATGAAATAGTTTCTGAATTCAAGAAGTGTTCGTTTTTCTGAATCGGAAAAAATTAAAAGATACCTCTATATTGTTTAAACATCTTTATTAATTCAGGATTGTAAGCCAAGGACAATGTTGAATAATGACTGTTTTAAAAATGTAAAAATTATGTAGCTTCGACGATAGCCATTTGACTATTGGTGGTTGTATCAATCACCAAAGGGCAATGAGCTGAGCATTACCTAGAACATCGCCAAATTGCCACAAACTTATGTGTGATCCACAAACATTTGTTCCAAGTCTTACTGCCGTTACTTATTGGCACTTACGAACAGATTAATAAAAAATAATTAAGTATTTTTAAAGAACGTTTACGTAAGCTAGTATCTTAGGGGCCTGGGAGGTGTTTCAATTAAATCTATTTAAGGGATTCCATATATTTATTGAAGGAGTCTGACAGTTGGCTTTCTTATATCGATAAGACAAAATTGCTTTAAGTAACCATAAAAGGTTTCAAAAACAGCAGTGAGTGCTTTGAGTAATTGTTAAACCCACGAGAACTAACAATAAATTCACTATTGCTCGGAAATTCTTAACCGACTTTCTAAACGGAGGAAGTTCTATGTTCGACTGCTACATGTATCTTTCTTTCTATGTCCAATGATGTCGCCGTCAATTGAGAACTGATTTTCAAAAATATTTTTAACACAATAAACTATTTATTATAACCAAACTAAAGACTACACACATGTCGTTTTAAACTCGCATGTCTAGGACACGACCGGATATAATCCCCGGATATAGTCCCCGGATCACGGCGGTTAACACGGGCCCACAGGCGACTGCTCGCTCCCATTGCACTAGTGATCTCCGCAACTGCTGCGCCCGAAATGATGGATTGTTACCGAGTGCGTCAACGGATTTGTTGACAATTGTGACATAATAGGGCCTTTTGGTTACTCACACTAGTGATCAGCCCCGGGTTTGCTTGCGTATGACAGCAATATATGAGCCTGTATTACTCAGGGATAACGTAAGATTTAAGTGATTGAATATTTAAACTAAGTTCTGTTGATTTTGAGTTTATTGGTTAAAAATATGAAATCTTTCCTCTTTATAGCATTAGTATTCATATAGAATTGGCACTGGACAGAAAAAGATGGAAATTGCTACAACGACAAGTGCCTAGCACTTTAATGATGGATAGGATAGACTAGCTGTGTACTGTAGTTTCACTTGCCTCGCTATTCTTACGAAGTCACTTAAAAAAGTTGTGATAAATAACCTATAACCATTCTTGAGAATTGGGCCATAAAAAAAGTTTTGTTCCGGAAAACTGATTGGAAACTTTAGATAATTGTGTGTTCAAAAAATAAAACTAGTTATAAAAAACGTATAACGTATAGTAAATAACGTAATTTTAACTATCACTAAAATGACCGTAGTTTTTGAGATTAGCGTATCCGAAAAAGTTCAATAATAGAGTATGAAACTCTAGGAATTTTAAGTAATTGCAGGTGGGTAATTAGTGCCAAAGTCTTGTAATTATAAAATTGATATTATTTGCTTATCAATCATATCAATAGCAAAAGTGTTTACCGATTTCCGCATAAGCCTATCAACAATGATGAATCAAACACTTGACTTATTGAGTACCTAACTATCATTGGAATATATCTGGTACACTTCAATATCTGTAAAATGAACTAATTGATATAAAAGAAATAATTCTAAGCTAGCTATACAAAATGTCATTTTTCTGGCATTAAGCCGTTACCAGCGGTTTTATCCTTTTTTATTTATCATGGAAAACTTTCGCTGTATCTGTACTCACCTGTATCCCCTAAGGGTTAGGCAGAGGTGTACCAATGTACACCCACAGTTCGCCGATATGTTTAGGTCCCATGTAATAGGGGGCGAGCCTATTGCCACTAACCGGGCACAAATCCAAACTCCGACCAAAAAATCCAATAACACCTTGGTCGATTGGGGAATCGAACCCAAGACCTCTAGCTTAGCAGTCGCGCTTAGCACCACCAGGCCAACGAGGCAGTCCATTAATTTAAGTCAAAATCACGTAATTAATTTATAATTAAAACTTACCTAGATACGTTTAGAAGATATTGTTATTTAAACAAATGATAATCAAACACTACTCATATCAAAACCAAATTTACATAAATTACAACACTTTTACACCAATTTCGTGGTGACCCAACCCGCTCTAGCAAAAAAACTATCAAGACTAACAAATACAATTGTTTAAATACACAAAGTATTGTTGTAATTGTTTATAAATGTACACACAATGTATAAAAACAAAATACCATTGTGTGTCAACAGGAGTTTCGATAATATCATAACAAAAGTGTGTCAACAAAAAACAAATTTTAATTGGGTACCAAGGACGCGAATTGGATGGGTGATTCTAATGTCGCAGTCAGCATTGGGATACGAACCGTAGGTAGGTAAAACGTAATTTTCATCATGACCATCGACGTATGATATGCATAGACTGCTACTATCGCTAGGTTCCCCTTGTGCCAAGCGAGAGCAGTTTTTAGTCTGATCCTAGTAGGTACATTTCGTTTTTCATAAGTTAATTTTCGCGCAACGAGAAACTTATATAAGAAAATATCGATGGTTTTGACATTGTTAGGATAATATTAGTGTTTTAGATAGATTTTTTAAAACGGCAAGCTCCATCTTCATACATAATTCACGACAACACTTGTTCACACTAGTGCTTACGGTTTAAACTCTGATAGGCTCACTCTATAGTTTCAAATGCAACCTCGTTGGGGACGACCAATTTTGACGTTTTGACATTTAGTAGAATGCCAATTATCCTAACCTACTGACGCCACCCCCTCAGACGGTTGAAGCAATTGTCAATAGCAGACTCGGGCCCCTGTATGCCAAAAAGTAGTTGGTACTTACCTAACCTTATTTGTTTCATTTACAATAATAAATAAACCGGCCTATGTACGTCCCACTGCTGGGCACAGGCCTCTTCCCATATAGAGAAGGAACGAGCATTGATCACCACGCTTGCTCAATTGCGGATTGGCGATTTCAGACTCAATTTTTTTTAAATACATGTTTCCTCATTTATTATAATTATGATATTTATAAAAGTATAAAAACTTAAGGAACATTGAAAAAATAACATAAGGAAGTATAAACCAAATAAAACCTAAAAACTAAAATAAAAAGTTATGTTTAAAAACATTCTACTACCTTACATACTTCGCGTTTTGCTATTCGTATACTTTTTGTCCTAGCCATTGTTATATGCAATCATTGTTTCTTTACATAACCGATTGTGCAACGTGCAATGTGCATCCCAGTTTCTATACTGCGTTATCAATATATTTACTTAGTGCATCTGATAGCATCTGTGTTACGCCTTGTGAAACTACATAATAATTCACAACTACGACAAAATCATTTATCATTTAGGTATAAAATCAGCAGCCTCTCCTGGCGCTGCTGCTGGAGCTGCGGAGACCCTTAAGCGGCGGAAGTACAGTAACATTGTGGGTGATTATATTTTTGAGCCGTTTGGGGTTGAAACGCTCGGGTCATGGGGTCCGAGCGCACGAAATCTTTTCAAAGAACTCTCCAAACGTTTGGTAGAATCTACTCGTGATCAGAGGGCTGGTTTGTTCCTTGCACAGAGAATCGGCATAGCCATTCAACGTGGCAATGCTGCCAGCCTTCTGGGCACGTTTCCAGCCATTGACAAGGATGACGATGAGTTCTTTGACGCCGTTTAGTTTTTATTTATGTAAGTTTTCATGTTAGTATAGTTAGTTAGGTATAAATAAATATAAAAAAAATATGAACTCCTGACAAATATAAAATGGCTTATAACTTCTTGAACACTTAACTAATATATTTTGATATATTATAGCTAAGTAACATATCGATCACATAACTTTAAATATAAAACCGCATCAAAATCGGTCCGTTCGTTGGGGAGCTACGCTTTCAGATACAAAAACAGACTGACATTTCAAAAATACACATTATTTACATTGTTTTTCCTCGGCGACTATATGAATCAGTAGGTATTAATAGATTTTTTACCTACCTAATTTATAATAATATCGTCTAAAACGTCGTGGTGGCGATTCAATAAACGGATTTGTATGCAAAAGGTTGCAGGTTCGAACGCAGGCAAGTACCAATGTGGCTTTTTCAAAGTTATATGTACTTTCTTAATTATTTTAAGACACTTCTGACAAACGGTGAAGGAAAACATCGTGAGGAAACCTGGATTCCGAAATTGGGATCTTGAAATTGCCAATCAGCAAAGCAAGCGTGGTGGTCAATTCTCGTGCCTTTTCTATATGGGAAGAGGCCTGTGCCCAGCAGTTAGACGTTTATAGGCGGTTTATATATATCGTCTAAAACACAATAAAATACTTTTTTCACAACACAGTCGTACTAGAAACAATAGCAACTCGATTTATTTCGACGGATTTAATGAACCAAAACGATTTTTAATTGGTTTCAGCATCCACTCGTAAAATACTAAATTGATTTATATAAAAACAACGACTTGTTACAGAAACTGTAGTGTTATCTTAATTAGTAGGCATTTTATTTTTTAACCGACTGTGCAATGCAAATAAGAGTGTTGTGTTTTTCAGCCCATGAATTAATTATTTGCTGCCTACCGCACTAGGAAGATGTATCCCTGTACTTATATGTGTGATTATAGCTAGTCCAATATCGGCCTGTAAATGTCCCACAGCTGGGCAAAGGTTTCAACTCATGGACAAGCATTGATCACCACGCTTGCTCACTTGCGGGTTGGCAATTTAAGATTTATCATTTTAGAAGTCCTGACTTTTTTCTTACTTTGTTTTCCTAATGACTGTGAATGGTGTTTTTTATCTATTTGAAGAGAACTTGGGTATATTATTAATTTGAAAAAGCAACTCTAGCTTAGCTAGCCCAGATGTCGAATTTACAACCTCAGGATCATTGAACCTTTCCACTAGGGGAATTCGATTTTGTAAATAACATAAATATTAATTCGTCCCTTCTGGGAATCGAACCCACAGCACCTAGCGCAAATTTGACATAGTCACTCATTTAACATGACTTTCATACACTTCTTTTATTAATGAATTACTTTTTACATCAATCCTAATGATATTATTCATATTTAGTTAAAGTGGTTATTTTTAATCTTAAGATTACGTTGGGCAATTCCCCCGATTATTACAGATAGTGACAATTGCTTATCATTAAAGGAATGCAAAATAATCATAGATATTTGATACTGTATACATTTTTTATAGATGTTTGGATAATAAATAGGTATTAATTGTTGTCATGTAAAGATAAAAAACTAATATGGTAGCCAAATGTCGATTTCCTTAATTAAGTAAGCTGTTAATTGGGGAATAGAATCAAATTAAAACAAAATTTGAAAAAATAAATTAAATAATAAAAACGATAACTTCGAATTATAAAAATATGTTCTTGTAGAATATAGAAACTTAGTACCATTATTTTTAATCGTATTTGACCTAATTAGACCTTTGTACCTAATCGTTCCATTTTTAGCATCTATTTCAAGAATTTAAGTCCCAAGGCTGCAAGCTGGCAGGCAGTAGTCGTCGTTATTGGCGAAGTTCAGTAAAGTTCATTAATGCCACAAAAAAACCTTTGTTTTATCACTTATATCATTTAACGCAATTCAATCCCGCAGGAACGCAATGGATAATTATAAAAATCATTTAATTATCCAAAATGGCGGCGATGTGGTTCGCCACCCATCACGTCTCGTTCCTCGCGGGGGCGAAAAGTGGGCCACGGAGAGCCGCTTCGCTGCGTTGCATGTAAGAGGAAGAATGGATGGTAAGGTGGATGAAGTATGTCAGATGATGGATGTTGAGACAAAAATAAAGAAAGGTATGCTAAGATGGTTTGGCTATGTCGAGAGAATGAATAAAAGAACGATTGACGAAAAAGTGTATAAAGCGAGTGTGAATGAAAAAAGGCCACATCAAGAGCATACCATAAACAGAACAGCATGTATGAAGGGAATAATGAAAGTGGACAAAGCGAAACAAGTATGTAAGGATCGTAGCAAGTGAAAAGAAGTGGTCTCTGCCTACCCCTACAAGGGAAAGAGGCGTGATTATATGTATGTATGTAATCATTTAACGTGATATAAAAACACATAACATAGTTACCTATCATCATCTCCCTGTCTTGTTCCTAATTATTTGTGGTCGGCGCAATGCGAAACTCCCATTCATCTCTACAACTCGTCATCTCAGCATTCACTCCTTTCTTTCTCATATCATCTTTCACACGATCCATCCATCTCTTTTTCGGTCTTCCTCTGGATTTACCTACCTACCATATACCCATTCACATTTACAGTCATACAGGGGCCTCGATTCAGATGTTTAAGAGTTGCTTGAATTGACCGAATGACCTGCTTCATTTGGTCATTTTTACGATAATTGGTATTCTGTTAACTGTAATTACGATAATTAATTGGCCATTACGATTTTATTGTAGACTTTACTGAATACGATAGGTATTTAGACACAATGACAAGTACACTGACTGACCACTGACATGCATTTAAAAAAGCTGAATAGAGGTCCTCATAACTTGTTTGGTTACGTGACTTTCATAATTTTCTTATAACAGTTAGTTTTCTAGCTTAAATTATTTTTGCACAGAGAATCGGCATAGCCATTAAACGTGGCAATGCTGCCAGCTTTCTGGGCACGTTCCCCGCCATTGACAAGGATGACGATGAGTTCTTTGACGCCTGTTGGTTTTTATTTATGTAAGTTTTAATTTTAGTATAGTTAGAGTTTGTTCTTAAATTAGATTTAATTGTGTATTAATAAATAAAAGTCAATTATTTATTTAGTAAGATAAACTAATTAACTTACCGAGTTAAGTCTTCTGTTGGGACTTGAGGGATCCATTTTGTTTGTGACTAGAGTTTATTAAATGTCTGTTATTATCACAATATTACTTGTATATGTCCTTCTTGTTTTGTGCGAGTTTCAGCTTGATCTGCTGCATTTTATCTGGAAATAAAGTAACACTTTATTAGAGAATGTTGCAAAACTTTTGCGCACGAAAAAAGTAGTGGAGAATTCTGTGACCCGTACTTTGGTGTATATTTATTGTGATTCGAGTTTTGAGTGACGAATATAACAATAAATATAAAAGTCTCTCGCTGCGTCTGTATGCAATAGGCTCAAAAACTACAACATGAGTTTAACAATAAAACATGGTTAACATTAATGGATATCTAAAGTGATTCAAGAGAAAAGTCTGTCCGTATAAAAGGTTTGTGTATAAATTCTATAGAAATTCAACTTAACTTAAATCTAAATTCATCCGTATGTAAGTTTTTGATGTCAATAAATAAAAAATAACTAACAAAAACGGCTAAAACAAAACAATTTGTTTATAAAAAATTACAGACTGTAATTATTTATTTGATAATTAAGTATCTAAAGAGGTGTATTTTTAAGCAATATTCGATGTGCCGTGTGTACTAAAAAGTATTTCACATCCAGTTTTCGGCAAATTACTTGGCGAAGCGTGTGCCCGTTTAGGAAGAATTTATTACGGAGATATGTAATGTAAAAAGTGATGTTTGCCGGGTACTTGATAAGTTAAAGGTTGTGTTGTTGTTAATAATTTTAAATACAAAACATAATCTTTATTTAGAATAGTATATAAACAAACTTTCGAGACTATCTTATGTGTGAACTTTATAGTAAACATGTAGGATACTCATCATAATTTACGCAATTCAATTGTTAAGAAACTCCGACTTCAATTAAGATTAAAAATCCAAACTGCTTATTAAATACGATGTTGTTTAGATGTAGGTAGGTGTATAGGGTTACTTCAGATGGTTTTATATAGATTTCGATCCTTTCCAAGGCTTCAAATTGATGTATCATTAAAAAGTATTTTTGCAATCGATCCTAAATTAGAGAGCTATCGTGTAACAAACAAAAGAAAGGAAAACAATCCATCAAATTGAGAACCTTATCCGTCAAAAGTCGGTTAAAAAATGTCCTATCATGTAATACAGACCAACTTATTTACTTAGAGCAAACATTCTAAATCCGCTGTAAATTAAGAATTAAGATATAGCTAAACAAACAGACAAACAGAGCGATTTTCATAACATTACTATAAATTGTGCAATTTCTACAACGTACGTATATTCGGGTCAAAGAGATAACCAAATTTTTATGGAGGCTGTTTTAATTAAATAAGCAATTAAATTATATCCAAAGACAAAGATACCTTTATAAAAAGAAGGAAATAATTATGTCATTGATATCTTTTTCTGATTGATATTATAATTAAGTAGAAGTCTCTACCTAACATACATAAATAACAAAAAAAACTAACAGGCGGCAAAGAACTTATCGTTATCCTTGTCAATGGAGGGAAACGTGCCCAGAAGGCTGGCAGCATTGCCACGTTGAATGGCTATGCCGATTCTCTGTGCAAGGAACAAACCAGCCCTCTGATCACGATTAGATTCTACCAAACGTTTGGAAAGTTCTTTGAATAGATTTCGTGCGCTCGGACCCCATGACCCGAGCGTTTCAACCCCAAACGGCTCGAAAATATAATCACCCACAATGTTATTATACTTCCGCCGCTTAAGGGTCTCCGCAGCTTCAGCAGCAGCGCCAGGAGAGGCTGCTGAACTTAGAACGGGGGACGGCGCAAGGGTGTCGACGCACGTTGCGTTAGACACCAAAGGCCGACCCAATTTCCAAGGTAGCCATGACATACCGTCTACCTAATTATGTTTATCTGAACGTTACAAGAAGGTTTATAAAATGTGTGACGTTTTATCACACGCCAAATAAAAGGATGTTTAATTGCAAGAAACGTGCATTAATAACTTGTATTTGATAGCGTAGGAATTACAATATTTAAGCATATTTTTAAACGTACAAAGTACATTAAGATACGTCTTTTAGATTAATGAAAATTTAGTAATTAAGTAGGGATACCAATAAGTACACTTTTATCCCCATTCATCCATTCCATCACACTTATTTCCCGAATGGCCTACTTTGTTTGTTAATTTTTACGATAGTTGCAACTGCATCATTACGATCATGCTCTTCGAGAGTTCAATGAGATTTTACTGTAGGCTTATCTGAATACAATATCACTATCATCACTACATAGTCACTACATAGTATAAAACAAAGTCGCTTTCCGCTGTCTGTCCCTATGTATGCTTAAATCTTTAAAACTACGCAACGGATTTTGATGCGTTTTTTTTAATAGCAAGAGTGATTCAAGAGGAAGGTTTATATGTATAATACATGCATAATATAGTAGAGAAACACGGATAATCTTAGAGATTTTTGACGTCAGGTCGTAAATCACCACATTTTTTGCGCTTTCATTGCAAACGCTGGCTGAACCCTACGAGATAGATCAAAATAATGTACTACGGTATTGTGCACGTTAAAAAGATCTACAAAAAAGTCCGCGATGGTATATGTCTATCTCTTGAGGGTAACCCACATTAACCATTTTTATCCTTTATTTATTACTTATTCACGAAAAGACCATTTTAAGCAATACAGCATTAATCCTTATCCAATTAAGTACCTTCAAAAAATTGTGCTTGTAATATAGATCAATATTGCCCTTTACAGCATGTAATTTAAATGAATGTTTTCGAAGATATTACAAATTTAAAATGCAGGGACATAGCGGTTGCGGCGGTACCGGCCGGTGGGCCGTGCGGGGGCCGGTGGGCGCGTGCCTATACCAAAAAATGCCTCTAACTTCTAAGGCTGTACTTCGCCCTACAGAACTTTATGATTGCGTAGTTATATTTGGTATCAGCGTTGCACCCGAGCAAAGCCGGGGCGGGCCGCTAGTCTTAAATATTTTAAACCATAAACCATGTAGCACCTGTCCTTCTCTTAATTAACTGTACTAGTTAAATTTAACCTTTTAACTTCAGAATTAGTATTTTGATATGTCCTTTTTAAGTCCTAGTTTTTAAACTCTCAAATATTTTAAACCATAAACCATGTAAGCACACTGTCCTTCTCTTAGTTAACTGTAATAGTTAAATTTAACCTTGTAAGTTACATTAGCGTGACAATGTTCATTGCATTGGTCGTTAATGATCGTACAGTTCTGTACGTGCCTTAGTACATAGTACTGTAATCAGTTATGCTGTCCGTATGAGGTTGAAGATTGCGTTAGTAAAAGCCGTTTTTAACCGACTCCTATAAAAGGAGGTTCTCAATTCAGATGTTTGTAATTTTTTTGTGTTTATTCGCGCATAACTCCGTTACTTGCCAAACGATTTGCTTTTTTGTTTGTTAAATCGTCCCATAGTCACCAATTTGGGATCTGATGATGGAATCTTGGCAAAATCGAGGGAACCCTTCAAATTTTATAGGAAAATGTTTAGTGGTTTTTGTATTCTAACAACGAGTGAAGCATTTGCATTCAATAAGAATCATTCTACTATCAGATCTAGATTAAAAATATGTTAACAAAAATATTTTTTTCCTTTTGCATAAAAATAATTCGACTTATAAAATCCCTAAAAGCAGTAAAAGTTAAAAATTATAGTATAACCTACTATTTCCAGACTGTAATCAGGTTTACTAGCTGTCAGTATTATATCGGGGATTGCGTAAGGGCTGAGTAAAAGCAGTTTTCTAGCAACATGGATTTATAGCTTGAAGTTTAAAATACTAACACTATTATTAGGTCTGG
This sequence comes from Autographa gamma, assembly GCA_905146925.1. Lineage (NCBI taxonomy): Eukaryota > Metazoa > Arthropoda > Insecta > Lepidoptera > Noctuidae > Autographa > Autographa gamma. The sequence goes on along the minus strand of LR989877.1, from coordinate 4,971,987 downwards.
TTTACGTCAATATTGCGTAAGTTTATATTGCAGGCAGTGATCGATCATTTATGAGACATAGCCACTAGTTATGATCTTTAGCATTCGTTAAGTAAATTCTGACAATCAGTCTTACTATGGGATACTGTGTTTCTCCATAAAATGGGTTGTGGGGGTCAGATAGGCAGTCGCTCCATGTAAATTAAAATACGGTATTCAGCTGAATCCGGTAAGACTGGTAGCAACCCCCCCAAAATATTTGGGGAAAAAGGTTTGGGGGGGGAGGGGGGAGCCACTTGGATCCGGGAGATTTCCCAACAGGTATGTGCTATCCTACTATGCTATAGATGCGTTTGATATCCACCAATCATATTCATTGGTGCATATAGCTTAGAATTGGTGGAAACGAATTCAACTAAGATATCTTTTTTATATGAAAGGATGTTTGCTATGGATGTGAGCCATGGATGCGTGCTATGGGTGGTCGCGAATGACATCGCATAGCTCGAGCTGCGCATCTTCCTCGCGCAGCTACTTTTCGGCAATGCATCTTCATTCTTCACATCACTTCTTAATCTTACTACATAGCTTAGCATCAGTGGAAACGGTCACATAGTTTCACGGCTTAGCATTATATCGTCGTAGCATAGTTGTTAGTACATCTCTGGTGAGAAAGCAGCATTGTACTCTTAAATCGGTCAGTAACTCACTTTTACTTAAGAAACGAAATGTTAGACACCTAGATACCTTATTACTCGGTGTTCCGGGATTCACTATCAATTTGCTGATTTTAAATAGGGCCAATATAAGTACTCAAGAAACGGATAACAAATCCAAAAGCAAACAGAAACGATTGACATTTCACTGAATTCTCTCTGGAATTAGTTACCTCAAACTTTTATTCGCTTAATTTGTATTTTAAGTACAATGCACTTGAGGATTTCGTTGGTCATTATTTAAAGGTTTTATAGTTATGTTCATAAGTTGAAACACACCAGTACATTCTGTAAAACTGGTTTTAAAAGGTAAGTTTGAGGAAAAAGTGGCTCCTTTTTTGGATATATCCAAAATAACGACCGGCGAACGAAAGGTCAAAATTATTGGATGTTGATTTTTTATATTACTTCTATGTAGCTGTAAGGCATAGGTACTTAGCTCTCTCAGTTTTACCCGTTACTTCGATTTATTTTGTTAATAACTTTTTGCTAAATCTGTTTTTAAATAAATATAATAGCTGTGCTCTTTGGTTTTTAATGCCTTGCTTTTCTCTTAAGGCTAGTTAAGTTGTGTTAATTGGCCTATAACCTTACTCTAGAATTTGGTCATCAAACAAAACATTAACTTTATGACATACCTAGCTTTGCCAAACAGTTTCACCCGCGTGAGTCTTCGTTCTGTTAATTATTAATTTCCGTTTATTAGTTTCCGGTTCGTAGATAAATTTATATATATTATATTATATATAGATAAATATTTATATGTTTGTAAATAGATAAAGATTTATATGTTTGTACATACTATCAAATAGCTACAATTCAATACATTGGTGTGGAAATTATAATTAAATAGTACCTACAACATAAGTACATAAGTAATGCATATTTATGAAGAATCTATTATTTCTGCATTTTCTCACGTGACTGGTCTTCTAATGGCGAAGGGGGTTTTCCTCGGTGCGATTCTTCGGTACGATTTCGTATATTAAGTTTTCCTTATCTTTTTAACTCTTGAGTAACAACCAACGAGGTTGCATTTGAAACTATAGAGTGAGCCTATCAGAGCTTAAACCGTAAGCACTAGTATGATCAAGTGTTGTCGTGAATTATGTATGAAGATGGAGCTTGCCGTTTTAAAAAATCTATCTAAAACACTAATAGTATCGCCGCTGACCTTGACACACGTAAATTAGTTTATTATGCACTGTGTCAATCTATATTGACGTATTGTATATCCGTCTGGGGGGGCGCTGCAAAATCATATCTTCTACCCCTTGAGCGAGCACAAAGAGCAGTTCTTAAGGTTATGACATTTAAGCCTTTTAGATATCCAACTGCCCAATTATATCACGAATGCAAACTGCTTACTGTCAGACAGCTCTTTGTGCTTGAAACTATCTGCAGGAAACATACTGGTCTGGTGTATGACATTCAGGTTACTAAAAAGCGCCGTGCACGCAGGGTCTGCCAAGCCCAAAGCTTCAAAAGTGCGTTTGCTGCGCGCAACCACAGTGTTGTAAGCTGTCATTTATATAATATTGCAAACGAACACTGTAATATCTATCCGCTAACTAGATCACAATGCAAGAAAAAAGTTACTCTATGGCTCTTATCCAAATCATATGAAGATACAGAAAACTTGTTAAAAATTAGTATACTTTAATCCGAAATGTATCACACACGCACACCCTCACCCATCCTTACACACACACTCTCTCTCACACACACACACACACACACACACACACACACACACACACGCGCGCGCACACACACACGCACATATTTATATATATATATATACATTAATACAACATATATATAAATATATAATTAAAACTGATTGATATATATATACATTTAACCTACCTTAAGCAACTCAGGACACGTCATCTACTATACGCTACACTGTCCCATAAACTACCTGCTACAATTAATTACGAGAGCCCTGGTGCCCATACCACAAGTTAAATCTTACTTTGGGCACCAGTGTTCAACGAAAATAAATATTGTACTTGTTTAAGTTTGTTAAAATTCTTGTGTAATTATCTTGTATCTTTTGAGACAATAAAGTATTATTATTATTATTATTATTATTATTATCCTAACAATGTCAAAACCATCGATATTTTCTTATATAAGTTTCTCGTTGCGTGAAAATTAACTTAAATGAAACACGCAATGTACTAGGATCAGACTAAAAACTGCTCTCGCTTGACACAATGGGAACCTAGCGATAGTAGCAGTCTATGCATATCATACGTCGATGGTAAGAACATATTATTATGTACATAATATAGTGATTTACATCGTGTTGTACTTATAAAAGGTTTATTATATTTAAAGAATAATAGAGAAAGATACTTCCATATATCATCTATATATCCAAGATACATGACATATATTATAACAAAGAAATAATTCACTTCCCTATTGGTGTTTTGGTTAGTTACCCTGACTAAATCGTAGGTCGTGGGTTCAATTCCCACCCGGAAAAAATCTTTGGGTGATTGATGATCATGATCTTTTATTGTGTGTCATTTAGCTATGATACATAATAATATGTATGAACTTAGAAATATAAAATATTTTTTTCATCCATACAACTCTGCCTACTTTGGGATTAAAGCTGGGGGCCGAGTCTGCTATTTACAATGGCTCCAATCGTCTGAGTGGGTGCCGTTAGTAGGTCCATTTTAGGATAATTACGTAGGAAAACAATCATTTTAACGTCAAAATTGGCCATTGGGGCGGCCAATGTTGACGTTTTGGTGTTTAGTAGAATGCCAATTATCCTAAAATGGACTTATTCAGTTCATTCAATGGACCCAGTCAGACGATTGGAGCCATTGTAAATAGCAGACTGGGCCCCCTGGCCGTGTGTGATTTGTACTAAAGTAAAATGAAAACGATAAATCTCTATGTAATCTATTTATGTAGTAAGTGGTACTTTTACCTAATGTAAAATTCATAGTAAAAGATATTCAAAAAGAAGGATACACGGAAAACCACCAAAATGAGGTTCCCACAAAAACTGGTATTCTCCCAACTCCTGTAGTCTTATTTACCAAAAAGGGTTGACAACTCAAACGAAGATTGAAGCATAAAAATAAGAGTAAAAACGTTAATTTAGTATCGGATCACGTCGGTAGCTGTCATAATAAATCTATTTGGTCATCGTTATACGTTATAAACATTATGTTTTCATAAATCAATTATTACCATCGACGTATGATATGCATAGACTGCTACTATCGCTAGGTTCCCCTTGTGCCAAGCGAGAGCAGTTTTTAGTCTGATCCTAGTACATTTCGTTTTTCATTTAAGTTAATTTTCGCGCAACGAGAAACTTATATAAGAAAGTATCGATGGTTATGACATTGTTAGGATAATATTAGTGTTTTAGATAGTTTTTTTAAAACGGCAAGCTCCATCTTCATACATAATTCACGACAACTCTTGTTCACACTAGTGCTCACGGTTTAAACTCTATTACTTTATGTGACAGCCGTAACAAATGCATTGAAAAACCTTTTCAATTAAAATAAATTGAAAACAAGATTCAACAAAATCTTAATAAGTATTTTCTTTTTATTTATTGTGGTATGAGACCAAGTCTTTTGTCACAATAACATTGAAAGCAAAATAATATTGCCAAAATCTGCAATTGTTAAAATGAAAAATTATCATAATCCGTAAATTGTTATTTTAATGAGTTTATACTCTTTTCAAGGTATAACAAAGATAAAATGGCGTATCTAATCGAGGTTTTGTTTTGAATTTATTGCAGCCTTAAATTATTATAATACGTATTGTGTGATACCTAACAATTTTTCTAAAGTGCGTACATGTAGGTTCAAACCAGTTTTCACTGCTTTCCTTACACGAGTATCTTCTTTGTGATTATAATAATCTTGAAATATATTAAACAAAGTCGAGCTAGTTTATAAAATAAAACTGGCGGATTAGTCATTTATTACTCAAGAACGGGTGAACAAATTTTCATGATCTATGATTGGTTAGATTTGTCTCCTTCCCGAATAAAAGAATTACTATAAAAATATCAGGAACGGGGAATAGTAGATTATTAGGGGTACAGTCACGAGCAAAAATATGTATAAAATCTTAAATTTTTCATCAATTTTCTCTTCTATTCTAGAATAGATAGTTATTGTAAAATATGTTATGAATAAATTATTGGAAACAGTTTCTTAATAACGTACATGTTTTTCTTCTTATATTACGTCACAAAAATCTCGCTTATTTTATCTGGTACGTGTTTGCTATGTGTGTACATATTTTTGCTCATGACTGTACATAGGCGGGTGAAACCGTGGGGCACAGCTACCTAGTTTACATAATATGACCGCTGTAGGTATTTGAGAATCAGTATGAAATGCGCAATATACATATTAAAAGAAAACTTGGTTATGAATAATAGATAATAGCTTAGGATTAGATAATTTTGAAGGAGAGTAAAAGCTGCTTATCGAAACCGATTACTTTGAACTGACTTTTCTCTGAAATAACTGAGACGGATAAGGGAAAATCTTTTTTCGTACAAAGCCCAGTTCTTGAGGAATGTTTGGGTTATAACAATGTGTATCCGTCTGTGGCATAGTAGCTTCTAAACCGATGGACCGATTGTGATGCGGCTCATTTTGTTGGAAAGCTGAAGTGATCGAGATAGTTCTGAGCTATAATTTATGAAAAACTGTTAAATACATCAAAAGCTAAAGGCAATTTTCTGAAATATATCGGGTGATTCTTATTTTTTTATTCATTGACACATATTATTATAGAAAAATACTCTTACTTGTTAGACTGTTTGTTTAAGCCTTACCTATTGTTTCAGTAAATATTGCTTTTAACAATAAGTAATTAGGAAGGCAACAAATAATATTGACTTTGTTTACTTGAAACATACACTGATAAACATTGCTAATAAAGAATTTTAATATTTTCCTACACCACAGTTTTCGCGGTTTTTTTTTCCACGGGAATATTGTCACCGTCCAGAGATCGAACCCGAAACGTCATAAGTACAATCACTTGGTCCATTTCACTAACTTGTCTAAAAATGGATACTCATAACACGCAAGCAGAAAACTCAAATTAAATGAAAAATACTTAGCCACTAAGATATTTAGGTCAAAAACATAAACACACATTTAAGATAATATTAAATTAATATAAACAATTACCATTTTTATTTTCCTTATAGACACACACTTATAAAACAAAACGAATAAACTTCACACTTAAAAAAAAAAACAAAATACATAACTTTTCCCGCCCTTATTTTTCAAAAACAATTTACGTATTTTATCTGTGCCAATATGGCGGACGCGACCGGTTCGCGCCAATCGCGGTAACAAACTGTCTTGCCGCGTATAATCAGAGCTTAGAGTATACATATGAAACTATAGAGTGAGCCTATCAGAGTTTAAACCGTGAGCACTAGTGTGAACAAGTGTTGTCGTGAATTATGTATGAAGATGGAGCTTGCCGTTTTAAGAAATCTATCTAAATCACTAATATTATCCTAACAATGTCAAAACCATCGATATTTTCTTATAAGTATAAGTTTCTCGTTGCGCGAATTAACTTAAATGAAAAACGAAATGTACTAGGATCAGACTAAAAACTGCTCTCGCTTGGCACAAGGGGAACCTAGCGATAGTAGCAGTCTATGTAATATAGTACGTCGATGAATCAGAGCCTTCAAAACGTTATAAATTCAAACAAGGCGAGGCAAAGTTAAATAAATTAAACCGTTAAGTTTTTCTATATTCCAGTGCCTTATCTTAACTATTTTATGTAAGTTTTGTAAACAGAAATGAATCGATTGCAGTTTACGTTCTAAAACGACACTAAATTTTTTATAGTCATGACATTTGTAAATTGAAAAGGAAAGGTGTGAATGCTGTGACGTCGATAGGGGCGCCGAATTTTTAAAATTCTCGTGGTTGCTCCTGCTTTTTTAATGGCATACCTAGCTACTTATATTATGTATTTTTGTTATTTAATAGACGCAAGAAAATACAAGATATTTAGCAAAAAGATGATTTAACGAAAAGGAACATAATGTTTCGCATGCGGTATGGGGTAATCTGTGGATTCATTTGATGATTTTATCATGCGAAAAGAAAAAAACCTATATTATTTAGATTTTGTTAAACAATGAGAAAGATAATTATTTTAGCTGTTCATAATTGGCGCCCCTGGGTGACGAGTTGTAGAGATGAATGGAAGCTGACGCTTCCAGTCGGTCACAAATATTGGCAATAGCGCAGGGAGATGAAAACTTGTGAAGGTTTTGAGTAGATTTTTAGAAAATTGGTTTAGTCACAATACAAAGTCGTACTATCATCTTTGTCTTTGTAGGGAGTTTTATATCTTCATAGATATTTTAACTTCAGCAAACTATCTTAGTTCATATAATCACGTAAGTAGCTAAGTAGTTATATGCAATAAAAAAATCTTATGCAAGTGTAAAGTATCACCATAAAACACTTTAATAGACTCGTTAAAAGCGTAAACACTGTTATCAATTAGGAAACTGCAGTACATAGGTGTTTAGAGTTAAGATATTTTAATCAGGAACCTTGTGCCTTAGAAAGCTCGCATATATTTGCAAATCAAATCAGAATAGTAATGTCACAGACTACTTGAATGAGTTTTAAAAACTTTTTAACAAAAAAATTAAACCGAAGAAAAAAGTGAAAAGCAAAAAATAACAAACCTTTTTTTATTTAATCTTAATAACTAAGTTCTTAACCGAATGTATTGAAACGAGTATACCTTAGTAATTTCGAGTCGGCGCCAAACAGGCAAATTAATTAATTACTATAATCTTATTTTTTTTTGAGAACCTCCTCTGTTTTCGTCGGTTAAAAATGCCTACTGTTATCAACTACCTATCAAATAAACTTATTAATTAATTGGTGATTTAAATTCTTGGTGTTACTAATGTTATAAGTCTTGTTTTAAATCTAGATATTCCTAAAACAAACATAATTTGTACGCCATCGCGATGTTATGGCAGAGTATGCTGTTTTATAAGACCTATTGTATCATATTATTCTTCCAAAAAAACCTTTTTCATTTGATTTTGAATAACTAACTAATGTAGTGTATCCCATGGAACTGAGAACAAGGAAAAACCGAATGCAACTTGCACACATGAATGCATTTAAATACAGCCATTGTCAGTCTTCAAACGTAACGTTACAAGGTCAGTAGAAGAAAAGTGAAATCGTTTCGAGATATACACAACACGTGTTGTCTTATCAAATAAATACGTTTTAATTATACTCTTATCAAATACGCAATGCGTTTGTTAGGCGGGTATTAGTATTTTTGACTCATTATAGAAAAATTCTTCACAGTATTTATAATTGTAGGCTATATTTACCTTTGTCAAAACCTTAAGCGGCGAAAGTAGTATAACATAGTGGGTAACTACTCGTATATTTTCGAGCCGTTTGGGGTTGAAACGCTCGGGTCTTGGGGTACGAGTGCACGAACGTTTGGTAGACTCTACTCGTGATCAGAGGGCTGGTTTGTTCCTTGCATAGAGAATCGGCATAGCCATTCAATATGGCATTGACAAGCTGACGATGAGTTTTTTGGCAATCAAACTAATGTACTGTATTTATATTATGGGTACGAATATATAACAGTTTATAGAATTGTTTTAGGGGTTTTCAAAGTACTGTAAAATAGAAATTACTTTCTTTCTTTTTTTAATTAACTTATCACCTACAGATTTGTTAAATTTACAAATATTTTGTGTATAAATAAAAAAGGAAAGTCGTGATAAATCGTCGTCACGATATTCTTAATTGACGATAAAAATTTATTAGTTTTTAAATAACATAAAAAGTCTATTTATTTTATTACATTTGCACGCAGACAAATACGCTGCAAATTAGTTTTCACATTTATTGAGTTCTGAGGTTTACGCGAATGTTAGACATTGAAATAAAACTCTTTTTTTTTACGGATTTTATTGCGGTTTTTATTTGAATTTTAGTTCCCGACGTTCCGACACCTTTGCAGATATCATGGTCACGGGCAGACTGGTAGTTACCTGGGGCCCAAGTCTGCTATTTACACTCGGTTCAATGTCTTCATAGTGGCGTGCCAGCAGAGCCATTTTCGGAAAATTGGTATTCTACTAAACGTCAAAACGTCAAAATTGCGCATTACAATTTGTACCAAATGTATGAACTATTGGTCACAGTTGTTGAACATTGATCCGAATCGTTCCAATGCGCAATTTTGACGTTTTGACGTTTAGTAGAATACCAATTTTCCGAAAATGGCTCTGCTGGCACGCCACTATGAAGACATTGAACCGAGTGTAAATAGCAGACTTGGGCCCCTGCAAAGGTGTCGAAACGCCGGGAACTTCGTCGGGAAAAAGTAGTTTTAGTTTTCATATAGCTATTATAATCTTATAAAATGCATAACAATTTATTATTATAATAATGATTTATTTTTTTAATCTTTTTCAAGGTAAATCACAAGTGCCCGGATCAGACATACTTAAATGCTCTACATTTTCGGAATCCATTAAACTTAAGATAGGATTATAATGATAAATAAGTTTTATATCGTTGTGAATTTTAGATAAAAAACTGCCTATGTTATCTTGTCGCGAAAAAATTATGTAAAAATTATGTTGTGACGTTTTAGCTTATTTCAAACTCAAAATACCTGCTTATTTAGCTATTGATATAGCTTGGGTAATTATATTTTCCAGTCGTTTGGGGTTGAAACGCTCGGGTCATGGGGTCCGAGTTCACGATTTTTTTTAAAGAACTGTCTAAACGTTTGTTAGACTCGACTCGTGATCAGAGGGCTGATTTGCTCCTTGCACAGAGAATCGGCATAGCCATTCAACGTGGCAATGCAGCCAGCCTTCTGGGCACGTTCCCCGCCATTGATAAGGATGACGATGAGTTTTTTGACGCTTGTTAGTTTTATTTACTTATGCTAGATTTAATATTAGTATAGTTAAAGTTTCTTCTAAAGAATATAGATTTAATTGTGATTAATAAATAAATCTTTCCAATTTCCTACTTATTATTTATTTGATGTGGTTTAAACATTGCTGTGGGACAGTTACACTGTAATTTATTTAGGGTTATTTTATAGCATGATTTTCCATCATAAACAGAATTTGGTGTTGATATGAATGGTTCTCTAAACTCTTTTTACAGTGAAGAATTGTAACGACACTGAAAAACCATAATATTTTCACTATATACCATTATAGACCGATGACCTGAAGAAGGCAGCTGGCAGTGATGGATGCAAAGGGCGGGAGATCGTGCGCTGTGGCCTATATCCAGCAGTGGACTGCAACATGCTGATATGATGATGATGACCATTTATAGAAAATGAAAACGCACCTACTTACAATTATTTGATAAATATTTTTAGTTTATAATTAAATAGATTAGTATAGATCTTAGGTTTACGCGAATGTTAGACATTTAAATAAAACTACTTTTTACCTTTTTTCCTTTTTTTAACTTGCAAAGGTGTCTAATAGAAACATCGGGACCTAAAATCTAAATATAAACCGTGAAAAAATCCGTAAAAAGTAGTTTTATAAATATAGCTTGACACGTTCTTCGGATCCTCTCTCATCCACCTGCCAAAACAAAATGTGGTTCTCGCTCTTGCCTTTTGAGTTTTTGATGTTTTCCAATTGTTTACATTAATGCTATCAGTTTCCGGTATCTAACAATACCTTAAAAAATCGGACAGGGTTCTCTTAACACCCTGTGTAACATCTATGATTATAACATAGTGAGTTATTTATTAGTCATACATAAATATGTTCCTAATAGTATTAAGTGATTTGGAAAATTGGAATTATTAGTAGTTATTGGTAATGTAAATAAATGTCTACTCTATCGTATTGGGATTAGATTCCTGTAAAGGTAGTTGTAAGTGTTTTTAAATAAATAAATACATAACAATGGCATTCATATTCTTCCCTGAATCGCATGATTTAATAATGATACACAGTAGGTACTAATTACAATCGAATTTGTGTCAATGCCCTTAGTAGGGTTTTTCTTAAAACCGGTTTTTGATTACTTACCAAATTAAGGTGGCCTACATTTTCCTGTTTATTATTCTTGCACGTGCCCTAACATAATATTATGTATTTAAAACCTTTGTTTAATAATTTGGGAACATTACAACAAAACGTAAGGAAATCTGGATTCCAAAATTGGGATCTGAAATCAACAATCCGCAGAGAGCAAGCGTGGTGATCAATGCTCGTGCCTTCTCTATATGGGATGAGGCCTGTGCCTAGCAGTGGGGCGTTTATAGGCTGGAATTATTTTATTATTATAATTAGAATGAAGATATTTTTTATGAATTATTTATATACATATCATCACGCCTGTATCCCCGAAGGAGTAGACAGAGGTGTACCAATGTTCACCCACAGTTCGCCGATATGTTTAGGTCCCATGTAATAGGAATTTCATAGAAAAACCCAAAAACACCTTTGTCGACTCGGGAATCGAACCCAAGACCTCTAGCGCAACAGTCGCGATTAGCACCACTAGGCCAACGAGGCAGCCATGAATCATTTATAAACCTATCTTTCACAATCAAGATCAATCAATCGTGCAAGACGAGTGTTCTAAAATTCAAGTTAGTGTCAATTACATGTATTCTTTATAAACTTGACATGATTGAACGATCCTTTTTTTCTTGATCTGTAATTAATTATTCTGTAAAAGTTTTTTTGTTATGAACTACCATATATTTTTTTGTGGAGGCAAAACTGTATTTATAATTTCACCAGCCTATAACTGTCCCACTGCAGGGCAACGAACTCGTTCGAAGACATGACCCTATTGTTTTGTCCCTTTCCTGCAAATTTCGCAAAAAGGTATCGAATAAGTTTTATCATTTTATTGTTGACAGGAACTCCTTGATTTTATGATGCTCCTCTTATGTTATTGGTTTGTTAGCTCTTGTCTTCTTACTTGCGACATCACGTGTGTTGGGCGCCATTACAGACGGAGCACTTTTGCCGGGATCCTATTTTGTATACTGTGTAATTGATTTCGAAAGATAAATAGATTTGATTTTGTATCATGCATCTTGTAATAAATAAAAAAATAATCATATAAAACGACTTTTTTTTTAAATAGCCTATTCGTAATACATGCACAATTACATTACACAACGGTGAAGGAAAACATCGAGAGCAAACCTGGATCCCATGAATTAGAGTCTGAAATCGCCAATCCGCAGAGAGCAAGCGTGGTGACCAATGCTCGTGCCTTCTCTATATGGGAAGAGGCCTGTGCCCAGCAGTGGGACGTTTATTAGTAGTCTTGATTATTATTATGTACAAATCAAGACCAACTGTCATGTGTCAGGAGCGCTCTCTCAGCGGCCGGACTATACTTCTTGAGATACTTAAACAGGATGATGACTATACTGTTTTCTCTCGCTTTGTTTGATTCATAACAGGTAAGTAACGATGTTGATGTTTCACCGTGAGAAATCAATTGTTTGATAATATAGCTTACGTTTTCACGATTCGTTCCGTTATTATTATGGTTAACTTGGTTACGTTTAACTAGATCTGGGTCGTTAAGTTTTTACAACATCACTTGGTAAAAACCTATCCCTTTTTCTAAAACATCGATCTGCACCTGAATAAGTTGATCACCTGTCAATTCTCATGTTAAGTGCTAAGTATTATTGGTTGTTGGACTTTTGGTTAACCAATGACAGTCGTGATCAGTTGATTTGACAGCCTTTCGGGAACCGGGGTTAGTCTTTTTGTCAAATTATCTGAAGGTTTTGTATGCATTAAACGCGATCATTTGTTCGCATGGAAATTATTTACACATAAGTATCTACTTAGGAATAAATGACAAACGGTGAATGAAAACATCGTGAAGAAACCCGGATTCCAAAAATTAGGATATGAAATCTCCAATCCGCAGAGAGCAAGCGTGGGGATCAATGCTCGTGCCTTCTCTATAAGGGAAGAGGCCTGTGCCCATCAGTGGTACTTTGATAGACTGGTATTATTATTATATATATTCAAATGTGTATATCGACACCTGATAGAGAAAAACTACTGTTTTGTCTATCATATCGCTATAAAATCATAATTATGAACGTCACGCGTTGGTAGGTAAATCATGTATCTTATTACTAAGTAGTCATTCTATCGTGGCATTGTGCTAAAATTTAAATAGATATGATTATTAACTATTTATTTTGTGATAATAAGTATAGTTCCGGTTTCTGATAAGATTGGCATAAGTATATAGCTAAGTCACATAATAAAGTGTTGGCTCGTGGCTAAGTATTAGTCCAAATCTAAATCTATTTATGATGAAGATTAAGCTACTATTAGAATTAGCGAGGCTTAGATGACTAGACATTTAAATGCAGAGACCTTCCGATTAAAATAAAAGCCTAAGTTACTCCTTATAACATGATCTCTGTTAGTAGAGGTCCCGTCAAAATCGGTCTAACCGTTTTTGAGGCTAGCCGGAACAAACAGGGGCTCGAGTCTGCTATTGACAATTGCTTCAATCGTCTGAGTTTGTGGCGTCAGTAGGTGGCCATTTTAGGATACTTAGCATTATACTAAATGTTTAAACGTCAAAATTAGCCGTCCCAATGGCCAATTTTGACGTTAAAATGACGTTTTACCTACGTAATTGTCCTAAAATGGACCTGCTGACGCCACCCACCCAGACGATTGAAGCAATTGTCAATAGCAGACTCCGGCCCCAGATAGATAGACATTTTTTTCATGTTAGGACCATACCTGTACTTTTTTGTGGGGAAATGCATATAATTTCATTATATGGTTTACTTAACTAATTGCATCACATGCTGTGTCCATGTGACTGTACCACGTTTGGAAATTAAAATATCGAAGTCATAATGACAAATCACTTATCTATTTTATTTAATGACGGTTGTGATAAATTTCAATACCCATTTTCCTTAAATTATAGTAAGCTAGCTGTTGCCCGTGACTTCGCCAGCGTAGGTTTCAAAAAGCATTATTAGCTTACAAACTTTCAACCCTTTATAGTCTTTTTTCACATGATATTAAATAATAAAAGAAGAAAAGAAACACCTAGTATTTTTAAACAAACGTACAAAAATAATTAAGTTAATAAATAAATGAAAAGTTGCCTGTGTCTTTTCTCAGGCTCTAGACTATCTTTGTACTATATTTCATATAAATCGGATCAGTAGTTTAGACGTGTTTGCAAAACATACTGGAACACTGACAGTTACATTCGCATTTACAATATTTGTAAGGATATGCAAGACGGAGTTTGTTGTTTCTCCTTATTTACTTTCCTTTACCTTGCATTTCGATGATTTCTTCTCAAAGAAAATATACCTATATTTAAAGAAACTGCTTTTAAAACTTTTTAGTACCTATTTACCTACATATTTTCAATTGTCTGTGCTTTAAATTAAATAGGTCTTAAGTTTGAAAGACATGCACTGAGGAATTTATATACGTGTCGCGGGGATTTCACATTTTCATTAATTGATCTAGAAACGGATATTAGTAGTATCGTCTTTTTATAACATACATTGGAGTTCGGAAACTAGAATATGTATACAAGTTGGCTGTATGTAGTGGGAAATCTATGAAGAAGGAGACAGAGTATCGATAAATGTATTGAATTATGTTTCAGATATATCCGTTCCTATTAAATAGTTATTGCGGTTTTCAGACCTAAAAATATTCAGCTTAGTTTTTTCTTTATTTAAGTAAACCCATAAATATCACAAGGTAATTGATTTGTATATAAACGTAAAAAATGTATAAAAAAAACAATGCTATACAAAGGTACCTAGGTACTCCATTTTCATGAAAATATGGAAAGAAGTTAAATACATAATATCAACCCTATGTTTTTTTAATCGTTGTCCAATTGACTTGAACATCGCGTAGCGTAGATACATCGGTACAAAAAACAGACAAATTGAGAACATTCTCTTTTTGGAGACGGTTGAAAACAACTATGTGGCAATGTTTTTACTGTCTTCATAATCAGTTGAGAAATGCGTTTGCGATTAAAACTAATTGATTAGGAAACACGTGATTAAAAGATTATAAAAGTATTTATTATAATTAGATTACTTATCAATTGGGTTAAACATATTTATCTTTATAATTAAGACGTCCTTAGTCAGTTTATTGACACTGTATTTATGAATGTTTATTTCAATAGTGCATTTTGTATGAAATAAGTGAAATAAAAGACCCCGATAACATTATTATTTTTCTTATCTTAGAAGGTGATTAATCATTGAACGAATGAATAGGTATCCTTGAATTTAAGGTAGGTATTTAGCTCAAATAAAACCTTCAAAAATAGATATTGTAGCTAAAGGTAGATTGCATATAAGGGGCCCAATGCCGCTATTTTAAGTCAGTGGGTGGCAGGTTAATAAACGTTCCAGTTTACTTGTCATCGTGCAATGATATTCTAATAAACAGATATGTTATAAGCGTGCAATCGTGAAGACTCGAAAACGTCCTAATTGGGACGTATTGCCATTAACAACAACACTATTTGTCTCTTTTTTTCTTATGGGTTTTATCGCGCTATCTCTTTTGCTCTGCCGCTGCTGCGCGGAACACTTTTTTCGATTGTTTTGTATGCGTATAACATATCTGTTTATTAAAATATCATTGTCATCGTGCCTAATTTTTGTATTCACCCTACAATAAAATCTCATTGAAATCTCGAAGAAAATGATCGTAATAACCAATTAATGATCGTAATGACAGTTAGCAGAATGCCAATCATCGTAAAAACGATCAAATGATGTTTCATATGGTCATTCTTACCATAATTGCGATATTTACGACCTCGGTCATTCAATCAATTCAAGCTACTTTGCCCCTGTATGTGTCTTATGCAATATCTAAGGCCTAGGGCAATTGCTTGCCGAATCTGAATGAAAATGAAGGGTGGGCGATTTAGGGTCGGTTCATCTGTGGCGGGAAACGCGACGCATATTGTCGGTTGCTTGGCGCGGGGACGGCGGATGCGTGGTGGTGCGTTCGGCCTTTCACACTCAAATGATGTTGCGTTAGCGCGTCAGATGTGGGGGTTGGATGTCTAATTGCGTGTTTGTTTGTTCTGGCGTTGCGCGGCCGATGGTGCGTGGTGCGTTTCTGCTGGATATGAACCGACCCTTAGGGTGCTGTCTATTTTTTTTGTATTGTGTTTGATGTTCGATAAGTGCTACTGTGTAGCACACACTTTAAAAATGGTTTTTCAATGTATAGGATGTTCAATGTACATTTCAGTGAAGTTGATTCCTATTTTTATTTTATTGTAACTTATCAATATTATTAATAGGTACTTACTTATTGAAAAAAAAGGGACTGCCTCGTTGGCCTAGTGGTGCTAAGCGCGCCTGCTACGCTAGAGGTCTTGGGTTCGATTCCCGAGTCGACCAAGGTGTTATTGGGTTTTTCTAAGAAATTCTCAGTAGCAGGTCGGAGTTAGGATTTGTGCCCGGTTAGTGGCAATAGGCTCGCCCCCTATTACATGGGACCAAAACATATCGGCGAACTGTGGGTTGTAAATTGGTACGCCTCTGCCTACCCCTTCGGGGATACAGGCGTGATGATATGTTATGTTTTTTATGTTATTGAAAAAAGGATGTTTTTTCGCTTACATAGGCATGTAGGTAAAAACAATCTTACGTCAACATAAGATAATTTACGTAATTTAAGTTAACAATGACGTATATTCATAAACCGTTATTAGAGTTAATACAGATTAAGATTACTGACGGATTGTCTTAGATAATAAGCGATTATTATGCAAACGATATCTTTATTATTTTGCTAATATTATTATTCCTTTTAATGATGTTTGACATAACTTTGTACATTGTCACTTGCGTAGATAATCGTATTAGTATTTGTCACTGTTTGAGTTTTAGTATACCACATATACTTAGGTACTTAATAATAATACCAAACATATTTTTTTTACTGTAGTATTTATTGTATAAAGACAATAATATTACCAGCCCATTAACGTCCCACTGCTGGGCACAATCTTCTTCCCATATAGAGAAGGCAAAAGCATTGATCACCAGGCTTGCTCATTGCGGACGATTTCAGACTTAAATTCAGACTACATATCTATTTGGAATCCAGGTTTCCTCACGATATTTTTCTCCATCGTTTGTCAATAGGTACCTTAGAAAAATATTGACGAATATTGACGGGCCTGTTGGTCTAGTGGTTAGAGACCCTGACTGCTATACCGGAGGTCGTGGGTTCGATTCCCACTCAGGACAAATGTTTGTGTGATAAGCACGATCATTTGTTCTGGTCTGGGTGTAATTTATTTATAATATGTATGTATTTAGAAATATATAAGTTTATCAGTTGTCTAGTTACCATATCACAAGCTCTGCTTAGCTTGGGATCAGACAACAGTGTGTGAGACGTGAAAAAAAAATGGATAAGCAGCTGGGATAGGTACAAGAAACAAAAAAATATGTACCTATCAAATAAAAGTTTTTTTTATGATTACCTTTTGGTGATAATACAAGATCTTGGCTTTGGAGCTGTTCTGATGATGGAGTCAGAAGGTGGCTAAAGGCACTCTGTAGCGACATTATCCCATTATGTTTAGGCTTGTTTGATTTGTCTCCACTAAGTTCTTAGGTTACTAATGTGAACTCAAAATGATGATTAAACAACAATAATTGTGTATCTACAATAAACTTCTAAACAAAGTAAACACTAAATTATTGATTACATACCTGAATTTTTGAGTAAAACAGGGAAAAGAAGAAAAAAATAATGTTTAATAAATGATTTTATTAACAAAACATCTAGGTATATGGATTCTATCGTAAAGTGCTCTATACATTGAATCATAACATTATCAACATAATTTCTCTAATTATATCCGTAAATATCTTAGCAATCATAAGATTAATCAAATTATTATATTGTTACACAATTTTATAGATATGCAAAGTATTGCTTTTTCTAATTATTTTTAAATGAAAGAGATCTATATATTGTTAAACGCCTATTTTATGATAATAAAAATAAATAGTTCATAAGGCGTCCATATTATTGTATTATTAAAATGTTTTTTTTTTTACATAAATAGTTTACCATAAACAAAAAATCTACAAATTAATAGTTTTAATATTTCGAACTACGTTCTTTTCAACTCTGCTTTATTGCACAGATTGTTTATTTAATAAATATTTTTAAGGTCTGAAAAATATGATATCAAATTCTAAGAAGTCATTTAAAATATTATTTTTAGTACTGCTATAATTTATACGGTATTTAGATTTCAGGTACCTATATTTCGGATTTCATACCTTTTTTTATTTGTTATTGGGATTTTCTATGAAATTCTCAGTTGCAGGTCGGAGTTTGGATTTGTGCCCGGTTAGTGGCAATAGGCTCTCCCCCTATTACATGGGACCTAAACATATCGGCGAACTGTGGGTGTACATTGGTACACCTCTGCCTAACCCTTCGGGGATACAGGCGTGATGGTATTTTATGTTACATACCTTTTAATTTTGACTAACGGTAAAAGTTGCACCAAAATTGATTTCTTAGTTTTCAGTAACTATATTTCAACCACAAAATTTCACCTTTTATGTATATTTGTATTTAGTTCATAATGTATATTGTTAATATTTTAAATAACTCCCACAGAATTTGTTATTCAATAAATTCAGACCATACACAACAATTTTAAATTGACAAATTAAGTACATAATAATTAATTGGAATGTTATAAACTCGAGAAACATCAACTTGAGCACACAATATACAATATAATTTCTTTATATACAACACAACATATATAGTTATATCTTTAAATACATTTATGTATAACAGGATATCACACTACATTTGATAAATACATTTTTTTACCAATACTTGACGCAAATCAATTGTAAGACGCTGTACTTGTCGCAAATTTACAACTTAACTGTCCCGCCAGTAGACACAATAGTTATAGTTGGATTCAAAGTTAATGGCGGCTCTGAAGTTAGCTACACGCTGCGCAGTACCTCGCCCCGCCCTCCCGCTGGCGCATAAGTTTGTTACTGGGCAGCGAGGAGCCTCGTGTTCAGAGCCGCCATTAAGTTTGCATCGTACTGTAAACAATGGAAATGTTCATGTGTGACACGTGTCACGTGTGACATATGTCACGGGACAGGGAAATTGTTAAGGCTCATTTTCATTGGTCCTTAACTCAGTCGTTATAACGCATGCGGGGAGCCCGATACGGGTTAACGACTAATGTAAGTATTTACATTAGTCGTTATCCCGTATCGAAGGCGTATGCCATCGATATCTTATTTTTACGGCATGCGGGGAGCAAGCAGACCATAGACATAACATATACATAGACTGCTACTATCGCTAGTTTCCCCTTGTGCCAAACGAGAGCAGTTTTTAGTCTGTTTGTAGTACATTCGTTTACTGATTTAAGTTAATTTTTGCGCAACGAGAAACTTATATACGAAAATATCGATGGTTTTGACATTGTTAGGATAATATTAGTGTTTTAGATACATTTATTAAAACGGCAAGCTCTGTCTTCATACATTATTCACGACAAAACAAGTTCACACTAGTGCTTACGTTCAAACTCTGATAGGCTCACTCTAGTTTCTTATGTATACTCTAAGAAGCAGACTGACAACCAATAAAAGTTATCAGTTGCTTTGTCCCGCAACAAGAATGCGAGTGCTAACGACTAACGGTTACCGCATGCGGTCCTTATGGCATGCGTGAACAAGTCCCCCGCACGCTGACTGCGGGTTAACAACTAATAAAAATGAGCTTTTAAAGTGAGCATAAAATTTATCAGCAATTAAATTTGATTTACGTTTCATTTGACTCAATCCTTAGATATCAGATTAACAATTTAAATGCATGACAATAAATAAATAATTACATAAGAATACATTGACCAGATAAATGACGTTTTACAATGAAATGAAGCACTTTTTGTTTTGCCACAATTGGCTATCCATTTATTTTCGGCTTCATTTTGAAAACTATCTTTCTTTCTGGTCAAACAAATACTGATTAATAAATTTTGCTAAATAAGTACTTAGAGCCTGCCTTTTATAACTAACCCTTACCAAAAGTCAATTAACTTTAAGACCTTCTCAAATCTTCTGTCTCTGTCTTACACGTTAAAAAGAAAGAGATAGGAGATAGGGTCTTAGAAATAATTGAAGTTTGGTTCAGTTGTAGTTTAATTATTTCTATAAACTATAATACCAGCTGAAAAAACGCGAATTATCACTAGAATTTAACATTAATACGGCCATCATTATATTAACTATATAAACACTTAAAGTATGCATTGAAATATGTGCTTTATTCATGTGCAAAAGGTTTATAATAATATTCCGGGACATCTCACACACGGTTATCTGATCCCAAGCTAAGCAGAGCTTGTGTTATGGTAACCAGACAACTGATAAACATACTTATATATTTCTAAATACATACATATTATAGATAAATTACACCCAGACACAGAACATCTGATCGTGCTCATCACACAGACATTTGTCCTGGGTGGGAATGATCACGACCTCCGGTATAGCAGTCAGGGTCACTAACCACTAGACCAACAGGCTCGTCGTATATATGCCTTTGCACGTTTAAAAACTTATTTCAATGTATTTTAAATAGATTTATAAAGTTAATATAATGTTGCCAATAATAAAATTCAATATATTGAACACTGCACCTATTTATATTTTTTTAGAACACACTTTACTTGATAATTAATGGTGGTAGTTCTAAATAGTAAGTATCACTATCTCTTTTTAACTATCGAAGAGGGAAAAGGATAGAACGATGTTATGATTTAATACTAGCTATGCCTCGTGGTTTCATTTAGGTTTCAGGTGTTTTTATAGTTATTCTCTTATTCGGGGTGGAGAAGAATCCAACAAGTCAAAGATCATGAAAATCGATTCACCCTTTTTTGAGTGATAAATAGTGTAAAAAACCCAACTTTGTTTTTTAAAAAGGTTTTTTTTTATTTACTGATATAGTAATTAAGACACATACTTGTCGTGTATACCATTTTTAACCAACATCCAAAAAAGGAGGAGGTTCTTTATTCCACATTACCGTACGTATATATTTCTTTAACAAAAAACTTGTAATTTTCATACCATAATCTATTCTCATACACAAAAAAAAAACATATTTCTTGTGTAATTCTATAAACGTAACAAATTTCATTATAATCTGTTAATTTTGACAGTTCATATTTCCATCCTTTTCCTTCTTAATAAGAGAGAGCGGGAAAGAGACATTTCATGATACAAAACCGCCTTGAAGCGAATGACATTTGGATCAACAATATTTATATTTTCCTGTCATTATTATACAAAATATACACACAATAATATTTAGCTATAATAGTGTAAAGTTTACTAATATATTTCTTATTACAATATTTATTGGTAAACTAGCTGTGAGCCGCGGTTTTACTCGCATTTTTAACCGACGAAAACAGAGGAGGTTCTCAATTCGACGCGTATATTTTTTCGTATTACCTACCTTAGTATTAATAGAGGCAAGACTCATGATGATACATAGCCTATAATCTACTTCGAGAATTAAGCTATCATATGCAAAAAGTTTTTTGAAATCAAGTTGTTAGTTTCTGAGATAAGCGCGTTCAAACAAACAAACTCTTTAGCATTATTATTTTAGTGGGTATATAGACAAAAAGGATATTCATAACTTCTATACATATTGTAAAAGTACCTTTCAGTGTCCGTTTGTTTGAACACGATAAGCTCGTAAACTATCTAACGAATTTTCATCTTTTGTATTTGTATATTCGTTACTTCTTCACGCTCAAACCGCTAGACCGATTTCGATGAAAATTGTTTAAAGCAAGCTTATAACTTTACAATGCGATAGCCGGGGCGGAGCCGCGGAAAAAAGCTAGTATCCAATAAATATCAAAATAAGAGTTTTTTAAAATAAATTAAGTATAGCATGAGAAGCACCTAGCTTTATGGTAACATCGTTAAATCTCTATCATTTGTAATAACTATACTCTGTATGTATTGAGTCCTCTTAATTTGTGGAGAAAGCTGCAAAAACCAATAACTCTTACAAAAAACCTGACTTAAACACAAGTCTTTTATTAAACCTTTCTTAGGCGCAGGCCCGCGCCCCGTCTCTTCTGCATGTTTTGCGTCGCGACGCTTCTATACATTTTGTATGAAAGGGACGCGGTAGAGACAAATGTCCGCGCCCCGTCTGCGTCTTACGTCTCTTCTGTCTGCCCTGCGCCTTATGGATCCCATTGTCATAACTGGACCAAAATGGAAACGACATCATTCAAAAAAATACAGTCGAATTATACTTCCTTTTTGAAGTCGGTAAAAAATATTTTAAACCGACTTCAAAAAAAGGGTTCTCATCTCATCAGAATCTAAGTGTTATTTTCTTATTTATGTTATTACTTGAGAACGACTGGACCGATTTGGTATTTTTTTTGTATTTATTTATTTATAGAGGGGCTCGTGGCTAATAGACTACGGGCCCATGAACAAAATCGATGGGTCATATGAACCACCAGGTGACGTATATAGGACGATAGAAGAGCATAAAATAATAAGATTCAGCACTATGCCGTCACTTGTGATCAGTCCAACTGGGTGCTGGTGAGCATTCAAAATTGCAGCTAGAGTAAGTACATTTTGGTCATTTATTTCTGTACGGCATTGTTACCATCGAATAGATCCATGAAAAATAATAAGAAAGCGCGCAGTGCCGTACAAAAATGGTGGTCCAAAAAGTTGGTATTTTAGTTTTACTTTCTGTCAATTTCCAGGGTAAATTTGGTCATTTGATTCTGTACGGCGTCAGTTTCATACTGTTTCAATACAGCTTCTAATCCAATATTCCGCAACGCCGTACAAACGAACAAAAATCTTTGAACAAGGGGAAAAAATCGAGGGTTGCAACCCGCCTTCATTCCGTGGTCCGAGGGGTGATTTGAACAACATCAAATTATTTATTTTGAAAGTATTTCATGCATAGATAATATTTTTTAGATAATGGATTAGAAGCTGTATTGAAACAGTATGAAACTGACGCCGTACAGAATCAAATGACCAAATTTACCCTGGAAATTGACAGAAAGTAAAACTAAAATACCAACTTTTTGGACCACCATTTTTGTACGGCACTGCGCGCTTTCTTATTATTTTTCATGGATCTATTCGATGGTAACAATGCCGTACAGAAATAAATGACCAAAATGTACTTACTCTAGCTGCAATTTTGAATGCTCACCAGCACCCAGTTGGACTGATCACAAGTGACGGCATAGTGCTGAATCTTATTATTTTATGCTCTTCTATCGTCCTATATACGTCACCTGGTGGTTCATACGACCCATCGATTTTGTTCATGGGCCCGTAGTCTATAAGTGTAAGCCGTATGGTTTGACCGATAATACAGGTCACCTGTTTTACGATTTTCTTTTTTTGTGTTTGAAGTCTGTTTGTTGGAGATCTTTGCCCAACAATGGGAATGAGAGATAAGTTATAGGTATTTTGCAACTTTCCCAAAAAACTATGTGTTTTTCTATATAACATATTCTATCTAATTTTATTAACTATAATAACATTAATTAAATATAATGGAATGACACAATTATTTGTCAAAAAAGCCGCTACAGCGATTTTTTTTGGAATTTTCACATTTAACAAAAAACAGCCACTTTTAACAAATTGACAATTAATTCACCACGATTTTACCACATTTAAGTATTTGACACAAACGATTTTGGAAGTTAAAAGATAAAATTTAATAAAATTTTCGTATAAATGCAAATTATTAATGTATAAAGTAAATGTTAATTCAGAAAAAATAGCACTTTAATGTATATTAAATGCGTTAAACGAAATATTACGTTTAAGATAATTGGAATATAAAAAAATATAAACGGAGTTGTTATTTTTGTAGTACTTACTGGATTAGATTTAAATTTTCAAGTGACATTTTAAACTCGCATTTAAATCAATAAAAAAGGTTACATTTTACGAAACTTATTTCACATAATATCATGTTGCTTCGAATTTAAACCTTAAAGACAATAACATAAAGTCAATTTTCAATTGAAGAAAACGTATGTGGTTTAATGTGGTGATAAATTTGAACTAACCAGTGTAACATTAAATTAATATAAAAATATAAATCTTAATATCAAAAGGGAAACTAATTTCGTTGATTATAACTTATTTTAAATAGGAATGGCTGAGATATACCAAATACTTAATCTCCACTTAACTTTAAGATCGCGTTAAATCTCTATCTATCTCCCTCTACAGCTTAAGAGTGAAAGAGATAGCATGATATAAGACCGTCTCAAAATTATGTGGTGTTAAGTACTTGGAAAAAATAGACAATAGGGTAGATGACTGAGTATGAAAACTCAAAACCAATTTAGTCCGCCATTTAGATAATCAAAATATAATAGACACGTATTTTTTCTTTTATCAAATCAATAAATAAATACGAAGATAAACCGCTTTAAAGTTCAGGAGTGGGGGCTTGTGACGTCACGGCTAAGTACAATTTTGCCATAGACTAAACATATACGTAGATTGCTACTATCGCTAGTTTCCCCTTGTGCCAAGCGAGAGCAGTTTTTAGTCCGTATCTAGTACATTCGCATACTGATTTAAGTTAATTTTCGCGCAACGAGAAACTTATATACGAAAATATCGATGGTTTTGACATTGTTAGGATAATATTAGTGTTTTAGATAGATTTTTTTAAACGGCAAGCTCCATCTTCATACATAATTCACGACAAAACTATTTCACACTAGTGCTTACGGTTTAAACTCTGATAGGCTCACTCTATAGTTTCTTATGTATACTCTAAGAATTTTGCTTAAACGTGACGTCACACAAGATCTGTATACACTGTATCTTCTTAAGTTTTTTTTATATCAAAAACAAAAAAAATTTTGTTAATTTTTTTTCTATTATCGAAAAGACGGCCACAAAAATTTAAATTAGTCATCATCCCTACTACATTGAAAAAAATTATTAAAACTTGAAATTTAGTAAGAAAACTCAGCTTACAGAAAATTAATCTAAATTATTATTTATTATGTACTATTAACTTTATTAATTAACCCGCAGTAATTGGCAATTATTATTTTTCGTTTTAATAAAAAAAGTACACGGAAAAAGGATATTTAAATCGGTTTTTTTAATATGTCTACCTGTTTTATACATAGGCTGTTTAAATATAAAACATAATTTGCTTGATTGCTTGATTTAATATTTTTTATAATTTTCGTTGCTCTGAAATGACTAAACATATTTTGATGGGTGCGATTCTCATTTCTTCTAATTACAATATAATGGCACCATATAGAATAATTTCGTATGGCAATGTTGATTGGAATGTAAATTGAACTTTATGCAGCAGGTAATAAAGGCTATATTTATTGCAGTGCAATTTAAATAAAATCCAAATTTTCGCATGTGTTTGTTATGAGCGTAAACTGTTGAACTGATAATTATGAAAAGACTGATAGATTATGTTGTGTTAAGAATTTATTTCTCAGTAGCAGGTCGGAGTTTGGATTTGTGCCCGGTTAGTGGCGATAGGCTCGCCCCCTATTACATGAGACCTAAACATATCGGCGAACTGTGGGTGTACATTGGTACACCTCTGCCTAACCCTTCCGGGGTACAGGCGTGATGATATGTTGAGTAAGAATTTATTTCTCTGAACACTGTAAACGATAGTTTTAATTCGTTAGTATTTAATAAAAAGTTATTTTTGTATATAAATTACACTGCAAGAAATATTTTTACTAGAAAATCTTATTGTCAGCTAAATCATTGTAATTATTACACCTATTGTTATAAAATAATAAAGTATTTTACTATTAGTACATTGTTAGATTTAATTACGATTTTGTTTTACTGTTGCGGAAATACGGAAATACCCGACAAACTCCGGAATAAACCGAAGATAAAACATCAGGTATCAAATAATACTCAAAACATAAAAAAGACCATAACTTTTTTATATATTTCACTATGGTCTACTCGGTCTTTTCGCGAGAAGACCGTACAAACAATAATTATAAAAAAAAACTGTTATTTGAATAGACTTTAAAAGGTCTTTTTGGTCTATTAAGTAAACAAAATACGATGATTAACGTAATTTTTTTACTACTAATGTTCTACTCTTATTCTGATATCCACTCAAATTTAAGATGCACTTAAAATTGAGTGCCAATTGAGTAGACCATTAGGCAAACATTAATAAATATATTAGCTATGCGTTAACCTTACTTCTAGGATTTTCTTTCGGTCTACTCGGTCTACTGGTCTACTGATCTTCTATATCATGAGTAGACCATCCACTTTCAGTACCTATTATTTTCTTTCACGGTGAGCTGACCTTCCACTTTCAGTATCTACCTATTTTCTTCCGGTCTACTCGGTCTACTTGGTCTACTGGTCTTCTATATCTTGGTAAGTAGACCATCCAGTTCCAGTACTTCAGGCAGCTCGATGGCTTCCAGTCTGATTGGAGATGGGTTGAAGGGAAACTGGACTGAGAATATCATCTTGGAGTCCATTAGGAGGTTTTGCTGTAAGAAAATAGATTTATGTTAGTTGTTAAGTTAACATATTTAGATTACGTGGACAACATGACAAAAAAATCCGGTGTCTTATTCATGGCGGAGAAGAATCCTACAAATCTAAGTTCATGAAAATCTACTACCCATTTTTTATTTAATAAATGGTGTAAACTAACCAGACATTTTTTGATGTATTAAATATATCGCGGTTCCATAGCTATTTCGTATTATCTCTATAAATATTCGTCCAAATTATTTGTCAGTAAATGGAAAAAATATTTTTTTAAGCCCTCTTACGCACTAGCGTTTAACCGCGGGGGCGGCTAGCCGCGCGGTTAGCCGCATTTCCAGTTTTGATATGCAACCGCTTGTGATTGTACGCACTTAACCACCAAGCGGTTGCATATTAAACTGGACCGCGCGGTTAGCCACCCCCCGCGATTAACCGCTAGTGCGTAAGAGGGCTAACACTAGAGACCAAATCGTATCCAGTGTCCGATCCCAAGCTACGATTTCTTGTTTTAATTCTACTTTTTCCTCCATTTCTAGGATGGATTTGTGAAGTAAGCAACATAAGACACTTATCCATCGTAAAATTTTCGTCACATTAAAGTTATCGACCTGTTGGACTTCAAGCTCAACCTATCTTGAACGCAGTCTCTCAACACCTGGATATAATAAATGCGGACAACATCACATTCACTGCTCTAAACCCAAAGTAAGTAGCTAAAGCACTTGTGTTATGGAATTCAGAAACAACGAAGGTACCACAAACACCCAGACCCGAGGCAATGTAGAAAAGTGACTTTCTACATTGACCCGACCGGGGATCGTACCCGGGACCTCAGAGCTAGCGACACGTTGAAAACCGGTGTGTACGCCACTCGAGCACGGAGGTCGTCATAAATATAAGCAGGTACTGACCGGCTCCTTATCGGGGTTGGTGCCCGCCTTCTCCTGCATCTTCTTCTGGATCTCGTGGATGAACTCGCGCGTCACCTTCACTTCATACTCCTCGGCGGGAGTGTACATGTTCAGGATCTGGAGACAGGCACGTTAGTATATGAAGACTGTAGCATACACGATCATAACGAACACCAACAGACGCACACACACAACCATACAACTACACACACTGTCAAACATCTGTCGTCTCGTTCCTACACTCCCACGCAGGGTGGGGGAGAGTCTGCTACCCACCGCCGCAGAGTAAAGACGTGTTCGATTTAGGTTAATGAGCCGATACATAAACTAAACAAATAATACACTGTTTCAGCATACATAGCTACCTTATAATATAAACAAGTGACTACTACAAAGACGGTAAAAATAATTAGTCTATTCTTAGTAGAAAATAGAAAGATAGAATAATTTTTATTTCGTTGTATGCGTGATAAATAGGCTTCCCCTTTTTGGTGCCATTTTCTACGATCCAGTGCCAGACTCAAAAGGGGAGGCCTATGCCCAGCACTGGGAGGAATGATAAATAGAGATTTAACCATTAAAGAATGAATCTTTTACATCTTATTTCGACGAATGGTTGTCTCAAATAATGCCTGAGTGTAATCAGGCCACTCATTGTACCACTACTGTTTTGAATTGTAATTTTGATGTTTTCTTTAGTAAAACAAAGAACAAAAAAATATATTAAGTTTAGTAGTTTATATCTTTTCGTTTGCGAACCTCAGTATTATGTAATTTGTTTTGAAATGACTGTTCCTGTTGCCATCGCCTTTTACGTCAATATACACAAAAAAGGCGGAAAAAAAGACGAGCATATTTCAAATATAATACTCTAAGTCGAAAGAAATAGTACTTATTTTGCAAACACATGAATACATAGACTATTCTTTTTGTCTGTTTATGTGTTTTTGTCTATTCTTTGTCCAATAATAAATAAATAAACATGTGAGAACATGGTTATTTTGTATGATGACATATTTTTATTGTTTCAAGACAGTATAATTGAAAAAAAAGCAGCACATAAAAAATACACATTCCTAATTAAACACTTTCACAAAAATACAACAATATAAAGTACTTACCTTGCAGACTTGCATAGCATTAAGATTAGCGCACATGTCGACGGTGCTCTGGACGTCTTGCATCGACTTGCGCGCCTGCAGCAGCTGCACCGCTTGTGTAATAGGCTTTAGAACGCCTAGGATTTCTTCCACCTGCATTTAAATATATATAGAAGGTTACTTATAAATAATGATATTTATTAATTTATATTTATACAATACGACAAAAAGTCCTATCGGTTCAATGAACGGATTTGTATGCACAAGGTTGCAGGTTCGAACCCAGGCAAGTACGGAATGGTCCTTTCTCAAAGTTATATGCATTTTCTTAATTTTATTATTCTAAGACTCTCTTCTGACAAATGGTGAAAGAAAACATCGTGAGGAAACTTGGATTCCAAAACCTGCGATATGAAATCGGCAATCTGCAGAGAGCAAGCGTGGTGATCGATGCTCGTGCCTTCTCTATATGGGAAGAGGCATATTATGCCCAGTAGTGGGACTTTTAATTCAAAACTTATTGCAATATAATTAATTATATTAAGTTTTGCTATGACTACCGAAAAATTGTTGGATTGTGTGAAAGATGATATGAGAAAGATGAATGATAAAAGTATATGAGAAAGGTGAATGCTGAGATGACGTCCACATATAATTCGAATCAAATCGGGGAGATGATGACGATAAAATTGATTCTATCCTAAATCACAATAATAAGAAATCAAGTAAATACAATTAACTTACACTCTTCTGGCCATACTCAGCGAGATGCTCTTTGATCCAGGTCTCGAGATGCGAGATGTTGTATCTGATCTGCAGCCCCTTTGCCCAGCAGCACAGGTCCTTGCGCAGGAGCAACTGGTTCAGACTGTACGCGCAGATGTAGTAGAACAACTGGAAATAACATAAATAGTGAATAAATGTGGACAACATATTTTTTATTGGTTTCTTTTACGTTTACGCGGATGTTAGACATTGAAATAAAACTACTTTTCCATTTTTGCCTTGACAAAATCCGTACAAAGTAGTTACAATGATACAGTTTTTTTAAATTCGCTTACTGTAAAAAAATAAAGCTGATTACTTAAACGCTACTTCATTAGACTTACTGACAATGCAAAGTGCTGTTTAGATTTAAGCGAGCTTTACGCTGCCCGCCCACGTCCTAATTTTTGTAGGTCAGGTAACCGATTTTTTCGCTAATTCCGTCTTTTTGTAGGACGTGTGCACTATTGCTATCGGAGAGCTCTAGCTTCAGTCGCTGGGGCCCGGCCCCGGCTTGCGGGGGTCTGGCGGTGGGACCAGTGCTAGTGGGACCAGTATGTTGTGAACCTACCTGTTTAAATATCATGAGCCTCAGCGGTTGGTCCACAGCATAGGTGTGTAGATGCGCGTGAGTGGCGGACAGCTCTAGCTTCAGTCGCTGGGGCCCGGCCCCGGCTTGCGGGGGTCTGGCGGTGGGACCAGTGCTAGTGGGACCAGTATGTTGTGAACCTACCTGTTTAAATATCATGAGCCTCAGCGGTTGGTCCACAGCATAGGTGTGTAGATGCGCGTGAGTGGCGGACAGCTCTAGCTTCAGTCGCTGGGGCCCGGCCCTGGCTTGCGGGGGTCTGGCGGTGGGACCAGTGCTAGTGGGACCAGTATGTTGTGAACCTACCTGTTTAAATATCATGAGCCTCAGCGGTTGGTCCACAGCATAGGTGTGTAGATGCGCGTGAGTGGCGGACAGCTCTAGCTTCAGTCGCTGGGGCCCGGCCCCGGCTTGCGGGGGTCTGGCGGTGGGACCAGTGCTAGTGGGACCAGTATGTTGTGAACCTACCTGTTTAAATATCATGAGCCTCAGCGGTTGGTCCACAGCATAGGTGTGTAGATGCGCGTGAGTGGCGGACAGCTCTAGCTTCAGTCGCTGGGGCCCGGCCCCGGCTTGCGGGGGTCTGGCGGTGGGACCAGTGCTAGTGGGACCAGTATGTTGTGAACCTACCTGTTTAAATATCATGAGCCTCAGCGGTTGGTCCACAGCATAGGTGTGTAGATGCGCGTGAGTGGCGGACAGCTCTAGCTTCAGTCGCTGGGGCCCGGCCCCGGCTTGCGGGGGTCTGGCGGTGGGACCAGTGCTAGTGGGACCAGTATGTTGTGAACCTACCTGTTTAAATATCATGAGCCTCAGCGGTTGGTCCACAGCATAGGTGTGTAGATGCGCGTGAGTGGCGGACAGCTCTAGCTTCAGTCGCTGGGGCCCGGCCCCGGCTTGCGGGGGTCTGGCGGTGGGACCAGTGCTAGTGGGACCAGTATGTTGTGAACCTACCTGTTTAAATATCATGAGCCTCAGCGGTTGGTCCACAGCATAGGTGTGTAGATGCGCGTGAGTGGCGGACAGCTCTAGCTTCAGTCGCTGGGGCCCGGCCCCGGCTTGCGGGGGTCTGGCGGTGGGACCAGTGCTAGTGGGACCAGTATGTTGTGAACCTACCTGTTTAAATATCATGAGCCTCAGCGGTTGGTCCACAGCATAGGTGTGTAGGTGCGCGTGAGTGGCGGACAGCTCTAGCTTCAGTCGCTGGGGCCCGGCCCCGGCTTGCGGGGGTCTGGCGGTGGGACCAGTGCTAGTGGGACCAGTATGTTGTGAACCTACCTGTTTAAATATCATGAGCCTCAGCGGTTGGTCCACAGCATAGGTGTGTAGGTGCGCGTGAGTGGCGGACAGCTCTAGCTTCAGTCGCTGGGGCCCGGCCCCGGCTTGCGGGGGTCTGGCGGTGGGACCAGTGCTAGTGGGACCAGTATGTTGTGAACCTACCTGTTTAAATATCATGAGCCTCAGCGGTTGGTCCACAGCATAGGTGTGTAGATGCGCGTGAGTGGCGGACAGCTCTAGCTTCAGTCGCTGGGGCCCGGCCCCGGCTTGCGGGGGTCTGGCGGTGGGACCAGAGAGGCCACTGATCTCCTCGTGTTCCAGTATGGCTGGGACTATTAAGCGTTCTAGTTGTCGCTCTAGTAGGAGGATGAGACCTGGTGGGAGAAGAAAGTGTTTAAGAATTTTGAAATAGGTAAGTATGGCTTATTCTAAGACACAAGCTTCTCTAATCAATCTTATTATTTTCAACTAGCTGTGCCCAGCGGTTTCAACCGCGTGAATACCTAGGTTTCGTTTTCGATGTCTTTATAGTGACCTATTCGGGGCACAGACGAATCATGAAAATAGATCAATAGACGGACAGTTTTAAAGGTCCCAACCTCTATAGTCGCTGGTCGTGCTTACCTGTATAGAGGTGTGGGAAACTTCCAGCTTTTATAAAATAACGAAGGTCTGGCTGTCGTGGCCTCGTGGGCTAAAAGTTATGTACTAATTTGTATTTTTCAAAGTTATATTATGTACTTTCTTAATTATTCATGCGTGGTGATCAATGCTCGCTC
Source organism: Autographa gamma (assembly GCA_905146925.1). Lineage (NCBI taxonomy): Eukaryota > Metazoa > Arthropoda > Insecta > Lepidoptera > Noctuidae > Autographa > Autographa gamma. Next base: position 4,940,121 of record LR989877.1, on the reverse strand, counting down.
CTTCTCTACGTGAAAAGAGGTATGTGACCAATAGTGGGACATTAATAGGCTAGTATTACAATACATAATATCGATATGAGACGCTGATAGTTCTGGCGCAGATGACCTAGGATCTAGGTGACCTAGGAGCTAGCCTACCTTGGTAGATCCAGACGGCAATGTCGCTGAGGACCTGACGGTACTCAGACAGGTCGAAGATCCGCAGACACTGCTGGTTCTGGCGAGGAGTGTTCCCGGTCTGGTAGATCGTGTCGCCGCTGTACTGCCGAAGGTTGTTCAAGAGTCTGGCATGATAGAGAGCATAATTAGTCTGAGGTACTTCCAAAAAAAATACCTAATTATTATAAGATGTTGAATGAAATGCGACTTTTCTAATATATAGCTTTTAAGATATACACATAAGGAAAAGGTATACATACTGTCGAGAACATAATCTTCCCCTTATTTAAAGTCGGTTATAAGCACATCACACGGTATTTGGTATTATAATATTTAGGACATATTATCCTTAACCTAGCCTTACCTAGCTTCATCACCTGATGCATCTTGGGCTAGGGGATAATAGACTCTGATCATAGAGGCAATAAGGTGTATATTCCCTTACCTGAGCGTAGTAGCATCAACAGCTGATGTACTATAGAAATGATAATTAAACAGCTGATGCCTTATAGGAAAATATACCGTATTCTTATTACCTTAAGATGTATATTCCCTTACTCTTGCATATAACCTTCACAACCTTAGTTTAAAGCAAAATGGACTGTATCTTAGTTACCTTAAGGTATAAATTTCCTTACCTGAGCATATTCGCCAACCACAGCGCATTATACTCGACACTCTCAGCCCGTTTCTTCAAGGTTTTCTTCACAGCTGTCCTGACAGCCTTCATGAGCTGATGCATCTTGGGCTCGTCATCGACGTGGTCCATGTGGCGCAGCATCATGAACAGTATGTATGCGGGCAGACCGGGGAGGAGCGTTACCGCGATTTTGGGCTTTAAGTCTGTGGGATAGAGTTCAAATTTAATTATTGATGATAGATTATATGTAAGTAGGACCGACAGTTGTTTATGGGATTTTAGGCTTTAAATCTGTAGGGTAAAGTTGATTTTTCAGTAAAACACCGTTCATAGAGAAGTTAAAAATTAATTCGAAAAATAATTCCATAATCACATCTAATCCCATTAATCACTTGAAGCTCATACACTAATATTCAATTATAAACATTACTGTAGTATGAAAAATAAAATACTGTACTAGTTTATTGTAACTTTTTGTAAGGGACAGGGACTGTTATTCCTTAATACAGGTTATTCTATAACCTAGCTAGGAAAACAGAACTTCACCCACCAGATTGTGATGACATGGTACAAATTCATATGTATAAACTTGTGTATGCCTCATGTACTACAATCTGCTTTTTTTTATGAAATAAATTTATTATTATTTCTTTATTTTACAATAAACATATAAAATACATTTTTAAATATATAAAAAAGAAAATATACATTTAAAAATATAAAATATAGTGCCCAACCGGCCTCGGGACAGGGTCCAAGCTGCCGGTGATTAGGGCTCCAAAGAGAGGAACCTTCTCACGATACGCGCCGTGTCGAGAAGTACCGCTTTCTGCATCAAACCCTTGACCCAGATGCCTAACGAGAGCCTCTTGAGGTGTTGGTCGAGGCATTATTATTTCTTTATTATAATATTGACGGCAACTTATTTATTTAAGAATCCATTTTGCACATACAAATCATTATTAAAAAATAGTAACATAACATAAATTTATGAATACTGCCTAGAAACAAAGACTGCAAAATTTTATAATAAGATTTTTTTTTTTTATTCTCATGTTTCTCTCGCCTCTCCTGAAGGATCTTACTAGCACATTTCAAGTCTATACATAAGTTTTTCTTTTATGTTCCTCTCGGCGTAATTCATATCTTACGATAGGACTAGGTATACAAGCCCACTGCTGGGCAAACTCACCGCTAATGAGCTTCTTGATGATGAGTGCTTCATCCTGTATCTTGTACTCGAACATGCCGAGATACTCGCGCTCCTTCTTGCGCGTCACCGGCGCTATCTCTAAGGTCATTGACGCGTTCGGTGGGGCCACGGAATCTATAGGACAATACATATATGTTACTATAATTAAAATAGGGAATGGCATTATGACTATACCATCGACGTATGATATGCATAGACTGCTACTATCGCTAGGTTCCCCTTCTGCCAAGCGAGAGCAGTTTTTAGCCTGATCCTAGTACATTTTGTTTTTCATTTAAGTTAATTTTCGCGCAACGAGAAACTTATAAAAGAAAATATCGATGTTTTTGACATTGTTAGAATAATATTAGTGTTTTAGAGAGTTTTTTTTAAAACGGCAAGCTCCATCTTCATACATAATTCACGACAACACTTGTTCACACTAGTGCTTACGGTTTAAACTCTGATAGGCTCACTCTATAGTTTCAAATGCAACCTCGTTGGACTATTCATAAAAGGGTTTAAGAAGTTGCCAGTAATTTTTCATTATATATTTCTTCCTTTCTTGCATTTTACTATCGTTTAAATCAACTGCGATGCAGCCAAAAAAGTGCTCTCTCTTGACACAAAGGGAAACTAGCGATATTATCGGTCTAAAGTATGTCTGAAATCTATGCCCCACACAAATTGAGACCAACTGACATGTGTCAGGGACGCATTCTTTCAGCGGCCGGAGTATGATGTCTTGATTTTATTTTTATTCACTTTCTGTCAGAGAGAAAAGTAATGTTTGTCACTCTATAAATATGTTTCTTTGCCTTTATGTTGTGGACTTCTTTATCTACTTTTAATTTTAAGTTTTAAACCATTTGTGTCCACTTGTTTTTATTTCTTTTTTTCTCATTTGTCTCTCTCAGTGTCTTATTAAGTACTGATTAAAAGCGTTATCTATCTATCTGATATACGTACCGTTATTATCGAGTATATCGTTGACATCCTCGATGCCGACCTCCTTCAGCTTGTTCACCAGCAGCCGGATCTGGTTCTTGTAGCGGCGACAGCTCTCCGATAACTTGTCCACACGCTCCTGTTACACAAATAATTATGTTACAAACGTTTTTACAACGAATAGGTAGCTTCTAGTTTGTAAATATAAGTATCTTTACGCGAATATTAGACATTGAAATAAAGCTACTTTTTACGAAGGACCTTTTTTTTCTGCCCGTGATCATGATACCTGCAAAGGTGTCGAAACGTGGGGACTTAAAATCAAAATAAACCGCGAAAAAATCCGTAAATAAGTAGTTTTATTTCAATATCTTTATAAATAACTACTTGCCTCCTGCAAATCACACAAGCTTTTGTAGTCTACATGGTAGCTTTATTTAAAATCTTCTATATACAAATAAATAAATGAGGACAACATCACAGACATCGCTCTGAACCCAAAGTAAGTAGCTGAAGCACGCGTGTTATGGAATTCAGATACAACGAAGGTACCACAAACACCCAGACCCGAGGCAATGCAGAAAAGTTGGTTTCTACATTGACCTGCCCGGGGATTGAACCCCGAACCCAAGTCCAAAACAAGAAAACCAAATAATAAAAATACCTTTTATTATGTTCCTTATTGAAAATAAAGATGTTTATGAAGAAAAAAGTTAGGAAATGTAACAACGTACATTAGAAAGCGTATCGTAAAAAGATTTTTTTTTTGTATTTTCTTCTGTTTTTTATGTTTTGAACAGTTTTGCATATCAGGAAAATGTATCGATATATTCAAACAAAGGAAAAAAGCCTATTTTCTCACCTGTAACGCCAAGCTCTCAGCCGCCAGTCTAATGATCTCATTCTGCGCGAACTCCTGAGATTTATTCTTCGGTTCAGAACTTAGATCAGCACTGAGCAATCTGTAATAAAATATAACAATTAATTACTTACTTACAAAAAGGTTTTGATACTGAAGAAATCTAAAAAGCCATTTAATACATTTTTAGAGAATGATTTAAAGTTTTTAAGGATAAATTATCATCAAGTATGAAATTTTAAAAACTACTATATGGCTTATACAGGTGAAATAAAAAACTACTTGAATAGTTTACAATATTATCTTATCTACGACCTAGAAGTAAAAATGCACAGTAATATTTCTATGTATCATCATCATTTAAGTTTAGTAAAAAATTGTTAAGAATTGTACTGTTATGCAATAGGCTATTTGACAACTTTAGAATATGACTGGGCTAGTGGTTAGTGACCCTGACTGTTGTACCGCAGCTCTTGGGTTCGATTGTGTACTGTGAACTATCATTTGATCTGTATCTGGGTGAAATTTGTCTATAAAATGTAATAACATAACATAACATATCATCACGCCTGTATCCCCGAAGGGGTAGGCAGAGGCGTACCAATGTACACCCACAGTTCGCCGAATTTGTTTAGGTCCCATGTAATAGGGGGCGAGCCTATTGCCACAAACCGGGCACAAATCCAAACTCCGACCTGCTACTGAGAATTTTATAGAAAAACCCAATAACACCTTGGTCGACTCGGGAATCGAACCCAAGACCTCTAGCGTAGCAGGCGCGCTTAGCACCACTAGGCCAACGAGGCAGTGTCAACGAGCAGTCTATTAAATGTATGTATATGGAAATGTACAGGATTTAACCGAATAAAGGCAATACCTTAGATACCCTAATTAGTATAATAAATTAGACGTCCGAAACAACTAAATTAATTTAAATACTGTGGTTCGGCCTTGTGATTTATGCAAATTTGTTAACCTTACTAAACGTATAACGTTTGGACGAGCGGCGCGGGCGGAGCAAAAGATATATCCGTCAAAAATTAACACCTACTTTTAATGCCAGAAATATATTCAGAAGCCCATTCTGAACTAACAACTTTCAGGAATTGCGTTGAGGCACCTCGCGCACTAGACCGCCACGACCACGACCAGTGGCCGCAACGATCAGATTTAATAAGTGGCTAAGTGCCCGACGTTTAGGTTTCTTTAGTAAATGGTCGTTGCGGCCACTGGTCGTGGTCGTGGCCGTCTAGTGCGCGAGGTGCCTTATTCTGTTACACGTTGCATAAGTAAGTTTATCAGTAGCCTGGTTGTAATACCGGCTCTGCCTTTGGACTCAGTATGTTTAGGATCATAATAATAATAATATCCTGGGACATCTCACACACGGTTATCTGATCCCAAGCTAAGCAGAGCTTGTGTTATGGTCACCAGACAACTGATAAACATACTTACATATTTCTAAATACATACATATTATAGATAAATTACACCCAGACACAGAACAAATGATTGTGCTCATCACACAAACATTTGTCCAGAGTGGGAATCGAACCCACGACCAACAGGCCTGTCAAATCAAATTATATATCATATTAATGTAGTATGCATATTTTAACAATAAATTCAGTCAAATAGCCCATTATCATATTAATCAGTTATATCTATAGTAAATATGTAATATAATGAGTGTTTGTTAGTCACAAGACTGTCCATTTTATGATGGACCTTTTAGTTACACCAACAATACTTATCGCTTTAAAATGTATGCAGTTTTAATATTAAGGTGTTAAAACACTTGGTGTCCTGTACAGTGCCCCGTGGTATCACCAGCGTAAATGACAATACATACTTTATAAAAAAATAGCTTTATAAATTATAGCCTATGTGTTATTCCGCTGATAAGCTACATTAGTGTAAAGTTTCATTAAAAAATCCATTCAGTTGTTTTTGCGTGAAAGAGTAACAAACATCCAAACAAAATTTCGCATTGATATTATTAGTGAGGATTAAATTGTTGTTATTTCAAAAACACAAAGTAACAAAAAAATACTTTATTTGGTACAAAAAGAATCAATTCAAAGTAATTGTACGCAATTTTCTTTACCAAATGAATTCCATATTTCTTTGTAAAATTTACCATTATTTTGATTTAACAACCGCACTACACCGATTTTGATATATTTTTTTATGATGCCATTACCATAATAAAAGAATTAAAGAAATCGGTTTTAAAAAAAAAGAAAACTAATTAAGTACCTCGTCTGTTTGAAGTCGGTTAAATTTATAAGTATTTATTTAAAATGAAAAATATTATGGGGATCTAATCTAATATATTTTTTGAAGAATTTGATGTTTATTCTTCATTTATGGCGTGTAATAAGTATCAATTAAAAAGCAGTTTCATTAGTCAAATCAACGTTATTTATTCACAAATTATACATTATTATTATAAAAATAAATAGTCAGATCCATATATTTTAATTCATTTAAATAACAATTAACTACAATGGGATAGACGACACTTTATAAAACAGATAATTAAAATATTAGTCACGTATTTTGTCTTTTTTTACGCAACCAAAAACTTACGAAATAATTAGGATTTTTAAATTAGAATTAGGATTTTAAATATCGCTTGACGTCACAGTTTTTTTTTTTGTGCGAAAGTGTGACGTCATTAGTTGGTCGAAATAAATGATAATTAATAAATAAGCTCCTGTACTATTATTTTCGCTTTATCTACTTTGGTTTTTTTATTGAAAAAAGACAAAAATACTTGTCTAATATATTTTATTAACTAAGGCACTTGTCCCATTGCGAGCGTTGAGCGAGTAGCGAGTAGAGCGAGTATGTTTTTGATAGTTGTACTCGCCGCAAAAAACAAATGCTAAGAGAGTTCTCTCCGGTAATGTGAACAGTCAGCGAGTCTGACGACCTCCGTGGTCGCGTGGCGTACGCCCCGGTTTTCAAGGTGTCGCTATCTCTGAGGTCCCGGGTTCGATCCCCGGACGGGTCAATGTAGAAACTCATTTTTCTACATTGTATTGTCTTGGGGTGTTCGTGGTACCTTCGTTGTCTCTAAATTCCATAACACAAGTGCTTAATAGCTACTTAGTTTGAGTTCAGAGCAATGTATGTGATGTTGTCCGCATTTATTGATTATATGTGCATCTCATTTACACGGGATCTACATCTTGTTGTACGTTTCTTGAGCGATAAAATAGTTAATAGGTACTCGCTTTCTCACCCGTAATAAGACAACTGCCTTTCTGATAAATCGATTTTGGGCTTTTTATACAATCATCTACCCCATTTTATATTTTCAATAATTTTAATAAAGTCAACGTCAAGTCAATAAAGAATTGCGATAATAATATTCTTTTTATATATTCCTTCGAGTTTCTGGAGCTAAATCTTCCGATCACCAGTATTTTGGACTCTTCAACACTGGAATTTAAAACGATTTTCTGTTTTCTCATTCTTTCTTATTATATATTCACTTGGCTAGAAAGAGATGGCGAGAGAAACTTTGTTCTTTTAGAAAAGATATTTCGTAAAGTGGAAGTAGGGTAGAAAGACCTATTTATTACTTGTTACAAGTATTTTTTATTCAAAATCTTAAATGATTTTTATTTTCGCGACGTATATTATTTAATTAATATTTTTAGTACGTTAATGATAATAACAACCAATTAGGTAACAACAAAACAAATTGTTAATTTTGAGTTATGTCTCAAGCTCAATTCACACCACTGTCAGTCAAGCTGCGAGCTTCGATGTCATATAATTTTAAACTTTATGTTTATGGCCATAGTACATATTATTGCTTGGCGATTCCTGCGTCCATTTCCCCAAGCGATCAAGTCCACCAAGCGATCTTATGTCTTACAGTCATAAACATAAAGATTCAAATTATATGACACTGAAACTGCTCGCCGCTTCGCTGCCTACCGCTGCCATTACAGTGTGTATTGAGCCTTATATGATTATTTTTTAATATGTAACAAAAGTGGTAAAAAAATATTAAAAATAATAAATTTGAACATGAAAAAAAAAAATGTGAAGTGTTAACATAAAATCAAGACGAAGAACGTAGAAGGAAGGGGTTTTGCCCAGCAGTGGGACAAATTTGACTAAAAATGATAATAATATGGGTACTCACTTCTGATATTTCTCATTCTCGTCTCGCAGTCTTTCCGTTTCCGCTTTAGCCTTCGATATGTGTTCTGAGTAGAATTTCTTCTCAGCTATCAACTCTTCTTGTAATTGTCTGCAAATAAAACGATTTTAAAACAATAGTTATTAATAATGTGTCTTCACATTAGTTCAAAGAATTTATGTAAAATAGATTATGAACTTTTTTTTTTATTATTAGAAGCTATTCTAACTTTATTTAATAATTAATAAAACATACTATATTACAATTAAAAATTAAACTTTAGATATTTACAATAGGTAATAAAAAAAACTAAGCCTACACAGTACATAAGAAAAAATATAAACTAAAATAAGGCATCAAAAAATTCATCCACATCGCTGTCGACTGGGAGTGTGCCCAAAAGGCTGGCCATACAACGTGGCAATGCTGCCAGCCTTTTGGGCACACTCCCAGTCGACAGCGATGTGGATGATTATGAACTAGTTTTGTAGTAAATGTATCAAGACGGAACGCGCCGTTTAATGAAAGTATCTAAAACCCTAATATTATCCTTCTTCTTCTTTTTTTCGAGTCGATGGTAATTGTATATTGAAGTTTGAATACGCTGCGCCCAGTAGTTGGCTACACTAACTGCAGCGTCATTGGCGAGGTTTAAGTCCTCCAAAGTCCTCCTAACAATGTCGAAACCATCGATATTTTCGCAAATATAAGTCTGTCGTTGCACGAAAAATAACTTAAAATAGTAAACGTATGTACTAGATACAGCCGTAAAATTGCTCTCGCTTGGTACAAAAGGAAACTAGCCATACCGGTCTATAGTATATCTAAAGTCTATGCATTATCTCAGCGACAGAATTACAATGTTTTATTTAATTACCTGTTAATTCCCTTCTGCGCTTCGTAAGCCGTTGCCAGCTCGCCATCTTCATTGATGATATCCACATCTGAACCATAGTTGGATGTAGCCAGCGACTTTAGATTCACCGTCTGTGAGAATAGAGTTCAAAATTGTTTAACAATGACGATTGAATATGTTAGGTAGTGCTTGGTTTAAGATCGAACAAAGAAAAGTTTGTTTCTGTAAATTATTTGGTGATTTATTAGTTTGATCGATTAGAAACCACGTCATATTGGTAATTTTATGATAGGTCCACTGTTTTTTGGCGAAAGACAGAACAAAAAGAAGTCGAAAATACAAGTCATTTTTTTATCGTATTTACGTTATACAATCGAATACACTAGTTAAGGAAGTATAGGTTTACTTATGAGAAAATAATTGGAAAAATTAAATGTCAATACATATTTCTTTGTTCGATATTAAATACAATACAACATTATGGAGTGTAAGATAAACGTGCAATGGTACGTGGCAATGATAACTAAGTGCCAGGCCGCACTACGATTAAACCGCCGCGGATGTTAACCGCCTGATTTTGTGAGTAAAGGAAACTAATGGAAGCGGCCGCACTGACGGTTATTTTCCGCGACTAATTTTTAACCGTAGTGTGCGTCTCGGGCGGTTTTGCGGTTAGCGCTTGCGGGAAAAAACCGTAGTGCGGCCTTACCAAACTGGGAACCAAAAATCTGCTAAGATCGCTATTCAGGTCTATCTGTCAATATAAACCAAGATTTTTGATAACCAGATTTCTTTTGGATAAGGTAATTTAGGTTTAGCATAAGTGCTTTATAATTTTATTTATTAACATATTATAAAGATAATAAAATGTTGTGTTATTATAATTATTAATTACAATAAACAATATGACAAAAAACGAACATGGCTTTTACTACCGTGATTGTACGCACTTAACCGCCAAGCGGTTGCATATTACAACTGAGCCGCGCGGTTAGCCACCCCCGCGGTTAACCGCAAGTGCGTAAGAGGGCTCAAACTTATTATTGTTATTTAAATTGTGTAGACCTAAAATTTTACTCAAAATAAATTCATTTGTGATGTTTTTTGCTACAAGTTCGTTTTTTCTCAGTCGTTTTAATAATATAGGTGAATAAAATAGGGGTAAATAATAATGTTAACATGTACCATGCAATGACAGCAACGGAAGGCGTGTAAAATAATAAAAAAAATGTTAAAAACATAAACAAAACTATTATTATAACGCATTAAAGTGCATTTCGTTATATACTCGTACAACGAATATTAGAAAATATTATTTAATTTTAATTACGACACACAGACTACGAAGAAGTATTTTTTTATAAATAACTTTTGTATAAAATATCTATGTTAGTCTGTAGGAAAAATGTCTATGGGCCTTAGTAGCCTGAGAATAAATGATTCATTATTATTATATTGAGTGTAAACTGAGCTTGTTTTTTTTTTCTCTATACATTTGGAACATATTTTGTTAAAGTAAAATACAGGTATTTCCTGAAGTTAGGTCCTTGTTCTGTTATAGTCAGTGCCTTAATTCATAGATTTTATGTAATATTTTTTGATGTATTAACAAAAACGATAAAAGTGAATGTTAATAAAAATAAGGTTAATCAAATAATAATACAAAGCTGATTATGGTTCGCTACATTATTGCTAATTACTCACGACGTTTTTCAGAGCTTGGAACCACGGTTTCTGTTTTAAAACAGAAAATATTCAGTATTTAATAAAGTTTTATATATCAGAAAGTTCAAATAACCTATATTTATTATATTTGTATTTCTTTTCTGTTTAAAAACAACCATACAAATGTTGCTGTCAAATTTCTAATAAGCATTTTTTTAATATATACGAACTAGCTGCGCCCCGCGGTTTCACCCGTGTTAATACCTATTTACCGTTCCTATATGTTAATCCAGGGTATAACCTACCTACATACCAAATTTCAACCAAATCGGTCCAGCCGTTTTTGCGTGAAAGAGTAACAAAAATCAACACATCTATTCTCACAAACTTTTACATTTATTATATTAGTAGGATTATTATTTTAACAGCAAGAACTTTGCAGATTTATAACACCGCAGTCATATCCGTTTTTCTACAGAAAGAAAAATGGGAAATTCACTTATTAACTACTAACAAACACAATGTAATATTATAACACCCCTCCTTTTCGATCGAGGTTAAGAGAAGATACCTTTACCTCCTTATCACAATAGAAGAAATTACTCCTATGTACTGGATTGTCCATATAAAAAGTTTTTGATATTATCACTCCTGTCTCAGGTTCATTCATTTCACACAATTTATCACTTTTAACACTTAGTTATAATTTACTATAAAGTTTGAGATTCATTTTCATATATAAGAAAGAGTTCTTTAATTTTAAGTTACAAATAACGTAAATTATCAATAATCTCTTAACAGGCCTCTAAAACCACGTTAAGCCGTTGCTCCGGATTTTCATCAGTCATTAAGCCAACTCTGACAACCAGTCTTACCATGGGATACTGTGTTACCCAGTAACAGGTTGTGGAGGTCAGATAGGCTGTCGCTCTGTAACATACGGTGTTCAGCTGAATCCGGTGAGACTGGAAGCCGACCACAACATAGCTTGGGAAAAGGCTAGAAAGTTTTCACTAAAAGTTTTTCACAGCATTTATTTGTATGAAAATTTCGCCTTTTAAATATTTTTATATTTCGAAATAAATTATCACTTTACTACAAAATTAACGCTATTTTCCCTTTAAGATAAAATAATAAGTATGTAGCACTGATTTTTTGGATGTAAATATGAATATTACAAAAACACACTTCCCGCCAGTTTGACAGAAGAATGACAGTTAAAAACAGCAACATCCAACATCCATGTAAATATTCTGTTACTATATCTCGTAGACTATACAAGTATTGGACTTTGGGTTTGTCTGTTCAATTACAAGAAATATTTAATAAATAAAAACAAAAACTTTTTTTAAATAGTCGTGGGTTTTCCCGTTTAGAACCTTTAATAAAATATAATGATATACTCTAAGGCGCACTACGGCTAAACCGCCGCGGATTGTAACCGCCTGATTTTGTGAGTAAAGGAAACTAAGAGCGCGGGCACACGATGCGTTGCGGCGCCGTACCGCAAAGATTTCACCATGTCAGTGGGCACTTATTATCACTGATCAAGTAGAAATTCGAATGGAAAGTTGAGGGTTCGTTTCCCGTCCAGGACAAATATTTAAATGATGAGCATGATCATTTGTTCTCAATCTGGGCGTAAATTATCAGAAACATATTTAAAAATATATGATTACGTTTATCACTTGTCTGGTTACCATAACACAAGCTCTGCTTACCTTAGATCAGATAGCTAATGTTATTATTATTATTATTTATACTTAATAATTCAAAATTGAATACATCAATTTCGCGGGCTAGTGGCCGAAACTTTAGTGATATATGTACCTATGTATTTGAAATATGTAATATCGCTTATCAGGTTTTTGGGTAGCATATTATATTATCTCTCTAAGATACATTTTTCAAATAATATTTAAATATACAGACAAGCAGACACATTACATATAGTAAAATTTTCTGTGACATGAGCCAACATGTAGAGATAATATTATCTATAAAAATCAACACACATCACTTATCAAAGGAATCTATTTAGATTAGTATGTCCGGCAAGCAAACACGGACGTCAAAGTATGTATGTTACAAAGATAACTAGAATTAATAATCATACATATTATATATATCTATCATCACGCCTGTATCTCCGAAGGGTTAGGCAAAGGTGTACCAATGTACACCCACAGTTCGCCGATATGTTTAGGTCCCATGTAATAGGGGGCGGGCCTATTGCCACTAACCGGGCACAAATTCAAACTCCGACTTTGGAAATATATAAGTATGTTTATCAGTTGTCTGGTCACCATAACACAAGCTCTGCTTAGTTTGGGATCAAATGGCCGCGTGTAAGCTGTCCCAGGATATTTATTTAGTTATAATTGGTCATAATAAATGTGGATAATATCACATACATAGCTCTGAATCCGAAGTAAGTAGCTAAAGCTATACAAGCTTGTACTGACCTGACATCTGATAAACATATATATTTCTAAATACGTATTTAGATAAATTACCCCCAGACACAAAAATGATCATGCTGATCTCACAAAGTTTTGTCCTGGGTTAAAATCGAACCCACGACCTCCGGTTTAGCAGTCAGGGTGACTAACCACTAGACCAACAGGCCAGTCAAAAATTAATCGCTGAAATTGCTTCAGGCATAAAAAGGATGTATATATTTATTAATGAAAACAAATTAGAATGATTTACTAACGTTTATCGCTAAACTTTTCCCGCACTATGTTGGGGTCGGCTTCCAGTCTCACCGGATTCAGCTGAACACCGTATGTTACAGAGCGACTGCTTATCTGACCTCCACAACACATATTCTTTGGTACACACGTTCTTCTCTTAATTACATTTTGGAAACGCGCAACTAGTCATCGACCTTTTAATTATAAAAGGATAATTTAAAAGAAAAATGTTTTTGACTTTGATTTATACTACATTATTATGTATTCTTCTCCTAATTAAATTTTGCACACCGAGTAACTAGAGTCACAAACACTTTCTTTTACTAAAGTGCCCAAAACGGCTTACTTGAAATAAATACCTTTAGATTTTGATTTCTACCACTTATGGAAATTTCTAACATAAGCCAATTTACAAAAAAAAATTAACATAATCTATTATGTAGTACGACAACCCCCAGATTCGCCTACCCTTCACATAATAAATAGTAACAAATCTTAGTTTATTCAATTATTTAGTCAAAAATTAAATCTTAATCAATTAAAATTAATCTTTCAGAGAATCGGCATAGCCATTCAACGTGGCAATGCTGCCAGACTGCTGGGCACGTTTCCCGCCATTGACAAGGATAGCAGAAGGCTGGCAGCATTGCCACGTTGAATGGCTATGCCGATTCTCTGTGCAAGGAACAAACCAGCCCTGTGATCACGAGTAGATTCTACCAAACGTTTGGAAAGTTCCTTAAAAAGATTTCGTGCGCTCGGACCCCATGACCCGAGTGTTTTAACCCCAAACGTCTCGAAAATATAATTACCCACAATGTTGCTATACTTAATTAATGTTACTTTACTATACTATACTTTTATCTTGTTTTTGACGTTCGATGAGTGCTAATGTGTGGCCGATATTGAATAAATATATTTTTTTTATTTGATATCTTTCCTAACAAATACTAAGTAAATAAATAATTATCATACCTGGTTTGTAAGAACACTCTTAAGTTGAACGCACTCGTCTCTTCGCCTGTCCAGCTCCTTCTGCATTATATTCATTTGTTCTGCAAATCAAAATAATTTCTATCACTTAAATTCTGAATTACATAAAAAGATAAAACTTTAAAATATCTAGATATTTATTTCCATCATATATTAGAACAATTAAAATTGAAAAATATAGGGATAAATTTTAGATAGTTTTTTACAAAAAACTAAGTTTTACATGGTTTTCTTATGGATCCCTCTATTAAAATGGGACAACACCAAAATCCGTTCACCCAGCCGGAAGTTAGGAGGTAACAAACATAAAAACAAATACAGTCGAATCCTTTTTGAGGTCGGTTAAACACACACACACATACACACACAAACATACATATACACATGCATACATACATACACAGAGAGAAAGATACATGAAACTTATAACACCAAGTATTTTTGCGTTTGAGTTAAATATAAATATGAGGGTTACCGTAATACTCCAGTCTGTGGAACATGCTATAGCCGTTAATTGAAAATAATATTCAAAATAACACTTCAATGGTGTTATCTCGTAAAACACTGAACAAATAATGATCAGATTTACACCACCAATACCATTACTACTCGCTAAAACAAAACATAGAATACGCCAAATTGCTGACTAATTTGTCTGACACACAGTATTTTATCTAAAATTTAAGTTTTCAATCTTAACCAATCACAGGCTAGCTTGTCTCTCATTGGTGGAGAATGACATATACACCTGATGCGACACTAGCGCCTCTGCGGAATTTTATTAATTAGATCCCGTTCGTTAAGTCGATATTTCATTATAGGATTTCTGAGAATTAATTAACTAAGTACCGAAAGGCTTACTGTTTTAATTCTAGGAATAATTAAGTAATTTTGCAATATATTTTATAAATAGTAATGAGGGCTATAAGGATTGGTATTTAAGGTATTAATTGTAACATAACATACCATCACGCTTGTATCCCCGAAGGGTTAGGCAGAGGTGTACCAATGTACACCCACAGTTCGCCGATATGTTTAGGTCCCTTGTAATAGGGGCGAGCCTATTACCTTTGTGCCATGTTATTGTAGTATTATAGTATGAATATCAGTGACTCTTACTACATTGTTTGTGATGGATTTAGCACAGCTAGTTTCAAATTAATGGATTTTGATTGGCAATGACCAAAGTATGCAAAGCTATATAAAAAAAAACTATTAATTTTGACCTTGATTGAGTGATTTTACTAGGGAATTAACGCCATGACTGACCTATGACCTTGGATGACTCACCTATGACCTCCTTGGAGACCAGCATGGAGTCTCCAGCCGCCCGCAGCCGGTCCAGGTGTTCCCGCAGCTTCTTGTTCTCAATCTCCAGCTCTTCCAGCTTGTAGCGGTCTATGTTGGGGTTCGTTGGTGGGGATGAGTTGCGGTCTGGTGGTGGAATAGTTATAATTAATAATAATATCCTGACACAAGTCATACACTGCCATCTTATTCCAAACTAGGCAGAGCCTGCACTAGAAACAGACAACTGATAAACATACTTATGTATTTCAAAATACATAAATTACCAGACACGGAACAAATGATCATGCTTATCACACCAGGATTTATCCCGGATGGTAATCAAACCCACGTCGTCCGGTTTAGCAGTTAGGCTCACTATCCACTTGACTAATATTTACTTACAACATATGGAGCACATAAACAAAAATGTACTAAGTTTGGGGAGTCTTAAAAGTTATATGTACTTTCTTAATTATTCTAAGACCCTTCTGACAAACGGTGAAGGAAATCATTGCAACCTAGATTCTAAAATAGGGATCTGAAATCGCCAATCCGCAGTGAGCAAGCGTGGTGATCAATGCTCGTGCCTTCTCTATATGGAAAGATATAATATAATATCCCGGGACATCCCACCCACAGTTGTCTGATCCCAAGCTAAGCAGAGCTTGTGTTATGGTAACCAGACAACTGATATACATACTTTTATATTTCTAAATGCACACATATTATAGATAAATTACACACAGACACCAAACTAATGATCATGCTCATCACACAAACATTTGTTCTGGGTGGGAATCGAACCCACGACTTCCGGTATAGCAGTCAGGGCCTCTAACCACTAGACCTACAGGCCTGTCGAAGATGCCTGTGCCCAGCAGTGGGACTGGTGTTATTGTGCTAGGCTAGTATTACAACTTACTCATAATCCTCTCCTCAAGGTCGGCCGCCCTCTTCGTAGTTCGCGAGAGCTCGCTTTGTAAGGCGGATATCCTGTTGCGCATGCGCAGAACTAGCCCCGCGTCCGCCACCTGTAGGTATAGGAATGCATTTTTAAATATGTTTATTGTTAATAGTATACGAATGGTTTTTTAGTTATTAAAGAGTCAGTATGTTACCACAAATTTAAATTAATAAAAGTTTTTTAATTTGATATAAATAAAAACAAAAGTAGTTGAAAAAAAGATTATTCGCTGAAATCTAAGTAAATAGTAACTTGATATAACTTTCCAATAATCACTTCAAGTAATCTTTTTATAAAAATATGTTTTTAGTTAGATAGACATTTGTTGCACTTTTATATAAAAGTACTTTTAAACCGATACGTCGAAAAAAACAAAAATTATACCTACAAAACCGCAAACTCACTTTATGTGAAAATATGTAACAAGTATGTAAGGATCGTAGCAAGTTGAAAGAAGTGGTCTCTGCCTACCCCTACGGGAATGAGGCGTGATTATATATATATGTATGTATGCATGGTATAATTATATAATACAAACTAACCGGTGACGGTCCATTATGTGACCCTGCCGACCAGTTGACAGC
Source organism: Autographa gamma (assembly GCA_905146925.1). Classification (NCBI taxonomy): domain Eukaryota; kingdom Metazoa; phylum Arthropoda; class Insecta; order Lepidoptera; family Noctuidae; genus Autographa; species Autographa gamma. The sequence continues at coordinate 4,923,113 of LR989877.1, read as the reverse complement.
CTCGAGCGCGGGCCGCGTGCTCTCCACAGACCTGACCGATCCGTAGCCATAGTCCTACAAAACAAACATATTTAACATTAAAGACTATATAACTGCCTCTTGGCCTAGTGGCGCTAAGCGCGACTGCTGCGCTAGAGGTCTTGGGTTCGATTCCCGAGTCCAACAAGGTGTTATTGGGTTTTTCTATGAAATTCTCAGTAGCAGGTCGGAGTTTGGATTTGTGCCCGGTGAGTGGCAATAGGCTCGCCCCCTATTACATGGGACCTAAACATATCGGCGAACTGTGGGTGTACATTGGTACACCTCTGCCTACCCCTTCGGTGATACAGGCGTGATGATATGTTTTTTTTTTATGTTTTATGACTATATAACTAGAAGAATTGATTACTTTAAAATATTTTATGTTTTCTCGCGATAGGTGGCTGCTACCCCATAAGCACGCTAACTCCCGCAGAATAGCTCAGGGAGTAGGAATGGCCGAAAATCAGCGTTGCGACGTTGTCGAAGCAACTTTAGCTGAGCCATCTCCTTTTGCTGATTGTTAACTTTATTTTATTTATTTGTAAACCATCTTTCGTATGTAAAATTATAATTATAATAATTTACTTACATCTTCGACTGTAGTTTCTTGCTGTGAGTTATTGCTGGCGTCCGATAGAGACCTCCTGTGTTCCTTCGGCGCTGGTTTACTGTTAATAAGAAAAACAAATACATATATTACAAATAATTATGCAAGAAAGACGAATTCATTGATTGATTGCTTCATGATATTGAAAGCATCTGCGCCCGTTTAAAAGTTAAAATTGATTTGTGAACCCAAAAACATAACATAGGTTACCATCGACGTATGATATGCATAGACTGCTAGTATCGCTAGGTTCCCCTTGTGCCAAGCGAGAGCAGTTTTTAGTCTGATCCTAGTACATTTCGTTTTTCATTTAAGTTAATTTTCGCGCAACGAGAAACTTATAAAAGAAAATATCGATGGTTTTGACATTGTTAGGATAATATTAGTGTTTTAGATAGATTTTTTAAAACGGCAAGCTCCATCTTCATACATAATTCACGACAACACTTGTTCACACTAGTGCTTACGGTTTAAACTCTAAAAGGCTCACTCTATAGTTTCAAATGCAACCTCGTTGTAGGTTATTTAAAAATATACAAGACTAACTGTGTGAATATATAGGTCCCGTGCCCGACGTCTTTATACTATTCAGGGGCGAAGACAAATTCAATAAATGAAAGATCAGTGACCAACTCAGAAATCACGAAAAAAAATCTGCTGTTCCATACATTTCAGTCGAGTAGGCATTGAACTTTTGTATGAACCAGCTGATTTTTTTTCCTGTTGTTTATATTCATGGGTAGAACACCCAGTGAAAGTTTGGGTGGTGATTAAAAAATCAGCCTGTATATGGATAATAAACAGTGTTACTCACCTCTGCAACGAGTCGATTCTCTCCTGCAACTCATACTGAGCCGACAGCAGCTTCTGCCGACTCTGTCTCTCTGCTTCCAGCTCTGCGTTCAACGCATTCTTCTCTCGCTCGTGCTGTTTGTCTCGTTCTAGAAGATAACAAGAATAGCATTTAGGTAGGGGAAGTACGGTAATTGATGTCTTTATGTAACATGTGACGTGAAATAAAATCCTAATATTTTGATGAGTATTGAGTTGGTATTTTTGTTTTGAATTCTGCATGTATATATTTTAGTTGGAGTTTTTTTTATGTTGTTATAGGTATATAAAGTATATCAGAAAAATACTCGTGGCAGTAACTTGGTTTAAACTGTAAAGGTGTTGAGTTGGTAACTAAATAAATAAATAAATAAATATTTCGATTATTTATTATATTATTGTTTGGTTTATCAACGTTTAGAATCAATTACTTTGTATTTAAATATTAATAAAAACCCCATTGCTAAGCAAAGCCCCTGTATTAGCGATCATGTTTATTTTGCATAACACTTTATTTTATAACTTAAAAAATTTGGTAACTTATAAATGAAAATCTGTTTGATAGGTTTACAACATTTTTTATGCATAATATATAAAATAATAAATAACTGTTTTTTGCTGAATCATCTGATATAACTAGATTAATATGAGTGACATCATAGTGACTAATATACTGTAACACTCTTTTGCATAACCTTTAGGGTCCAGTATTTTAAAGGAACCCTAAGTGTTTTTTGGTAGATATCATTGCAGTTAGCCTGAGCGCAGGCTTTTACTGCTTCACCAGACTTTAAAAAAAACCCTGAGCGCCTGACGCCTGTCTGAAGGGGCAATTTTGGTTTCTGTCCACTATTGTCATTGACGTTTGAAAAGTGCTATATATTAGCCTATTTTAAATAAATTAATTTTGATTGGACTTGGTTTCTACCTTGCCATTTTTCAAGCTATTGGTCGGACTTTAAGTCTCACTGGATAAAGCTGAATACTGGTTGTCAGAATTGACGTAATGACTTAAAAAGTTCATTGTCTGATACCTGCTTTAAAGTAAATGATATTGTAAACATGAAACCAATAATCATCAACATCATCTCCCGAGACTTCCCCAACTATATTGGGGTCGGCTACCAGTCTCACCGGATTCAGCTAAATACACTATTTTACTTGTAACGACCGACTATCTGACCGCCACAACCCATGTTACTGGGTAACACAGAATCCCATGGAAAGACTGGTTGTCAGAATTGACTCAAAGACTACCAAAGATCGGAAATCGGAAAATGACCAAACGCGACTATTTGAATTATACTAATCGACACCCGCATAAAAGGTGGCAAGATGTTCATTAAATTACATTAAATTATTTTTATATTACCAATTATTAAATAATGTATCTATAAATATGTTTAAATCAATAATATCAACCTTTCCAGAACTGAGCTCTACTCGAGAACTCTTGTGACCACTCCACCACGTTGGAGTCACACTCGGCAGGCAAGTCCTCGACGCAGTCACTTGTCACTAACATTTTTGTCACATGTTTGTCACATCGCTAATCCGGTGTTACACTTACTTACGATTCTTGGAATTATTTTTTAAGGAAATTAATGTTTTTTAAAGATTCATTTTCATGTTTTACTGTCAGGAAATAGTACATGTTCAAATATTATCTGGGTATATTCTTAAGGCTAGCAATATATGTAGATTTTTAGAATAGAATATTTCCTTATTGTGTCAAGGTCAGCTTCCAGTCTCGCCGGATTTAGCAGAATATAAATAATGTTGTTATAAAAATATTATTTATTCATAAATGCTAGGTAAACTTTTGAATATAAAAAACATAACATATCATCACGCCTGTATCCCCGAAGGGTTAGGCAGAAGTGGACCAATGTACAGCCACAGTTCGTCGATATGTTTAGGTCCCATGTAATAGGGGGCGAGCCTATTGCCACTAACCATAACTAACATAAAAAACATAGTATTTTAAAAATACTTATTTACATGTTGTTACTCATAATCTTTTACGACAGTATGACCTGTTTATTTGTGACGTTTATCTAATTAAACAAGCCGGATTTAATATAAAAATAATCACAACATTCTTTTGAACTAACTACTACGCAAGATATATATATCTTTTCTATACTTATTTCACATTCATATAATAATAATAATAATTTTTATAATAATAATTTTTATTTTTCAATAACTTAAGGCTAGATACATTTGGCACTAGCGTCCACACTAGGATTCCCTGTGTCGTGGATGCTAGTCTCTATCGTCCATGATTTATTAATTATTGTTCACTAGGACGTGTTTAAGATGTACAAATAAAAGTATAAGAAAAATAAAAAATAAAATACAAAGAATTTTAAACAAAAATATAAGGAAAAGAGTGCATACTACATTGTACATACTCACATGTTATAGTTGTGTATGTTGTGTGGGTGAGAAAGTGTTGATGGGTTAGTGTGTATGTGAAGTAGTGTAAGTGTATGATGACTTGGAAATAGATAATAATAGGAGATATTTAGAAAACTCGGAGAAATTTTTCGGTTTTATCGTAGTCCATATCACTAAGAAATTTATGGATTATTTTTTTACATTTATTTCTGGTTAGCGATAGGATTTTAAAGTTATTGTTTAATTTTGCATAAATGAAAGGTCCCATGAAAAGAAAACATCTGTTTCCAAAATGTAGCCTACAGTGTGATTTATCCCATTTAGGGTTTCTATGGGGGCGCTTACTAAGTGATATTAATGATGGGGCATGTTTATGGAACCTTAGCGACACAGCCATGATGTACAATTGTCGAACACGTAGTAAGCCAGTCTCTCGATACAAGATATCTGTGGAATACCGTATAGGTTTATTATATGTTACCTTTAGGATAGCACGTTGCGTACGTTCGAGTTTTATTAGATGCGTTTTGTGTGCAATACCCCAGGTCGTTATGCAGTAGCTAATAACTGAGAGACACAAGGAGTGATATACCATTTTCAGTGTCTTTTCATTTGCTATCTGGCCCATTTTTTTGAATATGTAGATGAGTTTTCTAACCCTACTAGTAACGTAATCTATTTGCTTGCACCAAGTGAGGTGCTCGTCTACGTAAACACCAAGATACTTTATGTTGTCTACCCGCTCAAGACCGGGACAGGTGCAAGTAGTGACCGAACTGTTGGCACATGAATGTAGTTTTACATTTAGTTGATTAGGGCATTTGGTTTTGGTATTGACACTGAAATTGATGATCTTGGTTTTTTCAACATTTAGTGTCAGCAAGTTGTGGTTCAACCATTTTGAGACACGGTTTAATCCTGACTCTGCTGCATCATATACTCCATTCCAGGTCTTGTCGTAGAAAACTATTGCTGTGTCATCAGCGTAAGCGTATATTTTAGCTTTGGCAAGTACTGTGGAGCAAAGGTTATTAATATATACAATGAAGAGAGTCGGCCCGAGCACACTTCCTTGAGGCACGCCGTAATTCACAGTGGCAGAGTCACTGCACGTATTGTTGATGCAAACTCTCTGAGTCCGTTCAGTAAGGTAAGACTCGAACCACTTTAGAGGTGTGCCTCGGATACCGAGGCCTTCCAGTCTTTTCAAAAGTATATTTCTAGAGATCGAGTCAAAGGCCTTCGCTAGATCCAGGAAGACGCCTGTACATTTATAGCCTTCATCTATTTTAGTAACCAGGAAGTCGGTCAGATCTGTGACTGCGTCCTCCGTGGATCTATTATTGCGAAAGCCGTATTGGTTCTCAGAAATCAGTGCATTTTTTTCGAGAAATTTTAGCAGTCTAATATTCATAACCTTTTCTAGAATTTTTGATAGTGATGTTAATAACGAAATGGGGCGATAGTTTGACGGTACTGTTTTTTCTCCTGATTTAAAAATTGGGCAAATATTTGCTGTTTTCATTGCTGCAGGTACTGTTCCCGTAGAAATACTTAGGTTGCATAAAAAGGCTATCGGTGCATCAAGGTGTTGTTTCGATAACTTAAGTATTTTGTTAGTGATGCCATCCCATCCGCCAGCCGATTTTTCTTTAAGATTACTTATTATTTTAGCGACTTCGACTCGATCAGTGGGTGTTACAAAGAAGGAGGTACCAGATGAGTTACCAGCACTGTGGGAGTCAATCATAGAAGCTAGTTCGGTTTCGGTTTTATTGATGCGTGACATCGTAAGTTGAGCAAGTTGTTCGCCGATATTTGAGAAGAAATGGTTGACATGGTTAAGCGACTGCTTGGGATCAGAATGGATTTGAAGCAGATCCATACATTTTGTGTTCTTAGTTTTGATGTTGCAAATTTTTTTAACAGCTGTCCACATTTTCTTGTTGTTGCCACTTGCATCATCTAGTTCCTTTTTTTCATGTGCAGTTTTAAGGTTTTGTATAAGGTTGTTACATGTATTTCTATAATTCTTATATTTTAGTTGTATAGTTACGTTTTCCTTGTTATATATTTTTTTAGCCTCTGTATGTAATTTATCTCTTCTTAAAATGCATTTTAACAGTCCACTTGTAATCCAAGGCTTTCTAATGGCTTTCGAATTGCGTACTTGCACTGTTGTTGAAAAAGCACGGATTTTATCACTTAAGGTATTAGAAAACCTCGTTATAGCTTCTGTAGTGTCTTGATATTCATAAATAAAACTCCAGTCAATTTCTGCAATGTTTTTGGTTAGATTTGGGTAGTCAATCTTAATTATATGATCTGTACTAGGCGATGGGGCTGTTGGAGGATTTTTTGATATGCCTATCATGACAGTGTCATGGTCAGTAATTCCTGAGTCACAGATGGCAATTCTGGTATCTCTTTTGGTGTTTAGCATAACATGGTCTAAGCAATTCCGATCATGTGTAGGTAACTGATGGCCAGGGCAATAGCCGTAGTGGCTTAGCAAGTCCAAATATTGGTCTGTCCGTTTGTCAGCGGTGCCTAATTTAATATCTATATTGATGTCCCCTACAATGACACGGTTACTATTATTATGATACTGGAGCTGTTTTTCTAAGGAGTCACAAAAATTTTGGATATTGTAGACGGAAGGAGACCTATAGAGAGCAAAAATCGTAAATTCTTTACCGATATGAATCAGGACACAATTAGCGTCAGCAAAAGGTGGTTCATCGATTACTATTGAGAGTTCAGATTTGTAAAGAATCACTATGCCATCATTTTGATTAATGTAATTATTTGAATAATGTATTTGATAATTGCGAAGACTAAATAAGGGTGTACTATCATTAAGACGACATTCGGTTAAGATAACCAGGTCGGGCTGGAAGTGAAGCCTGGAGAGAAATACAACAAAGTTATCAAAGTTTTTTTTAATACTTCTAATGTTTTGACATATGATAGTTAAATGCAAGTCACCGTTACCGATGTAATTAACGCATTCTTGTATGCTATTACTTCTATAAGATGAGTATAAATCTGTTTGATCTAAATCTTGAATAAAATTAAAGCAGTTAGCCATTTTTATTATTAATAACAACACGAGCTAGGGGTATAGAGATATTATGTGTTTGTCTCGTAAATTTGGGGAAGGAGAAAGAAATTTCGTTTCGTAGCTGCTTCTTAAATAAATTATATGTTTGTGTAAAGTCATGCGAATGTACGTTTTGTGTATGTTTATGTGTGTGAGGTGTTATAACATATGTAGGAGCACTTATATTAAATGACTGATAGTAAATAGAATAAAAAACAGTATACATTTTAAACAGGTAAAAATCTGTGATAAGTTTACACAAAATATGAGTTAGTTAGTACACATGATGCTCTCAGTGACATCATCGGGCGCGTTTGGTGGGGCAGGATTTGCTTGCTGGAGCAGACTTACTTGCAGATCTCTTAGGGTTTGCTCTGACTTAACGAGAATTTGCTTTTCCCCCTCTTTTTTCCGTAAGAAAATATTTCCATTCGCAGTCCAACAGAAATCGTAGTTATTCTTTTTTGCATATTCTCTAGCCAGATAAAACAACTTTCTAGTGCTGGAAGACAGGTACTCAGCAACGTAGACTGGTCGACGATCACCCGATAAACCAATGCATTGCGTGTTAAGACGCTCTTCATTTGGGTGTTTTTTATTATAATTGCGTACACTATTAATGAGCTGATTTTTAGCCTGGACAGTAGTGAATTCAGCAATAATTGCTCTGCTGGAGCCCGGTTTCCCCGGTAAGCGATATGCGTCACGCAGGTTGGCATCATTAATTGACATATTAACGGTTGCGCCTACTTTGGTGATTATTTCTGACAAATCTGATACTGACGCATTTTCTTTAGTGAGCACATTTCGGATTTCAACTTTTGACGACCGTGAGGATTGCTGTAGATCTTGTATTTTAGTTTCTAGATCCAGTATAGTATTTCTATAGGCTTGTTTTTCCTTTTGGAGATCATCAATTTGTTTCACCATGTCGTCGTATTGCTTACTAATGAAAGTGATAGTTTTTTCGATTTCCAAGTTAGTTTTTTGTATTTCTAGAGTTTGTAGCCTTAAATCACTTATTTCGGAGACCAATTTGCAGAGTGAAAGCTTATGATCATTGTGAAAATTGGTCAGGCGCTCTTCCTGTTCTTTTTTCCAAAAAGACAACATTTCCAGTAGTTCATGCTTCAGATCTTGCAAGTCGTTACCAGGAGAAAATTCCGCGCGCGGTCGTTTGTTCCGCGATGTAATGTTTATATTTTTGTGGGGACTGTTTGGTAATGATTGTGGAATAGGTGAGTCCGACCCAACTTGCGTAACAATAGTGCTGCATGAAGGTGGTTCAGGAGGCGACCGTTGCATTCGTGGCATTGTGAATAAAGTCAGTCCAAGATACAAAATAGGCCGGAACGCTCGATAACAAACTTATATATTATATGTATCTTCGTGGAGGCAATTAATTATTAGGCAGTAAGTGTTCGTTCGCAGTGCTGTCTACTCTTTGGCGCGAGGCGTGCGATGCGTCACCAAACACCGCTGCGCGCCGGCGCACGCGGTTATGCTACTTACGCGCAGCGCCGAACCGTGCGAATCCTGTGCTCCGCACTCGAAATGCTCCGTCATTCACTAATCACCTTGTTTTGAATGTTAATTGTTTGCACTTAAAAACTTGATGTTTATGCACTGTATATTCACTTTTCAAGTATGTATCATGATCTTATACTGTTTTATAGTCACTAGAATGATTTTATTGACAATTATAGATGAAATATTACAATTATTGAATTATTAAGCAGAGAGCACAAAAACATGCACCTTGACCGTTTGAGCTTAGGGACATAGATGATATATATAAACGTAAATACATCGTACATACATAAACGTCTCACTGCTGTGCACAGGCCTCTTCCCATATAGAGAAGGCACGGGCATTGATCACCACGCTTGCTCTCTGCGGATTGCCGATACATAAATACTTCATCTATTTAGGTCACTAAAAACCTACACTTATACACCACTTTATAATACAAAAACAACACTATTTTCCTGACAATAAAACCCAAATATACACTAAAAACACAAAAACCTTCAAAGCAAAATAGCTCTTATCACCTAAACAATAAAGATTTATAAACTATGTCACACGCTTTAAACAACACTTTTAATCACACGCGTTTTACCGTCACATCATAATTAGACTCCGTTTAACTCAAAAATAACTAAAACGTCAAGCCCTAAAGGTATTTATGCATGTACGCACTAATCCCCGTTCTATAATATTACTATAAACATGCAGCGCGATAGTTTAAAAGTTATTACAAAAATAACTGTAAAATTTTCGTTTATTTGTCGTTTTTTTTTTAGTTTTTAATGGCTAAACGTGTTTCGTTGTCAAAGTATTATCAACGTGTCAATAATTAATATATTGATTATTATCTGTTATCGAATGTCGTGCATTAACTTTTGTGATAGTTGTTATCTATTTATTGTATCTAAATTAAAGATAAATGGAGGATTTGTTTGGATAATATGAAGCTTGAATTACCGAAAGGGGTAGGCAAAGATGTGTGAATTTAACCTTTTTCTGGATATTGGTCATATAGTTCAGCCGCTGAAAGAATTCTATGCTTTTTTTTTGTTTTCATTCAAGTACAGTTTAAGCAAAGATGATTATTTACCATAACTTTGGACTAAAACTTCCCACTGCTGGGAACATGCCTCTTCCCATATAAAGAAGGCATGACCATTGATCACCACGCTAGCTCTCTGCGGATTGGCGATTAAAGATCCCAATTTTAGAATTCTGGTTTCCTCACGATGTTTTCCTTCTCCGTTCGTCAGAAGTGTCTTATAATAATTAAGAAAGTACATGTAACTTTGAAAAGTTACATTGGTACTTGCCCGGGTTGAAACCTGCAACCTTGTGCATAAAAAATCGTTCATTGAACCGCTAGGCCACCAAGACATATTGCCATATAATTTCCAAAATTACTATTAATTAACAAGTCCACCAACTCCAGTCTTACTATGGGATACTGTGTTTCCTTGTAACATGTGTTGTGGAGGTCAGATAAACAGTCGCTCTGTAACATACGGTGTTCAGTTGAATCCGGTGAGACTGGAAGCCGACCTCAACATAATTGGGAAAAGGCTCGGGAGATGATGATGACTATTAATTCAGAAAAATACATACCTTCAATCGCCAACTCATAATGTTCCTTAACACTCTTCAACTCATTCGCCAGTTTCTCACTCTCCCCTTCCCACGCCACTCTGTTCTTCTCATACTCCACCTCTAAAGTCTTCTTCTCTTGTTTAAGAACTTTATTGCTGTCTCTTTCTTTCGTTAGCTCTTCTTTGAGAGAGGAGATGAGGCTGTCCTTGTCGAATATGTCGGTGCGAAGAGTTTTGGCTTCGATTTCCACTTGACGGAGGATTTCTACTTTGGCTCTGTGGAGAAAATTTTGTGTGAATTATTAAGGAAATATGAATGGAAATGTAAAAGGTAGTTAAAATGGCAAAAGATTACGGAATGCAGACTTTGATGTGTCTCTTAATAACTTAAAGTTTTTTGTGTAATAAATACAGTTAGCATAATTAATACTTCATTTTAATTTATTCTACTTATTCTTCAAAAAGAGACAATTACAAATGGAAACCTAAAATCAAATGGTGAACCTCACAGTTTGATAGTAAGATCTTCTTGTATGTTTGTTACACGACATCTCCGGCCAATGATAACCGATTTCTATAATTATTTTTCTTATCGATACGTTCCCATTCCTCCGAAACGAATCAACTTCTACCTACATTTATTCATTGAATTCGGTTCCTAACCCACATATTATTAACTGACTTTAAAAAGGAGTAGGTATTCATTTCGACTTTTTTTTTTGTATTTTATCTAATAAATTGACTGGATGAACTGATTTTGATGATTCTTTTTTTATTTGAAACGTGATGCTTCCAGAGTGGTCTCATTTTAAATTTGTGCATATATGACAGTGGGATCCATAAGAAAACCATATAAGACATAAGACGGATTTTTTTTGTAGGAATTATTAATAGTTTTTTTTCCCCTCCACTTACTTGAGATCAACAATCTGCACCATCAACGGCTCAATGCCCTTGGCCTTCTCCATAGCATCTCCTAGCTTCTGCTGTAGACTGATGATCTTATTCTCCAAACCCTTGTTCAGGGACTTCACGTGGTCTAGACTGCGGGCTTCGATGCGGAGACGCTTGTATTGGCGGCGGGCGAGGAAGCGACGGATCTGCGTAAAGTAAGGTACTCGTAATTGTTAAATTTTGGGTATATTTTTAATGCAAGGTCAGTTAATTGGTCACTTTTGGGTCTATTTTTAATGCAAAAATGTGTATACAGGTTGGTAATAAAACCTTGTCCGACCCATTAAGGTGTTATTAGGTATCGATATCTGATTACATTAAAATAAAAAAATAGAATGTAGAAAAATTACGGATAAACAATTTTTTTTTTCTTTTTTGCTTAAAAATTGAGATATTTGTCGGCGTCGTCAGAGGTGCTGCCAAACGATCAACACAAAGGGAAGCCAAAATAAATAATCAATTATTTAGTTAGTTTTATTTTGAAGATTTTGCGCAACTAAATCTTATCACCAGTCATCCGCAGTGAGCAAGCCTGGTGATCAACGCTCGCGCCTTCCCTATAGAAGAGGCCTGTGCCCAGCAGAGGGACGCTTATAGGCTGGATTATTATATAAATCTTATTTGACTCTAGAAACTAAATTCATAACACCTGTTATAACCTGTCATAACCTGTTTATTTTAAGGAAAACATTTTTTACATAATTAGGCACATACAAATTTTTCATAAAGTAAGTACTTACCGATGCTTGTGCGATGATGATTTGCCGTCTCAGCTTCTTAACACGCTTGCGAGCGAGATAGCCGCGCGCGTAACGTTGGATAGTTATAACCTGAGAAAATAATAACATGTATTAAATAAACAATATAAATGAGGATTAATATGTACTATAAATAATGCATTACATGATGAATAAGTAACGAGTTATGTATAACTTGCTAGAGGAATAAGAAACCATTTCTATTTAGATTTTATTTTGTTTTAAATGTCGCATAAAAGCCAACACCAAATTCTTCTTACACTAATGACCCAAGTCCTACATCCTACATATTTTATGACCCAAGGAAAAAAGACTACTTACATTTATGACCCAAGATCTAAATCCTGCTTTATTATTATGACCCAAGTCCTACATCCTACTTATTTTATGACCCAAGGAAAAAAGACTACTTACATTTATGACCCAAGATCTAAATCCTGCTTTATTATTATGACCCAAGTCCTACATCCTACTTATTTTATGACCCAAACACAAGGTCCTACTAATTTTTATGACCCAAGCACAAAATCCCTCCCAGGTTTATGACCAAAGGACAATAGCATTCTTATATTTATGACCCAAGCCATATAAGTGCCACTCACCGCCATGACTCTCCTCCTATCTCTATACAGGTTCCTGGCGAGGTACCCTCTGGCCCTCGCCTGCAGGCCTATGGCCAGGCTGCGCAGGCGCTGGTACTTGCTCCTCGCCAGCCAGCCGCGCACGTTGCGCTGGATCTTGATGGCGGCGCGACGACGACGGATCTCTTGGGCTTTCCTGTTGGTGGAATAGAGGTTAGGTTTGGGTCATGTTGACCCATGTGGTGGGTGTATAAGCAAATGCGTTTCACAGGGGAATTGCTTACGATAACAAGCGAAAACTAGTAAAAATCGACCCATGAGTTAGTCATATAAAATTGGTAATTAAGCGTGATTATATTATGGGTTTCGACCACCGATTCTATAAGAGAACGTAAGGAAGAAGTTAACTTTTGTAAGGGCTACATTGACCCCTGCGTGGAACATACTGAACTATGTATTCGTCATATCGACGGACTTCATTTTCAAGTTATGTATGATAAAATGGTTCACAGTTCAATTAGTCGAGAAGGAGTAATTACCAACCTTCTAGCGAGGTATCCTCTAGCCCGTGCTTGCAGTCGCAGCAGCGCACTGCGCAGGCGCAGGTACCTCCGCCGCGCGATGAAGCGCCGCACGCAGCTCTGCACGCGCACGCAGTACGCGCGCTGGATGTCCGCGCGGACCTTCTCTAGGTACGCTACCTATATAACACGCTTGTATAGTAACAATGTATGAAGCGCCGCACGCAGCTCTGCACGCGCACGCAGTACGCGCGCTGGATGTCCGCGCGGACCTTCTCTAGGTACGCTACCTATATAACACGCTTGTATAGTAACAATGTATGAAGCGCCGCACGCAGCTCTGCACGCGCACGCAGTACGCGCGCTGGATGTCCGCGCGGACCTTCTCTAGGTACGCTACCTATATAACACGCTTGTATAGTAACAATGTATGAAGCGCCGCACGCAGCTCTGCACGCGCACGCAGTACGCGCGCTGGATGTCCGCGCGGACCTTCTCTAGGTACGCTACCTATATAACACGCTTGTATAGTAACAATGTATGAAGCGCCGCACGCAGCTCTGCACGCGCACGCAGTACGCGCGCTGGATGTCCGCGCGGACCTTCTCTAGGTACGCTACCTATATAACACGCTTGTATAGTAACAATGTATGAAGCGCCGCACGCAGCTCTGCACGCGCACGCAGTACGCGCGCTGGATGTCCGCGCGGACCTTCTCTAGGTACGCTACCTATATAACACGCTTGTATAGTAACAATGTATGAAGCGCCGCACGCAGCTCTGCACGCGCACGCAGTACGCGCGCTGGATGTCCGCGCGGACCTTCTCTAGGTACGCTACCTATATAACACGCTTGTATAGTAACAATGTATGAAGCGCCGCACGCAGCTCTGCACGCGCACGCAGTACGCGCGCTGGATGTCCGCGCGGACCTTCTCTAGGTACGCTACCTATATAACACGCTTGTATAGTAACAATGTATGAAGCGCCGCACGCAGCTCTGCACGCGCACGCAGTACGCGCGCTGGATGTCCGCGCGGACCTTCTCTAGGTACGCTACCTATATAACACGCTTGTATAGTAACAATGTATGAAGCGCCGCACGCAGCTCTGCACGCGCACGCAGTACGCGCGCTGGATGTCCGCGCGGACCTTCTCTAGGTACGCTACCTATATAACACGCTTGTATAGTAACAATGTATGAAGCGCCGCACGCAGCTCTGCACGCGCACGCAGTACGCGCGCTGGATGTCCGCGCGGACCTTCTCTAGGTACGCTACCTATATAACACGCTTGTATAGTAACAATGTATGAAGCGCCGCACGCAGCTCTGCACGCGCACGCAGTACGCGCGCTGGATGTCCGCGCGGACCTTCTCTAGGTACGCTACCTATATAACACGCTTGTATAGTAACAATGTATGAAGCGCCGCACGCAGCTCTGCACGCGCACGCAGTACGCGCGCTGGATGTCCGCGCGGACCTTCTCTAGGTACGCTACCTATATAACACGCTTGTATAGTAACAATGTATGAAGCGCCGCACGCAGCTCTGCACGCGCACGCAGTACGCGCGCTGGATGTCCGCGCGGACCTTCTCTAGGTACGCTACCTATATAACACGCTTGTATAGTAACAATGTATGAAGCGCCGCACGCAGCTCTGCACGCGCACGCAGTACGCGCGCTGGATGTCCGCGCGGACCTTCTCTAGGTACGCTACCTATATAACACGCTTGTATAGTAACAATGTATGAAGCGCCGCACGCAGCTCTGCACGCGCACGCAGTACGCGCGCTGGATGTCCGCGCGGACCTTCTCTAGGTACGCTACCTTAGTCAAAGTCAAGTCAGAGTCAAGCCAGAGTCAAGTCAGAGTCAAGTCAGAGTCAAGTCAGAGTCAAAACAGAGTCAAGTCAAGTCAAGTCAAAGTCAAGTCAAAGTCAAGTCAAAGTCAAGTCAAAGTCAAGTCAAAGTCAAGTCAAAGTCAAGTCAAAGTCAAGTCAAAGTCAAGTCAAAGTCAAGTCAAAGTCAAGTCAAAGTCAAGTCAAAGTCAAGTCAAAGTCAAGTCAAAGTCAAGTCAAAGTCAAGTCAAGTCAAGTCAAAGTCAAGTCAAAGTCAAGTCAAAGTCAAGTCAAAGTCAAGTCAAAGTCAAGTCAAAGTCAAGTCAAAGTCAAGTCAAAGTCAAGTCAAGTCAAAGTCAAGTCAAAGTCAAGTCAAAGTCAAGTCAAAGTCAAGTCAAAGTCAAGTCAAAGTCAAGTCAAGTCAAAGTCAAGTCTAAGTCAAGTCAAAGTCAAGTCAAAGTCAAGTCAAAGTCAAGTCAAAGTCAAGTCAAAGTCAAGTCAAAGTCAAGTCAAAGTCAAGTCAAAGTCAAGTCAAAGTCAAGTCAAAGTCAAGTCAAAGTCAAGTCAAAGTCAAGTCAAAGTCAAGTCAAAGTCAAGTCAAAGTCAAGTCAAAGTCAAGTCAAAAATAAGGCCTATGTCCAATCGAAATCAAGGCAACGAACAATCAAAGTAATGCAAAAATCAAGGCAAATTCAATTCATAATCAGTGTTTACCTGTCCTGCTCTGAAGAATATCTTGGAGGCACCGAACTGGTATTTGTCGGGGTCTTTGACGTGCCGCGAGAGTATCTTGCCGCAAGTGCCTTTGATGTTGCCGCGGTCGATCTCTTTGTGGAGGCATAGGAGCCGATATCTGGGAAAAATAGTAATTAATATCAGGTGTTGACAAGCAAAGTAAATAGGTCGATGTATGAACATATCATCACGCCTGTATCCCCGAAGGGTTAGGCAGAGGTGTACCAATGTACACCCACAGTTCGCCGGTATGTTTAGGTCCCATGTAATAGGGGGCGAGCCTATTGCCACTAACCGGGCACAAATCCAAACTCCAAAAATCGGGGCCAAAAATAGAAGAACTAGTTTATTTACACATTAATTAGTTATTAAACCGAAGAGCATGTATGAAGGGAATAATGAAGGTGGGAGAAACGAAACAAGTGTGTAAGGATCGAAGCAAGTGGAAAGAAGTGGTGTCTGCCTACGCCTACGGGAAACAGGCGTGATTATATGTATGTATATGTGTATTAGTAGATTAATTGTTTGTACATACCTATGGAAGAAATCTTGATATGGCCACCTTGAGGGGAAGCCGGCCGCTGATATCCTTATAGTTTCTAATACTCCACAGGCTCTGTAGAACAAGAAAAAGTATTAACCGACTGTGAAAAGGAGGGTGTTATGTATAGTGAAAATATTTTGAGACACATCTAGATACACAGACAAATAAAAAGAAAACTGAATAATTTAAATTGTCTCTGCTTTATATA
Organism: Autographa gamma; assembly: GCA_905146925.1. Lineage (NCBI taxonomy): Eukaryota > Metazoa > Arthropoda > Insecta > Lepidoptera > Noctuidae > Autographa > Autographa gamma. The sequence continues at coordinate 4,906,890 of LR989877.1, read as the reverse complement.
ACAGCTCATTTCATATGGAAAACTACCTACAAACAACTTTATTTGTTTGCTTGTTATGGAAAATCTTTGGAACTTTCGCTGGTAGGTAGCCATAGTTAAAGCTCTTTGTATATGCAAAAAAAGAACATACTATGTAAACACACTTATATTCTATATACATGGTGTTATTAAAGGGGTATATCTATCCAAAAGGGCTGAAGAGTACATCTGGTATAGAGTTAGTTTACAAAATTTCAGCTCGAAATAAGTTAACTGAATAATTGCTATCCAGTGTCTACCCAGAAAAAAAACAATAATTAACTTTTATCACAGAAACATTTGTCCTGTGTGGGGATTGAACCCACGACCTCCGATTCAGCGATCAGGGTCACTAACCATTAGACCAACAGGCCCATCTGAAATTTGCAAAAGATAAAAGATAACTGTGATTTTCATAGCTGTTTCCCGAACAAAAAAAATACGACGGATTGCACTCCGGGAGTGACGGCAGAAGTGAAAACTTCAATATTAACGTTGTGCATTATTGATATTTTGGAATGGTTACGGAATAATTTTGCACGAATTGCCTTAATTATCAATATAAAAGTACCATCATTCATTTGGTAGAATATCATATTTATTTATTACGCTATCGTACACAAACATGACATTCGTCTTACAAATTTTCGATCAGGTCACGTTTCATGACGCAAGTTTATTTTTTTTTACCCATTAGAAAAAAGTAAGTATCCGCTTCTAAAATATAAATAAAACCATCATACATACCTCAATTGATTAACAACCCTCGCACTATCGAATTTAAAGGGTTCTTTAGTGTCATTAGGTTTGATACACCTAACATAGTGCGGTGTAGTGGCCGAGAGTGTTGCCATGAGCGCGGACAGGGAGAGTCGGAACTGAGAGCCGACTGTGTGCTTGTGGCCTGAGGCGCGGCGGCCCGGTTGCTATGGTAACCAGAAATAACACATTTATAATAATAATATAATAATCTTGAGACATGACGGCTATCTGACCATAGGACAGCATGTGCTATGGTAACCAGACAACTTATAAACATTCTTGTACTCTTCTAAATAAATAAGTATATATTGTTGATAAATTACACCCTAGAAAAAGAACAACACCATCACTGTACAGCTGGTGGAAGACTTGATGCATTCCAGCTGTTCTTCTGTCACTGTGTCTGTTCTCTAGAACCTTATCCTAACAAACTTACCGTTAAGCTAGTGACCGGCACATTGGGCGTGGTCCTGCGCTTAGGCGGCGGCAGCGTAGCGGACGAGCCCTCGCTCTGTCGGTCCGCGAACATCGTGTGCACCAGTCTACAGCTGGTGGAAGACTTGATGCATTCCAGCTGTTCTTCTGTCACTGTGTCTGTTCTCTAGAACCTTATCCTAACAAACTTACCGTTAAGCTAGTGACCGGCACATTGGGCGTGGTCCTGCGCTTAGGCGGCGGCAGCGTAGCGGACGAGCCCTCGCTCTGTCGGTCCGCGAACATCGTGTGCACCAGTCTACAGCTGGTGGAAGACTTGATGCATTCCAGCTGTTCTTCTGTCACTGTGTCTGTTCTCTAGAACCTTATCCTAACAAACTTACCGTTAAGCTAGTGACCGGCACATTGGGCGTGGTCCTGCGCTTAGGCGGCGGCAGCGTAGCGGACGAGCCCTCGCTCTGTCGGTCCGCGAACATCGTGTGCACCAGTCTACAGCTGGTGGAAGACTTGATGCATTCCAGCTGTTCTTCTGTCACTGTGTCTGTTCTCTAGAACCTTATCCTAACAAACTTACCGTTAAGCTAGTGACCGGCACATTGGGCGTGGTCCTGCGCTTAGGCGGCGGCAGCGTAGCGGACGAGCCCTCGCTCTGTCGGTCCGCGAACATCGTGTGCACCAGTCTACAGCTGGTGGAAGACTTGATGCATTCCAGCTGTTCTTCTGTCACTGTGTCTGTTCTCTAGAACCTTATCCTAACAAACTTACCGTTAAGCTAGTGACCGGCACATTGGGCGTGGTCCTGCGCTTAGGCGGCGGCAGCGTAGCGGACGAGCCCTCGCTCTGTCGGTCCGCGAACATCGTGTGCACCAGTCTACAGCTGGTGGAAGACTTGATGCATTCCAGCTGTTCTTCTGTCACTGTGTCTGTTCTCTAGAACCTTATCCTAACAAACTTACCGTTAAGCTAGTGACCGGCACATTGGGCGTGGTCCTGCGCTTAGGCGGCGGCAGCGTAGCGGACGAGCCCTCGCTCTGTCGGTCCGCGAACATCGTGTGCACCAGTCTACAGCTGGTGGAAGACTTGATGCATTCCAGCTGTTCTTCTGTCACTGTGTCTGTTCTCTAGAACCTTATCCTAACAAACTTACCGTTAAGCTAGTGACCGGCACATTGGGCGTGGTCCTGCGCTTAGGCGGCGGCAGCGTAGCGGACGAGCCCTCGCTCTGTCGGTCCGCGAACATCGTGTGCACCAGTCTACAGCTGGTGGAAGACTTGATGCATTCCAGCTGTTCTTCTGTCACTGTGTCTGTTCTCTAGAACCTTATCCTAACAAACTTACCGTTAAGCTAGTGACCGGCACATTGGGCGTGGTCCTGCGCTTAGGCGGCGGCAGCGTAGCGGACGAGCCCTCGCTCTGTCGGTCCGCGAACATCGTGTGCACCAGTCTACAGCTGGTGGAAGACTTGATGCATTCCAGCTGTTCTTCTGTCACTGTGTCTGTTCTCTAGAACCTTATCCTAACAAACTTACCGTTAAGCTAGTGACCGGCACATTGGGCGTGGTCCTGCGCTTAGGCGGCGGCAGCGTAGCGGACGAGCCCTCGCTCTGTCGGTCCGCGAACATCGTGTGCACCAGTCTACAGCTGGTGGAAGACTTGATGCATTCCAGCTGTTCTTCTGTCACTGTGTCTGTTCTCTAGAACCTTATCCTAACAAACTTACCGTTAAGCTAGTGACCGGCACATTGGGCGTGGTCCTGCGCTTAGGCGGCGGCAGCGTAGCGGACGAGCCCTCGCTCTGTCGGTCCGCGAACATCGTGTGCACCAGTCTACAGCTGGTGGAAGACTTGATGCATTCCAGCTGTTCTTCTGTCACTGTGTCTGTTCTCTAGAACCTTATCCTAACAAACTTACCGTTAAGCTAGTGACCGGCACATTGGGCGTGGTCCTGCGCTTAGGCGGCGGCAGCGTAGCGGACGAGCCCTCGCTCTGTCGGTCCGCGAACATCGTGTGCACCAGTCTACAGCTGGTGGAAGACTTGATGCATTCCAGCTGTTCTTCTGTCACTGTGTCTGTTCTCTAGAACCTTATCCTAACAAACTTACCGTTAAGCTAGTGACCGGCACATTGGGCGTGGTCCTGCGCTTAGGCGGCGGCAGCGTAGCGGACGAGCCCTCGCTCTGTCGGTCCGCGAACATCGTGTGCACCAGTCTACAGCTGGTGGAAGACTTGATGCATTCCAGCTGTTCTTCTGAGACTGTGTCCCTGTTCTTCTCTAAAAAGCCGCCGGATTGGTACTCTACGTTGTCCGCGAAATGTTTGATGATGAACGCTAGAAAGAGAGCCTAGTTTTATTACTGGGCCAATTGATGTTATTGCCACTCAAACTTTATCAAGGTTGTCCCGGAGTCTATTACCAAAAGAACACTACATATATTACACAAAAAGTTACGGGTTTCGAGCTACAATCGAATTTGGATATCCTCATCCACCTAGCTACAGATTACTCCATATTTATCGTTTAAAAACAGCTCAAAAATATCTCATAAAATAATATAAATCTCACCAGCGTTCCCAAACCGTGGCTTCATGAAATGCGGGTACTTGGCGCAGCTCTGGTGCAGCTTGCTGGCGAAGCCGGCGTCGCTGCCGCCCGGCACGCGGCACTGCTCGTCCAGCAGCGCCAGCACGCCCAGCCGGTCCTCTATCAGGTCGATGCACGGCTGGTTGTCGTAGAACTCTATCATCTTCCACGATATTTCTTCCTGTTGGATGAATAAAAGTTATGAGTACTTTTAAATTTGACAGGCCTGTTGGTCTAGTGGTTAGTGACCCTGACTGCTATACCGGAGGTCGAGGGTTCGATCCCCACTCAGTTTGTGTGATGAGTACGATTATTCGTTCTGGTCTGGGTGTAATTTATCTATAATATGTATGTATGTATTTAGAAATATATAAGTACGTTTATCAGTTGTCTGGTTACCATAACACAAGCTCTGCTTAGCTTGGGATCAGATAACCGTGTGTGAGATGTCCCGGAATATATTATAGTATATTATATTAATGCTTGACGCTGGTTATCAACTGAACCTGTGATGGTGTGCTATATGGGTTGGGTGGGATGGGTTATATTACTATACGCGTAGCTTACCTTGATGTACTCGTCCTGCTCCAGCTTGAAGACGTGTGAGTTGAACTGCTGCTGCAGCTTCTCGTTGGCGTAGTTGATGCAGAACTGCTCGAACGAGTTGATCTCGAACGTCTCGAAGCCGTAGATGTCCAGGACACCTGGTCAGGATGTAGGTTATTTTTATTTATTTATTAAACATACACACTATCATTACAGAGTGATCCAATACAATAGTGGCTTCCATAGCCATACACATACAATATGAATAAAATTTAACTTACAGCTAAGGCAGAGAAAAAAAAAACAAATTAAAACTAACTTCATTAAGTATAACTATATAACAATAACTTATTAATTGAAATAAAACTACTTTTTACGGATTTTTTCGCTGTCTGCCCGTGACCATGATACCTGCAAAGGTGTCGAAACGTCGGGACCTAAAACCTAAATACAAACCGCGAAAAAATCCGTAAAAAGTAGTTTTATTTCAATGTCTAACATTCGCGTAAACCTAAGAAACCAATAAATAAATTATTAACCTAACAATTTTTAACCTATAGAAGATATACAGGGTATTAAGAAACCAATGTCCGACCCGAAAGGGTGATAGAGGGTTCACAATCACATGCACAAATTAAATATTATATAAATATATGGAAATAATAATAATGAACTTTGAAATAACCATTTTTTGCCCCGAAATTCCCTGAAATTCACAACAACAACAGCAGTTCAGCCGGTATGTTTGGGGGCCTTTTGTTTGGTAATAAGTTAGCATCTGTCACGACACCGAGAATCTCACTCGACATATGAGAAAAAAAAATTGGTTTATATATTTTTTTTCTTTTTTCCACATTTTTGTAATCAGATAGCGACACCTAACAAAACCTTGACGGATCGGACAGGGGTTTCTTAACATCCTGTAGTAGATATGCAGGGTGTTGCCGAAATGATATATTTATTTATTTAAACTTTGTGGTACATAAGGTGGACTTAATGCCGCAATGCATTATCTACCAGTCAACCTTCGGGTCAAATGGAGAAGCAGCTGGAATAGGTACAACAGTACAATAAGAAAAATAAATAAATCTACTACATCTAACGATGGCTATATAAATAATATACGTACATATAAAAATATATATCTATTGAAAAGGGGTGAAGAATACATCTGGTATGGAGTCAGTTCACAAAGTTACCTATAGAGATATCTAAAAGTTATAGTAAAGAGCCTATATCTGTTTTTTTTTTTATAATGTAGGTACAAAATACAAATTTATACGAAACCACCTCTGATGTATATCCTATCTATAACAAATGGAATTTACAAAATCGATCCATAACTTCCGGAGATATCGCGACACAAACAAACCGCAAAAAAAATATTTTTTTTTATGTTTTTTAGGGTTTCTTATTTTATTTAATAGTTGAAAACTCACCAATAAAATGCCTTTTCGCGTGCCCCGTATCCAAAGCCCTGTTAACCGCATGCACTAGCCACGCGAACAGCTCTCCATACATTCTCTTAGCGAGTGCATCTCTCGCGAACACCGCCCTCTGTTGGTCCATTCTGGAAACTATGACTTCGTGCGCAGACGCAATGCGGCGGTGAGTCAGCCAGCGGGAGAGTTCCGGTTTTGATATGCCCAGCAGTGAGCAAACTGTGGTTAGGTGCTTGTCGTTTGGCTATGAAGGAAATTGAGTCGTAAGTTAAAGGATTTAAGTTTATTTTAGAGTGTGCTTTGAGCAAACTGTAGTTAGGTGCTTGTCGTTGGCTGCGAAGGAAATTAGACTTTCATTTTGGGGGTTAGAGTTTGATTTTCAGTGTAGATTCATTTGTATGCTCAGCAGTGAGCAAGCTATGGTTAGGTGCTTGTCGTTTGGCTGTGAAGGAAGTTGAGTCATAAATTAAGGGATTAAAGTTAGTTTTTGAGTGTTGGGGATGCAGTTTTTTATAATGTTCATCAGTGATCAAACTGTGGTAAGGTGCTTGTCGTTCGGCTGTAAGAAATTGGACTTTAAGTAGGGGTCGTTAGAATTGGTTTTAGGGGCAAGAGTTTTTCAAAATGCCTTGCAGTGAGCAAACGGCAAATGAGTCGTAAAATAAGGGATAAAAGTTGGTTTTTGAGTGTTGGGGTGGAGCTTTTTTAAATGTTCAACAGTAAGCAAACTGTGGTTAGGCGCTTGTCGTTTGGCTGTGGAGGAAATTGAGCCGTAAGTTAAGGGATTAAAGTAGGTTTTTCAGTGTCGGAACCACAGTTTCAAATGTTCTTTAAAGGTTAAGTACATTTGAAATTATTTTTTATTAAATATACAATTAAATATAGTTTCAAAATAGATATTTGGAACACTAAATATCATATCATCACAATAGCATCGTCGGTGGGCCTCGTCTCGGTCGCTGTCAGCTCCACGTTGCCCACGCGTGGGCTAACATATCCCACTATATGTGGCTATATGCTACAAGGTAAAAGCGATCTTATCCCGCTGTAATAAGGCATATAATGCAACTCACGCTGATGTGAGCGCCGTCATCGGCATCGTCGGTGGGCCCCGCCTCGGGGTCGGCCGCTGTCAGCTCCACATTACCGAGGTGTAGGATCGTCGAGAGAATCGTGAACATGTCCTGCTGTTCCGATTCTGATACTCCTGTTGATATTAGATAGATTTGTGTTAAGGAATAGTGCCAATTTTGTCGTTCCTGAGAAAAACAATTTCAACCATCTGCAAAAAGGAGGAGGTTCTCAAATCAGTGGGATTTCATTTTACTCTCGCCCCTCAATTTGTTTTTAAGCAACCGATAAAAAATTAAATATTTTACATTTAGTCATTGAGTCGTTTGATACGAAAACTTGTCTATAATTTAACTAGATATTTGCACATCCCATTTATTTCTATACATGAGATTTCTGTATTTATTTACTGTACAGTAAAAAAAATATATTTTTTCAAAACTTACCCAAAGTGCTAAGAGCGTTCTTAGTTTCATTAAAGGCTCTCAAATCATCCACACCATCGATATTAGGGCTCCCACCCTGGTTCAGGTAGTGGAACGAGTCTTGGTGATCTAGAAAGAAACATTATTACGATATAATATATGTATAGCATAATGTTACAGTTTTATACAGGGGTCCGGTAATTAGACGGACAAACTATGGGTTGATATATAAGTCTAGACCTGCCTAACAAACAACAAAAATTATGGGTTTTTGTACAACAATTTATGAAACTTACTTGCTAATTGGTCATTTCGGTAGGGTACAATCCGTACAATTTGTCTGTTATAGCAGTCAGGGTCACTAACCACTAGACCAACAGGCCCATCAAAATAATCGCCAATCCGAAAATGAGCAAGTGTGGTGATCAATGCTCATGTTTCCTCGTATCATATGGGGGGAGGTCTGTACCCAGCAGTAGGACGCTTATAGGCTGCATTATTATTATTATTATAAAACCGCGATAAAATCAGTGAAAAGCTCATTGTTTATTTTGTTCCACTCACCCAACTGCAGTTCCGGCATATGCCTGGCCGCGGCGCAGAGCTGGTAGAACACGTGGTAGTTCCGCTCCCCGGCGGACTGGTACACCACGCGCGACTTCTCCAGCAGGTAGGTCCGCATGCTGGCGCCCGAGATGCGGTACATGCCGTCGAAGTGGATCTCTATGAACTTGCCGAAGCGGGACGAGTTGTCGTTGCGGGTTGTTTTGGCGTTGCCTATCGCCTGGGGAACAATAAATGTATAGTCAGAAAACCCATGTCGTTGTAGGGAACTAGGAAAATAATAGTATTTTATTTAATTAAATGAAAAAATAATGGAAAAAAAAGTATTTTATATGGCGACTAACTAGATTCCGACTATTATGTTAGTTATCTTTTTTTGATACATTTCGAACGAAATTCTATTCAATAAATGTGTCATGCATCAATAGCGTGTTGCTGCTCATAATCAGGCTATATTGCCTTCCAGTCGTCATTGTCAAAATGACGTACAGGGTCAAGTGGCGTACAGGGCAAGGCTGGTTGCGTTGCCGCCGACAGCCGCGAGGTACCGCATCGCGTACTTAGCTGAGACCGTCTTACTGTCACCGCGGGTAAGATATCTTACCTCCATGATAGGGCTGCTAGCCAGCACCTTCCGCTCCACCTGCGTCTCGCTGGCGTTGCCGCCGACAGCCGCGAAGTACCGCATCGCGTACTTAGCTGAGACCGTCTTACTGTCACTGCGGGTAAGATATCTTACCTCCATGATAGGGCTGCTAGCCAGCACCTTCCGCTCCACCTGCGTCTCGCTGGCGTTGCCGCCGACAGCCGCGAAGTACCGCATCGCGTACTTAGCTGAGACCGTCTTACTGTCACTGCGGGTAAGATATCTTACCTCCATGATAGGGCTGCTAGCCAGCACCTTCCGCTCCACCTGCGTCTCGCTGGCGTTGCCGCCGACAGCCGCGAAGTACCGCATCGCGTACTTAGCTGAGACCGTCTTACTGTCACTGCGGGTAAGATATCTTACCTCCATGATAGGGCTGCTAGCCAGCACCTTCCGCTCCACCTGCGTCTCGCTGGCGTTGCCGCCGACAGCCGCGAAGTACCGCATCGCGTACTTAGCTGAGACCGTCTTACTGTCACTGCGGGTAAGATATCTTACCTCCATGATAGGGCTGCTAGCCAGCACCTTCCGCTCCACCTGCGTCTCGCTGGCGTTGCCGCCGACAGCCGCGAAGTACCGCATCGCGTACTTAGCTGAGACCGTCTTACTGTCACTGCGGGTAAGATATCTTACCTCCATGATAGGGCTGCTAGCCAGCACCTTCCGCTCCACCTGCGTCTCGCTGGCGTTGCCGCCGACAGCCGCGAAGTACCGCATCGCGTACTTAGCTGAGACCGTCTTACTGTCACTGCGGGTAAGATATCTTACCTCCATGATAGGGCTGCTAGCCAGCACCTTCCGCTCCACCTGCGTCTCGCTGGCGTTGCCGCCGACAGCCGCGAAGTACCGCATCGCGTACTTAGCTGAGACCGTCTTACTGTCACTGCGGGTAAGATATCTTACCTCCATGATAGGGCTGCTAGCCAGCACCTTCCGCTCCACCTGCGTCTCGCTGGCGTTGCCGCCGACAGCCGCGAAGTACCGCATCGCGTACTTAGCTGAGACCGTCTTACTGTCACTGCGGGTAAGATATCTTACCTCCATGATAGGGCTGCTAGCCAGCACCTTCCGCTCCACCTGCGTCTCGCTGGCGTTGCCGCCGACAGCCGCGAAGTACCGCATCGCGTACTTAGCTGAGACCGTCTTACTGTCACTGCGGGTAAGATATCTTACCTCCATGATAGGGCTGCTAGCCAGCACCTTCCGCTCCACCTGCGTCTCGCTGGCGTTGCCGCCGACAGCCGCGAAGTACCGCATCGCGTACTTAGCTGAGACCGTCTTACTGTCACTGCGGGTAAGATATCTTACCTCCATGATAGGGCTGCTAGCCAGCACCTTCCGCTCCACCTGCGTCTCGCTGGCGTTGCCGCCGACAGCCGCGAAGTACCGCATCGCGTACTTAGCTGAGACCGTCTTACCGGCGCCTGATTCTCCGCTCACTGTAGGATAATAATTCGTATATGTAATAAACATACGTATAAGGGGTGAGTTTTAAATGACCGTCCAAATTTTCAGAGCTGGTTCAGAATCGATAATCATTTTGATATTTTGCATTCTTGTCCAAAGTAAGTTTAAATCTATAATTTAAAAAGTGCACACACGTGCCTAAACACTTACTCAGTAGTTAACAAAATTAAAATATTGAGAAATCATGTACGTGCACCGTACAGAATAGCTCATTGTGTTGCTAAGAGCACATCTCGAACACAGCTGAACCGATTCTGCTAATTATTTAGTCATAATATTTCTTGAAGTACGAGGATGGTTCATACGGAGAGGAAAAAAAATTGAGTGAAAATACCTAAATAAAATGTCTTCGTCTCCGCCCCGAATATTAGAACAACTATAAAGACATCGGGAACTGGAAGGCAACTTAAGTATTCACGCGGGTGAAACCACGGGGCACAGCTAGTCTTAAATCTCCTTACCGATAATACTCTGGTCCCTTCTCTCCCTTTCCAGCTTGGTGTATGCCTCCTCGGAAACCGCGAAGATGTGGGGATCTAAGTCTCCCATCGCCTGCCCGCGGTATGCCATTATTGTCTCGTCACCTGTTTAAAACACATTTATTTACTAATTCGTTCCTTTATTGCAGAAATATGTCGTGGTGGCCTAGCGGTTCAATGAACAGATTTGTATGCACAAGGTTGCAGGTTCGAACCCAGGCAAGTACCAATGCGGCTTTTTAAAGTTATATGTACTTTCTTAATTATTCTAAGACACTTCTGACATACGAAAAGAAAACAACGAGAGGAAACCTGGATTCCAAAATTGGGGGTCTACAATCGCCAATCCGCAGACAGCTAGCATAGTGATTATATATGGGAAGAGGCCTGTGCTCAGCAGTGGGACGTTTATAGGCTGGATTAATAGATAAAATGGAGGAATCATGTGCAAAAGGCGGCTTTATTCCACCCGGCAACATTTGCGGTAGTTACAAAGGTATAATAAAATAGAGAATAGACAATAAAAATATGGAGTGCATTGACATAATATGTTCTACCAATGGAAAAGCACGTTCATGAGAACGATTCGTTCCAATACTGATGAATTTGAACTTAACTCCGCTGCAGCGCTAAAAAGCGTTATATCGTCTAACCAAACTATGGGGACATGTAGCGATGGATCGCCTAAAAGGTAAAATTTTCTCGCGACCAAAACGTTAGTGGAGGTAGAATGTTAGTAGCTTACCGTAAATAGGTAAATCGTAGTAAGGATTGATGGCGACTAAAACGATCCCGCAGTATGTGTAGATGGCGTTGCGGTCGCAAAATCTGTGAAAGAAAAAGATATATTAACTAAAGTATTATGCTGAGGCTGACAACTCAAACACTCCAATTCGCGCAGGAAGAGCAGAGGTTGAATTTGAATATTGCACTAGGGTGGAGTCAGAGGAGAATAATGCAGCATCTCCCGACTGTGTATACATGGAGGAACATCAGAACAAAAGTCCTACTGATAATCCTAATATGAATGTTACCACTCGCAGACAACTATCGAACCCAAACCGATATTCATGTGATAAGTCCAACTCGCCTGAAAGATCCCTTTTGGAAAATATTCGTGTAAGCATTCGAGAACAATTAGAACAAACCTTAAATGAGCGCCTGCCAATAATTATTAGCAAATTTGTATCAGAGCAAGTTGCTTCAGTTGTAAACAATACTATGGCGAAGTTAAACGATCGAATCAAACAACTTGAAAGGAAGTTGGAATTGTTAGAGGCAGATCAAAACTCTGAGAAGAAGCTACCTGAATTGCTGGCACAATCAAGCGCACATGTACTACCACAGGCAGAAAAGAAGAATGAAAAAACAAAACTTAGAAATACACATAGTGAGGCAAATGAATACGAAGCCAATGACCCGGACGACAAGACACAAGATAGTGGGTGGATAGATGTCCAAAGGAAACCGAAGAATAAACAGGAAAAAGGGATTATAAGAGGAACAGCCTCACCTGGTGCTACGCAAATAGAAGCATCTGAGCGCTGGCGATATCTGCATCTGTACTACGTGAAGGTTGGTACTTCTGAAGACCAAGTGAAGTCTCACCTCAAATTTATAAGTGGTAGCGATGCTTGCATGGTGGAAAGCTTAAAGGCGAGAGGTAATTACGCTTCTTTCAAATTGAGTGTGCCTGCTAAACTTGCTGATAGTGTGATGATATCTAAGCATTGGCCTGAAAATGTTTGTATCAAATCGTGGCGTCAGAACTTTCGTAACAAAACTTTTCGAGAGCCAAAAACAACCCAATAGCATTACAGGCAACAATAGACAACAAGAAAAGCCAACACAACACATACTAGATCTTTATTATCAGAACGTCAGAGGACTCCGCACTAAATTAAAAACATTTCATCAAGGCTTATTAGCATCCACAGCCAACCTTTTTGCAATCACTGAAACTGGTCTAAATAACTCAATAAGTGACGGAGAGCTAATACCAAACGGCTACGTGGTAGAAAGATGTGATCGCGCAGACGGTCGCAAACATGGAGGTGTACTATTAGCTTGCAGTCCTCACCGCGGTGTTGAAATACACCGACTGTCTGTGCCCGGTGATGTTGACTTAGATAACCATTTATTTGAAATAGTGTCTGCTACGGTTTATCGTAATAATAAGTTCCTTTTTTTGTGTATTGTAGCATATATACCTCCTAACACCTGTGAAAGTGAGTATATGTTAATGTTCCACATACTAGAACAACTAAGTACTAAATATAATAAGGTTGTACTTGTTGCTGATTTAAATATGTATTCGGCTAACCAAGATGTGAAATGTTATTATGAGTATTTTATTACCTACTGTGGATTCTGCCAGTGCAACAATGTTAACAACTGTAACAATCGCACACTGGATGTTGTATTAACCTCCTTTCCCAGTGACGAGCTGAGGGTAGCTGAGGCAAGCGAGAGTCTGTCTTGCATTGACCCGCAGCATCCGCCATTGTATGTAACAATAGAGAGCACGCCCAATAACGGGCCGCCGACTAAATCTACAGCGAACTCGCCCCCAGACGTTTACCCTCGGTGGAACTTCGCCAAGGCTGATTTTTTTTCGCTTTACTCAGCTATCTCACGGATCGATTGGAGTGAAGTCTATGGAGCAGGCAGCGTCAGAGAAGTGTACGTTACTTTTTATAATTTATTTTATTTGGCATTAGATGATAGCACTCCCAGAAAAAAGGCTAAAGTCGGCCACTCTCGGTATATATACCCAGGGTGGTATACGGCTGAACTTATAGCTAACATAAAGGAGAAAGCGTACTGGCATAAATTATACAAGGGTAGCGGATCGCCGTATAATTATCAAAAGTTTTCCTACTTTCGCTCAATAGTCAAACGTAGTATTTCTGATGAATATGAAAATTACCAAAATCGAATTCAGTTGCAATTTGTTAAGGAGCCAAGATCGTTCTGGGCTTTTATTGGAAATAAACGTTCTAAACGTAACAAAACGCGCATCGTTAAGAATGGTGGGCAACTGTTAGAGGACGAGTGTGCTCAGGAGTTTGCGGACTATTTTAGTTCTGTTTATGGAAGAGAGGAACCTCAGCTGGACCCGACGGCGGCGGCGCTCGGGGCGCCTGAGGGCGGCGTGCGTGTTCACGTAGGGCAGCTTTCCCTCGGAGATGTGCGGGCGGCCCTTTCTCGTCTGGAGCCCAAGCGGTCGGTGGGTCCGGACGGGGTACCCCCGTACATTGTAAAAGATTGCAGGAAATTACTGGATAGGCCTCTGCACCACCTATTTAATCTCTGTCTTAAGGAGTGTGTTTACCCAGACGGTTGGAAATTGACTAGAGTCACCCCGGTTCCAAAAGGGAGGCCTGGGGCAGACGTCAGTGGATACAGACCGGTAGCGGTACTGTCTACATTTGCAAAAATATTTGAATCTGCTTTATCAACATGCATAACACCTCAAGTAAGCGCCTACCTTAGTGATGCCCAGCACGGATTTCGTGCGGGTCGCAGCACCAATTCCAACCTTATGTGCTTCATGAACTACGCAGCACCGGTGCTCGATTCTGAAGCTGGTGCGCAACTAGATATTGCGTATTTTGATTTTAAAAAAGCTTTCGATAGTGTAAATAATGACATCCTTCTGATGAAATTCGCAAAAGCTGGATTTACCCCAGATCTACTAAATTTTTTTGCAAATTATCTAGGAAACCGCAGGCAATACGTAGAATACAACGGTTATGTCTCACGTCAATACCGCACTATGTCAGGCGTAAGCCAAGGTAGTAATCTAGGACCATTGGAATTTATTTTAATGATCAATGATCTACCTGACGTGGTGACGAGTGCGAGGTGCTTACTTTTTGCTGACGACTTGAAGCTTTTTCTGCGTATTGTCGATGAGAGTGATTGTGAGCGCTTGCAAAGGGACATTGATTTAGTAATTAAATGGAGTAGGGAAAACAGACTGTTCTTCAATGTTACCAAATGTAATGTAATGTCTTGCACTCGTGCTGTTCATCCTTTGTATCATCAATACGACATGGAAGGAACTATGATTCCACGTGTTACTTCAGTACGAGATTTAGGAGTACTAGTTACTAATGATTTGAAGTTTCGGAAACATATTGTAAATATTTGCTCCAAAGCCTTCAAAAACCTAGGCTTCGTCATGAGAGAAACCAAGGACTTTAATAACTTATCTGCTGTGAAGGTTTTATACAATGCGTTAGTTAGGAGTCAACTAGAGACGAGTGCCATCATCTGGAATCCCCATGAAGTTAAATATAGCCTCATGGTGGAGAAGATGCAAAACAAATTCACCCGATATCTATACCTAAAACAATACGGAGTGTATCCTTTTTATCCCCTTATGTATCCAACCTTATTTGTTATAGGTATGGTTGGATACTATAAGTTAGAAGTTAGACGTGATGTAGCACTTGCAAAATATGTATTCGAGGTCTTCCGGGGCAAACTAAACAATCCATCTGTGTTAGCTTCTTTGGGGCTGCTTGTCCCAAAGAGTAGATTAAGATGCAGTGCAAGACAACGTTTGTTTGAGGTTCCATCAGCTCGCACTAACTTGGGTCAACATGCTCCAGTTGCTAGGGCCATTAAATTACTAAATAAAGTTGCGAAGAACATAGATATTTTTAGTTGTTCATTGGCAGAATTTACTAGGGTGACTACTGAAATTGTTTGTTACAGCTTAGTGTAAATATAATATGAAAATTTGTTTCTATTGTTATTATTTTCTTTATTGCATATTTTATTAATTTGTTAATTGTCTCTTTTCAATATTATTTTTGTTGTTTTCTTTTTAAGGTTTTTGCGAGATTTTATGTCTAGATGTGTACTTTTTTTTTGTTATCATGCTTAAGTTATAAATGTGTATTTTATTTTAATTTCTAAGTGTATAATTTTATTTTCAATTTTAAGATTGTAGCTATTTTAATTATAATTTTACTATATATATGCCAACATTGTCGCATTAGGTATTAACCTGTAAGGATAGTGTTGTAATATTTAAATAAATAAATAAAATAAAAATAAAATTATAAATTTATATAAATCCCTTATCCACAACTCTCTTTTCTAGTGCCATTATTTACGGTCCTGTGCCAGTCTCTTTCAGACTCGACGCGAAAAGTTTGTTATGCCGTCGAACTAACTTGCTCCCTGACTGAAATTAAAATCTAAGTTACATCATTTGACGACCTCCGTGGTCGAGTGGCGTACGCACCGGTTTCAAGGTGTCGCTAGCTCTGAGGTCCCGGGTTCGATCCCCGGTCGGGTCAATGCAGAAATCAACTTTTCTACATTGCCTCGGGTCTGGGTGTTTGTGGTACCTTCGTTGTTTCTGAATTCCATAACACAAGTGCTTCATAGCTACTTACTTTGGGTTCAGAGCAATGTATGTGATGTTGTCCACATTTATTACATTTATTATTTATTATCATTCTTCCAAAAAAACCTACTTCAAAATAGTGTTTATTTTTATTTCTTATGGATCCCACTGTCAAAACTAGACCACACTGGACGCACCAGCTTTCGAACAAAACAATAATTTTCAAAATCCAGTCAAAAGTTATGAGGTAACAATCATTAAAACTTTTTAACAAAAAAATTAAACCGCCGAAAAAACTGAAAAGCAAAAAATAAGAAACATTTTTTTATTTAATCTTAATAACTAAGTTCTTAAACGAATGTGAGTATACCTAAGTAATTTCGAGTCGGCGCCAAACAGGCAAATTAATTAATTACAATATAGATACTTATTTTTTTTAGAAATTTAAATGTTTCTCGCTGGAGATTTCATTGCATTGTTAAGTCGATTCAAACTCAAACTGACACTCAAAACTTTTATTTGCTTTCCACAATGGAATAATTATAATTATAGTAGCGTTTTTGATTTGGTTGCTTCTTTATTTTTAAGGTAATTTTGTGATCTTTGTTCATTGATAGTTTGGCGCCGCCTCAAAATTATTTAGGTACACTCACATTCGTTTAAGAACTTAGTTATTAAGATTAAATAAAAAAATGTTTCTTATTTTTTGCTTTTCAGTTTTTTCGGCGGTTTAATTTTTTTGTTAAAAAGTTTTTATTTTATATTTTTTTGTGGCTATAATATACTAATTGCTACATGCTAAATTTTTCATTATTTTTTTAAATAGCTAACTACCTTATTTTAGTATTCAAATCAGTAAGTGAACAATAAATCACCCCTATTTTCCCACCCTTCGGGTTAGATTGTAAGGGAACAGCTTCTAGGTATCTAATAAAAAAAGAATTATCAAAATCGGACTATTCTGTAATAAGTTACGCGTGGTCTTATATTACAATCAGTTAGTGAAAAATTAATATATCCCTGTTTTTCTACCCTTAGGATTGGAATATTTTTTCCAAATTTATATGGGACCAACTTCTAGGTATAGCCTACTCAATAAAAAAAGAATTATCAAAATCGGACTACTCTGTAAAAAGTAACGCGTGGTAATACATTACGATCAGTGCGTGAACAATCAATTAACCCCTGTTTTCCCACCCTTAGGGTGGGAATTCTTTTTCCAAATTTATATGGAACCAACTTTGGAGTATACCCTTTCTAATAAAAAAATAATTATCAAAATCGGACTACTCTGTAAAAAGTAACGCGTGGTAATACATTACGATCAGTGCGTGAACAATCAATTAACCCCTGTTTTCCCACCCTTAGGGTGGGAATTCTTTTTCCAAATTTATATGGGACCAACTTTGGAGTATACCCTTTCAAATAAAAAAAGAATTATCGAAATCGGACTATTCTGTAAAAAGTTATGCGTGATCATAAATAAAAAAAAAATATATACGCGTCGAATTGAGAACCTCCTCTGTTTTCGTCGGTTAAAAAAGCCGTCTAATTGAGAACCTCTTCCTTTTTTGAAGTCGGTTAAATATAGAAACAGCACTATCTTGGTACTACTACTGTTTGTCTTTTTTTTTGTTAGTATTTTTTTTGCTCGATGTGTTTTAGTAGAAATAAACATATTAACTTCAAGTTACAACATTTTAACTAAAATCATATATAAATGCAGTAATCAAGCATAATGGATAAAAAGAGTTATTTTATTTTTATTTCTTTTCACGCAGACACTCTCAGGGCATTACAAGTAAACAAATATCTACTACATTGCTAAAAGTAAACAAATGCAAGATTTCGACAAAAATCCTCATTGACAAAATATGCAAACACACAACTAACTTTAAACTCTATTTACAAGCCCATAAGGTTGATTTTAAAACACCAAAATCAATATATTAGTCAATGCCGATGATTTAATGTTTATACAAGTGTATAGATATTATACTTTTTAAATATGTTTAGGAATGTCTTGTGATAGTATATTATTCAGCTTTTAAAAAGGTTCGTTAAAATTACACTACATGTTTTAGAAATAGTACCTTTTTAGAAGAATATATTTCATTTGTTTGTAATGTTATATTGAAACTGCACTATTCATAATTCCTACTCATCCTACTAATATTATAAATGTGAAAGTTTGTGAGAATGGATGTGTGGATGTTTGTTACTCTTTCACGCAAAATCTACTGAATGTATTTTAATGAAACTACAATAAGGTAGTTTATACGTCGGAATAACACATAAGCTATAATTTATTAAGATAGTGTATGTATTGTCATTCACGCGGGTGAAACCGCGGGGCACAGCTAGTACAAAATATATTGTAAATGTCAAAGAAATTCTCTCTGATTGCTAAACTGTCAATACTAAACCGCTTAACGGATTTTGATTAAACTTTTAATGGTATAACTTAGATCCCAAGAAAGACTGAGATTATTTTTTCTTACGATAATTGTTATAAAAGCGGACAGAGCCAAAGGCAAAATATAGTAAAATCTATAAAGCTTTCCGAGCAAATCATTCAACAACTTTGTAGGTTATGTTTATGTTTGGTAACCCATATCTCTGAAACTCGTCTGTTCTACGTTCTACGAGTCTTATCTACGTGATGAAAAAAAAAATCAATTTAGGTATCAGAAGTAAGGTTCACCAAAATAAGTTCAGTAATTAAAAATAATACAATAAAATTAACCAATCACCGAAAACTCAGATAAATTTCAAATCTGAGTTATTTCATCGAAAGTTTTAAGTTGAATCCCTCTATTTCTGCAGTCGGTTAAAAAAATATGAAAGACTATAGACAATCGCGTGACAGATTGACCTTACTTGACCTGAGACAATAGCCATAGACTGCACATTAGAAATAGATAAATATCCAATGATACTAATGGTCTAGTCGCATTTACATTAAATAAAAAATTCTATGTCTCTTTGTCTAAGCTAGCTTAGCTACAAAATATCAAATTTTAACAAAACCTGTTAGATGGTGCTAACCTACTTATTCCTTTTCTCTATGGTTTAGGCCTTAGACTATAGATATACTATAGACTGCTACTATCGCTATTTTCCCTTGTGCCAAGCGAGAGAACTTTTTAGTCTGTATGTAGTACATTCGTTTACTGATTTAAGTTATTTTTCGTGCAACGAAAAACTTATATGCGAAAATATCGATGGTTTTGACATTGTTAGGATAATATTAGTGTTTTAGATTAATTGATTAAAACGGCAAGCTCCATCTTCCAACATAATTCACGACAAAACTTGTTCAAACTAGTGCTTACGGTTTAAACTCTGATAGACTCACTCTATAGCTTCTTATCTATATCTATACTCTTAGGTTTAGGCGAAAAAGTGGCAGATTGACAGGCAGGTTTACAGCCAAAAACATATCCCTCCTTTTTGGCTTTGCCGCAGTCGAGTAAATAGTATTTCTTTGTCCAGTATAATAAGGCTTTAAACTTGGCACGTTTTAAATGGATTATCATGGCTATGTTTATGATATATATCCTACGTTGGTCATTCGTTGTCGAGATAAGCGGTGGCCTATATTCTCGAGTGGTCATTAACTAGCGTGTATCTGTGACAAAACCCTCTATATAAACAAACAATCGGATTTGTTGTTCCTCACTCGTAACGAGGATGTCAGTCAGATTGGATTAGCAACCTACTTCAAAAAGAGGAAGTGGTCTATTAGTTTGTGTTTTCTGTATGTATTTAATGCGAAATCTAAGGTAAAAGATTTAATTAAAATAACTCTTTATCCCATATAAATTTTACCAAAATCGATGCGTTAGCGTTAATTTTTATTTATTAATCATTCATTTCATCATCATCAGCCGGAAGACGTCCACTGCTGAGCAAAGGCCTCCCCCTTCATTTATTTATGTGGAAACAATTATTAATAATATTATTCACCAATTGCAATAATAGGAATTTTCTGTTAAATTTAATAGTGTTGATGACTGATAAATTTATACGTATTTTAATAAGGCTATCGTCAATGATATTTTAATAAACAGATATGTTATACACATACAAAACAATCGAAAATAGTGTTCCGCGCAGCGCGGCAGCTAGCGAAAGAGATAGCGCTATAAAACCCATAAGAAAAAAAGAGACAAATAGTGTTGTTGTTAATGGCAATACGTCCCAATTAGGACGTTTTCGAGTCTTCACGATTGCACGCTTATAACATATCTGTTTATTAGAATATCATTGGCTATCGTCAATTAAATATATGTAATATGTAAAACTCGCGTCACACAAATCATTCAGTAGTGCGGAAATCTCCTAAATATGACCGGATATAAATCAAAATTACTCAAAACATTACAGTGAAAAGCTTGCATTTACAAATTCACATTAGTCGTTACACTTTTCATACCAAACCCACCTTTATTTCAAAAGCATTAAGATTCATTTTTATATGCTTTTTTTACTGAATTGGTTATACTGTACTCTCAACTAAATAAGTAACATTTTGATGCTAAAACCGTCTCTATTTCAAAAGCATTAGGATTCATTTTTATATGCTTTTTTACTGAATTGGTTATACTGTACTCTCAACTAAATAAGTAACATTTTGATGCTAAAACCGTCTCTATTTCAAAAGCATTAGGATTCATTTTTATTTGCTAAATTGACTACTGAATTGGTTATACTGTACTCTCAACTAAATAGCAACACTTTGATGCTAAAACCGTCTCTATTTCAAAAGGATTAAGTTTCATTTATATACGCTTTTTTACTCAATTGGTTATACTGTGCTCTCAACTAAATAGCAACACTTTGACACTAAAACCGTCTTTATTTCAAAAGCATTAATGTTCATTATTATATGCTTCTTTTTACTACTTTTTTTCTGTACTCAAGTATGAGATTAGTGTTATCAATAGTTATCAGTCCATGATTCACTTGTTGCAACACTTTGGATGGGAATTATCATGAATTGGAGCAGATATGGCCCACACGTGTTGCTGAGGATATCCCGGAAATAAATAATTACGCTTAAAAATAATTTGCAAATAAAATCACTGTTTATTTATTTATTTTATTTGTTAAATATACAATTACAATATGTAGTGGTCCACAAAACCGTTTTATCGGTTTGTCTGTGGAGGAGTCGCAATTAAGTTTAGTTTACACATATACATTTAGAACTTATTTACATATTATTTAACAAGTACTTTTTAAGTCTCCGTTTGAATTTTTGTTTATTAGTTTCTTGTCTGATATTTACTAGCTGTGACCCGCGACTTCACAAGTTATTCCTCTTATCACGTGATGTATTTTCAGTGTAATTAATATTTTTTTGCATGCGAAATGTGCGTAATTTTCATTCTCTGAGGACCGAAATTAGTTTTTTGGTGCCCCATTTAATAAAATTTATTTATAACATAAACGTAGCCTACGTTATTCCTCATAACATCAGCTCACTGCGAGTCTCGTCAAAATCGGTCCAGCAATTTCAGAGATTAGTCCGAGCAACAAAAATTTTCTTTTTTAGTTTTTCTTTTTATATCAGTACCTTACTACTTTCATAAGCTTGTTTATTTTAAATTACAAACAGACACTCTATTTTATTTATTTGCCTAAATAACTTTGATACTTTTGCGACGATAGGTACCCAAGTAAAGTCTTAATCAAACCGTAGTGTACACAAATAATTTAACAAACAAGCATTATAAGCACATTTTTCAGAAAATAAAAATCAACATATCGCAAAGTAAATTCTGTGTAGTCATTCAAAAGTGCAATGACAATGAAAACGGCTCGACACACGATGCCGTACGCCATTTCATGATACATAGCACTACATAGTATGAACATGTATGTGTATGAACCAATCATCCATATCAGTCACAATAAAGGCAAGGTCATGTTATGTCTATGTTTTTATATTTTTATATTGGCAATACGGATGACGTTCTTCAGTCTGGTAATAAACACTGTTCGAAGCACCCGCTCGTTTTATTTCAACAGTGGCGACGAGGATGGGATTTTGACGAATCATCTCGCTGTTTAGTCCACACACCAACTGATCTCTAAGGTTATCATCCAGAGTAGATTTAAACTCACAGTGTTTTGCAAGTTTTTTGAGTTCCGTTACGTAGTCTGCTATGGATTCATGTGACAGTTGCCGCCGTTGTCGAAATTTGTATCTTTCTGCCAAAATAGATGGTTTGGGTTGTAGATGAACAGATAATAAAGGAAATTCTTTCTAGGCATAAACCCTTATTTGATGGCACATTGGGTACTTTCACCGGCGGGGTGGCGGAGCTACGGGTGCGTGAGGAAGCGGTGCCTATTTTCTGTCGAGCGCGGCCGTTGCCGTATGCGTTGCGCGAGCGCGTTGACACGGAGCTTGATGCCATGCTGAGGACTGGCGTCATTGAGCCAGTTGATCACTCCGACTGGGCTACTCCGTTGGTTGTGGTACGGAAAGCAGATGGTGGTTTAAGAATATGTGCCGATTACAAGGTAACCCTAAATAAAGTCTTAGCGATCGACCGATTTCCGATTCCGAAAATGGAAGATTTATTTAGTGATCTTAGTGGGAATATGTATTTTACTAAACTAGATTTGTCGCAAGCATATAACCAGGTCATTTTATCTGAGAATTCTAGGGACTATACAGTAATAAATACACATAGAGGGTTGTTCAAATATTGTCGTTTAGTCTACGGGCTGTCTTCAAGCCCAGGGATTTTCCAAAAACTTATGGTAAACATGTTTAAAAATACATCTAATGTGTCAATTTTTTATGACGATATATTAATTAGGAATAGAGACCTTCCTTCGCATTTAAAATCTATAGAAGAAGTTTTGAAAATATTGGAGGCAAATGGGTTAAAAATAAAAAAAAGTAAATGTGAGTTTTTGGCTAGAGAAGTAAAATATCTAGGATTTATAATTAATAGGAATGGTGTACAAGTTGACCCGGACAAAGTGAAGGCTATTGCCACTATGCCTCATCCAAGGAATGTTTCTGAAGTCAAATCATTTTTAGGCATGGTAAATTTTTATGGAAAATTTATTAAAAATTTAAGTATGCATCTAGCACCTTTGTACGAACTTTTAAAAAAGGGAAGACACTGGAAGTGGGGCCCTCAACAGAATACAGCATTTTTAAGGGTAAAAAAAAAATTGTGTAGTACCAGCGCACTCGAGCATTTTGATTTAAATAAGGAGTCCGTATTGACGGTAGACGCGAGCGCGCGCGGGTTAGGCGCCGTGTTGGCGCAGCGCGGGCCCGGCGCCGGTGGCGGCGACGAGCGGGTAGTGGCATATGCCTCGCGGTCGCTCACTGCTCACGAGTTACACTACAGCCAGATACATAAAGAGGCTTTAGCGATCGTGTTTGCTATTGGTAAATTTCATCAGTACTTATACGGTAGGAAATTTGTGCTCCGTACGGACCACAAGCCTCTTGTTAGTATATTTGGACCAAATATAGGCATACCGAGTGCGGCAGCTAGTCGTTTGCAGCGATGGGCAATTAAATTATCAGCCTACGATTTTACTATCGAATATATCAAAACAGATAAAAATACAGCCGACGTCCTATCGAGATTGATTTGTTCACAAAAAGATGAGGTAACACGGGAGGAAGTTGATTTGCCCGAACAAACCTATTTACATTTTGCAACAGAGGCTTTGCTACTAGACTACAATTTTATTAAAAGGGAGACTCAACGTGACCCCATTTTGAGTCGTGTTTTAAGTTATATAGTGGATGGGTGGCCATCAGATGTCGATGTTAAGGCCCTAGGACCGTATTTCAATAGAAGAAAAGAATTATATTGTGAATTAGGTTGTATTATGTGGGGTCATCGGGTAGTAATACCATCATCATGTTACAAAAAAGTTCTTTTAGAGCTTCACGATTCACATATGGGAATAGTGAAGACCAAGTCACTAGCTCGTAGTTATGTGTGGTGGCCGGGCATAGACGAGTCGGTGGAAGCGGAGTGTCGCGCCTGCGGCGTGTGCGCTGCATTGGCTGATGCACCTCCCGCTCACGCCCCGCGCTCATGGCCGTGGCCCTCGCGCCCTTGGTCGAGGTTACATATCGATTTTCTAGGACCAATATCTAGTATAACGTATCTAATTGTAGTCGATTCGTGTTCTAAATGGATTGAAGCTATTAAGATGACAAGAACGTCTGCACAAGCAGTCATTGCCGTATTACGCAAACTATGGTCGCAATTTGGCCTCCCTAAGCAAACCGTTAGTGATAATGGACCACCATTCACGAGTTTGGAATTTCAGAATTTCTTAAAACATAATGGGATTGAGCATATTTTCACGGCTCCCTATCACCCTTCTTCAAACGGTGCAGCTGAAAGTGCAGTAAAAATTTGTAAACGGACAATTAAAAAAGCTCTGAAACAGAATTTAGACGTTGATGTAGCATTATCTAGATTTTTATTAACTTACAGGAATACGGAACACGCTACCACTGGTGATAGTCCGGCCAGCATATTACAGGGGCGTAGTCTTCGTATGAGGTTAGATAATTTAAAACCGGAAAGGGAATCTCGAGTTGCGGCGCGTCAGGCACGTAGTGAAAAAGATGCCGGGGGTTCACAGCGCGTGTTCGATTCCGGTGCCCACATTTGGTATCGTGAGTATAGGGGCTCAGATAAATGGCAACCGGGCACAATAATTAAACGACTAGGTAACACAGATTATTCGATCAAAAACAGGTTCGGCACGGAAATTCATAGACATGTCGATCAGCTAAGGCAGAGGGTTTTAGATAGTCAGGTTCCCAATATAACAGCAAGGTCCAACATATCTACAAAATTAGAATTGAATAAGAAATCACGCAAATCTTTAGCCGTTCCCACAACCAATGTCGAGGTACCAGATCATGTCGGCAGCGGCAGCGAGGAGGAGCGTAATATCGCAGATGTCTCTATTTCAGGAAGCCCTAGTTTAGATTCTGAAACGGAGCAAGGCATTGTCATGCCTACAAACCCTCAGCCTTCCCCGAATTTACCTAATGTATCGTCAAGGGAAAATAATACAGGTACTAGTGGTGTGGTAGAAAGAAGCCGCCCAGTGAGATCTTGTAAACCACCTGTACGGTATGGTTTCGAGGAAATAGATTAGTAGAAATAATTATTGTTTTTTTTCCTATGGCTAAGGTGTCCACCAACACGTGTACTTAAATAGATTTTTAGATACAAAAAGAATAACGATGTAGTTTAAGGTAAATATTGTTTGTACTTAGTTTTAAGTTTCAGGAATATATGTTTAATTTATTATTAAGGTATATGTACCATAAAATAAGGGTGGAGGTGTTATGTCTATGTTTTTATATTTTTATATTGGCAATACGGATGACGTTCTTCAGTCTGGTAATAAACACTGTTCGAAGCACCCGCTCGTTTTATTTCAACAGGTCACTCTATTGATCATTCAAGTTCATTGCGGTAATAGGACTGTTCCAATAGGTGTTAAGAAACCCCTGTCCGATCCGGTAAGGTGCTGTTAGGTATCGATAACTGATTACAAAAATGTGAAAAAAATGATAAACTAAAAGATTTTTTTTTTACATTTCTAGAGGGAGTGTCGATGTCGTCACAGATGCTTCATTATTACCAAACAAAAGACCCCCGAAATACTGACGAAATTGGTGTTGTAGTTTTTGTTTTAATCTCAAATTTAGGTAATTTCGGGGCAAAAAATGTTCATTTCAAAATCCATTATTATTGTTTCTATCATGAATTTTCCAAATTTAATATTTTATTTGGGTTGATTATGAGCCTTATATCACCCTTTACTGTCGGACAGGGGCCCAAGTCTGCTATTTACACTCGGTTCAATGTCTTCATAGTGGCGTGCCAGCAGAGCCATTTTCGGAAAATTGGTATTCTACTAAACGTCAAAACGTCAAAATTGCGCATTGGAACGATTCGGTTCAATGTTCAACGACTGTGACCAATAGTTCATACATTTGGTACAAATTGTAATGCGCAATTTTGACGTTTTGACGTTTAGTAGAATACCAATTTTCCGAAAATAGCTCTGCTGGCACGCCACTATGAAGACATTGAACCGAGTGTAAATAGCAGACTTGGGCCCCAGGGTTTATTTAACACTCTGTATAGATTGGAACAGTTCTATTATCGTAATGAACTTGAGGTATAAGGTTTATAACTTTATATAGAAAAGCGACAACACCCTTGGTTTATGAGAGGTTGACACGCTACTGGCCAAACTTTTATTTGCCTATGTCAACGTTTATAAAATCCCGTGGATTTGTCTCTTTTTTCCCGGTCCTTTCGTAATGTCCGATATGTTATGTAATATCTATGTGTGCCAAAACTTAAATTAGTTAAGTAGCTTCTGCACGGAAGAGTTCCAAACATGGAGCTATCCGTCTTGGCTTTGCAAACTTTCATATTTAATAGCCCTTTATAAAGGCTATATTACTTGCCCTCGAAGTAGTATTAGTAAATGACAACGGAACACCTTTTTCGTTTCCAAATATTAACCAAAACAAAACCAAAAAAGGTTTTGTACCTTTTTTAATCGTTTCTAAATTCAAAAAGGTTTTATTCGTTATCCATCCTTTAAATTACTCAATACCAAAAAAAAAGAAAAACGGCATCGACAATCAAACTGACGTGACTTGTCACAGTAACATTATTAGAGGAAATAAATGTGAAATAAATATTAATTACTTACCGAACTCTCAAGTTATGAAGAACAGCAGGTTCGTGTAAATATGAGAGCGATGTGAGGTCATTCTGCCCAATGAGGAGCGAGGGATTTCGCAATGGCGGCATTTTCCCCTCATCCGTAATCTGGTAAGAATCCACATATAATTTAACCTTTCAATCGTAAGTCAATCTATATTGTCCGTATTTAACGTTGAATAGCAGTAAAATAGGCATTCTAATTAATTAAGACACATAAATACTTGGACTTAACATGTGTTTCAGGAACCAGAAATTTTAAACAAATAAAAAAGTTTTTTTGACAGTTACCGTCTTGACTTTGAAATTTAACGTCAATTAAGTGTCAATTGAACGACCTCTTAGCTTTAGTAAACAATCAACTCATTTTGGCTACTAATTAACATAATTTGTTATAACTTAAGCCTTATAATGATGCTGCTAAAGGGTCTATTACAATCTACGGTATTTGCCAATCCCTAGACCTAAATGCATATATTTGTCGACTTGTTTTTCCAGTTATCCAAGCTGGATAACTTATATTCCACCCAGTCCTGGTAAACAGAACTTAGATAATACCAAGTTACAACTTAGTTATACCAAGGTTAGAGGGCAATATGAGTCCCGCTAGCCCGTCTAGGCTTCTCCGAGTCAAAAATAGTTCTTTAGCACTTCCCAAAGTAAAAATAGTCCGCCAAGACCAAAAAGGCATTCTTGCCCATTGCTTGCCCTTTAACCTTGAAGCGCTTGGCTAAATATCAATTGCTGTGCCCCTAGCGCCCGGCTATGAATTGGTGAAATAAAATCTCCTCTCTTTCTGCTCCTCTTAAGCTCCGATTTGTATAACATCATGGTGTACAATAAAAAGTATTAAGTATCTCTGTTTGTAGAGAGTTATAGAATAGATGAAATAAATCGAAGAAAACCACAAAAATCGTGAATATGACCACGGGCGGTAGGGTGACGGAAATATTTGTCGCATATTTACGGTTCGGGCGGTTAAAGGGTTAAACAATAACGTCTCAAAGCTTGGACTTCTAATAAGTCTTATTTATTCCCCTGTCCTGTGTATGTACTGACCTTGATCTGGCGTATCTCGTCGCTCTGGTCTAGCTTGACGATGAGAACCCCTGAGCGGTAGTCTGAAGTCACCACCGCGCTCTCCCACACCTTCTCTGGGTGCTCCACCCATATTCGGGCACCCTGGAACAATTGTTATGATAAATACTGTACATATTATGGTAGACAATAGTTTAGGACCGGCAGAATTGGAAGAAGGCTTTTGCTCTACTGTGGGGTGATAATGGCTGTAAATAAATAATTATAATACATAGATAAAATTTTTTTCAATCAACATTTCGCTCAAAAACGCAACTACTAATTTCGGTATCCAGTTATTTAATTAAGTTAAAGTGGAGCTGGACTGGTCATAATAACTGTGCCTAAGGTAAGGTAAGGATAGTTAGGAAACGAAACCACGAAAACAAAAGCTACGGAGTGCTATCTAGAGCCGGCACTAAATGGAATATATTATATATGGGTACGGGATATATAGGCCGAAAAGTCAGCGAGACATCGATCGCTATTTACCGGATTGGTGTGAGTGACTCCAGCCAGAAGAGCCTGGAGGAAATTGCGGGAGACGAGTAGTGCTATTCTGTAACATTATTTTCGTATCTCGACAGCGGAATCCGCGGTGAGATTTCATAAACTTATTCTCAAAGGACAATGGCAGGTCTCCATACTAAGAATTGTCTGGGATCAAATTGAAGCGTCCCTTAATGAAAAATATGTTAAAAGATTTGGCGTTAGTTCTAGAATCTATAAATGAGACTATTTTCATTTGGGAAAGCCGGAAAAAAAAGATTTCGGTGTTAGAATTTTATTATTTAGGTTATGAATTAACGTCAATGTCAATTAGCTATATCTATAAAACATAACGCAGATCGAAATTAGGTCCTTAAGAAATGATAATGTGGTGTGGTCTAAGTGAGAATAAGAGTATTTACGGATAAATGGGAAAAACCTAAATAAATTCTAACACTCGATGTAGAGTAGTACTCAATTTAAACTTTTAAACTATCGCGCTGCATATTATAGAACGAAACGTCAAGCCCTTAAGGTATTTACGCATGTACGCGATAATCCCCGTTCTATAATATTACTATAGTACTCAATTATTGAATGTTTAAGAAAGCTGAGCGCGTATTAAAAAAATGCACTTGCCGCGTAAACAATAGAACTATGTTAGGGCAAATAAAAAACATATTTTGTTTAAAATAATTATTTATTTCATTCTTCATCTCATTATCATCATTATACATAAAATGCGCGTGCGACGATGATCTCTATCGTAATCTTCCATAGTTATTGTTATGGGTTTACAACAAAAATCCAATTCACTATATAGGCACAATCGAAGCAAAGTAAGATTAGCTTATGCTCACGCAAAAGCAATATCGTAGTCCTAAGGGCACGCACTAGTCACACAAGGCAGTATCAATCAGTCCATAAACAGTCCAGGTAGGGTAAAAATAAATAGAAAGCCAAATATAATCATAAAACACAACCGACATAGTAAACACGGAAGGATTTTGTAGCATAGAAAAATATAATGGAGGGTAGTTCTGTAGCGTCTTCACTTGACAGACAACCACAGATAACATTCACTGTCCAAAACAAAAGTAGTACTGCACTTTTGGATTCGTTTTTCTTGAGAATCGATACGACACTGAAACGATCCTCTGATATTTTGATCCATTATTAATTGGATTTAAAAGTAGGAGCATTTCTTCAAACATATCATTGATTAAAGACGAAAGAATAGATAATTCTAATATTATGTTAAAAACAAAACGAACTCTACACGGGTCGATCGATCGGTCGATTATATATCGATCATTCGTTTGATTATACAGCGTCACACCACTATTTTAATGGTAAAATGTCGAATGTAGGTAACCTAATTCGAACATCATTTTATGAGCTTTTAAAAACATAAAAATAACTCCGGCTTTTACAAGAAGAAGTGAATAATTGAAAAATCGTAGAAAATTAATTAAATTTGATTGATATTTAAGAAATCTATGGACGCCAAAAAAAGTCCAGACCAAATTCTGCCATTGTTCTTTGAATTCTAAATCAAGGTCAATTGGGTTCACTTTTGAAATGAGCTTTATTGTCACTCAGGTGAGTCAGGTGAAGCTCGATATCGAAATTATTACAGAATAGACATAGCACTCAGGAGTGTAACTAAAAGGCTTATTAGACTTTACTAAATTTAGTAACCTAAATCAGGATTCAGAAAAGGAACGAAATTAGAAGCTTCTAATCACACTGTTCTAAATATAGTTACTATATCAAATCAAACACAATAAAGGCCGACGTTTTACTATCTACTATAAACAAACTGGCTCCAGAGCTGTCCAAAAATAAAAAAATTGGCCTCGCCGTGGCTGTGGCCGTTGGGTCCATCAACATACAGAAAAGAAAGAGAGACGTGGGTCAAGGAATATTTATTACTGCGCGACAGGTTATCAAACATGAATATAATGAGTGTTTTAGAACCGGCAGACTTCAGAAATTATCTTCGAATGGATTCAAGATAGTTCGATATTTTACTAAATCTTGTGACACCATATATACTAAAACAAAATACTATTTTAAGAGACAGCATTAGTGCAAAACAAAGATTGGTAGTAACATTACGATTTCTTGCAACAGGGAATTCATACCAAAATTTGAAATACAGCTCTCTAATATCTCAACCCATGCTGTCAATAATTATCCTTGAAACCTGAAACAACACATCCACACGCGGAAAGCGCTGCACACCGACTGAAGCGACTAATCGCGATCGCACCTTCCTAAATTCGATTCTAATTAGGTTTCTAAATGATTTAGTGAATTAGTAGCCGTACTTTTTCCTAAATTTAGAAACCTACCTTCTTAAATGCGATTGCATTTGTCTGAATTTTGTAACTGACTCATTTAGACGACTGAATTTAGTAAAGTCAAATAAGGCCTTAAATGTTATAACAACAGATCGTCTTGTAGATAATCCGTCGTGAATTGTTAGTCCCTTAGTATGTCAGGGAATACCGTTATATTTATTCATTCATTTTCATAGTTCGATGAGATGGCAATTGCGGAATGTACCTACGTGCTTTCCGAGACACGGAAGCGTAAACAATGCCTAAAATAATGATTCTGTTTACTGAGTATTTTTTAGCATTAAATATCCATGAACAATTTTGGCCCAACCAGGGATTTGAACCCGAGACCTCGACATGGTATTACATGGTAGACGACGTGAGTTGCTAGCTCGGCGCGACATCTTCGAAATTATCGTTGCTATCCCAGTGAAACACAAATGGAGTAGGTACCTACTGTTTGTTTTATCTGAGTGGATTTAAAAGACCCCTAAAATCAGTTAGGAATTTCGTTGATTCTAATATAACACGAATCATTTGAAAAATATCGTGCTCCAGGATATAATTATCACTTACTTATCACTAACTAAATTTTGTCGTAAAAATCTGCAGTATTTTGTCATTGCAGATGATTTGCATTTAATTAATTCTAGTGGATATTTTATTTCCTGTAATAAATCTTTTTATTGTCGTCACTATGCCCTTAGGGTTTCAAAATTTAACTCCAAACCAAGTTCTGAGAGTCACACAAATATTAATATCAGGGATTGAACAAAGAAATCATCAATCAGACCATAATGTCAATTATTCTTAAAATCTGATTCTTAACTACATTTTTAAAACCATATTGCTCTCATTAATTTTTTAACGAAATTGTTAAAGCATAAAGCAATTAACATTAATTACATAAAACATTATGTTAATGTGTTATTTCATGAGATCTAAGCACAAGTGGTATAATAAAAACGGCTTAGTAAGTAAGACAGAGTTAGCCTCTTGATGATTTCAATATGTAGAATACTATGGCATTTTATTGACACACCTGATTTGGAAAAATTAACATAGCACCCAACTTGGATGGATCGACAACAATAAGTCTCAAATAATGGTCATAGGTTTAAGATATGAAATAATGTAATAAAGCTAAGTATCTATAAAAAAACAACATAGGATTTATTTTTTGCATTTATTTAAAAATCAAATGTTCTTCCATGCGTCTTCAGTCTTGACAGCAATGCTTTTGTTTACATTAAATATTTATTTACCTACGCATAGTAAAAATAAATTAATTCATATTTTATTTTCTTTTTTTACCTTAGGGAGTCTCTATGATTGACTGCTTTTTTTTAATATAGTTGTTCAGCTTTTATTGACTGCAAACATATGCTCTACACAGAAATGCTTTGTTGCACTTGATGAATTGTTACTGAATAATAATGTGTTTTAAGTAGCAATAAATAGGACATTCTATCTTTTAGGTACTACTTAATTATTATTTGGATATTTTGGCACACTTAAGGATAATAAAATTACTGTATGTGCTGAAAATATTTATACACCAGCATTAAACAATAAGGCCATTGTCGGACCCTTCAAAAACTATCAAGTCTCAAAACAAATGTGTCCGTAGTCAACTTGTCTAGTTTTATCTACATACTTTTTAAATTAAAATCAACAGATATGACATTATTTATGAACAAAGTTTGTCATCAAGATAATGTAGTACCTATGTGCATTGACACACAAGATAACTATAGTTAATTAAAAACATATCTCAAGATAAATATCTTTTTAACAAAACATAACATTTTGTAAGTAATCATCATGCTTTGTGCTTAAACACTGTGAAATTATGTACTAAATAATTCATGAATATAAAAAATGAGCTCACTTATTTAGATAGCAAAAGTGATATTACCTAATTCATAATTTATTATTCTGACTTAATGAGATTAAAGGAATCCATATTGTAATGTGTATTTGTGATTGTGAATATCAAATATCAATAAATAAAAAAAACTATTGCTTATCTATGAGTATCAATGAATGCTATGTTTAATGTTTTTGAAAATGGAACACTAGGGTTGAGCTGCAACGACGACCGCCTGACGTCATCCCGGAACTTACGATGTTCCGTGATACGCGAAATATTTATAAATATTGCAAAAATTTGCATTTGCCGTGTATACGAAATAGAATGACGTCCTCATCAAGAAACGAAGAAGGTCAATCATTATAAACACTCTCCCGTCTAACTATTAGGTAATTAATTCCAAAAGAGGTTTATTAAAGTGTTTTAAAGCATACGCGATAAGTAGAGTTGTCCGCTAATCTCACAATAAATAGTTTCAATCACTTTGATATCAAAAATGTTAACACGAAACCCAAAAAACAAATCACAATCGAATACATTTCACTCAATTACCTTGGTATACAGCTCCTTGGTGGTCATGTTGATAATTTATAATTTGCTTGATTTAATAAATAAATTGTATATGTTATATCATTATTTCACCACGAGTTCAGAACTTAAATAATACATTTTAATAAAGTAAGGTAGGTAGATTCGAAATATGATTTTTCCGAATGCGAAACGTCACTGCAATGTTATTGACATTTTATAGTCAGTGTTATCAGTTGTATCAAAAGTTCGACAAATCCAATGAAGTGGAACACTTTGATTTCCTTCTCTCTACACACTTCATGGTTTCAAGGAGGAAGTGATTCCTATAAGAATCTAATTAGACGACAAAAACATATGACAAGTCAACAATAAAAAGGAAAGTTACTATAATCTTTAAAGTTCCCACGGTTGGGGCTGCCATGATAAAATATGCTACATTCTTATCTATTGTGTACGAACTAGGACAAATTTACGGTTCATTACGCGCAGTGTTGTACAGAAGATTAAATATATATTTCTTTCAAATTATCGAAAAGAATATAATTTAATGCAACTAGCTAAACTTAATGGTGTACAAGAAAAGTATGTAACATCTCTGTCAATATTATAAAACCGTATTTGTATACGACGATCGATTGGTATCGATTGTAAATAACGGGTGTAATTCATATAAAATTAAGTGATGTTTAGCTGTGTAGCTCGGCCTAGGAATAAAGGAAATTAAATAAACAAGACAATAAGTATGTTAAGCCATTTATTACTACAGTTTAATACATAATTTCCCAGCCTTTAATAAATTATACAGTAAAGTTTACAAATAAATGGCAGAAGCATCAGTGTTGCAATGCTCTATTAGAAATCTCCTAGAAATTAAATATATTCTACAACAGTCCAAAATCGAAATCATATTGTCGGGCTACATGTATTGAATGTTGATTCACTTGTTTTCGGGTGACGGGAACCACGCCTGGCATGCTTCGGTGGCAATTTCGCACAGTGCAGTGAAGGTTTTGCCGCGGTTGTCATATTCTGTGAAAATATAGAATATCGTTAGAAGTAATTCGATAAATAAGAGTGTTGGAAGTATTGTCAGACTTTAGTTAAAAGAACATGATTCTACTAGAGAATTTCATCGTAATGATGTATTAAGTATATATCGTAATAAGGTTTGGACAGCAATTAAAGAACTCATGATTTATGTACATTTTTTGCCAGAAAGAATATGCAATTGTTGGCTTAACCTTGTCCCTTCAGACAAAATACAATCATAGCTTTCATGATTTATGTAAAAAAATATCTTTATATTTACCAGTGGGTCCTCTCTTGCCGAACATGATACCGTTCATGGGTGCGTTCTTGTAGTTGGCCTCGCTGACCTCCGCGAGCGACAGGAGCACGGCGACCAGGCAGACCACGCCGACGGTGAAACGCATCATATCTCCGGACATCTGGGAAGGAAACAGGATTAGATGCAGGTTATAGGTATTATGGTTAATGAGGCTTATATAATGGTAATGTGGGGAGTAAATGGGTAGTTTAGACAGAAATAGAGTAGGAATTGCACTGTTCGTATGTAGTACTTTCTAACTTAGCCTTATTTCTTTTTATTCTTAAGTAAAAGGCATATGTAGAGAGAAATGGAAGAAGGGTAGGGAGGCCTTTACCCTGTAGCGAGATGAAAATGGCTGAGATACAGGCATAAATTCATTGCGAATTTTTACAGTTTATATTTTAACGTCTTATGAAATGAGAATGGATAAAAGGAACAGAATATAGAAAATGAGTGAAAATCAACAATAATTCACGCTACTGATTGATAGCAAATGAAGAAACGAACGATGAATGATCATCTTATTTCAAATTATGAATTTGATGGCAAGAGAAAATATGAGTTAGAGGAAGTTCAAATTACCTTGACTGGTACGATGTATTTCTCACTGGTAACACTGGAGAGGACGAATGTCAACTGATGCTGTTGGATGATTTTCCCGCCAATTTATACTCCGAAAAGGAAAGATGGCGGCTATCCAACCACTTATTGGATTACTGGAAACTGACCACATATTGACCGAGAATATAGAGTATTCTCAAAGGATTATAACTTCGTTAGTGCATAGATTAATAGTTTGATTGAAGAGTCCGTATGAGGATGGACGCCATATTGGATTTATCATACAATACGTATGTATAGAATACGGCCGCTAAGAGAATGCGTCGCTGCCAAGTCTTCGTCAGCAGGAACAAATAACTTCAATGTACGAATAAATCATTTAAAATATTAT
This sequence comes from Autographa gamma, assembly GCA_905146925.1. Taxonomy (NCBI): domain Eukaryota; kingdom Metazoa; phylum Arthropoda; class Insecta; order Lepidoptera; family Noctuidae; genus Autographa; species Autographa gamma. The sequence continues at coordinate 4,871,729 of LR989877.1, read as the reverse complement.
TAAACCAGAACAGTTAAAATTAATAATATAACACCATTTTTATGGCACCATGCAAATCAAGACGAACTGACATGTGTCAGGAAAGCATTCTCTTAGGATATAAATACCTATTTGGGACAAATTCTTAGAATAAATCATTAATTTCTAATACGTAGTAAAGACAAACATCAATCTTATAGATTACTATCGGCACATGAATAGCAATATAGTTCCACTTAAAAACCGTAGGATTAAAAATATATACCTTTACAATTAATAAATAAAACCTTATAATGGATAAGCTTTGATTAGATTATTATATAATCAAAGTGGATAAGTCGTATATTACATGAAGTATTAATCTTTCCTTTTGAACCATCAAAACTTAGTTAAAAGAGCCTCATCGAAAGTAACTTAGTTTGACATAAGATTATGGAACTCATTTTTCCGATCACATTTTCTTTTCATTACTTTGACATGAGATTGCAGTAAATTGCTATGAAACTCAATTATGTGGGTAGTCTGATATAAAAGGGCGGGTAATGTTGGTCGATGCATCAGTTTGCCTTCAACTCTTCCAGCTTTCAGTCGTCTGGAGTTAAATATACAGTGAGTTGTAAGCTTTTATAAGTAGGTATCTACCCAAATAATAAGCTTTAAATATAAACAAAAAAGGAGAAGCGGAACAAAACATGTACTTGACAAGATATTTTTACGTCATTATATATTTATTTCACGAAAATTTAAATACCCCCAAATTTGTTTAAAATTGCTTCCTTAAATATGATTTGCACATCTACATAAATTCTGACTAAAAACCTCAGTAAGCTCTGTAAAAAACAAATACAGCATCATTATTGGTCCATTCGTTTAGGAGATACAAAGCCACAGAATGGCAGGTCGACAACACAAAAATACCCCTTTATTTGCTTCAGGGCTTAAAAAAAAAGATTTCTCTTTAATTAGCACCAGTTTTAAGACCCTTAACGTTTCTTTCCACAGATCTCAACAATGCGTTTCGTCTTGACTCTGTGCTTCCTCGCCGTGGTCCTCTGCATCCACAATGCTGAGGCCACGTACAGGAAGCCGCCCTTCAATGGCTCCATATTCGGGAAGCGAGGAGTTGTTGGTAAGTCCTGATAAGCTAGCTAGATAAGCCAGCTAGGATCTGAAGTCTCATGACTTCAGATCCTAGCTGAAATAAAAGTTTGGTGAAGCAGTCAAAGCCTGTGCTCAGGCTAACTTAGTAGTAGAACTATACGAAAAAACTAGCTTAAATACTTGGGAGTACATGGGTTCAAGATGCAAGTATCATCATCATCATCCACAGCCTTTTTCCTCCCACTGCTGGGCATAGGCCTCCCCTTTTTCGTGCCATAATATACGGTCCTGTGCCAGCCTCATCCAGAGACGACCCGAGACCCGTATTATGTCGTCGACCCATCTTGCTCCCGGACGACCGTAGATGCAAGTATACCCCATTACTAACTTGTGGATACAAATTAAGTTGATTAATCATGGTTTTTTTTTGTTTCTATGAGAAGAAAATTATGTTCTGTAAAGGTCGATATTTTTATATGTTATATAAAAATTATGTCTAGGTACACAATATGTTTTATCTAACGAATTAATTTTACTTTTTGTTCTTCTTTTCAGAATATGACACAACAGGCAGAGCATTGTCGGCGCTGTGCGAGATTGCTTCTGAAACTTGCCAGGCGTGGTACCAAACTCTAGAAAATAAGTAAATAGAAGAAAAATAATCGAATTATGTTTATTTATTTAAAGTGATTATAATGTATACCTTAATGTATAAATCAGTGTATTACAAAACTTGTAATCGTAAATAAATTGCTATTCATTAAGATTTATTGATTTTCCTTTCTTTTTTCCCTATGCTTAATGAGCGGGTTCTCCAGATAGGCCGCAAAAATAGAAATTAGATGTGAGCTAGTAAAAATGTGAGTCGATGGGCGTGGGTTTAATTTTGTCTGAGAAACTAAATCAAAATGAAGCATAGTAAAGAACTAATTAATTTTCTCTTTGTCTGTACTTAGAGAAAATTAACCTTCGAAAATGCTGCAGCCATGCTGCAGCACGTTTCAGCTAAAATTTTTGTTTTTACCTATATTATAATTATGCAATACATAAACAAATTTAAATATATATATATCGGTTTACATGGATATATGTGTGGTATAGACTGAATAATTTGGTCACGTTAATGGAATAATCCTTATGTACATGAATGTATATGGATTATGGCTAATGGACTTCGTAACTAAAATGAAAGTTCATTCAATTTATGCATAAAGGTCCTCTTCGCCTTAGTCCAATGATAGTTTCTAGCAAACTCTTACTGGTCTTCTCGTTAAATAATAATCAACTTATTTTTTGTTAATTCAAGCTTTTTCAATCGTAACCCAAAAACACCTTTTTGATCATGAAACGGAATGTAATTTATAAGTACATTCTAGATTACAAAAAGATTAAAAAAATATAATCTGTGGTCAAAGACGTCAAAGGGTCTGGCGATTTGATTGGTAGTTATCTAACCGGTAAATTTCTCTCCAATAAGAACGTCCTATTGGAACCACGTTTTCTAAAAGAAAACAAATTTTAATCTGTCTAATGGCTGCTACATTTTTGCGATATACGTGTGTGGCAAATTAAATTTTAATTGTTATTTAACTAATTAATATACATTTGATGTCTGTTTACTGAGTATTGCACGTGGGATTTTTACATATACAATGAGAAAACATATCGTCTCCGAGAGAATTTGACGTCAAAATCCGAAGTCCATCCGAGGTAAATCTAAGATTAAATTACTTATTTTTTCTTGAATTTGATTAAAACGCCGTATTATTATTATATGTTCGTATTACGTTTTCGTCGCTGTGACATTTATTTACGTGTTGCGCCTTGTTTTTATCGATTTACGTTATGTTTTTTCGTGTTCCGAGGTACGTTTGTAAAAGGTGTGATTATCAGTTTTTTGTCAACAACCAACGTAATGTCGTAATTGTCGAACATAGCTATTATCTTAAATGCACTAAAACTCGTCAAGTATACTTTTTTACAATTAAATAATGCGAGGAATTATTCTAAATCATTTTTTCTTGAGCACTTGTTTGAATCTTGTATTTTTGATATAACTTAATTATTACTTTATCGGGAGCAATATGATGCGTATTTAAATAATCATATTGATGCCTATGTAGAAAACCCTCTTACATCTATATATTTGCTGTATATAAGTGTTATTATCAACTAATAACTCCAATCTATAAGTTGAATTAAAATAACTTAATCTCAAACCTTAAAAAATATGATGTAATATTCCTAACATCATAAACAAACATTAAGTTTCTTTCTTAACAATTAACCATACCAAGCAAGTTCACATCAAACATTTTTTAGACTCGAGAACTTTATTTGTACAATACCTTATTTTGAATTAAAGTATAATACCTATATGGGAAACAATAAAACATCTGTTACAATATTAAAGCAATAAGTTAATATACTTAAATGTAAATTATGCTTTTAAATATATTTTATAGTACTAGTAAAACTAGCCTTGCCTTGCGGTTTTACTCTTCTTGCTTTTCACTAAAGGTAAATAATATTAACAGGTAATATAATATTAAAAGCAATCAATAGATACCTGTGTAAAGAAGGAAGTGAGGCCTTTGCCCTGCAGTGGGACATTTCCAGCTTTAAATGAAATGATGAATAACCATTCTCAAGATTAAGTTATAACAACAATGGATTTTTTAAATTGACTGGCCATTTCATATATTAACTTTTCTCAACAAATAACTCTTTGATTTTATCATACCATAGAAAACTATAATTTCTTTAAATAATTATTAGAACTGAAATGTAGTTAGTTGAAATTTTATTATGGTTAATTTATTTTATAAATATTTGAAGTTAGTGTTTTTTTTATATTCCGGGACATCTCACACATGGTTGTCTGATCCCAAACTAAGCAGAGCTTGTGTTATGGTAACCAGACAACTGATAAACATACTTATATATTTCTAAATACATACATATTATAGATAAATTACACCCAGACACCGCATGAATGATCGTGCTCATCACACAAACATTTGTGCCGGGTGGGAATCGAACCCACAACCTCCGTTATAGCAGTCAGGACCACTAACCACTAGACCAACAGGCCCTTCATTTAGTTTCTTTGGTTAGATTGAATTAAACATTTCCACATGATACACTTCTATACAAAATATATCTTAAATTGATTTAGCGGTCAACATAAATAGTGTTTACTATTGAATAAAATTATGCAACTATAAATTGCATTAATAACATTTTAGAAGTACTCATTTAGTTTTTTATTTGTGTGATCTGAGATAAGATATTTTTATTAAACCTGTTTGATAATTAGCAATATTGACTAATAAGATTATGATAAGAATAGATGAAACTTTTTGAATGGAGGGTAAAATATTGAAACCAAACCTTAAACTAGCTGTAGGTTTTAAAAGCCTAGAGATCCTGCCTCTTTTTCAAAATGATCATTAGTATTAAGGTCTAGTTTTGACCATACTTAACTTACCAATATTACTTTAATGGTTCCTGAATAATATAATATATCCTGTGGCAACTCACATACGGGCATCTGATCCCAAACTAAGCAGAGCTTGTACTATGGAAACCAGATAACTTATAAAAATACTTATATGTATAGTTCTAAATGGGTGTAATTTATCTATACATATTATAGATAGATTACACCCATTAGGTAGCCATTTAAAGGGTAAGATGTGTGATTTAATATATATTATTCATTTATCTGTCTTTTGAAATACCTTGCACAATCAAGCTGTATACCGCAGTCTTACTCTTTTCTGCTTAGTTTTTTACTTTGACGGCTTACTAATAAGTAATGTTACATTATGTCTGATATATTGTAACAATTTAATTTAGCACCTAAAATTATCTTAGTTTGGGGATTTCCCAGTAGATAAAAGAAATATCTATTATTCAGTTTTGTCGATTGAAAATGTACTTTAAACATGATGCAGTTAGGTACAAAATCACAAAGCACAAATTAGATTAGTTTGAAGAAAACATTATTTTACGAATGAATAGATGAAGAAGCAAATTCGATCTTATTGCTTAGGAGATTAAGGACTAATTTGACGACAATACTACGTCATAAAATTAAATTTTAAGAAAACAACATTTATAAATTCGTTAATTAAACATTTATTTCGTGTAAATGCAAAACCGAGATATGGTGCAGTGTGTAATGAAGAGTGTCGTTATTTTTCTAATTTCCAGCAAAAAAGTGATATCTTTGGATTTGACAAGAAATTATGAAATTTTACAGACGGCTACACTGGAGATATTCAAGACCTGGCAACACTGAAGCAAAGAAGATAATGGCTATCAATAGCTAATCCTGTGTCTGAAAAATATAGAAAAGTGACTTTATGATGACAGAAATTAAAGAGCCCAGATTAAAGAGACCCAAAATGGCTGAAACCGTAGACAATTTCATAAACAATATCATAACCATGAAGAAGAACCTTCATGCAGTATTGGGTGACGAATTTCACTCAACAATACCTCTTTTACAAGTCTATGTTGGTCAAGTCAAAGATATAAAACAATTATCAAAAATAATCTTGATATTAAACGAGAAAATACAGCTAAAAGAAATGCAGCATTTGAAGAGAGCTAGAAAAAAGGATGTGTTATTATGTTCAACAGATTTTCTTGACTCTAAGAGCAAAGACTCCATACAGAAATATTTACAAGATAATATTCCGGAGCTGAAAGATGCTTTTGAGTTCTTCAAAATAACAGAAGTACCGTTACTAGCTCCTAAACTAAAAAGACAGCATCTAGAATTCAGTAAAATATGGTCCTGTAACTTCCATCCAAATAAATACTTAGAGAAATTATGTAGTGACGATTTCTTCACTGAAGACGAGGTCACATACCATAGGCTATACATGGGAATGACGTTTGAAATAGCAAGGTTCTATTTAAGTCAAATGAACAGTAATCTAGAAATGCCTGATATTATTTTAAGGGACACGAACGCGTCTGTCGTTGTTGATCCATCAACCAAATCGGTCGTAGCCGTAGCATTCGATAATCGACAATACCATCCTGTACAGCACTCGGCCATGTTGGCTATAGACAATGTCGCTAAAACTCAAAATGGCGGCGCCTGGGATACAGCTGCATACGTCAAAGACATGTCACTACGTGGCATAGATATAGAGTTGCTCGTGCATTTAAAAGAAAAGTTTCCTAACGTCAAATTTGGCGCCAGAACGTATCTCAGCAAAAATGCTTTGAATGAAAATAAATTGAGTGTTTCTGGTAGTCCTTATTTATGTACTGGTTATTATGTGTATTTGATGAGGGAGCCTTGTGTTATGTGTTCAATGGGACTGGTGCATGCTAGGGCCAACAGGGTGTTTTATTGCTTAAAAAATAATATAAGGGGTGCTCTGGGCTCGAAAACCAAGCTACAGTGTGTGTCATCTTTGAATCATCATTTTGAAGTGTTTACTGACTTTTTATAACGTTTTTTTGGTTGACTAATGTAATAATAAATATTATTATGTTCTTTTCATAAATAAATGGTTGGAAATTATTTATTGTTTTATTGAGTATTTTTATTAATCTTTGTCTCTAATGATTTCATGCTATCTTACTTACCGTTCATTTAATAGACTGGCATATAATACAAACAAGACATAGATCTGTACTAACTTCAGTGCATTAAATATTATTAATTTAATTTAAAATACACTTATGAAACCTAGATATATACTATTCCTTATAATTACAAATAACAGCAAATCCCTAATCGCGTAATTTGTATTTAGGTACTCTTTATAGTCAACAAAATATTAAATGCAAATATGCTATATTTTAAGACCAGTAAGGTTAATTGTTGGGTAGTTTGGGTTTTTAACAACTAAGGAAGTTGACCTTTTCTTATTTTAAATAAGTGAAAGAGGTGCCCCTACCTATGTAACCTTGCAACTTAGCAAAGTTAAGAGTTCTATCTTGATTCTATAATCCGGCCGCTGAGAGACTAAGGTCCTGACACAAGTTGTGCTTGAAAATAAGTGACGGTAATTTATTTGTAGTAAATACTTCGCCACATTTAAGTTATATCTTCCTGTCAGGAACGCATCCTCTTAGTGGCCGTACTATAGGCACTGTAATATATCAGTCACATATAGTTGTCTGCGCAATAATACTTGTTATCTTGTAGATCTCAGTGCATCAATCATGTCAGTCCTCGTTGTGGTAACAGCTTGGTACATCCAGATCTGGGTATGACTAGAAAATATGAAGTATCGCAAAATATTGCAGGATAGGTTAGGGGATAATATAGGGGATTCCTAGGAAAGAGAAATGGCTGTAAAATTGGGCCATTATACAGCAGTGGTTGGGTCTATTCGCGGTCTAGAATATCTATATAGTGTCACGACAGTAATGATGAGTACATAAATCATTATAAATAGGTACTTGAATGTCGGTATAATTCGTGGTGGCTTAGTGGTTGCATAGGTACCTCTCAAATAGGTACCAATTGTCTCACATTCACGAAAATCTCTGAAAGCATTGTGGGTCCATGGATTTCTTTGCAAAGTGCTGGCAAGTGTCTACTAAGAGTTCATCGTATTTTTTTCTCAAGTGTATTTTAATGAACACCATTCATACCTAGACTGTGGAAAAATATAAAGAGAATGATTGACATTGGATTTAATAAATCAAAATCCAACCTAAAAAATCTCTCCGTTCTATTAGATCTATACTTGATTCTCTGTTGTAGAGGCATTTATCCAACAGACGTAACACCTAACTGTTAGCAGTCAATATGAAAATGGACCTTGTGCCCTTGCAATAAGACTTTATCATTGATGAAGCACATAATGTTTTTAATTATCAAATAGGTCAGTGATCACTCATTGTTTACTCATTATCTAAGCTCAAGTAATATAAACCTTCGTTCTAATGGTGTTACATGACCATTGCGTTTGGATTAGTCATCTCTGTAACTCTACACATGACTGTCTGATCAGGATTGTAGTGCGTGTTAGAATAGACTACTGAAGCACTACTAACTACATACATACATATCATCACGCCTGTATCCTCGAAGGGGTAGGCAGAGGTGTACCAATGTACACCCACAGTTCGCCGATATGTTTAGGTCCCATGTAATAGGGGGCGAGCCTATTGCCACTAACCGGGCACAAATCCAAACTCCGACCTGCTACTGAGAATTTCATAGAAAAACCCAATAACACCTTGGTCGACTCGGGAATCGAACCAAGACCTCTGGCGTAGCAGTCGCGCTTAGCACCACTAGGCCAACGAGGCAGTTCTAGGACTACTTACTATAGTAATATAATTCACGGGAATAGGTAAGCGCGTACATGCATAAATACCTTTTTAAAGGTTTACATTACTAACTTTTAAACTATAGCGCTGCATGTTTACAGTCATCATCTGCCTAGCCTTTGCCCAAGCTATGTTATATCGGCTACCAGTTTTAACGGATTCAGCTGAATACCGTATTTTACATGGAGCGACTGCTTATCAGAGCTCCACAACCCATTTTACTGGGAAACACAGTATCTCATGGTAAGACTAGTTGTCAGAATTGACTTAACGACTGCCAAAGTTTACAGTAATATATCTAATCCTAAAAGGAAGTCTTATGCTGCAGATCAAACCACGCACTTCTGTTCTGATCTAGGATGGGCTTGTCCTTTCGGTAGGAGTCAAATTTGTCTCTTCTTCTTATACCATTTGTTAATAGTATAGCTATTTTTTTGTAGATAATGTTGCGGAAAATAGTGTTTTTTTTTTCACATAGCTTTCAGATAAGAACCAAGGCAGTCAATAGCAAAATTAATACTTGGCTGCAATTTAGCACGAAACATTCAAAATGTCTTCTTGTTATCCCGAAAACTTGTGCATAAATTGCATAGTCCATTTAATTATTTATTGATTTAAACAGTACCTAGATCTAAACATGGACACAAAAACCTAAATTAAAAGATTACTAATGTATAGGTATGTTATTCAAAAAATCTAACTTAAACCTAAAATTTAAACCAGGCTGAATTCCCCTTTTTTCGCTTATATTTTTTAACCAGCCATCCAAACCGATCCCTAACTACACCATAGAGAAAACTAATCTATTTAAACTGTACCAAATGTAAGTGGTACTTAACTACGATTCATATGTTCCCAATTGTGTCCCCTCATTGGCCCGACGCCGACACTGCAATCCAGACACTTGCCGGATTTGTACGCTGCGCTGGCGCATGCAATCCAAATTTAAAATTTACGAAATTTAAATAAAGTGTCAAAATTTTGGCGGGAATTATAGGGAGTTAAAATGGCCGTTTTTCGCCGCGTTCGACGCGTAGGTGACGCTTTTTGGTGAGTTTATTTTATTTAAATTAAACTTTTCATTGAAATTTGACCTTTATTAGTTACTTTTTATCACTCAAAATTTTCTTGTTTTCTTTGAGGACCTTATTTATTTTGTGCTGGCTTTATTAAAACAATAAATTATGTCATATAAATGTAAACTAGTTTAAATGTGTGATTTGTGACTGATTTTATGCATAATTATTAAAAAAAAACTTCTTAAAACATATATAGGTTTAAGCAAAGCCTAATCAACATTAAAATAAATCCCAAAAAACTCAAATAAAAAACATCAAAGTTAAAAAATAACCTACAATTTCAAGAACCATACCCAGTCAGCAGAATCTGGTTCATACTAACTTCTATTACAATAAATCTTGATTCCAACGCTTAGTTAGCGGGTTCCGCGCATCCAGGCGTCACTCATGGATCTTATTACATGGCCATAAGGTCTATATTTGATTGGCACATCGTAAATTGCAATGGTCTTCCCTTCGCGTGGATAATTTAATGTTACGGGTCTTGAATTGTGACAATTTGTGGTATCTAGATCGTATGATTGAATAGGTTAGAAAATATGTATGTATGTATATCCTAATGCCGCACGTGTGGCTTATTATGGTTTTGTTGAATCCAGTCTTAGGTATGGATTGCTATTGTGGGGTAACTCGACAGATGCTAACAGAGCATTCCTTACTCAAAAGAAATGCATTCGAGCTTTATGTAATGTAGGTCCTCTTGAAAGCTGTCGAACTCTGTTTAAGGAAAAGAAGATATTAACATTGACGGGGTTATATATACTGGAAATTTGTGTTTTCGTTAAAGCAAATCCAGAACACTTCGTTTCCGTCCAAGAAAACCAACCTAATGTCTCAAAAAGAGATCCAACGCGTCTGTTGATGCCGTCATGTAGAACTGCATTATTCCACAAGAACTGTCTCATAACGTGCATTAAGGTATTTAATAAGATTCCGAAAGATATACGGGAACTACCATTACTGCAAATGAAGCGTAAAATAAAGCACTGTTTATTAAACAATGTTTATTATGACCTTAAAGAGTTTTTCGACCATAGATTTTAGTACAGCATTAATGATAATTAATTGCGTGATATTGCACCTAAGTATATTATTACACTTAGACTGAATTACCTAGTTGTATTATAATTCACTTAACTATCTAACTAATTTTATCTATTTGATTTTCTTTTAATATTACATATATAAATAACACCATGTCTGGTGTTCATATTTTCGCATGCTGCATAAGGCATAATGTGTGGAACTTAATTTGACTTAAATACTAACATCTGTCTGTACCCATATTTAAAGCGAAATAAATGATTTGATTTGATTTGATTTGATTTGATTTGATTATGCCTTCCTTCTTTTAAGCATAGTATTTTGGTCCTGAGATAAATTTTTGGTCCATTTTAATAACGCCTTAGTTCTCAAAAACTAATCGATTAAACATTTTTATTCTTACCTTTCTGCCCTTATCCATACATACATATAATCACGCCTCTTTCCCTTGTAGGGGTAGGTAGAGACCACTTCTTTCCACTTGCTACGATCCTTACACACTTGTGTCGCTTTGTCCACTTTCATTATTTTATCCGATATCAACAAATGTGAATGAATGGTTGACTTAAGGTCTAAAACCAACTATCTTCTGATGATTATCTAATGTTTAGCTTCAAAGGAAAGTCCCTTTGAAGTTAAAAATTATATACTGCAAACAAAAACTACAAACTATAAAATAGTTTACAATTGCCGGAGTTATTACATAACAAACACACATTAAAAACAGTTGAATTGAGAACCTCCTCTTTTTAAAGTCGGTAAAAAACCCCAACAAATGTTTTCATCAACTCATCTACAAACCACGTGATGATAAGAGTGTAATGTATCAAATTGTAGACGTTCAATTGTCTAATCGCAGTGAAAACTAGATTGGTCTTGTAACGATGGGTTTGCACGACGGGTTCAAGGTTCTAATTAGATGTTCCTGTTTGTGTCTTGCGCATGAGTGGCGAAAGTTGAAAAAAAGTACTGGATTCTGATAAAACTAAGGGTTAGGTATTAATCTTATTGCCAGGGTCAGATGCTGTGGTGCTTTTTTTTCGAATGTGGGGGTACAGATGATTATATGGGATAGGTATTCTTTTTAGTCTACTTCCAAAAAGAAGGAGGACTTATGCTGGACACATATAAACAGAGATACGTAGTCTCTTTTTATACGTATGTTCACCAATTTCTGCGTGAATTGTGGAGTGATCTACAAAATAATTTTCGTTAGTATAATCCTTAGGTGGTCTGTGTTACCTCGTCTGATGATGGGATCCTAGGGAAAAGAAGGGCAATACTCTAAAGTCCATAGTTCAAAATGCAAAATATTTTATATGCTATTTGCAGAAATAAGGGCCTTGGATTAGAATCTTCTTAATGTTGAATGATCTTTCTAGATTCTCGCACAGTAATGTTTTGAGATGGCTCACGACGACTATTGAATGTGATGTTTAAAAAATATCTGTGTCATAGTGCGCTAACTATAAAGTGTATACAGAATGCAGAGTTATGGTGTGGGCTCTTTCTATAGACAATTAGCTATTTAAATTTATTGATTTTTGACAGTCGTTAATTTCCTGAAATTCCGACAACGTATACGGTTTCACCTGGTAAATGGGATGTGGAGTTCTTTAAACACGTATTTAGCTGCTTGGAAACTGACCCCAACAGATTTTGCGCAACGGCGTCAAAATTATGTATTAAAAGAAAGAGTTCAGACGTTAAAACAAAACAGAAAGAAGCTCGAAATTCATTAAGAAAATAATGGAATTCTAACACAGAAAAGTAAATAACATATTTTTTTTTGTAAAGGTCTAATGAACAGCCGTCATCCATAGGTCTATATCTAGACTAAAATAGGACTCCGTCTTTTTAACCGACTTCAAAAAGGAGGAGGTATTCAATTCGGCTGTATTTTTGACTTTCGTCTGGGTGAACGGATGTTGATGATTTTTGAAAGCCGGTGCTTGCAGTGTGTTCCCATTTTAATTTGGGATCCATAGGGAAACCCTATAAGAATAATTTTGTAAAAGTTATAGACTACGGGCCCATGAACAAAATCGATGGGTCATAATGAACCACCAGGTGACGTATATAGGACGATAGAAGAGCATAAAATAATAAGATTCAGCACTATGCCGTCACTTGTGATCAGTCCAACTGGGTGCTGGTGAGCATTCAAAAGTGCAGCTAGAGTAAGTACATTTTGGTCATTTATTTCTGTACGGCATTGTTACCATCGAATAGATCCATGAAAAATAATAAGAAAGCGCGCAGTGCCGTACAAAAATTGTGGTCCAAAAAGTTGGTATTTTAGTTTTACTTTCTGTCAATTTCCAGGGTAAATTTGGTCATTTGATTCTGTACGGCGTCAGTTTCATACTGTTTCAATACAGCTTCTAATCCATTATTCCGCAACGCCGTACAAACGAACAAAAATCTTTGAACAAGGGGAAAAAATCGAGTGTTGCAACCCGCCTTCATTCCGTGGTCCGAGGGGTGATTTGAACAACATCAAATTATTTATTTTGAAAGTATTTCATGCATAGATAATATTTTTTAGATAATGGATTAGAAGCTGTATTGAAACAGTATGAAACTGACGCCGTACAGAATCAAATGACCAAATTTACCCTGGAAATTGACAGAAAGTAAAACTAAAATACCAACTTTTTGGACCACAATTTTTGTACGGCACTGCGCGCTTTCTTATTATTTTTCATGGATCTATTCGATGGTAACAATGCCGTACAGAAATAAATGACCAAAATGTACTTACTCTAGCTGCACTTTTGAATGCTCACCAGCACCCAGTTGGACTGATCACAAGTGACGGCATAGTGCTGAATCTTATTATTTTATGCTCTTCTATCGTCCTATATACGTCACCTGGTGGTTCATATGACCCATCGATTTTGTTCATGGGCCCGTAGTCTATTAGGTAGGTTTTTTTTTTGTAAAAAATCTATTTTATAATAACGCCAATCTGCTATTTGCCACATATTTTGTGAATCATCAATGAAGTTATATAAAACAATGGCGTCCGTTTTCTTTCTGTGTGAATAAAATGATAATTACGACGGCGACTAGGGTTAAATGATCGCTCATTTAGTTTCATTTATCGTCCTTCCTATCGACTTGTAAATTAATGTATGAAGGACGTGCTTTATTGATACTGGAATGTACTAAACATGTGTATATTATAAAGACATTAAATCACTATCACTACATAGTATAAAACAAAGTCGCTTCCCGCTGTCTGTCCCTATGTATGCTTAGATCTTTAAAACTACGCAACGGATTTTGATACGGTTTGTTTTTAATAGATAGAGTGATTCAAGAGGAAGGTTTATCACTACATAGTATAAAACAAAGTCGCTTCCCGCTGTCTGTCCCTATGTATGCTTAGATCTTTAAAACTACGCAACGGATTTTGATACGGTTTGTTTTTAATAGATAGAGTGATTCAAGAGGAAGGTTTATATGTATAATATATGCATAATATAGTAGAGGAATACCGATAATCTTAGAGATTACTAATGTAAGGTCGTTGCAAACGCTGGCTGAACCCTATGAGACAGATAAAAATAATGTACTACAGTATTGTGCACCTTAAAAAGATCTACAAAAAAGTCCGCGATGGCATATGTCTATCTCTTGAGGATAACCCACAATAACTATTTTTATCGTTTATTTATTACTTTTTTACGAAAAAGCGATTTTAAGCAATACAGTATTAATCCTTATCCAATTAAGTACCTTTAATAAATTGTGCATGCAATATAGGTCAATATTGCCCTTTACAGCATGTAATTTAAATGAATATTTTCGAAGATATTGCAAATTTAAAATATAGGTACATAGCGGTTGCGGCGATACCGGCCGGAGGGCCGCGCGGGGGCCGAGGGTCGTGCCTATACCAAATAGTGCGCCCAAGGCTGTGCTTCGCCCTACAGAACTTTATGATTGTGTAGTTATATTTGGTATCAGCGTTGCACCCGAGCAAAGCCGGAGCGGGCTGCTAGTAAGTTATATAAGTAATAATAATAATATCCTGCGACATCTCACACACGGTTATCTGATCCCGAGCTAAGCAGAGCTTGTGTTATGGTCACCAGACAACTGATAAACGTACTTATATATTTCTAAATACATACATATTATAGATAAATTACACCCAGACACAGAACAAATAATCGTGGTCATCACACTAACATTTGTCCAGAATGGGAATCGGTCCCACGACCTCTGGTATAGCAGTCAGGGTCACTAACCACTAGATCAACAGGCCCGTCGAAATGGTGTAAATTGCGCACCAACCTTTTTTGGGATCCAGTTTTTGTACAATACTATATTATTTGCCATTTACTGATAAATTGTAGTTACTTCAGTTTATTTTAAAGTTTATATAGCTATGCAAAATATGAGTATCAAAGAAACCTAAATATGGCGGATTTTAAAATTATCTGTGTCTATACAAATGTGATTTTTTTACATGCGTTAATGCTAATCGAATCGCTTGAATGTATGAAAGTGACAGATCTTAAGTTACTCACCAAAATGTAATGTAACTTCCATATATTTTATGTCATCAGCGACACACACTACATAGGTTTTCTAAAATATACGATTTTATGAATATTTACCCCAAATGTGAAAACTTCAAGTGACATATAATTGTTCTTGCCGTCTCGCTTACTCTTATGCTTTTCGCACAAGTAAGAACAAGACAAAAAGTGTACCAAATTAATTTAACAGCCTAATACGTATGTTAAAACGGCTATTACACGGAATAATTTCTTTTTTACAGAATTGTACTGCTGTCATCAGTGCCATAGAAAGAGACAAACCTACCTCAGAGATACAAGCAAGAGCGGGACAGCAACATCCTCGCAGCTCCGTCTTTGAGTATATTAATGGAAATTATTGAAACTGTTGATTTCGGACTGGTAATGACAACCCAGGCTGTTAACAAGATATTATTGTGATTTTTTGAAGTATTTTGAAGAGCGGCTCGTCTTTGTTAATGGTGAGTACATTTTTCTTGCGTTAACAAGATTCCGATTTTTGTTTATGCTACTTTAAATCTTTCCTAAAATCTTCATGGTCTTAAAGTATACTAAATTCTAGAATGTAGAGTGGAGTGAAGACTGAACCCATCTCAATACCAAAATCTCTACCCGAAATGAAATGTCTACCCGTGACCATGATACCTGCAAAGGTGTCGAAACGTCGAGAACTAAAACTCAAATACAAACCGCGATAAAATCCGTAAAAGTAGTTTTATTTTAATGTCTAACATTCGCGTAAACCTCAGGACTCAATACCAAAATCTCATTTGATCGTAAGATCGAGTATATTAAAAACTGCTTCAAAAATAAACTGCTGATCTGGCAGTCATAAATAAGTATAAATAAAAATAATCCTATTCTCGTCACAACCAAAACTATATGGAAGTGGCTAGACATGGACAAGATCCTGCAAAACAATTGCATCCAAAAACCATGTTAATTAGTTCCTATAAATCTAACGAAAATCACGATTTAATCCCCGTTACTGTAACACAACCTTGAAAAACTAATTCAATCTATTACCTATACAGGCACTCCCATCAAAATAGCCAATAAGGCACACCTTACTCACACTATTGTCCATTCTGCCATTCTACTATTCTACCATTGTCCATTAACCATGGTTGCCCTTGCATGATGTCATGGACACACGTGCTACATCGCCATGAGATCTTTATCTTACAAATAGTTCTGATGATTCTCTGACTAGATATGTCTTGTAGTCGATATTTATCTAACTACGCTATGTATAAGGCATGTCTATGATTAATTAGCAGTAGGTTTATACCAGTTAAAAATATACAAGACCAAAATAACCATGTTTTGTTTGATAAACAAAAATATCACTGATTTATTTGCACTTTGCCAGCATTGGTGAAAAATAGAATGCTTTTCATTATTTTTACAGAAGATTACAGAGGTGTACTGTTATAAGCGATATCTTGTAGTCCGTTGATCCGTTTCCGAACTTGTCCCATGATTTTTGTAGTTATATGCTTTTCAATAGAGAGACAAATCCAAAAAATCCGAACTATGATTATAGGTCTATCCTTTCTTGAGTCTATAGAAGCAGTATAATAGAAGAATCAGAGAGAGAAAATTAGTAATAAAAACAACTTCAGTCCTAACCTTTATAGGCGCCAAAAACTGCCCATTATAATTTTCTTATGTTTTCGTAACCAATGATAGATATTAGGTGTAATTTTAATGGGTCTTTAAACGAAATACAATACTTCGTCTTAAAAACTACTATCAGAAAGAAAGACGGCCCAGAAAGTTGCGAAATTAATGGCAGCATCGTTAGCGCGCTTTAAGTCATCCAAAGTGTAGGTATACGGACACTTCGGGCAATTCAATAAGTGTTGCATGGTTTGGCTGGGACTAAACTTTCAGTTACATGACATTAAAAATTCGCGAACATATTCTTGTCTTAAAAAATCGTATCGTGGACATGAACGCCGTTTAATTGCGTTCAATAAGTATCAATTAAAATGCTTGTGGCGACGACTGTTAGATTCTATATACTGATTGTTTTCAATTGTCGTGGCTACCACAGAAAACTACGGATTCGGTGCGGATTACAAGATTTGGCACTTATTTTTAAGTGTCCATGCTTTTGGCATAGAAATTATTTGAAATCTTTTTTCGCTTTTTGCCTTATATCAAGCTCCTTTTCTTTGTGAATATGCTATCCCATCTGGGCCTTTCTCATATATAGCGCTCAAACTCAGGTCCCAAAAGGTTTAGATGAATAATTGTAATATACCAAATTTTTTTTAATGTATCTCTAGATTTGAGGGCCCGGGTACGATCAGACGAATCGGTGAGTCTGGGTGCTCGTTTTTCGATGTCTTTGATTCCATAACACAACTGCTTTAGCTATTTACTTTGGGTTCAGAGTAAATAGCTAAAGTTTGTGATGTTGTCCACATTTGTTTACCTGTATTATTTTGAACAAGAACCATGTTTGATTTAGTGTCGTGACTAAATAACTATATCAACGCGTTAGATATACATACATATTTCATTGCAAACAGTTATTTATGTTACACAGTTTAGTCGCTCATGTAATGTTTTTATCCGACTTCCGAAGAAGGGATATGTTTTTCGCGCGCATCTTGTATGTATGTGTATTAATGTCTTTATAACTTCGTATCTTCCAAACGCCTGAATAGATTTCGACAGTAATGTGTTGTGGGAATCAAATAGGCAGTAGCTCCATGTAAAATACAGTATTCAGCTGAAATCGGTAAGACTGGAAACCGACCCTCACATAGCTTTCGTAAATGTTACAGTATAAGTACTGCCTTATGCAGATAGTATAGTTATTATTTGTGTTGCTTAAAAATGTTAATATCCAGACTTTGAAGATCATATGCGCATGCGCATTATATTTGGCCAAAAACAAAGTGACATTACATTTATATGCTGATTGAATGCACCTTGTATCCGAGTTCAAAGTTTGCACAAGGGTCATCCATCAATTGTGCTGTTATTTTTGGCAGGCAAAAACTGACAGCACCAATTCCAATCAATTTAAAAAGATACAGAACCCTCTCTACAAGACTGTACCCAGAGCCATCTTGACCCGACGATTGTATGACCCTCGCGAGCCAAGTGGTCCCAATTCCCAGCATCCACACGACGTTCGTCCCAGTCTCCGATTGGCCAGTGAATTAATGACAATATTGCGTACTTATTCATTTGACCGTCTACGTATGTACCTTCAATTTAGCAATAGACGCCGAACCACGTCCGCGCGCGACGAACGCCGACGATAATTTGATTTGAATTTCGAAAATTCGACGGATTTTTTTCGATTACCGCGCCATTTTAATTTTGGATTGTCGTTATTAGAATTAAAAATGGTGGATTGAAATGATTTATTTGAAAGACGGGGACGGTAGAGGTGATAGCCTATACATGTGTTTCGCCAATATGGCTTTGTAAAAAGAATTGTGTTGGATTATTCGGACCTCCTTGAATGTGATATTCAAATGTGTTTTGGACTCGAGAAAAGGTGAGCCATGTGGATTGAATGTGTTTTGTGTGAAAACATTTGATGTTTTCTTTGAGGTATTTTCTTTTATATTTTTAAGATTCTCGTGTCTTCGTTGTGTTTTATATGAAACAATATTAGGCTCTGGGATAACTTACATTTTTCGTTACCGAAATTGACAATTATAATGAAGCTTCTTAAAAAGCTTATTTGCCAATTTCCCGTATTTTATTTCTGTAACTTTCATGTACTACAACATCATTTCATGTACTTTATTCTATCCGTTTCGCTAGGGAAAGACTCTACTGTTTTCATATATCATTAACCACATAAGAACTACGAAAAATTACTTAAAATTTCTGGCATTACCTAAACGGCAAAGTTCCTATTAAAAAGATTTTCCTTTTGTGGAAATAAAATAGAGAACAACATTTCGTATTTCATTCTTCTTTAAACTCTGTTTTAAATATATGACTATAAATTGACCCATGTGGTTTTTCCTCCCTTCAAAAAAACTAATTTTTCTTATCCCCCAAACTCCAAGATAATTGAAAGCGCTATAAAATCATCATAAAAGCTTCACTAAAACATGATTCAGATTGAACCTTCATACGAATTAGCGACGAAATCTTCTGGGAACACAATTAAATTGTCGTTCTTAATTAAGAAGAAGGTTTTTACGCCATACTAATTGATATGACAAATCTTTTTGGTATCCGTGATATGTTCGTTTTGATCTACATCTCTCTAGTATATTTGTATGTTCTCATCTAGTATATTTTCTATTGCATCTATTGCATCTAGTGCATCTGGTGCATCTAGTGCATCTAGTGCATTACCTCCTGAAACTTCTTTAGACGACTACTTACCGTCATAAGGACGTACTCTATATTCCATTGTTTGTTGCCTTTATTCATCTCTGTCTTCGTTCAAATCATATTTAATTCTTGATCTTTCTTTTGTTAGCCCTATCTACTTACAACTTTCTTGGTTATCTTCCAAATGGTCGGTTCCTTTTTTCCCATCTAGTCACTAGATTTCTGTCAGCCTTTATTTCATAACCTCATTCACTTCTTGCTTTCTATTATTTTGTTTAGACTACCCTAAATGTTTGACGCATTGATATATAGCTAATCGCTTCTATTTGTCGTGTATGATATCTTGTGTGATGATTTTTCTACTTCCTACTTCTACTTTGCGTCTACTCTATGTCTTTGCGTGTCAACCAAGTTTTTTGCTATAACTAAATGTATTTTCTTTTACATTTTTGAGATTATCATATATTTCTGTGTTTCGGATTATCTTAACTTCTTATATCTGCAAAATATCCCTTGAACTTTTCGATTTCCAAATGAATAACAAGGGATTTTAGAAAACTTCTGCATTTACAGAATGCAAAGCGCGTCTTGTGATTTTCCTTACTTTAAATTTTGTTATTTTAGTTTTTGCATCAATAAGACTATACCTCATGTTTATATAGGGTGTGAAATTTCCGGTTTCTATAACAATAAACTTCCGATGGTATCGACAAATCAATTTGTGTAGCGAAGGGCGTTTGATTGGCATGAGATCAGCTGCCATCAATACTGAATACAGGGTATTCAACTATTGTCAATAATACATAGGTTTTTTATTGCAAATAATCGTACCAAAACTTTATTTTTGCTTCCCGTCTACTTTTTAAAGGAAAACCTGAAAAAAAAAAATACATGGAAGAGAAAATACTCGTAAAAAAAACCTAAATGTAAAAGTAACTAAAGCTAAACATTTGAGAACAAAATAAAAGTATTTCTTTTTTTTTTCATATTGAAAAATTTTTATTTATTTATTAATACACAATTAAATCTAATATAAGAACAAACTCTAACTATACTAAAATTAAAACTTACATAAATAAAAACTAAATGGCGTCAAAGAACTCATCGTCATCCTTATCAATGGCGGGGAACGTGCCCAGAAGGCTGGCTGCATTGCCACGTTGAATGGCTATGCCGATTCTCTGTGCAAGGAACAAACCAGCCCTCTGATCACGAGTAGATTTGAATTTAGGTATAATGCTGAATATAAAATAAGATGTCTTCATTTCATTTTCATATGCCAAATCAATTTTACATAAAAACACGTCAAATATTTGATAATAATGGCCGTCCAATGATATAGCGGTTAAAACTGGAAACTTACTTTATATAAACAATAATAAAACAATTAAAATTGTTATCAACATATTATATGTTTTTGTGGATTGATGCAATATCTATACCAAGTTTTCTCAAGTAAATAATACTTATTGGTCTTCTCTTAGACTAGACTCTGCTAGACTAAGGCAAAATAAGAAATTGTTAAAAAAAGGAATAAATCGGTAAAATTTCTTATTTTCGTGTCAATGAACCTTAAATTATTTCTGACCAAAATGTGGCCCGGTTGATGTCTCAATTATGTCCTAGAGAGTGCAGGACAGATAGAAGATACGCTTTATCTTGAGATATTGCGATCAGGTCCGTTTTTCAACGAAGCATTTAATGGAATTTCATCAATTTTTCATCTCGTTTCTGCCCCGATTTGGTGGAAAATGAGTTGTAAACTGTAGAAGGCATTGTTTCTTGCGAACTTTGGTAAATTTTTCCTCAAAATCTCTAATAGTATCCTAGATCCGCAGATTCATTCCACACTATACAGGCATGTGGCCTTTAGTTTTAGTGGTCAGTGACCCTAACTCGGTCGTGGGTGCGATGCTACCCAGGACAAATGTTTCTATGACAAACAGGATCTTTTGTTCTGAGTATTATATGTTTGTAATTAGAAACATATTAGTAAGTTTATCTGGTTGCAATACAGGCTCTGCTTAGTCTGATCAGATGACCATGTGTCAATTGTCCCAGGATATTATTATTTTCTTTTTACATACATCCATACATACATACCATCATGCCTGTATCCCCGAAGGGTTAGGCAGAGGTGTTCCAATGTACACCCACAGTTCGCCGGTATGTTTTCGATCTCATGTAATAGGGGGCCGTACTGTCTTTATATTCATATAAAACACTTAAATAGTCCATTTCACTACATTGGCGCAGACACGTGTGTTCCTTCAATTGCTCGCTCGTTCGCAATGGCGCGTGCAAATAGGATTGATGTCCAAGGCCTCTCTTAAGTGAATAATTTCTGTTCTACTGCGCAGACAAGACCTTAAGGTAGAGGACTGAAACTCCTTATATTATGCTTAAGAAACGGATGCTTATCTACATCCTAATTTTGGTGGATAATTCGAGTAGGTTTTTGCGAGCCTTACCATTTTTGGACACAGTCCTAAATTATTCCCCAGTTACTTTAGATGCTGATAATAAATAGGTAATGTTTTCGATAGGATCAAAGTAATCAGCACTAATATTTGTGGTACTGCTACTAAAGGTAGATTTTTATAAATTTAGGTTCAGACTATGTCCAATTTCTATATTTGGGTGTGAAATTCAATGCATAGGTTTATATATATAGGTTTATGAACATAAATCCTGTAATCGAATTACACTGTGTATTTAGATCTTTGTTATTCTTAAGGCACTGTTTTTTATGCATTAGTTTTAGCTGGTGTCCACCCAACCAAAACTTTGTTGGGCATACTGCAGCCCGATTTCGAAAATCAGTAACTAATAACAATAATATTTTGATATCGTCTAACTTGAGGGATGCAATTGGCGAGTTGTCGTTCATTGTGGCGTTCTAGGGGGAGAACTCTGTTCAGCAGTGGACGTCTTCCGGCTGATGATGATGAATAACAATATTTTTTATTAATTCCAGGAGCCGTAGTACACGATCCCCGCCAGCAGGCCATACCAGCGTAGAATCGGAAGGTTCACCAGTTCGCACCTGTGACCCATGGAGACCATCCTCGCACAGCCCACGTATCTGATCGGGAACCGCTTCACCAAGAAATCCTTCCCCGGCCGCGTGCCCCACATACAGTACCACCACTGTCGGTCGAACACAAACATGCTACTGAAAATCGAGAACGAACTCCTTCAAAGTCACCGCCAAAGAGAAACGACCGGAATTAAAAAGTTATACAACTCATTCTTCGTTCTCTTTTAACGTATTCGCTTATTTTCTACCAATCATCGTTCATTTTCATTCATCATTCAGTGACTTTTGTGCAGTGGCTATGGCCGTTTTGTGATGGAATTTTATTCGGAAGAAAAGGACTATATTATGAATGATAGAGCTAAAGAGGATAGTTACACTTGGGAGTCTAGTGTGAGGCTGGCGTTGGTGGGGCGGGAGGAGGAGCTAGGCATGTACCTGGAGGAGAGGGAGGGGAGGAAGCGGAAGTGGGCGGGCGAGGGGAAGATGATGCGGAGGGACGACAGCGAGGAGAAAGAACAGAGGAAGGTGCCGCCTAAGAAGGTCATCGGTAAGTGGCTTCAACTTTCTACCTATATAAGTCAATTTTAAAGACAAACTATTTGTGACCCTAACTTTACAATTTATGTGATTAAGTGTGAGGTGTTATGATAAAAATAAGGGCCAAAATTCCGTGTTGACCCAACCCAAAATCACTAATTGGGAATAAGGTAGGAAAAAGATGATGAAAAGTTCCAAAATTTAAAAGATTGTCCATAGCGTTTTTTTTCAAGGCTCCTGTATATATCGTATTAAACTCTGGACCCAATAAATGATTTTTCTACTAAAATATCAACGTTATCCAAGTGTAAATGACGTTCAATTTGCCTTTACCTTTGAAAAGGTAGTTGAAAAGGTGTTTTTTTGTCCACCAAGTGTGAAAGACACAACGTTTTCGATTTAAGTATCTTCTACATAGAGTGAAAAAATGAATTATTGGAATCTTTGTTACTATACACAAGATTTTAGTCAGCAAAAAAACTACAAGACAACGCGTATAGGAAACGTTATTTACTGACCATAACCTCAATAATTTGCTGATCATATTATATCATAAGTATACACAACTGTCAATAAAATAAAGGTATTAAGAGAACGTCACGTTTATTCAAATAAATCAGTGTAATCTCAAACAAATATGTGCATCGGTAAGTGATTAAAAATGCTTTATGTAGGATAGAATAACTTTTTAACTAAACATTAAAAGAAAGTAAGTTTGAATTTCTTCTTGTAGGTTCTCTGAGATTAGTGTAAATTGTACATAATAAAAGAATTACATTGAAAATATCATGTTCAACGAGTTCAAAAAGGAAAAAACTTAAAAAAAAAACAAATTCAAAATTAGGTAAGTCTTACACGGTTTTCTCATAGATCCCACTGTCATAACTGGACCAAATAAAATGGGGCCACACTAAAAGCCACACCTTTCAAATAAAAAAAAGAATTATCAAAATCGGTTCACCCATTCATAAGTTCTGTGGTAAAAAAAAACAGTCGTATTGAGTACCTCCTCCTTTCTTGAAGTGGGTTATAAAGCAAACATATTTTGGGATACTAAAATCGAACATAAGTGCAAATGGCAGCATGCCTTCATACCTAATACTGTAGTACACATCTGACTACCCAATAAAAGAATATAAGTGAAATAATATAATATCTATGCAAGTATTACCAAAGAGATGCTTATTGACAAAAGACTGCCAATCGCCGATGACTTTCCAAAGATTATGCAATTGCAGATACGACACTTTTTTTCTGTCACTTTTTATGCCTACATAGAGAGACTAGTTTTTTTTTGAGGTAATTTTATTTAATCATAAATAAATAACCTGTATTATAGTAAAAATATTTAACGGGAATTAGCGCGAATGAACAAAAAACCTTTTTGGGCTTGTCATTTCGACCAGGTTATACCGGCCGTGGTCGCAAGCAGACTAAAATTTAGAACCCACATTATTTCAATGAGTTTACATCATTCTTCGCTGTTTTTCCTTATGCTGTCTTTTTATGGTATTTGCCTACATAGGTTGTTTTTCTTCCATTTTTATCTCCTTTTTATCAAAGTTTTGCGCTACATACTACTAGATACTTTTTATCTTTTGACCTTTCGCCATGGATAATACACCCCATGATAACCTGTTATTAATTGGTTAAATATATACGAATATAAACAAATTAATGCGGACCCGCCCACGTTTTTGATTGGTACTCGCTGCTTATGTAATTTCAAAGATGGGAGTGTTTAGGTACCGGCCTCTTACTTAATGTTATGAAATATTATCAGCTTATTATCTATATTTATCATAAATTTAATATGACTTTTGTAGTGATCAATTGGTAGTGGAGGTGCGACAGGCAATCCAAACTAATATTATAAATGCGAAAGTAACTCTGTCTGTCTGTCTGTCTGTCTTTGCTTCACGCCTAAACTACAGAACCGATTTGTGTGAAATTTGGTACAGACATAGTTTGGAACTCGAGAAAGGACAGAGGATAGTTTTCATAACAAAAAAATAAAATAAAAAATAAAATTTGTTCCGGACATACAGCGCCATCTATTCGTCAAGCGTCGGCATCAATTCAGTACTGAAAATTCATCGGATAAAAGTAAATGATAGTAAAAAGGTACGAAAAAAGTAATATCAATATAATAAAACTTTTAGTACAAACAAAATGCCCGAACGGAGTATATCCAAATTAATATTATAAATGCGAAAGTAACTCTGTCTGTCTGTGTGTCTGTCTGTCTGTCTGTCTGTCTGTCTGTCTTTGCTTCACGCCTAAACTACTGAACCGATTTGTGTGAAATTTGGTACAGACATAGTTTGGAACTTGAGAAAGGACATAGGATAGTTTTTATAACAAAAAAATAAAATTTATTCCGGACCTACAGGGCCATCTATTGGTCAAGCGTCGGCATCAATTCAGTACTGAAAATTCATCGGATAAAAGTAAATGATAGCAAAAAGGGATTGAAAAAGTAATATCAATATAATAAAACTTTTAGTACAAAGTAAATGCCCGAACGGAGTATAAATAAATAATCCGAGTTGTCACTATGCTCGATAGATGGCGTTGGGATTGAAATAGATCGCGCTATGGTTTCGTTACACGCATTTGGTTGGGCATCGGCCGAGCGCTTCGGCACTGTCGTGGAAATTATGTTGTTTTTTGAAGAGTTCCCTAGAATATCTTCCACATTTCATTTTTGAAAAGATCCCGCGAGATCGGGAACTACGTGGGTAAAACCAAAAATCTGCCGGAAGTCACTATTCCACGCGAACGAAGTCGCGGGCAAAAGCTAGTCGCTCTATAAAATAAGGTATACGGTACCTAACATAGCAAGCTAAGCAGATGATTTGTAGGGATGAATGCTTCTTCCTTCTCTACATGGAAAGAGGCCCTGTTCAATTATGAGACGTTCATAGGCTGGTATAATATATATGCGAACTGTTGCACTTGTGTCCGGGCCTAAAGTGTCCGGACACCTGCAATTTGGAGGACTGAAACGTCAACAATGACGCTGTAGTTAGTGTGGCCAGCGAAAGGGCGTATCAAATTAAATTATGATATACCATCGACATGGATTTAGGCTGGATTATTAATATTATACCACCGACTTGAAAAGGAGAAGAATATTTTTGTAGTGCCCTTGACACTACTTAAAAATCAGCAAATGTATGTTATTATTCTATTGCTATTATCCCGCTATTGCTCGCAATCTTTATTGGATCCTCGTGACTGACTAATATACAAGGATTGCAGGAAGGACGATATACTGTCACATGACATGTATAAATTATGGCCTGGAGTTACAGTAGAGGGTACTCAAGGTCAAAGCTTGCTGCATAGTACATTTTCATTCTTAGAAAGATTTGTAGGAAGAGGACTAAATAAACCAATAGGAGTACTTAATGTAAAATAACCAAAATTTTACAAAACCTCTGTACCTATACTATGATACTCAACTTTAATAAAAACTGTGGTACTATTCTAAGATTTTCAGTTTCAATGAAATGGCAAACTTAGCGAGGTGATCAATCTGTGATAGTTATAATTTCTATAGGTAAATAATAGCTAATCGCGTAAATTTTGTATTACAGTACACAATAAAACAGTAAACTCAAAAGCATCACAGAGGCAATCATTTAATAGGTATAATAATGAATCAAATTAAACTTAATCTATGTCAAACTGATAACATAAATGATAATATAATGAGTTATATGACAAACAGTGTCCGTAGCTACCTCGCGACTGTCGAACGTGGTCGCGACTTGCGTTTTGTCGCGTTTGTGTGTGTGTCGGTGCGATTAGTCGCAGTTGTCGTGTGTCGGTGCGTTTTGTCGTGTGTGATGCGTTTGTAGATATGTAGTGTGTGTTTTGATGAATATTAATGGTATTGTAAGGATATAGTGTGTTAAACTATTTGATAATGTTGGGTAACTTTGTCTAGTTAAAAAAAAAACTAATTTATTTTACTATGATGGTTTATTTGGTAAGTTTAAACAACCAGGCATATGTATAGCATATGTTACTCATTACATATGATACACACTGACTATAGCAATAATTAGATCTTATTTGGCGAGAAAAAACCCATAATTTATGAATTACAAATGAAACTATAACTTTTTTAATAATCAATACTTTAAATGGGAAGTGAGTTATTTTTCTAGATGCAATATAATCTTATAACCGCTATATTATAATACAAAACTGCATAAAAATTTCAATAATATTTCTGTCTATAAATGTCTGGGTTGTGATATTATGCACATAAAGACAAAAACAAAAACTTACCACTTAGAGTTATCTATTAGTCTTTTAACAAAATAAAACAATGTTACCCAACATAAAATACAATTTCTACCAACTTCTACACTTTAAATTAAGATTTCATTACACTTTTACAAAACATATTATTGTTATTTCTGACCTCATTACAAAGTTATTTAGGTTTCTTTATTAAATATTATTAAATAACATTACATTCGTAGTTTAGGTGTTTTTAAACCTAATAATTGCAAGTAAATTGACAATTTTTTATCGAAAATTTTGCCATTAGTCTTTAGTTTCGACTAGATGGCATTTGATGACATAGATTATTCTTCTGTCTACCCTTTTCTCAAACAATGTTAAGGTGTGCCTTGCATTCTCATGAAATATAACTTAATACCAATATTTAGGTATATAATCTAAATAAGACCCATAAAAGCGTTTCGTCGCCTTATTTCCCTTGAGTATAGAAACAGTTACCATTCAATAATTAAATAATAGACTGATGAGCTTGTTAAGTCTTAATTATGGTTGTTTTCCTAAGGGAAATAGGGGTGATTTAATCTGGTTATTTTTCTAGAATAGGATAGAATAGGTTTTGTTATAAGTTTTGGTAGATGGTTTAAGTAAAACTAGGATTAGCCTGGCTAAAAGCACAGCATATCGTTTACTATACTAACTCCCTATGCAGGGAATGGCGTGATTTTTCTATAAAAACACTAGATCTGTATGAGCTTTGATAAGTCCGTGTATATAGTATGACCTTATTTATTTTAACCTTGCTTTTTTCCCCTACTTTACAATGGAGTTGCAAACATCCATTCATGTTTCTCAATTAAAATATTGAAGATAATAAATGGTCTGTGTGTCATAAATAAAAATAGATGAGTAAATCTTTCTGTATTTATTTATAATATCAATAGGGTTATTTAATGTACTATGTATATAAGTGAAGAATAGGATAGATAATGCACACATAAGTCTCAAATCTCTCTGAAACCCCGGCTCGTGCATCTTATCAGTATTAACCTATAAAGTATTCGATCCAGTATGGCCGGTATAGGGTCATAGGGTCACTTATCTAACCAATGGCTAGCGAGACACGCGCGAGGTCATCAGGTCATAGTAATGAGACCCTATCTATTGGGTTGGTAACAGGTTTGAAATTGTGACCCTATGTTCTACTATGTAAGGTGAAGCATATAATCCTCATTTAATGAAGATAATAATTAAAAAAAAAAATATCCAAATTAAACCGCAAAATTCAATTTTTTGGTGACACAGTTTATTGGTAGCACCCTGTTTTGCTCACTTTACATTCATCATCATCATCGACAGCCTTGTCCTGCCACTGCTGGGCATAGGCCTCCCCTTTTTCGTGCCATTTTCTACAGTCTTGTTCCAGCCTAATCCAGACTCGACCCGAACCTTTAAAAACCTTGCATTGCCGTTCCAAAATTAAGTATATTTTAAACTGCCCGAAATTGATAAAAACCTGTATTAAATATACTCCTTATTAGGGAAGAATCATTCCTTTAGATATTTGTACTGTTTTATAAGAATCTTGTTCCAATTTTCTTTTCTTTCTTGAATTCCTCAAATAAGTCGTACATACTTCGTTTCCTTAGTAGTTGAATATAAGAGATAGCTTTATTCACACCAACTCTGAATTTGGTTAATTTACCCGTTTAATTGAAAAAAACTAAACACTATAAATTAACTAATTGACGGCTAACTTGTTTATATTGATAAAAATAATACAATATAACACAAAAACAGTATAAAGAAAAACATTTTAAATAATAAATCCTGTTGCTAGGTTCGAACCTGCGGTCACCTATTGCATCGCAACGTTAAATACGCACGCAACCGCTAGACCAATGAAGCTTCTAAAAAAAAACATTTTCCATTTGGCTGTATCCATTGCACTGCCAAAAACAGTATAAAGAAAAACATTGTAGATTGAGATTGCCAGGTGCAATAAGGCCGCCTTTTGTACATGTTTTTTTTTTCTGTTAAAATTTTTATTTTTATATTGTAATATAATATGTATAATAAATAAATAAATAAATTGTAAATAAACATTTTCCATTTGGCGGTTTCCATTGCACTGCCATTCTTATTTAAATTTTTCTAAACTAAAATAACAATTACATTAAAAGAAAAAACTCAAGTTATCTAATCAAATATTTGATCATACAAATGTTTGTTTATTTTATGACATACACGTGAAGACACGTCATGTATTATTAGCACTATTATATTAGATGTTTACGGTACTATTTTGGCATGGGAAAATACACTTAAATATATCAATACGAGGAAAATTTTTCAAAAGAAAAGGTGGGAAAAAACTTAGTACTTCATAGATAGTTTAAAAAAAAATAGAAGACCTTTCAGTTATACAGAATTTCGTCATATTCTTCACACCCTCTTCTTCTTCACACCCCACATAAATGCATTTTTTTTGCCCCTTCGGACAGTCTAATAATACCAAAATCCGACAGGACAAGGTTACTTACGCGAAAAGCCAAACTTCATTAATCACTATCACTACATAGTATAAAACAAAGTCGCTTCCCGCTGTCTGTCCCTATGTATGCTTAAATCTTTATAACTACACAACGGATTTTGATGCGGTTTTTTTTAATAGATAGAGTGATTTAAGCGGAAGGTTTATATGTATAATACATGCATAATAAAGTTGAGAAACACGGATAATCTTAGAGATTTCTAATGTCAGGTCGTAAATGAACACTTTTTTGCGCTTTCATTGCGAACGCTGGCTGAACCCTACGAGATAGATCAAAATAATGTACTACAGCATTGTGCTCCTTAAAAAGATCTACAAAAAAGTCCGCGATGGTATATGTCTATCTCTTGAGGATAACCCACAATAACCATTTTTATCGTTTATTTATTACTTATTTACGAAAAAGCGATTTTTAACAATACAGTATTAATCCTTATCCAATTAACTACCTTTAATAAATTGTTCATGTAATATAGATCAATATTGCCTTACAGCATGTAATTTAAATGTATATTTTCGAAGATATTACAAATTAAAACTGCAGGGACATAGAGGTTGCGGCGGTAGCGGCCGGAGGGCCGCGCGGGGACCGGGGGGCTTGTGCCTCTATACCAAATAGTGCGTCCAAGGCTGTGTTTCGCCCTACAGAACTTTGTGATGTACATAGTTATATTTGGTATCAGCGTTGCACCCGAGCAAAGCCGGGGCAGGCCGCTAGTAGTTAATAATTCTTATAATATATACCATCTGTAATGGTCCAATAAAATCTACCATAAGAGTTTCCTTTACAGACCCTATTTATTTTAGGCGAAATACTATGTAATTTCTTTTTTCTGCCAATTCGTAGCGAAATATTTGCTATAAATATGATATACCTACCAACAAGTTACTTACACGCCCACACGAGACTTATCCATAAACGTTATATTATACTGTATATTATTTGAGATTTCACTTAACGACCGTACCGTCGTATCACGCTGAATTATCACTTGTGACGTAATACATACATATCATCACGCCTGTATCCCCGAAGGGTAAGGCAGAGGTGTACCAATGTACACCCACAGTTCGCCGCTATGTTTAGGTCCCATGTAATAGGGGGCGAGCCTATTGCCACTCACCGGGCACAAATCCAAACTCCGACCTGCTACTGAGAATTTCATAGAAAAACCCAATAACACCTTGGTCGATTTAGGAATCGAAGCCAAGACCTCTAGCGTAGCAGCCGCGGTTACAACCACTAGGCCAATGAGGCTTGATATTTTACCTAACAACCGTACCGTCGTATCATTCTCAATTATCACTTGTGGCGTAACACCAACTATATTTATCTAAATTAAGCAGTTTATGTAGATGTTTGTGACTATTGTAGATTCAGAATTAAATAAAAGTAGTTTTAGTTCGTTTTTTGATAGAGAAAGGACTACCTTACCAGGGACCTAGGATAACTACTAAGGAGGTAGTAAGGTTTGTTGCTATAAAAATGGAAAATAAATAATATAGAAATATTGATTTTGCCGAAAATATCCCACTTGTTAGAGGTTTAGGTAGTTTGCAGTTTGCAGAGTATAGGTAGTATATTGGATAGGAATTAGACTCAAATTTGTGTCACCTAGGTATATTGAAATTTAATATTTAGTTGGAAGAACTGTACATAGGCTTATCTATTCTACTCTGCAATAAACAAATCAAACATTAGTACAGATCGACAAAAGTTCAATAATCATCTTGCTGCCACACCATTCAAAATCTTAGAAGTGTAATGAAATCTTAATGACTATGTAAATATTACATATTCTTATCTTATTTACTTCAGAGTGTTAAACATACAAAAGACAAGTGAACTATAAAAAACATTATTCAGTAAAATGACTCTAGAACATTTCCGAAGTGCAACAAAATACCACAGAAATATAATACTCAGCCAATCAAGTATATGGACGTTAAAATTCACATTCTCTATATGGTTCATTTGACAGTGACTTTAAACACATTATAATCTGTGATTACTGATAATTCAAGAACTCCATTTACCGCCATCTCTTACTCAAAAACCGAAAGCTCTTACGCCATCTGTTGTTCAAAGAAACGAACTTGAAACAGTTACGCCATCTCTTACTCGAAGACGACAACTTTGCGAACAACGCCATCTATAACAAGTAGTGTGAACTAATTGGTGGCGCCATCTGTTGGTGTGTGACGTCAAACTGACAGACATGGTGGAGGACACGACGCCGCAGCAGGATCAGGTGTCCGCAGCTGCGGTCCTGCAGTTCGCGGCGAGGGAAGCGAGGGAGGGAAGGAGGTTTACGGAGTTCGGTGCTCATGCGTTCGCGAGCATCACTTATAATGCTTACGGTACCTTTTGATTTATTTTATAGAATGTATGAACGGTACTTTGTAAATAGAATGTATGTTGACCGACGGTACTAAAATTGGCAACATGAATCGCGAATGTACGAACCTCTATAAGGGGGATATGTCCTCAAACATCGGAGACTTGCGTATCCACATGCCTTCAGGCTTATTTTCCACTATTTGGGTACCCATGTAAATACAAAAATCTTCATAATCCAGTATAAATGTCAGCATACCACACATCCCGAAATGTAGAACCCCTGAAATAAATGACCAAGAACAACGGTTCAGGAAGCATCAGCAATTATGTATCCATTCGCCTCGCTATTAATAAGTAAATAGATCAATTGTATTAATCAATCCTAATTTGGTCAAAGAATGATGACAAATATCTTTTGATTATTGTTTCATCTAAAATGTCATAATCTACTGATGAGCTGTTTCTTGATGACACCGGTGTTCTTAAGAATAGAGCTAAAAGATAATTTTTAGAAACTATAGAAAAAAAACTGTTTTAGATAACCTCGATCAACACGTGTACGGGTGCGTCCAGATCTGACGAACGAGCAGCTCGCGAGCATGCCGTGAGCGGCGCGCGCACGTCTGGCGAACGGCGTTATTGACACTAGTGCGTTCGCTGCTCGCAAGTTGCTCGTGTTATACTCCTTCGTGGGGCCTAGACGTACCCTTATATTCCAAATCTGTCTTATACTTCAATCAGAGGTCAGCTTTATTATTTCAGTCAAGATGAAGCTGAATTCTTGCCATTCGGTCATTCTCAAGTACATCATACCCTCGCAAACCAATTGGCCAAGACAGCGATTAGCGAAACCCTACATTAGTCAGTTAAACATTTGTCATCGTTCTTATTGAATTGGTCTAATTAACCCACTTTGTTTGTCCCGATACTTTCAAAGTTCAACGCTCGTTTGTAGGTAGCAACAGTGTATGTGACACTTTTAGTGGCGGACTACTTATCGCTGTTTGCGCAAGTACCGTTTAAGTGGCAAAGCAGATAGTGCCAAGTATTGCTGTAATTTTCCTTGCGGATCAGGGTTGTCAAATTGCAATTTTTACCTCTTTTTGATTTCACGCCAAGACCTGCTTCAGCTTATGTTTTTGATCCTATGTATTTTCTTCAAAGGAGCCTAGACAATAGCGCATAAAACTACATGCAAATATGAGTCAAAGTCCGCATATCCAAACCCTCACTTTTATAATCAAATAAGACCATGTTCCAAGCACATAAGGTTTTCTTTTCGCAAACATCTAAGAACTGTTGATGAAATAAGAACGATTTTAAAACCTCAGTAGTTACTCACATAACCGCCGCAGTGTCAACATTTTTTTCGTCATTAATTTAGGTCGTTGGGCCTTACGAAGTTAAAAATTGTATTGTTTATAATATAGGGTACAAGACGAAAATAAACTTACATATATTCGGCTTGACCACCTCCTCATTTTGTAGGCGCTAAAAATTCACGACTTTCAAAGTTATAAAAACAACGCTATGAATTTTAAAACTCAGTATTTTTTTTAATGCCGTTGTAAAAAACCGTTGTCAGCAAACAAACAACTCAACAACCCATTAAGCATCTCCTAATTGATGACAGAAGAATTGAATGCTATTAGCAAGACGAGGTAGTTAGAACCAGTTCACAACTGCGCCGCGGTCAAAGTTTACAGATAACGATTGGTACTCGATCGGTTGTGACAATAGGTTTATTGATAGCACGGGTATTGGGTAATAGGAATATAAACCTTAGTGGTACGAGAATAAAGGCGTAGAATGTCTGATTGTATAAAGTAATAGACAATGGGCTTGATGAAGATACTGTTACTTCTTTCTCTAAAACTATCAAGAAATTGGGAATGTGTTTGTTTGATGGTCGATGTAATAGAGGTCCAATTTGCACATAACAAGATTTCCTATACCTCCTCTCTACCTACCTAGATTGCCTACCTAGCTAGATTTTTGCTTGAGGCTATAAGATAAAAGATTTAAGTATCAAGTAAATATTTACGGATACAACGTCTTAACTAAACGCTTATGTAATATTAAGGCCACCCTTAGACGGACTGCCTCATTAGTTAAACTGTGATCAACATAAACGGTATCAGACCAAATGCTTCAAACAGTCCCTGTGTGTGGCCTTAGGTATTGGTACGAACTTAAATGTATCCGACTAACATGTAACCTTTATTAACATGTCTCCTTTCAAATTCATAGCCGACTTCAAAATAAGTCTTATATTTATTTCTTATGGCTCCAACAAGTAAAACTGGACCAAAATTAAATGGGACCACAAGAGAAGCACCAGCTCTAAATAGAAAAAGAATCATCTAAATCGCTTTAGGTACCAATTCAAAAGTTCTGTGGTAAGAAATATAAAAAAACAGTCGAATGAAGTACCTCCTCCTTTCGAAGTCGGTTAAAAAGTTACCACACATCCTTAGCTATAAGTACTCAAGAAAAAAAATCTACAAAAACATAAAACGCTTCGTCCGAATCAAACAGTAGATATCGTCACTCGCTGTGTAAACAACTAATATCTCGGGTTAAATGTCAATTGTCTCGCTAACTAACTCATTCTGGATACGGCGCCCACTGTCCGACAATACACGTTTTGTTTTTATGTAGGTAGGTATTATTTTATAATGGCTGATGATGTTATTTGAATCGGCCATGAAAGAACTAAAGAGGATTTCAATTCGTTTACCTTAATATCCTGTTTCAAAAAGGTCACTCAATACCTATATACAAATTTTGGGATTCTTAGCTGCATAATGCAAATAAAGAAGGTAGTAAGCAAGTAAAACCAAGTACCATCCAATTTTTCCATAACGATTTTTTTTTATGAAGAATATTATTATGTAATTAGAATAAACACATAACTCACTTTTGATTGTTTCCATTGAAGTCGGCTTTTCGTAACTGAACCTTGGGAAGAAATTTAGAAATAACTTTATAAAAATAAGAGTAAAGAAATATTGCACATGCATCTGTCATCAAACTTGGACACTGTAATAATTCAGCTTAATTTTTTAATATCTTTTGAGATAAGCCAACTTTTATTGGTCAATTTATAACTCAAAGAAGTAGTCATTAATGTGCCAAACATTTTGGGCAATAAAATACAGACATCTGCACTTAAATTGATCATTGCGTCTTAAATTGGGGGAACTGACTACAATGTTTCATTCCAAGCCAATTGCAAGCACTTAGTTCTGAGCAAAGCAAGGTTGATATAAAGATCTTTTATTTCTGTGTAAAGGTCTCTTTAGACGTCATTAAAGTTGAGAATAGTATAATAAAAGACTAAGTCCGGGACACTTTTGTGTTTTCGCGCTTTCTTCTCGTCGTGATTTTGGGCACTGTGTATTTAGATGATGGACTTTTAAAAAGTTGTTCATAGCAGCATAATATAATAATCCAGCCTATAAACGTCCCACTGCTGGGCACAGGCATCTTCCCCTATAGAGAAGGCGCGAGCATTAATCACCACGCTTGCTCACTGCGGATTGGCGATTTCTGATCCCAAAGTTTTGGAATCCAGGTTTCCTCAAGATGTTTTCCTTCACTGTTTGTCAGAAGTGTCTTAGGATAATTAAGAAAGTACATATAACTTTGAAAAGTTACATTGGTAATTCGAACTTGCAACCTCGTGCATACAAATCCGTTCATTAAACCGCTAGGCCACCACGACACTGGTAGTAGTAGCATAATATTTCAAATAAATTAAATATGATTAGTCACCTAACCCAGTTTGGACCAGGACTTTCGGCAAGACCCTTAATGTTTATGTTCTGATTCCACCTAACAGTATGTTTCTGTCCACAGCCGCCTTGAGCGACATGGGTGGCAGCGGCACCAGCTCCTCGTCGTCCCACATGTCGCCCGGATGGCAGGTCAACGACCTCGATCTCGACCTGCCCGGGGAACTGTCTATGAAGTAAGTTCTATTCACTACAATAACGTACTTCTCCTTTATAGTAATAAACGTACCTGTACCAGTACCATGGGCTGACGTGAAGCAATTAAGACTGTCGTCGCCTAAGCGAGACGCAGATACGCGCATTGTATTGCACTGTCTCGCTTCCACAACAGCATCAGTCTCGCTAGAGCTGGTAGTAAGCGTACAAGATGGCTTCCATGCCTAACGTATGTCATCAGTCATGTATATATTTTTAAACAGTTACTAAGAAGCAATAAATAAATTGATTCAAAGACCATTCAAGTCATAACTCTACCTTTTCTTATTAAAACTGACATACAATTGAAAAATAATCCTACAAATCAATTCGTAGATTACTATATCATTCTGTAAACACCTTGTAAATTTCGTCTACCGAAAAACATATGTACAAAATGGCAATGTTAAAGTAAATAGCTATTTAAATCAGCGCCACCTATTATCCCAACTCTACAACTCTCACCTAACTAGTTCTCCCCACCCCCGCAGCGAGGCGCTGCTGTCGCTGCCATCGTTGGCTGTCTTCAAGCAGGAAGCGCCGTCGCCTACCGGCGCTGTGCTGTCGCCGCCGCGTCGCACTTGGCCGTTAAGGAGGCCGGAGGATCGACAGGTAAGGGTGGTGACATATATTACGCCTGTTTCATAGGACGTTGTCAGACTAACCTGTAGTTGGCATGCGCAAAAAATTCTATAATAATAATAATAATATAATCCAGCCTATAAACGTCCCACTGCTGGGCACAGGCCTCTTCCCATATAGAGAAGGCATGAGCATTGATCACCACGCTTGCTCTCTGCGGGTTGGCGATTTCAGATCCCAAATTTTGGAATCCAGATTTCCTCACGAAAAGTTCTATACATCACTAAAAATCACCGACTAACCAATATTTATAAGTTTTCTGTTGATATTTTTTATGCCATTTTCTAAATGCTAAATAAGATTACCATCGACTCGAAAAGAAGAATACTAAATAGGGACATATAATACCAACCTCGGGCAAGTTTGTTACATCAATGTTATTCCACAGCATGACTTAATTGTTACTAAAGCACGTAAGTACTTAACTATACTGGCCTAAGGACTCAGCCCTTGATAACGTGAGGCTATAACCTGAAACTTCACTATGTATCACCAAGATCAAATGCATGGGTTAAAACGTTGCTAAAAGTATACGTGGTTACTGGACGACCCCTATTTTGTTTGTTTCATTAGGACTTATAATATAACTTTCTAACCAGCACAACGTAAGCCACAGAATCCAAATCATTGCTTAGAAAGTAAATCAGTGAAAATATTCTTTTTCGTAACTTATATGACGGCATTTTTTTAGGTAAACATAATAGCATGTTTTTTTATTAATAGATAATCTGCTAATTTCTTTCATACGTTCACTAAAGTTCTTCGCGCCCAAATTTCATAACCTACAAAAAAAAACAAGACAATTGATACACCCAGTTTTCTTTTTAATTCTCAGATCGGCACGGATAATACAGACACACAGCACGGCTATGCTGTGACGGACAGGGATTTCAAGAATATATGGGAGGTGGATATGACGTCATGTCACACGTTTTGTGCAGCTTTGGCGCGAAAGACCGCCATCTTGGGTGTTTGAATTTGGAATCTGATAGTGTTTTATTTAAATGCTAGCTTGATTTTTAGATTTAAATTTTGGAACGTCTTTTTAAAGGAAGTTCTTTCAATCTTTGTTTGGATTATGTTTTTTTTTTATTCAATTACGCTGGTTTTGAACTGAAATGATACTTGATATTGAAAATTACAAGTAAAAGATTTTTTTCAATGAACTTGAAACTTAAAATAAAATAAGTGAATTATGATTGTACAAAATATTAGAATAATGCGCCAAAGCTGACCAAAACACATTTATATGTATAATTATGTATTCATGTTTATCTTCGAGCTACTAATCAAAATCGTCATATGGCTACATGCTTTAAGTATCTAAAAATGCTCTAAAACATCTCTTTTACGATCATAATTTTTCCTTGCTGATCTGAGTGTTATGAAAACTGAATATAATGTATGCCTTTTCCAATTGTAGGTCAAACGAATATAACTGTTTTGGGCTATATCATTGTTAGACTCTTTATCGAGCAATCGCATACATGAACAGATTTTTTTAATGAATATTTTTTTAAACTTTACATATATTCTCTTAATAAGCATGAATATACCAGAACAGAAATAACAACTTTAAACGGGACTGCTTAAAATAAATATTTTTACGACATTCAACAAAATAGTGATTTTCTTAATCTCTATTATTATGATGCTCATTTTCATTAGTCGTTAACTTAGTTGTTTTACCGAATGCCTGGAGCCACGCATGCGTTACAACCAATGAAAGTCATCACTTGAGCTTAAACTTAAATATCCTGCACCCCAAAAACGGGCGCTAACGACCAATGATAAAGTGCGGTCGCCGTCTTTGGCATGCGTTAGCAAAATCTTCTGCCTCCGAAATGGAACCAATGAAAATAAACCTATAGGACTAAGCTAGTAGGGTTTAATCCTTCTGTACTATCTATTAAGACTCATCAAGTTACATATACAGTATTAGTCATTGGTATACACTTCCACA
This sequence comes from Autographa gamma, assembly GCA_905146925.1. Lineage (NCBI taxonomy): Eukaryota > Metazoa > Arthropoda > Insecta > Lepidoptera > Noctuidae > Autographa > Autographa gamma. Next base: position 4,833,013 of record LR989877.1, on the reverse strand, counting down.
GATCACCAGCATGGTGGTCGACGGGGCCCGCGAGCCCATGGACGATGGCAGCTGCCAGCAGTCGCCGACACATAACGGTGCGATGATGCTGCAGCACGGTGAGTTATACACTTCCACAGATCACCAGCATGGTGGTCGACGGGGCCCGCGAGCCCATGGACGATGGCAGCTGCCAGCAGTCGCCGACACATAACGGTGCGATGATGCTGCAGCACGGTGAGTTATACACTTCCACAGATCACCAGCATGGTGGTCGACGGGGCCCGCGAGCCCATGGACGATGGCAGCTGCCAGCAGTCGCCGACACATAACGGTGCGATGATGCTGCAGCACGGTGAGTTATACACTTCCACAGATCACCAGCATGGTGGTCGACGGGGCCCGCGAGCCCATGGACGATGGCAGCTGCCAGCAGTCGCCGACACATAACGGTGCGATGATGCTGCAGCACGGTGAGGTATACACTTCCACAGATCACCAGCATGGTGGTCGACGGGGCCCGCGAGCCCATGGACGATGGCAGCTGCCAGCAGTCGCCGACACATAACGGTGCGATGATGCTGCAGCACGGTGAGTTATACACTTCCACAGATCACCAGCATGGTGGTCGACGGGGCCCGCGAGCCCATGGACGATGGCAGCTGCCAGCAGTCGCCGACACATAACGGTGCGATGATGCTGCAGCACGGTGAGTTATACACTTCCACAGATCACCAGCATGGTGGTCGACGGGGCCCGCGAGCCCATGGACGATGGCAGCTGCCAGCAGTCGCCGACACATAACGGTGCGATGATGCTGCAGCACGGTGAGTTATACACTTCCACAGATCACCAGCATGGTGGTCGACGGGGCCCGCGAGCCCATGGACGATGGCAGCTGCCAGCAGTCGCCGACACATAACGGTGCGATGATGCTGCAGCACGGTGAGTTATACACTTCCACAGATCACCAGCATGGTGGTCGACGGGGCCCGCGAGCCCATGGACGATGGCAGCTGCCAGCAGTCGCCGACACATAACGGTGCGATGATGCTGCAGCACGGTGAGTTATACACTTCCACAGATCACCAGCATGGTGGTCGACGGGGCCCGCGAGCCCATGGACGATGGCAGTAGATCACGTAGATCTTGAAGTGGTTACACCGATTTAAACTTCTTCAGATGACACGCGCTCGATACATGACAACAGACAAATGTATAAAATTGAAATCTCAAGTAACACTTCAAATCGTGTTCAATATTTTGTTCGCACCAGACAGCTCTTATACAACCCCATAAGGTATATTTCACCTAAGTTAGGTTAGCCTAACATAAAGCATAATGAATCTCCCACAATCCAAAAAGCTCTTATTACCACCCTCATAGGGTATATTTTACCTAGCCCTTAGATAAAACAATACAGACTGCTCTTATCACCACTCCATAAGGTTCACTTTACCCTAACCTGTATGTAACACCACAGGCAGTCCGGAGAGCATGCAGTGCCAGCCGGCCATGCCGCCCGGCACCATGATACCCATCAACGGCTACCACTCTCCAGGACAGCAGGAGAATAAGAGTGAGTACCTACATTTCATACCAAATTAAACACACTTTATAAAACATACATATAATACGCCTCTTTCCCTTGTAGGGGTAGGCAGAGACCACGTCTTTCCACTTGCTACGATCCTTACACACTTGTTTCTCTTCGTCTACTTACATTATTCCCTTCATTATCCCCTGAATATACAATGTTTTGAAAGTAGGATTTGAGTTAAGGCATAGTTAGATGCTTATTTTCGTGTAGAAAAGGTTTGGTTTGTAACATGCCATTCGCCTGGACAACAGGCGAATGAAGGTAACAATATCATTTGAAATAGAATATTGGACACACTCTTTTACAAGATACAAAAATGTATACTCTTCACACCTTTTGGATCACAGATATAAGTAGATGTACCCTTTCGGAAACACCCAGCTACAAAATAGTCTATTTATTTAGGAGCTTCAATGCCAAAGACTTTTACCACGATTTCATCCATTAATTTTATACCTTATATTTTACACCTTTCGTATACTTATTATACATACTACTACTACTACTTACTATACTACTACTAATAGTATTGTTGACGACCTCCGTGGTCGAGTGGCGTATGCACCGGCTTCAAGGTGTCGTTAGCTCTGAGGCCCCGGGTTCGATCCCCGGACGGGTCAATGTAGAAAGTCACTTTTCTACACTGCCTCGGGTCTGGGTGTTTGTGGTGCCTTCGTTGTTTCTGAATTCCATAACACAAGTGCTATAGCTACTTACTTTGGGTTCAGAGCAATGTTTGTGATTTGGTTTATTTATATATTATTATTATTGTATAGACGCCGGGCTCCTGATGTGCTCTCCCGTGGGCTCGCTGGACGGCTTCCTCCACTCGCCGCTACAGCAGCGCTCCGACGCCAGCTTTAAGGACGATACCAGGTTAATATAATACTAGTAAATAATGAAAAAATAACATTAACTTTGAAAATATATATTTAGAAGATTACCTATTTAAAAAAATGTTAAGAAAACTTATCTTGTAACTACTCGGGGCATGCTTACCGTCTGCTGGCACAGGCTTGCAGATCGATCTGGTTCTTTCCTCTGAAGACCAGTCCAGTAAATACTCTGCATTTGTTTACACAAATTTACTATTGTATTGTCAGGACTAAAAGAGAATATGACCTCTGTGTTTCTTTCGACATTTCTTCTCAGGGTATTCAGTTAGGAAATATCGACCTCATCTAATTTAAGAAGACGTGTTGATAAACCTGAATGCTATGCTTTCCTTTTTTTTACCTATCGGGACACATACCATTATGAATTACCATCATATTTCCCCCACCAGATTCCAATACGTGCTAGCAGCGGCCACGTCCATAGCGACGAAGCAGAACGAGGAGACGCTGACCTACCTCAACCAGGGCCAGCCTTACGAGATCAAACTCAAGAAGCTTGGCGACCTCTCGCATTATAAGGGGAAGATTCTTAAGGTAATTACATTTTAAGCGCTGTTTTTATTTAAATGTTAAGATATTTGATTATAAGGGTAAGCTATTTTCTTACAAAATTTACTATAAGGGTAACATTCTTTATGAAAATTTACTAAAATAATTTAAGTAACAAAAAGGTCCCAAAATTAATGGATACGTACGTAGGGAGAGAATTTAAAATTTATTGCGGTATAACCGCTTTAAGGTATATACAATCAAAGACGAAAATGATTTTTTACATTGATCTACAATTATTGTTCTAAAATTTGCGTAGACAAATAATGCATACTATGTAAATTTGAGAAAAGCATATAAGTATATCATAAAACCACTAGCTTTTGCTATCGGATCCACTCGCTTAAATGTCGGTTATAAAAATGATTATATTTTCAGCATCAAAATGTATTTAGCCGTTTAGTTTCATCAAAATCTATTTTGCCGTCAAAGCTTACAGACAAAAACACATAAACACTTTCGTATTTCTAGTTGCATAGTTTGTAACATCCATTTATACCATTTTTTACATATCCTACTTGCTAGGTATGCCAAAAACTATTATTACCTATTATACAGGGTGTTACAAAACCCCTGTCAAAAAAAAGGTTGATATAGGGTTCACAATCACATGCCCAAATAAAATATTAAATTTGGAATATTCATGATAATAACAATAATAATAAACTTTGAAATAGCCTCCAAAATCCCTAAATTTGAAGATAAATCAAAAACTACGCCACAATTTTTTTTATATTTTTTTTTTTTTTTCCTTTTTTTTTACTTTTTTGTAATTAGATATCGATACTTAACAACCGCTTAACGGATCGGACAGGGGTTTTGTAATACCCTGTACATATATGTACGTCTATCTAACTAAAGGCTTTCCTTGTAGAGCGTGATAAAGATTTGCTTCCACGAGCGTCGTCTGCAGTACATGGAGCGCGAGCAGATCGCGCAGTGGCACAACGAGAGGCCCGGCGAGAGGATCGTAGAGGTAACACTCTTATATTATATTTAACCTACATAATGCCAAAATAATTAATAAAAATATTAGTATTTTCCACTCGCAAACGTGGACTTTGAAAAATCTCTCACACACGGTTGTCTGATCCCTAGCTAAGCAGAGCTTGTGTTATGGTAACCAGACAACTGATAAACATACTTATATATTTCTAAATACGTACATAGTATAGATAAATTACACCCAGACACCGAACAAATTATCGTGCTCATCACACAAACATTTTTGCCGGGTGGGAATCGAACCCACTTCCTCCGGTTCAGCAGTCAGGGTCTCTTACCACTAGACCAACAGGCCCGTCAAATCTATATTATATATTATATACGTCAATCTATGACAAAAAAAGAGATCCACGCTCGAGGTCTGCCAGAGAGTTATGAGTATTCTGGTTATCAAGCTGATAGACCGGTTTAGGAATACAATTATCCGTTCCACTACGAAAATCACTGACGTCACTCGGAAAGCTGCCACGCTAAAATGGAACTGGGCTGGCCACATCTGCCGCATGTCAGACGACCAATGGGCCACACGAACGACCCAATGGGTCCCTCTAAACGGCAAGAGACATCGCGGTAGGCCCCGACGGAGATGGCGGGACGAACTGGAGTCCTTTGACAAGGGGTGGATGACCACGGCCCTAGATAGAGACAGATGGAAGGAGGGTAGAGAGGCCTTTGCCTTGCAGTGGGAGAGAAACGGCTAGGAAAAAGACCCACACATTTATTAGAATAGAAGCTGATGATATTTTAATTGTTGAAAACGTCTTTTTACGACCTCCGTGGTCTACTGACGTACCTACCAGTTTTGTGGTATCGGTAGCTCTGATGTCCGGGGTTCGATCCCCGGTCGGGTCAATGTAGTTATTATTCTACATTGTCTCGGTACTGGGTGTTTGTGGTACCTTCGTTGTTTCTGAATTCCATAACACAAGTGCTTTAGCTACTTACTTTGGGTTCAGGGAAATATAAGTGATGTTGTCCAAATTCATTATTTATTTTAGCGATCCACAAATGTCTTTCTAAAGTTGCGAGTTTAATTGTTGAAATAAAACGGATTTTATCTCGGTTTGTGTTTGAATTTACCGCGATAAAATCCGTAAAAGTAGTTTTATTTCAATGTCTAACATTCGCGTAAACCTCAGAACTCAATAGTTTAATTGTTTTTTTTTGTTATTTAGGTGGACGTACCCCTCTCGTACGGCGTGATACGAGTAGAGCAGCCGGCGTGTCTCAACGCTCTGCACGTATACTGGGACCCTACCAAAGATGTCGGCGTTTATATTAAGGTAATTATATTATTGTTATAGATTTCACTAAGAAAACCCACCTCTTCAAGATGATGTTAAAAGTTCAGGAGTGAGGGCATCTGATGTCACCCTGTGACCAAAATTTAAACAATTCGTGACTGCTATTAAATAATCAATTGATAATTTTATGTTGTTGGGATAAAAGGTAAGACAAGATGGCAAAAAATACATGTTCAATATTATTCATTAATCATGAAGGTGGGTTAAATTACACTAATGTTGGGAGAAAACTTTATTTTTAGTACAGCATCAAAAATAGCTTTATTATTTTTTATCATAATGTTCTTATAATAAAATCTATTTTCTTGTTGTTGAATAACTGTAATTGTTGCACAACCATTGTAATTAATTATAAAAAAATTGCTAATATTCGTCTAATATCTTTTGCCAATAAATTTATTCTACTCTCTTCCCTCCAGGTGAACTGCATATCAACGGAGTTCACAGCGAAGAAGCATGGCGGCGAGAAGGGCGTTCCCTTCCGTATACAGGTGGAGACCTACCTCGCTAGCGACGAACATACTAGGTTGCACGCTGCTGCCTGCCAGATTAAGGTAAATTTATAAATTAGCTTATATTATAAAGGCACAATTTACTTACAAACTATGTTAGAGTCGGCTCCCCTTCATACCAGATTCAAAGTCCGGTGAAGCAGTCAAAGCTTGCGCTAATATATGTAAGCTAACTGCAAAGTATTATTATTTATCTATAATATGTATGTATTTAGAAATATATAAGTATGTTTATCAGTTGTCTGGTTACCATAACACAAGCTCTGCTTAGCTTGGGATCAGATAACTGTGTGTAGGATGTCCCGGAATATTATATTATTATAAGTATTATTAAAGTTCTCTACCAAAAAAAATAATTCTAGATTCAGCTGACTACTGTATCTTACTGAGCAACTGCCTTACTGTCCTACAAAACCCATTTTACTGGGTTACACAGGAAGAGTTGTCAGAATTCTAATACCTTAACGACTGTCAAAGACCAATGTATGACAGCCGAGACTCACGGCTTAACGCGCTTTTCCTGGCGCGGAGGTGCCTCGGTATGTTTATAAATGCTCACCTATCCACTATCCAACCGCGGCGAGCGTGGCTTAACCTGTATTATCGATCTAACCGGCTTACACTTAGCCACGAGCCCTACTAACTATGTATCCTTATCAAATTTTTATACTAACCATATATAATTGTTGTCCAGGTCTTCAAACTGAAGGGTGCGGACAGGAAACACAAGCAGGACCGCGAGAAGGTGATGCGGAGACCTCGCACTGACCTCGAGAAGTACCAGCCAGGCTGCGAGGCTACTGTTCTTACTACGGTGAGATTTATATATACTCTCACATAACAGTACAAACTCATAGCATGTGAGATCAATATTAGGTACCTAAATTATGCTTCAATAATTATATTTGACGACGTACGTGGTCGAGTGGCGTACGCACCGGTTTTCAAGGTGTCGCTAGCTCTGAGGTCCCCGGTTCGATCCCCGGACGCGTCAAAGTAGAAAGTTTCTTTTCCAAATTGTCAAGGGTCTGGGTGTTTGTGGTACCTTCGTTGTTTCTGAATTCCATAACACAAGTGCTTTACAGCTACTTACTTTTGGTTCAGAGCAATGTATGTGATGTTGTCCGCATTTATTATTATTATTTACTGGAGGCCAGCGACCGAGCCATCCAGGTTTCATCTTTTTGGTCCGACAGAATCTGAAAGCTGGATCTTTGACTCGATAAGAAGCAGAAGAACCAGAGTGCTTCTTAATTGGCATAGTCTTAAATATATTTTTGTTATTTTTAACTCTGAAAACCAAGCTATGTTGATGTCCTATTCCAGTCAAACGTACTTACTTTGCTACTTTGAATATGGCAATAGGTAAATATCGTCCAAACCTAAAAAGTCGATTAGATTTGAAGAGATTCGAAGAGAAATTCCGCGATGCACAGCTAGTAGATAACTCTCTGACAGTGACGTTTTGTTGACAGCTGTCAAACGATGCGCTAATGCCGCCGCCATCTTTGGTCACCACGTCACCTCCGTATTCGCCGGAACTGTGGTAAGTAATACATTATGCTTATTTTTACTTTTTATTTAATATCTAGCACCTAGATTCTAGGTTTAATATAAGCTATCCAAAATGTATCCTGGGGCCCAAGTCTGCTATTTACACTCGGTTCAATGTCTTCATAGTGTCATGCCAGCAGATCCATTTTAGGAAAATTGGTATTCTACTAAATGTCAAAACGTAAAAATTGGGCATTGGGACGATTCGGTTCAATGTTCAAAGACTATGACCAATCGTCAAATCGTCTGAATTCGAACACAAGAGAATTGAATTTCAGTGTATGGTATTTTCAGGACAGCAGGTAAGTATTTAATAATTATAATATTACACAAAACTATATAAATAGAAGCACACTTTATTTATACAATGTGTATAAAAATACCTATAATGTGTATGTGTAATGTCACCCAATTATTAGAACTCGCTACAATGTTTTAATTGTACTAATTGTAGTATACATATAAAATCATTGTCACATGAACAAAATCTAGCCCAATAAATAACAATTGAAAGTCACGCGAAGCAATTAATAGTACATCACTACTTTGTTATTAAATTAACCTTTACCATCGAATAATCACACGAATATCAATTTTGACATTTGAAAACTTATTTATTTCAATACAACTTCTCCTAAACGAATGGACTGAATTGAAGCAGGCTTTTTAAAGCTAATTGGACCTATTATTAGTCATATACCTAACATTCAGCATTTTGTAAGCTATTAGCTAGATATTTGGAATAAGTGGTTGATATTATTATTATTATTATTTAAAGCCTGAACTGTCCCACTGCAGGGCTAAGGCCATCCTTTCCTCCTTCCACAAGTCTCTATTGTTTGCTAATTGTTGCCACTCCCTCGCATATGCGTCTAGTTCATCCCTCCATCTCCATATAAGTGGTTGATATAATATATCAAAACTTCTATTTTAGCTTAAACACACAGTACTTAGATTATGATTTAAGGTCACTCGATATCATCGCAATCTTTGTCCTTAACCCAAATTATATGAAAACAATGAATCCGATTTAATCTGCTCATATAATCGTACATATAAAGAATTGGCGAATTGTTATCTTTATCGCTTTATAGCAAAAAGGAATTATTACTCACAAGTTTAGACTCCATTCCAAGCAATGATATTCTAATAAACAGATATGTTATACACATACAAAACAATCGAAAAAAGTGTTCCGCGCAGCGCGGCAGCTAGCGAAAGAGATAGCGCGATAAAACCCATAAGAAAAAAAGAGACAAATAGTGTTGTTGTTAATGGCAATACGTCCCAATTAGGACGTTTTCGAGTCTTCACGATTGCACGCTTATAACATATCTGTTTATTAGAATATCATTGATTCCAAGTTTCAAAGAGGCATTAAAGTGCATGGAGTAATGCAGGTTTTGTTTATTTACTAGCAACGCCCCGCGGTTTCACCCGCATCATTTATTTATCGTGTATTTTTGCTATGTTTTTTTTTGTATTCTTCTATTCGGGGTGGAGATGAATCTAACAAAGGGCTGTAATTATGAAAATGGTAATAATAATTACAGGAGAGTGGAGACAATGATCAAAATGTTTTACGTAGCCGTAGGCGCAGTTTGCATGAGTGATAATTGGTTTGTTTTTAAGATTATGAACTGGTCTACCCTATTTACATTATTTACTACATTTATTGTAAACTTCTAAAATAAATAAAGAAAAGCCTAAGTTACTATTATAACATTAGCTAGCTAGCGAAAAGTTAAAAAAAAAATATTTATTAATTTTATTACCGCACTTATATACTTTAAGAAGCATTTAATAAAAAGCTGTTAACTTTAAACCAAAGACACTTCAATTTTTTTCATAACACATTCATTCTTTTGTATCGGTAAATAAATGCAGTATCCAATAAGTTACAATGACCTCCAGGGTCACATATTGCACGCTATGATTTATTTGATTCAACCTGAGGACACCGCGAAGGCGATTTTAATTCCGCCTGCAATCAAACAATGTCGGTGCAATCTAGATGGTTTCTTTTGTAACTAGTTTTTTAGCTAGGTTATAGCAGGTCAAAATAGGGGGAAAATGGTATTTAAGAGTAATTAGGTATATGATACAGGAAGCTTTGCGTTCAAACTAAAATTTTGTTAAATAACGGTATAAAAAACGGTATGATTTTGTGGTCGTTACATGTTCTTCTTCTTCTTAGCGTGTCGATTAATGGCAATATTAGATTTTTCCGGACCAGTACTCAGCTACGCGGATAGCATTATCTGTAGCATTGTGCAAGTCCTCGCGTGTACAGGTGGTAGGACACGATGGGCAACTCAATAAGTGAGCCATGGTTTGGAGAGAGATACCACTCTCGCAAGGCTCGTTACACGTTACATGTAAGACACAAAATTCTATTTCGATTATACCTTCTAGATTCCAAAAGTTGGAAAAAAAACTTGTAAAAAGGTCATCCATAATAGTTTAGCCAAGTAGAAGACAAACGGGGAAGGTGATACATAACTTTTTCATATAAAAAAATGCTTTCGTCTGTTTGTAGGCTATTGAATCCAGGGGCGCCGGCTCCGTGGGTGCTCGGGTGCCCAGCACTCACGATTATTGACAGTAAAATAATTCTCTTTCTCATCTTTTAACTAAATCGTGATAAAATCATCAAATGAGTCCACAGATTACTACCTAATAGATACCGCATGCGAAACATTTTGTTCCTTTTCGTTAAATTATCTTTTTGCTAAATATCTTGTATTTTCTTGCGTCTATTAAATAAAAATACATATAAGTAGCTAGGTATGTCATTTTAAAAGCTGGAACACCCACGGGAATTTTAAAAACTCGGCGCCCCTGATTGAATCAATATTGAGTTCTGAGCTTTACGCGAATGTTAGACATTGAAATAAAACTACATTAACGGATTTTATCGCGCTTTGTATTTGATTTTAAGAAAATTATAGATTTAGATAAAATCCGTAAAAGCAGTTCTATTAAATCTAATATATTTTGATGTATTTAATAAAAACGATTATTATTTCAGTACCGACGTAAATTTTCGGTTCCATTAGTTCTTGTATAGGTACACAAACAGATCAATAGTTAAGTGTAGTAGAATGATTGTATTATGTTTACAAAAGTATTACAAGCAAGCCATATGTTTCTCGACCTAGATCTAGGTCATTGTTTGACCTTCCCACCTGTTTACCGTTTGTTATGCTTGCTTTATTGATTCTGTTATACATTCATTGACAATACAGCTTACAATATGAATAGTACATAATATATTATTATGATCTATGAGCCCACAATTGTTCAAATAATTATCAGTCATAGTTATATAGATAGAGACTTCTGTTAGCCAAAAGAAGATTACCACCTTGTATTTCATTAAAAGTTTCATTTAATAATATTTTCGTTCGTCTTACCACGGTAATCTCCGCAACTACCAATCTAATTCTTAGTTCTAAAGCCTGATTCATATTATGAATATAATATAGAATATGAATTTCATAAGGTAGGCAAACATTCATTATAGAAAAAAATGAGTTGCGCGCAGAAAATAAAAATACCATTAGAGACAGCTAGTGTATAAAGATATATAATATATAATAATATTCCTGGACAATTCACACACGGTAATCTGATCCCAAGCTAAGCTCTAAGAGAGCTTGTGTTATGGTAATCAGACAACTGATAAACATACTTATATATTTCTAAATACATACATATTATAGATAAATTACACCCAGACACCGAACAAATGATCGTGCTCATCACACAAACATTTGTCCCGGGTGGGAATCGAACCCACAACCTCTGGTAAAGTAAGATCCTGAAATTGTTCTCAATGGCCAACATGCACTAGCAATATACTTGTAAAACAAATCTATCGTTATGGGTACGAGTAAAGCAAGCAGGCGTTATAAATGATCGACTTCACTTCACATAGTAATGTACGAACTACGAGCCGTCTATCTTTTTTTCTAGTGTAAGAAACAACAGAACAATTAAAAACGTATAATAATATTCGCATTAGTTTTCATCAGAGAGTAAAAAACAGGTCCCAATTTAAATAATTAACTTAAAATTAAGACTGAAGTGTTTAAATCATTTTAAAGTGTCTCTTAACACCACAAATGTAAATGTACTTATTGTTTTGTATTCTATTGCGAAATTATACGTTTTCAAAATATGAATTCTTGTAGTATTCGCGCACTTATCTTATATATAACATTTTATCGCTAAATGTGTTGGTACGCGCATAACTCAATAACGCCTGGATGGATTTCGCTAATTCTTTTTTAGTTGTATTAGTTATTATCAGGATAAGGTTCTTATGATTGAAAAAAAATGAAAATTGGGCGGGAAAAAAAAAATCCTGACCTTTGCTACGATAGTGATTTGTTGGATTCATCTACGCCCTGAATAACATAAAGGCACCGAGAACGGGACCTAGGTATTCATGCGGGTGAAACCGTAGGGCACAACTAGTTGCTAATAAAATACAATATATTGACGGCAAATTTTTATCTTCAACATCTATCTCAAAACTGTCAAAAAAACCGGTAACAGCCGTAAAAAGTATCGACAAAGTCACATCTCTAGCGGGATAAAAATAGCCTGTCAATTCGTTGACGGTTGAGAGATGCACGTCTAATTCAATGCTGGTCCTATTACGTACAATTAGTATGCTCATCATTCAATGGAGAACAATTGTGACCCTTTGCTACGAAGGCTAAACGAGAAACACGAACTGAGTTTCCTTGAATTGACATTTGCATAAAATACATTGCTCTCTGGACTGCCTCGTTGGCCTAGTGGTGCTAAGCGCGACTGCTACGCTGGAGGTTTTGGGTTCGATTCCCGAGTCGACCAAGGTGTTATTGGGTTTTTCTATGAAATTCTCAGTAGCAGGTCGAAGTTTGGATTTGTGCCCGGTAAGTGGCAATAGGCTCGCCCCCTATTACATGGGACCTAAACATACCGGCGAACTATGGGTGTACATTGGTACACCTCTGCCTTCCCCTTCGGGGATACAGGCGTGATGATATGTTATGTTATGTTTTTAGTCTAGGCGATTATTTCATATGAAAGATGTTGAAAGTAATGATTTATTAACTTGTTCGATAAAAATACAAAAATGTGTGAATCAGTGTTTTTGTCTGATGCATCGTAGCTCCCAAATTGGTAGAAAAAATTCGAGAGCTTTTTGTACGTAAAATAAGGTTTATAAAGCGAACTTATAATAACTAAATTTTTTCTATGTTCTTCCTGTGCGGAAGTGTGATTTGAATATTTATGATTTAATATCTCATTAAATATAATTTATGTTAATTAATGCAAAATAAAAGCTTTAAAGGTCTACAACGATACGTGTTATGGTTATTCATGAATATCGCGTGTTTCAAACATGTTGCTTTTCTTATGTATTGTTTTGTGTATATGTTGCACGCGATAACTGTATATACAATAACATTGTCTTGCTTATTGTAATGTTTTATTCATGAATAATGTCGGTTTTTGTTTGAAGTTTTTGTTTAAATCTTTCTGCGGTCTCATGTTTAGGTTTATTATGTAAATGGCGATGCAAAAGATTTTAGCATTTGTGGTTTTATGACACGTAGGTCCTCTGTCGTATATAAACACAATAAAATACTAGATTCATATTGTTTTCATGACGTTATGACATTTATCTATACTGAAGTAGCAAGCCACTCTGGTATCGTACGGCTCGATAGAAACCTTTCTCTTGAATCACTCCATGTCTCTATATGAAAACCTGTTCGGTAGTTTTTGAGTTATGTTTAACACCTATTAGACAGACATACAAATTCGCACTGAAAAATAGTAATTTCTCGTCAAACATCTACCTCAAAACCATATTACAGATACCACTAGTTTGGTAGTACTAACACCATATAACAACAACCCAAAAATACTCGCTTTAATTCAACAACAATTCAATATTACACAATACTTAATTCGAGCGCAGCGTCCATTCATCCTGCTTGGAAACAGTTAGCGACCCCATTACAGTAAGTTGTGCTATATATAGCTCGGTACTGAGACATTTAACTGGTTTCAACCGGATTCTCAGGATGTAATGACAAACTCGTAAGCTTGTTCTGACCTGCCACTAAGTAACCTTTGACTTTGAAGATGGGTTTCGGGGTTTGAAGGTCAAATATATGGTTTTTTTATACTAAGCATTTCTTTACTGATTGGTGTAAAAAATGGAATCTACAGTAAAGTGTGGTTATTTGAAACAAATATTAATTTAAAACTACGGTTTTTACAAAGTATTTTTGATATATTACCTAAATGTACCAACACATATTAGTTTATTTTAATTCAACAATTACATTATTTACTTTTATAGCTATTGTAGCAGTTGAAAAAAAAATTGACAGAATTTCAAATAATGGTTTCGAACTTGCCCCACTTTTCTGAACTAGTGAACTAGTTACTATTCTGTCGAAGGTCCCTTAAATAATTGATGGCAATAATGATAGATCGATAAAATACGAATGCTAAAAAAAAAACAGTTGTTACTCAACTAGGAAAAGCCTTGGGAACGGATTGTTTTGCCAGATTGCGATAAATGGTGGTAATAATAGCGTTTTACTTAACATAAATATCACAAACGCGAGTGATAAAAATATATATGGGGTCAAAAATGTATAACGAAAAGAGTATTATTATGTATTTATTAATAATTGAAAGGGTTAGTTAAGTAGAAAAATAGGTATAGGAATATTGCAGAGTACGCCCCTTCAAATCCTAAATAAATAAATATACCAGCCTATAAACGTCCCTCTGCTGGGCACAGGCCTCTTCCCATACCTATAGAGAAGGCACGAGCATTGATCACCACGCTTGCTCTCTGCGGATTGGCGATTTCAGATCCCAAATTTTGGGATTCTGGTTTCCTCATTCAGTATTTATATATTTACTGGGTAAAATATAATATAGAAAATCTGAAATTCGGTTTTTCTCCATTGCAACTCTATTAAATAGAATTTCGATCTGTCCTCCCATTACCCGAACTGTTCCTGTCAATTACTATCTGAGAATTTTTAACTTTATTATTATAAACTTGCGTTACAAACGTAATATTATTCTACAAGTGTATAGCTCCGCTAGTGCTCATAGGCGTGAAGTCGTAACCCATTTAATACAGGGCTTTTTCAGGTCGTTGACTCACTCAGTGCACTGTTTATGTAACAAATGTTATGTGTTCCACTTAACACGTTGTGGATGTGTACTGGAGTTTTTACAAGTGTTTTGGTCCATATTTCTTTACGCGAATTAAAATCAAACTACTTTGTCTCCCCGATATTTCTTTCTTGGTTTTACTCGAATGTTAAACTTTGAAACAAAACTTAAACTTCTTTACTAGTCTGCCAGTGACTATGATCCCTGCAAAGGTGTTAACGTCGGGACTCGGGACCTAAAATTTCAAATAAAACGCAAAGAAGTCCGTAAAAATTTGTCGCATTTCAGTGCTTTTGACAGGACTTATGAGAAATAAATTCTGAAAGAGTTCAGCTGTTTTATATTTTAATAGTGAAGTTTACATGGTATATAAATTAAGCTTGAAGCCTGATTTCATATGAATTTGTATTTACAATTGTATTTTTTTAATATCTGCGTCATTGTAGATAGGCATGAGTTTTTTTTTATTGTATTGAAACATTCTGACATTGACCTAATTGAGCCATTGCGTATTTATATTGTGTACCAACAATTTTAATTGTTTTTAAAAGTCCACACGTAGGCTGGTACATAACTTTGTAGTATTGTCTTTTTATTTATATAATTTTAATTAAGGTATTCAATTGGCAAACTAGCTGCAATGTAATCGCATCATATTTTCAAATAATAATTAAAAAACAACTATTCGCAAAACACACCAGGTACCTGTATTACGAAAACCTCGTTTCGCAAAGTTACGTCTTTTACTGAAATCAAATAAATCGAACAATCTAAACTCATAGTATTTGCGATCCTTGTAAAAATATACAAACCCAACATCTCCTCTCACCATATAAACTGAAGGGCCTGTTGGTCTAGTGGTTAGTGACCCTGACTGCTATACCGGAGGTCGTGGGTTCGATTCCCACCAAGGACAAATGTTTGTGTGATGACCACGATTATTTGTTCTGTTTCTCACTTTGTCGCGTTAGACAAAGAGTTACAACAGTTCTGCATCTCACATCACATCAATAAAACAAGTTTAAGATTTTCTAAGATTTTTCCTTGGCGAGAAGCCAAAATGCAAATTGTTAGGAAAGGTGTGAAGTATTTGTTTTCCGCGCTGTTCTTCGAAATGTTTTTTACACGTGTAGCAGACGAATTTATCGCGAGAAAGACTTTAATTGCAGATAATTGTCGGTTCGTGTATACAAAGTGAAAGCAAGAATAGATTATTTAGAACAAGTTCTGTTTTGATTATGGATGCCTTTAAGGCTAGTAGCAAAGATAAATGCGAAATAATACGTTTTTAAATGAGAATGGAGATTAGGCCTTAGTTTTAAGATTAATAAACAAGGGAGGTAACGAGATTTACTGTCCAGGGTACGCTTGATTTAATTCAGGTCTCTACATACATACTTTAAAACATATCCAGATAGGGTACGAAAATAATTAATTTATTTATTCGGTCAATTACGTTATTTCGCACAAGATTTAATCAATTCTGACTCATGAGATGTTTCAAATGAAAGTACGTGAGCTTCGGCGACATGAAATAAGCAAAAAACAAGTCTAACATGTATAGTAATATAAATAAGTCAACAACCCCATTACCGCATCACATTTTGCTGTAAGTAAAAACAAAAGTTGGCCCTAAGAAATAAGCTCAAAAAACTCCTTAGCAACACTCACGTTTAACAATATGTAACATGTTACCGAAGTATGGCACAATGCATGTTATGTTTTAAATACCACTTGCGTTCTTGTTGTGGGCTTGCATACCCGACATACTAAACATGGAAACATTGCATAATGCAGGATTTGTGACTGACAAACATTTGTAAGATGCACAATGTGGGCTTTAAGAATGGTTGTTCTGTGAATTTGTTTGAAGTATTTGAAACAAAAAAATGTCGTGGTGGCCTAGCGGTTCAATGAACGGATTTGTATGCACAAGGTTGCAGGTTCGAACCCAGGCAATTACCAATGTGTCTTTTTCAAAGTTAATTATTCTAAGACACCTCTGACAAACGGTGAAGGAAAACATCGTGAGGAAACCTAGATTCCCAAATTTGGGATCTGAAATCGCCAATCCGCAGAGAGCAAGCGTGGTGAATGCTCATGCCTTCTCTATATGGAAAGAGGCCTATGCCCAGCAGTGGGACGTTTATTGGCTGGATTATTATTAATTACGAAACATACAATAATACTAACTTAACCTCTACTCAAGAAACTATATTTTGTTTGAAGAGCTTCGAATTTCGTAATGTAAGAGCTAACTAAAATAAAACAGTATCTCAGCAATCTGACTGCAAACATTTCAAATACAGAGAGAAACCTAGTATTGTTTTATTTACAACCTTTACTAGCGATTTATGAATAAGAAATCGAGGTCTCTGTGAGTGTCTCACAATACATAAATGCTAAATACGTTGCGATTGAGAAAGTCTGAATACTTTACAATGAGAAGCAATTGAACTTTCGAATAAAATTTAAAAATCATCTCTCGTAAGCTATTGAAGTAGTGATTTACCTATCAATACATATTATCTAAACAAATCTATTGAAATAGAAATATGCTCACTTAGATTCTTACGAAAATAATATGACTAGTTACACATTTTAAGCCATAGAAAAGAAAACACCCTTACATCTACCTCTCCTAATTTAGTTATCAATCAAATCTACGTGGCCTATTATAGATTCCCAGTATTCTTACCGTAACTTAAATCAATAAACTTAAACACCCATCATATTCTTAACCCCAAAACAATCAAGTCACCGTTAAACTAAACACAACCAATTAGTTTTAGCGGCAAAGTCGCGTGAAGGTGGCGCGAACCAGCTCGAACCATTCGGCATCGGTTTTCGCAAGCACCCCTCTATCGTTCATTTATTTTTGACGTGACGTCGACTGTCGCCATTCAATTCTGTTTTCGGTTTTTGTGTATGCTGGTGTTGAGTGCCTCGTTCGCCTAGTGGTGCTAAGCGCGACTGCTACGCTAGAGGTCTTGGGTTCGATTCCCGAGTCGACCAAGGTGTTATTGGGTTTTTCTATGAAATTCTCAGTAGCAGGTCGGAGTTTTGATTTGTGCCCGGTTAGTGCAAGCAATAGGCTGCCGCCTATTACATGGGACCTAAACATATCGGCGAACTGTGGGTTTACATTGGTACACCTCTGCCTACCCCTTCAAGGATACAGGCGTGATGATATGTTATGTTATGGTGTTGAGCGAAAAACTGCGATCTTTGAAAAGTCCAATTTGGATAGTCAAAATGGTTCTGAAAGCGAAATCTAAAGTAGTGTTGCATTCTTTTTAAGCTTATTATGGGAAGTATAAAACTGTACTAGCCTTATCATAAATCTTTCCTTATTTATGTGAAATCCTAACTAAATGATAAAATTGGCCATCGTTGCTATATCTGCATTTCTTTGAGTTACTTATGAATAAATATCGATTACCGATCTAGTACCTATGACGTAAACTCCAATGTATTCCCGAAAAGAAATAAGACCATACCCAAAATGTCTTACGTACTTGCAAATAATCACAAATATTTATTTATAAATATAAATCCAAGAATGTTGATAATATTATCGTGTCGTATTGTTTGTTTATATGCCAAGATGACACAGAAATAGCTTATCGATGCGATAGTTATTTATTTATCTTTATCAAAAACTTACCTTTATTACGCATTGCAACAGAGACAACTATGTATAAGGATGAACTTTAAAACAGGCATCGGAGATTTCTGATTAAAATAACAAAAACACTAACTCAAAAAGTTATCGTAGAATCTATCAATCAATTTCCTCTGCGCGTACACAGGCTCTTATTTAAATCTTCTTTTAAATATTAAGACAGATTTAAGGCACTAATCCCATTCAAATTGAGGGCCACACAAAATGCTTAGACAGAGAAATGAGTACAGAAAAAAACTATATTCATTCAGTCTTGTGATGTTGAGAAAAAACTCAGTTAACTCGATAATTGCACAATCAAAAAAGTTAATCTGACCTACGAAACAATCACTGCTATACATTTGCAAGATTCCAGAAAAAATGAGGTAAAGAGTCTGTTTTGACATTTTGGAACATTTTAAGTTCTTATTCGCTAATAGCTCTGTAAATAATAACAAAGCAAAAACTATGTAAACTATGATTTTAGGATTCCATAACATGGTACAGATTATTATTAAGGCCCTATTGCTTAGCCACCGCTGTCCGATTGTCCTTCAGCGTACGGTATCTTTCATATATTTTAAATATACTTTTTCTTCTGCTATGACAACATTTAACATAAAAGTACATAGTACTATTTTGTACGTTGGTACGGGACCCTTTGCGTGCGAACCCGACTCGCAATTGACCGGCTCTTGTAATGCAATCTTCGCCATTGTTTCTAACAATAACATGTAATTTTAGATACACGATAGCGCCTATTAACGTCTATTACCCCTTGGAAACGAGCGATAAAGTCTAGCTATTGCACAAACCGGATCGCATGAGTTTGCAATGAATTGACACGCCATTGCCCGAAATATTACAAGCTATTATTGTATCCGGTTTGTTGCTGATCCTTTCAACTTCTAAATTAATAACAATATTGAGAGCACACTGCTAAAAATATACACGAACGTCTTGGTCTGCCATTCAGTCTAAAAACTACTAAAAAGTTTCAAAACGAATACGGTTAACAGTGGTGTGTCAGAAAAACGTAAAAAACCGAATCGATACGACATAAACATGTGTGTCGCAGCTCTAGCCCTCGCGGCGCACGATGCACCGACCCGAGCCGGCCGTAGCCTCCGCGAACCGATTCCAACCGGTTTTGATCCAATCGAGGTGCGCGCCTCACTCGCGACCAATCAGCGGCCATTACGCCCAGTCGCTCGCGCTCCGCCGTCTGTCACGTACTCGTTTGTTTCTGTTCGACATAATTATTTTTCGCTGATATTCGTTCTGCGTTTTACTGCACAACACCAAGCCGGTGTTATCCTGTGTGCAACAACATACTGCCGGCTTCGATAAGTGTCATTCGCGTATCGGTTTCTGCGGACAATCGACTGTTCAAATATGTTGGACAAGTAAAAAGTAGCTGGTAAAAGTATACTGGACTTTGCAGCCTAGTGTTGTGTTGTATATAGTGCTAATATAATCGTGACAAATGGTTGTTGGAGCGAGTTTCGGGCCAGCTATGGTGGTTGCGCGCGGTCGGGCTTACCGCGTAGGATCTGGTGCTTTCATCTTCTTCAACCTGACTAGGCAGGACTATAGCTGACGAGTAATATGCTCGTGCTCGAGCAGAGACTGAGTGCGCGGCACCTGGGGCGTGGGGTGGTGCTCAGTGCTCGCCTTGTGCACGGGGTGGAGGCGCAGGGGTGGCGGATGAAGTTCTCGCTGCTGAAGGCCGAGGTGGAGATCGAGGCGGACCCCGCCACCTACCGGGAGCTCGCCAGGAGGCTAAACGCGGCCAACGTTCACGTCAGACCTGCCCGCCGACCGAGATTGGTGTAAATATACTTTTTATTACCAATCTTACGACACCAATCGTACTTTCTATTTACAATTACGTATTTACCATCTACTTAGTAAATAACACATTTACTGTCTAGAAAAAGTCTATACGAAGTTATTATTTACCAAACAACATAATAAACCACATACCTAACCCAATATTGGTTAGAAAAACTTAAAAAGCCTCAGTATTAGGTGCCATAGAGCACCAGTTTTCGCAAGCAATGCATTGTAAGTTAGTTTAATCCACTTACAAGCAGAGTGCATAGTAATGCACTCACTTTACTGGTTACAATCTGATAGGAAACATCTGGTTACCAATAACAACAATTTCATGAATAAATACTCAGAAAAACCAGTTATTTCTAGTACAGACTCAAATCAGGTGATGACAATAATATTTTGATTGTCAAATTTAATTCATAACCTTAAAATATTTACTACATTTTTGAAGATAAATAACTTGAAGGTTGTACTTATAACAATCATAAAAGTAGTGTACATTTAATATGTACCTACATTGTTAAAAAAGAGATGATTTTAGGTAATTATAACCTAAAACTTACATTTTGTAAGTAAATTTGAAATAAAACTTTGAAATATTTTTATTATGACGGGCCTGTTTGTCTTGTGGTTAGTGACCCTGACTGCTGTACCAGAGGTCGTGGGTTCGGTTCCCACCTAGGACAAATGTTTGTGTGATGAGCATGATCATTTGTTCTGGTCTGGGTGTAATTTATCTATAATATGTATGAATTTAGAATTATATAAGTATGTTTATCATTTGCCTGGTTACCATAACACAAGCCCTGCTTAGCTTGGGATCAGATAACTGTGAGTGAGTAAAAAAAAAATATCATTAATAATAATTAGGTAGTTGCTGTAAAACAAACAATAATAATAATAATAGCCTGGGACATTTCAAAAAACAATCTGAAACCTACCTCTTGAACAGTATACTTAAAGCATAGACTTTTGTTTATTTTTTTCAATAAATCCAAAGCATTGGGTGATGTTGTTCTCTACTATATTTTTTAAGGATTGGTTAGTAAAGCAACATTGACTGTTTCCTGTCTGTTATCTATTGTTACATTCTTTCTTTATTGTGTAACAAAGCTAAACACTGTTTTTATCTACTTGTAATACTTATTTGTTCCTATGTGGGCAGTCATGTTATAATACACACATACATATAATCACGCCTGTTTCCCGTAGGGGTAGGCAGAGACCACTTCTTTCCACTTGCTATGATCCTTACATACTTGTTTCGCTTCATCCACTGTCATTATTTCCTTTTTTAATAATGTGTTTTAAAATAGAATAACAATTGTTGTGTCATAAATTGGGTTTTAAAATCGATTGTTGTGCCAATTCCATCAAAAACATTTCATTCCTGAATATTAAAGTATAAGAAATATCCACATATCATAATAAACATTCTGAATAATAATTTCAAGAAATTTTTCACTGAATATGATATACTCCTTGATCAAGGTTGTCAGTTATCCTTTTTGTTAAATAGTACAATACATTCTTAAATAAGAAAGCATTGTTTTTATGCCTTAGTCTTTCTCTTTCAACCTTGATAGCAATTTTAAACAGAAATGCTGTATGTAATTAATGTAATACTAGTTATCGTAGACGATAGTTACCGTTTGCTCACCTTTTAAAATAATAATAATAATATTCCGCGACATCTCACACACAGTTTTCTGATCCCAAGCTAAGCAGAGCTTGTGTTATGGTAACCAGACAACTGATAAACATACTAACCTATATATTTCTAAATACATACATATTATAGATAAAATTTCACATAATTTGTCAAAACATCAATAATAAAAATAGGTCCACCAATTCTTGATTTATAAACAGTATAATTTGTCCACCTTTCTCTCATATATTATTATAAGGATATACTTAAATCTTAACCACATTGTGCCACCAACAAATGTCCGGTGAAGCAGTCAAAGTCTGCACTCAGGCTTATTGCAAAGACTTACAGGTACCAAAAAAAGTATTGTGCCATTAAGTATAATGTCACATTTATACTATTACTAGCGGACCCGACAGACGTTATCCTGTCTACATGGTCTACAATAACACAATGAAAACAAAACTTTTTTCAATTTGATCTCGGCGCTGTCGGGACAGACTAAAATTAAAATTCGAATATTATTTCAAATTTTAAACTGCGATGGTAGCGCCCTCTGTCGGATCCAATGTAAAACATTCCAAAATCAACAACTACTAATGAATTAAAAATTAATTAAAAAAACATTGTCCAGCGGACAAAATTGTGAATCTAAACCATTCCCGGATCCCCTTGAACACACACAAAAAAAAACATCAAAATCGGTCCAGTCGTTTGAAAGAAGTTCAGTGACATACACACAGTAATTTAAAATGACACTAAAAATTTTAAGCTTGAACAGAATTCTGAAGTTTCAGCAAAAAGACAGAAGGAGTTATACTCCTTGATATAAATTCACATTCTATGATAAACATAATTAATTATTCATCAAAATAGTCTACAAAGTAGCACTTTGGAAAGCTAAATAAACAGTAGGTACCTAAATACATATGATTATAATTGTTGATAATTTTTTCAAAATTACTTTGAAAAATGTGAAACAAATTAATATGAGCTTTATCTATTCTTTGTGGGGGGTATAATAAACATTAAATAACAATATTCATTATGTATGTTATACAAATAATATCCTGTCATATCTAAAGTACTGCAGGTTAAAATGACCCTTTATAGCTTTTATTTGATTACAATATAATTCTGTAAAGTTTAATACTATGTGTGTTAAGACAAATAAAAAAAAAAATTATAACCATTTCTTGGCATCCAATTAAATGAAATTTCGTTTACCTACTTGTATATTATTATGTTATGACCTTGCTTATGGTACTTTTGAACTGATCTGATTGTTGTGACATAAGGACTCTGTTACAAAATACAGCAATTCCACTATGTTTTGGCTTGCTCGAATAGAACTAAGTAAGTAGGTCTGAAATGTCATACATCTTTGTCAGTAGGCTATTCTGACAACCAGTCTTACTATGGGATGCTGGGTTACCCAGTAAAATGTGTTGTGGAGGTCAGATAGGCAGTTGCTCCATATAAAATAGCTAAATCGGTAAGACTGGAAGCCGACCCGAACATAGTTGGGAAATGACTCCACAGATGATGTGGTGTGTGCAAATCTATATGACATGATGGGCCTGGTGGTCTAGCTGTTAGTGACCCTGACTGCTATACCGGAGGTCGTGGGTTCGATTCCCACCCTGGACAAATGTTTGTGTGATGAGTATGATCATTTGTACTGCGTCTGGGTGTAATTTATCTATAATATGTTTTTAGAAATATACACTTCTCATCAAAAAAATCGAAACACTTTCGTTTTTATTGTTTTTGTCCTAATTTTTTACAAAAGAGAATTAATTCCATGAAAAACAAAACATTATTGTGTAGCTGGCAGTTTGGTCATACAGTAAGAAGAAAAAAATCAAAATTCGAAATTAGATTTTCATTTGTTTATCCTATAAATGAAATTAATCACTGTCATGAGACAAATGTGTATTTAGGGTTGGAGTACGTTTCTCGTTTAAAAACTAAAAATTAGCGCTTGTCTTAAACTTTTTGTTTCTTATTTCATTTACTGTGACTTTGGGACGTCTGAAAAAACTTTTTTTTCTAAAACATATGGATACTTCGCCCGCAGAAGCCGACGAAATGGTGGCATTGCTGGATTCTGGACTTAGTCAGCGTGTTGTGGCTGCAAGATTGCATCTAAGCTTATCATCTGTTCATAGAGTCTACAAACGCTATCGGGAGACTGGTTCGTTCACGCGCCGTTCAGGATCTGGCAGGAATCGGGTCACTTCTGAGCGAGATGATCGATTTATTGTAACAACTTCTTTACGAAATCGACCCCTTAAAGCTTTTCAACTGCAGCAGCAGCTTCGCGTTGTACGAAGAGTAGCTGTAAGTGACTCTACAATAAGAAGAAGGTTGAAGGAACGCGGATTGGCACCGCATAAGCCAGCGAATGGGCCGAAATTAACTGCAGACCATCGAAGAGCGCGCCTTAACTTTGCACGCGAGCACCTAACTTGGTCATACCTTCAGTGGAGCAAAGTACTGTTTTCTGATGAGTGTAAAATTATGCTGTATGGTAACGACGGAAGGAACAAGGTCTACAGAAGAGATGGAGAACGCTTTGCACAATGCTGCATTGAAGAAAAGATCAGCTATGGTGGCGGTTCGTGGACGGTTTGGGGAGGAATCAGCGCCGACGGTAAGACAGAACTTGCCTTTGTGTCTGGGCCACGGCTGGCTGCAGTAAACTCTCATCGGTACATCGAACAGTGTCTTGAACCTCATGTGCATATGCACATGCACATTTTATTGGCAACGACTTCATATTCATGCACGACAATGCTAGAGCTCACACCGCGGGCGTCGTACGAGATTATCTTACCGAAGTCGGTATCTCCATTATGGTATGGCCAGCAAGAAGGCCGGACATGAATCCCATTGAACATCTATGGGATGAATTAAAGAGACGAATTCGAGCAAGAGATCCAGCCCCAGAAACACTTAGCCAGCTGCAAAATGCAATCCAAGAGGAATGGGATAATATACCACAACATGTGATCGTGACTCTCACCCGATCGATGAAGAACCGTATGGAAGCAGTAATAAGAGCTCGCGGAGGGAATACAAGTTATTAAATAAACGTGTCTTACATTTTTTTTTCATTTACGCGTGTTGTTTTACCCATTTCCTTCATATTCCATACAGGGGAAAAATTACTCATTATACAAAATACGAAACCTATGAAGACTTAATTTGAATTTAGAACATTAACATTAGGATTTAAAAATCTCATACTACTCACTATTAAATGACATTTTACATTTATTCCTAAATATACACATTTTTCTGATAATCCTTATCAAATCATAAACTGCGAGGTGTTTCGATTTTTTTGATGAGAAGTGTATAAGTATGTTTATCAGTTGTCTGGTTACCATAACACAAGCTCTCTTAGAGCTTAGCTTGGGATCAGATTACCGTGTGTGAATTGTCCCAGAATATTATTATTAAGTAAGCTTTTATTTAAAAATACATTATTTGTAAATAGGTGTTTGGAAATCTATATGATACTATTAACAAATTGGGGTCTAGATAACTTTGTTTGAAGTATTCTAAACTTATAGGTGTGCTTAAGTGGTGATAAGAGAATACATATTTGTAGGAAGTAAACAGATTATATTATCATCATATTATAATCAACACTATCTACTGATAAATACTAAGCTTTTAACCAGGAAGGTGTAAGCAGTAAACATAGTCTATTTCTAAATTCTTGTGCCATTTATTTCCTCATCGACACACATCTTTCTGTACTTGTGAATATAGTTCATTTAAGACTGACTATTAAATACTGATGAAAAAAAATATAAAATATGAAGTGCACAAGCTTAACCTTATGTCTAAGTATTACAGATTTAAAGTTGTTTTCTCCTATATACTATATACTTCATCCTAAGACTCGATTGGACATTTGAACATATTTGACACAGTAATCGCAAATACAGTGTATGTGTTTTTTAGATAAATGAATGCTAACTTGTTCTTAGTATTTTTGTGCTTGTGATTTGAATGTTAAGGGATGCCCCTTCACACAAAGTAAAGAGACTAAAGCCAGGTATTGTTTAAAAAGTATTTCTACAATAAGCTACTTGTTAGGAAAATACCTAAGTTATCATAATAACGACTCCTTACTCTGCTTACCTGTTTCTCTTGAAAAATGTTTCGTCATTTTTTAAGAATGCTGTCAACGTGAAATTTCGTGTATGCAAACCATGGTTGTAATTTAGAACGTCAATGTCATAACCAGCCTATAAATTAGTGACCCACTGCGCTCCATCTGAAAGAACGAAGGAGTATGATCAGCGATTTTAGAATTGACGTTTGTGATACCCTAACTTAATTAAGTTGTTATTGTTACAGTGTGGCCCCAAAGACTGTTGCAAGCCCGATTCCGGTGAGCAAACCAGTCATACCACAACATGGTAAGTACTATGATTGTTAATACGCAACTGTTTGGGGTCCAGAATGCAAAAAAATATACAAATTTGAAATCCCACTTTTTCAGCACTTTCTATCCAAAATTTATCTCAAAGTTTTTAATCTTTTTTACTTTAAAAGAGCAATTCTACTGTTAATTACTTTTACGCGACATCTACAGCAATTGTGGTCCGATCACCAAAAATGTTTTTGTAATCGATTCGGTATACCTCACGGAAGGTACTATACAAATATCATAGAAGTCGTTTCTTTAATCCCTAAATAATGAAAATTTTGATCCAGCCATCCCTTGTTGTTTTGCTTTATTAAGATTGTTAGCAACGCACTAAGTCGAGGTCCGAACCCCGCAGGGGGTGCCCTTAGTAGACGTTGCTGACGTAGTTAGTTTTTTCCTATTGCTCTTTCTGGAGGCCTTAAGGTCCTCGCCAAAAGTCCGGTAAAGCAGTCAAAGCCTGCGCTCAAGCTAACTGCAAAGAACACCAAAAAAATATCGTTTCCTTAATACAGATGACGGGCCTGTTGGTCTAGTGATTAGAGACCCTGACTGCTATACCGGAGGTCGTGGGTTCGATTCCCACCCGGCACAAATGTTTGTGTGATGAGCACGATCATTTGTTCGGTGTCTGGGTGTAATTTATCTATAATATGTATTTATTTAAAAATATATTAGTATGTTTATCAGTTGTCTGGTTACCATAACACAAGCTCTGCTTAGCTTGGGATCAGACAACCGTGTGTGAGATGTCCCGGAATATTATGTTTTAAAGATATGTTGTAATTAATGATTGTAGTTTAAATTAGATAAGCAAGTAACTTTCACATGTATAATCGCGCTAATTTCTTTTCAGCTATTCTTGCCTCAGCCAATCAAATGAAGCCGTCGTATTGCCAAGAGTGAGTATTTTTGTATTATATGTTGCAGTACAATAACTAAACATTGTGCTAACGTAAATATCTAGAAAACTAGACTGTATTTTGTAAACTTAACTAATAATTCACGGAATATGGTTTGCTGGTAGAAATTTCTTATGAATTAAGCAGTTTCTCCAGTGCCAACAGGTTTATTCTTATGTTATATTTTATTATTTTGTATATAAGTTATTAAGTATAATATGTAATCAGACGACATCTGATTCTTTGTATAACATTGACTCCTTTTAAAATAACTTCGTTAATTGCTAACCCGATCTAAAAACACATAAATACTTTTAACATAACATTACACAAAAACTATGTAAATACAATATATTATGTATACCTATAACGTCTTAAATAAGGAAGTCTACTTCTGTTGTCACTCTAGCAACACCTACCGCTGAAACATAAATATAATTTTACTTTAAAACCATGACCTACTCAACAGCAATAACATTATTCTGGGAAACTTATAGTTTTCCCTATAATAAACATTTCAAGCAACACAGGTGCTGCCAAATCTATATTTATTGTAATTCTCGGCCTTCAAGTCAAAACTATCTTATAATAACAAAATAACTATTATAAACTCGTGTAAATAAAACGAAAGTGCTTTGTTAGGTAATAACACAAAAACAGACAGTAAATGTTTTATTACCAGCCCCCTATGATCCGGCCGTTATATTATTTAAGAAATAACTTGTGTGGCGAAGGATTTACTAAACATAATTTATTATTATTAGGAGTTAGTAATGCCCCACTGCTGGGCAAAGGCCTCCCCACTCTATCTCCATTTATCTCTCTCAAGAGATTTACCAGTTTGGTAAGAACGAATGTAGGTCATCCCGCCACCTCCGCCTGGGTCTGCCTCGCTTACGCCTAATGTGTGTTGGGAACCATTCGGTGGTAATTTTAGCCCATTGATGTATTAGCATAATTTTTACTATAACTTATTTGTCCTGTAAACGAATACTATCATTCAAAACAATTCAGCCAGACCAGTCATGTGAGTTATCGTAAAATGTAATTCCCATGTATTTGGGTAGTTTACTTTAAAAATATTCTAGGCAGTGGAAGTGAGGATTTCCAGCGGATTAAATAAGTGTTAATAATATGACTATACTCATTTGTAGCCAGGCCATAAATTATTTAGCGTAGGAGCGTGAACTAGACTATTTGTGTTGTTGTGGTTCTAAACATGTAGATATAAGTTTGTGTAGACATTTATAAAATACGATTTTTTTCACATGACACGTTATTGACCTATTGTACTGCAAAAAATCCTCCTAATATTTAGAAGGAATTATCAAGCTTGTTCCCTGCTTGTGATGTTTCTTAATTTAGATATTACTTCTTCGTCAGCCAATCTCATTTAACCTTTTGCTTGTCAAGTAAAACAGTACGACATAAGGAAAAAAAATGGTCAAAATGTTTCAAGTCGGACAGTCACACTTAAGGGCTAGGTCAGGATTGGTCGAAGTCGAAGGCGTTTTAAGGCAAGCGAAAGTTTAAATCAACAACCAGAAAAATGTGTACATGAAATTCACTGTATGGTGTAATTGCATAGGAAAAAATATGCCTTGATATTAGCCATTTGGTACCTCATTCCATTATACTTACCATTATAATACCCTAATTTCATTATATCTCAGTCAAATATCAAGGCTGTAAGTTAAATATGACTACTTACTAAACAGAGCGTATTGTTCTCAGAGCGAACGACGTGAAAGTGAGTTCCCCGCCGTGCCACTCGCCCGGCGCCATCCTGCCCGACCTGCCGCAGCCCGCAGAGGATCCTGAAAAGGTATACCTAAACTCCAAAATTAATAATATTTACTATCTTTTCCAAACATAGGTATTTTTAATTAAAATTTGCTCCTATCCCATGAGTTGCGTGACAAGGACGAAAAAAACACTGTCCTGCAATTTTTACCACCTTCCTTTTATATGGCGGGCCTGTTGTGTTGTGTGTAGTGGTTAATGACTCCTGCTATACTAGAGGTCGTGGGTTCGATTCCCACCCAGGACAAGTGTTGTGTGATGAGCATGATTATTTGTTCTGTATCTGGGTGTAATTTATCAATAATATGTATGTATTTAGAAATATATAAGTATGTCAATTAGTTGTCTGGTTAACATACCAAAAGCTCTGCTTAGCTTGGAATCTGTCAGGCTTATAGACAGTTTATAGCGTATAGAGATTGACAAACTTTTGAAATATATAACCTAGCAATATTCGCAGTAAACTTGCCTTATTTTATTCGCATTGAATCTCTAAAGAGTAAATAATAACTCGGCTCTTCGTACAGAACTCGGGGCTCTCGAAAGAGGCGTCGTCATCGGAGACGCAGGCGTGGCTCGCGCGACATCGCTTCGCGCATCACGCCGCCACCTTCACCAACTTCTCCGGCGCTGATCTGCTCAGGTATGTACTAAATACATACCAAAACACAGTAATCACATACATTGCTCTGAACCCAAAGTAAAGTAGCTGAAGCACGCGTGTTATGGAATTCAGAAACAAAAAAGGTACCACGAACACCCAGACCCGGGACTTCAGACCTAGCGACACCTTCAAACCGGTGCGAACGCCACTCGAGCACGGAGGTCGTCATAAATATAATGCATAATAAGTGTATAATAATTTAGTGCATTAACTGCGTTAATTGCATCATCCTAAGTATACCTGCAGAGCCTGCTAGCTGTGAATATCGCATATGTTAATGGTGAAAGATTATGCAATATAAAACAAATTATTTAGTAAACATGAAATAAATATTTGTAGTACTAAAATTTTAATAAAATACTGTTTAGAATAGAAGCCACTTTTTTCTTCAATTTAAGAACAACAAAAAGATAAAGAAAATGTAGATGACCTCCGTGGTCGAGTGGCGTACGCACCGGTTTCAAGGTGTCGCTAGCTCTGAGCTCCCGGGTTCGATCCCCGGACGGGTCAATGTAGGAAGTCACTTTTCTACATTGTCTCGGGTCTGGGTGTTTATGGTACCGTCATTGATTCTGAATTCCATAACACAGGTACTTGATAGCTAGTTACTTTGGGTTCAGAGCAATGTATGTGATGTTGTCCGCATGTAGATTTAATAAAATGATTAATACGTTCTATCTATACAAATAGTTAGTAAACTCAAACAAACAATGTTTTTTAACTTGTTCTTTGTTACAGATTGTCCCGAGATGACATCATCCAGATCTGTGGACTGGCGGACGGCATACGTCTATTTAATGCTCTGCATGCCAAGTGAGTACACTAAACACTACACCAAAAATTATACAAAAAAAAAAAACATAATTTACTGCAAGTTAACGTAAAAATAGACCTTTTCATGATAGACCAAGTTTCTTATGATATCATGTAGCCAGAAATCGAATAAGAAGCTCTTTAGATTTAAAAAAGAAACGTTTATCAGAAGCTCTGGCGTCAAGTCTTAGTTTGTTTTGTCTTTTCTTCTTAGTGTAGTCAGGAAATATCAAATCCCGCGAGCTCTACTTATTTTGTGACTTATAAAAGTGAAGTTGTAACATAACATAACGTACCATCACGCCTGTATCCCCGAGAGGGTTAGGCAGAGGTGTACCAATGTACACCCACAGTTCGCCGGTATATAGGTCCCATGTATTAGGGGGCGAGCCTATTGCCACTAACCGGGCACAAATTGTGAAGTTGTAGTAACAAACAATATGATTTATGTGCAGACGCATCGAGCCGCGGCTGACGGTGTACGTGTGTCCGGCCGGCACCAACATCTACTCCGCGCTCTACCTGCACGCTTGCCGCGCGCACGAGCTGCTGCACAAGCTCAACACGCTCGTGCACGCCAACAAGGTAATTGTGATTATTACACTCTATATTCACATACACACATTTTATAAGTTCTTACATGCCAGTATAGGTTTAGTTGCACCAAACAACAACTGTGTGATGCGTGATGAAGTAACTTTTGTACACCCAGTTAGAGCCCTCACAGGGATAGTTTGACTCACGTTTTTCTTTTTTTCGCAAAAAATATTATGTTATGAGGCTACTTATAGTTGCATATTGTTTGTTTTAATGTAATAAACAATATCCTTATAAATTTAAATCTAAAGTTTTATCATGACTTTTTAAATTTATTCTAATGTACACCTTATACAATGCAAAATAATTATGCAATTTTAATGGCAATTCTGACCGTAAGTCTAGTGACTGCATAAAAAAAAAATGAGAAAAGGCACGGCGAGGAACTATCTTGTAGCGCACTTCACTGTCGCCATTAACTTTCCCCCCACTAATCCCACTAAATTACCCTTAAATTACATTATTTCATACTTACCATATTTATTTGTCCCCAGGAATGCGAAACAGTCCTAGTTTCCGGTCCGAACGGAGCTCGCGTGCGTCTCACAGACGATTTAGTGCGACACATGCCTGACAACTCCACCTACCGCTTGGAGAGAGTCGACGACAGCAGTGTGTTACTACTCAGCGCTACTAACAACAACTAGACGAATTGGCAGGAGAAACGTGGAGAAAGACTGGCGGTGAATAAATAGAAAAGGAGTAAGAATTTGTCATTTATTAAGAAGATGCAAGGGTTTATGAAAAGGAGTAAAGTAGTAGTAGAAATTGTAGCAGAAAAGATTTTGAAGGGTTGTAAAGAAGGTAGATCGGAAATGATGGTAGGAAGAATATGGATTTGAGTTTGTGTTAGAGTAACACTTAAGTTAGAGTTGGTATTTTGATTACCCGGTTTTGACTGAAGGAAATGGATTGTAGAAGAATTAAAGGCGACGTTTAAGGGCCTAACTTTTTCGTAAACAAATGAAAAACGTAAGGTCCTATGTGGATATTCTTAAGAATAGCCTGAAAACAGTGATAGAGTACCAAAAATAAATGTTTAAAGAAAGTGCTGTTTTTGTTACAAATAACATTTTCTTAAACAAAGATAGATAATTCTAACATTTGTATCATGTATGGTATAAAATATGCCAAATTAAACTTGCCTTGTCTATAAAAGCTATTCAGCTTTAGTATGTAATAAAGAGATTGTTAGCAATTTCATTATATTGATTTGTACCATTTGATTCATTCATATGATGGTCTTATGTATAACTCAATATGAGTTTAACTGGATTTGACACTAAATAATATATTAATTATAGGTTTGTATGTTGAATGTTTATTATTATATTTCTTAGAAAGGGGCCATGGAGTATTTCTTGTCATAAATCTCACTCATCATCATATCTTAGTTTAAAACAAATTATATTTTATCTATTGTTCTAGTTATAAGATATTATTTGCAGTTAAAACTGTGTCTATGTTAAATACTCTATAATAAATATTACTAATTCAATAATGTAAATAATTGTTAAAATAACTAAAGGAAGTACAATTTTCCTGTTTATTTAAACTGGCAACACTGATCTGCACCCTCACTGGATAGATTATTTTAGTGGCAACACTTGGGCATTATATTTTAGATGATTTAATATTTTTGTACCATTTTTTCTAATATCCACTGTTGAAAAAAGATTATTTACATTATTGAAACGATTTAGTTAAGTTTATAATTCCGTATTATAAATCCTTAGTGTAGATTGAAGACACGGGTCTATGTGTTGAATAATACTATAAGTATAGCGAGCGAGACCTTTAAATTTTGGTATCTTTTCGCTAAAACAATGTCACTGTCGCTTGATAAAAAGTTCCTTCAACTCTAAGAGTCTTAATACTACTTGATTACCTATGTTATGATCTAGAATTGATTCTGAAATCTTAAATGACTTGTTAGTTAGGGCAAATGAATTTGTGACGACAGTTTAGTGAAGTGTAACTTTTTCAAAAATGTGTAATTCAGTTTTCCTGAAATGTTGTTGAAACTGTGCCTAATAAATTGTAGTAAAGGTCTTGTCTCAATATGCGTGTCATAAAGGCAGCTGCACGCCACATATGTTAATTAGCTTTAATATCGGTTGTTATGTAATCACAGATTATAATTGTTATTAGTTAAGTGCATGTTAGATTAATTCATATTTTATTACAAATGAGTTTCAAGTTTATTTTTTCTTTATCATACAAACCATTACGCCATTGGGGTTAATTAAATAGTCCTGGTCTAGGGAACAAATATTTTTAGTAGTATCAGATTCCTTGAAACTTGTTTTGAATAAGGTGCCTTACAAGTGCCTAACACGACCTTTGGTCAGCGCTATTGCATTACGGAGTATTATGATAAAATATTTTGTAAGATTTTATTAAGTGATTGGAATAAGATATTATGTTGCATGTATAGTTTTAGTCAAATGTATGAAGTATATAGTCAATAAATGTATAAAAGACCATTTGCTTGTTTCTTTTAACTGAAATA
The DNA here is from genome assembly GCA_905146925.1 of Autographa gamma. Taxonomy (NCBI): domain Eukaryota; kingdom Metazoa; phylum Arthropoda; class Insecta; order Lepidoptera; family Noctuidae; genus Autographa; species Autographa gamma. Next base: position 4,799,516 of record LR989877.1, on the reverse strand, counting down.
ACACAACAGAAAGGGGATAAAATTAGCAAGATTAAAATTACAAAATAGCTTAAAAAATTTATTAAATATTACAAAAGGCACTGTACCTTAATACTGGTCCTATATAATATACAGCGTTTATTTGTGATGGTTAAGGCAATACAGTTAATTCAACAATGATGTAGCGAGTACATAACATGATTATAACATCTGAAACTAGTTAAAATATTTAGAAAAATATACACTTTTATATTGAGAATAATTTAAAATAACCTGTAACTTACCCAGTTAGTGCACTTAATCTCAAATGGAACTTATTGACCCCATCCGTGGTACAGTTGACCCCATTGACTGCAGTATACAAATAATAAATTGCATTGTTTTTACATTTGAGGCCATTTATGTAACCACTTAATTATTGTCATACAGTTAAAATGGAATGTAAATTAGTCTTGGGAATACATAAGACAGTGCCTAAATATTATGCGGGAATTACATTTCGTGTCTATATTTATTAATTAATCATTTATGATCTAAAAGGGTGTATTTACAGGCTTCGACCTGCCCTCGTGAGGGTATCCAGGTACTAATATTAATGTTAATTCTTATAAAATCATAACAATAACTTTTATTTTTAAGTATCGGACATACTTCGGGGGGGTCAAATATGACATTTTGTGAACATATATTTAAGAAATATAATTTCGTCTAGTTTTTATTATTTTGTGTTTTTTCTAGTATAAGGAAATATATCCGATACTTCTTACATTAAAAGATAAATACTTAAAAAGCAATGCCTTTTAGACCCCCTGGTCGCTGCATGGGGTCATTAGGAGATTATCAAATCAAGACAACATTTAAAACGGAATAAAAATGAGAAAATAAATGAACTTTGTATAAAAGCACTCGAAAAGTACCTCTAGTTTATTTATAAAAGGCTCTTCATAGTCAAAAAACTTAAGTTTTTGAAGTAAATACGAATGAAAATAAAATGGTTCCTAGGCCTTATCTATAGAATATGTTAGGACAATAAAACCTGTGGAATATCGCCTATTTACATAAAAAGCTAACACAAATAAAAAATCCGCTAGGATCGCTAGTGTCGCCTCAGGTGTATCTGTCATTCTCAACCAATGAGAGACAAGCAGGCCTGCGATTGGTGGAAATTGAACTAAAGCGAGATTGGCGAATCTAGCAGATTTTTTATTTGCGGTAGCTACTATTGCAATAAGTCAGACCTAAAATAATTTTAGATAATTTTGTGCTGATTAGTTTAAGCTTTATTTTGGTAAAATACATTTAGTACCTACATTTTAATAAAGGCCTCTGTAACAGTCATTGGCCTAGCCTTTTTATTTTAAATGTAAATTCAGTCATTACACTTATACCATGCAAGTCATAAGATGGTATTTTAGATTGCTACACCATAACATATCATCACGCCTGTATCCCCGAAGGGTTAGGCGGAGGTGTACCAATGTATACCATGCTTGATAAAATAAGGCTGTATCAACCACCCTTGAATATAAATAGTGAGTAAAAAAAGGGTGGCGATAACAATATGAGATATATAAATATCTTATAAATAAATTTCGAAAAAGTATATTTTATTTCTTAATATTTATACATAAAAATCTTTACATAATGTAATGCTAGTGGCAATTTAAAACGCATGTTAATGTGACACGATATTTTAAAATACTTGTTCAATACATTTGTGTCGTATTCAAATTGCATCAATAATGGTCCAGCCAGATTTAATTAACTCAAGTTTACAAGTGCTAGTTTTTTTACATGGAATGGTTGATATGTTTCTATTTCATTCAAAATACAATTAATTATTCGTAAAAAAATGAATTAAGTCAATTTTATTTGATGTTTTTTTTTTCTTATTAAATAAATGCTTGTCTCTCAGACTTATTGAATAAAACAATTTAAACAGACTTCATAAATTCTTATTGTATTTGATAGGCTAAACCTCTGAGGTTCCAAAATAATTTTATCAATTTCTCATTTTTTGTAGAATATAAATCATTATACTCTCTTCATTATAGGAATGTTATTTTGGAATGATTTTAGTTTTACAACATATTTGTATGAAACAGAAACATATCTTTAGCAAATGCAGTATTAAGTCATATTTTATTGTTATGTTCGAGTCAACCACCAGTTTAAATATTGAGAGTTATCTAAAGCAACAACCAAATGATATAGATAACCAGATAGAACCTGGTTTGTTATAACAACCTCGCTTTAAAATAGTTGGGGGACAGTCTTGATTTATTTGTGTAGTATTTTTTTATAAACTTTAAATCCAATAAAAACTTGAAATATTAGATTTCCCGGGAATATTTTTTTTTGATAATTTTGAGACTGCGAGATTTAATGACTAAGAATCAGCGTTAAAATGTTTGGCCATAGAAAATCTGTAATAGTAAAATTCTCGCATATTAAGTTAAATTTTCTTTACAAAATCAGGGTTCTGATTCGTCCTATAACATGAATATTAGTTATACTTCAAGTCAAATGATTGGATATTGGTTCCATAAGGAATTCCTTATTATTGATTTAAATAAGCAACCTTTCAGACGTATAAGTTTTTGTGGTCAACCAATAATCTTTGACTACTGAAAACGCTACATTTACATTCTTGACTACTCACAAGTAAATCAATCCAGTCCCAACTCCGAGGAACACGTAGCGACTAGTTATCGTAAGTGTTGGGCGTGAGTTCGACGTAGTTGGCGGGCAGCATGCCGGTGCGGCCGGTGCGTAACACTTGCCCCGTCATCCAGCCGGAGTCGATGGACGTCACGTTGGATATGAGGTCGCCTTCGCGGAATGATACCTGGAGAAAAGAGGAAAACATTATAAAATATAATATAAATAGTCTGGTAAGTAACAAGTAAGTGTATAAGGCGAGTGTGAATGAGAAAAGGCCACATCAAGAGCATACCATAAACCGAACAGCATGTATGCAGGGAATAATGAAAGTGGACAAAGCGAAACAAGTGTGTAAGGATCGTAGCAAGTGGAAAGAAGTGGTCTCTGCCTACCCCTACAAGGGAAAGAGGCGTGATTATATGTATGTATATGTAAGTAACAAGGACGGATAGATGTTCATGATCTTTGCTTGGTTGGATTTGTTGAAAAGAGTAACTATAAAAACATCGGGAACGGGGACTGGGTAATAATCCGAGAAGCATAGCAAGTTAAGTATAAGAACCGAAATGATACTTATGGAAAGATGTGGGCACTTAACTTTTGTGTCTCAGAATTTGAGTAAGCTATATTCAGATACGTGAATTTATAACAGTAACAAGTTTGGACACGATATTTATCTCTACTGTTAGTCAAAGTAATAATAAAATGAACATACCTCGTCGCTGTCGCTCGCTTCATAGTCATACATAGCTATGTATACTCGCTGTAACAAAAATATATACATCAAATAAACTTTTTACACCTTTAAATTAAGAAAAATACATTTTTTGCCTAAGATTCTGTGTACTAGGATAGTTGGAGACCAAGGGATTATTCTATGAATGATTTGTAGAAGTCAGATACAGTAAGTACTGTATCTGATGAGATTGGCAGCCGAACACTGAAAAATCTACCATCTTCGTTTTATAATTAAACAAATGTTTAATTGCTATAACTTTTAGTAAATGTAAACATGTTGATTAGGAACAGTCTACTTAGATTCTAAGATACTGAGTAAACACACGTTAAAGACTAAGACGAAGAGCAACTAGAGTCAGTAGATTTAACGTAAAGTTTCATGAGTGCCTTTTTTATTTGGTTTATAAGAAATAAACATATTTTGATTTTAAAAGAGGAATAACAAAAAAAAATATAAAGTAATTTTCTTGTGTCTTTAGTACCTACGTAAAATAACTTAAAACAATCACTTCCGTCTAAATGAGGCAATCAATGGTCTAAAGTAGCTTAATTACCTGGTTATGATGATTGGCAGTCTGTCGCGGCAGCTCGTTAGCGAGCGGGTCGAGGTCCGTGACGCGCCCGATCTGCCGCGCCGCCTGCTGCTGCACGCTCTGCTGCGCAGAACCTGCACGATAACAGTATACTTATAAATCTATATACATAAGTGTGAAGTATTTCCATTGCGAAAGGAAATTTGGCTAACGTGGGCAGACTTCCACTGCATAGGGTTATAAATGAGCTATTAACTTACTATATTGACCACCTATGTAACATGCAATAAAGAATTGAATTGAATTGAAAGAACGTTATAAACCTTGCGACTGCGTAACTCGCATATCTCAGAAGTTGGCGCGAATTTTCAATACACAGAAATTTCAAAAGTAGTACTTATTTTCTATTTTAGTGAAAAAGCTAATTTTTCTGAGAGTATGTCTGAGCGTCTTTTGCCCCACTATTGACTAAAGGACTTCCTAGCTCCTTCAACAGGTCGTCTTTTGCGCAAGGTAAATGCTAGCAATGGAAATCTCATTTAGAATATAACTATGTATTCGTCGTGTAATAAACATAATACGATTAAAATAAATATCTAAAAATACACTATTTAAGGAAATAAATAAATAAAATTATTTTACATATCTAATTAAATAACCTACTTCACTAATTATGATTTCTGCTTTAAATAAAAAAAATACAAGGAAAATAAAATTAAAAAAAAAATACTTACATAAAATAAAAAGAAACCGTTACCCAAAAAAAACATGTAAAAAATGAATAAACATAAAATGAATGATATTTGTGAAAATCAAACAACATAGAAAGCAAAATAAATAATTAATGTAGGTGTATTTTTTATTGGGTATTAGATAGTTTGACACATAATACTGATCAACGACATTTAATTCAACTTTATTCAGAGTTATAGAAAAAAAAAAATTGCCCCGTCAATATTTCCGAATAATTAAAAACTCTAATACCCAACTAAAAATGTAAAACAAACCTCTTTTCCCGTCACTAGTGCTGTTATAAATCAGTGTAGTAGACCCCCTCTGAGTGTTCGGGGGTGCTCTGGGCCCATCACTAATGGGGTCATAATCCTGGATCCTGCCAATCTTCTGTTGGGCCTGTTGTTGTTGATGCTGTTGCTGCTGTTGGTGTTGTTGATGTTGTTGTTGATGCTGTTGTTGTTGTTGGGCCGGATAATTAGGATATTGTGGATAATATTGTTGTTGGTATTCTTGGTACTGATAATATTCTTCCTTAGGCTTGTAGTATTGCTCTTGGTATTGTCTGTTGTGCCCTGAAGGCTGGTGGTTTGGCTGGATTTGCTGGTGCTGCTGGACTTGTTGGTGGACTGGTTGGGCGACCGGTTGGGGCTGGTACTGTGAAGGTGTCTGGTAGTGGTTCTTCGGCGGTAGATTCGGCGCCGGTAGGTTTGGTGGAAGCATTTCCGTTGCGTAGTTGTCTATTTGTTGATGATAATTCTCTGAAGGTATTTCTATAGCGGGACATTAGAAACATATGAGTGGTGTGGTCGGAAAAATACCTTTATTTAAATATATTTCTTTAGGACACAATCTGTGTTTTATTTTCTTATAAATAATATGTTATTGGTTGGGCAAAAACATCGAAATATTATGTTTATTGGTTACTACTGTAACCGCATGTGGTCTTATAGATTAGTTTTAGAATATGAGCTTGTCTAACAGATGATTTTAGATTATTAATTTTTTAGTAATATTGATCCAAAGTATTACTCCTATAAAACTGTTTCGAATATTGCGAGTTAACAGATAGTACTCGATTAGATGAATTGTTTACCACTTCATTTAGTTTATTCCCTGTAGTTTAATCTTATATTAAATAAGTGGTACTGTTATAAATGGTAGTTGGGATTCTAGTTTCAGAGGTGAACTTATAAAATTATTGAGAAATTCGGTTAAGAAAATGGAAGATCTGAATGATTTCAATTCTGAATAATTATATTGGTTTCTTAGGTTTACGCGAATGTTAGACATTGAAATAAAACTACTTTTTACGGATTTTTTCGCGGTTTGTATTTAGATTTTAGGTCCCGACGTTTCGACACCTTTGCAGGTATCATGGTCACGGGCAAAGGTGTCGAAACGTCGGGACCTAAAATCTAAATACAAACCGCGAAAAAATCCGTCAAAAGTAGTTTTATCTGAATAATTATATTACTTTGTTAGCATATATTTTATTATATAGTTTACCTATATGTATTATTATGAAACTTAAACCCACATGCAGTTACATTTTAGCCCTAAATGACCGGTCAATAATTTTAGAACTTTTTTTATAGTGTAAATGTAATTTTTCCGACCATATAAACAATGGAGTTAGCAACACATGTTGACAAACCAATGGAACCACATGAGTATGTGAAGGTGCAACATCGAACTTGTGTAAATAATGCTTACACCAATGGGTGAAAGACCGTGTAGCTGATATCTTAATCCACATTTAATATTTTTCTTTTTTTAATAAACATAACATAACATATCATCACGCCTGTATCCCCGAAGGGGTAAGCAGAGGTGTACCATTGACACCCACAGTTCGCCGATATGTTTAGGTCGCATGTAATAGGGGGCGAGCCTATTGCCACTAACCGGGCACAAATCCAAACTCCGACCTGCTACTGAGAATTTCATAGAAAAACCCAATAACACCTTGGTCGACTCGGGAATCGAACCCAAGACCTCTAGCGTAGCAGTCGCACTTAGCACCACTAGGCCAACGAGGCAGTCTTTTTTTAATAAGTTTATTAAATTCAATAGGTGATCTATTGAATTTGTTTGCGCTAGTAAATTAAGACCTTCTGACGGCAATATTTCATAAAATTGTATAAGTGTTTTTTAATCTTCTTCCTTAGATACTTCAAATTAAAAAAAGTTAAATATAGCTTAAAAGTACTTAAAACTATCTGATTGTTAACCTTAATTTTGGATTTAGACTAGTTAAATACTGATATTCTTAAGTCACCTTTTAAAAGAATGTTTTCCAATCCTACGTATTTTTAACGATTTATTAAATGTGGATTAGATACAGCTAACACAGTCTTAATAATGTATTGATAACAAATGGATTTTTAATGAGCTGTGGACTGAACCCAGATTAACGTTAATTGCCATTCTATTACTTAACGACATTATAAATTGACTAAGTTAAAGATATTTTTTTTAACGCCCGTATATTTAAGCATCTTTAGCCGACTGTTCTGTTCTAATATGTAATGATTATCACTAACTTTCAAGTCGGTTTTTTTACAATTATTTATTCAAATATTAGCAATCACTATAATAAACATCTTTCAATTCTAATAAAGGCATCGTTAAGTATTAGACCTATCTTAAACATGATTTTACATATATTTTTACAAGTATAAAAACACCTAGCTAGACTCAGTCCACATCACAAAGGCCGTATTACATTTTGTTAGAGTCATGATAGATCCATTTTTAAGACTCTTTGATCTTCTTTTCTCTATTTTTCTTTGTCACTGAATACTATCAGAAATTCCCGATAACTTAAATCGGGCACCTCTTATATTTTCACGTAGATTCTGGTTCGGATTCCATTTAAACCGCACTCCGACATTCAGTTTGAATTGCAATAAAAGTTGCTTTTTATTGCAGTCGCACTGCAAAGCCGTCAAAGTAGGGTTCAAATGAGAGCCACAGCTTTTAAAGTGGATGAGCACGGGTAGAATGCGAAATTAATTTTTTCTAACGTTATTTTCAATTTTCAGGTCAATATCGGGTTGAAAATTGATAAAAATATATATATACTAAAACTTTATTGGTTATGGCCGCGAATCATATTTTGATCGACATTCAACCGACACTGACCTAAAAATTGCAAAAAAACAGGATACAATTTGAATTTCGCGGGCTGCCCGTGCGCATCCACCTTAATCGACAACAAAAACGAAGATCTAAGTCCGACAGGACCCACCATGGCTCTAACACATCAACCACCACACAACACAATGACATAACCAAGACTACTCACCAACAATCTCTCCGTTCTCATTGATCTGGCGCTGCTTCTCCATCTGAGCCTTCTTCTCCAGGTCGCCGTGGTACGCCACGTTGCTAATTATTTTAGTGTTCGCTTTGATTCTTAAGGTTTCTGGGTCGTCGGCCACCTGGAAAGAGAATCGAGTGTTTTAAAAGATATGTATTTTAGAAAATCATCCAGTTTCTGTTTTTTCTTTTGAACTTTTGAGGAAATTGTCCGTGGCGGACATTTTCGGAACCCTGACAAACTATAAATTGAAATACATAACTTTTTTACATGTATTTATCTGTAGATACTAATTTCATCTTACTATGTGCATGACAAGTTTGGTCTTGGCATTTATATTGCACGTGATGCTTTGCTCGAGAGACTACTATATATAATAGATGCATCTTGTCTGACTGAAAGGCTCTTTCTCGAACTTCAGTCTATTAAGTTTTATTTTTGAGATTTTATTTAGTTACATTATTAACATGGCCAATCCGCAGAGAATAAGCGTGGTGATGAATGCTCGTGCCTTCTCTATATGGGAAGAGGCCTGTGCCAGTGGGACGTTTATAGGCTGGATTATTATTACTCTTTATGAATTTCTTTGCTTTTTTCTATATCTCTGTCTGGTAGCTCCATATAAATCATAGTACGGTATTCCAAGACTTTATAATGAAGTATCATAAAACTCACCTGTGTGAATTTCCCCTTACTCTTCTCGAAGGCTGCGTGGTATGTGACGTTGCTTTGTAACTTCGTGTTCTCGGCTATTCGTTTGAGCTCGGGTGTTTCCGCCATCGTCGTCGGCTTCGCTTTTGGCACGTGTCTGGAAATCAAGTTCAATTGATGTAGAATTGACTAAGTGACAAATGCGGGATCCTGCCTCATGGATTAAGTAGTTAATCTACGTAGGTACATAAATAAAATGAAGGCTTGTCCTAAGCCAAAGTTATGAAAAGGTGTCCACTAATGACTGCTATAAGAGATTCTGACTGACTGAGATACCCACATAATAAAAGTACAATTAAACACTTATATCCTAAACTAGGCACTGCAGAAATACAGCTACAGCAGAGTGCATCTTGTGTATAAATAAATAATTACCTTAATCTGACAACATAAATTATTTGCCGTATATTCGCCCCTATGATTATTTAACTTAATAAATACAGATCTAGGTTCGATATTGCGTTAGGGATCCTGCCTCACATGGTTAATGGACAACCAGCCTAACTACTACATTTAAAATCATAAGTGACCAAAGACCAGATTCCATAATGAAGAATTTCTAAAAATCCAATTCAACCGAAACACTACATATTTCATCGTGTCTAATAAACATCGTTTCTCTTACAAAAACGTCTCAAAATAGATTACAACGTACGTTTCGGTATCGATAACTACCGTGAAATGCTTAGGTATTCGCTTTCAAGCGTACAATATGCTTGCTTCACAAAAACTCGCTTCCGCAATGCTAGTAAAAGTGTGGATACAAGACTTTCGTTTGATGACACGCACGTTTATTTGTGTTTAGTTGACAATATTTTATGTGTTGTAAAGAATTTAGAGTATAAAGTCCAAAGCATAAGTAAAGGACGATTGACGAGACCGAGATGGTTGGATGATACGAGTAGTATAAGAATAAGTAAAGGATGATTGACGAAACTAAAATATGTAGTTCGATGATTTAAAAAATACAAGGTATGGTTGCGACAGGCAAGTGACTGGATAATAAAATAACCAACTGGAGACCCAAACAGAATATACTAAGGCTGAAGATGATAAAACGTTGAAATGCAATAAACCACATTGTCTACAAAGCTATAAAGCTGTTGGTCTTGCGACGAACGAAACTCTCTCGATATCGTCCGTACCACCAGACTATTAAAATGAAAAGAAATAGCGAAACTGTTTTCGCGTGTATAATATTATCTGAATTAATTATTAATGCCTTAAATCCCTGTGTCACATAAACAAAGGACATTTGAACAAACATTTGTGAATCACACAAATGTTTGTCGCAAGCCTACAGCAAATCGCGCTGTGTTACTTGGCTTGATTACTTATACCACTATCTATCCGTTCAGTCACTTAATTAGTTCTCTCTTAAAGGCTTTAATTACATATTTAAGTAACTACCATATAAGGATATAGAAACCAACAAACTAGACGTAACACGTTAGACATACTGTCGCATTTATGTAATTAGTAGACTTAGAGTAGATAAAAGGAAGCATAGAGTGAGCGCTTGGCTAGTTGGCCGTTGTGACGATCATAAAATATGTTTTTGTGGTAAGTATAACAGCAAAATGAAACTGTTTCGCTCGTTTACTGGTTTAATTGATTTTTCGTGCGAGGACAGACGTTTATGCCGAAATATCGATGTTTCCGACTTCCGATATTACTAGAATAATATTTGGTTTTAATAAACCAGCGTGCCGTTTCACACTAGTTGTACGACGACCCTTGTTCATAGTGGTGTTCACAGTTCATAGTTGGTTAAGCGCTCTCTATACTTTACTTATTTATACTCTAAGTTAGCTCTTAGATAATTATTCCATTGATTCTCGTTTTGGTACGACTACTTGTTCATACTGGTGTTCACAGTTTATAGTTGGTTAAGCGCTCTCTATACTTTACTTATTTATACTCTAAGTTAGCTCTTAGATAATTATTCCATTGATTCTCGTTTTGGTACGACTACTTGTTCATACTGGTGTTCACAGTTTATAGTTGGTTAAGCGCTCTCTATACTTTACTTATTTATACTCTAAGTTAGCTCTTAGATAATTATTCCATTGATTCTCGTTTTGGTACGACTACTTGTTCATACTGGTGTTCACAGTTCATAGTTGGTTAAGCGCTCTCTATACTTTACTTATTGATACTCTAAGTTATCTCTTAGATAATTATTCCATTGATTCTCGTTTTGACGTAATACTTAACGAACTAGTTTACATGTTACGTCAAAACTGGACAGATTTTAATGTAAATGATCTGTAACGTGCATAAATTATGTATATTTGTTTTGTGATGTCAGTCTGTCTGGCTTTATCAATGGGCTGTCTTGTGAGCATGTGTTTTACAACTGTATGAACTTATTTCAATGACTTTGTATAGCTTAAATAAATGTGTAACCAAACACGCTGTAGATTTCAGACGGTGTCCAAAATTATTAGAATGGCAATTGTCACATTAGGATAACCTAGAGAATTGTTGGAAATTGACGGTTAGACATGGTTAAGAGACTAGCGAAATAGGCAGATTTCTGACTCATTCGTTTTTGGGGGTCGACGGGGGAAACCTTTGCCCAGCAATGGAACACTTAAAAGGTTATATAAAAAAAGTAGACACCAGTATTACATGCTTCAGTAACCACACGCTCTCACACAATCCGTTATACGCAAAAAGCAATGGCTTAAGAGGATCACAACAATAGTTATTTATTTGTTTTTTGAACACGAAAACAGACGTGATTCACACATTACGCAGTCTAGCATAACAAGATTGTTGTGAGTAAACCCAGCAATTGGTATGAGTAACAACATAAATATACATTGCCGGCAAATAAATACGGATCGGATGCTATTATGAATGCTTGCTAACAATAATAATGTTATTTCGAAGTAAAAGAAGATCGATTTAAATCTCGCACGTCACGATGTTGTACATTTTATTTAAAGCTCCAGTTTACTCGGTGCCCGACACGTTTTAGGGTGCTATACCCAAAAGGGTAAATTACTATATCGCTGTCTGTCCGTCTGTCACCAGACAGAAGAAAATTTCACAGATCATGTATTTCTATTGCCGCTATAACAAAAAATACTAAACACAACAAAAAACCTAGTCAATGGAACAGAACCTTTCGTGTCCGACTCGCACTTGGCGGTTTCTTTTTCTTATATTTTATTATTCTAAAAAGACTTCCGTATGTATGAAAGCGTGTGAAAGCAAAACAAATTAGCCTTTACTTCTGGACTTGGCTTATAATCTAGCTTTTTCTTTTCAAAATTTTTGTATTGTTTATTAACCAACTGATGGACTAAATGCTGGCTTTTTCCAGTCGTTCATATGACCCACTGAGCATATTTTTCGGCCGTAAATTCTTAACCGCCTCATTGGCCTAGTGGCGCGACTGCTACGCTTGAGGTCTTGGGTTCGATTCCCAAGTCGACCAAGGTGTTATTGGGTTTTTCAATGAAATTCTCAGTAGCAGGTCGGAGTTTGGATTTGTGCCCGGTTAGTGGCAACAGGCTCGCCCTCTATTACATGGGACCTAAACATACTGAAGAACTATGGGTGTACATTGGTACACCTCTGCCTAACCCTTCAGGGATACAGCCGTGATGATATGTTATGCTATGTGAATTCTTAGCGAAACTTAAAACTGCGAAAAATACAGAAGACTTTGAAAGGTCACTAATTGTTCAAATAATATGCGCACGAAGTTAACAATGGTGTATTCTATCCATTTACATATCATTGTTTGACGTATAGGTAATTATCGACGGAAACACAAAGGAAATTTGTATGTAAAATAAGCAAGACTTTGGAGGAAAAATTACTAGTACTAAATAATAATATAATATTAATTAAGCTATGGTCGTCCCAAGGCAGGGCAAAGGCCTTTCCTTCTTCCTATTGTCACTGTTTTAGCTACTGTTGTCCATATTTTCGGAAAATAAATAAAACCAACAATTTCATCTATCTTTTCTACAAGCGGTAACGCTGATCGATCGCTTAGGGGCTGTCCATTAATCATGTGAGGCTCGAAAGGGGGGGGGGAGGGGTAAAGTGTTATATCACGTGTACTTATTTTTTCGGCAAGCGCGCGATACTCAACCGAAAAGCGTTTTATGTCAGTCAAAAACAGGGTCAAAAAATGACAAAAAAACATCACGTGATAAATGGATGGCCCCTTATCGAAGTGATCATGCACATTTGTCGAACTACTCTTCCAAAAAATCTACTCCTATTTCGGTCTTTCTTTGCCTGTTTATCCATTTACTGTCATATTGTTTTAATCAAGTTCAAAAACATAAGAGCGTTGCGTGACGCTTATTACTCAAAGTAATACTTTTATTAGCAGGCTAGTTTAACTTGTAATTAATTTGATTTACACCATTTTTTCGTGACATTGACCTTTATAATGTCGCGTGTTTTGTTTTATTATTTTCCTGAAACTGAAATTCATTAAAGTAATTTTTGTATGGTTTTAATTTGAAGTTTTTTGTATGCTTTTAAGTTAACGAGAACTTTGGGTTATTAAGCTATGTTCGGTGGTGCGGAATGAGTTGTTATAGAAGGAATAGGGGGAGATTTTTGCCCAGTATTGGGACAGTATAGGATAGGAGAATATAAATAATATACTCACGCTTCGCAGTACGGGAGCTTTCCATATCCTTTGTAGGTTCGCATGTTGAGTGTCATGCCGCATTCCTGGCATTTGAAGCATCCTTTATGCCATACCTGAAACAAATAAGAATATAACAATAAGAAAAAAAACATACAAAATATATAATATAGGTGAAAGATGAGTTACTACACTTTTAAACATAGTAGGGATGAAGACTGATCATTCTTGCTATGTATATATGTATATGTTTCAGATATTTAAAAATATTACACACGAAATTATATTATCTAAATGGCGGACTAACTTTTGACGATTTACACGCAATCATCTACTAAATTGTCCGAGATAAAGCACGTAAATAATTCAATGAAAACATCTTAATTCCAAGTCCGGTCCCTTAGGAGACATTTTGATATTAATTTGCGGTTTTGAGAATTATGACAAATTTGCAAATCATAAATTTTCCTATCTGCATAAATCTAATCAGTAATCTTTTCAGCCAGACTACTACTACTGCATCAAACAACTCTTATCATTATCTTAATAGGATTACATAACGCTATCTCCTGCAGTCTAGTGTTGTAATATCTTTCAAGATTTTACTCTGCACCGGTTTATCTCTTTATATTTATATCCAAGAGAACAGTTTAATGCAGTTAAATAATTTCTCACTTTGCTTTGGTCTATCACGTAGCTATCGACTATATGAAGGAACTTCGAGTTAAGTTTGGCTTATAAATCTTAAATAATTAATAAAATATAATAAAATATTAAATATTAATTTTTCGTCACCTAACTCCTCTTAAACAGCTGGGCCGATTTGGTTGATACTACAAAGGGTGGATAGTTTGAAATTGCAATTGGATAGTGGTAAGTAGCGCTGCAAGTGGAAGCCACTACTTTTCCGGGCAGTACGACTTCTGGGTCCGCTGGTACTCATCATATAATTGTCGGACTTGATCTACTTCAATCATAAGACCAAAAAATAAACAGCAGCTCTCTCAAAATATAAGCCATTGAGCGTACTAATAAATACTAATAGTTCGGTTGCGATCGTTAAGTTTGCACCTAGGATTTGACGTCATTTCACGTCTGTTTGACCACTTATTACCGACTTCTGGCATTTACCAGCAACTTCTTCCACAACACCAGACATTTTGGAAGCAATAACCTCCGTGGTCGAGTGGCGTACGCACTGGTTTCAAGGTGTCACTAGCTCTGAGGTCCCGGGTTCGATCCCCGGACGGGTCAATGTACATTGTCTCGGGTTTGGGTGTTTGTGGTACCATCGTTGTTTCTGAATTCCATAACACAAGTGCTTCAGCTACTTACTTTGTGTTCAGAACAATGTATTTGATGCTGTCCGCATTTATTATTTATTTATTAGCATCCAGCTATTACCACAGTCCATCAGGCATTGCACAACGCTAACTGGCCCACTTCACAGCGTATAATACAACAATTAGGCAACAATAGACGATTAGCGCATGCAACTGATGCCTGCAGTTTGTTACTTTCGACTAGTTTCGACCGTTTTCGGTAAAGGTTACTTTGTTTGAGTAACTTTTGCGTATTTTTTAAACCTTTAAAAGATGAGGTTTTCAATTCGACGGTATGTTTGTAACGCGATGAATTTAGAAATCTATTAATTTGAATGGCAAATGGAGTATATTAAGATTATCCAATATTCCGAAACAGATTATTATTCCCTTCATAGCATGTATGAAGGGAATAATAGGGACAGAGCGAAACAAGTGTGTAAAGATCGTAGCAAGTGGAAAGAAGTGATCTCTGCCTACCCCTACAAGGGAAAGAGGCGTCATTATCTGTATGTCTGTATGTATCCAATCTTTACATATATTTTATTTTCCACCATACCTAGTTTTTACATTACATAGTTATCTAACAGTTATTCAATCCCAGTTTATAGGTACGTTTGTACTTAGTAACGTAAATAATCAGACGCATGAATAAGTTATAGAACTTGAATACACATCAAAGGAACAAGCTTCAATGAATTTTATATGGGATTACTTTTGAGGTATATCCTATCTTTGTCAACACATGATGAATTTGGAAATATCATCTATGAAGTAATATTTATAGCCATATAGACAAGTCTTGCATCAAAAACATTACATAAACGACAGACCATATGGTCGTTGGCCTGCCAAAGGGTACAATGCAACAATTAGATAACAATAGGCATTCCGTGTCGAATAGCAGTTACAGTGTTACATGTTACATGCAACGGTAGGACAACAGTCAAGTGTTCCAAGACGAAACGTTCTAGAAACATCGAAATAACAACATACATATATCATCACGCCTGTATCCCCGAAGGGTTAGGCAGAGGTGTACCAATGTACACCCACAGTTCGCCGATATGTCTAGGTCTCATGTAATAGGGGACGAGCCTATTGCCACTAACCGGGCACAAATCCCGGCAGATATCGATCAATGTCAACGCGCCAGCGTCTTTTAGGCCTACCCCGTTTTCGAGAGCCGGCTCTAGGTACCCACTCAGTTGCAAGTTTCGCCCATGCGAAGATAAAAGTATAAATACTGTATTATCCAGAAAATGACTAGTGGATGTTATAAAGAATTATAAGTAAAGCAAACTCCGGTTAATTACACCATTTTGATCTCAAGAACGATCATTCCATTATTATGATCTTTGATTTGTAAGACCAGAGCCTGGACCTAAATGCTAGCGAATTCTTGGTATCCGTACGCCACTTGACCACGGAGAACTTCAAAATATGGTAATAGACTATAAGGTTAGCAGAAGAAATAGATCTACAGAGTTCAATGTAAAAGGCACTTAGTAGTATATTAGTTATTTGTTAGAAATCCTCATATAATACGGAAAAAGTGAACGAACTTTGCTATTATATTATCCTTGTTAACAGGCCAATTGTAATCCCAAATTCTTAGAATGTGAGTTATTATATTAGGTCACGATTTGCTTATACAATTATGCTGAAATATAATCTCTCCCGCAGAGTTTGTTTTCGCTTAGGTAGGTAACTTAGAAATATATTTTACAGAAGTTTAAATACTCATTACTTCCTTTACATTAGTGATAATTGGGGGTTATGCCGGACCATCACCAGATAAATTAATCTAAGTGCTTTTATTCTCCCGTTACAAGGGTTCAGTTGGGAATGGAGAGATTTTGTTTTTTCAGTTCTGCCCACTAAGTCAGGTGACATTTCTACAATGCGAATCCTGATTGAAACCCACAAATGTTTGGAGCTGGAAAGAGAGAAGTCCAACAAACGCGACTAATCGAAATATAGTTTAAAGTCGCCTTACTTCTACACATGTCATACAATTACGATTATATAAAGGACTAGCAAACCCGGCGAACTCCGTTTCGCCACTGGCTTCCTTTTATGTAACATTTCGTTTGGTGATTAAAAGATGAAGATTTTTTTTTGTTTTCCTGAATTTTCTTTGCTATAAACCTTACGGAGCCCGATACCTTTACAACGAATGCAAAACCGTGGAAATCGATTCGTGCGTTCCGGAGTTATAGCGTCAGGAAGGAAAACCCGACTTATTTTTATATAATAGATTTCTCTCCTAGCTTACGCTTGTAGAAATCTTCCTCCAGGGGTTGGGTATGAATAATGTACTTTTAAAGGAAGTCTGTCATTATTATTTCGGCTGAAGATTTTAGCAGCTGTTATAGAGATTTCAATACCCAAAAGGGTATCGCTTAACATAATGAAACCGTTCAACAATTCGGTTCGAATGAGTCACGCCTGCAAATAACTCGTAAAGTAAACACTGTGTTTCCGTTTCAGAAAGATATTTTTAAGTTTGTTATGTAATGGTGTGATTGCCTGTTAAGAGTTCGGCTTTTGAGTCCTGTTTTAAATTTCGTGTTGTGGGTGAACTTCAAGAATTAGAGAATGTTCAAATACTAATTTGGGGAAGGCCTTACTTTAGTACTGGTAAAGGCTTAAAAGATTGAATAGCTTCTCATATTTCTCTTTCTGACCTATTTAATCAAATAAATTAAAGACACAACACGAATGTCTGAGATATGACTCTATCATGTATTATGAATAACTAGTTCCGAAAGGGTGTTCTGCACATGATCATCATCACCTACGTGTTATAACACTGATATGCCTATTAATATCCACATTTTGCTTGAACTAGCAAATATATTTTTAAAACAAAGACAAGTAAGAAACCTGTTTAGAGGCTATTTAATGGTGATCCGGGCCATTAAATAGCCACTCAATAGGTTACTTTGGCAGGATGGAACCGTATTTTAATCTTACATACAGACCCATAGCGATATGAGCAAGCATCCTAAAACACGGTAAGTAGAATACAGCTAAACAGCTAATACGCAATTTGTGCGTCCTAACTACGGTAAGTGGGTCAATTTACTGTACTTGACCATCGTCGGGAACTGCTCATTGAAGTGGGGCTATTGTTAACCTGACAGTTTAGAACTAGTATTGTTTCTTACGATTTATGGGGTCCTATACCTAGGTCCAAATTCTGTTGGAGTTTAGACCTTAGGGGTGAAAGTTCATTGTAGAATATGATTTTGCATATGATTATTTTTACACTTAATTCATAATTTCTCAATTGGCCTGATATATGCTCTAAACTTGAGGTTCAAAAAAAGAGAAATTATATTCTGTGGGAAAGCCAATGTGTCTCTTTTAAACTCAATTGTTCGACGATGAGCACAACCTATGTTACAGTTCGACAAGCACAAGTTTGAATCGAATTGACGAAAGACAAAAACTATCTATCTACTATAATTTTACCTATGTCTACAACAAACAACAGATGTTTAAAAAATGCACTACTTATTAAACAAGTTATAAGGTCTGTAATTAAATAAATAAATGCGGACAACATCACATACACTGCTCTGAACCCAAAGTAAGTAGCTGTAAATCACTTGTGTTATGGAATTCAGAAACAACGAAGTTACCACAAACACCCAGACCCGTCCGGGGATCGAACCCGGGACCTCAGAGCTAGTGATACCTTGAAAACCGTTGCGTGCGCCACTCGAGCACGGAGGTCGTCAAACGGTTGTCAAATTGTATAACATGACATATTATTATGTGTAAAAACACATTCAATTAAATTACCATATTACTCATTTCTCTAGTTACGACAATGACCATCAAAAACACAGCCTCGGAGAGCGCCACTTAACCTCGTCTCTTCAACTAACAATATTTGACCCAATTCCCGTTAACGTTCGATTGCAGTTTACTTAGATCTAACTGTAACTGTTGATCGCACCGTATAAGGTTCAACTTGGCCCGGGTTAAGGTTAACCGCTAGTTATGACTTATACAATGATATCATGCTTTATAGTTTGTTACTGCTTTCAAAAGAGGTAGCTTTATGAAAGTTATTTCGTTTGTGATTCTTTATTATATTGTGATTTATTTATTTTTATCATTTATTTCGGGACCTAATCGGAGACGTCCTAAAAAAAGGCCAGGTCAAGAGTATCCGAAACCGAAGATTATTTATGAAGGGAATAATGACAGTAGATGACGCGAAACAAGTATGTAAGGATCGTAGCAAGTGGAAAGAAGTAGTCTTTGCCTACCCATACGGGAAACAGGCGTGAATATATATGTATGTATGTATTTGCCCAAGACGGATAGCAGTAGCTGGATTCGAGAAGCCGAGGATAGAATTAAGCGCAACTGGAGAGGCTTATGTCCAGCAGTGGACTGCTATAAGATGATGACGATGATTTATTTTTCAGGAGATTGCAATTACATTATCACACATAAGAAATCATGAGTAAAAATCACATGAAAATGCAAGCCAACTAGACAGAATCACAAAGTACTCTTATTTTTTTATTTCACGTAGTCACGGAACACCTATGTCACTATTTCAAAGCATAAAAACAACTGTTTTTCTTATTGTTTTCGTTTTATCCAAATATATATTTATGTGGAGAGCTGCCGCAGTTAGCCTCATGGAGGCTTTTACTGCTTTACCGGACTAAAAAAAGGAATTAAGTTTACTTTACTGTACTATCAAAATTTGCGTCTCCTTTTCACGAGTACTTCAGTTATAAAGTATATACTGACACTTCTCAGTCACTTTCATCCGAGCTTAGAGCTTCAAAACTAAAGTCCGGTGAAGCAGTCAAAGCCTGCGCTCAGGCTAACTGCAAAGATCTCTACCAAAAAAAAGAGCTTCAAAACACAGTATAGTATACTTATGTTACGTCAGTTGAGAACAAAAGACAGTTGTGCAAGCGAGAACCCGCGCCACGTGAGATCGACTCAAACTTACGGATTGCTTGCTACTTTCTATATGATGCTTGAGACTTTGTATATTCAGTTAAAAGTAAAAAACTATTTTGATTTTCAGATTTCAGCTAGTTAGGTGTACCCCAAGCTTTCACCCGCGTGAGAAGTTTTTGTTTTCTCTTTTGATAGTTATGTTAATATTCGCGACAAAGACAAGTCCAACAAATAAAAAAATATGAAAAACTTTATCTATTCCGGAGATGTAAATAGTGTAAGTAAACCAATGTTGCTTTAGGTATGTCTATGTATAAAGATGGAAAATGGATACATTTAATAACAATGGGTTTTGAAAACAATATCATAAGGTCAGTAATAAATGCAAATAATAATAAAGATTATATTGATTTGATAAACTGTGTTTCTCTTGCATAGCGTTGCACCATGCTAAATTGGGCTTGCAGTCTCAATGGCTTCAGCGAAATACCATATTTTACGTCACGAAATAGGCTATTTTTTACGACAATATGAAAGTATACATTTTTTTGGGCCTACAAACGAAGGTTTATAATCAATTAGCTACATACAAAGTGTGACAAAGCGATCACTTTCGATACCATATTTTCGATTTCGAATTTCTAATAGTTTTCTCAAATCATCATCAATATTGTTGATTAATTGAGAAAATCGTATCGTATTTGTAACTTAGAATGTAAATACGAGTAGTTGCAGGTTTAAACCTAAAACTTTGTTTTTCTAAGTATGATTTTTTAGGCCTTAAGCTAGTGTGAACCACATACCTACTTAGTAAGACGTAAGTGGCATCAATTATGTATCTAGTCTCAACAGTAACCTTAAAAAATAACTGTATCAAATCTACTTATCCCCTAAGAAATAGTCGTGAACATACAAGTATTACGAACAGTTACGATATGACCGCAAGACACACTGGACTGAATTGAATTATTAAATCAATAATACTATTTGTAGGCGCGCCTGAGTTTGTATGGTGACCATTTCTTTTTGAAATATTACAGGACTCATTCTAGCTTTTCTTTTAATGGTAAATACACGAAAATAATTGTGGCCATAAGTTTTTTTTGTAAAAATTACGATGGAATGCCAAAGAAGGATTAGTTAGTTTCCGATAAATCGTTAAAGACATCTCTTGTAGAATCTAAGTCAAATAGGCCTTTCATAAAATTAACGAAAAGTAGCGAAAAGTGGGCCACGGAGAGCCGCCTCGCTGCGTTGAATGCAAGAGGAGGAATGGATGGTAAGGTGGATGAAGTGTGTCAGATGATGGATGTCGAGACGAAAATAAAGAATGGTATGCTGAGATGGTTTGGCTATGTCGAGAGAATGAATAAAAGAACGATTGACGAAAAAGTGTATAAGGCGAGTGTGAATGAGAAAAGGCCACATCAAGAGCATACCATAAACCGAAGAGCATGTATGCAGGGAATAATGAAAGTGGACAAAGCGAAACAAGTGTGTAAGGATCGTAGCAAGTGGAAAGAAGTGGTCTCTGCCTACCCCTACAAGGGAAAGAGGCGTGATTATATGTATGTATGTATGTATGTATAAAATTAACTTTACATTACTTTCGAGTTAGTTACAGAATTTGAACAGGTTTTGCAAATAATACAGACAAGTAAGCCCTTCAAAAGCGGCTTGCCTATACAACATGGTTTTGCAATTATGGGACATAAGTGACAATCATTGATAACTCTCCCATAAAAAAGATTTTACAAGGTAACAGGAATAGCACATACGACCTACCTACCATAACTATTTTCTAGGTTTGCTTAAATTTACCTCTAGTATTGATACTAATAATACCAAAACCTTTTGAACAGTTGTAAACAACACATACATTAATGCATATGCAAATACAAATTGCTAACTATAACATAACATATGTTTTCACAAAGATAAGTCACCTTTGAATTGATAATTCGATACAGTCAATGTAATTATTCGTGTTGATAAAGAAACAATTGCTACGTTATTTATCTCTTTGTTATTACAATGTTATGTGTCAAGATATTGTGTTGCACTTATCGGAATGTTTAAATGATAAGAGTTGAACTTGACTGGCTGTAATGATTTCTGAGGTTCATGTGAATTCAATATTGAATTAAACTTTTTTAAAGGTTAATGTGTATAAAACGGGGTAGGCCGTCTATCTGTTAGTTGATGGGAGGCGGCTCCAGACAGTAAAGCCTAGCGCAAATTGGGGGAGACCTTTGCCAGGCTGTGGGACACTAAAATGGTAAAAAAAAATGTGTATAAACTGCTATGTATTGAGGTAAAATAAATATTTAACTTTAAAGAAGATCTTTGAATTAAAATCTTTGAATTTCTTTGAAAATCTTTGAATTTTATTGCAATTTTGTTTTCGATGGCTTATGCTATTTTTGTTTGTAAAAAAATGTGTATTCAAATATCTAAACGAAGGCTAGAGTTTGGTCTTCCAAATTATGAAGCCGGAGTGTAGTAATTTAATTTTAATTTACTTTAATATTTGTCCTTCCTTGTGCATATGCTTAGTTTCCCAAAACTTTTTCAGTTTCGACTTTCAGTCTCACGCAATTAACCTTAATCCTAGTACATACAATGCGTATTCTTTTACATGGATACATTTCATTTCTTTCTTCACATTTAATCCCATAAAATACTACACGTATGGCCACCATACCCGTCATATCGTCATGGTGTTGAGCACGGGACAATGACTCTGGACGCCTGAACGCACACAAATGTTGACATTCTATACTATTCTACTGCATAGCTGTGTGGGAATGTATAGGTTCGTCTAGGTATTCACTGTTACTGAACATTCAGCTATTTGAATAATAATTCCAGCATATAAACGTCCAGCGCAAGACAGAGAACAATGGCAGAAAAAAGAGAGGCCTATTCCCAGCAGTGGGTGATTCCTGGCTGATAAGATGATGATGATCATGAAACGTCCCACTGCTGGGGCCTTTTCCCATATAGAGAAGGCACGAGCATTGATCACAACGCTTGCTCAATTGCTATATGAAAACTGTGAAATATTTTTTAAAGTTTGGATTTAAAATTCTACTACAATCGGTTACGACTCCTCTAGCAATGGACAAAGAACAAAACTGCAAGAAAACTCGAGATGAATGAAAAAGCGTAGCGTTCCTTTTCCCAAAAAATTTGATAGTTGAAAACACCATGGCCACCCTACAAGTTGATAAATTAATTAATGCTTCATTTATCATTGTAATATTTTAACATGACGCCTTTATTTCCCAAAGGAATAGGGTAAATAGGCAGGCTTACTGGTCGATCGCACACCCATATTTCTACAATATTAGTGACATATAATAGGGGAAAGGTTTATTGTCATTCACACATTTATCATTCAGGGTTATCCTTATTGGGCGTATGTCAAATTTTAATTAAATTGCTTTTTTGTACGTTATGTAGTAATATGAACACTAGAGCCAACGATTTTATTCGCGATTCAGTGTAGTCGGTCATCGTCATCTGCCGAGCCTTTTTCCAACTATGTTGTGGTCGGCTAGCAGTCTTACCGGATTCAGCTGAATACCGTATTTTACATGGAGCGACTGCCTATCTTCCAGGTCTTATTTTAAATTTTCAGGATAAAATACGAAAGAGCTGACTTAGACCGTCTTTGTTACGTAGATTTTAGAGCTACTATGTCATGTTTGAAATAATAATAGTATAAATCTAAGAATAGACCACAAAATTCCCTATAGATAAAGATTTATGAGTTTTTCCCCTAACACATTGTTATATTAGGGGAGATTGTATTATTCAACCGTGGATAGTAGCATCCAATTTCAGAAATATCGTAATTGTAACATTTGAAATTACAACTGAGATATGTATTTATTTTTTGTCACATCTTTTATTCATCTTTGTACTTTGTCCTATAATGGCTCCGAAGACGAGACAAGTAGAAAAGATGAATTTGGACATCAGTCAGTGAACTCTGTAGCTCAGATGGTAAAGCAGCTGGCTTCCCTAACCAGTCGCGGGTTCAAGTTTTGCCTGTACAATAACAGCGACAGACACAGTTCCTTAGTACCGCACTGCTTATCAAGTTTAGGGTTCGATCCCTGTAAAGAAATATTTTCGGCTAAGTAGGTAATATGATTTTTATAATTACAACAGTAACTACATTATAAAGATATACTTTATGGAGGCAAATATCTAGTATCTAGGTACAGAAATTGTTATACTTACAAGAAAACAACATCAATGTATTTATAAGGGGTGGCCACAAATGTACATTATGTGAAATTAAACAGACTCAGTCTTATCAGTGACCTTGCTATTTGTACACAACCTGTTATCAACGATACCGCGAACTAAATCTAGTTGCTACAAGACTATTAGCTTTGCTTTATCTAACTAAAAATAGAACTCACTTAGCTAGTTATCGATTAGGATTGGGTTCTTTAATATACCGGGACAGCTCACACACGGTTATGTTAACCAGACAACTGATAAACATACTTATATATATTTCTAATTACATACATTTAATAGATAAATTACACCCAGCCACAGAACAAATGATCGTGCTTATCACACAAGGTTTGTCCTGGGTGGGAATCGAACCCGAAGTCGTGGGTATAACCACTAGACCCTGTTGGTCTAGTGGTTAGTGACCCTGACTGTGCCTGACCCGTCAAAATTATATGAGATTATAGTACGGCCGTTGAGAGAATGCGATCTTGACAGGTCGTGGTCAACAGGAAGATTAGGAATTATTATCACTCATTTGTCTTATAACAGAATAATATGTTTAACGCGGGTTTTATTCCCTTATACCAATCCATACCAACTGACATGTGTCAGGAACCCATTCTCTCAGCGCGCAGTGGCCAAATTATAGTAAGAATAAGAATAAATTTATTGTTACATAAGGTTTACAGTTTCTTTTTTTGGTTGAAATTAATTAATTTAAAACATTTTTTCCTTCCTGCACATAGGGATTGCGATTGAAACCATTCAAGGCAAGCACACAAAATATGGAAATACATTGTTCTAAAAATAAAACAATATTACCTAAATGTGTTTATTCCGCTAATGACCAACTAATGCCGGTCAATAATCATATTAGAAACAATAAACCGTATTCGGAAATTAATTAGGAAGCCATATATTTTTGCCTGGATATAAATCCATATCTTTATTACCGAACTCACCAAAATCGGTAATTATAACTATCATTACAACACCTAACGAATCTTAACGTGTCTAAAATACTCATTGACATTTATTTAGATAGGAAAGTATTACAAAATACAGTATTTCAAGCAGTTACGGTCGCTTTTGACACGGATTATTTAACTTTACGTAAATCGTAATGGTTTTAACACTGCTCAAGTTATTAACGGTGGTCTAATGAAGGGGATTTTGTTCTCAGCACGAAATGTGTATAAGTATTTATTTGTATGTGTTAATGTGACTTTATAATACGGTAAATAAATACGGTATTCAGCTGAATCCGGTAAGACTGGCAGTCGACCCCAACATGGTTGGGAAAAGGCTCGGGGGATGATGATGAATGTGACTTTATAATATAGAAGCATAGCTGTTGAAAATGTCCAACTTTACATTATAAATGGGAAAGTAACTGTCTATCTGTCCGTCTCGCTTGGTATAGAGAAACTTTAAACTAAGCGTGGATCCCAAGAATGGACATAGGGTACTTTTTGACGCGATAATTGATTAAGAATTACGAGGAGCCGCGGGAAAAAGATAATACATAAATAAAAGAGATTAACATTATTAATAATCTTTAAAAATAAAGAGGTTTTTAATATAGAAACGCGTTTTCAACAATTCTTTTACAGACAGAAAGCTATTTAATACTGAGTGTCTTATAGTCGATTTCAACTGAAAATGGCCATGGAACCGAGATCGTATTTATTTTACGTAGCAAATAGACTCAGCATTCTTATAAAAAAATATATATTATCCTTCGAATAAACTCTTCAGACTCATTTATATTATATATTTTGTCATCCACCAAAATAATTTAAACAAAATCACGAGCGTAAACTTTCGCTAAGTTATGTCAAATTCGTTCCAAATAAAAGATGGCGCTAATTACCGCCATTTTCACACATAATGTGTTTAGTCTATGGCCGGTGCAAACTTTCACGCTTTATTTGTTTGCAGTGTACCGACTAATGTTTAATTAACACGTTATTTAATACGGTAATCGATATTAATATCGAATGGAGCGAATTATAATTATTGTTCAGTTCAGTTATTACATAATTATTTTATAAGGTTGATATTTTATTTTTAGATGGAAGTATAATTCTAGTAGCGATGTAACTAAATTATATTCGAATAAAAAAAGTTCGGCCACACCTGACAAATCTAATTTTTTTATGGGATTATGGTACATGGGGAAAGCAAATTCCTGCCTGCTATGATTTTTTTCCCAGCCATTTGCACCCACTGTAGGGCAAAGGCCTCTCTACCTTCCATTTCTCCCTGTTTAGGGCTGTAGTGAAACAATCCTTGTCAAAGGAGTCCAACTCTCTTAACTACACTCGAGAGCAATGAATCCGGGTCACTTAAAGAATGTTAAAAATCTCGGAAACTAAAAATGCTAGGTTAATGCAATAAATTGTATTTAATAGACAATGTAATACTCCTTCAATGAAGGTATTAAAACTTCTTAGTTATTGTAAAGTTATATCATAAAAAAATCAAATTTGAAAAAGGGCCACTTTCGAAGATGGAACTACGAAATTACAGCATTTGGTTTTACTTTTGTTTGTAATTTGTCATTTATGTGGGTACATAAACCATGTTGATAGTGCTCTATATTCATTATTCAAGCTGAAATTATGTCGCTTACACCTGAAGAATGCACCAGAATACTTACAATGCTGGAAACCGGCCGGAGTCAGCGCGATACAGCCAGGACTGTCGGTGTGTCGCTGTCAACAGTACAAAGAGTTCTCCGACGTTACGAAGAAACTGGTTCTAACCTACGCAGACCAGGAACGGGCAGAACCAGGTGTACCACAGCACGAGAAGACCGATACTTGGTGAACACCATGCTTCGAAATCGCTTTCTCACAGGAACTGAACTCACAAATCAGTTTCGACGCCTCGGAGGAAGTAACCCAAGTGCATGGACAGTAAGACGTCGGCTTGCTGAATATAACCTAAAACCCCTTAGACCTGCAAACGGCCATAAACTGGAGCGTGGGCATCGTATTTCAAGACTAAGATATGCCCAGAGCCACGTAAATTGGAGTATTGAAGATTGGTCAAAAGTTATGTTCTCCGACGAATCAAAATTTATGCTCTACAAGCACGATGGAAGACACAGAGTGTATCGAAGACCAGGGGAAAGATTCAAGCAAGCATGCATCGAAGAAAAAGTAGCCTACGGTGGTGGGTCTGTACTTGTGTGGGCCCGAATTTCTTCTGAAAGTCGCACAGAGCTGGTGATCATAGAAAACGGCTCTTTAACTATAGCGAAAGATATGTGGAAGAAATCCTCAATGATCACGTTGGTCCATTTATGGTCAATTTAGGTGAGGATGCTATATTTATGCATGACAATGCCCGACCTCATACAGGTAGGATTGTGAATGACTACCTTCAAGAGATGAACATTACTCGTATGGAGTGGCCAGCGCGCAGCCCGGATATCAACCCGATCGAGCATGCTTGGGACGAGCTAGGCAGATGCGTAAAACAACGAAACCCTCCCCCAATCACGCTTCGTGAGCTCAATCAAATTGCTGTCACAGAGGAATGGGAGAATATTCCCCAAAATCGTATAAGGAACTTGGTGTACAGCATGCCAAACCGCGTAAACGCAGTAATGGAAGCACGAGGAGGCAATACGAAGTATTAAAATTCAAGAAAATCGTAATAAAGTTCAAAAATTTCATGTTTCCTATTTTTGTTTTAAGGAGAGATCAGCAGTTTTTTTCTTTATATAATTTTGTGTTAATAAAATGTATGGTGACTCATATTTTTTTTTACTTTCATTTAAGGAGTATTACATTGTCTATTAAATACAATTTATTGCATTAACCTATCATTTTTAGTTTCCGAGATTTTTAACATTCTATAAGTGACCCGGATTCATTGCTCTCGAGTGTATTTAATAATTAATTATTAATACATTCTGTGAAGTGTGTCTGGTGAAGGAAAAACATCGTGAGGAAACCTGGATTCCAAAATTTGGGATCTGAAATCGCCAGTCCGCAGAGAGCAAGCGTGGTGATCAATGCTCTTGCCTCCTCTATATGGGAAGAGGCCTGTGCCCAGCGGTGGAACGTTCAAAGGCTGGATTATTATTAATTAACTGGTCCTAGTAGCAAAGATCACGGATATCCCTCCGATCCCGACACACCGCTTTCGCTAGGCTCGGCCTTACTAAGCTATACTATAATTATAGATGACGTAACGTGACATATGGTGCGAGGACATAACTTTATGTTAATTAGAACAACACTATTTATGTATTGTTTGGCCTGATATGCTATAATGTGGGTTATTGTCATTTTCAATAAACATTGGATAAAAAATAGATGATTATTTGTGCGAATATGGTTATCTCTGAATTACTCTAAAATATTAGTGTACTTCATAGCTCAATTCTGAAGAAAGGTAAATGTGTTAATTACCATCACGATACTCGAGTGAAATCGCGGGCTAAAGATTATGAAAAGGGGTATGATCTAAGCACTAAGCTATGACACTAATGTCAGCTCTTACGGTTCACTTTCTTACGTAAAATTGAGAAATAAAAACGTAGGTAATAATTGATAAGCAGACATATTGCATATAATTATACTTAATACATAAAATATTATCAATATAATTAGCATGCCCGCACTTTCTTATCAAAACATATGTTTATTACTACATTAAAATGCGCGTCACGAACAAAACACATGATTGTAGGTTGCATGACTGAATACAAACTCAGTCCAATTTAGTATGATGTAATAGTAAAAACGAAAGTTACTGCACAATGCAGTGACGAATTTGGACAGACAACTCAACTGGTTCCGTGGTGTAGTGGTTATCACATCTGCTTTACACGCAGAAGGCCGCCAGTTCGATCCTGGCCGGAATCATATCTTTTTGGATGTTTTTAGAAGATACCATTAAATAATTATCAACCATTTGAGTTATACAAACTCTTAGCTGTGAATTTATGATAAGTTATGCGCGAATTTGAATTTTAAAGCAATTATGTTAAGTTTGTTTATCATTTAATTTAGTTCCTTTTATTTATTTTATCAACTTAACCCAGTTTAAAAAGTGAAAGTAAGTTACCGAAAATACGGATTATCTAATAGATAAGAATGCTCCAGTTAAGTTATTGAACTTTTAAACATGTCACTTTTATTGTGTGTTTAACCTATTTTATGCTTGAAAATGGTATATTGTTGTATGAATGTTAAGCCTTGCCAATACCTCTATATTTGCTTACTACAAATAATTTTATCATGCCAATTATAATGGAAAAAATAATTACATACTATAAAAATAGTGTACCCTATCTAGAAAAATATAAGCTTTACTAGAGACAAGAGGATACAATTTGGCCAAAATCTCATAAAATCATCTTATTCTGTCAAAATCTCAAATATATCCAGTACTATTGTTGTGATGAGAACCAAACATCTATTTGACGGGCCTGTTGGTCTAGTGGTTAGAGACCCTGACTGCTATACCGGAGGTCGTGGGTTCGATTCCCACCTGTAACAAATGTTTGTGTGATGAGCACGATCATTTGTTCGGTGTCTGGGTGTAATTTATCTATAATATGTATGTATTTAGAAATATATAAGTATGTTTATCAGTTGTCTGGTTACCATAACACAAGCTCTGCTTAGCTTGGGATCAGACAACCGTGTGTGAGATGTCCCGGAATATTATATTATATTATTTAACATTACAAACTTTTACATCACTAATATTGATCAAGATTTATATGTACTGTTAAATATATAAATACATAACAAACCTACCCTGCCTCATGGGAATTATTGAGAATACAATGACTACATCCTAATTAAAACTAAATGAATAGGTCTGAAATAACAATACAAATAATTATATAAGGAAGGACTGTGTCTATTGGGATATCTATAGGTATATGACAAATATGATGAGTAATCAGCATGTTTTGAATGGTAAAGCCATGGTTGTTGGTAAAACCCAAGTCAGTGCTTTGAAACTGAAACCTGTAATCTATATATATAAAAAAATGAATCGCTAAATGTGTTGGTAAGCGCATAACCCAATAACGCCTGTACCAGTTTCGCTAATTCTTTGTTTGTTGTATTTGTTATTGTCAAGAGAACGTAAATATGAAAAAAAAAATCGCGTAAAATAAGAAAATTGTTGTATATTTAATCACCATATTAAGTAATCCTGCCTATTGTTATTTGATGGGGATTTGTTGGATTCATCTTCGCCCCCAATAATATAAAGGCACCAGAAACGGGACCTATGGATTCACGCGGGTGAAAACGCAGGCCACAGCAAGTTAAATTAAAAAATTTAAAACTTATTAATTGGTTTGTTTCAACTGATCAATATGAACTCATTAATACATAATTTCTCTATCATACACTATATATTTATTTAGTCAATATGTAAGTGTGAAAACCAAGTTTAAAAATGTAAGTGTCTGTCTGTTTTTGTTTGTCCCTAGTAATCTTTAAAATTATGGGGCTAATTTTACTAAGTTTTTATACGCAGGTATATAAGAAGTAACTTAGGGTAATTAACAAAAATGTTTGTTTTGTATTGTGCTAGAAAATCTAGAAAGTCTAAAATCTAGGAATTTTGAAGAAATTATATTTTATAGATTGGTCTGATTCAGCTTTTGTAGTTTAGACTGTTGCTCAACTTGACAATTCTGATACATAATTAGTTATATACCACATCTAAATAAAGAGAGACTTATTTTTCAATAAGTTTACCTCATAACAGTTCTATTACAAATCTCATGATACAATGATGCGAACATGACTTCACTTAATGACTCAATCAAATAATATGAGGATAAATTACTGTTAAAGTAGGTACATGATAAACTACTTAGTTATTTAAAGCTTATTACAAGTGAAGCTGTTAATGCCTTTTAAGGATAACTGTGGCCGACATCATTAAACAACCGTCTAATGAAAGGATGTGATGTTATTAAATTATAAATGAACATATATGCAATTGATTTAATTTACTAGTTTCCCTATTACATGGGACCTAAAACATATCGGCAACTGTGGGTGTACATCGGTACACCACTGCCTACCCCTTCGGGATACAGGCGTGATGACATGTATGTATATAAGTTCAAAACAAATGGGTATACATGCAGAGGTACACCAAAGAAGAGATGAATGGATAGTGTGAAAGATGATATGAGAAAGAAAGGAGTGAATGCTGAGCTGACCAGTAGTAGAGATGAATGGAAGCTGAATATGCATTAATCCCCTAAATAATTGGGAACAGGGCAGGGAGATGATGATGATATAATACTGTATGTAAGTATAAAAAAGTTGGTAAAATTTGAGTTTGAAATAAGTGCATTAAAACAAACAAACTAATCTTCATTAATCACTTCATTATATTATATAGATTAGATACTCTATGGTGGTTATTTAATGAAAGTTAATTTCTTCTCTGTGCAAGAAGATACTATCTACAGTACAGTCAAAGCGTGTATTAAAATGTAAGCATGGTAGCAAGGTAATAATTACTGAAAGTTTAGTAAGAGTTGTATGGGAACCACACATGTAGTTTCCATTCATTATTAGTCACTGAACACACATGTTTTAAAAAGAAGGGCCTTGCTTTTTTATTTTTTAGATCTTAAGATGACTTACAGACTGTTTCAATCAAAAGTAAAGAGTTTCTAATATAATGAACTAGTGGTTGCCTGCAGAACTGCCCGTGTAAGTATCAGTTTCCATGCAGAAAGTTGACTAGTTCAACCCACCCAAAGTTTTATCCAAATTTGTTCAGCAATTTAGGCTCAAAAACATTATCAACAGACAGCTACTTTCTCATCTACAATGTTACTATGGATGGAAAGTAATATTGAGAAGTATTTGTAATCAAAAAAGTATGTTATCAGTTTATTAAAAAGGTGATTACAAAATGTGTTAGTAAGTAAAATGTTATGACACACAAAAAGAGGCTGATATATATTTTTTGTGTTGGCAAAACTGGAAATATTAGAATCCATAAAAGTTCATATAGACTGGTCTTATAACATCTGCCTACTCTTGAATGGCCAATAAAGTTTATAAATACTTAAAATATGGTGTCTATTTAAAGAATTTTAAGTTTCTTGCTGGTTGTTTTCTTTATTAATGGTAGGTATATCATATAGGTTTTGGTAATTTGCAACTACTCATCTTATTTATATAATTATCTGTATGTAACTTTATAATGCCTCCCTTTTCCTTAGTTATGCACGGTTTTAAGTGATACACTTAGGAATTTGGCTTATAATTAATTCTTATGTATTATTATTAAACTTATTTCAAATGCCAACTGTTTTGTGATAACCTTATTAGTTTTAAGGCATAGTTTCCTTGTGGCAATTACTGAACTTAATACAGAATTTATTGCAATTTTACCTTCTATAATATATTGCTATTAATAAGGCATGTGCCCAACAGTGAAATGACAAGGACATATAATTTACGATAATATCCCGCCAAAGAATGAGATACTAATAACATGGTGATACTTTTTAGCACCTAATTTACATAAATTAGTTTTTGACATTCAAAGTATCGTTATCTTATCACAGAGAACAGAGCACATAATTTCATTCTTATCTCATAGATAATGAAGCAAGTGTTGAAATAATCGTGTAAACATTGCGCGGGATTTTTGTCGCCAATTTTATCTCATTTCATCGACATAACTGACCAAGGTATGCCGCATTCTTCCAAGAATCGAGATATCATTTGAATACAATCGATACATAATGTGACACAAGGTCGAATATTACCTCCTAAGACGACTCTAATTAGGTAAAAAGGTCGATGCAAGTACAGATATGGTATTATAAAGAGCCCACAATGATATCAGCAGCAATTTATATAATTTAATGAGTCACGCGTCCGGCAGTATGAATTGATGTGCCCGGCACACGACAATAGTTACGAAAAAAGTTAGTCAGTTAAAATTTAGAACACCGAAAGTTACATTCATTGAAAGTTAACGATCTCATTTCAGTTGCGACAATCGTAAAAATCTGCAATAAAAAGTTAACCGGTTTATGAATAGCTTTTAAAAGAAATATACAAGTGAAAATTACCTTGTCCAAACATTTCAATTCCTCAGTCGGATAAACTGTTTTCTCACACCTTGCGCAAGTTTTATTCATCTTGATCGTTTTTAGCACAAAACCACAATAAATATTTATTAGCACTGATATTTCACAGAGCAACACGGGTTTTCACGATTCACAAACAAAGTTCAAAACTCGGTATTGTAAGAAAACACTCAAGAGCACGATTTTCGTAGCATCCCCGAACGCGCATGCCAAAAAAATGACAAATGGCGGCGGTTTGGGTGGCAAACCTAGCAAGATATTACCACCTACAAAATGTTGCCAACATTTCAAAATATGTGTTTGCGCTTTCTGAGCCAATAAAATGTTTTAATTTATGAACCTTGGGTGTATAAAAATAATGTAACGATTACGATACACATATATTTCTCTTTTCAATAGCAAAAGTACTACTTACATGTTAAGAGCAAACTACGTGTTAATAAAATAAAAACTGGTATACGCAAATCTATATATTAAGACAAAGTAAAATAAAGTACATAATTATAAAATAACTAAGAACATAGGCACTTCTCTCTTTGCAACACCATCAATGCCTCATTGAACAACTGTTTCGAAGTTTGTATCATTTCGGTCAAATGGTTGTAGTCATATTGCTTTTCTTCTTCAATCATCTTGAGTTTGTCCTCCAAGATCTTTAATTTCTCTTCTGTCAACTCCAACTTGTATTTTAATTCATCTTTATCGAGTTCTTCGCCCGGAAGAGATTCAGTATTCGTGCTTTCACTTGGTTTCTCTACTACAGCTGTGATCGACGATTGCTTTTTCGAGATTGATGTTGACCCACCAATATCAAAAGATTCCTTCTGCATAGAAGCCTTGGATGCCTTAGATCCTCTTCGGGAATCTCTTAAAGATCTTATTTCTTCTTCCAAATTAGCGACTCTTTTCTCTAATCGTTTTTTTCTTTCTTTTATTTTTCGGTTGCTCACTTCCAATTCTTCCCATTTGTGTCTTTCGTCGTCCAGCCTAGTGTTAAGGATCACAACTAATTCGGAAAGCTTTTTGATTTCGTTGTCAGTTGCTGTTTTCATTGGGGTGAAGAAAATGCTTTGTAAAGAGCATTCTTCGTATCTCAAAAGTTGTGCTCTCAACTCGTCAATTTTAGCAGCCTTCTCGGTAGCTTGTTTGCGTAAAGCATCTATTTTGGCATCTGTGTTTTTGATCAGTTTCTGATATTCGCTAATTTCGAAGTTCATTTTGTTCATTTTCGCTGTGTTCTCCTTGAGAATTTCTTGATAATATAGCTCTGAACTCTTGATTTGGTTCTGAAAAGTAGTTTTAATCTCAATAAATCCGTATAAAAATTCTATTGTTACTGTTACTATATTACCACTACATTTCAATGGGTAATCCGTCAATAAAGCCTATACTTCTCGTAAGCTTTTTATTTAACTCATACATAGACGACTGACATCTATTTCCTTAATTTATCTACAAAAGCCCCAAAGCTGAAAGCTGAAAGCTACGAAAAAGCCAAACAGTTATCAAATCAAACTCACTCTCTGCTCATTAATCAACAAGTCATCATGACTGCTCTTCTCCACAAAAGTCTGCATCTTCTGTCTAATGGTAGTCGCATCACACTCCAAGTTCCTAATCCTGCATCTTGCACCATCGAGTTTCCTTTTCAAATCGTGGTTCTCTTCCCTGAGCGATTCCGTCTCTTTTAGAGCCAGGTCGATATCCTTTTTCCTTTTCGCTTCTAATTCGCGTATGAGCTGTGAAACATAACTCTTTTTTAATTATCCTTTTTATGTACTTCACAATTCAGGTTTCCCCGTAACTAAAAATCTTTTATATAACTTGTACGGTCCCGTCAATGAGCCAAATGGAAACTCATCAAAATCTTATACGTAGCATTTTCTAGTCAGTTCAAGAAGTTCACTGCCCAAAGAACTAAAACTATTATTTATTTTACTTACCTGAGTCTGATCTTTCTTTTTATTAATCTCATCCCTATCTGGCTTTCCTTTCCCGCCAAGCTTTTCCTCAAGTTCAGATACTTTAGCTTGTAACAACACAATCTGTTGTGCTCTGCCTTTCCAGCCCGCAACGTCATTCTGCAACTCTTTGATACTCGTAAACTTGTCTCCCAATTCTTGTTGTAGTATTTTTGTCGCGATTAAAATATCATTTTTGAGCTCTAAATTCCTATTCTTGCTATCATAAAGCTTTCTATTAACTGTAGCTAATTTGCTATTCAGTTCTTTTAGCTCATCAGGGCTTGCGTCTATAGGTTCTTCTTTGCAGAGACAAATATCAAGATTTTCATGTTCCTTTCTTAGGATATCAAGTTGCATAACTTTTCGTTCTAGAGCAGCGTTTTTCGTTTTATATCCTTCGATTTCTGCAACTAAGTGCCTGTTTTGTTTGCACAGTTCCGTTATCTTCGCGCTGATAATTCCCGCGGATTTCGAGGATATGGCCGGGCCGGTTCCGGATATGATGTCACGGATTCGTTGGTTCAAATCGACTATAGTTTTGTTAAGCTCCTTTATGTCTTGGTCTTTCGTGAACAAGCATTTGCGTAGCTCATTGTTTTCTGCTGTCATCATCTGTAAGTTTTAAGTATTATTTAAATCCCTCGTATATGGCAGTATGTCTATATTGATGGTTTATTGGGAACATTTATCATTGATCACCTCTTAAATACCTATCGACTATCGGCTATCAACTATCTTCTTACAATAATGTGGGTGCTTAGCAAGGAGGTGGTTTAAAACGTGCTAAATTAGAAGCGTGTTAGCTACGCACTTACTTTGAGCTGTTCAATTAAATGAGCATTTAACTCTGGAGGGTAAAGCATATCTTCTGGCTCGGGCTTTTCAAGCGCCGCGAGCATTTTGAGCTTCATCTCGTCCGTTTCATCTATTTTACTTGATAATTCTGTAAGTTTGTCCTCCGCTTCTTTCGCTTGTTTCAGTTTTTCTTTCGAACGTTCTTTTGCTCCTTTCTTATCCATCGTTACGTATTTGATTGTGTCTAAAATATTTATAGAATCTTCGCATTGCCTCGCGTTCTCTTTTATCAAGAGATGTCATTGACGTGTAGTAACTAGGTAACGGGTATTCGAGTTTCAAAATATTTTAATTATGTTATTGGATATAAGTAAATCTTTTTTGTGCAGTTTATGATTGGGAAATATTCATAGTCTTGCCTATATTTATGTTATGCATTTAAAAATATCATAATATCTTAAGGTTGAGCTACTGTATTATTATTCGGTCACGGTTACTGTATTATTATTATATATATCATTTGGTCGGCTACCGGTCTTCCCGGATTAGAATTCTTATAAACAATACCGTATTTTACATGGAATGACTGCCTATCTGACCTCCACAACCCATTTAACTGACAAACAAAGTACCTATCCGAAATATTAATTTAGGTTCATTATACATTGCACATTAGATTTGAGGTATTCAGATGATGAAGAATTGTATTAATTTGTAAGATCTGTAAACACCATATTTCAAGCAAATAAATTATTTTCAAAGTTAACGGTTTTCTACAACACATATCGGTAATATTACGTCGTGTAACTGAGTCCTGCGCTTTGCCAACATTATATTATTAACTGTCAACGTCAACATCGAAAAGTCAGCTGTCAGGAAACTGTCAGCAGGGTGGATTGATTTTTGTCGCAGTAGCAGAGTTTTTAATAAATTATAATTTATAGAGTGCATATCAGTGTGAGTTTTGGTGTTCCCCATGAACGTTTAACAGTTATCTAGCTGTTTTAACCTCTATCCTGGTTCCTGAGACACTAGGCAGGTAATAATTTGCGATGTCCTTGGTGCTAGACAGATGATGAGCTGATTTCATGTCTTATCAATTGTTATGTTAACAAAACATCTTCGCGGTACATTTATGTGTTTTTAATGCAGTTACCTAACGTATCTATGTGGGGTATACTTCAGTCACATGATAATGACCAATTTCTATCTAGAATTGAACTATTTGCTATTGATTTTAAATTGTTTTTGTTTGGGAATGTAATGATTGTTACAATGTTACATTAATAGTAAAATTTATTTGTTATAAGGATAAAAACCTTAATTAACCCATATTTGTTACATTTGTATGTTGTTGCTTTCCTCTACTATACTTTAACTCTGTATGAAGTATAATAACATTAATATTGAGAGACATTACTTTAGAGATTAATTATCTTTGATTCTAGAATATCTAGTTGGAATCCTATTCTCCATACTTCTTATTATTGAGTCATCAGATTAAACTTTGCATAACATGTAATGCAACTTATGTAAAATAATGAAAATATGTGGAATTTAATCATATGACAGTGAATGGATATAAAGATTTATTTCCTTACATGTAACATAGTAATGAAATCAAGTGGTTTGTAACAAATAAATAAATAAAATTATAAATTTGGGAAATGTTTAAAAACTTATTGGCAAAGTGAAGAGGGTAATTATTTATCAAATCAAATCAAAATCATTTATTCGCCTGAAATATGGTAGTACAAAAGTTGTTAAATTTATGTAGGTACGTGTACGTTATTAAGTGTACGTTATTTTAATTTATGTACATGACATATTTCACCCTGATTACGGGCATGCAAAACATTTTAAGTACTTAGTGATTATTAATAATTAAAATAATTTGATTGTCTATGATTTGTTTTATTACAATTAATTTTATTTTTAAACGTGTTGTCATTGAAGGCGAAGAGATGACTGTGATATTTCAAGAATTTTGCTACTTCGTAAATATAAATGCAGGGTACAGTCAGAAGATTTTGTGACTTAAATATTACCAACCCTTCATGCTAAAAATTATCTAAACCTTTTTTAGTTTTACTTTAACAATAGGTTTTTAGAAAACTATCTACTTAACAAATAATAAGAGTTTTGTATGCTAATTGTTTTGAAATATCCCATTGCATAACTTAAGGTTTTCTATTGACCTATTTTCTTATTTATCTCACATTCACATCTTTTAATTTTTCTGTTTCTTGTACCTTAAATGAGTAATATACATTTTTGCTTCATATGCAGGCCTAAATACACTACATAATACAATAAATAAAAAAAAAAAATTGTTTCACATGCATCAAAATTAATTTGTTATCCTGATAACATCCAACTCAAATACACTACATTATTACTACATATAGCATCATAGCGGGGGTCCTATATAAGATTTACTGTATAACTAGTTCATATTTCAGCTACAAACCCTTTTATATTTAATTTTACAGTCTATTTATAAGTGACTCATCTAAATTGTTACTTTCATCTACCTCATCTATCTTTCCTGTCCATCCAAAGCTTGTCGAAGGAAGATATCGCTATTAGCGGTAAGACCACCATTGTGTGCTTCACTGTTGATGTATGTCATCATTATTTAATTTTAATGGTGTACAATAAAGAATATTCTATCTATCTACCTAAATTAACTTTTCTTCACAGCCCACCATGCCTGGAACAAACCTCATAGTACCGGTGGTCCTATGGGGCAAGCACGCCCCGACCCACTGCGTCTCCTCAGTCTACCTCTCCCGGGACCAGAAGACGCTGGTCACCGGCTGCTATGATGGCCAGATCTGTATATGGCAGGTGGATCCTGATAGCTTGAAGATGATACCCAGGTGTTTGTTGGTTGGGCATACGGCTCCGGTTACTTGTTTGTCTAGGGCGTCGATTATACAGGTAACAGTTGATTTATAGAAATAAAATATTATAATTTTCTTAATTAAAATTTTTAACTATTTTATTTTACATTTCTATATGTTAAAGTTAAATACTGACATTTCTTAAATTATTGTATTTATTTAAATTGTTTTTGCTTCTCTAACTGCAATATCATAAATATCCATTGAGGAAGCTCAAATATTTTTATGTGTAATAATAATCAGGCCTCTATGAATTAATATATTTATTCAACCTACACCTTGTATTGATAGAAGAAAGCTATTCCTTTTTTTTAACTGATTAATCTTTAAAAACAATCATAATATAAATCCTAAAGTACTTAAAAATTTATAAAGTCCAGAAAATAAGTTTTTTTTTATTGATTTGACCTTTTTTATGTAGTATATTAAAGGCATTGACCATAATGTATAAATATTTGTATTTTTCAGGACAACAACTTCATAGTATCATCATCTGAGGCCGGAGAGATGTGTACTTGGGACCTGGTGGACGGCAAGTGCAGGGAGAGTGTCAAGCTGTCACAGATACATACTAATATTCAGGTAATTATATTGTTTTAGTATAAAAGAAGGCTGACTTTTTAAGCGCAACTTTATATACTGCAGTCTTTAGGGAAACTCTGAGTTAGATGATCAAGACGCAATAAATTCAAGAATTATTGATATAATAGAAAAATATACAGTCGAATTGAGTACCTCTACTCTTGTTGTCGTCTAGATACAATACTATTTTAAATTCTGGATCCTTTACGTCAGCAAAAATCTCAAGAATATTGAAGAGAACTGCCTAAAATGGTCATACGTAGTTAACGAAAAATAAAGTTATGTAT
Source organism: Autographa gamma (assembly GCA_905146925.1). NCBI lineage: Eukaryota > Metazoa > Arthropoda > Insecta > Lepidoptera > Noctuidae > Autographa > Autographa gamma. The sequence continues at coordinate 4,760,041 of LR989877.1, read as the reverse complement.
AAGACCTCGTTTCCGGCCCAGAAGGAGATGGCGGGTCGAGCTTGACTCTTTTTCTGTCAATTTTTTTTTTGACAAAAATAGCCCAGGACCGGGAGAATTGGAAGAAGGGAGGCCTTTGCCCTGCAGCGGGACTATAGTGGCTAAAAATAATAAATAATGAATATGACGTTAACCCTCTTATTATTTAAATTCTTGACACTAAAAAACTCAAAATTGAAGCGGTTTAGCCTCGTCACAACCCCACTCTAAATCCCCAAAAAAAACATACATACGAATTGATAATCTCCATCTTTTGAAGTCGGTATAAATTATATTCTACTTTCAGGCGTACCACATGTGCAACAGCGAAGACCTGCGGCTCTTCTGCAACGGTTACTACGCGGAGATCCTGATCATGGACCCCTTCTCTCTAGAGATACTCTTCTCTCTGAGCTCCAAAATGAATCCCGACTGGATATCGGCTTTGCATGTGAGTATATTCATATTAACGTCCTAGTTGCCTAGCGGTTCAATAAACAGATTTGTATGCACAAGGTTGCAGGTTCGAACCCGGGCATGTACCAATATGGCTTTTTCAAAGTTATATCTACTTTCTTAATTATTCTAAGACACTTCTGACAAAGGAAAAAAATCGTGAGGAAACCTGGATTTCCAAAATTGGGATCTGAAATCGCCCGCAGAGAGCAAGCATTGTAATCAATGCTCGTGCCTTCTCTATTTAGGGAGAGGCTTGAGCCCAGCAATGGGACGTTTATAGACTGGATTATTATAGATATTAATCATCATCATCATCTCTCGAACCTTGTCCCAACTATGTTGGGGTCGGCTTCCAATCTTGCCAGATTTAGCTCAATTCCGTATTTTACATGGAGCGACTGCCTATCTGACCTCCACAACCTATTTTACTGGGTAATACAGTATCCCATAGTAATTCTAAGGTCGCACTACGGTTTAGGCAAGCGGTTACCGAAAAACCGTCCGAGACGCTCACTACGGTTAAAAATCAGTCCCCAAATATAATCATCAGTGCGGCCGCTTCCATTAGTTTCCCTTACTCACAATATCAGGCGGTTACAACCCGCGGCGGCTTAGCCGTAGTGCGGCCTTAGCCTAAGACTGGTTGTCAGAATTGACTGAAAGACTGCCAAAGATCAATTTATGACAGTCGGGATCTACGGCTTAACCTTGCCTACTTTACTAATAAAGTTAAAACATACAAAATGTATTTCTAATATTTTTATGTACCTTTAGTGATAAATTACTTATATATTGTGATGATAAATTGATTTCTGTTCTGTTTCAGGTGCTCCGACCATCGTCAAGGAAAGATGACGTGGTGCTGGCTATTTCAATCACCGGGACCGTTAAAGTGAGTAAATGGAATAATAAGTTATTTTTTTTTCATTACCTTTTATGTGTCTCACTGCTGGGCAAAGGTCTCCCCCAATTTGCTCCAAGCTATTCTGTCTGGATCCACCTCCCACCAACCCGCCCAATAAGATATTATAATTATAATAATAAAATATTAATATTTATTTATTCAGAGAAGTGTTATAAAATCACCATTTTGTCACCAATTAAGTTACACTTGTTATCGTCATTTTATGTCTCTAGTTATCGTTTGTCATTGCAAATAAAAAGGACTGAAATATCCTGAAAACTTATTTGTGTACACATTTTATAACTCCCTCTTGTGTAATATATGGACAATGTCTGAAATAAATCTTATTATTATTACATACATACATATAATCACGCCTGTTTCCCGTAGGGGTAGGCAGAGACCACTTCTTTCCACTTGCTACGATCGTTACATAGTTGTTTCGCGTCATCCACTCTCATTATTCCCTTCATACATGCTCTTCGGTTTTGTGTACTCTTGACCGGGCCTTTTTTTTATTATTATAAACCAATTTTTTCTTGATATATTTTCTTTTTCTTAATTTCCTGCATGTGCATATAGAATAAGGGCGGGAAGGTGGGACTGCATTCTTTTTCCAAGCCTGCATTTTCGTAGCGGAATTAAAACTAAATATTTTTTCGTAATATTATTTTTATATTTATTTTATTTGAAGCCTGAACTGTCCCACTGCAGGGCAAAGGCCTCCCTTCTTTTCACAAGTCTCTATTGTTTGCTGTCTGTTGCCACTCCTTTTTGTGTGCGTCCAGTTCATCCCTCTATCTCCGCCTGGGTCTTCCACGCGGCCTTCGTCTATTAGGAACCTAATTTTTAGAGGCTTTTGCCCACGGGCATTCTGACATTCGGCACACCTGTCCGGCCCAGTCCATAATAATTTTTTTTTCGTAGGTATGGTCCCTCCTAGGCCACGAGAACAAGCAATCGGAGCCTATATACGAGAACGAGTCCAAACAGATCCGTTGTCTGAACGCGCTCTCGCTCAACTGCTGCGCCTACAACCAGCGCACCGTGCTCATCGTCTGCGCCAAGTACTGCCAGATCTATGATGCGGGTGAGTTCTTTTATTTTAATAAAAGACGAATTCTTTAGAAATTGGTACAAAAATTAACAACTGCGATGCTTTAAAAAAAAAAACATTTTCTTGGTACCCGTACTCATTTTTTGCATAAACACTTAGGTATATTCACAGGGCATAGTGATCTTACCGAAATCAAAGAAAACACAATTAAAGTGGCTTTTAGGTCTAGCTAGTGGATAGTTACTCTGACTGCTATACCAGAGCTCGGGTTCGATTCCCATCCAGGACAAAAGTTTGTGTGATCATTTGTTATGTGTCTGGGTATAATTCATCTATAACATGTATATGTTTTTCAGTTGTCTGGTTACATAACACAAGATCTGTTTAGCTTGGGATCAGTAAACGTGTGTGAGAAGTCTCGAAATATTATTATTAATAGTTTAATTTCTGCAGGCATCAAGTTATTTCCAAATGATTTTTCGGTGCTCTACTCCATACAGGCGCCCTCTGGCGAGCGATAGATATCGGTTGGATGTCTGTCTCTTATAGATCGACGATCGATGACCTCCGTGGTCGAGTGGCGTACGCACCGGTTTTCAAGATGTCGCTAGTTCTGAGGTCCCGGGTTCGATCCCCGGACGGGTCACTGTGGAAAGTCACTTTTCTACATTGTCTCGGGTCTGGGTGTTTGTGGTAATAATAATAATATTCCGGGACATCTCACACACGGTTGTCTGATCCCAAGCTAAGCAGAGCTTGTGTTATGGTAACCAGACAACTGATAAACATACTTATATATTTCTAAATACATACATATTATAGATAAATTACACCCAGACACCGAACAAATGATTATGCTCATCACACAAACATTTGTACCGGGTGGGAATCGAACCCACGACCTCCGGTATAGCAGTCAGGGTCTCTAACCACTAGACCAACAGGCCCGTCAAAACGTGGTACCTTCGTTGTTTCTGAATTCCTTAACACAAGTGCTTAATAGCTACTTACTTTTGGGTTCAGAGCAATGTATGTGATGTTGTGATTAATAATAGCCTAGGTGAGGCTAATAATAGTATTATGATGATTTAAGATGTAGACGAACGGTGTCGCCTTGCTTAGGTCTCAGGTTCGATCCCAGAACGGGATGTAAAAAGTAAAAAAAAAGTTTTATACCTTGTCACGGGTCTAAGTGTTTGTGGTATCGTTGTCTTTGATATCATTACACAAGTGCTTTAGATAGATGCATAGGATTTTCGTTAGTTGCTTAGGTAGGGTTCAGAGCAATGTATTAGATGTCCAAATTTTATTAAAATAATATTAAAGTACGGTTTAAAATGGCCGAATAATAAACTTTGGAGCATATATAACATTTGTGCAGGCATGACGTCATTTGCAGGTGATTTCTCGGTGCTGTGCTCGATACAGGCGCCCGCCGGCGAGCGCTGGATGTCCGGCGACTTTCTCGCGCCCGACCGGGTGCTGGTCTGCTCCACTGAAGGAAAAGGATATCTATATAAACTGCCTGCCAAGTAAGTAAGATATTTATTTGGCTGTTTGAGATATTTTTTGAAGGTTTTAGACAGATTTTGTGTCGATTCTCCTGTTTTTTTTTTGTTGTCTAGAAATTTAAGGATATTGTCTTATTGATTTTTTTGTATTGGCAAGTAAATATAAAGCAAATACTGGGATGATAATGTGCCAGTAATGTTTAAATTTGAAAGTACGATTTTTTTTGCGAGTTTTTTTGGTTTTAAAAATATGAATGAAATTTTCTGAGTATACATCTTTTGAAAAGAATCGATAAAATCTGTTTAAAATACTTTTATTTTATTGTAGGTTATGATTAACATCACAGAACGAATAAATGTCTTACTATTATGTAAACAGTATTATCGACTATAGGACACAAACTATTGGCGTATAAACAAAAAAAAGTACTTTAAATATAGCTAAGCTAAAGACAGTGCTACACTTAACTATGTGTGCTAGCCAAGCTAGTGAAAGCTACCTCAAGCAATAAAAAATGTTTTTAATTTCATTTATAAGACTAAAACCGCACTACGGCTAAACCGCCGCGGATGTTAACCGCCTGATTTTGTGAGTAAAGGAAACTAATGGAAGCGGCCGCACTGACGGTTATTTTTAACCGTAGCGGGTGCGTTTCAGTCTGTTTTGCGGTTTCACGATTAACCGCTTCCGAAAAAAAACGTAGTGTGGCTTTAGAACAAAGAAGGTTGATATTATCTTAATTATGTTGTTACACATAAATAAATATTATTTGAAATATTGTTTGAGGTAGCTGTTAAAGATTTGTGTACCAAAATTTTAATATAAATGTTTATATTTGTTCTCTATACGCTTGGATTGGGTTGTGGGTTTGATTTTGAATTTATAAATAGTTAAAAATTAAAATAATATCTTTGATTTGATCGTTCGTCCATCTATTTTATAAAAAAGTACTTGAATGAATAAAATGAATAGGAATATTATATTTTATTTCTTTTCTAATTATATGTTAACTTTTCCTTCTTCTTATCACGAGAAAAACCCTTTGCCCGGCAGTGGGACAATTCCTTAATACTATTTACGTTATGATTCTATATCATAATCTCACGTCAGTCTGACCCCATATTATGATTAAAACTAACTCTTAAATCCATTCACTAAGGTTCAAAATCGAACACACAATGTTATACAAGCGTACATTCAAATATAGACTTTATGTCTACGGATTAACGTTTAGTTTCCATTGGCATGTCATTGGAATCATCATTAGAACTTCATTGGAGCACAAAATGCCTATGTTTAGATGTTTATTTGGATATTCAATGAGTTTTTATGGACAATGTATTGAAAAGTATTGCTAGGTATAATAAATATATTTAAGTATGTGAGAAAATGTTGCCATACTAAGTTTTCTGGAATGCTATTTGAGATTTTATGAACCATTGGCACAAAAACTTAAGGTAAAGTCTTTTGCGTTTGGAGTTGTTGGTTCATGTCCGTTCTAGACAAATATTTCTGGATACATGCATGCTATTTCATGCAAATTGAATAAACAATATAAATATAACACTAACATTTAATCAAAAAATAATTGTTTTTTTTTACTTTATTTATCATCTTAAAAATATTAAATAAAATATACATTGTCCATAAAACCCCCAAAAAATAACCGACCAAGAAGAAAAATAATTACCAAAAAGGTAATATTTTAAGCTATAAACCTACTACTACATTTAAAGCTATCCTATACTATAATATATGAAGATACGTTTCTCTTTATAGCAAACTGCGCGGCCGGGCTATCAGTAGGTCAGCACAATAAATATGTTTGTCTGTATGTATGTAGTAAATTATTTTGCTAGCACTCCCAAGCTTTTTTAGTTTTGCGATAGCGTTGGCTATAGTTTCATAAGTTAGTTTTTGTATTTAGTATTTTATTTTTTAATTTATTATTACTTAAAAATAGCCGGGAATATTTTTTAAATGTGATTTACCAAAATTATAGCCGTAATATCTGTTTTAAATACAGTAAAAAACATAAAAAAAAATTGTTTACTTCGCCGCTAAGATTATTAATTATATTTGAATATGAGTATGTAAATGTACCATTTGGTGCAAATATAATTATTATTAGGGGATATAGTGAAAAGATCTTAGATAGCCATTGAATTTGATATTAATTAATATCTAATTTGATATTCTAACGCTATTTCGATTTAGGGCCATATATGATTGACCTTCAAAATAGCCCCATAGTTACCAATTTTGAATATGCTTAGTATTAGTTTATATATTCTTAGAGAGTTTGAGCGCGTAAAAACGAATAATTAAAAAAAAAACTCAATGCAGCAAGGTTATGAAAAGCTACTAAAAGTATCGCGATTTCGTTTTGATTGTGAATAGAATATATTTTTATGTTAGTATTGTAAATATAAAAAAAAAATATAGTACATCGCTATCGCTTGTGATGTAACACTACCTTTATGTTACCAAACCCCAGTGTATTATAAATTATAATTTAATAGTATGTAGTTATTTAATTATTTTAATAAGAAATTAATAGTTTGTTTAATTTGCGCCCGCACTATCATAATAATCATCGATTTTAGTTGTATTTTGTTTTTTATAGTAATTTTGTATTTATTTTTAATTATTGTAAATAAATAAATTGGATTTACGCAACGTATAAACTACACATTAAATCTAATGATCATGTTAAAAAAATATACATTAATTAAAAAAAAAAAAGGTAAAATTGTTCAGTAGGATATACCGAGTATCCGGCTTTCAAATAATTGATATTTGCTAAATATCAATTATTTATTTTTTATATTAATTTTATTTTAATGCCGTATAGTAGTCCTTGAGTGATTGGTGTCATGTACCCGAGACCGAGGGGTCTGGAGTCGGATGGGGGAGACCTTTGCCCAGCAGTGGGAAAATAAAGAGGTTACATAAAAAATAGTAGTCCGTAGAGGATAGTAGTGTCAATCATCTTATATAAAGTTTTAAACGGGATGTACTTAGGTACAGTTACATGAAAAAGTTATTTACAAACACTTCTGAAAGATTTCAATACAAAATAACAAAAACTGTGATATCAAATTGATTTGTTTTGAAAACTCAGATACATTATGCGTTGCGTATATCCAATGTTTTAGGTATATAACTAAGTTGTATAAAAGAAAAAAAAGGTGTTTACCTGAGTATTTATTTTGTAATATCAGTAAAAGTCTGTGAACGGATCCTGAATGTCCCTTAAAGTCCAAATTTTCTATTTTTGCAAGATTCCGATGTGATTGTTTTAATATTTTTACCTAAATTAACGTTTTGAAATTACCTTTTTATATATTTTTGACACTTTTATTTTCAATACTCCTTTTGTTAATATTAGACAAATAACTAAAAAGAATATGTGACTACGAATAATTAGATAAGATAAGATAAGATTCATTTATTTATAAACATGAGTAAACATACAGAAGCATGCTAGATCTTATAACATTAGGGTAGATGACAGTCATGTTTGGCCTTTTAGGCGTATAAATTTAGTAATTTTAAAAATTATAAACGGTTTTAGTTGAATTTGATAACTTATATTGAATATCATAACTTTTCTTTGTTTGAACTTGTGCCCCGTGCAAAGCATGAACGGCTAACACATTAATTATACCTATGTTACTCAAGATAATGAAGAATTCTAATGGGAGAATAATGTATGAAATCGCTCCAGTAGACTTTGGATATTACAAACATACAAATCGGTACACTTCATAATATTAGTATAGATATAGATAAAATAGAGCGAATTATAGCATTTTGGGTACACATAAAGCTTAAATTGAAAAACGCTAAATAGAATAGATTAACTAGAATTTCAAAACTCCCAAGTTATTTCCTAGGACTTGTATTTGTAGTCACATATTTCACATTTGTCTAATACAACATACGGAGTATAAATTACTACATAAATTTAACAATACATTTATTTTCTTTAGCTCAGTACCGGATCACAAAGGTTTCCATGGACCGACAGTGGATCATGATAGTCCGGTGTTATTTGGGATACTTGGACATCCTGATAATAAGGTAAGTTTAATAAATAATATGTAAGGTTTGAAATTATTTGATTGATATTTATCTCGCGTTTGTTTGGTCACCAAATGTTTATAATGTTGAAATTACATATTTATTACACTATGGAAAACTTACAGCTGTGTAAAAAATTAAACAAAACTTAGATATTTAGACAACATAAAGCCAATTACAAGTCCTCGCTTATAGAGATAAAAGGATATTTTTAAAATAATTTTCTTTGAACACACGTTAGTTAATACATCGTGTCAAAATAAAGGTGTATGTTCTGTCTTGTATTGTTTTGTTAAGCTACCAGAAGAATTGTCTTCCAGACATTTTGCCAGAAAACATTTGGAATACAAATACAGGCCTTTCCTTCATATTATTTAGCTAAAACTAGTCGTCTTTACCCTGATCAACATTGATCTTTGGCAGTAGTTATGTCAATTCTGACAACCAGTCTATAGGATACTGTGATACCTAGTAAAATGGGTTGTGGGGCCCAAATGGGCAGTAGCTCCATATGATGAGACAGAAAGCCGAACAATACATAGTTCGGGAATAATTCTTAAAAAAACCGACTTAAAAAAGACCGGCTGTTAAAACTGAGCTTTAATGGAACCACATTAGAAGCACTAGCTGTCAAACAATAAAATAATCATCAAGGATGGTTAAAAATACAGTCGAATTAAATACTACCTCCCATTCTGAAGTCGGGTAATAAGTGTAAGCAATTGATGATGTATTTTCTTTCTTCTATCTAGCTGTTATCATGCCCACCCGCTATGCGTTTCGTGATAACATCAGCTGGGGGCAAGCAGAGACGCTTGCTACTGCGCGGCGACTCCGCCGGGGTGGTGTCTGTGTGGAATGTGGACGACGCTGCTGTGCCGGCGCCTAATCAGATGCTTAGTAAGTTAAAATGAAATAGCCACACGAAAAAACAAAAAAAAAAGGAAAGGAATTTTTGAAAAAAATAATTAAAACCGTAATTTTCCTTAACTTACTGTGATCGTCTGCACCGGTTTTCCAGGTGTCTTGGCATGGGTCCCGGATGGGTCTATGTCAAAATCTACATATCTACAATTTAGCGCACAAAAAACCTAAAAAATCCTCGCATACATAGTTATAATTATTTATTTATAAGCAAAAGCAATCCTGTTATTATCTTCTGTAATTATTCACGTAATTTTTTTGTAATGGTTTGCACATATTTATTAAATCTTATGTATGTTTGTCCACAGCCCACGCTCCCATAGTGGTGACAAGTTTGGACATAGCTTGGGCGGAAATGAATCCCAGTCCCGTCGGGATTCTAGATCAATTAAACCATCCCGAAGAACAAGGTAAGATAAAATAACAGATTCATTAATGTTATGTATTTAGTATTTTTTATTTAACTTAATTATATTAAGGCATTAGAAGAAGAAAGAAATCCTGAAAATCCTGTTGCCTTTTTGCACCTTATAATGACAGACACAGCTTAATTTTTAACAGAGACTTTAAATTTCATCATTTCCGTACATTTATGGTATACTAGCGACCTGCCCCTGCTTTGATGGGTCAAATGATAAAATAATATATATGTCGCAGAATCAACACAGGGAAACACTAATTAGAATCACTATTGATTATCGTTAATTTAGAATAACGCCATCTATCATCATTTGTCGGAAACGTCAAGCAGTATGCTTGGGTGAGGTCGATACAGGGTGTGACAGTTCTTGTTGTCAGTTGTCATTTGTCATTAGTCATTTGTCAGTTGTCATTGTTTGACATTAGACACTGTCAGTTGTCATTGTTTGACATTGGACACTGTCAGTTGTCATTGTTTGTCATTGGACACATTCGACTGGAGATACGACACTTTTTGGTGAGAGACGAGCGCGAGAGGTCGTTCTGTCAGCCTGTATCGAACTGACCGCGTTTCCTTACTTTAATCCATTTCCATCGGCTTGATTACTTGAGATTTTGTTATTTTATTATTGAAAGTAAATAAATAGACGGTTGTGATCAGTGTTGAGACTATCATTTCGTACCCACACCATGTCGAACTTGAGTTCTGATAACGAAGTACCCCAAATGGGTGCACTACCTTCGTTATCAGAAGTGGGATGCAACTCGAACGCCCCACATGGTGTAAGTGATAGTGCTAGCCAGGAAAAGTGTACAGACAATTCGCGTGCGTTTGAAAGTGACACAGAAACGGAAAAATGGCGTTTTCTGTTAGAGCAGCAAAACAAAAACTTTATGACTCTAGTGCAAGCAATGAAAACTCCTTTTGCGAGTATGGATGTTCGCCTACCGGATTTTGACCCTGAAAAACGGAATGTTGATCCGCATGCTTGGCTGGCAACAGCAGACATGTGTGTTGTCGATCCAAATAGTCAAGGTGCATCGTTAATGATTGCCTTGAGCCGCGCACTCAAGGGAGAAGCATCGTCATGGCTGGCGTCCATATCTTACCCTGGGATGAAATGGAGCGATTTTAAGGAGCTGTTTATAGCCAGGTATGACTGTCCAGAGACTACTGCTTCTTTTCTGATCAATCTGCATGGCAATAAACCCAAGGAAAATGAGTGTTTGGCCGCTTATGCAGCTACCCTCATGACAACCATTATGTCGAAATGGAACGGCCTTACAACAGAGCAGATAGCAATCGCGACGGTGCTGGCTCATATCGCGAAGAACGATACGCGAGTCCAGCGATTGGCCTTCACTACGGACATTAAAACTCGCAACGATTTGCAACGGGAACTGAAGGCTGTTTCGTTTCTGAAGAGAAGCGCCCCGTCTGGTGGTGACGAACGTGATGGTCCCGATGTGAAGAGGAACCGCCCCAATTTGCCCTACGATGGACCTAAATGTTTCAACTGTGGGAAACCAGGACACAGATCGATGCAATGTCGCCTGAAAAGAGAATCGAAGGTTCATGAAGAGCAATTGAGATCGGTGGCGTCTAGCAGTGGCAAGAGTAACCAGGCAACAAGGAAAGCCGACTGGATCACTTGTTTCAATTGTCGCGAACAAGGACACTACGCATCCAACTGCCCTAAGAGGAACGCCAAAGAGGCCAGCAGCACGGCGGTTGATCCAGTAAAGGAAAAGCGAGTTGATGTGTGCCTTGTGGACGCACCTGTTGGAACCTTACGGCATTCTGGTGAGCAGTTTGATTTTTATTATGATTCCGGTGCTGAATGTTCGCTTGTTAAAGAATCTGTATCCTGTAAATTTAGTGGTAAAAGAGTTTTTGAAAATGTAACATTAACTGGTATCGGACAGACTTCTGTAGGGTCAACTGTACAAATTTTGACTACTGTTGAGATTGATGGAATTATTTTTGAAATTCTTTTTCACGTTTTACCAGACAGTTACTTGCGACATGAAATCATGATTGGACGTGAAGTTTTGTCAATTGGTTTAGTAGTTCATATGTCGTTAGATAAGATACGGTTTGCGAAAATACGGACAGTTCAGATGTGTGACGTGACTGTTGACTGTAAATTTGACATTGACACGATAGACACTGACATACCCCTTGATAGAAAAGCTAAACTGTTAGATATTTTGTTAACTTTCAAACATAGTTTCATTTCTGGTGTACCTACATCCCCGGCAGACACTGAACCCATGCAAATTCGCCTTATAGACCCTCATAAGACTGTCAATCGACGCCCTTATAGGTTGAGCCCTGAGGAGCGACAGGTTGTACGAAGTAAAATTGATGAATTGCTTAAGGCCAACATTATTCGCTGTAGTTCGTCACCGTTTGCGAGTCCTATCCTTCTTGTTAAAAAGAAAGATGGCACAGATAGGATGTGTGTAGACTACCGCGAACTAAATGATAATACGGTACCTGATCGTTTTCCACTACCGCTTATCTCTGACCAAATAGCTAGGTTGCATGGAGGCCATTTCTTTACAATTTTAGATTTGGCGTCGGGTTTTCACCAAATCCGCATTTCAACTGAATCCATAGAGCGAACAGCTTTTGTGACGCCCGACGGACAATTTGAATATCTGACCATGCCGTTTGGACTTCGAAACGCCCCGTCGGTGTTCCAGCGAGCTCTCATTCACGCGCTTGGGGATTTGGTGAATACTTACGTTGTAGTCTATATGGACGACGTGCTTATCGTAGCAGAAAACGTCGAAGAGGCACTTGAGCGACTACATCGAGTACTCAAGGTCCTTTCTGAGAAAGGGTTTTCTCTTAACTATAAAAAGTGTGCCTTCCTAAAACAGAAAGTAGAGTACCTTGGGTTTGAAGTCAGTCAAGGGCAGATACGGCCTAATCCTCGCAAGGTTAGTTGTTTGACTTCCTTACCGCCCCCTCAGACGGTGACGCAGTTGCGCCAATTTATTGGTTTAGCATCATATTTTCGGCAGTTCATAGAAAAATTTTCTCAGATTATGGCCCCGCTTTATGCCTTGACCTCTGGTAATGGTCGGATCGAATGGAAAACTGAGTATGAAACCATAAGGCAGCAGGTAATTGCTATTTTAACTAGTGAGCCGGTATTATCGATTTATGATCCAGCTCTAAAGACGGAGCTGCATACGGATGCGAGCGCTGTTGGATATGGAGCAGTTCTCATTCAGCTGAAAGCAGGTAAATCACATGCTATTGCTTATTTTAGCAAGCGCACAACTGCTGCAGAGTCCAAGTATCACTCGTATGAGTTAGAAACTCTCGCAGTTGTCAACGCGGTAAAACATTTCCGACATTACTTGCATGGTCGCAAATTTGACGTTGTGACCGATTGTAGTTCATTGCAGTCCACCCGTAAGAAAACAGACTTAACGCCACGAGTTCACAGATGGTGGGCATTCTTACAAGCCTTTGACTTTGACATTGTTCATCGTAGCGGTAAGCGAATGTCTCATGCAGATTTCTTTTCAAGAAATCCATTACCAGACGACGGAGAGAGCGTTTCCTTCGAGAAGGTAAGCTACAAACAAATTAATTTAGCTGAACTTAATGACAGCTGGCTAATTGCGGAACAGCAGAAAGACGGGGAGCTTTCAAAACTCGTGTCAGATTTGAAGGATGGAAAGCTTCCTCATGATGTAGCTAAAACCTACGAGTTTCGGTCGGGTGTTTTGCATCGGAAAATTCAGCGACGTGGTAAGACCCTGTGCTTGCCAATAATTCCTAGAACGTTCCGATGGTCTATTGTCAACAATGTACACGAAGGTTTGCTGCATTTGGGATGGGAGAAGACCTTAGAAAAGGTTTACGAACTTTACTGGTTCGACAAAATGACAAGGTTTGTACGAAAGTTCGTAGATAACTGCGCTACGTGCAAAATTTCGAAATCACACTCCAGCAAAGTACAGGCAGAAATGCATCCCATTCCTAAGGTAGCTATTCCCTGGCACACCATACATATCGACGCTACGGGAAAACTAAGCGGCAAGAATGATCGGAAGGAATATGTGTTTGTGCTCATAGATGCCTTCACTAAGTACGTATTACTTCACCATACGCTTAAAATTGACACGGCTAGTAGTATCAAGGCTTTAAAATCTAGTGTTTCACTATTTGGTGCGCCTGACCGCGTTTCCTTACTTTAATCCATTTCCATCGGCTTGATTACTTGAGATTTTGTTATTTTATTATTGAAAGTAAATAAATAGACGGTTGTGATCAGTGTTGAGACTATCATTTCGTACCCACACCATGTCGAACTTGAGTTCTGATAACGAAGTACCCCAAATGGGTGCACTACCTTCGTTATCAGAAGTGGGATGCAACTCGAACGCCCCACATGGTGTAAGTGATAGTGCTAGCCAGGAAAAGTGTACAGACAATTCGCGTGCGTTTGAAAGTGACACAGAAACGGAAAAATGGCGTTTTCTGTTAGAGCAGCAAAACAAAAACTTTATGACTCTAGTGCAAGCAATGAAAACTCCTTTTGCGAGTATGGATGTTCGCCTACCGGATTTTGACCCTGAAAAACGGAATGTTGATCCGCATGCTTGGCTGGCAACAGCAGACATGTGTGTTGTCGATCCAAATAGTCAAGGTGCATCGTTAATGATTGCCTTGAGCCGCGCACTCAAGGGAGAAGCATCGTCATGGCTGGCGTCCATATCTTACCCTGGGATGAAATGGAGCGATTTTAAGGAGCTGTTTATAGCCAGGTATGACTGTCCAGAGACTACTGCTTCTTTTCTGATCAATCTGCATGGCAATAAACCCAAGGAAAATGAGTGTTTGGCCGCTTATGCAGCTACCCTCATGACAACCATTATGTCGAAATGGAACGGCCTTACAACAGAGCAGATAGCAATCGCGACGGTGCTGGCTCATATCGCGAAGAACGATACGCGAGTCCAGCGATTGGCCTTCACTACGGACATTAAAACTCGCAACGATTTGCAACGGGAACTGAAGGCTGTTTCGTTTCTGAAGAGAAGCGCCCCGTCTGGTGGTGACGAACGTGATGGTCCCGATGTGAAGAGGAACCGCCCCAATTTGCCCTACGATGGACCTAAATGTTTCAACTGTGGGAAACCAGGACACAGATCGATGCAATGTCGCCTGAAAAGAGAATCGAAGGTTCATGAAGAGCAATTGAGATCGGTGGCGTCTAGCAGTGGCAAGAGTAACCAGGCAACAAGGAAAGCCGACTGGATCACTTGTTTCAATTGTCGCGAACAAGGACACTACGCATCCAACTGCCCTAAGAGGAACGCCAAAGAGGCCAGCAGCACGGCGGTTGATCCAGTAAAGGAAAAGCGAGTTGATGTGTGCCTTGTGGACGCACCTGTTGGAACCTTACGGCATTCTGGTGAGCAGTTTGATTTTTATTATGATTCCGGTGCTGAATGTTCGCTTGTTAAAGAATCTGTATCCTGTAAATTTAGTGGTAAAAGAGTTTTTGAAAATGTAACATTAACTGGTATCGGACAGACTTCTGTAGGGTCAACTGTACAAATTTTGACTACTGTTGAGATTGATGGAATTATTTTTGAAATTCTTTTTCACGTTTTACCAGACAGTTACTTGCGACATGAAATCATGATTGGACGTGAAGTTTTGTCAATTGGTTTAGTAGTTCATATGTCGTTAGATAAGATACGGTTTGCGAAAATACGGACAGTTCAGATGTGTGACGTGACTGTTGACTGTAAATTTGACATTGACACGATAGACACTGACATACCCCTTGATAGAAAAGCTAAACTGTTAGATATTTTGTTAACTTTCAAACATAGTTTCATTTCTGGTGTACCTACATCCCCGGCAGACACTGAACCCATGCAAATTCGCCTTATAGACCCTCATAAGACTGTCAATCGACGCCCTTATAGGTTGAGCCCTGAGGAGCGACAGGTTGTACGAAGTAAAATTGATGAATTGCTTAAGGCCAACATTATTCGCTGTAGTTCGTCACCGTTTGCGAGTCCTATCCTTCTTGTTAAAAAGAAAGATGGCACAGATAGGATGTGTGTGGACTACCGCGAACTAAATGATAATACGGTACCTGATCGTTTTCCACTACCGCTTATCTCTGACCAAATAGCTAGGTTGCATGGAGGCCATTTCTTTACAATTTTAGATTTGGCGTCGGGTTTTCACCAAATCCGCATTTCAACTGAATCCATAGAGCGAACAGCTTTTGTGACGCCCGACGGACAATTTGAATATCTGACCATGCCGTTTGGACTTCGAAACGCCCCGTCGGTGTTCCAGCGTGCTCTCATTCACGCGCTTGGGGATTTGGTGAATACTTACGTTGTAGTCTATATGGACGACGTGCTTATCGTAGCAGAAAACGTCGAGGAGGCACTTGAGCGACTACATCGAGTACTCAAGGTCCTTTCTGAGAAAGGGTTTTCTCTTAACTATAAAAAGTGTGCCTTCCTAAAACAGAAAGTAGAGTACCTCGGGTTTGAAGTCAGTCAAGGGCAGATACGGCCTAATCCTCGCAAGGTTAGTTGTTTGACTTCCTTACCGCCCCCTCAGACGGTGACGCAGTTGCGCCAATTTATTGGTTTAGCATCATATTTTCGGCAGTTCATAGAAAAATTTTCTCAGATTATGGCCCCGCTTTATGCCTTGACCTCTGGTAATGGTCGGATCGAATGGAAAACTGAGTATGAAACCATAAGGCAGCAGGTAATTGCTATTTTAACTAGTGAGCCGGTATTATCGATTTATGATCCAGCTCTAAAGACGGAGCTGCATACGGATGCGAGCGCTGTTGGATATGGAGCAGTTCTCATTCAGCTGAAAGCAGGTAAATCACATGCTATTGCTTATTTTAGCAAGCGCACAACTGCTGCAGAGTCCAAGTATCACTCGTATGAGTTAGAAACTCTCGCAGTTGTCAACGCGGTAAAACATTTCCGACATTACTTGCATGGTCGCAAATTTGACGTTGTGACCGATTGTAGTTCATTGCAGTCCACCCGTAAGAAAACAGACTTAACGCCACGAGTTCACAGATGGTGGGCATTCTTACAAGCCTTTGACTTTGACATTGTTCATCGTAGCGGTAAGCGAATGTCTCATGCAGATTTCTTTTCAAGAAATCCATTACCAGACGACGGAGAGAGCGCTTCTTTCGAGAAGGTAAGCTACAAACAAATTAATTTAGCTGAACTTAATGACAGCTGGCTAATTGCGGAACAGCAGAAAGACGGGGAGCTTTCAAAACTCGTGTCAGATTTGAAGGATGGAAAGCTTCCTCATGATGTAGCTAAAACCTACGAGTTTCGGTCGGGTGTTTTGCATCGGAAAATTCAGCGACGTGGTAAGACTCTGTGCTTGCCAATAATTCCTAGAACGTTCCGATGGTCTATTGTCAACAATGTACACGAAGGTTTGCTGCATTTGGGATGGGAGAAGACCTTAGAAAAGGTTTACGAACTTTACTGGTTCGACAAAATGACAAGGTTTGTACGAAAGTTCGTAGATAACTGCGCCACGTGCAAAATTTCGAAGTCACACTCCAGCAAAGTACAGGCAGAAATGCATCCCATTCCTAAGGTAGCTATTCCCTGGCACACCATACATATCGACGCTACGGGAAAACTAAGCGGCAAGAATGATCGGAAGGAATATGTGTTTGTGCTCATAGATGCCTTCACTAAGTACGTATTACTTCACCATACGCTTAAAATTGACACGGCTAGTAGTATCAAGGCTTTAAAATCTAGTGTTTCACTATTTGGTGCGCCTAACCGCGTGATTGCTGACCAAGGTAGGTGCTTCGCAAGTAAAGATTTCAAGGACTACTGCGAGTCTGTTAACATTAAGCTCCATCTAATAGCGACAGGTAGTTCGAGGGCCAACGGCCAAGTGGAGCGCGTCATGAGCACATTGAAAAACATGCTCACTGCCATAGAAACAAGTAGTCGTTCTTGGCAGGATGCTCTGCCCGACGTGCAGCTAGCTCTCAACTGCACAATGAATCGGGTCACTCAAGCTAGCCCATTGGAACTTCTCATTGGTAAGGTTGCGAGGCCTTTAGATATCTTGTCAGTGGTTGACGACCCCGAAATTGACATTGAGCGGGTCAGGATACAGGCTGTGGAGAATATGGAGAAAGGCTCAGCTTACGATAAGGTACGTTTTGACTCTACCAAAGCTAAACTAAAACCGTTTACTATTGGGGACTTTGTACTGCTACAGAACGAAGAGCGAAACCAAACAAAGCTCGACCCTAAATACAAAGGGCCTTTCAAAGTTATAGAGGTATTGGAGGGAGACCGGTACGTACTTAAAGCTCTCAATTCCAATCGGACATACAAGTATGCTCATGACCGTCTTCGAAAAATGCCTGACAGCGACAATTTTGACGACAAGGACTCCGACGACGATTCTGACCCTGACTCTAGCAAAACTGACGAGACGAGATTGGTTGATGATGACTGTGTTAGACCTTAAGCGATGGGATAATAGATGCAAATGTAGTATGCAAGTGGCTCAGATTGCATACATTCCCATGCTGTTCGTGGCTGCACGCCTAAGAGTGTACTTAAGGTTGGTGACCTACGTCCAGTATGGCGATGTAGGTAATCGCCAAAGGTGCAAAAAAAAAAAGCAATGTATTGTCTTGAGGTTGGGTACCGGAGGGAGGTCCCATAGTTGCCGGGTGGAGGCGATGCGATGTGTTGACGTCGGGTACCGGATGGAGGTCCCGCTAGTTGCCGGATTGAGGCAATGAGATGCGTGTTGAAGTCGGGTACTGGATGGAAGTCCCGCTAGTTTGCCGGATAGAGGCAATGTGTTGTATTTGACGAAGCTGAGTACCGAACAGAGCATTGCATACTAGATTTAGTTGGAAGGTTTCATGAATAAGTTCGATGATTCTTGAGGAGTGGTGATTTCAATATTGTGATTTTGTTTGTAGGATTTTATGAGAATGTGAATCAGAATAAAATTGAGTTGTTTGAATTGTGTGACTTAATTCCCCAACGTATTTGTCAGGTAGGCCGAGCAAGGGACGTTTTACTTTCTGTAAATTCTTGTTTTAGATACCTCACACGAGGACGTGTGAATTGTCAAGATGGCCGTGTCGCAGAATCAACACAGGGAAACACTAATTAGAATCACTATTGATTATCGTTAATTTAGAATAACGCCATCTATCATCATTTGTCGGAAACGTCAAGCAGTA
Organism: Autographa gamma; assembly: GCA_905146925.1. Taxonomy (NCBI): domain Eukaryota; kingdom Metazoa; phylum Arthropoda; class Insecta; order Lepidoptera; family Noctuidae; genus Autographa; species Autographa gamma. The sequence goes on along the minus strand of LR989877.1, from coordinate 4,741,383 downwards.
TGCTTGGGTGAGGTCGATACAGGGTGTGACAGTTCTTGTTGTCAGTTGTCATTTGTCATTAGTCATTTGTCAGTTGTCATTGTTTGACATTAGACACTGTCAGTTGTCATTGTTTGACATTGGACACTGTCAGTTGTCATTGTTTGTCATTGGACACATTCGACTGGAGATACGACACTTTTTGGTGAGAGACGAGCGCGAGAGGTCGTTCTGTCAGCCTGTATCGAACTGACCGCGTTTCCTTACTTTAATCCATTTCCATCGGCTTGATTACTTGAGATTTTGTTATTTTATTATTGAAAGTAAATAAATAGACGGTTGTGATCAGTGTTGAGACTATCATTTCGTACCCACACCATGTCGAACTTGAGTTCTGATAACGAAGTACCCCAAATGGGTGCACTACCTTCGTTATATATATGTTTTATACATCAACCTTTCGTTTGAATCACTCTAACTATTGCAGTTGACAACATTAAAATATGTTGTGTTGATTAAAAGATCTAGTGTACAAACATCGCGAGCAGGTTTTCTTTTACAATATAATATAAAGACTTACTTTTTCTGAAGTTGGATTCTTTAGTTAAGACTGGCCAAGTTTAGACAAAATTTTAATGTGATATTACTATATTTGTTTCAGAAATAAAGCTAACAGCATCCATATACCTCCTAGCTGCGAACAGACTAGTAGTCGGCCGAGAAGACGGCTCCATAGTGATCGTGAACGCAACGCACACGGTGCAACTGCAGCTGCTGCACGGCAATCATCAGCAGTTGGATGGTAAGGGTGTTAGGCAAAGAAGAAAGAAAGAACATTTATTTGCCATGGTTATGACGCATAATTTAAATACATAGGAATAACAAAACGAAACAATACAACATATATATTTATGCTTTAGTACGCTATTGTAAGCTGTGCGGCGTGCGCATGTAAATTATTAATTGGAACGAAGTTTCTTATTGAAATTAATTAATTTATTAAAAATTTAATGAAATTAATTAATTTTATGCCTTCTTCGGCTAAAATTTGGCTTGAACTAAAAAAACGGCGTTGTATTTTTCAGCTAGTCATTGGCAGTTCTGAATAGAAGACCGAATAATTTTATGCCTAAAGCCGAATATAGGATCTGCCGAATACTTACACCTAATTAATATGTTTTTATATAATTGTTTTACTTATTCTATCAGATTGGCCCCCACATCAATTACTACTGGGACACAACGGACGTGTAAACTGCCTGCTCTATCCACACCATGTGCACCAAAGGTAAGTAAAAACTATTCTAAACACAATATAAATAAGCAAAAAGTTTATAAAAAAATATATTTTACATAGCGAAGTACTCTGGCACTTAAACTTAGAATAAAATAGACCGCTTGAGATATGGTTTTTTTTTTGTTTAAAAGCAGATCTGATAGAGATAGTTCTTATCTATAATTTGTGAAGATCAGATTAGTATAAATTAAAAAAAAATGTCTGGCTCATTTTTATTTATTTATATATATATTTTTTTAAATTGTTTCCTACAGATACGACAAGGCCCACCTAGTATCAGGTGGCATAGATTTCGCAGTGTGTCTCTGGGACCTATTCAGTGGGGCACTGTTACATCGCTTCTGTGTACACGCCGGAGAAATAACACAACTTATAGTTCCGCCACATAACTGTAGTGTGAGTATTTAGTGCTTATTTATTATATAACAATAATAATCCAGCCTATAAACGTCCCACTGCTGGGCACAGGCCTCTTCCCATATAGAGAAGGCACGAGCTTTGATCACCACGCTTGCTCACTGCGGATTGGCGATTTCAGATCCCAAATTTTTATAGGCTGCTAATATTATTTTAAGACATAAGATATGACAGGTGTTTTTTTTTTATTGTCCTTTCAGAAGACTTGGGTTATTGTTACTAACTATGAAATATTTTTACTAATTTATTATTTTTGATTGTTGCAGTCTCGCATCCAGAAATGTATCTGCTCAGTCGCTTCGGACCACAGCGTGACGTTGTTGAGTAAGTCTAATAATATACTTAATTAAATAAAAATTTACAATATTTTTGAATTCTGAATCATACTGTCATCATATGAATACCATGGTCATTCTGTGATCAACAAACAGAACTTGATAGTTGATAGGTTAAAATCTTTTCGTGTTGAAAATCGTTCTTACATGTCAGTTGATCTCGATTTGTATGGGTAAACAAAAGACCGTGTCATGTTAATCATTGTAACCTGGCTTAATGAGTAGTTTAGAGTTAAATGATTAATTAACAGGACAAATAAGTGATAATAATTTTCAATACATTTTTTTTTCCAGTATAAACGTATATTTTCCTGTTAAGAACGAAACTCTCTGCGGCCAGATCGTAGGTTTTTATCGATCTTACCTTAGTTACAATTCGTGCCACTGCACGATCTAGCGCTAGTGTCGGGTTCAATGTAGTCAGGAGTAAGAGGGCTGATAATCTTCTTATTCTTCAACTTATTTATAGACGACCTCCGTGGTCGAGTGGCGTACGCGCCGGTTTCAAGGTGCCGCTAGCTCTGAGGTCCCGGGTTCGATCCCCGGACGGGTCAATGTAGAAATCAACTTTTCTACATTGCCTCGGGTCTGGGTGTTTGTGGTACCTTCGTTGTTTCTGAATTCCATAACACAAGTGCTTTACAGCTACTTACTTTGGTTTCAGAGCAATGTATGTGATGTTGTCCGATTTATTTATTTATTTCCTCTACCCACCAGGTCTATCAGAACGTAAATGCGTGACGCTAGCCTCCCGCCACCTGTTCCCGGTGGTGAGCATCAAGTGGCGGCCGGCGGACGACTTCATGGTGGTCGGCTGCAGCGACGGCACCGTCTTCGTGTGGCAGATGGAGACAGGCCATCTGGATAGGGTGCTGCATGGTAAGGACTTGGAATCTATGCAGGGTGTTACTGAAAGGGTATATCTATCCAAAAGGGGTGAAGATTACTCCTGGTATAGAGCCAGTTTACAAAATTTCAGCTCAAAATGAGTTATGAAAATAATTGATGTCTAATCTTTTGCCACAGCAAAAACACAGTAAAAAGTGTCACCGATCTTATGTCACTGGCTTTATGTTAAGATACATCGCTTCGTCAGTCAGGTTTCGATTGTCATCTAGGGACCAAACGCATCGAGCGCAGGCTACCCTTAATCGGTCATACTAACATAATGTATTTACCAACATATGCGCAATGATTATGTTCAGATCCGCTGGACATGAAGCGACCCTTAGGGTGCTGTCTATCTTTTTGTATTTTATTGGTTTCTTAGGGTTACGCGAATGTTAGACATTGAAAAAAAACTACTTTTTACGGATTTTTAGTCTGCCCGTGACCATGATACCTGCAAAGGTGTCGAAACGTCGGGACCTAAATCTAAAATTAAAACCGCGAAAAAATCCGTAAAAAGTAGTTTTTGTATTGTGTTTGGCGTTCGATAAGTGCTACTGTGTAGCCTATATTGAATAAAGAATATTTGAATTTTTAATTTGAATTTTTGACTGAATGATGAAATAATTTCCTTGTTTTAGGTATGATAGCTGAAGAAGTGCTAGCGGCTTGCGACGAGGCGATAGCGGACGACCTCGGCGGCTCGCTGTCGACGGGCTCCAGTGACGGCCTGGCCAACCCTGCTGTGCACTTCTTTAGGTAAGTATTGTAGTACATAGGGGTTCTGTATGTAATGATAGCCGAGGTCTAGCGGCTTGCGACGACGCGATAGCGGACGACATGAGGTGATGGCGTAAATAAAGCTTTGGACCTCCCATTTATGAGTAGTTTGGTTCCTAAAAAAGGGTTGGGCTAGTTTGGGATCAGATGACCGTGTGTCAGTTGTTACTATATATATAAGTGTGTTTTCTACTTCTACCTAGTTTTTTTTCTAATGGAGGTCGGTTTTCTGTCAGATTTTGCTGAACATTTAATAATGTTATTATTATTTTTAGGGGTCTCCGCCATCGCAACTTGACAGCGATGCGAGCGGCCACCCAGCGCGGGCTTGCGGCTCTCCAGCACAGCGGACCGGCCGGCAATGCTGGCCCGCTAGCCGAGCCAGCTCGCGCCAGGCGGGCACAGCTCACCGTGCAAGGCTTCCGGTCTAACCCTGCTGGTGAGTAAGGTTCTGTCTCCAGCACAGCGGGCCGGCCGGCAATGCTGGCCCGCTAGCCGAGCCAGCTCGCGCCAGGCGGGCACAGCTCACCGTGCAAGGCTTCCGGTCTAACCCTGCTGGTGAGTAAGGTTCTGTCTCCAGCACAGCGGGCCGGCCGGCAATGCTGGCCCGCTAGCCGAGCCAGCTCGCGCCAGGCGGGCACAGCTCACCGTGCAAGGCTTCCGGTCTAACCCTGCTGGTGAGTAAGGTTCTGTCTCCAGCACAGCGGGCCGGCCGGCAATGCTGGCCCGCTAGCCGAGCCAGCTCGCGCCAGGCGGGCACAGCTCACCGTGCAAGGCTTCCGGTCTAACCCTGCTGGTGAGTGAGGTTCTGACAACGTACAGGCTCTAGACAAGTGGCCCTGCTCAGCCAGCTCGGGTCAGGCGGGCACAGCTCGGGAAAACTCGCGGGCGCCGTGGGCACGTGACATAAGCGTGGGCAAGGTACCGACTGCTAATTTTATACTACTATTATATCTACTGTATTACTGCATGTTATATTAAAGATTCAAAGATTCAAAGATTCAAAGATTTATTTGCGTAAAATATGGTACTTACAGATGGTTCTTACTTTCTATCGGTTCAGCATATTTTGTCATTTAAAAATGACATGCAAATTTACAGAACTATTACATAGGTCTTACACTAATACTGCATGCAATATAACAACATAGTTGGGATATGTATTTAGGCATCTTACACTTTATTATAATCAAAATCTATGTATTGCAATTATTTTATATCTATTATATATTAATATTTATCTATATTATATATTATCATTAATATTGACTGAGTATAAATTGGCTAATTTACTTGGAAATATTCCTTAAGTGAATAAAAACATTTGTCAACGAACCACTTTCGCAGAGTTCTCTTAAATTTAGTAGTTGGTAAGTCCTTAATGTGAGATGGTAATTTATTATAAATTCTTATGCACATTGGGTAACAGTTCCTTCGGTACAGTTCAGTCTTCATAGAAGGTAATTTTAACTTGTCAGGAAATCTGCATTTAAATGAACAATCGTCACCCAATTTTTTAAACATATTTATATGTGATTTTGTAAATTTACAGACTTCCTCTATATATATACACGTGACTGTTAATAGTTTCAACTTCTTAAATAAAGGTTTACAAGACGTTAGAGGATCAACATTACAAATAGACCGTACGCACCGTTTTTGCGAGATAAAAACTCTGTCAACATGCACCGAGTTTCCCCACACTAAAATGCCATATCTTAATACCGATGCAACATATGCATGATAGGCTTGCATAGTGGCCTGTTTTGTAGATATATTACTTAATCGCCACAAAGCATAAGCAAATTTATCTATTTTTCCACAGACTTTATCCACATGATAGCTCCATGTACATCGATCATCCAATACAATTCCTAGAAAAGTGATGTTGTCTGTTTCTTTTATTTGTTTCCCTTTTAATCTTATGTCTAGGCTAGGTTTGGTTCCAGTTTTGTTGTGAAATTGCATATGTTTTGTTTTGTCTATGTTAGGTTTTAAATTATTATTTTCCATCCAGTCAGTTATGCTATTTATTGTGCTATTTATTTCATCATTAAAATTTTTGTCGGTTTTAGGTATAATAACCGATACATCGTCAGCAAAGAGTGTACAAGTGTAATCAGTTATATTTGGGAGGTCATTTATATAAAGAAGAAAAAGCAAGGGACCTAAAATGCTGCCCTGTGGGACACCGTAGTTATTTTGAATTAATATAGACTGGTACGTGGAGCCTTTAGCATCATATTGATTGGATTCTATTTCGACTAATTGTGATCTGTTTGAGAGATAACTTCTAATCCATGCATTTGCGTTACCGCGTAATCCATAGCTCTCGCATTTTTTCAGTAATAGTTCATGTGAAACAAAGTCAAACGCCTTTGACATATCAAAGAACACCACAGTGATCGGATTTCTTTTATCAACGTATTCAGTTACCTTACTTATTAACGAAAAAGCAGCTAGGGTAGTGGACTTTCCTTTTTGGAATCCATTTTGTTCCTCTCTTAAAATTTGAAACTTGTCTACAAAACTTAATATTCTTGAGTGCATAACCTTCTCAAATATTTTGGATATAATTGGTATAAGAGCAACTGGTCTATAGTTACCGACTTGGTTCTTTTTACCTTTTTTGAATATTGGTTTGATCACTGATATTTTTAACCTGTCCGGAAAGAGTCCCATCGATAGTGATAGATTTATTAAATATGTGAGTACTGGGGTAATTATTGGAGCAACAATTTTGGTTATTTCTGTCTTTATTTCATCGTATCCAGTTGCATTACTTTCATTTAGTGATTTTATTGTCTTTAGGATCTCATCGCAAGTTGCAGGCCTTAAAAATATGCTTGATTGAGTTGGATTTATATTACAATATCTGTTATTAGTTTTAAACTCTGTGTTAGATAATTTAATGAAATAATTATTAAAATAGTTTGCGATTTCTTGGGGTTTCTTTATTAGCCCAATGTCTGTATCTAATTCTTGAATGTGAGTATTGTAGACTTTATCATTATTTGTATGATACTTGATTAAATTCCACGTTGCCTTGCATTTATTTTTAGCATTGTTGATATAGTTAGTATTACAGAGTTTTTGTGCTTTTTGTATGCATTTTCTCATTAGTTTGTTATAACTTATATAATTACTTCTGTTTTCTCTATTAGGTGATTGATAATATTGAAAACGAAGGATCCTTTTAGTTTTTGTAGATATCTTAATTCCTTTGCTTATCCATTTTATTTTCTTTCTAGATGTATATATTTTTCTTGTTATTTTGGGAAAACAAAGATGGTAGAACAGTATAAAAGTATCGTGAAATTTTTCAAAAGCTCTGTTGACTTCTGTATCATTATAAACCTCAGACCAATTTAGTTTAGAAAGGTAATAGTAAAATTTTTGTTTATTTTCAGCACTAAAGTCAGGTCTAGTAATTCGACGAAATCGTTTTGGTATAATTTTTGTTGCTACTGGAATCGATATGATTTGCGCCGTTTCATGATCCGATAGTCCTAGCGGGATAACTTCACATGATGACTCTTTTATATTACTTATTATTTGATCCAAACATGAATTTCGCCTAGTCGGCTTTTGTATGTGTAATTGTAGCCCGAAGTTAAGCACTATTCGATTTAATTCAGATACGGCATTATGGTTCCTATCCATTTTACTACACAATATATTGATGTTAAAGTCACCTAGAATAACTATTTTATTTTTAAATTTATTTCGAAGGTTACATAACAGTGTTTCTAATTTTTTTAGAAATGTAAATGGATTAGAGTTAGGTGTTCGGTAGAGGACAATTACTACTATATCATACTGTGATAATTCAATTCCACAACATTCAAATTCATGTTCCTTTGTAAACTGCTTTAATTTCGCGAGTACTTTGTATTCGACGTAGTTTTGGCAAAATATACATACACCTCCTCGTTTTTTGTTTTTTCTAGAGAACCAGTCAGCTAATTTAAATCCATTTAGGGTAATATTACTCTCTTCTCCAGCTTTGATAAATGTTTCCGTTAGACATAATACATCAATAAATTTATCCCTGTCAACAAATTCATCAATTGTAATCTCTAAATGCTCCTTCTTGCTCCTGAATCCAGCTATATTCTGGTGAAGGATGTTTAAAGAGCTTATAGTTTTGGTTACGTTTCTATCAATGAATTTATTTAAATTACCTTTATTTACTTCTTTGCTTTGCTTATTAGTTTTATTTATACGCACTTTTGCTTCATTATTATTATTTAAGTTTTTTATATTATAATTAATTTTGTTTTTACTTCCTATTGTGGTATTTTTTACACTCTTGGTAGGCTTAACTTTGTTACTTACTACATAGTTACCAACGAAAAAATGGTTCCTTATTTTTCTCTTTATAGGTTTGATGTTCGATTTTATGTAATTTGCGCTTATTTGATGTATTAATTTTAGAACTATGGGATTTGATATCCCTAGAATCACTTATCCACTTGGTGCATCTTGCCTGAGTTATATCTCGGGTAAAGTATAAATATTTGTTGTTATAATCAATTGAATCTATTAACATACTCAGTTTATGACATGTATTATAATGAGATCTTAAAAAATAGCAATTCAGATGATTTTTACAAATCAACTCAAGATGGTTGTTCAACATTCTTTCATTAAGATATTTATTGTTTAGAACGCTTAAAACTATAATAGGACAGTTTTTATTTATTTTTATAAATTTACAGAGCTCACTAGCAATATTAAGAGGGTTGTCGTCATTTTCACCTATGCAAATAATTATTTTATCCAATTGTTTACATTTAAGATCAAAATTGCTGCCTATTAATTGGGTTGCTGTTGCACTACTCTTTGTTACTCCTAATATGGAGTACTTCTCATACCTGGATTCAATCCTTATGTCATGCAGACGAGTAGCCATGTCTTTAATTTGCTGCGTACCAAGTACATGTATTTTATTTTCTTGACATTTATTTCGCTTTTTTGTTTTCGTTATTTTTATGTTATTTATATTGTTATTATTTATTTTGAAATTGTTTATTTCTTCATTGCCAATAGTATCTGCATTGTGTGAATTTTCTTCTTCGTATTTTCTTTCATTTCTTACGGATTTTGTCTTTATCCTGTTTTTGTATTCCATGTCTTCTACTCCTCTTTTCGGCAATAGATTTGGCTTAGCTTTTGCATCGTGGTTAGTTTTTTGTTTGCTTTGATTCTGTTTATTGGTTTCTTCATCAGTAGTAATACTTATTAAGTTATTAATTCTGTGTTCTTGTTCTTCTATTATTTTTTGTAAGCTACTTCTTTCTACTTTTAAATTTTGTATTTCTGTTTCGGCATTTTCGAGTTTTATTTTTAGGTCTTTTATGTTTTCCTGTAGTGTTTTTATTTCTTGACAATTCCATGATGATGAAGACAGATCAGGAAGACTTCTTGGTAATATGTTGGATTCCGTTGAAATAAATGAATTGTCATCAATACTCTCAAAAGATGCGTTTAAAACGGTTTTTCTTCTCCTGAGAGTGATGTTTTCATAACTAAGATTCATATTGAAGGCCGAGTATGCCAATTAATAACACTTAATTTGTGTTTTAAAATTACACAGTTTTACGTATTAGTCGATTTTTAATCGAATCGATTAATCGAATCTCAAAAGACAAGTGTCCAAGTTAGCTCTTAGCACAGTTTCTGAACGAAGGTTTTTATGTCATTTGAAGTGACTTTGTTGTGATTGGTCAAACGTTTTTGTTGTTTGTTTACATGCATAGATTTTGAATTCACAACTGAAATTACTGTTAATAAATTTAGGAAAAAGAGTCTCTGTATTCTGCTTACTTGATATTTTCATGAAATATAGTTGACTAGCGTGTTGTCATGTTCAAAAAGACTTGTTGAAGTGTTCCTTTTATTGTTCAAACATCCATATTTATATATTTCCACAAACATTCCAAAATGTTTATTCACTAAAAACCACACATTTAATCACTGAGATAACGATGTCACTTGTTTATTAGGATGTACAGAATGTGTTGGACAATTTTTTGTTTCAATATGACATGAATTAGATTAATTATAATTTTAATTGCGCGGAACGATTATTATCTAGGCTAGTGTTGCCATTAAGAAATACCAACATTATCTCCTTGTCGCAGACCCTGAGAGCCACATCCTGTTCTTCGACATCGAGGGCCTGATCGTGGAGCTCCTCAGTGAGGAGTACTCCGCAATGAGTCCTGCTAGTTTGGAGGTAAATATTACTTGGATTATAAATTTACATATTGTTGAGAGTGTTTGGATATTTAGTGGTCATAAACACAAAGACTACTGGCTTGTTTTTGACACTTACGGGCCTGTTGGTCTAGTGGTTAGTGACCCTGACTGCTAAATTGAAAGTGGTGAGTTCGATCCCCACCCAGAACAAAACCTTTGTAGGTTGAGCGTATTAAGAAAATTGTTTACTTGTTTCTTTGTTTGTACTACGATAATAACACAATTTCTATAAGTGTTAAAGATAAGTCCATGTTAATAATAATAACGTGTAAGTTTGATGGTAAACTAAAGATATGATAAACTCAAAAAAGTTGCCATTATTTATAGTTTACGGCATGTATTCCGGAATCACGGACTATACAGTATGTTGTCAAAGTGTATGGAAACAACAGCTACGATTTTTTTGTTTGTAATATCACCGTTTTAGTTGACTCTTCTAAAGTGTTTGTTGTGTTTAGGCGGCCGGTTTGATCACGAGCGAGTACATGAAGGTGGCAGCACTGACGCAGTCGGCCAGCCCTGACGCCACCAAGAGAATATCAGGTGATTATACATATATAACTATCCTATAAACATTGATATAATACAGGAGTAAAGCGTATTCAAAGGTGTAACGTAAGTGTGTGACTTAGTGCCCCACGGCGGGTGCCAATAATGGCAGCGATATAAGCAAAAAACGCCATATTATTATGTCGCAGGTTCTAAATCTAAGTTTCTCTATTAATTAAACATCATTTACTTAATGACCGACTGATATGATCGACGACCATCTTAGTTACTGAAAACTCAAATTGTATACTTTCAACTTATGGCACTTATCGAAAATATAAGTAAGGGTTGTCATTAACATAACGAAGTCGAACTTAAAATGTAAACTTATTTTTTTCTGTATTTATTTATTCAAAATAAAAAAAGTACAGCGTTTTATTCATATTACACCCTAGTAGTAGGTAGTAGTTAAACCTGATAAAGTAGGTATATACGTCATACTACCGCTTTTATTTGGTCAGTCCACCTCATAGGCGTTCTTCCTCGGTAAGTAAAAGCGTTAGTAAATGGCTCATCATCACTACATGAATGCACGAGGATGGCAGCCATCAGAGAAGAGTGGCGGAATGTTGTGAAGCTTGCCGCCAACACCTGATGTGATGACCACGACCACTCTGTCAAGAGTGACCCCGACTAGGAAGAAGATACGTCATACAGTAAATAGTATTAATATAAGGTTATTTATTAAACGTTCTTTAGAAACTCTTCAGATATAACTATTAAATGTATATTTGAGTAATTTTACAATGTTTCTATTGCGCACGCTTACATAACGGATAGATTTCTTTGGCCGCGTCAAAGACAAGGCCGGCGATATGGAAAGGATATTGAAGGAAAAGGATAAACATGGTTTGTATATAATATCTATAGTAGACAGTAGAAAACTAAATTAATAGTCTACTTGCTTTAAGATTATTATTGTCCATATTATTACCAGGCCAGTTTTTTTTTTAATTATGCTAAATATAAAATTGACGTCTAACATATTTTGAAATATGAAGAACTGTATTAACCCGTTGTATGCCGGAAGCGCGGATCCACGCGAGACACAATTGAATTCTATTGTCTTATTTATTGCCGGCATACGAGAGGTTAATTTGTAAGATCTGTAAACACCATATTTCAAGCAAATAAATAAATTCTATTCTATTCTTCTATTCTAATTCTTGTCTTGGAGAACTGTCAAAAATTCACGATTATTCCTTTTAAAATATTATTTGGCGTTGGAAACACCGGCCTTTAGAGTTATAAACAGAACTTTTAATCTGTCTTTATTTACAGATCATGAACAGTATTTTATTTTTACATTTTAAAAAATCTGTTGAAATAAGTTTCTGTACTGTTTTCAATAGTCATATAATATTTTTATATAACAAAATGTTCATAACAATATAATGGTTTAAAAAAGGAAAATGGCTGGTGCGCCTAACCAGTAGTCGTTAGTTCGAGTCTTGTCTGTCCATTTTTTTTTCTATTCTTATTTTATTTCAAACATTTTTTAATCTATTTCCTTACCTGTATTAAAATAGCTGTTTCTTACAGGTATACTGGCTAAAATGAAAGAGGGTGCGGAGAACATGCAGACCAAGCTGCAGGCTAAGGCCGAGCAGCTGAAAGGCAATGTCGACACCAAAGGTAGGTGGTCCACAGTATAGCAGCAGACTCCGGGGGAAAATGAACTCTATGTTATCCGTATAAGGTTTAGTTTGCTTTGATGTGGAATGAAGGTAGGTTATAAGTAAGGTAAGCACGAGACTGTAGGCAGGTCAGGGGAAAATGAAATTTAAGTTATCTGTATAAGGTTTAATTTGTTACGACATAAAAAAGGTAGGTGGCAGGCAACTTAGCAGAAGATCTCAGGCAGGTCAAGGAAAAATGAACTTTAAGTTAGTTGCGTAAGTTTAAATTTCGGTAACAGAGGTAGGTGGCTCACAGTATAGCAGCAGACTCCAGGGGAAAATGCAGTTTAAGTTTGTTGCATAAGGTCTAAACTGCTTTGTCGTGACGTAAAGGTAGGTTGCATACGACTAGATTTGAGATAGCTCCAGAAAAAAATAAACTTTAAGTTAGTTGACTCTTTAAGTGAAAGACTAACACTCAATTTTATTTGGAGTAATCTACGGCATAGCAGCCTATTCAAGGTACAGGGAAAAAAGAACTTTGTGTTATTTGCATAAGGCCTTAATTTACTCAGAAATAAAATAAAGGTAGGGGTTAAACAGCTTAGGCGGCGATTTGAGGCAGGGAGGAACAAATATTTTTGTTTAAAATTAACTTTATGTCTATGAGGTAAGGTTTAATTTACCTTGATGTGTAATAAAGGTAGGTGATATAATTATTATAACATAAAACCATATCCGAAGCAGTTCCAGAACAAAGGTAGGCAAAAAAAAAAAACAAAAAAAAAAATGATTTTTAAAAAGGAACTTCATGTTTATTCGGTAAGGTTAAATTTTCCTTTATGTCCAACGAAGGTAGGTCTACGAAGAAGCCATTTGGCTTGCATTAAAATTCTAAACCACCACTTTATATTATAAGTCTACAAATAATACAATTTATTTTATCTTTATTTATATAAACAAAACTTTATTGAAATTATTACAGGTACACTTACTACTAAATGCTTGCTATATATTTAAAAATAACTAAATATAGTGTCATAATTCTTCCAATAGTTATTTACATATTGTATTAGCTACACTGATTGATAGGTATACCAATAATTAAATGTCACTTATCCACACGAACTCATAAATACTAGTAGTCGACTTTGACATTTAAGTGACAATCAAAATACCTTAGAGTTGAATAATATATAATATTAGCTGTCCCGACAGACGTTGTCCTGTCTTCACTATGAATTCTGTTTCTAAGTTTTTTAGGCACACTTCAAAACTCTTCTCAAAACACTCAGTACCTTTTAATTTAATATTTGATCGTGCTGGATCAAATATTAAAGTCTGGTCACAATAACACAATGATAACAAAACTTTTTTTTAATTTGATCGCAGCGCTAACTGTCGGGACAGACTAAAATTAAAATTCGAATATTATTTAAAATTTGACACTGCGATGGTAGCGCCGTCTGTCGGATCCAATGTAAAACATTCCAAAATCAACAACTACTAATAAATTAAAAATTAATTAAAAAAACATTGTCCAGCGGACAAAATTGTGAATCTAAACCACTCCCAGATCCCCTTGAACACACACAAAACATTTCATCAAAATCGGTCCAGTCGTTTGAGAGAAGCTCAGTGACATACACACTCACAGAAGAATTATATATATAAAGATGTAGTTCATTAAAAAGGGTAAGTTGTTATTGTCTAAAAACGCTACTCAAATTAAAACGGGCAACTCGAACATCTAACATGTAAAACTTCTGTATTTTATAACTATGTTTTTACAAAATAATTGTCTTTGTCTTTGCCTAGTGTCATTACGGCACGATAAATGAAGTCTGAATAAAAATTTAAGATCTTAAATTCTTGTTTAGACTAATTTAAAATCATATTCAACGATATATCTTATGATGTCATTGGTTCCCAGGGTGGTTTCATAACATTCCTGCCTGATCTTCTTACGGGTGCTTACCAACTATGTCCTAACGATTAATTTATCGTTGGACGACTGTCGTCTCTAGCTGTTCCCATTACAACGATTGTTTTAATGGAATAATTATCCATTGTGCCCTTAAAAACATAATTTTAAGTTAAATCTCTAAAAAAACAATATTCATTATTTATTTTGAACCACAGAGCGTCTTTATAAGACAGCTTATACGGAAAGAGAACTATATAAATACATAATGAAACATTCTTTTTGTGTAGTTAGTGAATAATTTCAGAATGAGCTCAGGCCTTTTTGCAAGGTGTTAATTTACATCATGTTTTAACGATGTTTTCCTTAATAATTTATCATTATCACAGCCTACACTAATAAAAATCCCAGCTATTTCTAGTTGCCTAGGCCCTAGGTATTAGAATAGCTGGTCTAGATCTAGTCTAGGCGTGGTTGCCAGCCTTGTATTGTTCGCAACCGGTCTGCCCACAGTATCGTATGCATGTTGCGGTTTGAGTTAGAGAATAGGGCAAATGATGAACTGACCAATGTAGTCTACTTACTTACATTTTAAAAATAAATTTACCTTAAAATTAAAAATATGGTCGTAGTTTGCTTGTTAAAATAGGATAAGAAATAACTTCAAATTACTAATGAATGCGGTGAAATTTTCTTTGAATTAGGCTTTTCCTCTTATTGTTCACGCGAGTAGATATCTTAATAATTATTAAGAAAAACAATAAACTATCACTATAAATATCATTTACTACATACATTATATCATTTGCTTGTAAGATTTTTTATGTTTAGGCCCCAACATTTATCTGTCTACGTGACATATTTCAATTTATAGAAACTTTACGAAAAGAATCACTTTACATTTTCACAGTGACATGCATTTGCGGAATTGCAATTTAGTAACAAATTTGATTTAAGGGTGCAATGTGCCGATAGCCGTGTAATATTGTGATCTTTGAGTTATTGCCACACGACTGTGTTCTAAAGCATTCTGTAGCACTTTGTTCAATAATAGACCATGTAGATAAAGCTTGATAGTCGTTAAATCAATTGCGTCCCTTTAAACATGAGTTTTTTTTTAAATCAATCTGAAAAAGCTGTAGGTTTTTTAGTTTCTATCAAAAATACCCAAGGCTAGTCTTCATGGCAATATTACTCGGTAAAGGTTATAGAGGCAAGACTGACCTGTTGGTCTAGTGGTTAGGGACCATCATTCTGAATGACGATGCTCATTACACCCAAGACATACCTTTGAGTGATGAGCTTGGTCATTCGTTCTGTATCTCTAATATAAAGTATTTTGAACTACATAAGTATTTTTATTAATTGTCTGGTTGTAATACAGGCTCTGCCTTGTTTGGGATCAGATGGCCGTGTGTGAGTTGTCCCAAGATATTCTAATAATATATCAACTGAGCATGTATGAAGGGAATAATGAAAATGGACGAAGCGAAACAAGTATGTTAGGATCGTAGCAAATGGAAAGAAGTAGTCTCTGCCTACCTCTACGGGAAAGAGGCGTATAGGCGTATGTTTGTACAGTCACGAGCAAAAATAAGTATACACTCTCCAATTTTTTATTTATTTTAACTACAACTCTAGACCGATATTTTGAAATGTGTTATGAATATATTATTGAAAAAAGTTTCTTATCTATATTATTTTTTTTTTGTTTGGACACAAAAATCTCGCTAAATTTGTTTTACAATTTCGCTACGTGTACATATTTTTTCTTGTGTATGTATGTATGTATCAACTGACAGTTGCAGACTATTATTATAAACTTGATCCATATGCATAATTATGAAGGAAGTGCACACCAACCTTTGCAAATATGCCAGTTAATGTATATGCGTAATTACATCTTGTTTTATTCATTTCGTCCGGCCCAAGGTGATCTACATTCATAAGTTATTTCGTCCAAATGATGTTGACACACGGGTGTGTAGTGTGGCGAACGAAATAGTATTTATTTGTAAGGTTTTGACCGCGTCTCCGTCGGGGGGTGTGTTGTTTATTGCGTTTATAAGTAACATGAGCGAATTTCTTTATTAGAGTAACTTTATGAATCTATATTGAACATAGGAATTTATTTGATATTTATAAAGGTATCGGCCTGCATATGCATTATCATGCTCAGATTCATAATTCATTGAAAAATATTAAGACGATGAGACTTAAAACCGATGGTACACAATTTATCCGCTTAGGCGCGGGTCTTGTTAAGTCTGGATAAATAATTAATCCTTTACTATATGAATTATGAGTTATTTTATATTGACAGTTAATATATTTTCGTAAAAACTAATTCACACATTTGACCACAGATATACACACAACTTACATTACACTATATTTATGAGTCAACTTACTTAATTTTAAATACGACAACACAAATTATTGATTATGGATTTTCTTGCCGGCTCTTTTCCATGGGAAGGGGCTTTGAAACCGAGCATCTAGATTCAGTAGATTTTTACGTAGCGTTTATTGAGCGCCTTTAGCTATTATTAAGATATACAAACATTTTGATGTTTTTTTAGGATTATTTATAAAAAAAAAACTTATAAATACACATAAGTACCCAACATGATCTCCATACTTCCGTCCCGTATGTCTCAACCAACAAAAGCTCACGCCCTCCCCAAGGCAGACAAGATATCAACTACATCAAGTAAACGAGACCACTGCCCTAACAGACGTAATTGACACTTATTACTATCAATGTAAAGGTCATATTGCCCTGCCATTTCAGGTAGGGCTTAAGCGAAATTTCTAGTATCTTTTGTTCTGGTTGACATTTTGAAGTTAATGTGTAGGAAGAAACATCTGGTTTGCTTTAAATGGACTATACCTGGGCCGATTCAGCTATTTTAAATGCACGGCAGTGGTCGGTCAGTTAATTATCATTGTGCCTTATTTCTGTACTATAAAATCAGATAAGCCTACAATATCTCCTTGAACTCTCGAAGAGAATGATCGTGATGACAGCAGAATGCCAATTATCTTAAAAATTATCAAATCAAGCTGATCATTCGGTCAATTCAAGCAACTCCGATATAGCTGAATCGTGGCCCTGTATAGTAATATTATAATGACTGTTCCAAAAGCATATCTTTACTTACATACCTGAAAAAGTTGTTTTAATAAACCGCTAACCTCTGGAACTGCTAGTCTGATTTGGAATAATCTTATTCCATTTGACAACTAAAGAATGAATACAATAATGTTTCTTGTTCACCACGAGAATTAGATAATTAGATTACTATACTTCGAGATAGCAATTGAAATGTGTTTAAAACGCATTTTCTTCTTCTTGTTTTTTGCCTATTCTCATCGAACTATGTAACGTTGATCAACACAAAAATAAATTAATCTCCTGTCTAATCTTATTTCAAGCGCTGTGATTGGTTGTTTGACTTTTGGTCAGCTAATCACAGTCGCGATCAGTTGATTTGACAAAAGATTAAGTATTTCAGTCTTTCAAAAACCGGGCAGTTGTGAGATGTTAAAAAGTTTGTAGAAGAAAATATATATTCTGAGCTATACATACATATAAAAGATTAATGCCTATGAACTAAGAAACTAGAAAAACTAGTTTTTTATTTCAAATCTGATATCGATACTGTATATTTAGTTGTGGTAGGTTATTGGAATACCTTATTTGTGAGGTCGTTTCTATACTAATTGATAGATAAATGGAAATGTTCTGAATAATAGATTTATACATTGACTGAGTAAAATTGCTATAGTTTAAATGTGACCATGCCAATGATATGTGAAGGACTAACTACGAATTGATTAAGTGATCTGGGGGCCGAGTCTGGACCATTTTAGGATAATTACGTAGGTAAAACATCATTTTAACATCAAAATTGGCCATTGGGGCGGCCAATGTTGACGTTTTGGTGTTTAGTAGAATGCCAATTATCCTAAAATGGACTTACTAACGCCACCCACTCAGACGATTGGAGCCATTGTAAATAGCAGACTCGGCCCCCTGTTGTTTGGTTAGGTTGGCTGCAGCTGTAGGTTGCAGGTTCGATTTCCGATTGAATATATTTCTTCTATTCATGTCGATGGTTATAATTACATTAGAATTTCTCTAAATTGATTGATGAGCCTCTGAATTATTATTATAAATAATTATTATTATTGAAGGGTCTTTCGGATTCATATTTTGCCTGTTGCTTTCCCACTTCAAGACATAGGTATCATTTTTCTTATATCCTTAAGGCCTTATTTCAGATCTTTCCCAAACTAGTTTCGCCCAAATTGGCGATTATTTTGAGTTCCATGTAACCTGTTAAATGTCACTCACTCATATTGACGACCTCCGTGGTCGAGTGGCGTACGCACCGGTTTTCAAGGTGTCGCTAGCTCTGAGGTCCCGGGTTCGATCCCCGGGCGGGTCAATGTAGAAACCAAATTTTCTACATTGTCCCGGGTCTGAGTGTTTGTGGTACCTTCGTTGTTTCTGAATTCCATAACACAAGTGCTTTACAGCTACTTACTTTGGGTTCAGAGCAATGTATGTGACGTTGTCCGCATTTATTTATTATTATTTAATGATATGAGAAGGTATACGAATTTTTCAGTCAACCAGCAACAAGGTTAGGTCGGCTTTACCGGTTGGTTGCAGGTTCGATTTCCGATACTTATTTTAATGTGTCGGTTTATCATTAGAACTGTTCTGACCAGCCCAAATATTTACTGATTGTGCTCTAATTAGCTTGTATTTAATGAGCATTTATGAAAATGTTTTACATGAAGGGACTTTCTGATCTTACCTGTAACTATTCCACTTAAAGACACAGCATTCGGTTCCTCATAATCCCATAGGGCAAACCATCATTTTTTTTTCTTACCCTATACTATCCCGTTGCTGGGCAAAGGCCCCCCCCTCATACTATCTTATCCCGCGCCGCCTCGAACCAGCCCTCATCAAATCTGGCATTTATTTTCAGAATATTGGGTGTAATTTATGTATAATATTTATGTATCTAGAAATATATAAGTATGTCTATCAGTTGTCTGGTTACCATAACACAAGCCCTGCTTAGCTTGGGAACAGACAACCGTGTGTGAGATGTCCCGGATTATTATTATTACTATTATATTTTTGTAAGAAAAATTATTATTTTCCAAACCAGGTAATATAGGCTTAATAATGTTAAACTCGATTTAACCTATTATTGAAAATTAATAATACCAGGAAACTAGACATTTTAATCTGAGTAGAATTTAAATAGTTTTCATTCCTAAGGTGTGTACTAACTGGCTGTCTTGATATATAATTATATAATTACAATGTTATTACTAGATAAATTATGGTGGTATGGCCTGATAGTGATCGGTTGATCTGGCTAATATATTTTATAAATGTTACGAGATTTAATTATCTCTGGGTTGTGAAATAATTTGATCTGATTACTCAGATTTTAAAATTGGATTCATTAAAACATATTTCAAGTGTTTGAGAGTGTACCATTGATAAATGTAAACAGATTTATTTATTTTCGTTTGTAAAATGACTTGATTTGATTTTGCGAGTTTAAGTGAGGTTTTGAGCGATGGCAAATGTATGGAGCACAATTGAAGTCAGTTTGATAACGGAAAAATTGATTGAGGTAAATTAGCTACTGTATTTAATTATAGTATTAAATAGGGTGTAGAAAATGAATCTAAATTTCTTAAGTATATTCTTTTGGTGTTTGCTTTTTTCTCTTTAATGATTCAATTAGGTATGTGTATAGTAAAATATAAGACGTTAGGTGGTAAAAGGAGGAAAAAAATAAAAATATGGAATGTCTGTTTTGTAAAAACGTGTTTATTTACACTTTGGCAGTGATGGCATGTTTCTATAACTTTTTTTATTTACAAAGAGAGTTACTATATGAGACCTTAGTTCGTTTGAGCATGATTCTATCATTGTTGCGGTGGTGTAGTGTGCAACCCTGGGCCAACCGCTACCTAGCAACACTGGCGATTTACAAAACAAACCACCAGTGTTACCAGTTACAACCGACATAGGGATTGCCAATAACGGTTATTTAAAAAGAACAGTTTAATTAACGGTTCGTTTTTAAATAACGGTTATTGTTATCGGTTGTCGGTTTACCAGCCGTGGTAGCCTAGGTTGTAGGGGGCAGCGATGCCGTGGACGCCGTAGGGGGCGGCGATGCCGTAGGGGGCGGCGATGCCATAGGGAGCGGCGATGCCGTAAGGCGCAGCGGCGGCGGCGTAACCAGCGTGGGCAGCGGCGACTCCGCTAGCAGCAGCGGCGTGAGACTGAGCGGCAGCAACAGCGTTCTGGTTGGCAGCTAGGGTACCCCAGTAGGCGTTCTCGTGGAGGTCACGGTTGGTTTCAGCTACTTGGCGGACGGCCTCAGCGTTGTACTGGACGGCGGCTTCGGCGGCACGGGCCTGGCTTTCGCCGAAGGCACGGGCGTGGTCCTGGGCGGCGACGGTGGCGTCGATGGCGGCGGCCTGAGCATCGCCTGCGTTGACCCCGTAAGCCAGGGGGCTCAGCAGAGCGGAGGCGGAGGCATAGCCGAGGATGGCGACAAAGGCGATCTGAGAAAGGAAGAATAGATTGTTGAATATGTCTTTAGTTGAGGAGAAATTTTGAGCTGTGAAATTGGCTTAGAAATGTCAGTGTCTTAAAATAGGTGTTGTGTTGTGATGTAGTAGTTATTTCTAGAATAGTCTCGTTTTTAGATCATGTAAACTGGTCATCAATAATGTCCTAAACGCATCATTGCCTAGTACTTTAAATGAACCAGCAAACTGGTTAAAACTAAAAGCTCTGATAAATCAATTGATTGCGCCTAACAAGCAAAAAATATCGTTTCATCGGAAAATTAACAGTTCGCAAACTAGTTATTTAATACTTTTAACAGATCGTAAACTAATAAAGTGGTGAAGTTTAATTAATAAGCTGTTTAACGAACCGCGACATCATTATCATATTTAGCATTAACTCTTGTTTGCTTTGCTGAAATAACGCCTTGAATTAAGCATTCATATTGGGAAATAGCCATAGTTATAGCAAATAGCGCTTCCGTTGTTCTTTTAACGTGTCCGTTGTAAAAGGTTGTTATTTTAATAACTGGTTTGGTTTTATACGTCCTTAGTCTTAATAAGATTGACAAAAATGAATATGCTCACTTTTAAAGGCATTTAGATTTCATTTAATACTTAAATGCTTAAGGAATCAGATCAAAGTTTTTTTTAGCCTATAACCTTCCTGGAGAACTGGACTATCGGAAGCAAAAGAGTTTTTCAAATCTGTCTGCTTGTTTCGGAGATTAGCGCGTTCAACAAAAAACAACTCTTTAGCATTATTATTAGTATATAGTAAAATAATACCTAGTATATGTTTCATCCCTTTTATGAAAACCACTTATATAATTCTATCGTCATGCTTTCTATTTTCTTGAGTTTTTAACTATTTACCGATACTTATAAAATTTGTAATTAGTTCGATCTCAAAAAACTGCATCCTCCTTTCTTTACGTAAGTAATTGTGGCCTAATTGCAATCGAATTGCAAACTTCCTGTGTTTTTACTATTCCGAACAATGTCGGTCTGAATGCTGCATTTTCATTAACATTCAATTAATTAAAGTGCAATTCTAGTTGGAAATGCACCGAAAAAAGTCGATGACAACATTCTATTTGCATTCTTTGGCAATATTGTCGTTGTACATACATAAATATAATCACGCCTCTTTCCCTTGTAGGGGTAGGCAGAGACCACTAGTTGTATAACAATTATATGCATTTTTGTAGGTTATTGAAGCATTTACTATGAAAAAGAGAGAAAATCGTTTTTTATGTAGTCAATTCTTTTGAGTGAAGAACTTCGAATTGAAATTCAGATAAAATAACTCTTTAAGTTTTGGTCTTATGTAATCTATAATACCAAATTCTGATGTTAATTTTTGGCCGGATTTGTGCAACGTTACGTTTTATTGTGCAAATGTGTTTCTTGATAACTTTGTTGTTTTTACTCCTGTGTGTGATATTTTTGATAAGCCTATGTTATATTTTAGGTATGTTTCTATGCCTGCTGTAAATAATAATGATTTGATTTGGAATTAGGATAAAATTTTATCAAAATTTGAGTTCGATGTAACAATTTTATCGACAGTGTTATAAATAATGAACATTGGTATCGTTTCCCAAATACATTATCTAAATTATAAATCAATCTAATCTTAATATATCCCGTAATTTATAAACAACCTCAATTGCACTAAATTAACATTGAATAACTATCTACGAATTATTCAGCGAGGTGTGGCTACGCCTAAATATTTTATGTCAAATTATTTCGCAAGCCGCCATTTTGAGACAATAACTGACAGTTGTGGCTGTGTGGTTGTGACTTTGGCCTGTATATTTGTACATGACAAAAAAATAAAGTTCTTTTAGAAAATAAGTAAGATTTTTGAGTAAGAAATTGATTGGGATAGATTACCTATGTGTTATAACTACAGGATAATTATAAGAGGCAAGTTTTAATGACAATATTGTGACTAATTTTACTAGAAGTCTTAAAACTTTTAAATTATATATTCGACCTCTAAATACCTAAAAACTGTTTTGCATTTCAAGTATTAAAACGGTGCGTATGATTCAGTGTCTCACAACAATAGTGATGTGACTACATAATGAGGGACCTTGACACATGTTATGACACGCTAGTGTTGTGTGTAGATATTAGCACGTGTCGGAAATGCTGTATGTGATTGCGTGATTCGTTTTGAATGAAATTTTAGAAGACAATATCTTGGCTTTTTGATAGGAGACACAATAGTTGAACAATTGTCGTTCAACTATTACTTAATTTGACGGGCCTGTTGGTCTAGTGGTTAGTGACCCTGACTGCTATACCGGAGGTCGTGGGTTCGATTCACACTCAGGACAAATGTTTGTGTGATGAGCACGATCATTTGTTCTGTGTCTGGGTGTAATTTATCTATAATATATATGTATGTTTATCAGTTGTCTGGTTACCATAACACAAGCTCTGCTTAGCTTGGGACCAGATAACCGTGTGTGAGATGTCCCAAGATATTCTAAGGATATTTTATTAATTATTGGAGTATTTTGGTCAAAAACAGCCTTTCGGAAACTAGGGTTGAATCTAATTTAAGAAGCGGTAGTGAATGCAGTCAAATACCAATTTACTCAACTATGAAAGAAATTTGAAATAAGGAACTGCTAAAAGCAATTCAGGTGTATAATTACCCTCAGATATTTGAATACGAGTTTTAATTACACTTGTTACGAGTCTTGATTATTTTTATGTCTGACTATCTGTGCCCCGCGGTTTCACCCGCGTTAATACCTACATATATCCCGATCCCTAACTTTTTTGAAAATTTAATATAGCCTATTTTAACCGCAGATAGTGTAGCTTCCCAACAGTGAGAGAATTTTTCAAATCGGTGTAGTAGTTTTGGAGCCTATTCAATTCAAACAAACAATCAAATCTTTCCTCTTTATAATATTATTAGTATAGATATAATGTGCATCCTTACTGCAGAATAGATTCTAGTATCCAAATAAGAGTACTAAGTACCAATAGTTATTGTCTGTTTATAAATATCAGCTAATTGATTCAAACCTTGATTACATCGCACATGGCATGCGTACCACACATTAAGCCATATACAATCGGCCTCAAAAAACAATTGTTCAAAAATAATTGCGTTCCGTTTATGGCGCGCTTTTTTTGACAGCCTTGATCATGACATTGCGTGAAACGGAATGTGATTGACAGTTTTTTGTTATGTTGTAACTTGTAATTTGATAAGTTTAATGGGATCGATCTATAAATAAGATTGTTATTGCTTTTAATAATGAGGAAGTAAATCTTGGGTGTGCTTATATTGGAATTTGTAATTGACTTGACAAAGAAAATGGCGGCTTGAGAATGACGCTGTCAAATTGGGATGGAGGGAAAACAATTTGTTTTTTTTTTTTTCATTTAAGTTTCTTGTATTGGTAGTGAAGATATAGTGAAAAGGTTTTTGCAGAGTTTACCTACTATGAACCTATTTTGTTTGTCAAAAGTTCAAGTGTTTGATCTAATAGGTAAACGGTTAGTACAGTATGAGCAAAAATCTATTTAAAAAGACATTATTTCGTTCAACTTAACGTAAAATACTACATTTATTGTAGCTTCAATTTTCATATCACTATTAAAGCAAAAAACTGCATGAATGAGTTCGCGTGTTTCTTTAATTTGTCAAATCACGCACGGATGTATCAATTAAATACTTTTCCGTGACAATTTGACGTCAGAATTATTTCCCACATAAATCAGTCTACATATCGATACTTAGTATTAATTAAGTTTTAATTAAATCGATTATATATCATTATGTATCGTGGGATGATTTTTTATTGAATAATTAGTAGTTATTGGCAACTAATGTGTTTAAACACGTGCTTCTGTTATGTCGCCATTTTTTGTTAATTTGGCGCGAAAAGTGTGAAAAATATAGAATGTTTTTTTACTACGGAGATTTTAGATACAAATACAAATTACATTCTACGAATTGAGGGTAAACCTTTGATATAAGGTTGACTCATATTAAATTATCTACAGCAAAAAACACGCCCAATGTAATTTGATAGATTGATATATCAATTCGTAACAGACCATAAACCACATGGTTGACATTTTATACGCGGTTAAAGTTGCATTTGACGTGCCACAGATAATCAACGCTTAGTCATAGACAAATGGTAATGAGATTGAATTATCTCTTATTGTTCTGCAATGAGGTTTTATTGTTGAAATATTTTGATTTGCATGTTTTTGTTTATGAGTTGTAGGAAGGGAATTTGATTATTTAAGTTTACTATTAAAATATTGTTTGTTAGATGTGGGATCAAAGTTAAGTAGAGTTTAGTTTTAACTTTTTGCAAGTTAATTTAGATACGTAAAAAGCAAAACTGGCTTTTATGTAGATTCAAACTCTGTTTAGTTGACAAAGGTGTTTGGAAACCAATATTAGTTAAAATTAATATTAAAATTTCTGATCTTACGTCATGAAATTTAATACAATTTAATATAATAAATCAGTTTAAAAAACATGTGACACTTGTATAAACAAGTTTGTAAGAAATAAGTTTAATGTCCCAACCTTGTCATACAAATTGAAATTACTAGTTACTTTTAATTGGATCAATATTGATGGCCAAGGCATAATATTCATGTGACTCTAAAGCCTTATAGAGCAATTTATGACCAGTTAAGCTCAGTTAATTAAAAGAGATACATTAATTAGTAAAGTATTATAAAGTTAAGATTAAGTTAGCAGTGACAACTAAACGTATTGCTTTTGGTTGTATGATTCACTTCCTTAGTCTGATTGCTTATGTCAGATTTCGCGCCAAATTATTTTAGTTTTTTTTTTTTGCAATAATTTATTTAATAGATAAATTGAGTTATTTAAATGGTATTTGAAGTGAATATTAATCAAAATTAAAATTGAACACAGATTTTTTTTTTCAGACACTGAAGATTGATAATCACTTAATCCCAATACGTTTTGTTATCACTGAAAGTTAGTAAATAAAACAATATTTACCAGGAATCTCATCGTGCACTTCTGTTTGACTGCTCGTGAGCTACTGAATACTGTTGTGCTGTTACAACGGTCTTTTATACCGAGTACAAGTCGTATAGTGTTATTGAAAGTGTAGCAAGTACCTGTTTGTACCGAAGGATTAGACTACGGATGAATGAGGTTTGCAAGGTCTCAAAAATGAAATTAAAAAAAGTTTGAGTTGACGTTTACTTTTCTTGGTGACGTTTTGAATTGAGAAGTTTTTTTCAAAATGGTGGTGTAGTATGGCGTTCAGTTGCTATTGTCTGCCTTTTAAAGGCATATTGGTGCACATTGTAATATTTAAGTTAGGTGTTTTGTTACATGTGCATGTAAAATAGATTTTTAATTATCATAATATTTTTCTTAAATAAAAAAACGGTTCAGTCATTTTGAATATTAGAGTAATTTTTCGATTGGTAACCAAACTCTCAAGATTTTCATGGTGGGTTTTTTTTCTTGTAACTGATATTTATAAGGTTATTATTTTATGCTTCCTGGATTATTTGCTTATGGATAAGTTGCGTATAAGATAAGCTTAGTTAGTTGATTGATTTAATTACTTAATCTAAGTATTTGTTGATCTCTTGACTAAGGCCTATCTTATTATTTTCTGTATACCTAGAAATGGTTAAAGTGATTTCTCGAGGTATAAGTCTCGCACAGTTTGAGACACAGTATTTAATTACTTTTTTTAATTATTGCCAATTTTATAACTTTGTAAGATTTCTCATTATTCCATTATGACTTTTTAAAATAAACTCATTATTATTTCTGTCTATTCCTCCCAATGATATTCTAATAAACAGATATGTTATAAGCGTGCAATCGTGAAGACTCGAAAACGTCCTAATTGGGACGTATTGCCATTAACAACAAAACTATTTGTCTCTTTTTTTCTTATGGGTTTTATCGCGCTATCTCTTTTGCTCTGCCGCTGCTGCGCGGAACACTTTTTTCGATTGTTTTGTATGCGTATAACATATCTGTTTATTAAAATATCATTGATTCCTCCTATTTACTTCTTCTGATTATGGATTTTGAACCAGTTTTTATGTCATAAAAAGTTCTGTTGTGTCAATTGTTTCCGAGCTTTAGTGACTTTGTGGTATTCATTGGTTATCATTTTAGATCCTAGCTTATAGGAATTGCAATGATGGCCTAGGTAAGGGACTAGTGACAAATGGAATCACTTGGCATTATCTGATGATCCTTAGATTAATCTTAGTAAAGAGTTAATTTAATTTTATTCGCATATTTTGTTAGAATGTTATGGTTGTTTAATGTAATTATCCTGGTATTAATTAATGATAGCTGGTACTTGTCATTTTGGTGATTCGATCAGTTTAAAATATTGTATAATTTCATTGGTCCATATACTCTGCCTTTTCCATGTTTATCATTCCGCGACTTAGTTAATTTTCTTTTTTAGTATTCTACTGTATCCCCATTAGCTCAAAATTGCTGCTTCAACGAATTAAGGAATTCCGTACATTTATATTGTGTTTGAGTGTTGTTTAACTATGCTATGAACTCATTTAGTAATAGAAGCATGATCATCAGTGATCTGGTTGCCTTGATACAGGCTCTGTCTAGCTTGGGATAAGATAGTGTGAGATATCTCAATTATTCAACCAACTACAAAAGGGGGTGGTTGTAGACTCGAATTTTCCTAATCTCAATTGTGGGATTCAGAATCAAAAACTTGTTGAAAATACCATGTATATCAAGTTAAGAATATTTTGCTATACAAATATCCTATTTCTCTGCCTTTTTTCCTATAAAATAATCTTGGTAATGCCCATGTAATGAAATAAAACAGCTGATGAATTGGCTTGCATTCCCGGAATATAATATTGATATGCGCTCACGTCATCCGCGGAAAGAATTTATTAATACGTTTAATGGTACTAAATGATCTATATAGGAGATATATTGTTTAGATAGGACAGGATTTTGTTTATTTATGGAATTTTTGCCTTGATGGGTCTTTATTAACCTGGGTTTTAATTAAAAAATATTAATGCATTTCATATAAATTAAGTTGTCTGTCAGGTATTTAGGTCCCGCTTGCCGGAGCTGCGCTGAGAATGCTTAGCGATCCCGCGGCTCCAGCAAAGGCGGGAAGGGGTCCGGGATGTTCTTGGTCGGTGCAAGTCCGACATATCCCCACGTCGTGCCCTCGACTTGGGTCGAAATCATTAGATTTTCACGCCGGAAAAAAAAAGAAATTATTTAGGTCCTGTTCGGGTCGCTCCTATATGGGAAGGATTAATTAAAAAAGATAGAGATACCTACATAAATACATTAAAGAGGCTGTAACTCAGAAAATGTTTTGTTCATGAACTCCAATAAATAGGTGTAATTCAGCATTAACTTTCCTTCAGGAGGTCCGTCTCATTAACAGCTGAGCTTATTTGGTGATTTTCTATCTGTTCGCATTTTATTAGTTTTTCAGTTAGGTTTGCTAGCCGTACTAAAAAAATACTATTATTCATACGAGCGCGGGCTTTGACTGCTTCGCCGGGTTTTTGAATTGAGAACCTTGTTTTATTCTAAGTCGGTGAAACATAAAGTCCTATCATAGTCATTAAAAAACAGACACCTCTAAACTTTAATAAGTCTGTACCGATAGTGTTGATCACCAGGGCGGAGCAGGAAGCTAAATATAAGTATCAAATAAAAACACTGTCACAATGTGTAGCGACGTGTAAGGCGAGAGGTGTAGGCCGCTGTCACACCGTAGCGAGCGTCGCTTACTTGTTATATTGTTTACATAGTGTGTTCGTTGTGGTTTTATATGAAAATGCCTTTTTCCACATTAGATAAAAACATATCATCACGCCGGTATCCCCGAAGGGTTAGGCAGAGGTGTACCAATGTACACCCACAGTTCGCCGGTATGTTTAGGTCCCATGTAATAGAGGCGAGCCTATTGCCACTAACCGGGCACAAATCCAAACTCCCTCGAAACAGCTGTCAAGTTGAAGAGCAATATACATTTTGTTATTTAATCTAAATTACAATATAATTCACCTCATATTTGTCTTTATTCTAAAGTACAGTCATTTATATAAGAAATATTTCTATGACGGCAATAAATCATTCAAATACACATCACAGACAACTACAAAATAACATAACTATAAGAATTACTGCAAATATGCGAAACTGTATTATTGCGTCAACAATTTTCCTTTACTAGAATAAATCATCATTAAGATTTCAAATAATTTCAGATATCTAATATTTTTTCATATAATTTTAGAAACAAATCAAATCTCTTATAATTTGAGATACTTAAATAACGCAATTACATTAACTACAATTAGATGTTATGCAAAAAATATTTAGATAATTAAATAATAATCTATACTGCTGGTATACACTATTATACACAAAAAAATGCAAAACAAATAGGTCTATATAGTTTTATTTTTATGTATTTCCCTGCTCTTTCTACAAATTTCGGAAGGCTATGCAAAAATACGTCAATCTTTTTATCGTTCAACTTATAAATTAAAATAATTATTGCTCTCGACAAGTGGGCGAACTAAATCAATTACGCGTCGGTGTGATAGCCGGAAAACGTCGCAATTATTTTTAAGGGCAGCTGTTGGCGCGCATTTTAATGTAATTTCATATCAATTCATTGGAGCGTACTGCCCAGTATTATATGGGCATAAAATGTGATCTCTTGTTACTTAGTCAGTTTATGGAGTTTTATTAATTTGTGCTAATTTAAACGATCAATTAAAGAAGGTTTTTGCATTCCTTTTCTTTTAAATGGAGGAAGAAAATGTTTCATGTGCTGGGAATTTAGTTCTGGGTTTTATTTGTTACATAGGTTTTGTGAAACAATAATGTATGATTAATTTTTTGTCTCAGAGACATACGTAGTGTAAAATTTTAAACTTAGGGTTAGACGCATACCTATCATAACTTTGTCTGAACTCTGAAATGAAGATCTAAGATCACCATGTCTTTTCTTTTATAATAATTGTTGCTATAGCAGCAATTGACACACTGTAAATTCTACCTTTATGGGTGTCACACAGACGAACAGCAAAGACTTAGTAATAGGGTCCATTCCTAACATTGAGCCAAATAACTTTACACGTATTTTTCTAAAACATAGAGAAACTTAAATCTACTTGTAACATCTCACACTGCTGTAATTTGACCTATATTTACAAATAAAGCATTCTGATTCTCATTCCCTATATTGGACGGTTCTTTTAATAATTTAGTCTTGGAGTAAGATTTATCTTAAAAGTGACTATGAAATCTTTACTAATAGCTAGTATAATACCTATAAAGGACCTCCTAAGTACCTATAGTGTTATACCTACGCCCTAAAGTCCAGCAGAATTTAACTTTGGCACTACCACGCCCGCACCCCGCAATCGGAGCCAAGTATTTCGTCAGTTTTCATTCTAGTCGACCTTCCAAAGCCGATTTGTACCTAGCTTTATACATTGCTGGCCAGATTTACTGTAACATATTTAACTTAAGTCCGGTGAAGCAGTCAAAGCGATCAGGCGAGATGTAGGAGGCCTGTAAAATAAAACCATTGTAGTAGCTGTAATTGGCAACTGTCGTGTATTGTGCTTATTCCTTGCAGGAATTTATGACGGTTTACATAGAATGCTAGTTAGATGTCTACTATTCTATTAGTATTTAGCAGACTTGATTTCTCATGTAAAAAAATGAATTTATTCATGATATGAACCATAGATTAATCAGCATTATATTATATTGATTAAATGGTGGCGACTCGTCTTAAACTGTATAAAAGACCTAATAATTACTAGATGATGTAAAAGTTGATCTATATACACAATAATATTTGCCACAACACATGTTTATTTGTCTTGAAACTAAGTTACATAAACTCATAATCAAATAAATTGTGACCCACTAAATTTGGCCCGCTCTGTAAATCAGTAAAACAGCATTCCGCCGTACTCAGTGCCATTTCTTTTTGGGCATAACATTAAGACATTTACTTGAAGTTCACCTTAATACTGTTTTACGAAGAAAGTTGATATATATCTAGTTTTGTTGAGGACGGCAAGTGTCCTTTATAAAGGGTATCTTTTAGCCTTGTACTTATACATATAATTAAACTTATCAAGAGCCTTGTAATGATATACTTATGACGATATATAAAAGGCAGAATTGTGTGTAAGATTGTTCATTTAGACATCATTCTCATCTCTGGTTTCTTGTCATTTGACCATTACACAAGCAGTTTTCTCGTTGTTTGTAATATTCTTTACCCATTTTTAATTTAGATTATTCTTATTTATGTAGAGTTCTCATATAAATTGCATAAACTATTTTCACCTCATAATATGGAAAAATAAAGTGCTGTCATCCAATTTGTACACAATACTTGTAGTTTTAACTTAGGTATTATTCATTACATTTCATTTTATGCCAAGCTCGATTTTGATACACCGTCTTAGGGTCAATTCATCCTACATATAAACATAACTCCACCGTAATGTTATATTTAAATTAGCGCGCATTCCATTGATTGTGAAGAATTTGACGCTTTGAATATCTCCTATAGTAGATATAAACTGACCCTTAGTTTAAAGCATTTATTTTAACATCATCCACATATCAATAATATCCGGTATGTTACCCATTGTATTGTGATCCGCTTCACCGATCAATAAAAACTATATTGATTCTATTTTGATCGTGTCTTTGACATTAGTACTGACAAAAAACGTGTTTCGATAAGCGCCACTTTTTTGTCTATGCTCAAAAAGTCAATTGTGTTTGCTAGCGATGTGACAACTATTAGGTAGTTTTAGATGGCTAGGTAACTTATTTTTAGGCTGCAATGCGCTTAAGAATTCTACCTAGCTCTGCAGTATTACGTTATAAATATACCTATTTAGGTTTAGGATTTATGCTTAAATTTGCCGCATATCCTATGTATTATTTAAAATACTCTTCTAGTAGGTTTAACTTTTTGGATATCCCTACTGTAGGTCCTACCAGTCCTAGAAATCTAGTTTTATTGTTCTTTTTTCTATGTATTTCGCACTGCTTTGCAAATCCTACCGTCCTTAAATCTCTCTGTGAGTAGAGCGACATTAAAGATAAAAATCTCATAACAATATTTTTTAAGGTTTTTTGTAAGTATATAATATTAAAATGCAATTTAATCTTTCTCATATAATTCTTATCGCGTCCGGCACTACCCGGGTAGTCAACCTCGCTACCATCCTTATTGACTAGACAACCTCAACACTATACTATTTGAGCTGTTCCTATGAGACAATCTAATAAAGAGATATAGATCTATATCTAATAAGAACACCTATGATGTTTACCTTCTTGATAAAATTATAACAAAATAATAAGGAAATCGATTCATGCTTACCTTAGATATCAAAAACATTTTTTTTTGTTTCAAAAGTCTCACTGTGCGAAGGCCTTAACAAATATACGAAAAAAAAAACAGAGACAAATTGAGAAGTACCTTCTTTTTAAGTCGGTTAAAAAACTACACTATTTGTATTTAAATTGTCGCAATTGAAGGCTAACGAAATCAAAAGTACAATACCAAGCTTGTAATGAAAGTGGAAGAAAGCAAAAGTGGTTCGCCAGGATCGGTAGTGTTAATCAACAAGTTTTATATACATTACCATATTATATTACTTTAATGGCTATGTATTTATATGTAAGGAGAGATGAAGAGTACAGTATAGTAATCCAAATGCTATTGCGGCTTCGATCCCTAAGTATAATGATCGAAGTATAAATTGTACAACGTGTTTTGAAAACCTGACTAAACTGTTATAAAACTTTATATTTTGAACTCTGTAATCTTCTTTAAAGTGCTCCCTCACCGCGAGCATTCATGTGTATTGTAACATTATAGATTCGACTTTGAGCATTACATTACAATAATACCTCCCTGACTAACGAGCATTTGCGTGTAATGTAACATATTGATTCGACTAAGCATTTCATAGCAAGATATCATTACAAGGTGCGCATTGTAATGCTCGTTTCTCCTCCTTCACTGATGTAATGCGGGTGAGGGAGCACCTTAAGAATACACACTGTAAAAGAATATAAAAATAAAATATCCTATAATATCAATAAACATTCTTAAAAAGTTCTAATTAATATCAGAAGAATAAAATCTTTGCTTGAAAAATCTTTGATTTTCTAACTAATCATTTAAATTATGGTGGCTAATGATGATAAATTAATTGATGGCTATTTGAATTCGCAGTGTCGCCTAAAGGCGAGTGTA
Source organism: Autographa gamma (assembly GCA_905146925.1). Classification (NCBI taxonomy): domain Eukaryota; kingdom Metazoa; phylum Arthropoda; class Insecta; order Lepidoptera; family Noctuidae; genus Autographa; species Autographa gamma. Next base: position 4,708,378 of record LR989877.1, on the reverse strand, counting down.
ACCCATAAAAAGGTTATTGTTGAAACACATAAAAAAAATATTCATATATTTTAAACTCAAACAAATGCATTTGCACAAACGTTCACATCTACATTCAAATCCGCTTACTCATACCCAAAAAACGCGGCAAAAATTACCATAAAACAATTCAAATCACATACATTGACATAATTTGTCCCGGTCACCTAATAACGTGGACAGAATGACAATAATGCCCTCGCGATAAATGTATCACTTTCATTGTTGCAACCGTCACGTTGTGAAATAAGACGTTCTGTGAAACGCCCGGATGTGTAACATGCAAATTCTTGTATTTGAATATTTGTGGGTTTGGTTATATTTGTAGTAATCAGTTGTAATTGCTATAGAAAATAGATTTTTATTTCGCGGCGATATTTATACAGGCTGTCTGAGACACAGAGACAGTATGGATAAAAGGTTGATAATAGGTGGAAGTGGTACACCCTGTATAGTGTACTATATGCAACGAGGTTGCATTTGAAACTATAGAGTGAGCCTATCACAGTTTAAACCGTAAGCACTAGTGTGAACAAGTGTTGTCGTGAATTATATATGAAGATGGAGCTTGCCGTTTTAAAAAATCTATCTAAAACACTAATATTATCCTAACAATGCCAAAACCATCGATATTTTCTTATGTAAGTTTCTCGTTGCGTGAAAATTAACTTAAATGAAAAACGAAATGTACTAGGATCAGACTAAAAACTGCTCTCGCTTGGCACAAGGGGAACCTAGCGATAGTAGCAGTCTATGCATATCATACGTCGATGGCTATATGATACATTGATCACGTGTATTTATTGGTTTTTTGTAATGACAAGGATCGAATAAGAGATGGATTGCCACTACGCTTTGCTACAAAAAAATTATTAATTAAATTTATAAACATAATACAATAATTGTTTCTTTCTATCTTTCTATTTCCTGAACATGTTTGCAGTTCCCCTTCATTCCTGTAATGGAAGTAGCTTAAATCTAAATGTACATACATTTTGTGTCGACCTCCGTGGTCGAGTGGCGTACGCACCGGTTTTCAAGGTGTCGCTAGCTCTGAGGTCCCGGGTTCGATCCCCGGACGAGTCAATGTAGAAAGTCACTTTTCTACTTTGTCTCGGGTGTGGGTGTTTGTGGTACCTTCGTTGTTACTGAATTCCATAACACAAGTGCTTTAGCTACTTACTTTGGGTTCAGAACAATGTATGTGATGTTGTCCGCATTTATTTATTTATTTTAATTCGTAGAATATAATATCAAAATATAATGTATCAAATTCCTCGTAGAAACCATAACTCTAAATTGCAATAGAGTTATTACTAAAGAATGCGTAGTATGTAGACGGGAAGTGTCGCTAATGGCCGCTAAACGGTGCTAAGTTCCTTTGTGTATGATACTAACCAATTATGTCTATGCTGTGTGGGTGGATATAATTTAAACTGTGTAAGATATAAAAGTGTACATGAAGAAAACTTCCAAAGATTATTTTTTTTTGCATTGTTTGTAGGATTTTTTGAAAATTGACATTTATTTGCAGACATAAGCATTGTGGACTAGCTTGAAAAGAACAATCCAGTTATTGGTATACTACGGTTAAGCTACAAATAAAATCTCGAACGTTGTCTAGAGAAGCCCTATCATAAATATTATGAAGCATAAAATGTCAGTTTACGACAAAAGCTATACCATGTTAAGACACACAAAAGAACATTAGGTACAAGTTCCTTATGCCGTTATACACAAGCTCCCAGACTCGGCAAATTTGCTGAACACATAAATATTTTACTCAAATGTAGATTGATTTGATCCGTAATCCATACAAGAGCAGTCCACTTGACATTGCTACTTAATTCTTCATTTAGTAAACGATATACTTGGAACAAGAAATTATTAATATCTGCACAGTCCAGTTACAACCTGACTTATTTAATAACTGGCTACCATAACAGTCTGTAAACGAAATGATTCCATTGCTCTTGACATAGTCTTTGCGGTTACTGCTTTGCTATTCACGGTCAGTCCATCCCGTCAAATGGCGTGGTGTCATGCCAAAATTTGAACGTGACAACCGAAATTCAAATTGGGAATTCGCAGTAAGCTTGCTTTGCCATTCACGGTCAGTCCATCCCGTCAAATGGTTTGGTGTCATGCCAAAATTTGATCGTGAACGTGACAACCGAAATTGAAATTGGAAAATTGATCTACATTTTACCAGGCTATCACGCCACGCTTCTCTTGAATGTGCTAACCTATAGCTATTTTGAGTTAATTTAGTGTTAAAATGGGGTATGATTTGTGTCTATTATAAACGGATTGGAGAAGGTAATTAATAAATGTTGTTTATGAAGAAAAGAAATAACAGGAACTAGGATAACGTTCGCTCCTACATGCATACCAAATATAATCATGTCAAGACACCTTTGAATCAAATGTTTTGACCAATTTATATTGAACAAAATTGAAGCTGTTAATATATGAAGGCATAGATAACATATGAAACTGGCGTGATCGTGAATATATTTTTTGCGTCCCTCAAATTGACTTCAGCTGCATTCAAAGCTGCGCCGAATGGAGCTATCGTGAATAGCAACCTTTAAATACCAAACTCGTCCGCTGTCAATGTGACAGGTGAAACCAATCGTGCGTGAATTGTGCGCGTGAGTCGATTCGCTTGCGCCTCTATGATTGGAACTTTGTTTGACATTGTATTTTATTTTAGTGCATAGGCACTGATATTATAGGTTTTAAGAGAAACATTATGTTAAAAAAATTTGGATTCCTTTTATGCTGGGCCGGTAAGAAATTGTAGGACAACCTGGAAAGTCACCCTTTTCCCATCAGGGCGGCTATAGCAAAACATCTAAATAAAATATACATCGATTTCATTGTGCCTAGTATTCGATTATTTGTACTTGTATTAATTTATTGAGTTTGTCTCGTTGGCCTAGTGGTAATAAGCGCGACTGCTATGCTAGAGGTCTTGGGTTCGATTCCCAAGTCGACCAAGGTGTTATAGGGTTTTCCTTTGAAATTATCAGTAGCAGGTCGGAGTTTGGATTTGTGCCCGGTTAGTGGCAATAGGCTCGCCCCCTATTACATGGGACCTAAACATATCGGCGAACTGTGGGTGTACCTTAGTACTCCTTTGCCTAACCCTTCGGGGATACAGGCGTGATGATATGTTATGTTAATAAATTTATAGTATATTAACTATTGTGTAAATAAATAACTTTTACAACCAAAACTTTTGGCCTTTGACCATTAAGACCAAAATTACAAATTGAAATTAATCCTTCATTATTTATGAGATTAACTTTAAAATTAATTGCAGTTCTCCGCTCGAGTTGTCGACGACGTATAGTTAACTTAAACCTTAATTATTGTACTGGAGTTATGCAGTAAGTTGAAGTAAGTTCACAATGGAACCTACCGGTTTAACTGGGACACGGATAGTTAAGTTATTTACTTAGTTTTGAAGTTTCTAGTAAAGTTAAAGTTTGTTTTGATTATAGATGAATGAGTTTACGGCGACTAGTAAATAAGAAGAATTATGGCGAACAGGCTGTGTATAAGATACTTGTTATCATATCGTGGGATGATGATTTCATGATAAATAAGTTTAATTTTAACATAACATATCATCACGCCTTTACTCAGAAGGGTTAGGCAGAGGTGTACCAATGTACACCCACAGTTCGCCGGTATGTTTAGGCTCGCCCCCATGTAATAGGGGGCGAGCCTATTGCCACTAACCGGGCACAAATCCAAACTCCGACCTGTTACTGAGAATTTCATAGAAAAACCCAATAACACCTTGGTCGACTTGGGAATCGAACTCAAGACCTCTAGCGTAGCAGTCGCGCTTAGCACCACTAAGCCAACGAGGCAGTTTAATTAATGAACTATAAAAAAGTGTTTTTACTTCCAAAGTAAAAAATCTCATTTCGAATATGCGTATTTTTGGTCTACGTTCCCATGGATTTTTATTTTCACATGATTAGAGTATGTTGAAAAAGATTACATGATGTATTTGTTTTTGCAATTTGATATTGCAAACATCATATTATTATAATATTTAACGATAAAAAAGGAAATATCTTGCGCCAGATATATTTTATTACTGTTCTAATTTAATACTTAAAATAATTGTTATAAAATACAACAAATACAGCTATTCGGCCTTACTTTACACATATTTGCCGCAAATATTATGTAAGTTAAGGCAAGGTTAAACTTACACAATTGCTAGTTAAAAACATATGTATAACAAAAAAACAACTAATTTAACTAATTATAATAATTACTCCTCATTAATTTTTATAGTGTTTTAGTGCGAGTATGTGCAATACTTTAAATATGTGAAACTCTTTTGAAATTAGGTTAAACTTTGTTGTTTTCGACTTGAGCCAATTTTCAGTGCTTAGAAAGTAGCCTATGGTATAGACATTGTCTAGTCAATAAACGGTGAGTCATAAATGAACTTAGAAATGTACCTAGAACCCTATTGATGATCAAAATATTTTTTGAAATTGATCCTAAACCGCCTAAATTGCGTAACAAGCATAAAGAAAACATACAGTTGGATTTCTCAAATATACAGTTGTCTGTGTAATGTGTCTAGGCTTCAAACGGATGGACCGAAATTATTTAGATTTTAGTTCTTTTTAAAAGCTGATGTGATCGTAATTTATCTATTATGAATAACAGGTAAGAAAATTGAAAACACTGTGTTAAAACATTTGACGGAATTTTCTATTAGGCATTAGTTTACAATTATAGACAGTTAGTTAAATGACCTATTTCAGTGATTGACTGCTGCATTATTTTAGTAAGATAAAGCTGTTATGCAGTTTGGCGTGTTAGTCAGACAGAAGATAGTGAATAAATATGCAGTACATTAGGCTTTCTGTTAGCATACCTAGATTGTGGTAGATAGTTTTAGGTCAAATTCTTTGATGTAAATCGCCGTAAATACAATGCAATTTGTGCAATACGTACAATTTTTTTTTTTTGCAATAATTTATTATTAATAAATGATTATTATGTAACGCAAAAATAGTTAGGGTTCCAGTAAGACTAGCTATAGTCGACTTTTTATCTGTATCTAAGAAATAAATAAAATCTTTAGCTTTCAGAGGATTTTTTTACATTATTTGTTTTTGTTCATAGGCCCGTATTAATTATTAATATTATATTTAGCTTGAATCGTTCTATTGCTGGGCAAAGGCCACCCTAAATTCTATCCATCGGTCCCGGTCTGTCGCTTTTATTTGTTTTCTTAATAATTAATTCATCTCTTATACTGAAATAAATATTGTTTTGAAATCCTAATTTCAGTTTTATGCTCAAGTGATAAAACCTAAAGATATCATTACTTCATACATCCGAAAACACAAAAAAATAATTAAATGCTTGTAAAATAACAACACCATGTACAAAGTCGTTTATCCTCATTGGTTATGCAAGAATTTGTTGTAATCGATACATAATATATATTGATGCATAAGTTTACAATAATGATGCTTGTTTAGTACTAGTTGGCTAGTAGGCTTGGCTTGAGGAAATGTTTAGTAAAGTATTCGATAAAACGATTAAAATACAAGAAGCTTTTGAATTCATCTGCTTTTTTTTGTATGTATCTTGCACGATGTCTATCTGCAATCAATGCATTCTTTTTTCAATTGTTTTATGTTTTTTATTAATCAATTTAAAGAAAAACTGCGATATGTGTCACATAAACAAACTCTGAGGTGGTCCCATATAAATTTCATGAAAATTAGTCAAGTAGTTTGCTTTTTTATTCATTGAAGTCGGATTTTTTTCATTTATTTGGAAATCAATTATTAAGTGAATGTTCAATGATGGCTTGTTGAAAAACTACACCTGGTCTTTTTTTTATAAGATTTTTTATAAGATGATGGAAATGTTATGAAAAATAGTGATCTTACACCCGGGAACAAACGCGTTGCAATAGGAACTAAATTTTTCATATTTATACCACTTAAAAATTACCTCCAAATGGGACTTTAAAACTTAGCGTGTACCCACATAACATTTTTTTTATTAGATACATAGGCTCGAGTTAGTTTAGCAGTGTATTAATATACTAAAACAATAACCATTTTCTCATTAATCTTATCTTTCTGATCAAAAGGCCTCGGTACAATTCCTCAACTTATTTCATATTTTATTATCCTTAAACGTTAACCGAAGCCATATACAGATGTTTTATTAAAACATATCGCATTGCATTAAAATCATTGACGTACTATATACATAGACTTCTACTATCGCTAGTTTCCCCTTGTGCCAAGCGACAGCAGTTTTTAGTCTGAACCTAGTACATTTCGTTTTTCTTTTAAGTTAATTTTCGCGCAACGAGAAACTTATATAAGAAAATATCGATGGTTTTGACATTGTTAAGATAATATTAGTGTTTTAGATAGATTTTCAAAACGGCAAGCTCCATCTTCATACATAATTCTCGACAAAACCATTTCACACCAGTGCTTACGTTCAAACTCTGATAGGCTCACTCTAGTCCCTTATATATACTCTAAGATTAAGATATTCACAATAATGATTAATGACTTCCATATGTGTGGGTTATGTACCATTTATTTATGATTTACTATATACAGAATACTATATCGTAGTAATTGTGTTATATATAGAGTCAAGATTCTTTCCTAGGAGATAAAATCTGTGTTCTATATTACATATGGAGGTTTCTTTTTTCTAGGGTTAGTTAATGACTATTTTATTTTGTTGTATATGTCAGTATGTGTAATAACAGTAATCGCAACTTATTAGATAAATACTTATTCATTGATATAAATAAAAAATCTATTGCCTTGTGTACTTGAAAGTATCACAAACAATTGCTGGACCTGAAAAAGACAAGGATTTTACAAACGAAAATATATGAAAAATCGGCGGAAAAAGTTAAAACTTTAGTGTCTGTTTAAAAAACTGTCAGGTAGTTTATAATATAACTTATGTATTTAAGTTAGCAGTTAGTAAATAGTGTCAAGATTCTTGAAATAATTCTATCGAAAAAACTTACTTCAAAATAAGTCTTATATTTATTTCTAAACTAGCAGCCCGCCCCGGCTTTGCTCGGGTGCAACGCTGATACCAAATATAACTACATAATCATAAAGTTCTGTAGGGCGAAGCACAGCCTTGGACGCCTATTTGGTATAGAGGCACACGACCCCCGGCCCCCGCGCGGCCCTCCGGCCGGTACCGCCGCAAACGCTATGTCCCTGCATTTTAAATTTGTAATATCTTCGAAAATATTCATTTAAATTACATGCTGTAAAGGGCAATATTGATCAATATTACATGCACAATTTATTAAAGGTACTTAATTGGATAAGGATTAATACTGTATTGCTTAAAATCGCTTTTTCATAAATAAGTAATAAATAAACGATAAAAATGGTTATTGTGGGTTATCCTCAAGAGATAGACATATACCATTGCGGACTTTTTTGTAGATCTTTTTAAGGAGCATAATACTGTAGTACATTATTTTGATCTATCTCGTAGGGTTCAGCCAGCGTTCGCAATGAAAGCGCAAAAAAAGTGTTCAATTGCGACCTTACTTTAGAAATCTCTAAGATTATCCATGTTTCTCTACTTTATTATGCATGTATTATACATATAAACCTTCCTCTTGAATCACTCTATCTATTAAAAAAAACCACATCAAAATCCGTTGCGTAGTTTTAAAGATTTAAGCATACATAGGGACAGACAGCGGGAAGCGACTTTGTTTTATACTATGTAGTGATGGATCCCAGTGTCAAAACTCGACCAAAATAAAATGGACCTAAAGGGAAGCACCGGCTTACAAAAAAAAAAAAGATCATCAAAATCGGTTCACCCAGTCAAAAGTTTCGTAGAAAAAAAAACATAAAAAAAAAGAAATACATTCCAATTGACTACCGCCTTATTTTTTGAAGACTTAATAAAAGATACCTAGCCTATACAAACGTTAAAAATAAAGAAACTTACTACCATTATGTTCTTTATTTATACCAAAAAAGCATGTTCAGATGAATTGCCCATCCATATTTAGCAATTTCGTGCACAAAAACCATTTAAAAATACAGCGACTTTTATTGTATGGCGATCATAACGATTCGTTTCCTTACAGATGTCAACAGTAAGACATTTAAGATAAAAACGGAGTTATCGATAACAATAAAAAATAACCGTTAAATAAATCGAGCAGCCTGTATAAAGATCGTTTTAAAGGTCAACGAGTATTCCAATGCGTTGATGGAAATGTATCATACTGTATCATGTTGCTGACAATTTTTATAGTTAGACGTTTTGGAGTCTTTCCGGATTCTTTTTAGTTAGTTACTTTTTTTAATGAAAGTTTTGTTTGATGTTAATTAGGTTTTTGGTTGGTATTCTAGGTTTTGAATTTTTATATGACAAATATTAAGTATAAAAGTGTGTTTATATTTGCAAAAAAAACTGGATATAAAATCTTATTATGCTACAGATCTGTAGTATTTTATAGTAATTGATTAATGAAATTAATATTAAGAAAGTTTTGAGACACACCAATATATCAGTTGTAGTCTAAGTACATACTAATAAAATATAGATACACACTATAATCAACATTTAAAATGTTATACAAGAAACGATTACTTTTCGTTTCGTTTTAATTATAATAATACCAGCCTATAAACGTCACATCCATCCGAAATATAAGTTTATTTATACAGGACTACTAGTTGTACCCGGCATGTGTTGCTTTGAAAGTTTTTTTACCTATCACCTGCCTATTGCCTACCTACTACCACTTATTGGTATGAAAAATACAGAGTAGCCGATTCTCAGACCTATTGAATATGCATATAAAATTTCATAAAAATCGGTCAAGCTGTTTAGGATAAGTATAGTACTAACCTAATTAACATTGTGACACGAGAATTTTATACGATAGGACTATAAAATAAATAAAATAATCACATGGAATATATGAAAAATACAACATCCCATTATTGTCTTTCATAATTGAAATAATAAAAATATCCTGTTTCACTTAAAATAATTCTCTGTATTTAATGTATTAATAATAATATTAAGCTCCTGTAGCTTTATATTGATTAAATTCACGGTTGAAAATAAACAATTGTAAGTCGACAGGCGCTTTGAAACCTCTGTAATAACTAGCTTTTACCCGCGGCGCTGCTTGTAATTACATGTATTTTTAATATAGAAGCTATTAAATAAGACTCGGCAAATAATGAGGATATACATAGCGAAAAATTATAGAAATCGGTTGTGTAGTTTCAAAGATTACCTCCTTCATCCAAACTTGTTATATTAGTGTAATTTTCATAGCTCGATTCTTATTTACAGAAGATATTATGGCCAGTGATACAGATTAAATATTGATTACTAAAGTCCGGCCGCTGAGATAATGCGTTCCTGACACATGAAAGTTAGTCTTGATTTGTATGGAGATACACAAACCATGTTATATTATTTATTGTTACCTGGCACAGTTAATAGTTTTGAATTATGTTATTCGTTTACATGACAAATAAGTGATAGTAATTTATGTTTAGGAACTTCTTCGCCACAAGTTATATCTTCTTGTTGACAACAACCTGTCAGAAATTATTCCCTTAGCGGCCAGACCATAGGTACAACTGATTGTTGTCGTCATGTCTTTGATAATCAAATAAAATACTTCACTAAAATATTATTGATTGTTATACCCTTTTTTGCATTCTTAAGAACCTGTCTTATTACTCATAAATTGTTTTATATATCAAAGTACGGCCTTGTATGAGTTCAATACTTTGGTTCAATCTTTTAACTGAAGGTAATTAAATATATAATGACTTCGGACGTATATTGGCCATAAAATAGTTATTGCTTGGTGTATCACTTGGATTTTGATCGGTTGATTATTTTATTATGATTATGTGAGCTTTGGACTACAGAGCAAAATATATTTTTTCTGTCTGTCTCTGTTATTGGAGTATACTACACAGGTATATTTAGGTAATGTTTTAAAGACATTTCAGCTTTCCATGTAAAAAATATAGAAAGCTGAAGAATTGAAAAGTACGCCAGTATAAGAAGAAAGCAAAGAAAAAACTTTGTTATCTTTTGAAAACCCTATTATTTTTCGACAGACCTTTAAGTCTAGTGGTTAGAGACCCTTATACCGGAGGTCGTGGGTTCGATTCCCACCCAGAACCAATGTTTGTGTGATGAGCATGATCATTTGTTCGGTGTCTGGGTGTAATTTATCTATAATATGTATGTATTTAGAAATATATAAGTATGTTTATCAGTTGTCTGGTTACCATAACACAAGCTCTGCTTAGCTTGGGATCAGACAACCTTGTGTGAGATGTCCCAGGATATTATTATTTGATAATAATCTACATCGTGAGAAAAGCCAGTAGAAGAAAAAGGCAGTAGGCATATGTATAATTTTGGAAGATATGGAAGCAGTTAGCCTGATCAAAGGATTTGACAGATTGACTAGGCTATTCAAAACAACGATTCAACTCGTTGGTACTATTAAGGCGGATGAAACCACAGGGCACAATTAGTATTAAATTCAACCAGCCTTCAACATTGTCACTTCAGAGAAAAATGGTAAATAGTGACTCAGCATTGTATATGATTTTTTGCGGATACTTATAAATGTCAAATATTTGCTATACACGGAAATGTCACTTAGCTTTTGCATTTGACACTTTTTATGTACCTATAAAGTATACCTTATTTTCTGGAGTACCTATTTACCGACGAATTTAATATAGTTTTTGGTATGTGGTGAATTATACTTTATAAGCTTTTCTCAGCAGCTCTGTCCATGTAGGTGTTGGTATCGCGTCAGAAAGTATCCTATTCTTTCTTGGAAGTTTCATCAATATGGACTTAGTGGTTAAGCCGTGACAGCGTATCAAACATAGAAAGTTACTTTTGTGTTAATAGTATAAGTACGAGTTGACTATTGTATTGCTAGGATATATCTCGAATAAAACAAAAACATAGTCGTCAAATTACCGTATATTTCCGCCCACAAACACCTCCTTACCACACAGTCTTAACAAAAGTCGGGGTGAGTACGCCATGTTGGACAGCGGTGGCGTACTTCAGGATTGGCTGGCCGACAACATGGCCGAACGCCGGCACGGCTACGTCATACCGGTACAGACCAATGGGAGCCGAGATCACGTTCTGAACCACCGCTGGCTTAGCGTTTAAGTTCTCAACGGCTTTCAAAGCGGGACTCTCAGCGGCTTTAGCGCTTTCAGCGTTGGCATTCTCAGCGCTCTCAATTTTGACTCCTTCCTCAGCTTTCGCGGGCTCTGCGGTTTTGACGGCAGCGTCGTTGTTCTCAGCTTTAGTTTCAGTCTGGCCTTCTTGGCTGGTCGCAGTTTGGGTGGCAACGCTGCTGTAAGAAGCTACATATGGGGAGTAGATGACTGGAGGGATGGGAGCCACAACAGGAGCGACGGGAAGTCCGGGAATGTATGAAAGACCTCCTTGAACAGCTGACTTAGCTAGAAGAGGGGCATTGCTGGCTACAGCACCGTCGATCTGAGCTTCAGCTGTTTTTAAAGCATCAACTGCTTGCCATTTCTTGTCTTCGCTGGACCAGAAAGCATCAAGATTCGTTTCTGTAGCCACGGAAGCTTCGGTTATGGCTTTCTCGTTGATGCTCTCGTTGGCTTGTTCAGCTAATTCTCTTGCTTTGTCAGCGGCAGCCTGGGCGGCATCTTGGGCCTTGACCTGGGCATCGATGGCTGCGGCCTGGATATCTCCGGGTGAGATGGTAGGGATGGCTTCTGGCACCACGACGGTTCTCAGGAGTGGGACTATCGCTGGTGGTGCGAAGAGCCCGGAGGGTGCTGCTGCCGCGACGGCGAAGAGGGCGGATACAATCTGGAATAGATATGATTTTATTAATGATTGAGATTTTTCCGTCATTGTTGTTATTTGAGATGGGTATTAATATGATTGTGTTATGTTCTTTGTAATTAATTGTACGGTTTCGCGAGGTAATAATCGTAAAAAAGCTCGTATTTTTTAAATATAAATTCATTAACATTAATGAAGATAAGAGATGAGAGATTATATTTAAAAATAAAAATAAGGGAGTTTCGAAATTTCGGGTAAAGCTAGTATCAAGTAAATATAAGAGAATATATAACCAACATAATACGTAGATACAGGTTGTAATGTCACTAAATAATAGTATTTTTTATCCAAGTTTGCCTTGATAACTTAATTAAATTAGTTTTGTAGAAAGTGTCTAATGTTTTTAAGGTAATCAAGTTGCATACGTCAATTGCGGTTAATATAATATTTACACTGAGTGATTTAGGACCTGATGACTAAAATATTGCAGTGTTGTTAGTTACAACATGATACCGAAAGGTTGATCAAGATATAACCTATTCGATTTTTTTTTTCTTATCTTAATATATATAAATCTCGTGTCACAATGTTTGTCCTCAATGGACTCCTAAACCACTTAACTGATTATAATAAAATTCGCACACCATGTGCAGTTCGATCCAACTTGAGAGATAGTATAGTTTAAATCTCAAATTATAGTCGCAATTTTAATTTATTGCTAATTATTTGTTTGTTATTATTTGACAGTCACAATTATCTGTATACCTTTCGACTGGGTTGAGTAAGTAATCAAAAGATGGCGCTGCTATGATAAATCTACGAACGTGATCTGCATTGCACCCGTGCGAAGCCGGGACGGGTCGCTAGTATTAATATATTTTTGTATTAATTTGATTGTATTAAAGAACTACATTTAGGCATTATTCTAACTGACAATACCGATGCATATTTTATATATATTTTAGTACAACATATTATAGAATTTGCGGTTGCTACCACGCAGTAATAAATTGTTTTTTACTGTATTTAATTAATTAACTTGTCACGAATATATTAGTATACATTAGGTTTTATCGAGTAGTTGATACACTTGCCATATTAGTGTAATTGCGCATAATATTAATGTCAATATTGTAATTTCTTTGTTAGATTTTTTTTCTTCACTACGATCGTAATATTGGTTAATTTCAACACACAACACAAGTTGTAAATACAAGTTTGAATAAACACATTATTGTTAATCGTTATAATTTTATTTTTGATGTGTAAATTGTACCATATTGTTTGTATTTTTATAAGAATATTAATATTTTACCTAAGCGGAGAAAAAACAAAATATAAATAATTTCAAGAATAATAAGAGCTCTTTACAAACGAACACGGAAAATTATAGTATATATTTGAATTAGAGATAGTTAACTAAGTCATTCATTTTTAACACGTCAGTCGCAAATATTGATATGATTAATTTAAAATTAATATTTTTTTATGTCTAGACTTAAACATCTCACTTATTTTTTAAGTAAAAAATTACTTTAAATTCTGTAAATATGTGTTAAAATTGTATATTACTCTACTTATTTAATGTATGTGAAAATAGTAAATAAACAAAGAATAATATAATCTAAATTTAAAAACAAAGGGATATATTAAATCCCAAACCCTTAATCAAACACTTAAAAAAACACATTTAACAAACACAACCAAAAACACTTTAAAAAACTCTAAACTAAAAAATACAAATTAAGAACACTAACCAGAACTCTCATCTTGATCTTTGGATGCTGCGGATGGCTACTGATGCCTTCGATCTCGGTTCCAACCTATTTATACTTCATACGAGCCTTATAGACCGACACAAGATGCTCAATAAGAAAAAATATTAATATCAAGCGACTTTTTGTAAGGGTTCCGTGGGAATTTTTGGGTTTTTATTTTGTTATTTTTTGAGTTTATTTTTCAGTACTCAATTTTCTTTGTCAGTTTGTTATGCAAAGGTTAAGGTATTCCTTTATTGTTTAATAATTGAAAATTGTTCTCTATTTTTGGATGGTGGGTTTCGAAAATTTTTGGAGTTTTTTTTTCGACATACTGTTTAAAACGTGAAGTTTTGTAATCGTTTACTTTTAGGTTTATATATACAGCATTTTCATAGAATCTTTTTATGTAATGAACTTTTAAAATGTTTTTTTTTTTGTGTTCAATTTAGAAGAAAAGCATTCATAATACCGTTGTTAATTTAACATAAAATGCATGCAATAAATAACGAGCCTGTCAATATTCTTTTACATAAACTGTTTTCAATAAATAACTTGATGGTATTAAAATATGTGCTACCAGTCACGTTTTAGTTAAGGACAAACTAATGCATTCGATATTTTCTAAACAAAGAAAGATAATTTATCAGTTTTTTTATTGCTAGTGGTGATTATAATAATTGTTGCCTGGGTATGTTAATTTGGCACCGCGTTGCGGGTTGCAAATAGAGACACTGTATACATTTTACAGAACTCGTATCTAATATTCATCTTTTCCTGTCTTTCGTCAGCCTAAATATTATTGATATTTTTATTATTTAAGTAGAATAGTATACAAAAAAATGTAATTGACTCATTACAGTACATTTTTTTGTTCTTTTTTTACATTTCGTAAATATTCGTAATCGATGTAGCAAAGGTTTGTCACATAAAAATAAACAAAACCATATACTACATTAAAAATCTTTTTAACGTAAAATAACTTCAAACTTAACTCAAAATTGGTTTTTCCATTACACCTTTAGCGCACGGTACCCCAATCCGGGCGGTCAGACCAGGGCGCAAAGAATGCAGGAAGTGACTATTGACAGGTTAAGCGCCATCTTGATATTAACCTGTAATTTTCGTGTACCAAGTAGTTGCGTCATTGTCGTTATCATTGTAATTATTTTTGATAATTACACTCTTAAATTCGTTTTGGGTAGGTTTTCTAGTTTTTGATCGTGTGTCGTAGTATATAGTGGGTTTTTCAGTATTTCTTTGGTCGTATGATAGGCTAAAGACTCTGTGCTCAATTGTTGTTTATCTTTCTGCTAAGTTCGTCTTGTCCCACTGCTGGACAAATGCCTCCCTCTCCCAGGGCTTCCACGAACTTCAGCTCGTTAAAAAAAGTTATATTTGTCTTTCTCATAATAAGTTTTTCTATTTTGATCTAACGTTGGTAACTTAATTAAATATTTATTTCGTTATGTGTGAAATTATTTATTATTATAATTTTTCGAATCCTTAACCTTCAGACTGTCCTATCCGATAAATTAAATAGTAATTCGATGATATACTAAACTCTAATTTGAGTCCCAGCTATGTTCTTTTGTGAACATCATCTAATTATCATGTGTTTTTTATTTATCATATTTAACTTGATTTACCAAGGAGATAAAAGGGTCAGAAGCGACTTGAAGTGTATAGAAAGGTCTATACACTTCAAGTCGCTTCTGACCCTGAATCTTCAGAAGCATCAAATGCTTCTGAAGATTCAAATAAATTATTCCTCGACATTGAAATAAGAATTTAATAAAACAAACAACTCTAGCCTGTAGGTGGATTTAATTGAAACCTATCTTAATTTAAAACCGACCTTTACTTAGTATCTATCCAATTAAATCTTCATACAGACATAGCTCTGTAATTGGAACCCGCCTTTACGCGTTTTTTCAAAAATAAAAACAAATGTGGGTAGTGTTTTATTTTTTTGATAGTTTCCAAAGATAGACCCTGCGCTCGTTGGAGACAAACATTTGCATGTGTGACAAATATTTGTGTCACGTCAGGGGCCTGATTCCGCGATTTTAAAGGCATACATACATACATACATATAATCACGCCTGTTTCCCGTAGGGGTAGGCAGAGACCACTTCTTTCCACTTGCTACGATCCTTACATACTTGTTTCGCTTCATCCACTGTCATAATTCCCTTCATACATGCTCTTCGGTTTAGGGTACTCTTGACCTGGCCTTTTTTCAAGACATCTCCGATTTGGTCTAGAAACGTCCGCC
The DNA here is from genome assembly GCA_905146925.1 of Autographa gamma. NCBI lineage: Eukaryota > Metazoa > Arthropoda > Insecta > Lepidoptera > Noctuidae > Autographa > Autographa gamma. Next base: position 4,692,409 of record LR989877.1, on the reverse strand, counting down.
TAGGTCTACCCCTTCCAACACTTTCATTCACACTCGCCTTATACACTTTTTTCGTCAATCGTTCCTCATTCATTCTCTCGACATGTCCAAACCATCTCAACATACCTTTATCAATTTTTGTCACTACATCTTCTTTCAGACCACAACGTTTTCTTATTTCACTATTTCTTATTCTGTCACTCAGTCTAACTCCTATCATACTTCTTAACGCTCTCATCTCAACTGCATTTATTCTGCTTTTATGTTTCTTCTGCCATACCCAACTTTCACTTCCGTACATGAGTGTCGGGACCAACACTCCTCCATGCACAGCCAAACGAGCCTTGTTAGACACCTTCCGACTGTTCATAAAGGAATGCAAAGCTCCATTCACCATGTTTCCTGCATTCACTCTCCTTTCAATATCACTCTCACACTTTCCATCTCTTGTAAACTTTGAACCCAGATACACAAACTCATTCACCTGTTCAATTGGTTCATCCTCAATCATGATATTGCAGTTTGTCACTGCCTCGTTTCTTTCAAACACCATCACTTTCGTCTTCTTTACATTCATCTTCATTCCCTTTCTAACAAAAGTTCCACTCATAGCAGTTACCATCTCCTGCAACTCCTCGGCTGAAGATGCAAGTAAAACTTGGTCGTCAGCATAGAGAAAACATTTGACGAGTAACTCATTCATTCTCAACCCACTTTCATTCTCTTTTAAATCTGTCAAGCAATTGTTCATGAACAGATTAAACAGCCACGGTGACGCTACACATCCCTGTCTAACACCTTTTTCGATATTAAACCATTCAGTGTACGCCCCGTTTATCCTTACACAAGCACTAGAATCCCTATAAAGAGATTGCAATGCTCGTATGAGGACACTGCTCACACCGTTCACGGACAATGCTGACCACAGTTCATTCCTCACCACTCTATCATAGGCCTTTTCTAGGTCCACGAACGCGCAATAGACCTTCTTGTTTTTAGCCAAGAGCTTTTCGGCTATGCACCGTAAGGAAAAGACCTGATCCGTACATCCCATTCCCTTTCTAAATCCCGCTTGTGCATCCCATACTTTATCGTCTGTTTCATTCACAACCCTTTCAATCAAAACTTTCGCATACAATTTGCCGACGACACTGAGAAGGCTTATACCGCGGTAATTTATGCAGTCCTGTCGTGACCCTTTCCCTTTGTACAATGGCACGATAACGGCTTTGCACCAGTCTCCCGGCACTAGTCCATTGCGCCAGCACAAATTGAAAAGGCGATACAGCTGGCTAGCCACTATGCCTTGTCCAGCCCTCAGCATCTCGACGGTAATCCTGTCATACCCCGCAGCCTTACCTAATCTCATACTTTTCAACGCTTTCACTATTTCATCCATTCTTATCTCACTTTCATCACCATTTATATTAGTTTCCATGGAAGTTGCCGTACGTTGTACCTGCACTTCCTCTCTTTCAAACAAACTTTCAAAATACTCTTTCCATCTCTTTAACACACATTCTTTTCCTTTTATAAAGGCAGTGGGTGGTTAATGAACAATCCAATGTATTTGTTATTGTGCCTAATTTTCGTATTCAGATAAGCCTACAATGAACAGTCAGTGGCAATCCTACTATGACAACAGGTGCTAGTAGGTGTACATTTGTCATTAAAGTTCTTCTTCTTCTTTTCGTGTCGAAGGTAGATGTAGATTAGAGTATATTGGCCCAGTAAGTTGCAACATTAATGGCAGCATCGTTAGCGCGCTTTAAGTCATCCAAAGTGCAGGTATACGGACACTTTGGGCAATTCAATAAGTGGGGCATGGTTTGGTTGGGAGCTCCACATTCGCATGCGGTATGAAGGGGATCGATTATTTATTAAACTACAATCAGAATACGAAAATTAGGTACACAGGGACGTTCATTAACCTGCCACTGACCTTAAAATAGCGGAATTGGGCCCATGGATGCTGTTTGACATTGTCTTTTAAATGTTTGCAGTAAATTAAATATATCGTGATACGCTAGTAAAATAAAGGTTGTCAAATAAAAAAAAACTAGGACTGATGATAGATGCCTTATTGACAACATTGTCGAACAAATAAGTTTTAAATGCCAAGAAAATTGTGAATTCAGACAAAGCTGCGTCCATAAGCTAGTGAATATGCATATAATTAAGAAATAAGCTCAAATCCCCTTATCATTGAAAAATAAACCTGTCATCCTGTATTTTTTAATAGCAGGATATTAAATGCCGCAAACATACATACAAACACACTCATACATACAAGGATACGGACCTACACACAAGCATATTATAGACCATTTTTTATATTTACGAGACGCACACTTACAAGCAGACATACATACAGATTGACATGTAGTTTTGTCTTCCTTTGTGGATTCTTTGTACAGAACTCATTACCTGCATCTCGCGTATCTGGACCGCTTTCTGCTAAATGTCAGCGGTGCAACGCTGCAGGTTTTTAGGGTTCCTTAGGAAATAATAATTTGAATAAAATAGTTTTAAATAAAATATCAAAATATTTTACATAAAAATAACGATTTAATTGATTACACATTTATAGATGAAACCGTGAAGAGAAGAATAAAATTTAAATGTATTCACTACTATATTTTTTGAACTATTTGATCAATTCCCGGAGATATAGCAAAAAAAAAATTAAAAGAAGAAAAACATACAGTCGAAAACTACATCTTCCTTTGGCTGAATAAACAGCAAGTAACTTACTAGAATAATTTAAAACGACCATATGCCAAATGCGATTTATTAATTTTAAATTTTATTACTTGTTTAACAATATACCTCCGATTTTACATAAAAACCCAGCCGTTTAAACCGTAGTCTTAAATTGCATAAAATCAAGACCATACGGAACCAGAAGACCAATGCATTTCACGCTTACCAGTATTTTTTGCAATAGTTATAGATTTAAACTGCACCATTAATATAAATACTGCCGGACAAGGGATATATATTAAGATTCAGTTGGACTTGCACTGTCCATGCTGCCCAGTAAAGTGCATCCGATGCATCTTTTGTTGAAATTGAATTATTTTTCATTTGGGTGAAGCTGTAGTTCCTATATTTAAAAAGCTGTTTTGGTAACATAATATAAATAATAGGACTCACATTTATTATTACACAATTAAATCTAATATAAGAACAAGCTCTAACTATACTAAAATTAAAACTTACATAAATAAAAACCAAACGGCGTCAAAGAACTCATCGTCATCCTTGTCAATGCCGGGGAACGTGCCCAGAAGGCTGGCAGCATTGCCACGTTGAATGGCTATGGATTCTACCAAACGTTTGGAAAGTTCTTTGAAAAGATTTCGTGCGCTCGGACCCCATGACCCGAGCGTTTCAACCCCAAACGGCTCGGAAATATAATCACCCACAATGTTATTATACTTTCGCCGCTTAAGGGATAATATAAATAGATTTATTAATATTACCATAGATAATTTTAGATTAAACTCTGTACTATAGATATAGAATCAATCTATCTAGGTTTCGGTCATGATCCATTTTTAGATATAAATAAGCTTGGCTTACTGTACAATCTTAGAAACTAACATCAGATTTTAAAAAATATATTTGCACTAAATAGGATAATATTTGAGATATCTTATTTTTTATTTGATAGCTCTATTCACGAATATTATTATTGGCTTAAACATCACTGCACTTGCCTTGGAGTAAATGCTAGGTAAGTGAAACCACTAGTCACAGTTTGTCTTCCTAAATTCAATAAATTAGCTACTCTGATTCATAGAACGTCCACCCTCTATATCCTAGAATGTCCAGAGGCCTGCGCTTTGGAGGACTCAAACCTCGCCAATGACGCTGCAATTAGTGTGGCCAACTACTTTTTTCTCGGGGTGAAAATCTAATGATTTCGACCCACGTCGAGGGCACGACGTGGGGATATGTCGGACTTGCACCGACCAAAAACACCCCGGTCCCCTTCTCGCCTTTGCTGGAGCCACGGGATCGCTAAGCATTCTCACCGCAGCTCCGGCAGTGTGGCCAACTACTAGGCGCAGCGTATTCAAACTTGAATATACAATTACCATCGACTCGAAACGATGAAGAAGAATACCCTAGAATAGTACACATATTTATTTTAACCCAAAAAAATATAAGGCCCTCCGCGAAACCCTAAAATAAGCATTAACCAAATGTTAATTAAAACTAATTTCTGGTACAAAAAACAAATACCAAAGCAATAAATATTGTTTATACCAAAACTATTAAATTGCTCTCGATAATGTAATCATATGATAATGCTTCCTTATTGGGATTACCATTAGCTGCGTACATTTACAATCGCCTACTGGTTTCAAGTAACGTCACGTGGTTTTCAAATGGTAAATAGTACTAGTTTTATTGGCAAATTTTTAAGGTTTATATAAATCTTGAATAAGAGTAAATATAAATATGTGTGAAGGTTAGTACATATTAGAGTATTATTTTAATGCCTTGAACGAAAGCTTAAAAATAATTGTTAGTACTTTTCTTCCAAACACATTTCTGTCCAAGATGGAGAAAAATTGAGTTTAGACTAACATTTCTAGATAACTATTGAGTTAAGTATATCACCGTCTTTTTATGTAGTTACTAAAATAATATCCAAATGGGACAACTCGCACTCCTCCAGCTGATCCCAAACTAGGCAGAGCCTGTACTATGGTAACCAGACCACAGAAAAACTTGCTTATTTTTTTCCAAATACATACATATGATATATAAATTACACTCAGACACAAAACCGATGATCATTATTATTATTATTGTTTGGCCACTATCGTCCCACTGCAGGGCAAAGCCTCCCTTACTTTCTTCCAATTCTTCCGGTCCTAGGCTATTTTCCATAATATAGAAAAAGAGATCATGATCACTTCAAAAATTGTCTTGAGTGAGAATCGAACCTACCTCCGGTTTGGCAGAACTGTACCACATAATAAAATGTAAGTAAAAGTCGTTGTCCGACCACGAAGGTTCAAGTTCAACAGAGAGTAAGCGTCTGTAGTCTGAAATCCGGTTTCAACACAGAGTAAATAAAAAATACTATAGAGTGCTCGTATTGCTAAGAACCCATCGTGCCAAACGTAAGCATAATTTCGGCTGTATGTACTAAAAACAATAATAATACCAGCCTTTGTACGTCCCACTAGGCACAGGCCTCTTCCCATATAGAGAAGGCGCGAGCATTGATCATCACGCTTGCTCATTATGGGTTGGCGATTTCAGAACCCAATTTTGAAATCCAGTTGTATGTAGTATAGATATTAGTTTATTGATCTAAGTTGTTTGCTGATCAACGATAGACGTTTATGAAAAAATATCAAAGATTATAAGGGTAGGTAAGTTATACGAGAGTTTTATTGAAACGACGCGCTCTGCTTTGATAGTATTATTTCGAAGAAACCAGTTCATACTAGTTCATATTGCTTGCGACCACGGCCTGTGTAACCCGGTCGAAACGTCAAGCCTTAAAGGTATTTAAGTACGTACACGCTAATCCCCGTTCTATAATATTACTATAGTTCATAATAGTGCTTACAGTTCATACCCTGATATGTGCACTCTGTAGTATCTTCTCCATCCTCTGTGGCTTTCAGACGTTTACACCTTCCGCTTGCAGTGAAATGTTTTATTTTATGAGCACTTGAAGATATAGTGTTGATATTTAGGGTAGTAAAATTTGCATACAGATAGCCCAGTGGTATATGTCATGTCGACAACTGTTCGATGTGATACGGGTTCGATCCTGCATTAAAATATGTGATAATTCACATATCCTATCCTCGATTTTACCCGAATTTGTATATAGTCACATTAAAAAAATATATATCTCATAGTCAATTAAAGAAGTCGCAGTAACGAGTGAAAGTCGGTCCAGCCGTTTCAGAGATTGGCCGGAACAAAAAGACAGACAGACAAAAATTATAAATAAGTCAATTTTACATTACAATGAGATTCTTCATTTTTATTGTTAGTGCCGATCGTGTAAGTTGCCCTTTCCTAAAATCTAACCCTAATATCTACTAACAATTACATAACACACAGTTTCTGAGATATCATCGTCCAATACGCACATACAAACGTCACGATTACTCATCACATATTACTTTCCGTTGATCTTGACCGAGGAAGCGCGGGCGCCGACCTCGACCGGTATTTGATGACGTAACATAATAAAATGTATGTATGTTATAGTTAATCATAAGTGTGACGGGTTGGCTGTACATGTTTACTTTTGTACCGACTATGAAAAGAGGAGGTTCTTAATTCGTCGGGTGTGATTTTTGTTGTTATTTGATGGATCGCTACATCTACTGTAAATGTGGTTGTTTAAGAAAATATATAATAAGGGTATATCTCAGAGTTGGTCTGTATATTAAACGTTTTCTTTTACATTGATGTTTAATCAATTATATAAAAATAGAGATAACGATAAGTATGTCGAACCTAAATATTTTTATGTTAGTTTATATTAGTTTGTACTCGCGACTCTGCCCGATTTATACTAACTATCGCAACAATAAATAGCCTATATTCTTATTTAAAGTTCAAACTATCTCCATACCAAATTCTATCATAATCGGTTGAGTAGTTTAGCTTTGAAACCGTTACAAACATACAAACAGATTTACTTTCGCATTACATTCATATGATCGTGTCGTCGATAAAGATGCGTTCGACGACCTCTCAGTGTCTTATGACGTAATTATACATGTTTTTCTATGTATGTACAGTTTTATTTTACTATGACATACAAAACATTGGAATTTGAACCTTATTGTCAAGGCATAAGAGTCAAATAACGTATTCGACGTAATTATACATCTATTTCTATGTATTTACAGTTTTATTTTACTTTGACATACAAAACATTGGAATTTGAACCTTATTCCCTGGTCTTAAGAGATAAATAACATATTCGAATATATTATACATCTATTTCTATGTATTTACAGTTTTATTTTACTATGAAATACCAAACATTGGAATATGAACCTTATTCTTCAGGCATAAGAGTCAAATAACGGAAGTGTATATTGTTAGTCTAGTTAGTCTCTTCTGATGATTCGAATGACGTAAAATTACTAAGTTTATATAAAGGTGCTCCCTCACCGGGAGCATTCACGTGTATTGTAACATTATAGATTCGACTTTGAGCATTACATTACAATAATACCTCCCTGACTAACGAGCATTTGCGTGTAATGTAACATATTGATTCGACTTTGAGCATTTCATAGCAAGATATCATTACAAGGTGTGCATTGTAAAGCTCGGTTCTCCTCCTTCACTGATGTAATCCTCAAATCTGTAACGCGAATGCTTCCGGTGAGGGAGCACCTTTATAATGATGTAACTGTCAGAGATATAGAGCATAGTGACTTTGCAATGTGTTAGATGATACAGATTTTTTAGTGGTTTAAAATGGATTTATTACTTGCGGTTAGACGACTGAAACGAGTAATGATGATTATATTAAGGTTTGAATGATATTTTAGTGATACAGGCACTCTATTTACGTATTCTTAGCGTATGCATCACATTATTTTTTTATCCGACTTCATAATAGGAAGAGGTACACAACTCGATTGTACTTCTGGTGGAACCAATTTTGTTTTTTTTATTTTCGAAACTTGGTTCTTCCAGTCCTAGCCCAGCCCAGGGTTCAGCCATAAGCGTGGGTAGTCAGTTATTTTGTTTAAATAAACACTTAAGAAATCAACTGAGCAATATGTTTATTAGCTTCAAACTATACCTTGCGCCTTTGGGTCGTAACCAAGCAACGGTGGCCTATGTGCATTGCAGATACATTCATATCAGGCGTTAAAACCATGCGTATTTCGAATAGGGCTAATCATATAGCTATGCAAAAAATGTTACTGTTATTTTGTAAACATGGCTCTTACGATAGCAATATCTTTATTATTTTTTGGCATATTCATATATGAACTCTCAATATCAATTTTAATGCAATACCACCCATTAGTTGATGTAGTTACTACGTAAGTCGATAATACAGACTCTCTAAGTTAGGTACTTTAATATAAAACGAATTAATGGTGAAAGAAATCCCAAGTCTTTATATTATTCTTTGGTCAAGTGTGTTGATAAAGAGATTTACCTATGCACTGGTTTATGACAGCTATAAGCTGGATTTTTTATTTACTAGTTATTGCCAATTTCACAACTACCTATATCCTTTCTTGAGATTCAAGCTTATCCTATTTTTATTTTATTTTTTTCCCTAGCCTATACTGTCCCACTGCTGGGCAAAGGCCTCCCCCAATTCCTTCCATACTACCTTATCCTGCGCCGCCTCGAACCAGCCCTCGCGGTATGCGACTAAGTCATCCCGCCACCTCTTCCTGGGCCGGCCTCGGCGACGCCGTCCATCTGTGGGCTCCCATTGTGTACAGACCCTTGCCCAGCGGTCACTTTGCATGCGACTGACGTGACCCGCTCAATCCCATTTAAGCTTATCCTATACCCATTTATATCAAAATCGGTTCAGTGGTTTATCCGTAATAGCGCAACAAACATACGGAATTACTACCGCATTTATAATATTACTATAAAATAGTAATGATGTAGTAATATTATTAAAACCACAGTCATCATTTCTCAGATTATAATCTCATCGAAACCAGAGCGTTAGGTTCGATTACAGGCTATTGTAATGGTTGCAATCAGCTTTCTATTTAACAGATGGACTGTATAACTGGTTTGTTGCGTATTGAGAACTATATCATAATGTAGAAATGGAGTTTACTAAGTATAGTAGTCAGTTTTAAAGTCTGGTGGAGCAGTCAAAGCTTGCTCTCAAGGTAACTGTATAAATCTCTATGAAAAAATTGATCGTCTTTTGTTTTCAATAAAGATGGGAGATATTTGTCCTACACATTTGCAATTTTAATTACCAAAAGTTATTTTGAATGAATTTTATGAGGTTGAGTAATTGCCTTTATTAACGGTATTATCCTTAAAATAAATTATGAACGTATTCAGTCGAGAGTGAGAGTGGAAATGTTGACTATAGTAACTGTGAAACTAAACAACAAAAACTAACACACATAAGTACTTTAAAACTAAATTATTTCTGGTGGTTATTTTTTTTGTATAAGTTTCATATTGCATGAATAAATAAGGTTTCATTGATATTATGAAAGAATCCAGGATTAAATAAGAAATAATTTTAATTACTAAACTTCTTTATGATACGACATATTGCACCCAACAACACCTATCATGTTATTTATTTAACAGTCTAATTTCTAAAATCTAATGTAACAATATTAGCAATCATAAAGCAAATATCTAGGTAGTATTCTAGTCTGATTGTCGTAACAATCCAAAATGGCGGCGTATCTAGGATGTAGTTCAGACCAGACTAGAATGCTAGGCTGGTAAGGACGATTTCACAACGATACGCTTCAGAAGGCACGGGTACATTTCAATGAAATATTAATTTTGTGTAGACTTTTTGAAACTATGTTGGGGTCGGCTTCCAGTCTTACCGGATTCAGCTGAACACTGTATTTTATCAATATTAAGAATCAATATAGAAAATATGTATCGGTGGGGTTATAGCACATACGAGCCTTGTGAGTGTGGTACCTCTCCTCAGACCATGGCTCAATTGCTGAGCTGCCCAGCGTGTCCCACCACCTATACACGCGAGGTCCTGTACAACGCCACTGATAATGTTGTCCGCGTGGCTGAATACTGGTCTACAAAAATCTAGCTACTATGCCAAAACCAGTGATGGATATGCTAAGAAGAAGAAGATTGTGAAAACAGAATAGGAGTGCCAATATGACGACCTCCGTGGTCGAGTGGCGTACGCACCGGTTTCAAAGTGTCGCTAGCTCTGAGGTCCCGGGTTCGATCCCCGGACGGGGCAATGTAGAAAATCATTTTTCTACATTGTCTCGGGTCTGGGTGTTTGTGGTACCTTCGTTGTATCTGAATTCCATAACACAAGTGCTTTAGTTCAGAACAATTACTAAAAACTTCAGAACAGTTACTTTGGGTTCAGAACAATTTATGTGAAGTTGTCCGCATTTATTATTTATTATTATTATTAATAGGCCGTAATGTCAGCTTTAAACTTGCTCACGTTTTCAGCATTCAGCCAATTTTGATCCAACGTAGCCACAGCAAAATATAAAAGAGTATCTTAAATAATAGTTACATTTGTCTGATCTAGATAATGTTTAGTTAACTTTAGTCTATCCATCTATAAAGCAATTTCCTGCCACGTCATGCGTCAGTCCGTCTGAACCCGATGTACTCAAAAACTTACGGATTTTTATGAGGGCCTTACGAACACACAGAGTGTTTCAAAAGGAAGATTTTGTGTGAGAATTTCATTAATCTGTTATTTACCCAAGCGAAGACGGTGTAGGTCACTAGTTGTTTATATTAATTGTTCCTTTAAGCATTGTGGACTCGTCCTTACACTTTACCATTTGCCATTTACTTGTATTTATATCCATTTAGGTTCACTTGGACCGATTTCATAATACACATTGTTGTGGATACTTAGTTTTTAACCCACTTCCAATAAAGGAGGAGGTTCTCAATTGGGATGTTTTATATAGAACAGTTATTTCATCTTCTACTGAGTATACCTGTTATTGAAAATAAAAATATCTATGTCAGTAACTTTTGAATAATAAAACAAGTTCAAATACTTGCCAGAACACTGCAATAAGTGTATTTTTTTAGAAAATTAAATCTATTCATATTATGAATTTAAAATACTACATGACGAATCTATCATGATTTGTTTTTTGACTTTTTGAGTTGAGAGTTCAATCATATCGTAAAAAGAACACTTACATAAAAACCAACTTCAAAATAAAGTCTAAAATGAATTTCCTTTGGATCCCACTGTCATAACTGGACCATCAAAATGGGACCACACGGGAATCATTACCGTTCAAATAAAAAAAGATCATCAAAATCAGTTAACCCAATCGAAAGTTCTGAGGTAACAAACATGAAAAAAACTGTCGAATTGAGTACCTCCTTTTTGAAGTTAGGTTAATTAATAAGATTATGTCATAATTGTCACTGCAAAATTAATACAACCATCGTAATATATTATTCTTAATAATTATATTCACACGAATTTAGTTTAAAATTTTCGAATTTAGTTCATTTCTCACATAAGTGTAATAACGTCATTTCGTCATAAATTCTTGGGCCATAGTATGTAATGATTCTTATACAGAGTATTACGAAACCCCTGTCTGACCCGAGAGGGGTTCACAGTCACATGCCCAAATAAAATATTAAATTTGGAATATTCATGATAATAACAATAATAATGAACTTTGAAATAGCCTCCAAAATCCCTAAATTTGAAGATAAATCAAAAACTACACCACCATTTTCGTCGGTATTAATGGTGGCCTTTTGCATGATCATTTGGCAGAACCTGAGACGATGCCGTAACTCTCACCCGCAATTTGGGATTATTATTTTTTCCATTTATTTTTTACTTTTTTGTAATTAGATATCGATACGTAACAGCCCCTTAACGGATCGGACAGGGGTTTCGTAACACCCTGTATTAGTTATTTTGTATTCTAGACCCGCTTTTAGCCTTTTTTTGTGACCTGAAACCTGGAAAGTATATTAATTTGGTTCGAGTTTGAGAAAGTTAACTTTTGTAATACTCGAATTACTTGAAAAACATGGCTGTCTTTTCGAAAGTAGCTTTTTGTTTTTTTAACTTGTTTTTTTTATAAAATGCCGAATGTTTAAAAAAAATATGGTTTTTATTTTTAATTCTTTGATGTTAGTTTTAAAATAACATAACATAACATATAATCACGCCTGTATCCCCGAAGGGGTAGGCAGAGGTGTACCAATGTACACCCACAGTTCGCCGATATGTTTTAGTCCCATGTAATAGGGGGCGAGCCTATTGCCACTAACCGGGCACAAATCCAAACTCCGACCTGCTACTGAGAATTTCATAGAAAAACCCAATAACCATTTTTAAAATAGACTAAAGTATTTTAATTTAAATGCAATAAATATGTTGTTATAAACGTGTCTAATTAATTTGATACGGTGTCAGACAAAAGCGGAAGTTTAAAGTTTCCGACTAAGTAACCTTGATACTACGTATTACTTATTAGTTGAAAAAACTCACGGATTTAGAACGAGCCAATAAAAACCTTTATGTGTTTAAAAATAATAATTGACAGTTGTGGCTGTCAGGAAGTCGCCTTTGCCTATTTACGTTTTATTGCAAAGTTATTTCATTATAATGCCAATACAATGAGTAAGACTGAAGGTGTCTTTGTAAGCTTTTAATGTTGGGATTAAATATGTAGCAATAAAATTATCGATGGTTTGTATATTTTTGCTAATTAATATTGAATGTTACTGTGTTAAGGTCGATGATTTTAAATATGTACTTGACATTTTGAATCGTGTTAAGCTACCATTATCTTGTATTTGTTTTCAATAATCGAGCAACTACCGATTTGTTTCAATCGATTATATTGTTACATGGTATAATCGGTTTCGTTATTGACTTAAGCACCATTATGTTCGAGAATGAGCTTGAAATCGTTGTTTGAAGTGTTCGTGAAGGTCGTAAAAGAAAAGATATGCATAAAATTACTATTTCATTTATTCACACATCCTCGCCTCTGTTAGCCTGTTTTTTTTTATATAATTTATTTACAAAATCCGAAAAATTGAGTATTTGTTTTTGGTATCTAAATACTATCACAGTTTACCATGCGTGTCCGTGGAGTCCGTGGGCGTAAGCGACGGGGGCGGCGTGGGCGACCGCGAGGGGAGCGTGGGCGACGGCGTAGGACGCGTGCACCACGGGGGCGGGGTGGGACTGGGACAGGGACTGGCTGACCACGGTCTTGCTGGCGGCCAGAGCGGGCGCGGCGTAAGCCACGGCGGGGGCAGCAGCGTAGCCGTGACCAGCGTAAGCGGGAGCGGCGTAACCGTGCGCGGCGTAGGCCACGGGGGCGGCGACCACGGGAGCGTGTCCTACCAGCTGCTTGGCGAGCGTGGGAGCAACACCAGCGGCGGCACCGTCGAGCTGAGCTTCGGCGGTCTTGACGGCATCGACGGCTTGCCAAGAGTGGTCCTCAGCGGCGTTGACGGCCTGTCCGTGGAGCTCGGAGGCCTGGTCGTGGTATTCGCGGGCGGCGTCGGAAGCGGCGCGGACGTGGTCGGAGGCCTCAACGTGGGCATCGATGGCGGCGCCAGCGATGTCTCCGGGAGAGATGGTGGGCAGGGCGGGCGCGGCGTGGGCCACGGCCAGGGGAGCGGCGTGGGCCACGGCGTACGGAGCCGCGTGGGCTACCGCCAGACCGGCGTGACCGATGAGGCCATGCCCGTAGGGGGAGGCCAGCAGACCGGAGGGCGCGGCTGCGGCGCAGGCGAGGACGGCGGCGACAATCTGCGAAACAAAGCCGATTAAAATCGATTACATCACAAACGAGCACCTATATCGATACATTGATATTTGCACCCGTGTCACATCACTAATCACAGACACTGAACTCGAAGCACTTAAATTCAAAATTATAATTTATTAAATGATTATTAGTAAAGCACTAAAGAGTTGTAATGAAACTGAATGTTTCAACTAACCAGAACTCTCATCGTGCACTTCTGTGGTAGACTGCTCGAAGGCTACTGACTGATCTCAATTGGTCGCCGCTGGTTTTTATACCATTGCACGTTGCTTGTGCTCTGTACGTAAAAAAAGTAAGTGGTTCGCATTCAAGGGCGGGAAGGGTGTATAGGAAGCACAACACATTTTTGACAGATAGATTTGTATGTCGAGGAAATGGCCGACAACTTTTTAAAATTGGAACTTGATTCGAGAATGCGTTCGATTTAATTTTAATTACCAATCGAACGACTCTGGTATGGTATATTGAAATTCTTTTATTTAAAACTAAATGATTTTTTTTCCGTAATCAGATTAACAAAATTAATTTATTTAAGTTTTGTATTCTGTAAATCTATCTTATATTAAGATGTCCTTACAAACGTTTGCTAGAATCAAACTTAGTTATAGAACTAAGATGATATTTTAAATGAAAGATGAATCTTTTACGATGGATGTAATCTTATAATATTACAGCTAACGTCATAAGTGTGCATAAAATGTCCATTTTAATGAGGTTTTGATGAGATCTATTGCATTCATTTAAATATGTTTTATATTGGTATTCATGTCTTTCTGCGCAATATTTTGATAATCAGTTGACAACACAAATTGGTGAAGATATTTAATAGTTTAGAATTTGTGACTTAAAAATAATAAATAAGAAGTTGGTATAAAAAAATTATGTTTGTTTTTATGTATTATTTTCATGTTTTAATAACTATTCGTTATTTTTAAGGTTTATGTGTACAATTCGTTTTTATTAAGAGTATTTCGATTTTAAAATAATTTAGTTTCGGATATTTATAGAATGACCTAAACTGACAGTAGTCTATGCTTGTCTATGTTTTTACTATTTCTCTCTAATTTTAATATCTAGGTCAATTTTATATATAAAAATGTAGCATAAATATCTTAATATCGAGGTGATCAATGCTCGTGCCTTCTCTATATGAGAAGAGGCACGTGCCTACAAGTGGGACGCTTATAGGCTGGATTATTAAATTATATTATTATTATCATACATATCTAGTAGATAGTATATTAACTTAATAATTACGGGTAAATAGGAGCAACTAACGAACAAAAGTTTTAGTATTATAACCTTTTTTGTTTAGTAACAGTTATATTGTTATATGAACCAAGAACAGTAACAGTTCATAATGAGTAGTTTTGAGATCATTGCCATGGGAGGTAATTAACACGCTCCGTTCAAGATTAAGCCATGTTGAAATAACTCAGTTAAAACAATGATAACTGGTAGAACTATTAGTTAAATGGTTTATACATAGATACAGATGAATAAAGATAGAGCAGTTTGGATGATTATTTTGCCTCCAGACGTTTTCTAGATCATTCCTCTGTATTTTTGGAGTAGGCCAGATTTAATCATAGTTTTGGTGTAGTAAACTAAGAATAAGTAATGAATTTAATGTGTACTGTTTACTTCTAAAACTGTTAATTGAAATAAATTGATTACTTGAATAATTACTATAAAGCAGCTACATAAACCTATCTAAAAGATACGCGGAAAAAGAACCCATTCATAGCAATTGGGGGGAAAAATAAAAATCAATTTAGAGCTGTCAAAGTATACAATTTTGACAGTTCTAAGTTGACATTTCTTTTTTCGTTGCGCTAATTGACATTTCTTATTTTTTTTACTCTTTCATCTTACATTTTAATTGGTAATAATTCAATTACTTAGAATGTGGGTCGACCTATAATTGGCGACTGTGTAAGTCTGATTCTTTGCCTGCTTATTATGTAATGTTGTAAACAGAAGCTGTTGGTTTTAATAAATAAATATATTGATTTCTTAGGTTTACGCGAATGTTAGACATTGAATAAAACTACGTTGTACGGATTTTTTCGCGGTTTTAATTTTATATTTAGGTCCCGACGTTTCGACACCTTTGCAGGTATCATGGTCACGGGCAGACTGAGATGGTGTTCGTCTTGACGGTTGTTGTTGCTCTTTCTACCTTCATATTTATCCTCTATCTATCTAAATCTAAAATTAAAACCGCGAAAAAATCCGTAAAAAGTTGTTTTATTCAATAAATAAATATAGTTATCTTTGTAATATAAACTAAAGTAAATAGCATCTAAACAAGTTCAGTTAGAACCCTGTATTGTGAGTATGGCTGAGAGAGAGGAATTACGTTTGTCCCCTGAACTTTACCTTTAGGTATATATTGACCTTATTTATTTGGCTGTTTACTTTACTATACATATGTGTAGTAGCATTTGATATTTAGCGAGTTTGGTCCTCGTTAGGTTATTTTGATTAGTACGTTTGCGCAGTTTTTACTAACTATAAGCTGCTATTTGCTTTTGTATCTTTGGCGTTAAATAAGTGCTACTTTGTAGAATTTTAAATAAATGATTTTTAATTTGAATTTTACCGACGTAAAAAGGGTTTTGTTAGTTTGAAGTGTCTGTCAGTTTTTGGAATGATTATGATGCAGTTTTCTTTGTTAGAAAGCAAGTACCATTTATAAAAATCTTTTCAGCATGATTAAATTTATAAGGAAGGTTTCTAAAACAGCTCGGTAGTTTTATAAATTTAAATTTATTACTGGCACTGAGATAAATTCGTAAACAAAAGCACGCAATTCCTCAATTTCCTGAGAATGATGAAAAAAAAACGAACCAAATTACGATTTATTTTATTTCCACTTTGTCCGTACGTTGTGTATGTTTATATTCACATGCTTACTCATGCCAATAAACATATCATAAACTTACAAGTCTCAACAACATAATACGTGTAAATGGCTATTTTAAAGCTTCAACATCATAAAATTATAATATGGAGTCTTGTGAATGAACGAAATAACGAATATTGTGTAGGATTATTGACGATAAAGAAGGATGGTTTTGGCGGGAAAAGATTGAAAAAAGAACTTATGTTCGCGCCAAATATTGCGCGGTAATTTGGAATCCATTGATTGGTTATCAGAAAACTGTATCACGGTCAATGATATTCTAACAAACAGATATGTTATAAGCGTGCAATCGTGAAGACTCGAAAACGTCCTAATTGGGACGTATTGCCATTAACAACAACACTATTTGTCTCTTTTTTTCTTATGGGTTTTATCGCGCTATCTCTTTCGCTAGCTGCCGCGCTGCGCGGAACACTTTTTTCGATTGTTTTGTATGTGTATAACATATTTGTTTATTAAAATATCATTGATCACGGTAGTATAATATTATCGTGACTGTATGCTTTATTTATTTGTAGTTATGTATTATTGTGTTATTTTTTCTATGAAGTCTCGTATTGTACAGAAAAGTTCTTGAATGTCCTTGCAATCAGTAGATTAATACCTGAAAAATGCGTCTTTCTAGAGTAACCTATTTAATTAAATATCACATAATCTTTCACTATAGTAAATTAACAATATTTATTACTACAAACTCTAATTACGCCTAAGGAACTATATTCAACAATAAAATATTTAACAACTTGAAAATATTCATTAAAATACATTCTTATTTATAACTGAGGTATGGCCTATTTATAAGTCATTAATTTACCAAAAATACTAAGATAGGCTTTATAAATCATTACCTTGACCTACTTTACAAAACTCATTGGAAAGTCACGTGGTTTTAATATGGATACAATGTATTACATACCTAGCTATTGAATGAGTCATATCTATGAGCTAGCTTAGATCTATTAGGTAATAATGGCTAAGTCTAGTCACAACTACGGCTAGATTATATTGAGAATTGTAAGTAGTATTGCTTGGCTGATGATAAGAAAATGTATTGGAAATAATTTCTTATGTCTTTAAATTAAGGAATGGTCACGTAAAATGACCAATTTTAAAGCTGTTGCTATTAAAAAACATTTAAACCTGAGCGACTCAGCATAATTACTTGTAGGATTACTTTTTTTCTAAACTAATAAATAAAAATACAAGGAATTACATTACTTAATAGTTTAACAGATGATTTTGGAAGTTATTTATTTGCATTTTATTCTGAAGTTTTCCTACAGTAGGATTTTTAATTAGACGAAGCTAACTGACATTAGCTAATGTCACTTTGTAAAATAATATTGCCACATTTAAAGTAATAGTGATGCGTTCAGTTCTCGGTCAATCAGATGAATGAACAATGAGTGTGAATAGTTAGTCATTTCGACTCGACCACATAATCGACAGTGTATCTGACAGATTTATAATAAAAGTCACAGAAAGTGATAGTGATTTTTGTGGTGGACAGGTGCCGCTTGATAGTCACCTTTTCTTTTATTTTTAATTGCATTTTAATGTTGATATTTGAATACTATTGCTAACGAAACAAAAATAATTAAGGCTTACTCGATTATAATACATTTTGAGTACTAACAGTTTTAAGATCATCGGTCTTTCTAAATTGGGGGTTGGTCTTTCGCATCAAAAAAAGTCATGTGTTCATTTATTATTTACTTCTTTTACTCTAATTCAACAGTTTATAGAAGTTCTTAAATGACTCTCTCTCGCTACATTTCAACATAAAATAACAGAAAAAACACGAGTTTTTAAGGACGACTTAAAATTGAGTTGCACTTTATCCGGCCTAAGGCAGTTATTATATTTTTGTTATTCAGTTTTAAATACTCGTCTAGACTTTCTAAATCATAACCTAGGCAGTCGTACATTCTGATTTTAATTAACGGATCCAATTTGAGAATTGCTAAAAATGTTTGCGATAACAATCTCTTTGAATTTTAATGTAATGTTTTGTAATTGTTGTTGTCTATATTATTTAGTTTTGCATATACTAGACCGGACAACAAAATAGTCTGAATGTTTACGCAAACAAACCATTAAATTAAAAAGTTAGGATTAAATGTATTTTATTTTGCTTAGTTATTTACAATAAATTGAAGGTAAAATTTAATATCCACTGCATAACTTTTTTTTTGACAACATCACATACATTTCTCTGAACCCAAAGTAAGTAGCTATTAAGCACTTATATTATGGAATTCAGAAACAACGAAGATACCACAAACACCCAGACCCGAGACAATGTAGAAAAAGACTTTCTACATTGACCCGTCCGGGGATCGAACCTGGGACCTCAGAGCTAGTGACATCTTGAAATTGCCACTCGACACGGAAGCTGTCAAAAAGTAAAAAAAAAACAAGAAATTCTATTGATTAACTTTTATTGTTTGTCTAGTTTTTTTGGTTGAAAGACTGAAGGGACCCTTTTTCTTTTAGGAAACTAACAGTAGGTACCTTAAAATAGCCTTCTAAACTTAATTATCATATTAAAAGGTATTGCCAAAGATGACTGTCGGGCAAAGGAAACGACTTATTAAACTTAGGGTCGACTACTTGCCTAGTTTCATATATATCACTAGTATATACCTCCCAGTTAGCCTGGCGTTTAATATCTAACAAAACATATGAACCTTTTTAAGCGTTGTTACAAATAGATCTAATGAAAAAACAAGAAACGAGGTAGATATCGCACTAGGTCATCAAAAATGAAGTTGAATGAATGAATAAAATTGGTACGCTGGTTAATTATTTGCTCTGTGTCTGGGTGTAATTTACAAATAAAATTGATGTATTTAGAAAAATATGAATATGTTTATAAGTTACATACTTGCGACTCCTAAACTAATAACTATTAGCATTGCTTAGTCAAAGAAAATACAGTACGACAGCTAAGAGAATACGTCCCCGACACATGTCATGGTCTTGATTACATGTACAGAAAACCATGTTATCGTTTATGATATCGTTTTGAATGATATTTTTCTTTAATAGGTCAAATAAGTGACAATAATTTACTTGTACTAATATCTTCGCCAGATTAAAGCCCTATCTTCCTATTGACCACCTGTCATTAACGCATACTCTCAGCGGCCGCACTGTAGTTCCATCAAGGAGGTTTGTCGTTATCATAGACAATGACCATAGATAAAGCTCTAGGTCATAGAGCAACCTTCTCATGGCTACCCGCGAATTTGATTGTTACATTAATATGATACCGTAATGTTTCGTGTAGTAATGTCAACGCGATGGTAAGTGGGAGGCGTGCGAAACTTGGGCTGTCGTGGTGCGCGAGGTACGGTGGCCATGTTGGTTTTGGGATAATATTTTATATTAATCGACTGTTTTGTTAGTATTATATTTTGTGTAACGAAAAACAAAGTCTTCGTACTTTCAGTTAACATTTTAAAGAGAATTAAGCTTTCTTTGTAAATCGTTTTTAAACACGACATTTTTATTTATCTTTATAAAACCTTTATTTACCCAACGTTGGGGTTTATTTGCTGGTTTTGTGTTGGTTTTTTATTTTCTAAACTCATTTATCCGTCGTCAATCTATTACATGTCATCTGTTAGCTATACCACCTCAGCTCTTTCTGATATAGACTATTAAATCTCTAATGTTAAACACTGACTATCTTTTCTTCCGAAAAGTTGAAACACGAAATGATAAAAATAATAAAAATATCTTCTGCAGTTCAATCAGGATACTGTACTGTACACATAAATGAAAGAAATTGAATGCATGTACCCAAAAGTAATACAGTAAATTATACTTTGGTTGAATAATAATAATCCTGACGATATCATATTTGTGTACACCCTATCTATACGGACTTACAAGCTTTATATATCAAGTAACGAAATCGCGCAATAGTTTCTACTGACCCACTGAGTCCTATCATTGTTATAAACATACCAATTTACACCCTAACACCATGGGAATAAAGTCTATTTATTAATTCTAATCCTCTCTAAGTTTCTGTCACAGGGATTTCAACTTTATGTGTTTGAAATTAAGATGTGTTTTTGTGTGTGATATAAAAGTTCATGTTTCTAAGTGTGGTAATTTACTCGTTTTAATATCTCCCTGAGTGCTTCAAGAGTCAGGTTATTCATATATTTGTTTGTTGTACTAAATTAGGTCAAAATCTAGATTTTTAGTGCCATAGAGCCGAGTTGTCAAAGTTGCGTGCACGCGGTGGATGCAATTGGCGAGTTGTCGTTCATTGTGGCGTTCTAGGGGGCCCTTTGTTCAGCAGTGGACGTCTTCCGGATGATGAGAGCCGAGTTTTGGTCTTCCTGATTAAACTTTTTCCTAGCTATGTTGGGGTCAGCTTCCAATCTTACTGGATTCAGCTGAATAATGTATTTTACAGAGCGACTGCCTATCTGACCTCCACAGACCTTTTGCTGTGTAACACATTATCCCATAGTAAGAATGGTTGTTAGACTAAATGACTTAACGACTGCCAAAGATCAACGTATTACAATATATCGGTACTTTTCAATGTAGGTAAATGTGTAGCAGATTCTTCTCCTATTTGCTTTTTTCAATAAGTATTTACGCTTTTCTTTCGCAATCTATCTTTTTTTTTGTCCCTTGTTAAGTGAATTTATCAATTTTTTATCAGTCTTTATTGATGGTATTTAGAAACAACAATCTACTTTTTACTTTCCTTTTTTCTACCGTGAATTCATCCATAGTTATATCTATTTATAGTATAAAACTTACTCGCTCACAAAGCTGTCTAATAGTGAAATAATTTTCGAAATTGGATGATTAGTTTCGAAGATTGATACCTACATACAAATTTACAAACATATCTCTACATTTTGTAGATTAACAAGAGCATAAAAGGTTACAAATAAAATTCAGGTATTATATTACAATGTACATTCGACACCTTAACATGTATTTAGTTTCATAGCATTAGGCGTAGGCCTTCTTGTTTTACCATTTAGCAACATAACCTATAAGTTCATGTACCAATAATTACACTGTCAAATAACTGATAGGAATAACTTGATATCAATTATTTGATTAACTCATTTTGAGCTTAAATTTTGTAAACTGACTCTATACTCTGGCTTTGCATTCCTTTATGAACAGTCGGAAGGAGTCTAACAAGGCTCGTTTGGCTGTGCATGGAGGAGTGTTGGTCCCGACTCTCATGTACGGAAGTGAAAGTTGGGTATGGCAGAAGAAACATGAAAGCAGAATAAATGCAGTTGAAATGAGAGCGTTAAGAAGTATGATAGTAATTAAACTGAGTGACAGAATAAGAAATAGTGAAATAAGAAAACGTTGTGGTCTGAAAGAAGATGTAGTGACAAAAATTGATAAAGGTATGTTGAGATGGTTTGGCCATGTCGAGAGAATGAATGAGGAACGATTGACGAAAAAAGTGTATAAGGCGAGTGTGAATGAAAGTGTTGGAAGGGGTAGACCTAGGCGGACGTTTCTAGACCAAATAGGAGACGTCTTGAAAAAAGGCCAGGTCAAGAGTACCCTAAACCGAAGAGCATGTATGAAGGGAATTATGACAGTGGATGAAGCGAAACAAGTATGTAAGGATCGTAGCAAGTGGAAAGAAGTGGTCTCTGCCTACCCCTACGGGAAACAGGCGTGATTATATGATGATGATGATGACTCTATACCAGATCTACTCTTCACCCCTTTTGTATAGATATACCCTTTCGGTAATGACATGTATGCTCTACTTAAGCTACATACTTTGCCTCACGATTTTTATTTATCTCTTGGCGAACTCAAATGCAATCTAATGTCACCATTAGGTCTGATCTTTATCACTTTAACCTAAGTAATATTTAAAAGATAGTCTTACAAGAAAGTCTTGAATATAAAGACAGCATGAGACACTTCGAGCTCCGAAACGAACGGGCCGATTGTGATGCAGTTTTTTTAAGAGGGTTTTCAGGCTATTTTCAGCTATAATTTTTGAAGATGAATTCCAAATCTTGGAAGACATTAGTAAATTTTCATTGCGGAGGTCTCTTAAATTTTTAATTAGTAGTTATTTTGTCAGGGGTAAAAACATACATATGTTTCAACCCTTGGAGGCTCCCTATATGGAAACAATAACTTGAAATAAATCTATATATTTAGCTGATATAACTGCTGTAATTAAATCTAATATAAGAACAAACTCTAACTATACTAAAATTAAAACTTACATGAATAAAAACTAACAGGCGTCAAAGAATTCATCGTCATCCTTGTCAATGGCGGGGAACGTGCCCAGAAGGCTGGCAGCATTGCCACGTTGAATGGCTATGCCGATTCTCTGTGCAAGGAACAAACCAGCCCTCTGATCACGAGTAGATTCTACCAAACGTTTGGAAAGTTCCTTAAAAAGATTTCGTGCGCCCGGACCATGGGGTCCTTGAAATATTAATACTGCCACAATCAATTTCTGTCAACAATAAAAGTTGTACCAATCAAAATAGATACAATCTTATTTCGTAATAATTGATTAATTGATTCCTATCTTAAAACCACGTGTACCAATTTATAATTGTTTTTGTTTAATCCATTTTATTTTGATGTATTGTTTAATTGAATTCGAGAGGCAGTAAGTTGATGTTTTTAATTTAATTAATGATTGTAGGTTTGTTCTAGTTTTAGTGTGTTTAGTTACATAAGTAAACATTTATTTAAAGGACACCCGGCTTTGTTTGAACCTTTATTATAAAAATGATAGGTAATAACAAAGAAGCGCGTAAATAAAATAAGTCATACATATTTTAAGCTATTAATATTGGCAAAGTGCTATTAAAATTACCAATTGAACACTGAAACGAAATAAATAAAAAATATGTAACAAGTAAAAAATTAGCAAAGCAAAAGCAAGTATGTGTAAAAACATCACAGGTCCTGTGGGGAAGTATCATCATCATCTCCCGAGCCTTTAGGAAGTATATAGAAAGTATGCTTCTAAAAAGTAAAATTCACTATATTTAGAACGCGGCTCTGCCTGCAGCGGTATCAATAATCCCATAAAAAGGAGCCTATATCCTTTTTTTAAGTTTAAGCTAACTTTAATCCAAATTATATCAAAATCGGTCGTGTAGTTTAGCATTGAAAGCGTAACAGACAGATAGACAGACATACTTATAAAGATTAATAGCTTATTAAGTTAGCTAGACTGTCATAGGTATATGGTTAGACAGACACTCCGTTATTTCAACATATATAATAAGTAAGTACGGTCTGTCAAGGTGTGTTCTTTCGTAAGTAACGATATTTTGATTATATATTATGTGCTTGCAAGGACTTTTCTTTGTTTGTTTTTGAGGTCAATACTTTAAACAGTTATTCGTTAGTGTTACAATTAATATTATTAGGCAGAAATCTAGAGTGTTAACCCAAAACATTTTGGGACAGGCAGAGATGCAGGATGAATAGCTTAAAAAGGATATATATTTACTTTTAATAATACAGCCTGCCAATTATCCAGCATGGAGCTTTTATTATTATTTAATATGCTTTCGAAAATGTAGATGTCCTTTCTTGGAATCCAAACTTACGACATACCAAGTTTTATTAAAATAGGTTCAGCGCTTTAGACATGACAACGTAACAGACAGACTTTCCCATTTATATTATTAACTGTAACTCATTTTTTCTAAGAAAATACATTTGTCTCTATTTTTACTGTCCGTTTAATGCGTTTTCACTGCTAACAGACTGATCAATTCTTCGTAAAAGCATTACAGGAGAAGTATTATTTTGGAGTATAAGCTGTAGGTATATGTATAATAATAATATTCCGGGACATCTCACACACGGTTACCTGATCCCAAGCTAAGCAGAGCTTGTGTTATGGTAACCAGACAACTGATAAACATACTTATATATTTCTACATACATACATATTATAGATAAATTATACCCAGACACAGAACAAATTATCGTGCTCATCACACAAAGATTTGTCCCGGATGGGAATCGAACCCACGACCTCCGGTATAGCTGTCAGGGTCTTTATCCACAAGACCAACAGGTCTGTATGTTCTGCTTCTAGTCTTATTTGTTTGTTTTTGTTTCCGTCCTTTTATTTATGTGTGAATAAATGGTTTTTCTTTCTTTCTATATGACTGAAAATCCACGAGCAGATCCGCAAACAAACCCTAGTTAACATACATTTCTTACTTCACACACCTAAGCCAAATGATTGTACCCTCTAGGCAAAACATTTGATTGATTGAAGAAAATGCATTAAAACTTCTTGCTGGATACTCTTATAAACTGGTACAAGTTACTTCATGTAGTAAATATCAGCATGATTAACTGTATCTCATTTACTTTTTATTTACCTCGTTTAAATAGCTAAAGGTTCCAACAAACATATTTAAATAGGCTCTTCTAACGTGGTGCTATGCAAGCCTCTGATAGCAACGACGAGTTTAGCCATACCAGGCAAAGCTAAAACACATACTACAAAATGTACACTTTATGGAAAAACTTTTTTGAATTTACTTCCTGTGGGAGACTGTTTTACCATAGTATCTCCCAATAAAATTGGGTTTTAAAGTGCAGATAGGTAGTAACTTTATCACCATCATTCACAGCCTTTGTCATCCCACTGTTGGGCATGGACCTCTCTATTCAACTGATTTCACAAACAGGATGTTTTCAATTTGTCCGTATCTTATTATTTAGTAAGTTTGTTACCCAAAATCTACAGCAATTGAGTACCGATTGATAAAATATTTTCGTATTCGATTTATACCTGGTCTACCCCAGAGATGGCTCCAAAATTTAATCAAAGTCAATCGAGTCGTTTTTTTTTATTTAATTATTTTTTTTTACAAGTTTGTGAGAATAATTTATGCTTGTTATCGTCTCCTGTCCTCTGCTAGTCACATTCATACTCGCAACTTTTGTTATGTATTAGCTTACTCATTATAAAAAAGCCTTTAAAGTTTTAGTCTAAATAAGACGTGAACTTTTTGGTTGAGATACATATCTGGAAGCCTTCCAGTCGCGATTATATCTGTAACAAATTACAATATAACTTTACCATCCATTGTCTGCATACTCCAGTGAATGGTCATCACATTAAATACGGATAACAGAAGGCTCACCCAATACGAATCATAAAATATTGGTCAGAAAATAGGAATTTCCTACAAAAATATTAGAAGTCTTAAGAAATAATTTACAAGTAATGTATAAAATCTATTCCCACTAATAAATCAGTAGTAGTGCTACTTAAGTAAGGTATAATTACTAATTTTAAGATCCGTTTTACCTTATCGTTCTTTGTCATTCATGTCACATTATCAAAACAACACAAAAAAATATGAAGTTAAAAAATCGTGCAAATATATCAAAAATAACGTATATGAAATACGATATAAAAATTGAACTTCCTTAATTTTCTTTTAATCTGAAATTATCCTCAAAGAACAAAAAAATACTCTTTTTTTTCGTAATTAAGAACCGTACTAGTAAACAGGAATTCAATACGGAGTTGTACTTCTGTATACATTATTGTGTGCGCTCGTCACGCCCTCTGCCGTTCACTGAGACGTGAGGACACGGCACACGGACGCTGAGTGAGAGCCTTATTATGCTGCGTGAAAGGTATTAGCCTTTTAAGGCTTTCTTATATGAGTATTCTTGCCAAAAATATATGGACTTGTGGACATACAAGTTTTTTCTGGTTTTAATGGCGAATTATGGACACTACCACCCGAATAATAGAGTTCAACTGAACAACTGAATGTAATGATAATAATATTCCTGGACAATTCACACACGGTAATCTGATCCCAAGCTAAGCTCTAAGAGAGCTTGTGTTATGGTAACCAGACAACTGATATACATACTTATATATTTCTAAATACATACATATTATAGATAAATTACAACCAGACCAGAACAAATGATCGTGCTCATCACACAAACATTTGTCCTGAGTGGGAATCGAACCCACAACCTCCGGTATAGCAGTCAGGGTCACTAACCGCTAGACCAACAGGCCCGTCAAAATGAAGACAGCATAAATTGACTGACTTTTCGGAAATATTCCATAATAATATACTCAATATCTTTTAATTTGATTAGTTAGCTCTATACTCTCTACGCGTATCGATAGAAATCAAACACATTTAGATATTTTTTATGTGATGAGGTCTTTTTAGATGACATCGATCGCTTTTTAAGTGATTGGTGTCATGTGGCTCGAGACAGAAAAGTCTTTAGAAGGGGGAGACCTTTGTCCAGCTATGGGAAACTAAACAGGTTACATAAAAAAAGGTCATTATGTACTTATTTAGCTTCATCATTCCAATTTAAGACCTAACGTTTTAAAGTCCGGTGAAGCAGTCAAAGTCTGCGCTCAGGCTAACTGTCTTATATTTTTGTCTACAATACAGAGTCAGTCCTTTTGTCCTTAACTAACCTAGCTATTTGTTTAGTATAGTCTATAAAATACCTCTACCTAGCCCTTGAAGTTATTCCTAATAATATACAGCCAGCAAATCGTAGGCAGCATGCGTCACGCGCTAATCAGAACACATTCACTTCTCCTGGTTCAATGGAACACAAGAACAATATTGATTAGGTCAGAATACAATAATACAGTTGAATTGAGATTCTTTTCTAAAGTCGGTTAAAAAAAACTTGTCTTTTTCAACATACATACATTATAATCACGCCTGTATCCCCGAAGAAGGCAGAGGTGTACCAATGCACACCCACAGTTCGCCGATATGTTTAGGTCCCATGTAATAGGGGGCGAGCCTATTGCCACTAACCGGGCACAAATCCAAACTCCGACCTGCTACTAAGAATTTCATAGAAAAACCGAGTAACACCTTGGTCGACTCGGGAATCGACCCAAGACCTCTAGCGTAGCAGTCACCCTTAGCACTACTAGGCCAATGAGGCAGTTTTTTATTGACTGACTCTTCATTGAGAGACTCTTCATTGTTGAGATATTTACAAATGCTTAAACTTATTTTTAGGCACTTAGTGCTGGTTTTGGTTACCGTGAATTATAGGGATTCCTATAGTGTCCATTCCACAGTTCTTTGTGCCCAGAACTGACAACACCACACATATTTATACGGGACAAAAAAAAAATACGTGTCTAATATTTTTTAAATACCTAAAAGATGGATGGCTGAATAAAAACAAGTCATCATCCCTATTCTGTATGTTCATATTCTACAGACAGAACTTTATATATGTTGAAAATTTAAGATAATTTAACACCTAACACACTGCATGTTCATAAGACCATTTGGAACATCCGCTAACCTACAATCAACAGCTTCCGTCTGCCATAATCACTGCATTTCCACCCTCGTACCCCCCCCCCCCCCGCTGCAGGCAGTCCCCCCCCCCCCCTCCCTGAGACGCCTTTCACCCCGCATTCCTGACCAGGGCCAGCCGGACCTAATGATATAAGTTTTAACCTTGCTGGGGACACTGCCTTCTAAAAAACAAGTTTATAAAAACAATTGAAGGCTGAAATTCAATGGATTTTCAACTTTATGTCTTAGAAAATAAGGTAGGGGAGAATTTTCTACGACTGCACTTGATAAGTTTGTTTTTATACTACTCTGATTATTGTTATTTGCTGTCAGATTTCGTTATGCTGTTCGACTTTGAGTCTTATTGTCCTCATAATAAGAGTTGGTGGATAGTTTTTGAGGTGTAGATAATATTGGTAATTATAAGGCTAAATTCAAATATATATAAGGAAGCATGCAATGATTGATATAAGATCCGGCGTAACGTTTACGTGGAAATATTAATATTTATTGTAAAAAGGTCAGATACACATTCGCTGTATCAAGTACCGGTATTCAGCTGTATCCGGTGAGACTGGCAGCCGACCCCAACATAGCTTGGGAAAGGGCTACATAGAAGCAATATACTTATTTACTATAGGGAAAAATTACGACACTTTTTAGTCTTCTAATGTCAAATTTCAAGTAAAATAAAAGCTGTGATTGTTTTTTCTTAGGGAACATAATCACATTATTGAAGTCTTCCTGATACACTGAACGCTAGACGAAACTTTCTATAATCTGTAGTCGTTTATGTTTTCTATAACAGAAGTTTTTATCATAACTTCTTGACTAAGGAAAACACAACTATTTGATATATTATTTTGGACTCTATTACGCCGACATTTTCAATGGTATAAAACTACGTGTTGTAACTATATCCTGGGTTATTTTCAGGGCTAGAGAAAGTGCGGTAGTCTAAAATAATTTCGTAAACAAAAAAATGATTTTCTAAGGACGTTTTCATAATAATATATGAATGCATATTATTACACTCCATTACGTTTATTCAACCCTCACAAAACATGTCGAAAACGATCTGAATATGTATGAATGCTATATGCGTACGCGCAGAAACAATGCTGTTATTCAGCAGTAAGAATTAAGTGGGCAATATAGAACGTTGCGTCACGGCTGCGCCTGGGCAGCGCGCGGTAGTCTCACGGCTAGGGCTGGCACTTGCCTGATCTAAATAAATAGTTAGTGGCAATAATTACTTCTTTTTTAAGTATGAGCTTAGGATAAAAGAAATAGACGGGTAGAAATGGGCGTACTTAATTTTTGCGAAAGTCTTTTATGACCATTGTTTTTGATCATATACATACATATCATCATCTGAATCCCCGAAGGGGTAGGCAGAGGCGTACCAATGTTCACACACATGTACACCCACAGTTCTCCGATATGTTTAAGTCCCATGTAATAGGGAGCGAGCCTATTGCCACTTACCGGGCACAAATCCAAACTCCGACCTGCTACTGAGAATTTCATAGAAAAACTCAATAACACCTTGGTCGACTCGGGAAGCGAACCCAAGACCTCTAGCGTAGCAGGCGCGCTTGGCACCACTAGGCCAATGAGGCTGTTTTTGATAGAGTTAGTAAATAATAATAATACAGCCCTACAAACGTTCCACTCCTGGGCACATGTCTCGTTTCATATAGAGAAAAAACGAGCTTTGATCACCATACTTACTCATTGCGGATTACCTATTTCAGATTCCAATTTTTGGCATCCAGGTTTTCTCCCGATGTTTTCTTCACCGTTTCCCTTGTATATAATTAAACAAGAAAATTAAATTATTTCCTAAGACTAATAAACTTAATAATCAAGAACATACACTAAATAGAGTTCTTGATGACTCCAGTTTTTTTTTTTTTCTTTTAAACCAATTGAAAAATATTTATAAAAAAATGTTCACAAATCTTTATAAATGTTAGACTACCCTACGAATAGGTCAGTAAGGTGTTGGCTTGATCGACTAGATGGGTTATGAAACACCTATTGTGAACACCAGAAGCATATTTAACTTGTTTCTGTCACGAATTTAACCTATACACGGAATAGATAATAACAAGGGAATTTAATTATTACTATAACTTATAATCTTAAATCGATAGGATAATTTTGACATTGATGTAAAAAAAATGCATTGTAGGAAACTGATGATTTATGGTAAAAAAAAAACAAAATCATTGTTTTTTACTGGTAGTGCCGCGCTATGTCGATATCGATAAAATGCTTCGCTCATAATTTGTAGTTATGTCTACCGAAAAAAATAATTGTTGCGTAAGCCACTCATCTGTATGGGACTTACATAAAAGTGAGTTGCTCTTTTCTTTCAATTAAATAAAACTAAATAAATTAGTTTGCTTTATACATATATAAAATCACTTTTACACGTTCTTTTCAGGTGGCTGCAGAATTTGCTAAGAAATTAAAAAAAAAACTTGATCTTAGTCTCTTACTTTTCCCCTCACTATATAAATTATAACATATTTTCGACAACCCTAAATTCTTCGCGACTCAAGTGCAAGTTCGAGTGACGCAACACTCGGTGCGCGGGCGCAGGTTTTTTAACAACTTCATACCTAACCTCTGTCGCTCTACATCTTATTACGAAACCAAAGCCTTCTAAATTAACAGCTAATTATTATTGCCTGTTGTTCTTTTGTCTGGCTATGTCCATGATTTTAGATATATGTCGGACTAGTTTTTTTTTCTTATACTTTTTATGAACAATTTATTGCCATAATAACTATTTATTTATTGATGGTGATTGATTACTGAGGGTGGTCATTGGTACACTTCTGCCTAACCCTTCGGGGATATAGGCGTGATGGTATGTTATGTTATGTTTATTTATTGAGCGCCACAAGCAAACTTACAAGTGAAGCTACTCAAATATCTACCGAAATAATATCGTATCGGCACTCTATTTTAATTTGGTGTACCCTTGCTTCGTTTTCAGAAATTGGTTATCCATTCTTTTTTACTAGCCGTTTCTGTCCCACTGCAGGGCAAAGGCCTCCTCTTTCCTTTCTCCTATTCTCCTTGGTCCTAGGCTATAGGTAGTCCAAATACCTATATTATATTTCTAAAATGTCAACCCATCTCGAAATTACTCGATTCAGGTGATATGATATTGATATGATAATGATATTCCTGGACAATTCACACACGGTTGTCTGATCCCAAGCTAAGCTCTAAGAGAGCTTGTGTTATGGTAACCAGACAACTGATAAACATACTTATATATTTCTAAAAACATACATATTATAGATAAATTACACCCAGACCAGAACAAATGATCGTGCTCATCACACAAACATTTGTCCTGAACCACAACCTCCGGTATAGCAGTCAGGGTCACTAACCACTAGACCAACAGGCCCGTCAAATATAATTCTTTTTTTTTTCAGAAAGAAGTAGTTTTTAGTTTTAATATGGAGGTCGCATAAACAGTAAAGAACAATGGCAGAATTTGGTCTGGACTTTTTTTGGCGTCCATAGATTTCATAAATATCAATCAAATTTAATTAATTTTCTACGATTTTTCAATTATTCACTTCTTCTTGTAAAAGCCGGAGTTATTTTTATGTTTTTAAAAGCTCATAAAATGATGTTCGAATTAGGTTACCTACATTCGACATTTTACCATTAAAATAGTGGTGTGACGCTGTACAATCAAACGAATGATCGATATAATCGACCGATCGATCGACCCGTGCAGAGTTCGTTTTGTTTTTAACATAATATTAGAATTATCTATTCTTTCGTCTTTAATCAATGATATGTTTGAAGAAATGCTCCTACTTTTAAATCCAATTAATAATGGATCAAAATATCAGAGGATCGTTTCAGTGTCGTATTGATTCTCAAGAAAAACGAATCCAAAAGTGCAGCACTACTTTTGTTTTGGACAGTGAATGTTATCTGTGGTTGTCTGTCAAGTGAAGACGCTAGAGAACTACCCTCCATTATATTTTTCTATGCTACAAAATCCTTCCGTGTTTACTATGTCGGTTGTGTTTTATGATTATATTTGGCTTTCTATTTATTTTTACCCTACCTGGACTATTTATGGACTGATTGATACTGCCTTGTGTGACTAGTGCGTGCCCTTAGGACTACGATATTGCTTTTGCGTGAGCATAAGCTAATCTTACTTTGCTTCGATTGTGCCTATATAGTGAATTGGATTTTTGTTGTAAACCCATAACAATAACTATGGAAGATTACGATAGAGATCATCGTCGCACGCGCATTTTATGTGTAATGATGATAATGAGATGAAGAATGAAATAAATAATTATTTTAAACAAAATATGTTTTTTATTTGCCCTAACATAGTTCTATTGTTTACGCGGCAAGTGCATTTTTAAAATACGCGCTCAGCTTTCTTAAACATTCAATAATTGAGTACTATAGTAATATTATAGAACGGGGATTAGCGCGTACATGCGTAAATACCTTAAGGGCTTGACGTTTCGTTCTATAATATGCAGCGCGATAGTTTAAAAGTTTAAATTGAGTACTACTCTACATCGAGTGTTAGAATTTATTTAGGTTTTTCCCATTTATCCGTAAATACTCTTATTCTCACTTAGACCACACCACATTATCATTTCTTAAGGACATAATTTCGATCTGCGTTATGTTTTATAGATATAGCTAATTGACATTGACGTTAATTCATAACCTAAATAATAAAATTCTAACACCGAAATCTTTTTTTTCCGGCTTTCCCAAATGAAAATAGTCTCATTTATAGATTCTAGAACTAACGCCAAATCTTTTAACATATTTTTCATTAAGGGACGCTTCAATTTGATCCCAGACAATTCGTAGTATGGAGACCTGCCATTGTCCTTTAAGAACCATTTTAGGTCATCGGTGATAGCTCTTAAGTTAGTACGTAATATAAGCACTATGCCTATATTAGGTATCGCTTGAGAAATGCTAAGTAGTTCAAATTACTTTAAATTCTTTTTTGGTTTTGTTTTCGTAAATGGAGAATGGAGTGAAGTGCAAAGTCGTGCAAAGATATTTTAATGTCTGTCGAGATATTTTCTATTAAGAAGATATTGTAATAAAATTTTACTAGCCTGAAAATCTAGGGATCCCACCCTTCTTCTTTCTGCTCTTTTACCAATTTAATTAGGGTCGCCGCCATTCCACTCGATTAGCTGTCATACTCTCATTCACTGATTCTTCATTCATATTATCTCTACCGCCATCATACCCTTCTCTGATAGTCAAAATATAGACGAAGATGTACAAAAGAAGTAAAACCCCAAATCAAATTGTGTTTTTTTTTAAGTTTTTGTATTTTTTCCAATTCCATCGTATACAAAAGTTGTGGGTCATTAGATTGCCATAATTCTTATAACAAAAACATTTTTTTACAAAACTTGGTATCTCTATAACTTAAGTTTTAATCGGTAACAAATACACAATAATTATTTCATAATATTCAACCATATCTACATTTACGTTTTTTGTGAGACTTTTTCTACCCAAAGACTATATTTTTTTGTTAGTAGGTGGAGTTAAACTATGTCAAAATCTTGACAAATTGTCACGAAATTCCTACATTGGTACAAAATTACTAGGTTTAATATCGTCTAGTGTTAACAAATTGGCGTTATGAGAACTGGGCCGATTCACACGACATCTTGGTTCAATGATGAGAGTGTTAGTAAGTATAGATTGGTTGTTCGCCTAATTACCACATCTTTGAAGCAAGGAACAGGTGATGTGACTAACTGAAATAGTTTTATTTACATCCTAAATAGAAAGCTTTTTATCAAACTTTCATGTCCTTGTTTAGGATTCAAATATGACTAAATTACAGGCATTGAAAATGGTTCAGTAGTTCAGGCTTTAAAGCTTACCAAGAAACAAACGTCTTGTTTTGTAATGTAGATATTAGATAAATGTTATTTTAATGATGATATACTTATGTGTAACTAGATGGATTGTGTGCAAACGTAGTAAGTACCCAGATAAAAAACTATAACCGTATGCGACTCTTGAATTTTCTGATTTTGAAATAAGTGAGACCAATATTTTTACAGTCGTTATTCGTAATAAAATAATATTATAATTAATATAATATTTAATTAGGCATATCTTATTTGGAGAAGAGATGCCCAATAATTATGATGATAATAAAAATAGAAAAAAAATCTAAACACAAGGTTAAAGCAGATCTAATCTATAACAAAGCATTACAAAAATAATACCGATTTATAAATCATTGCTCCTAAATTTGGTTCTCAAGCAATTACATCGGTTGCGATTTTATCTTATAATCGATTACACAAGCCGTTGTTAACCTTTGCATATCGATAAATTGGCACATCATTTATCTGTAGTGCGTTGAAAATTATAAATGTAAGTCGAAAATCGAAATGACTTCTTAAATATTGAGGTATGTATGTTGTATTTTCTTGGTTCAGTATTGAAACTATGTTATGCTTACAATATATGTTATTATGTACATCTGCTATATTACTGTGTGTGAACATAAATAATTTAATAAATAATTCTAGTTTCAGTAACTGTAATTATCATCGCCCGGTTGAAATAATAGAAGATGTATTTGCCCAGCAATTTGAATATTGCCATTATGTATCCCCTAATAGCAGAATGAAAGAAATACTCACAAATATTACGAATAAGATTCAAGATTTTAATATGGATGACTATTGTATCATAATGATTGGAGATCAGGACTTTAAGAGTAACGAAGACTCAATAGAACTTGTAAAACAAATTAGAGAAACCTTGAAACATATTACGTTCACGAATATTATTATATGCACTCCAGTATACGTTACGGGAGCTCTTATTCACAATTATAAAGTTGAAATGTTTAATAACTTATTACATATGGACATAGAATATTATAATTGTGCATACTTCTTTGATACCAATCGTAATCTCACTTTGGAAATGTTTTCATATAAAACGGGCAAACTTAATAGATTAGGCATAAAGTGTATTTTTGAAAGTATTTTCAATCGCATGTCTGTTGACATCCAAGATTACCCTATAGATTATGAATACAAAAATAAAATAATAACATCGACGTCTCAAGTACAAAATATTCAAAATCATTTTTTTCGTACCACCCCTTAACAGTCCAGTACATGAAGATAAACGTCAATTTACGTTATTCCATCAAAATATAGCTGGAATATTAAATAAATTAGATTTATTTGAAATAGTACTGACTGAGCTGACTAAAGAGATAGGTATCATTGACTTTATATGCATTAGCGAAACTTTTATACAATCCGGACATGAATTTAATCTAATACTTACAAACTACAAGTTAGCTGCGTTTTACTCAAGGACTAATAAAAAACGGGGCGGTACTTGCATACTGGTGAGAGAAGGATTAATCTTTAACACATTACCGTTCACAAATGAAATCTCTAAAGAGTATTGTTTTGAATGCTGTGGTATAGAAGTTCCAAGTTATAATTTGATACTGGTATGTGTATACAGAATTCCTGGCGTCGATACAAGTTATTTTACTCAAAAAATGGAAACACTATTACATAAACTAACTCACAAAAGTAGGAACCGTATCATAATATGCGGAGACTGGAATATTGACATATTAAAAAACTCAACACAAACTAGGGAATTAATATCTGTTCTAAATAATTTCAATTTATTGACACATGTAGACAAGCCTACTAGGAAAAAATCCTGCATAGATCAGATAGCCAGCAATATCTCACCCCTTGACATTAAAAGTAGTATACATAAGCTAGCTCTTTCGGATCATGACACTGGACAGTCAATAAAGTTTTTTCTCTCAAATGTCAATAATAAACAGAAAATAACTAAATTCTTTTACGAAGTAAAAAAAGACTACAGCAAAAGTAATATAAAAAAATTTCTTGAGTGTATGTCAGCATTAACTTTTAGTGAAACGTATAAAGAAACTGCCTGCGACAAAGCATTTAATATATTTCATGATTTGTTCATTTTATTTCACAAACTATGTTTTCCCGAAATAATAGTTAAAAAGTACAACAAACCGGTAAAAAATAAATGGATTAGTAAGGGCATAAAGTTATCTTGCATACGAAAGAGAATCTTATACTATAATTACCAAAATGATGCCGTAAGCAAAAAATATCATAAGTCAAGATACAAGACTTATTCCAAAATTCTAAAAAAATGCATATTCAATTCGCAATTAATAAATAACAAAAAAATCATAAATAATTCTAAAAATAAATGTAAAGCGACATGGTCCGTTATAAAAAGAAATGTAAATGACAACGATAATGGCAATAATGACATCAAAGAGCTAATAATAAATAATAAAGTAATAAATAATCCTGTTGACATGTGTAATCAGTTTAATAACTATTTCATAGGATTAACTCATAAAAATACTAGCAGGAATAATAATAATGACAACATCAGGATCAACACTCATTCTGACAGTATTTTTCTAACTCCAGTAACTGAACACGACATTATAAAAATTATCAATTCTTTAAATGATACTACTGCAACTGGATATGATGAAATTACTACTAAAATAATAAAACTAAGTAGTAAATACATAGCAGCACCATTAAGTCATGTCATCAATCTGTCATTTGAAACCGGAATATTTCCTACTAGGTTAAAACAATCTATAGTAAAACCGCTTTTCAAAAAAGGTAAACGGACGGATATTTCTAACTATAGGCCAATTACTTTGATACCCATTATAGCAAAGATTTTTGAAAAAGCCATGAATGAAAAATTGTTGAGTTTCTTAAATAAAAACAAATTGCTTTCAGAGAACCAATTTGGTTTTAGAAAAAATAGTTCTACTTCACTTGCATGCTTTACTTTGGTCAAATTAATAACTGAAGCCCTAAATGATAAAATGTCTGTGCTGTCCATATTTTTAGACATGAGCAAGGCATTTGATTTTGTTTCTCATACTCGGCTACTTTGCAAATTGGAGAAGTATGGCGTAAGAGGCAATGCATATGACTGGTTTAAAAGTTATTTGTCAGATCGCCAACAAAGAACTGTTTTAACAAAAATTGATAATAACAAGAAAACTGTATACAGTTCCAACTTAATAAATAATAATTATGGTGTTCCGCAAGGCAGCGTGTTAGGTCCTCAATTGTTTATTATATATATAAATGATCTTTGCGAAAATCTAAAACATAAGTGTACATTATTTGCTGATGACACAACACTGACTATAAAAGCATGGAACAAGAATGAATTAGAGATTGATACGAACATTGAATTACAAAAAGCAATAGAATGGCTTGAACGAAATAATTTACATGTAAACATGAATAAAACAAAGTTAGTGCAATTTCATACACACAATTCATTAGTTGAACCACCTAAAATACAACATGACCTCACAATATTGGAACCAGTCTCAACAACAGTATTTTTACTGATAGTTTTTGACGAAAAATTAAACTGGAAAGAACAAGTATGCAAAGTCTGTACTCGACTTGATAAATTTGTATTTGCTCTGAGAAAATTAAGACAAATAGCTGGTAAAGAAGCGGCATTAAATGCCTATCATGGCTATATTTCTTCAGTGCTACGTTATGGTCTTGTCATATGGGGTAATTCAGTGGATGTCAACAAAGCATTCATTGCACAAAAGAAATGTGTTAGAGCAGTTTATGGAGCAGACTATTTAGATCACTGCAAACCATTATTTAAAAAACTAAAGATACTTCCACTTCCTTGCCTTTACATTTTTGAAACTTGTTTGTTCGTAAAAAAATATTCTTACTTGTTCCCTGTGTATGAACACAACTCCAAAAGAGTTGAAAGCAGAAACCCAGGACAATTACTTGTACCTAGTCAGAGACTGCATTTGTATAGCAGAAATGCGAATTGTATGACGATCAAAATATTTAATAAATTACCACCACAAATAAGAATTCTGCCATTTAATAAATTCAAGAAAACTATATTTGATTGGCTTCTAGACAAATGTTTCTACTCAGTTACTGATTTTTTTAATCACAAATTTTGACATTGTATAAACAATTTTTGACATACCTAGTTTTATTTTTTATTAGCTTTTCATAATACTTAGAAAATTGACTTTTATTTTATTCTCGACTGTACTTATAATAAAAATATAGACATTACATTTAATTTTTAACATTTTGTATAGATTTTTTTTTTAATGGCATATAATATGATGTTTGTGATTAGTTGTGATGGCATTTTTTTTTTTCTTATTTAAATTTAACTGAATATTTCTACACCGGCAACGGTAGTATGTGTGAAACTGTATTATACTGTAAGATCTGAATGTACCATATACTGAGAAATAAATACTATTCTATTCTATTCTATTCTATTCTATAGATGATAACATTATTTAAGGGGATTACCGCGCTCAAATTCCAAAAACACTGTAACTTTAAAGCAGATTGTAGATGAATCCTCTCGTACGTTTTCCACATGAAAAATATATGGTATACTTTAGGTTGTCACAAATACATCGTATTGTTTAAAATATTGATAAACTTTCCCAAATTAGAAAGAAAAAATATTTAAATGGTGCCTTTTTCAACGTAAATTGTAAATTTTCTCTATAACGGCTGAATAGATTGGCGTGAATTTTGTACCATAAAATAGGTAGTGACGTATTTTACAATATGTATTGTTTCTTTATTCTTATTTCTTCTCACATTTCTTAATAATGAATAAAAACCCGAATCCTAGCCAGTACCCCGCTGGAGCACCCCCGCTACGGCCTGTGACGCGTACTCGGGACGCGATACATCAGTGTCTCGATGACTCTTGTGATGGGTGGACTATACGCGCGTTATTTTTTCCAAATAAAAACTAAAATAACTCGTTTTGAATGATTTTTGAATGAAATCATATTGTTAATAGTATAAATATAAATATTTCGTAATAAAACAACAGTAATTACGTTTGTAAATATATAAAAAGTAGTTTGTAATTCCGTTTAGTTTTTTGAACCTATCATAGAGTAAGCCTAACTATGCCGAAATATAAGAATAAATGTAAGGTGAAGCGTGGCCGAGGTACGAGCTCTAGTACCTACCCACCATAAATAGTACATTATTTTCTAGTGATTTTATTTTTTATTGTTTTTGAGTCAATGGAGCATTTCACCTTGATGATTATTTTATTGTGGAGTTATTTTAAAATTGTCATAAAAATATATAATATAAGTCGTTATAGGTACTCGATAAGTTCAACAACCTCGCTGCAGCTGTCGGCTGGTACCTATTTTGTACCTATTTGTGTGCGTGCGCGCACTGCCTCATTTATGTGTTTCTATATTATTACCTATCTAGGTTTCTAAACGTCTTTCGTGGTAATCGTGGTGGATAGAAAAAAAATATGTAAAAATATGATCTTCTTTATATTTCGAAACTATTATCGATTCTGAACCGAAAAGTGTGTTTACAAACAAACCCTGCACAATAAAAATAAGGGTACCTGGTACATATTTTAATATCGAAAATTAAAATACCTGCGGGTAAAAACAAAAATGTTCAAAAGATCGAAAAATTAAATATCGAAGGAACATATGACCGCCAATGTAAGTTATAATATTGATTTCTTTTGTTTACTTACGAAAGTAAACGAGCAACATCAACCCTCAAGACGAACTCCACCTCAGTATGCCTGTGACCATGATACCTACTTGCAAAGGTGTCGAAACGCCCGGACGCAAAATCTTAATACAAACCGCGATAAAATCCGTAAAAGTAGTTTTATTTCAACGAAAATCATAATTCTTATCTTAAAAACCGCTTCGTAATAAGTCTTATATTTATTTCTTATTAGTTCAAGTGGTGTGGGAAGCACCAGCTTTCGAATAAAAAAACAATTATCAAAATCGGTTCAGCCAGACGAAAGTTGTAGTTGTTATTTGTAAAGCGATGGACACGCGCTCTTGTGTGCGTAACTACAGGCAGGGTTAGCAAGCTTGCTAAAATAAGACTTGGTAAAATAAAATATAAACTTATAAATGTTACAAAATGTATATTTTTATATTTATTTTGTACATATAACGTTAATTATATTCAACAGTATTCCAAGGCAAATCGAAACAATTTTTAATTTTTAACCGACTTCAAAAAACATGGTAAGTTCCTACTAAATGCCAAAAAACCATATTTAAGACTTATATTCGGTTCTTTTTTGTAATCGGTTATATTACTATGGTCATTCGATATTTATGTTTTCGATGTTTTGAAAATTGACATTTTAAACGTAGGTATTTTAACTTTCGATATAAAAATATGTACTCAAATAATCATCAATGATTATTTACCTGAAGTATAATATAATAATATAACATATTAAAATACCATATACATATAAATATTTGTAAGTACAGTAGTGACCCTAGCTACACTAGCTTTCGCGCGCCAAAACGGCGCGGCAGGGCTTCAACGCGCGCAAAGGAGGCGCGCGCGCATCGTTTGTATTGGCAACGGGGGCTCGCGCGACTCGATGTTTTGTGCGCCGCCGACGAGCCGCGCCGCGCCCCGTCCCTTTGTTCGTTTCGCAAGTATGACAGAGCCTAAAATTCATGTTTATGGATGGTTAAATATGTATACGTATTAAAAATAATATTTTTAGTTATTTATTAAAATAGTTTGGAGATTAATATTATTTTGTTATAAAACCACCTAAACAAAAATAATCAAGATCGGTGATGTTTCTTCATTGACTCCATTAATTAATTATTTTTATAAAATTGATCATGTACTAGCACCCGAGCTCTTGAAGATAAATGTTGAAAGCTAGGTCCTCCTAACTATTCCCGTTACTGAGAACCAATAAGCACTTACCTGGTCATCATTAGACCTTCAGCTTGTATAATTTGTTAGAATGAAAGCTAAGTCAGCAGGCAAAGTGCATCGTGTAGTTCTTATTATATGTATATACATTTTGATTTTGATGTAGGCAGATCCTCGTACAAGACAACAAAAACTAGAGGAATAACATTAGATCTCTTAGAGAGCGAATAAAATAGGCAAAAATTATGAAAACTTTGCGACACATCTGCGACACTGCTTAATCTGCACTTTGTTTTATTGTAGTGTGATCGTTGGTCGGTAGGTGGCGCTAGAATAAAAAATACTAGTACAAAGCTCAAATCTTCAAGGTCATTGGGCAAGGTAATACCCTTAAGGAACAACTTTATTTCTCATAAGAATTGCATGCATAATTCACTTACTGAGAAACAATATTTAAAACTAAAATTAACAAGAGCGCACATAGGCACATAAAAATTTATTGAATGAAATCAAAGGATTATGTCAAAACTTAGGGCGCTCTAAGTTTTGAAAATGGCCTGATCATACTGATTGAAATGTTGCAACAATTATTTTTAAACTATTATCAAAATATAATGTTTAGGTACTATTACAATCCTTGCTGTCTTTTCCTTTATGTTGTCAATAATTTACACTAAAATATTAAATACGCAAAAGAATCTATTTATTCTCGACATCAAAATGGTTGATCGGGGCAGTTCGACTGTTCGCCATAGTTTTTTTCTAAATCAAATCAAAATCATTTATTTGCGAAAATGGGATTACAAGATGTTATAATATTGGCAAGAATTAACATAGCCTTTCATCAAATTTTTACACAGATTATAATAGACATACACAGACTCTGATAATTAGAGATAGTGGCACAAATGATTGAATTGTAGTACTAAATTAAAGTTTTACATACATACATTTTCAATAGTAGAATATATTATTATTTGTAGACAATTTAGTTAATGACATAAATAATAATAAAAAAACCATTTAAATTCTGAGAAAATGTTCTTCACGTAATCAATCCACATGACACCATAAGGCAGGACACAGCAAGTATTAAATTAATTAAATACGTCATAAGTGCACCTTGGATAGTCGCTACCTTTCATTTTTAATACCACAAAAAAAGAACCAGTCTTAACACGATCCAGTTATTACGTGCAAAAGGTTTTGTGACATTAAGACCTTAAATAGCTTAGTATTTAACTGTCAAACTTGCTTAATGTTACCCACTTGATTGATTGCTGTAGAATTATCAAAGTTTTTTGAGGTCTGGTGTCCGTGAGGTGTCTGCGCCATTAAGATTACTAGTACTTTCTTAGGCATTATAAATTAATTAAAGATGATTAAGAATATTGAAGAAAATCAGGACATTACATGTAACTCCGAATACTGAGATGCAAATTAACTTAAGTTCATAAATGTATATCGGTTTGAGATTAGCAGGACCAAAATGACAGACAAAATATTTAAAAGAATATTTTGGACCTATTATATGTATGTCTTCTTTCATATGCCTTAAGTGAAAATTTGTTAATTTGAAATTAAAAACAGACATCTATCTTATGTATTTTTATGTATAGATGTTTTTTTTTTTGGAGCTTTCTTTACATCCTTTGCTTGACTAATTTGCATAATAATATTTGTAGTTTTGTTATAATTTGTGTCTATTTTATTTCTCATTTATTAAATTATTTATTGACTAGGACTGACAGTAATTTCGTTGACAGTACATTCTGAATAAGGTTTTGCTCGAATATAGTCACTAATTAAATAATAATGACCGACAATGTCAAGCAAGTGGGTGTCGTGTAGGAGGCTACTTTCTTAAAGAACAAGGTCCTGCACTGGTTTATAGTGATGGGACAAATGATGTCGATATGTTTTATTAACTTTCCTTTTTATGACACAAAGTTGTAACTAACGGAGATAATGAAATGTAGGTGAAAACTTAAATGATTATACTATTTATACATTGGTTTAAAAGGTTATTAGAAGCAACATCAACGTTCTAGAGTCGTTTAAACGCACATAAAAATAGAGTGATAAGCTTTTTATTATTAGTGAACGAATAGTAACATTTTGTAATTTCCATTGGCAAATATATAACGTATGGAGCAAGGTAGGTAACTCATTTTTTTGGGCAAATTTAAGCTATTCAAATATGAGCTGCGTGTCAAAATTTTTACTCATTGATAAAACAATCTGTCAGTTTTCATAGTCAGTTTTCGTTTTTATCGATATATGTATCCACCTTTAATGTCCCATCACCAGCTACGCCCTGCGGTCAGGCGACAACCCGTCATTTCACTGAAGGCGGTCAAGTATTATACACTTGACTTCATGTAATACTCGTTCACATTGCTATCAGGATATTGGTTACAAGTATACTGTAAAAATGAACTTAACGACTAATAAAAGTTACATTAATTATGAAATTTTCTATTTTAGTTAAACCCAACCAACATCAACATGAATTGCAGTTTTATATAAAAACATCAATATATACCTTTTATAACCATTATAATAGAGACGTGTAACTGTTCCATAACTAGGCAAAATACATCATCATTTCCCTGTCTTGTTCCCAATTATTTTGGGTCGACGCAATGCGTATTCAGCTTCCATTCATCTCTACTACTGGTCATCTCAGCATTCATATTTTCTTTCTCATATCATCTTTTTGCCTAGGCAAAAGTAATTACATAAAATTTAAAAGTAAAAACTTTCCTGAAATAAATGATGTACATAATATATGTTGTTGCTGAACGAATAAAATAGTTTATATCGAGCAAATCGTATTTTTACCTTAAAAAAAACACAAAAATAAAAATCTAAAGATCTTTATCATTTTCCTTAAAACATTCTGACCAAAAAACTTCCTTATAAAAACGTTATAAAACCTCTTTCTTACATTGCAAGCTATCTGCGCTTACGCATACCGCTGACGTGTCAGTACGCATGCGCGTAATAGCCGGTAATGTCAAGGCGTGGCGGACATTTTGTTATATTTGGTATTGTAACATGATTTATTGGCTACCTTATATTTAAAAGGTATTTTCTTTGTTCTTGTGAGATAGTTGTATTAAACATTAAATAGGATTTTTTGTAAATGTTTTTTACGTAAATG
This sequence comes from Autographa gamma, assembly GCA_905146925.1. Taxonomy (NCBI): domain Eukaryota; kingdom Metazoa; phylum Arthropoda; class Insecta; order Lepidoptera; family Noctuidae; genus Autographa; species Autographa gamma. The sequence continues at coordinate 4,648,625 of LR989877.1, read as the reverse complement.
GATGTGTCCTTTTAGATATGAACTAAAACGTAAAATTATATGATTCTCATTCATTTTAGAAGCTAGGGTAGTTTTTCGTTTTAAAGCGATAAATAGGTGACTAAAGATATAATACATACTAACGTATTATTTATATAATTCCCCCTCCCCCCCCCTCCTATGCAATAGATGCTGCCTATACATAGCCTGTACCTTTATCATTCAATAAATAAATAAATGCTAGATCATTGAGATAATTAGAGTTTGTTCTAAATTCGTGTAATGTTTTTTTTTTATATTTAAAATATTGTTCAGTTCTCGTTTCGATTGCATTAACTAACGACATAGGGGTAACTTGTATGTAGAATTATTCTTAAAGCATAAGTTGAGTAAATAAATAAATATTCCTCTTTACGAAATTACTCAAAAAGTGTAAATAGTTGGAATTTCCAGTCGATTCTTACTGGGTATAAATGTATTCACCGCACGACCTCACGGACTGGGCCAAGGGTAACATAACGGCTATCATTAAGTAATTGTACTATTTACTTACTCTATATACGTTATACTTAAACAATACAATAATGTTAGGAGGTCATAAGAATGTTTTATTAGAAATGGCATCCTCTTTTTCCTATCCCATAGGGTTTTCCAAAGAAATTTACGTATAGACATTTCTCCCATTAAGAATAACGTATCGACACTCCTTTTTTTTTTAATTAGAAAATCAAAGACAAATAAAAATTTGAAAAGGCTAATATAAATTTAATATTAATAATAAATCATTTTTGATCTGAATAAGACTTACCTATATTACAAAATTGAATCTAAATTAAATCAGCAGTTTTTGCGTTAAAAAAACAAATTAATTTTAATTTTATAACATTACAATCAAAGACATAAATTATATTTTTCACAATTACAGAGTTAATTAAACACTAGAATACCTTATTCTTATTAGCTTTAGTTTTGTACCTATTATATCTTTTTAAATTATACCAATAAATGCCTACCAATAGTTAACTGCGGAAATCGAAAAAGATTCAATATTAATTCAAACATTATTATTATTCAGTTATCATTATTATATTATATTAATAACTTATTTTTAGGGCTATTCACTTAACTTTGTTTTTCTATGTTTAACATAAATTAAGTAATAAACCTGTTTATTAAATTAGTTAAAACAATACCCTTCCTTATTTATCGGTTAAGTGCGTAAATAGAAGATACATATTAATTACTAATTAAATCAACTTTTAAACTTAACCGTTCCGGATTATTATAATTATATGTTTGTTTCCGTGTCTTCGTAATTTATTACTTTTCCTTAATTTATTTATAAATAAAAAAAAAATCTAACAAAAAAATCCGACTTGAATCCAGTCGAATTAAGTACCTCCTCCTTTATTGAAGTCGATTAAAAAATAAAGTTTTATTGTTTCTTGTAAATAACTATACTACTTTATAATGTTTTATGACCAATAAACCACAACTTTTTGACTACAGAACAAAATCGTAATTTGTATTTATATTTAAACAAAATTATCTTAAATTATTCATGTCAGTTCTCATCTTTAAAATCAAACCAATCAATTTCTCTTTCTACATTCCAATATAAATGCATAAGTAAGTCTGTCCGTCTGTTTGTCTGTAACACTTTCACGGCTGACCCACACAACCGTTTTTGATAAAAGTTTATATGTAGCTAGTTTAATCTTCATAAAGAAGATTTTTTTCTGCGATAATAGTCATTATTGCAGGCAGAGCCACGGTTACAAGCTAGTACTACATACCTACTAGTCTTAAATACGCAATACAGTATTAAAATAACTATATTATTAACATTTCGACTAACATAAGCGGAAGCGGAAATCGAGTGTTGGTAATTCACGATTTCGAATAATTATAGTCTAAAATTATAATTAAAATGGCGTTTTATTACCTACCGTGTAAGTCAGAGTAATTATAAATACGTCATTTCTTAAAAAAGTAATATGCTTTCAAGATTTTATCACGTCGATAGCTATACGACGACGATTATAGAAAATATTTTGATTGATTTAGAATTATCTATACTAATATTATAGAGAGGAAAGTTTGATTGTTTGTTTGAATTGAATAGGCTCCGAAACTACTTGACCGATTTGAATAAATATTTCACTGTTGGGAAAATTTAAAAAAAAGTTAGGGATCCATAGGATGTAGGTATTAACGCGGGTGAAACCGCGGGGCACAGCTATTAATGTATAAAAACAATACATACTGATCTTTACTATCTATCTTGTATGTATTTAACTATATTTGTTAAAGTGTCCTATAAACTAAATATGACATACATATTGGTTTCTTAGGTTTACGCGAATGTTAGACATTGAATAAAACTACTTTTTACGGATTTTTTCGCGGTTTTAATTTTAGATTTAGGTCCCGACGTTTCGACACCTCTGCAGGTATCATGGTCACGGGCAGACTGAAATGGCGTTCGTCTTGACAGAAGATGTTGCTCGTTCTACCTTCATATTTTAATTTATTGTTGAGTTCCGGCCTACGCGACCTAAATCTAAAATTAAAACCGCGAAAAAATCCGTAAAAAGTAGTTTTATTCAATGAACTACCTATTTTACAAAACTTCATCAAAAATCATTCAGTAATTTATGCATTAAAATAATAAACCATGTTCCTAATAACAAATATATCCAAGAAACCGCATTAATACAGTAAATACACATTCTCGCAGATTGCAACAGCCAGGAATCACGCGGCGACTGCCAGCCCACTAACCGTTGCGACATAGGTACCTACAATGTTTACTATCGCGGAAGTCTTTCTGCAGTAACGCCATCTGTAATTGTGTTGCGAAACTGATTTATTTATGACTGCGTAGATTAAGTTATTTAGATGGTTTAGCTCCTAAAAGGATTGGCCGATTTTGATTAGGATTTTTTGTGATAGATTTTTTTTTATGGAATCTTTTAGTTAAATGACTGTGATAACAAATATTTATAAATATTATTTACGAGTTGACTTAAAAACCTCCTTCGTTTTTTTGTCGGTAAAAGTGATGCATTGTTTATTTATTAGGTATCTGGCTCCTCTCGCTCGGATGCCGTTTACAGAAAAAGTAGCCTATGCCGTTCCTTAGTTTTCAAGCTATCTACCTTTATTTTTTTTTTATCAAAATTTGTCATGTGGTTTAGTAGTAAAAGCGTAACACACAGATAGATATTTACTATAGCATTTATAAAATGAGAATGTATGAAAATATGAACTGAATTCTAGGTACACAGTTGTTTGACATTTGTCGATATATTTTAATGTATATCATTACGACTATTTCCCCGAAGGGATCGGCACAAGTGTTCTATTGCACCATATTTGATATTTCATAAGCAATACAAATTGTTGTTCTAAGAAAATTGCCGTAATCGGGACTAAACCAAATTAGTCTTGACATATCTTAGAAAGTTTGTTAGAAATATATCGCAATAGCGTAAAGTTCCTTATAATTCGGCCGCTAAGAGAATGCGTCCCTGACAGATGTCAGTTGTTTTTTTTATTTGTACTTAGAATGTTGGTCGACCTATTATTGGCGACTGAGTAAGTCTGATGTTTTTCTGTTTATTTTTATGTAATGTTCTATACAGAAGCTGTTGGTTTGCCTTTAATAAATAAATAAATAAATTTGTTTGGGGAAAAAAAACCCGTGTTATATCATGAATTGTAACCTGACATAAAGAAAGTTTTGAATGATTCTATTCGTTTATAGGACAATACATATGACAATTTCCGTTTCTTAATATTAGCTCATTACTATAACGATACTTTTTGTTATTTTTTGCCAAGTTCAAATATTGTTCTACCTATTTAGAAACAACTTATTTTTTTCTAATACATACAAAGTTGACCGTAGTCATGAAAATCTCGATGTATGTGTGTTTAATATTAACTTACGTTCAGTACCAGCGTTGCTATAAAGTTATATTTTCCTGTTGATGGACACCTGTGTGATGAGCTATGCTCGGGGTCTCTTTGCGCGACAGGATCCGGAATACGGAAATTCGCCAAAGAACTAAAGTCACCGAAATAGCTCGAAGAATATGCAAGTTGAAGTGGCAATGGGCAGGCCATATCGCTCGAAGAACCGATAACCGTTGGGTAAGAAAGGTTCTCGAGTGGCGACCACGAACCGGAAGATGCAGCGTTGGCAGGCTAAGTGGCGGGCACCCGGTGGATGCAATTGGCGAGTTGTCGTTCATTGTGGCGTTCTAGGGGGGAGGCCTTTGTTCAGCAGTGGACGTCTTCCGGCTGATGATGATGATGATGATCAACACCTGTCAGGAACGCATTCTCCCAGCGACCGAACTATAATTAGCATAACGCACATTGAAACGTAGGTTTAACCTATATATCTGCAGTTAACATTGTTTGATACATTTTCCTCATTTCTCAGACATAGTTAAGTGCAAGGTCGATTACTTTAATGGTACGTATTTAGTAATTATGAGTTTAACAATCTTTTGTTGTAGTTTATGAGTGAGTATGTACATAGTTTAGAGTATTCAAATTTTTAATGCATGTGTGATGCAATTGCATTATTAAATAATGCTTGTATGAAAGACAAGAGATAATAAAGATAAATAAATTGTGACCCCATTCTAGTGATATAGTAATCTATGTCTCAAAAATTGCGGAACCTATTTTGATAAATCACTACAAGTTTCTAAGTTGAAGGTTACTCATTCTAATAATTATTATTTATTTGTAATTATTTCTAGATTAATATATGAGACCGTTTACCAAAAATAAGGCAAACACACAATATAGCTTGCTGGTATATAATTATGTGCCTATATACGCGTTGATTAGAAAACTATGTTTTATCGGTTTTATATAATATAATTTATGTTGTTTTTTTTAGGGGAAATAACTCAATAAGCCTGAACGCAGTCTTTCACTGACACCGGATAATGACTTGCTTGAAATATTTAAATACAGTCCCATCTTAAATTAAATTTAAATTAAACAAAACCTTACAAATTATAAATTCCATCTACATCACCTTCCTCTCTTACATCTCTTCTCAACTCCTTTTCCCTTTGTTCCAGATGAAGCCGCCCAGAGCAAGAGACAGCGTCCCCGCGACATCTCCCTCGCGGAGCCGCCCCACACCATGGAGATCGCGCAGATCCTCATCTCGCTGCTGCACGCCTGGGGGCTCGACCCAGACCTGGACAGGGTCTGCGAGTCCAAGCTGGGGCTGCTGCGGCCTATGGTAGGGAGCTAGCCTAACTTTGTTTATTATGTCTTCAGTTACATTTATTGCATATGAGTGGAAAAGGGAACCGACTTCAATTAAATTTAAAAAGGACCACCTCTGAAATTTACCGGAGGTATCTAAGAAACAAACATAAGAAAGAAACCGTCGCGAAAACCTTATTTTGCAATCGATTAATAATATCAGGGAGCATTTTCTACGTCGAGGCGTTTGCCTCGTCTTCCTTGCCTCGTGTAAAAGCTTGCCAAATCTTAATTAATCGTCCTTAGACTTACTTGCCTAACTTGGATGCAATAAACGTGGATCACACATTATGTTATCCCATGCATGCATCATTCTTCCTGTTAGAAAACTGTACCATTTTAACATACATGTATACTACAATATAAATAATCTTAAAAGCAGTTTTTGAAATCAGTGAAAAAAAATAATCTTGTACAAAACTTGCAAAAAAAGAGGCGCTTATCTCAAAAGTATTTCTATACAACGAAAACCGCATATATACTTTTGCACAATATTAGGTCCGAGCATTACATAACAGTTTTTAATCCTATAAGTCCTAATTCCATCTACCTACAATCATCTTTAACGCAGGTGCCAGTCTGTTTCGGCGTGGTGTCCCGCCACGGGCACATGGCGGTGCAGCTCCCGACGTGGCTCGGCAGCTGGGCGGATGCCTGCGCCTCCGCCCCCGATGACCCGCTGCTGGTGACGTCAGAACTGCCCCCTGAGCTGCTGCGACAGGAGAAGTTGACTAGGTATATGAAATGCAGAAGTAGACAGGTTGAAAAAAAAACTTCTACTCCAAAAATACTACTGGATTAATTTTGATTTACTTAAAGCAGAAAAAATTAAATCTACCACAATTGCCGTAGATATTGGGTTACCTAGACGATATGAGAACTTCCTCTTTTTGTAGGCTGATGAAATATCAGGCATTTTTTCTACTTATAATAATAATGTAGTAATTATTTTCGAATTTGTTCCAGACTGTTCTCATCAAAGCTCCACTGGGAGTTATCTACCACACTGACCACCAACCACCTGCTCTCCATAGTGGCGCTGGCCAACACGCTCATGTCGATGAGCAACGCCAGCTTCGTGCCCGAGCAGGAGGTCATCAGGAGGCTGCACAGGTGATGGACCCTAACACTTTTTTTGTAAAGCTGATGAGATGATTTTGCGTTTATTTTTTCAGATCAAGTCAGTTTTTAAACTGTTATCAGCAATTTCTGTGAAAATCATATATTTTTTTGTTACTTTTTTATGGTTGGTTGATCTAAAGTGAGGGGTATTTGCGTGTCCCCTCTTATCATTACATTGTCTCTGCAATGCACTGATCTGCTTGCTATTAATGGCGTTAATAATTACGATCCTCTACTTCCATGACGGATGAGGTTGTTTTGTCCAAGGCCCCTAAACTCCCTTACACACTTGCGGCTAACCGCGCGGTTCAGTTTTTATATGCAACCGCTTGGCGGTTAAGTGCGTACAATCACAAGCGGTTGCATTTAAAACTGGAAATGCGGCTAACCGTACGGCTAGCCGCCCCCGCGGGTAACCGCAAGTGCGTAAGAGGGCTAAGTTTATTTTGGGCGTTTTAGTCTTAACACCCTTAACGTTTATCTTAAGGGCATTTTAGTTCTAACGCCCCTAGCAAATCTCGTAGGGGCTTTAGGGATAAAAATCTCATAACATGGGCCATAAGTCTAACTGTGTCTGCACCCCTTGCCCCAGACCGTCCACCAGAAGCTCATCGTATCTTAAGGGCTTTTTATTACTAACGCCCCTACCAAGTCTTTTAAGAGCGTTTTAGTCCTAACGCCCCTAGCAACTGTCTTAGGGGCTTAAGCACTATTCGGTGCATAAGTCTAACTGTGTCGGCACCCCTTGCCGCAGACCGTCCACCAGGAGCTCGTCGTCGTGGGCGGCGGACGAGGAGCGCGAGGAGCAGCTGGCGGCGCAGCAGGCGCACATCAAGCAGGGCTGGTCGCTGCTCGCCACGCTGCACTGCGTGCTGCTGCCCGATAAGGTCGTCGCTGCTGGTAAGACAAACATGTATAGGGCATTCGTTTATGATAATTTATTGGTAAGGTACTTTTAAAATAAAAGAAGTCAGAATAAAAGAATCATGAAAAACCAGCTGAAGAAGAGATAAACTGGACGCAAACAAATAGTTGTTGAAAGAGGAAGTGGAGTCATTGGCCCTGCAATGGAAGACTCTGGCTCTAAATATAATAAAAAAATCGCAATGTTATAAAAGAAAATCAACTTAAAATATGTGTAGTTGATGAATAATGAGTGCCATTAAATAAGTGGACTCCACGTTTAATTTCGAAAAATTAAAAATAGCATGGATATACTTAGGTAATATCGTAGAAGGCTCAGAGTACACATTATAATGAACTCTATTTTCTAGGAGCTAAGAGCTTCAAGCGTCCACAAGTAGAGATGTTGGCTCGACGCTGGCAGCACCACTGTCTGGAGGTGCGGGAAGCTGCGCAGGCGCTGCTGCTGGCTGAGCTTGGCAGGTAAGATACTTTGGAGTTATATAAAGAACAAGTCTATAGTAACTTTAAGCAGAATAAATTATAAATAACTGTTCTTGAGAGGATAATATGTTTATTTGTTAACGTTAATATATTTTTAATAGACTAAATACACGACAAGTACGTTTAAATACAAATCGTAAATGTAAAAAATACAGTATAAAATCGAGTGAGTTTAGACTTTTAAAGGAAATGCTCATTAGTTTTTAAATAGCGTCTAATATCATTATAAATTAAATAATCTTAAAACTACTTTTTACCTAAAAATATTATTAATAACTTTATCCTTGTTTTTTTTCACAGACTCGGTCCCAAAGGCCGTAAGACACTGGTAGACAACTGGGCGCAGTTCCTGCCTCTATACACCCACACGGAGAGCATCAACCCTCACGCTGCGCAGAAGGAACCCGCGGAGAAGCTGGTCGCTAATGTAAGTTAATCCTTAAATGCTAACCTATTTATATAACGGTCTAATATTGGTGTGAGAGGTATGAGCGAGTGATATGTTTAGTTCACTCACTACAAAAAAAAATGATTTCTATTAATGATGGACAATAAAAAAAAAACGTACAAACATACGAATTGTGAAACTCCTCCTTTTTTTAAAGTCTGTTAAAAAATTTAAGTTAAATATATCACATTAATATCAGTTCACTAGTTGTGTTTAAGAAATAAAACTATAAAAAATCGCGAACAACGCTCTCACTAAATTATATTACGTTGTATGTGCATTCTGCATTATTTTCATTTGATTCTATCTTTTATACTATTTACCTATACCAACATCAATTTTACAAAACTCTCTCGATCTCTTACAGCAAGAAGAAGAGTTTGAAGAGGAGGAAGAGGAGATAGTCCGCAAGCCGTCCTCCCTCGCCGAGCTCAAGCGGAAGCAGACCACCGCCGTAGTGCTGCTCGGCGTTATAGGCGCAGAGTTCGGACAGGACATCACTAGCGAAGGTTAGATAGATAGATCAGTAAGGAAATAGAGTGCGCATGTCAGTATGAACTGTAGCTGTATGAACTTGTTTCGCCTTAAAAAAGGTGTGTTAACAGAGTGCGTTAACAGAGTGCGTAGTTTGAATAAAACTGTTTCAAAAGCTAATGTTATTGGAATCTTCTTAATTTTCATATAAATTATTGTCTTTGCTTGGAAAACCATTTAAACTAGTAAACTGACTAATAGACTGTTTTATATACAGCCTATTTGCTTACTGTCATACAATGTGCTAACAACGATACGCGCACTCTAGGTTTCACTATAGGTTTTATTGTTTATGCTATATTTTTTAGGCTTTATAATCTAATTAATGCTACTTTTTGCCGATGATAAATGTTACTTAGTTTTAAAGCGCCGTTAATTCTGTATACTACTATATAAAGTAGTACTTTATACATACCGTATAAAGAGGAGACTACTAGACATAAGGAAAGGATATTATTTATATACTAAAAGCCGCTGTAAAAATAATTATTACGAATTATTTAAAATTTGCAAAATTCTGCCTGCTAGTCTAAAATATAAATACTTATTGTTATTAAATCAACATGGCAATCAAGTGCATAAACTATCCCTTGTATCCCATCCACATGGCACCAGGTCTAAAACTAACAGTAAATTTGATGTACCTAGAATAACTAATTATTATGGGGATAGGACCCTAAGAAAACGGTTACCATATGTATTGAACAGTTTGCCTGTGGACATCAGGAAGGAAACTAATAAAAACATATTCAAAAAGTTATTAAAAAACTACCTTTTAGATAATATAAATACATAAATACCTATATATATATATAAACTTATAAACCTATATATTTTTACGTTACTTTGAGAGACTCAACAGGCGTCCACAGTCAAACTGTTCAAAACAGTTTTGTGGACCAATGTTTAACATAAGTCTATTCTTTGTACTTAATAATTATAAATAAATAAATAAATAATAATAAATTTCTTCAGTATTTTCAATATTGAACAGAGAAATAGGCGAGAGGTTTGAATTATGTAACTTATTACGGTCTGACCTAGTTGTACCTACCTTTTCAAAATAAGATAAATGGAATCAAAGTTCGGAGTTGAATTCTAAAAGCTTATATATATCATCATATACTTTCGCACGAAATATAGAAAACTAGCTGTGTCCCGCGGTTTCACCCGCGTGAATGACAGTTCATACACTATGTTTATAAATTGCCTACGTGTTATTCCGATGTATAAACTACATTATTGTAAAGTTTCATTAAAATCCATTCAGTAGTTTTTGCGTGAAAGAGTAACAAACATCCACACATCCATTCTCACAAACTTTCACATTTAGATTAAAAGTAAGGATGGATTATGACATCATGCAACATTCAAATCAAAGTATGACCGTGAGTTATTTATTAGACAAATATTAAAAATATGCTTTTTTTTCATTATCTTTCTGACAGACACAAAACTATTTAATACATACATAATTCTGCTTGCTAACTCAATAAATATCCTCCTAAACTGCCATATATAAGCATTTTTCTTTGCAACTAATATAAAAGCTAGCTTATTGATTTGCGTATGATTTCGCTTGTTATAGGCGCAGCTGGTAACAAGAGGCGCAAAGATGGCGATAGTCGCAAGAGCTCCGTCGTCGAAGGTAGGTCTTGTGCCATTATCGACCGTAATGTTATGGTCATATGGTTTATATTCCTGTGCTGTTGGTGTGTTTAGTTGGTGGGCTGTTGAAGATGTTTTGCTTTTTAAGACCAAATTATTTTTAATTAATTGTTGATATGAATGGTGTTTCAATTTTGTGATTATTTGTGATATTTAGAAATAAATACTTAATGTTTTTTGACTAATATGCTGAACTGTCACTAAAACAATACTTGAAGTCAATATTTTATTCATTATTATTAACAATAACATTCATTATTGTTAATCATAGTTGTAAACATGTTTTTAACATTGTTTTTTTTTTTTTATATTTCAGTGACTAAACAATACAGATTATTGTAGATATATCAATTTACCGATTCTAAAGTTAAACTTTTAAAGGCGCCCTTAACTTTGTTTAAACGCCCTCAAGAAAAAATATTACTCATTTCGATTCTGTGCACCACAAACGCGTTTTATTTTACCAGTTAAAAAATTTGTAGTCACCTTTATGCCCTCAAAAACTCCTATTTCTTTTTCCTATTTTTCAGGATTCACCCTAAGCTCATCCAACAACCTAGCTCGTCTGACAGCTCTAGCCCTCACCCACCTGCTGCTATCGTCGGCGTGCCCGCGCTTGCCGGCGCACACGCCGCTCCGCCGCGCGGCCGTGGATCTGCTGGGGAGGGGCTTCACTGTCTGGGAGCCCTATCTGGATGTCAGCCATGTGTTACTTGGTAAGTGATAAAAATATTGTATGTAGAGTGTTATTGAAAAGGTATATCTAATATAAATGTACGAAACAGGTGAAAAGTATGTGTGGTATTGACTTGGTTTACAAAATTTTGGCTGAAAATGAGTTAATTAAGTAGTGATATGCTATTTTTTGACAGCAAAATCATTACAAACGTCTTTCGTCGTCACTGCATTCCTAGGGTCTAAATATTTTTACGTCATTAGCTAAATGCTTCTGCGTTCCGATCTTGGACTTAATAGTCAAATAAATTGATCAAAAAAATATTAAGATTATTGAATTAAATCAATTTGAGCTCTCTTCACCCCTTTTGGATTGATCTACCCTTTCGGTAGCATCTTGAATAACTTCGACACCGTCTTTATAACAAAAAAAAAACTTGACATAAATCTTAGGTGTCTCTATACATCAATGCATACATTAGATTTTTTTAATTAAAGTAGTAGAATTAATATTTGCCTGATTCAAGCAACTTGCAACCTTATACACTCAGATTCTCCTACATTGTGCTACATAATTGCTTGTGTGCAGGTTTGCTGGAGATGTGCTGTGACGCGGACAAGCTGGTGCCGTCGATGACGTACGGGCTCCCGCTCACGCCGCAGGCGGACTCCTGCCGCACTGCCAGGCACGCGCTCACACTTATCGCCACCGCCAGGTCAGTTATAAGCCTTCTTTGCAATATATCTCGTCTATTTATATTAAAGGAGTGGCAACAAGCAGCAATCAATAGTAACCAGTCGAAAGAAGGAAGGGTAGGCCTTCGCCTGCAGTGGGACAGTTCCGGCTCTAAATAAATAATATTTATTATTTATGTTTAACCCCCGACGTAAAAAGATTGGTGTGTCAAGGCAAGAGTCTGCCTGTCGGAGTTATCGTAGCTCCTAAAGGAATGTAACAATTGTGATGCGCTTTTGTATTCAAAAACTGCTTTTATTTATATGCATTATTTTAATTTTTTTTTGTATACTGTTCTAACTTTGAGATTCTTAGTTCTATCTCCGGACAAGACAACGTAGAAAACAACTTTTGATATCGTCTTGCGTCTAGGTGTTTGTCATACCTTCTTTGTATCTGATTCCATAAGGCAAGTGCCTTAGCTACTCTGGGTTTAATGTATGTGATGTTCTTTACATAACTTTTTTAACTGATCACAATTTGAAATAAAACAACTTTTTACGGATGTCACAGAAAGTGATAGTGATTTTTGTATTTCTGATTACGAATAAGAACAAATTATGTAATAAGTGACGTTTTTTTTTCCATAACCTACCTATAATTGTTACATTTCATGCATAAATAGTCTCAACAACATGGTGTATTGAAAATAGGACTGTCTTACAATTTTCCTCGCAATGTTTTCATTAAATTTTTAAAAAACAGACAATCGAGGCAATTTCATTCATTCAAGAGGTTTTTCAATTCACTTTGTCACAACACTATTTTTATTTCATCAAAAACTGACAACACAGTAAACGTCAGTCGATATCGTCTAATTAAAAATCCGACTAGATGATAAATGAATAAATGTTTTTACAGGCCCGCCGCCTTCATAACCACAATGGCGCGTGAGGTAGCGCGGTGCGCGGCGGCGGCTCAGTCCGGGCAGCCGTCAGCCGCCTACCTCGCGCTGCAGAAGGGCAGAGCCGAGGTGCTGCGGGGGATCGAACTGCTTATCGATAGGATGCACAATGAAGTCGCTGAGCTACTGGTCGAGGTAAGTAGAACGTTGTTAAGTTAATGTGTTTTAGTAAAAAAGGATGCCAAAAGTCAGGGGTCTCAAAGAAGTGGTATGGGGTCCAAAATTTTTAGTTTTATTTTTGAGTCCCTGAAATTGGGAAATTGGTAGGGTCAAGAGATATGGAACTTTTGACTGCAATTATGAACGCATAAAGCGGCGAAAAACAGGTTTTTGAACTCTTGATGCTATGGCAGCGGAGCGTGCATAGTGCTGCAAAGGTGCAAAGGAGACGCCAAGTCAAAAACATGCTTAATGTTTAACGGAATAAGAGAGGGTAAGATCCTTTGACCCCCAGATCCTGAGGCATGGGGTCAAAATACAGTAACCTGTCGCACCTGGATCGATTCCACATAATGGTTGGATGAAATGGTATATTTCATTACATATCTACAATGACTGAATGTTTTTCTTACTGAACAAATAGCAATATTTCGTTATCGCTTATTTATCTTGGTCAGACACCGTTTATTTATTGATTCGTAGTCATACATTTACTTGTATTAAAGTACACCTGTCTAACTTCCATAATTTCCAGGTGATGGATATAATCCTGCACTGCGTGGACCAGTCGCACCTGAAGAGCAAGGGTCTGAACGAGGTGTTCCCCGCCATCTGCCGGTACAACCAGGTGTCGCACTGCCCGGCTACTAGGAGGATCGCAGGTTTGTGTTAATACTAGGAATAATGACTAGATATTGACGGCAAATTGACGTCGGGCTTAATAGGGCAAGCTAATCAGAAAAATTGGACACGGTTGCCTGGAAGAAATTGTTATTTGCAATAAGGCCGTCTTCATTTTACATTATACAATTTTTTTGTATAATCCAGTTTCTTATATGATATGTATTTCCTTATTTCTCATATCCTAAAAAGTACGTCAAGCCAGTGGTGCCATTCGTGGATCTCACGAATATGTGTTGCAAGCGCAACATGTGCCCGGTTAGTGGCAATAGGCTCGCACCCTATTACATGGGACCTAAAAATATCGGCGAACTGTGGGTGTACATTGGTACACCTCTGCCTACCCCTTCGGGGACACAGGCGTGATGATATGTTATGTTAAGCTCAACATAAAACGGCCCTCGCTGTGTTAATTGGTTTCTTGACCCCTGAGGAATCAAATGCTGTATTGTTTTTTAACTACGTATTTTGTGTAGTATTTATATATCTATGTATTACACCCCCAGTTGGCAGCCACACGGGCCAGCTAGCCATGTACGAGCTCCGCGCCGGTCGCTGCCAGTCGCTCGCCGCACACAGCGGGCCCGTCACCGCCTGCGCCTTCAGCCCCGACGGTCGCTACCTCGTGTCCTACGCCACCGCCGACAACAGGCTGTCCTTCTGGCAGAGCACGGCCGGTGAGTGTAGACCCCATACTGGCTCTAGACCCCACACTATGACTTAAGACCCCACACTGTGGCTTTAAACCCCACACTGTTACTTTAGACCCCACACTGTGACTTAAGATCCTACACTATGTGTCTACCTACATCCTACACTGCATTTAGGCCACTCTTCTTCTCTTGTTTTTAAGACTTGACCCCAGACCATAAATGTAGACCCCCACACCAGACTATAATGTAGACCCCATACCAGACCATGTCAGTAGACCGCTAAGATTTTATGTGTAGGATTTCAGAACGATGCCATCTAATCATCACATTTATTCCCCAGGTATGTTCGGCCTAGGAGCCGCTCAGACGCGCTGCGTGAAGTGCTACAGCACCGCCCCCATGGCAGACGTCGCTCGTCTAAACCCCGCGCGACTCGCTCGCCTGGTCTGGACCAATTCCAGGACTGTCACTCTCATGCTCGCTGATGGCTCGGAGACCAGGTTCAATGTGTAATTGTCAAGAATAGGTTTGTTGTCGCAGTTTTTCTATGTATTGTTTGAAGTAGGTGAGATTGGAGCCAGACCACTACATAGCTTGGGTTTTTTAGCGAAACCTAGGCAGAAAAAATGTATTAATGATTCTTTGAGATATAATAATAATAATATGAAGTTTTTTAAGTTACCAGCTGTTCCTTTTTAAGTTGTCCCACGATTTTGAGTTAAATGCCCCTCGGTGGGTGCCACTATGGTTGATATATCAGACTCAAAAAAAAGTTCCAATGAAAAAGCCTCTTTATTACTTGATATAGCCATTGTATTGTGTATGTATGATTTTATGTATTGACACAAATAGCTTACTATATTTCTGAGAAAAAAAAAACAACTTGTATGTAATTATTTGCATTAGTTTGAGTGTCCTTATTATTTAGTATATCAGTTATAAAGGATAACGAATATTCATGTAAATGCTTTGAATCAGTCACTTTTAATTTATAATACCTTGATGTTTCTTAAACTGTACTAATTAAGCTAATTCAAATTGTTTAAAAACTTATTGAACTTTAAACTGTATAATTTGAAAATGATGAAAATTTATTTTCTTAGATATAAAATTATTGTGAACATGTATAATGTAGTTAAATAATCTTAGTTATGTAAAATAACGAATATTTAAGGCCCTTAAAACTAGTTGTAATTCTACTTATTAATATGCTTATATTTATTCCAAAATGTATAAAAAAATATGCTTAAGGCATAGCTTTCCAAAAGTTGTTAGATCATTGCATTTTATTTTGTTAACTTATTATTATTATAATTGTTTAAAACATGATATGAAGTATTATTGTAATATTGATGTTATTATTTATTGTAAGTCACTTGTAATCAATGTTATTCAATAAATGTTATAAACAATTTCGGTCTTTTTTTGTTCCTCATAAAAAAAAACATATTTACTAAAAATAATCCTACTAATATTATAAATGTGAAAGTTTGTGAGAAAGGATGTGTGGATATTTGTTACTCCTTCACGCTAAAACTACTAAAATAATAATGTAGCTTATACATCGGAATAACACATAAGCTATAATTTATAAAGGTAGTGTGCGAATTGTCATTCACGCGGGTGAAACCGCGGGACACAGCTAGTATATAATAAAACTAGAGACTAAAGCTGTTTCAATTAAATAATCATAAGACAAGGGGACAATAAATCATTGAATAAAATGCATATTTTAAGGAAAATAAATTCTTTATTTATTTTTCGGTACAGCTGTTTTCATGGCACATGCTTAAAATAACGGTTTACTTAGCATGTTTTCGGTATACCAATCACCTTTAGTTTTAAACGGAGCCCTTATCTAATATAACGGGTCAAAATTTTTAATCACAGAAAAAAACATTTAGGTCACCGGTATTTAGAAAACAACATATGTAAACCATTGGGCAGTCACAATGTTACATTTAAACTTAAACTAAATGAGAAAAATTAAGTGCTAAGAGAATATTCTAATATATTCTCTTATTACTTTCTAACAGAATTTTAAATTACACATAAATGTAAAAAAAAATTATCTTAAATGAAATTAGATGGGTCGACCTCAGGTATACCCTATTGGTGACAAAAATCAATCCACAATCATTTCAGAAAAAAATAAAAATGGTTCTTTGAAAGTCTGTTGAAAAGACGTAATGTAAAAAAATAAACAAAATAAATGAGTCCTTTATTTTCACAGGAATTTAATAACTTTAAGTTTGTTTTAAACAACAAAATATAATATTAATTATGCGAGATATAAAAATATATATTTTTTATAGACACTTCGGCAAGAACATTATTTATATATTTTTACCCACTATGATATCCTGTATATCATAGTGGGTAAAAATATATAAATAAAGTTAAAGAAACGCTGTCCGATCCGTGAAGGTATTGTTAGGTATCGATATCTGATAGAATAGAATAGAATAGAAAGATTATTTATTTAGTACGGAACACAAGACAACACAAAGATTAAAAAAAAATAGGAAAAATATTATAACAAAAATGGTGTTGGAATTGTTGTCTCAAATTTCGGGAAATTACGCGGCAAAAAATGGTCACTTCAAAATTCTTTTTTTTTTTTGTTATGAATATTCTAAATCTAATATTTTATTGGGCATGTTACCTATAACACCAATTCGAGTCGGACTGGGTTTTCTTAACACCCTGAATAGTGGGTAAAGTATATTTTTTAATAATTAATATCACTTCGGATTTCTTTCACAATGACTAAGCTTAATTATACTTAAATCAAATACAGCTTGGCACTTCTGTTAAGTTTCTTAAATTACTTATTTTGTACCTACATTTACAAACTTTATCTTATTATATAATAGTAAACCAAAGTTATAATACTGACGTCTAATGCAAAATCACAAGATTTCTTATAATTATTACAGCAAATAAGAATGCAATAGGCATTATGTTAAATTTTATTTGGCGAAGGCTACACCAGAAATAGCAATGCTACATTAAATGAAAAAAAAAAAAAAAAAAAACAAAAATCTACCAAGACCATCGTTAGAGAGTGGAAAAGAAAAATGCATATGAAAATACACATACCCTCTTTGAGGCGCAGTCGGGTAAAAACTGTTCTTTATAACAACATAGTAGAACAGTTGAAATAGACTTTGTAGGTCTAGTAGTAAATATTAGAAACAGTTGCCCGGGAAATTTGTTAAAACGGGAACAACTGGAAATTACTTTTTATAGGATTCATAAGCCTATGAATAATTCAAAGTGTGACACGTATTGGTGTCGACTTTTAATGTAAAGAACAAAAAAACAAATCCATCCTTTATGGCCTATTCCCTAGCCTTCGGAAATTTCTAAGCGTATCGATATGACCAGACTTACGTACTAATTAGATTGTTTAAAGTTGTCAAAATATAAAAGGTCCGTTTTGACATTTGAGGAAGACCCTAAAATGTAATTTGGAACGAAACTAAAAGAAACAATAAAATAATAATTAATGTTAAAAATACTTTATGTAGGTAATTAATTATTATTTTATTGTTTGAACAAAACCAGCAAAAAAGCGGCTTAATTTAAATAAAAATAACATACCTTAATATCAAGAGAGCTAAACATTTTTTACAAAAAAAAATACTTGCAATTTGCTATAATGGTCATATCAACTTCTGTCAGGGTCAGTCTTAAAGGCACTAAATCAAAGTTATTAATTAACATAAACAATGCTAGATAATATTCATCCAACTCTCAAAATAGAATAAAAATAAACAACTTTTTCGATTAAAATTATTTTTTGAAAAAGAAAAGTAAATCAAACCAAAATTATCCACCACCACGAGTTTATTTAACTTTTTTAGATAAGAAATTATTGATAGTTAATAGTTTTTAATTATTATTCTGTAATTACTTCCCACCTACCTCTCGACTTAGAAGCAGTCGATAAAGCAGAATTTTCGATGTTATTTGCGAAGGCTTTACCTGGTAGTAAAAGAAATTATAAAATACAGAAATAATTTGGGACATTTTTAAGACATTTTGGGACATCACAAAAGAATGCAATATAAATAACACTTCATGGAAACTGCCTCGTTGGCTTAGTGGTTGTAAGCGCGAATGCTACGCTAGAGGTCTTGGTTTCGATTCCCGAGTCGACCAAAGTGTTATTGGGTTTTTCTATGAATTCTCAGTAGCAGGTCGGAGTTAGGATTTGTACCCGGTTAGTGGCACGCTCGCCTCCTATTACATGGGACCTAAACATACCGGCGAACTGTGGGTGTATATTGGTACACCTCTGCCTAATCCTTCGGGGATACAGGCGTGATGGTATGTTATGTTATGATTAATGGAAACTCATTATTATTTATTTATTATTACATATCTTATAATCGTATATTATTGGAGGATGCTTGAAAGTAGCGCCCGTGAATGAAAAGATGAGAGGTCACCGTTTGTCGTGGTATGGACATGTGATGAGGTGGGATGAAAGTCACGTAACTAGACGAGTTATGAGTATGAATGTGGATGGGTATACATGCAGAGGAAAACCAAATAAGAGATGGATGGATTGTGTGAAAGATAATCTGAGAAAGAAAGGAGTGAATGCTGAGATGAAGCATTGCGCCGATCACAAATAATTGGGAACAGGGCAAGATTTTTATTTTGCAGTGCCCTACAGGGTCCACGATTGTACTTAGCTCTAATCCATTCTGTAACATCTCTTACACATTGTAGAATGCATGCATGCATATAGGAATATGAGATGATGATGATAATAATCGTATATTTCTTGTATGGTCCTTAAAACTGTATTAAACAGTTTGTCCGTGAACTCTGATGAGTCTCGCAGTGTTATATATTAATACAATAAATTACTAAATGTTTGTACTACTGAAATAACAGTATATACGTTTAAGGGTACGTCCGCTAGCACATGCACGCGAGTTGCTCGTGTAATGCTCGTTCGTCAGATGTGGACGTATCCTTAGAAGGTGTATACTGTTCTTTCAGTAGAGTATTTGAATAAATGAATTTTGATTTTTATAACATCGCTGCGCAGCGAAATCGCCAGATTTGCAGAGCCACGCAGAGATTGCGTAAGCGATCTTGCGGAAGAAGAAAGGACCGCCGTGTTTTTAGTCGGTGCAAGTCCGACATATCCCCACGTCGTTCCCTCAACATAAGGTCAAGATAGCGCTGTACCACGACCCTTCCGATATCCGGTGTGAGTGGGGCCTTTCCGATCAGCCAATGCTACACCTGCTAGAGCGCTCAAAGTATCCGGACACCTGCACTTTGGAGGACTTGAACCTCACCAATGACGCTGCAGTTAGTGTGGCCAACTACTGGGCGCAGGGTATTTAAACTTTAGTATACAAGATTACCATCCACTCGAAAAGAAGAAGACCACGACAAAAATAAGTAATGTAAATAGCCGTACCGATAATGCCGTCAGCGTGGCTGAGTACTGGTCCACAAAAATCTAGCCACGATGAGAATAGCCATTGACTGATACGCTAAGAAGAAGAGTAGCCGTAGATGAAAACCCAGAGTAACATTACAGAGAACAACAGAGAAAGAAAGTAATATTCTTGGTGGTGCAAACAATATATAAGCACATCGATCGCGCGCAGCTCGGTTACCAGGTTATTATTAGTCTAGTAGTTAATATTGGGAAACGAGCTTTCTGCGTGACATCCATCATCTGACATACTTCATCCACCTAACCATCCATTCCTCCTCTTACATTCAAAGTAGCGAAGAGCTCTCCGTGGGCCGCCTTTCGCCCCCGCGAAAACTGATACGTGATGAGTGGCGACCCACATCGCCGCCATTTTGGTCAATGAAATTATTTTTATGGTTAACAATTGCGTTCCTTTGGGATAAATAATCGGAAGGAAATAGTGGAAAAGTTGCCTGGGAAAATACATAAGTCACCCGTTTCACACAGGTTTTTAAAACAGGCCAAGTTTCCAGGAAGGGAACGTTTAATTATTATGGATACATCAGACCATAATGCCGAAATAGCAGATATATTTTCTGGTGAAGGGAGGGCGATTTAGCGTCGGTTCGTCTCTGGCGGGAGGCGCGTCGCGTGTTGTTGGTTTTCACACTCAACTGATGATGCATTAGCACGTCAGGTGTAAGGGGTTGAATGTCTCATTGCGTGTTTGCTTGTTCTGGCGTTGCGCGAACGATGGTGCGCGATGCGTTCCCGCCGGATATGAACCGACCCTTAGTGTGCTGTCTGTTTTTCGTATTTGACGTTCGATAAGTGCTACTGTACAGCCTATATTGAATAAATATTATTTAAATTTGAATTTGGACGTAAGGACGTATAAACCAGTGAAAACTAATCCAACCAAAATCGTTATAAAACATATATCATTTGGTTAAAAAATACTTTGAAACAGTCTGGATGTTACCTACTGATAACCGAAATTAAAATCGACTAATACATCGCGTCACTATTACCGGAATAACGAACAGCACTAGAGAACGATGTGTCATGACGGCGCGTGCGATTCTCGTTGTAGTAGTCTCTTGCATTATATAAATCTAGCAAGTGTAAAGTAGTCACTGCCTAGCCCTACGGGAAAGAGGCGTGATTATATGTACCTATGTATGTAATAATCATGGCATCGCTCGCCTTTAAAAGTATTGTAATTGTTACGTTGAATCCATTCTTATGATGATATTTATTACATTGTAAAGAATCAGTGGTTTCCTTTTACACTACTTAATACCTGCATATGCAAAACCAGCTGAACTGTATGGGTTACCCAAGATACACAAACCAAAACGCCCCGCTACGTCCTATTGTAAGCCAAATCGACACACCAACCTACAGATTGGCTCAACACGTTGCGAAAATACTCTCACCACTCAGAGGCAACACGACAGCGTTTGTGAAGGATTCATACCATTTTGTCAATGAGATTAAGGAACAATAAATTTAACGAATATTTATAATTTGATGCCAAAAATTTAAGTTATGCTGAATAAAACCCCATTACTTATGTAGCTAAAAAACGCGTAGAAAATCTGATATACGCATAGAAGATGTCAAATACAGGTCACAATCCATACCGTATCGACAGACTAGTCGGAAAAGATAACTATTTGGAAGTTCGCAGTCCAAGCATATTTCGAACTCGGCGATTTGTGGACCTGTGTTACCGGTACCAATAAAGATCAAAGGAAAGAAATCAAGGCAATCTATAATAATCCAGCCTATAAACGTCCCACTGCTGGGCACAGGCCTCTTCCCATATAGCGAAGGCACGAGGCATTGATTACCACGCTTGTTCCCTGCGGATTGGCGATTTCAGATCCCAAATTTAGGAATCCAGGTTTCCTCACGATGTTTTCCTTCACCTTTTGTCAGAAGTGTCTAAGAATAAATAAGAAAGCACATATAACTTTGAAAAGTTACATTGGTACTGGCCCGGTTTCGAACGTGCGTACAAATCCGTTCAAAGAACCGCTAGGCCACCACGACTTCTAAGGCAAAATCTAAGTTAATTTTATTACTGAACCCAATTACGTACATGATCAGAATGCAAATTCATGTAAAGAAGTCTGGGAGTGTTTGGAACAGGTTTTAAGACAGCGGGTTGTACAGAAGAGTTGCCTTGTTAAATGATCTGATAACAATTACATTGGAATCTTCTCGAAGCGCAGAGGATTATGTGAATAAAATAATGTCGGCCCATAAGATCAGGAATATCATCATATAGATATAAGTTCGTTAAAATACATTATTGATTTCTGAGGGCATGTGTATATCGGCAATAGAATCGGTTCAGAGTTTTATTTCAATACTGGCTGTTTCCCGCGACACTGTCCGCATGATTATCAGTTATCGTAGTTGGATAAGTAAAAATATAATAAATTCGGTTTTGCCTAAAAAATGCGTACGCGCCTCGGGTGTGAGTGGTTGGATGTCTTATTGCGTGTTTGTTTTTTCTGGCGTTGCGCGGTGTGTTTTCCGCCTGATATGAACCGAGCCTTATTGTGCTTTCTTTTTTTATTTTGTGTTTGACGTTCGATAAGTGCTACTGTGTAGCCTATATTGAATAAAGAATATTTGAATTTAAAACAGTTGAACTTCTTGGCCCTGCATACACTTAGATCGTATTAAGTCTTACAAATTGCAATGATGGGTTTTTTTTTAGAGATCTTTGCAGTTAGCCTGAGCGCAGGTTTTGACTGCTACACCGGACTTTGCAATGATGGGTATTATCTTCTCTAGCTCCTAAGACTTCTTCCAAATGATTTTTAAGACTTACCCCCGTTTCTTCAAAAAATTGCCAATCAACTATTAATCCTCATTTTGTTTAACCAAACAATCGTGATAGTTTGACAACAGAATAAGTTGTTCACCTTTCAGAAACCGGGGGGCGAGGCCAAAAGTTAAGGTGTTGGTAATTGTGCCTCTGAGTGTATTATAAAGAGGTAAAGGTTTTGAAATAAAATTAGAAATAAGTAATTAGATTCGACAAACCACAGATCCTCGCTAAAATACCTAAATTCCTACCTAGGATGTTTTGCGAGGCTATTGAGATTAAAAAACACCCTAATTTCAATAGAGAAGATGGCTGGAAGATATCACCTGAATGGGACCCAATAATACATTAACTCAAGGCCAAAGAGCAACCAAGAGTAACGCTGGACATCAAGACACTGTGAGCTTATATTGCTTAGGTCTGAACTCAAATCATTAATTAAAATCTGAAGGTAGAACGAGCAACATCTACTGTCAAGACAAACGCCTGCTCAGTCTGCCCGTGACTATGATACCTGCAAAGGTATCAAAACGTCGGGACCTATAATCTAAAATATAAACCGTGACAAAATCCGTAAAAGGTAGTTTTATTTCAATGTCTAACATTCGCGTAAACCTAAGAAAACATTAAGAGGTAAAGGTTCTGAGTTTCTTGGAGTTATTTCTGGACCCAATAAATGAACTATCCATTACAAAAATATTTTTCAATTTACATCAATAGTTTCCGAGTTTAGCCTTTTCAACAAACAAACTCTTCGTTTATATACTATATGCATAGATTAAAATTCAGATTATCCTAAAAAAGGTATAAACATACCCATATCTAAAATATTATGAAGGTCGAATTGAGAACCTCCTCCCTTTCCGTCAATTTAAAATATAAAAGGATAGTTTTGTAGCGTATAAAATAGCTTGAAAGACTATTCTCGTTTATAAGAAAAACTAATATCATCCTGCAAGTTATCGTCACTATCGCTATCAAGAAAAGTGTTGACATAATTAACTTTATTACAATCAACTTCAGAATCTTCGTCAGACGACACATCTATACTTTCTACATCATAGACTATCCATTTATGTAACCCATTCTTTCTGGTCAGAGTCAACCAATTTCTAGCCAGAACTTTAAATATTTTTACTTGTATGTACTGCCCTTTATTTGAATGATAAGATTTACGGGCATCAATAACTCCGTATAATTCAAAATTAAACTCGTATTTTACGTCATTAGCTTCAGCAGAAAAAGTTATATGTCTTTCTTGAATTTTAATTTCGTAGTTATCGACAATTAGATTTATTTTTATAGTAACTGTGTTTGAATTTTGACGCCATAGTAGTCTTGGTTTACTGGTTTGTTCAGAATTCTGTGATAATACATTTTCGGTTATATTAAGATCTGTATTTTCTTCATTTAGTTTAAGGCCTGAATTTTTGGAGTATGTTTGTTCAAAAGTTTCGCTTAATTTGCATTCTGTTTTTCTTTTACTTGCGGTTACATCAGAATTTTTCGAAGCAGTTTTTTCAGTCTCATTGGGTTTTATTTCAGAGATTTCTTTAACACCTACTACTTCTGTAATAGGTACTGAACCAAAATTGCCAAGACTGTCAGTAACAAAATCAAAACTGTCCAAACTATCATCAGAGTCAACTAAGGGAACCGACCTTAGAATATTATTAGGTAATTTCTTTACCAACTGAAAACTCTCTTTATCATCATCAAAAAGAGGTTTTGACTGATCTGTTTCCACATCAGAATCTGTGTCCGAATCTTTAGATTCTCTTGTAAATT
Source organism: Autographa gamma (assembly GCA_905146925.1). Classification (NCBI taxonomy): domain Eukaryota; kingdom Metazoa; phylum Arthropoda; class Insecta; order Lepidoptera; family Noctuidae; genus Autographa; species Autographa gamma. The sequence continues at coordinate 4,624,273 of LR989877.1, read as the reverse complement.
GAATATCATCTAAATAATGTATTTCATCAGTCTCTTCGGCTAAGTTTTTATCAATCATAACCTGATTTATAATAACATCTTCATCATCAGAATAAGTGTCGATTAAAACTACTCCGTACTTATGACCTTCAGTGAATTGAGCTTTTTCTTTCGTGAAATATTTAGTATACAAATGCTTGAGTTTATCGACTGAGTCATAGCAATTGTCAGCGAAGAAATTGGTGCTGAAATCCGTCCAGTCATCGCCTACTGGCTGTATACCTATTAATTTGCATTCAATAGCTTGGTATGGTAGTAAATTGATAAAATGCTCAGTTATTGGCCTTAATTTCTTGATTGGAATTTCTCTCCAATCCGCTTGGTCTACGAAGAAGCAACTGACTTTACCATCGTCGTTAACTTTGTCTACCCTCGCTCTTTCATACGTAGTATCGTCGGGAAACTCTGCTAAAACAATATCACCCACATTTACGCTTTCTAATGGTTCAGGACCATCGCCTATATACTTTTGTATATCTTTAATCAATGTTGTCAAACACCTTTCAAATTTGATGGGTCTTACAAAGAATTCACATGGATTTTTTGCTGACATAAAGAAAACCGATGAAAACGTATCGCTTTCTAAATGAGCCCATCTACCTTTAGGCAGTATTTTTATCGGTTTAGGAACATCAATTATAAATTCTTCTTCTTTTAAATCAGGATCAGTATTATTACACAATTTCTTCAAAGTATTTAAATGATTAGGATTATCTACAGCATGCCCATCTAGTAATTCTTTTCTGAAGTCATTTTTAACTACTACTTCGTCTAATGAAGACAAATCCTGACAGACTTCCACAGTATCAACGAATATGTAATTCCCTATGACTAGATTAATTTGTCCTCTCAAATAAACATCGTCGTTATCATCAGTGATCCTTTTTAATTTATTCTTAGCTAGTTTAGAGAACGTAACGTCCTTATCTTGCGGCATAAGATTAGCCATTACAACTATCACTACGTGAGTTTCTATGCTCTTAAGATCATCAGGTAAATGGTATAACTGTACGTCTTGTGTAGTTTCATACCTTTCTTCATCAATCAATTTAATTAGTACCAAAAATGGTTGTCCTTGGGCTGTAGTTTTTAATATTTTCATGACTTGACAGCGGACGAAAAGATTCTGTTTTACGGTGACTGCGCAAATATCTCCAATCACAGGTGTTCCGTGAAGGCGTCTATTACTTTCCTTGCTGTAATACATTCCCATTTTGATGGATAGCAAGCTGTATGTTTGTGGGTACTTAATAGTGTTATTCTTATTTGTACTGGTGCCAATTCTAGCTGAGTAGTAGACGGCAGAGTGGTAGTGTAATATTTGAAAGGTTATCGTCCCCTCTCTTGGTAACCACGCCTTTGGTTCATCATAGTCTTTGAATACTGCATGTCTGTCATTACAATTCCAAAAGTCTGGACATTTGCCTAACGATAAAAGATTTTTGCATATAGGAACTAAGTTTTGAGCTTTCTTAAGATCTTTTTCAGATAGCACGCTTGTACTTATCTCGTCTAAAAGAGGTGGAATATCATTTGAGCATCGCTTAATAAAATGAAGTATTTTCGGTAACTGTTCAATATTAGTATCGTCGATTAACAACTTAATTTTTACGGGACTTTCTTCGTCTTTGAATATAGAGGGATAGTTGTCGTTTAGGACTGAAAATCTTTTGCAGAACATGGAGAATAATGTCGGTAATGAATAGTGTATTAAATAGAAAGCGTCTGTTACGTTTAAATGAGTTAAATTGCCGTCACAACATATTAATATCGGTCCCGATACTGGTTCAACGTACTCGTTCAACGTTTTACCTAATTGGTACAAATTGTGTACTGTCATAGAACTATTGCATGCAAAAGTAACGTATTTCAATTTAGTTAAAGCGTTATCTATAGCTTCAACTTCGTCATCCGATCTACAAACGATTACAGTTTTCTTAGACCTATCCGTATCATTTAAAAATTGTATGACGGAGTCTAGTTTCTTTTCTGTTAAGCAAAATTCAACTGAAGTTGCGACTTTGGAATATAAGACACATTCCTCGAACGCGCTTATACATACCACAGAATCTGGTGCTTTTCGGGCTAGTGGTAGCATGAAATCGCACCAAATTCGAGATACAACAATATATTGTACCTTCCACTCCTTATTCGCGCGACTTTTCACAAGATCCCTGACTTTTAGTAGACAAAACTTAAGCTCACTAGGATAAACCTGCGACATATGCTCACAATCATCTATAACGAAAGTCGATAAATTCCGAAGGTCTAAACTAAAATCTTCTTGAATCAAACGCACGAGCAAAGTAGGGGTGCAAATCAAAAGATCACACCCATTCAAAAGAGCCGTAGTTATTTTAATGTCTTCTATACCAGCGTAACAAGCGAAAATTTTAGCGCTATGCAACAGCATCTTACATGCACTTTCTACTGCTGCAACAGAATGAGACGTTGCACATACAATAATAGCACTAAGCCCGATAATATTTCCATTCGAATTCTTGTAATCATTTACTAAGCGACTGACAGCAGGTAGATATCCCATAGTTTTCCCACTATTAAAGGGACCGATCAGAAACAGACTGTGACCTCTAAGTATAGTAGACCAAGATACAGTTTGGGGTCTCATTGGTTCAGTCAAAGACATGTTCCGTAGAGTTACATGAATATCTTTGCCAAATGGTATGTCCCTCAAATTGTTCACTGTTTGAATGCGATTGTTCTTCTTAGTATGTACCATAAGGACTGGACTAACTAGTTTATCTACGAATATAGATACACTACCATCTAGATTTTTAAATGGATTTACATGAGGTTTAATATCGTCTACAAAGTTTTGTTCAGATTCAATAGTTTTCTTAGTTTTCGTGTTATTTAAAGTTAATTTTAATTCTAATGCTGTAATACTTTCAGTGTCCGAATCTAAATCAACTTTAGAACTATCTTTGTCTGATGTGGACGAAAAACTATCGTTAATTTTAGATATTTTGTCTTCTAGATACCTTATTTTACGTTTCATAGCACTTAAAGTTTCTGATTTAGTGTTAGATTCACTTTTTACATTAGCCTTATTTTCGATGGCATTTTTAGATATAATTTTCTGTAGTATATCAAAGTTAGTTATTTTAATGTTTACCTCTGAGTCCGTTTTAGCGTATATATCTTCTATTCTCTTTTGAGGTTCCTTCTGTTTGTCTTCTGTTGTCTTCTTTATTGGGTCTTCTTCTTCTTGAGGCATTTTCTCATGTAATGCGAATTCTTGAGGCTTGAGGCCAGCGGGACCAAAACCTATGTATGTCACTTCTTTTTTGTGGGGATTTGTCTTCCTTTGTTTTTTACCTTTAATTTAAATAATAAATATTTTATAGAGATGTTGAATACAATTGGATTTTGTAAAAAAAAGTGGTAAAGGTAAGATAAAGATATAATTATGTGGGCTTTAAAAACTAAGAAGAATCTTACTAGAATAAGAACTTGACTGATTAATTAATTGCGGCATTGAGTCTTTCTTATGTACCACAATTGTACATGAAAGTTTAAATACATTAATTAATTTTATCTATTACATATAATACTCATATTTGAAGCATAATGCTGTGAGTATAAGTTGGTTACCAAGTAATAATAAAATAACTGTACATCCACAACAATACATACCTTTCTGACTAATATTATTATCATTCTCTTTACCAACATAATTAATTACTTTTTCTTCTGGCTTAATAACTGGAGTCTTCGGTGGACCGGCATCAGTTGTGTCACGAGTTTGAGCTTTTAATATATCTAATTTCTTTCTTAACGAAGCGCTTAAAAGACTAGGCCGAGGAGTCTGACGAGAGGTAGCTCTACCAGCAGAATCTTCATCCACATCCTTACAAAGCTTTAAATCATTCATTTTATTCGACAAAAGCGTACTAACAGTACAGTTTTCTCCCTCAAAATTACCAGATATGATCACCGATTCTAATTGTTGAGCCTCTTGGAGTATTAAAGTCTGGCTATTCAACGCATTCAACCACACATTCTTAGGAATATTTAGTGTGTAACAAGATCTTTTGACATTCTTAATAACTTCTTGCTTTGTTACGTAATCCAGCTTTGCGTTTAGGTTGTTGTCTCGTAACTCTTGGTGGAAAAGGCTTTCATCTTCAATAGCAAACTGAGATTCGATGAGTTCTTCACATAGACTGACCAATTTACCGCATTTTAGTTGCAATATAAGGTCACCATACTTGTGGGTTGTGTCGTCAAAAATTGAAGATCTAAAACAAAAATAAAAATTATGTATATTATATATTATGTATAGTATGTATTGATATTAATAATAATGTAAAAAATATACTGTAAAATCATTGTACTGAGTACTGGTCAAGAAGGATATAATTTCAATGTTGTTAAGTAAGAAAAATAATTATACCAAGTCATAATTTCTTAAACATCTTGGTTATTTAAACAATAAAATGGAAATTGATGAAACTGTAAACCATATTAATTAATTAATATGTTACAATGTGTTATGATACCAACAATGCACATTTCCCTTGATAAGATTCAAGGCATTTCCTGGTCTAGTAATAAGTGTTTTACACTTTTAATAATCATTTTAACATAGTTGCGATTTTGCTATGTAAACCTATAAAAAACATTTACTTACAATAAAAAAGAAAAAGAACCTCTGTTTGCAGTAATTTGAGGTCACAAGAACATAGTATGTATCAGATTTCAAACGATAATTTCATTATTGAAATTTAACTTACTTTTTGTCCAAGTAGGTAGGTGAAAACCAAACTTTGGAAGCTTCCAGGAATATTCTTTTCATAACGAAAACTGCAGCCGGCATCCATTGTTCGCATTGCTCAGTTTTAACCACACAATCTATCTCAATAGTCACATTTTGAGGCAAAATTCCGTAAATACCTATTTGTTCAAAGTGAACTTTGCTTTCTTCTTCCTCGTTTTTTACTAAAACCCATATCAAATATGGATTAATATAATGCAGAACTTTTACTTCATAGCGATCAGACCCCATTTTTCAGTAATTTATTGTAGTTCATGAGAATTGAATACAAAAATAAATTCAAACTAGAAAATTAAGCACCGGTCACCGGCAAAGAAAACTTTTCTTTCATAAAAATGTGCACAGGAAATTGTGGTCTGCTGAATGAACAACAACGACCACAGAACACTAATACTCTGACTAAGACTAAATAAATGTGCTATTGAACTAAGAACGTGATTTATTAAATGCGATTAGGCGGGAAATACAACAAATTATATATGATCAAACGAACTTCCAAGTGAAGTTCGATCATTATTATATGAGTCGCTTCATTCGAAGATATATTTAACCATGTAGTCCCCTTCCCTTGCGTTAGCAACTACGCACGTCTTTTAGATAAAGTTTACCCTACTTTATTTTTATTTTTTTCTTAGTGTAGGTAAGTTGGTATTGTAGGGTAAGGTAACCTCGTTGTGTATGTCAGATAAAGTCGTCATTATTTTAGAGAGCAATAGGGTTGTGAATTTTCGCAAATCTGGTTAGGGTTCTTTGGGGCGGGTTGGGAAGTTATATCTTCGAATGAAGCGACTCATATAATAATGATCGAACTTCACTTGGAAGTTCGTTTGATCATATATTATATTTCGTCGCTTCATTCTTCAGATATATTTAACCATGTAGATGTTAAGAGATAATTAGATTTGCGGTATCATGTAAATAAATCGCAAGAATTTTGACATGAATATTTATTTACATTTTAGTTACATAAAAGTCTTCTATATTTAGATTCTTTTTTAATTTTCAATCACTTTCTTTAGACTAATTATAATTAACTACTGATTGCATACTGATTCTGCAAACTCAGCTTCATTGATTATGTTAAGTTTATAGAACTTTGCAAACGATTGAGAGCGGCTGGTCCATCCGGCGGTCTTTCGTATTGTATCAATGCACACGCCAGCCGAGTTTGCAGAAGAAGTTGAGGCGTGTCGTGTACTGTGTGCACTGAATACTGATGTATCGACACAGCTCTCTGATAACACCAATTTTATCCATCGACTTATTGTTTGAGCTGTAGCTGCCTTGTTAGGTTTTTTAATTGTAATAATTAAGTTGTTTATGTTTTTATCTCTTATATTTTTTGTAACATGTATATAATCTACGAGTACGGTAGCAGGGCAAATATTCTTATTATCTACAAAGTAGGGGAGAAAAAGTACAGGTTGATCTCTACCTGGGGCTGAAGTTTTAATAAGGTCTGTTATTACTATCTTTACTCCATTGGGCAAAATATTTATATTCTCTAATTTTATCAGGGACAAAGTTTGGACTCGCTGTGCTGTACATAAAGCCAACAAAATTACTAGTTTCTTTGTTAGTTGACTAAGGTCTAGTTCTCGGTTCGGGTACCATTTTGAAACAAAATTAAGCACAAGTTGGGGATCCCACGTATGTGTATATTTGGGCCTGCTGGGTTTGAGTTTATAGGCTCCTTTTAATAAACGTTTGATGCACTCGTCAGAACCAATATTGTTGCCCAATAGTAGTGAGAGTGCGGATCTGTGGGAATTCAAAGATCCATACGAGGCCCCTTTGTTAAACTCGGCTGTCAAAAAGGAGATGACCTTTGCTACCGTGCTCTCGTAAGTGCTAATATTGTTAATTTCGCAAAACTGCCACCAAAGTTTGTACGATACGCTATATTGTTTTTTAGTTTTATCAGAGAGCGATGCTAACATGAGATCTACTGAATCCGTGGGGATGTTACGTCGGAGGAAGGCTTCCCGGAGAGTATCGCTGCAGCCAGTGTAAGCTGGCTGTGGAACGGGAGCTGGTAATCCCTGGAAGAGGATAGGAGTAAGTTTTTACTGGGTTCGAAAAAAATTACTTCTGAGGTGATCAATTCATTAACGATAGGGAACCATGGTTGTGATGGCCACCATGGAAATACGAGTATACCACACGCCTCTTCGTGTATAATCTTATAAACGCTTTTAAGTAGTAAAGAGAATGGAGGAAAAGCGTAGAAAAAATATTTTTTCCAACTAATTGTAAAAGCATCGACAAAAGACGCATCTGGGTCCGGAAACCAGGATGCGTACACGTGACATTTGGTATTGGCGCGAGAAGCGAACAAATCAATTAAAGGTTGACCTAGTTTATTAACAATAACTTTAAATGCTTGATTTGATAAGCTCCATTCTATATCTGGATTGATGATCCTTGACTCATTATCAGTTTCGACATTTTGTTTAGTATTAATATAGGATGCAAATATCCATATATTACGTTTCTCGCACCATTGCCAAATTTGGAGAGCAAGATCATTTAAGTGAGGGTATTGTACTCCTCCCATTCTATTTACGTAGCTAAGCGCGGTGTTATTATCGACTCGTAACAATATGGAACAATTAGATCGTTCCTTCGCGAAGGTCTTAAGTGCTAAAAAACTAGCCAACAACTCAAGGTAATTTATATGACATCCTCTTTCAGTTTCCTTCCACGATCCATGAGCGCGGTTACCCTCACAAAATGCTCCCCACCCTGTTTTTGACGCATCTGAAAATATTTCCAATTCGAAATCAGGGGTGTCGAAAAAATTTGTACATATGAATATGTTTTGTGACCACCAATTTAAATCATTAAGTATGAATCTTTCTAGGTTTATTTTCGCATTATAGTTGTTATGGAATCTATTCAATAGGAGGTATTTTTGGCGTTCGAGTGTTTTGGTATATAACCACCCGTATTTAACGGCGGGACACGCTGCTATGAGGACGCCTATTAACTGGGCGAATTCCCTTATGGTACAGGGAGGTAAACCAATGAACTTTTTAACAAGTCGAGCGATATTATGGCGTTTATCCGTAGGTAAGGAAACCGAAAGGTTTGTCGTATTATAAATAAAACCTAGGAATTTACACTCTTGCTGAGGAATTAATGAGCTCTTTTTATGGTTTATTACGAAACCAAGACAAGTTAACGTTCGTAAGGTTTCATTAACGTTACTGAGGCACTCTGTGTAAGTTTTGCCTATACATAAAATATCGTCAAGGTAAATAACTGATTTATGTCCTTTATATCTAAGATAGCTCATGACCTCCTTCATTATTTTTGTAAACACTCTGGGGGCAATAGATAGACCGTAGGGCATTGCATTGAATTCGTATGTTATTGTCTGCTTTTTGTCATTTTGGAATTGAAAACGTAAGTATTTTCTAAATGCCTTATTAACACGTTCGTTGCATTACGAGATCTATCAGATCTCTTGCAGGACTTTTGTATTGTGCGTTGAAGATAATCGTGTTGTTTCACTCCTTGCGGGAGGATCTAACGTGTAAAGTTCTTTAGGTATGAGTAGGACAAATATACATATTTGCTTCCTACTTAAAGCTGAATTCAAGAACATTAAAAAATAAATTAGAGATGGATTAGGTCCCTAACGCACAGTACTGTAATTATTTTCATTCCTTGCGTTATGAGATATGTCGGTACTCGGGGAATCGTACGCCTCGTAGACGCAAGAGAGGGAAGGTAGGCGGCGCGGGCGCTGCGTGACTCGTTTTAGTGTTGTCCTAGCATCGCTCATTCACATCACTCTCTGGTAAGTTTCTGGTAGCCTAAATTTCGGTTATTAAAACAAAAACGTTGTTATAGTAAACTTACATGAGATCTGTGACATCCAGCTTCTATTTAATACCTCCGTATATTTTTTTAAGCAACAACAGCCTTAGATCAAAAATATACATAAGACACTCGAATAACGAAACTAATAAAATTGGATTCCATCGCATTTACTTCACTGACATAGTTGCCTACTGTTTATTTATACAAAGCATTTTATTACATAATTATCAGAAGGAAGATGTACTGATCATGTTTTCCAACGTGGCGACAAAGACAATAGTGTGGGTTGTTACAAAAAATTACGACGCACATTAAACAGCACTGACGCTTCTAAAAAAACTAAACGTTTTGTTACAATTTGCGCGCAATGCAAGCAATCAATGTGCTTACCATGTTTTAATGAAAAACACTTTGCATACTAAAAAAAAACTTTTTCAATCGACAACTGAGATATTATTTTGTTCCCATCACTACTTACTACACATATTGAACTATCTTCGGTTGCGGTACGAGATACAATCGATATCATATTTTTTTTTGGTTTTTGTAGTTTATTCAAATGTCGTAACTGCGTGCGAACCTATCAAAATATAAAGCAATAGGCTATCTTTCACCCACAAAAACTTCAAAATATATTTGATTATTTTTTTGGAAGATATAAATTAGTTTCAAAACTGTATCTTTAGGAGACTGATTAGGTCTCAAACGCACCAAAAGGTAGGTTAGTTTCGAGATCTTTTAGGTCTCCAAAGCAACAGCTGAAAGTTCCTTGAAAGTGATGGCGCAGGGAACGTGTTAATTGGAATTAAAAGATAGGCTTCTTTGAGGTCTATCGTTGCAAGAAAACCATTTCTCGGAATAATTTTACAGACAATTTTATGGTCTTCCATTTTAAAATGAGATTTTAAAACGAATTTATTAAATGACTTTAGATTTAAAATGAATCTTTTTTCGCCGTTTGGCTTAGGCGCCAAGAAAATGCGAGAAATAAACTGGTCTTTTGTGGGTTTACAAACGTTAAGCGCACCAAGATCTATGAGCTTGTTAATGGCAATTGTCATATCGCGTTGCTCTTGTTTAGACCAAATTTCTTTGGAAATAGTTTGAGATTGTATAACCCCATCTATTAAAAGGATATCCACACCTTGATTAATCCATCTGAGGACAGTCTTATTATTAGTAAGTTTTGTCCAGCAATCGTAAAAAAGTTGAATTCTGCCTGCGTGTACCTGAGTCACTGGCGCCGTGTTGGGGCACGTTGCTTGTTGTTTTTTGGCTGGTTGGATGTTGGGGGAGCTCGGTAGTTGTTCCGCTTCTGTCCTCCTCGCCCTCCCCCTTTGTTCAGCTGGGAGCGAGAAGGCACCGACCAGTTTCCCTGGTAGCTGGAACGGTTAGCTGCAGGATGTGGTCTCGAGCTGCAACTAGGTTTAGGTGTAGGGGAAGGTTTCTTAATTTGTTCCCCTTGTTTAACAATCGCCTTTGAGGCTTTGATTTTTTCCGACAGATCATTACCGAAAAGCGTGTTGTCGCGTTCCGAACGATCTAAGAATTGTAGGAAAGACTTATCCAAACCGGGGAGTATGAATTTTACTCTAGACTCAGTATTTTGATGGTGCAGATCGGATAAGATTCTGCAACCGTCGCTTATAAACGTGATTGTTTCGACTTTGCTTTCATTGTTTATAAGCAGGTGTAAGCCTCTGTTTATCGCGGCAATGCCGACTCCCAGTTGCTGTTGACTAGCGCTCATTTTTCTGTCTCTGAATCTGCCCGACTCTGGTATGGCCGCCGAGACCTCCGGGTTGAGCGTTGGCGCCTGAAGTAACCGGCAGTTTTCCGGTATGAGGTATTTTTTCAAAAGTACCTCCCTATTATCTTTTGGCATACCTTTTTTGAGTAAAGGTAGCCATATTTTTGCGAGGTTCTCATGAATTTTCTCACCGAACTCGAGAGTCTCATCAATGGCGTCGCCTAGCGCCGCCAAAATATTTGGGTCCAGATTTTCGGGTGGATCAGTGGCCACGACAGGATCGTTAATCTCGGCAGCGATCGGTGGTGGTTCCGGGGTTGGTGTTTCTGGACCAGAGTTTATCTCAACATCCACGTTCTCGGAATCCCGCGTTTCCCTTGGACCTGGAAACAGTTTTTATATCTGTTATGTGGGTAGTCCTCTCTTTGCATAGGGAAACATTCGTGGGTAAGTTAGAACAGTACTACACGCGATTCTATTTTCTAGATACCGTGTTTGTTCTAATAACAACCATTGTGTTATCATCTCGGATAACCTCCCGGTATAATACGACCTTCGTGTTGCCATCGCGGACAACCTCCCGGTATTATATGTTACTTTAACAAAGTAATCAAACATTATTTAGCCGTCGTGTTACCATCGCGGGCAACCTCCAGGCATATAGTGTACTAGTGTACATGGTCGTCGTCTATCTTCTTAATCTCACTCTTGTATCACCAAATATATGAAATAAATTACTTACTTGGATTTGGTTCCGAATCAGATGACGAAAAACATCTTAATCGACGGCGGTAGGCCTTATTTTCCAACCTCCTTATTTTGTTTCTGTAATGCTCGATCTTCTCTTCTGCATTTCGCTTCGGCATACTTGTTAGACGCTATACTACACACTATACTAAAACACTTTAATCTACTATTTTGAAAGTTAAAGACGTCCGTTCGTTGCTGCGCACGAAAAAGGAAAGGACGACTTTATCTGACATACACAACGAGGTTACCTTACCCTACAATACCAACTTACCTACACTAAGAAAAAAATAAAAATAAAGTAGGGTAAACTTTATCTAAAAGACGTGCGTAGTTGCTAACGCAAGGGAAGGGGACTACATGGTTAAATATATCTGAAGAATGAAGCGACGAAATATAATTAATGTTAAAAGTAAAAAGTAAAATAAAGAGGTACCCTCAGAACTTGTTTATATAAACGTGTTTACGAATGTCATTGTTTTTAACTATTAAACTATGTAGTTATTTTGTTAATTTATACCTAAGTTAAATCAGTTTAATTTCCAACATTTTACTTATTATTTATGTCTTGCCCCCTTGCAAAGGCCTCCCTTTTCTTTTTCCAGGATAGACCAACCCTTAAACTGTGCATACATACAGTACAATGATATAATAATATACCTGGGCAAAATAGTATTATTCATCTTGTGATATGACACCAGTCAATAGCTTGAGGATACTGTATCAATGTTTTCAATGTGTATCGCATATATTATTATTGGGTAGAATGCTTTTTTATAAAAGTAGGACACGGTAATTCATCCGTCGATTAACCACATAGTGATAAATGGATAACGGTTTATTTACTTAAAAAGCTTTTGTTCGTGGTGTAACTAAGTGGTTGATCTTGGGTCTTTCGGTCTGTGTGTGTGACTCTTAATGTACAAACAAAATTATTTCTAACTGAAACTAAATCGATAAAATATGAACGCAATAATTTTCAAATTGTCATTGTCACTGCAATGAAACGTCAGAACCTTGTCAAACTTATGTCAAGTCGGCAATGAATTCGTGGCCACTACAAATTGTGGCTTAAATTAATAATTAAATCGCTTCATTAATGTTAAATTTAGTCTAGCGCGTACGAAATTATCTGGTGAGTATTCTGTTCAAGTAAATTTACCTCGTTACACATTTATTATGATAACAAAATGTCAATTTTCTTCGCATTGCTTAGTGCAACATTACAACAAATCTGTTTACAGCTATGAGTCTTGTTGTCCTTAAGGTTTATTGTTTAATATCATGTATATTACAATGAAAGTATATTAGTTGCAGTTGTATTTCCATTTCAATGTTCTCAATTTATTTCAAGTGCGTGATAAGCTGCTATTGGCTTAACTATTTAGTATCAAATTTATATTTCTTGTTGGGCTAAATTAGTTTAATCAATAGTTATTAGTCATAGGATTGTAACATAATTAATTACTTTTTCAATCGTTTGTGTAGTACTCTCACTATATTATAGAATTCTAGATCAGACATTAGTATACCTCTACCTAAGTATAATAAATATGCTGAATAAATAAATGTAATATTATGCTTTAATATTTCTTCCTGTATAATACAAGGGCTATTTAATTTACTAGTGGACATTCCAATATCTGTAATGGTTTCAAACAAGCAAAAAATATCCTACATATGTTACTGGTAATGTAAAAAATAATAGCAGTTCTCTTTTCATAATTTTTGTTTTAATAATAATATCCTGGGACATCTCACACGGTTATCTGATGCCAAACTAAGCTGACCTTGTACTAAGCTGACCAGACAACTGATAAACATCCTTACATATTTCTAAATACATACACATTATAGATAAATTACACCCAGACACAGAACAAATGATTGTGCTCATCAAAGATTTGTCCTGGGTTGGAATCGAACCCACAACCTCCTTTATAGCAGTCAGGGTCTCTAACCACAAGACCAACAGGACAGTTGAATCCAGTGTATATCTTGTGCTCAACCATTAGCACAGGAACACATTTATGTATAAAAATATATTAACTCTGACCACTAAAAGAAGAGTGTCAAAAGTTTGATGTGTTGGCCTATGATGACAGCTTACTTAATCAAGATTTGTTTTAGCTATCATTTGTATATATCTGTTAAAGTTTAAACTTATCAGAATCTTTCTAAAATTCGGATTTTTCTTTCAAATTCATATCATAGTTATTAAACATATTATACCATCACGCCTGTATCCCCGAAGGGTTAGGCAGAGGTGTACCAATGTACACCCACAGTTCGCTGATATGTTTAGGTCCCATGTAATAGGGGGCGAGCCTATTGCCACTAACCGGGCACAAATTATAAAAGCCTTCTATTATATGTTTCAGATAAAAATGGGTGTAGCTATAAGCAAATACTCTGAGTTGTCGTCCAATGAGTTGCTGATGAAGTTTTGTTCGTCGGAGGCTGTATGCCCTAATGATCCGTTCTGGAATCAGCTGCTGGCGTTCAATATTAATCCACCTTCGAGCGCGTAAGTATATTTACTTTTTCATTATAATACTAGCTGTGCCCTGCGGTTTCACCCGCATGCATACCTAGGTCCCGTTCCCATTGCCTTTATGTTATTCAGGGGGCAGATGAATCCAGCAAATCACTATCGTAACAAAGGTCAGGATTACTTTTATTTTGTGCGCAATTTTCCAATTTTTTTTCTTTGACAAGAAACCTTCTCCTGATGATAATTAATACAAGAAAAAAAGAATTAGCGAAATTGGTCCAGGTGTTATTGAGTTATGCGCTTACCAACACATTAAGCGATTCATTTTTCTATATGTGGAATATTTGTCTGTAGGTGCAAATGGTCTCTGAGTTAAACAAAAAATAAAATTACTGGGAAATAATTTACGAAAGGATGCTACCACACTAAATGTATATCGGAACGCATTCTCTCTGCGGCCGTAGTGTAGCTTACGTTATGGTCCGATATAACTAACATTTAATCGTCCTATAAATAAATAATATCATCCACAATTATATCATTATGGTAGGTTACCATAAAATAATAAAAGACGGTATTTTATTTCCCCATCCAAATCAAGACCAACTGACAAATATCAGGAACGCATTTTCTCAGCGGCCGGACTATACTAGTCAGAAAATTCAAGGCCACTTTAACAAGGCCGCAATAAACCGCAAAACATTTGTCCGAGAGTTTCAGCTGGTTTATTAGTTCCTTATCAGAGTGAAATATATTTTACTTAACTATACACGTATAGCAAATGTTATCGGTAATTGGTTCCCGATAATTATCTAAAACTATTAGTTTTCTATAGGGAAGTTCGGAAATACATGTTTTTTCTTTTCGGTAAATTGGTTTATCTATTTTTAAAATGTATATCGGAAGAACTGATAATGTTTTTAAAGAATTTTTTGTCATCAAGAACTGTTACAAATAAATAAATTTATCAAAACCATTCATCAATTTAGAATATTTATAATGCGGAAAATAAATACAAAAAATAATGTTTGATTGTCGGTATGTAATACTAATAAGACAACAACTAGATTCGAAACTGCAACTTAACGATTTATCCTATGATATAGTATAAAAATAGAAAGAAGAAATATGTTTACTACAGGGCTCGTTGGCAAGTATAAGCCGTACGGTTGGACTATGATACAGGTTAAACCGCGCTCGCTGCAGTTAGTCCGTGGATGGGTGACCATTTACAAACATATGTTGATCTTTGGCAGCCGTTAGGTCATTTCTGTAAACCAGCCTTAACATGGGATACTGTGATACCCAGTTAAAATGGGTTGTGGTAGTCAGATAGGCAGTCGCTTTGTAACATACGGTATTTAGATGAATTTGATGAGACTGGAAGCCGAACCCCACATAGTTGGGAAATTGCTATGCAGACGATGATTCTTACTTCAGTTATTTATTCCTTTTCAATTCAACTTTAAGTTGTTAGTTTTAGACAAAGTTTATTAAACTTTTCTTTTTTGTATATTCCAGTGAAGAACAATTAATGTTCGACGGCAGCGCTGAGGCGTTGCTCCAGAAGTTTCTGCAGAACAACCCGCAGACCGGCAACCTGGGCTCCCTCGTGCAAGTGTTCATCACTCGAGCCACTGAGCTATTGGCGGCACCGAACAGTGACAAGTAAGTGGATTTATACCTTACGTTGGTCGTAATAAGGTCGCTTATCGGTTTGACAATTAATTTTGAACGTTTTGCGACATTTCTGCAAGATTGGATGTTTTATTGCGTGGTTATGGCGTGCGCGGTGTTTTTTCCGCTGGATATGAACCGACCCTTTGGGTGCTGTCTTTTTTTGTAATAATTTTGACGTTTAATTAGTGCTGCTTTGTAGCCTAATTTAAATTAATTATTTTTGATTTTGCTAGGATGTTGTTTGGGGTTTTATTGATAATTTCGCGTGAGTACAGCATTACATAATACGTTAATAATATATCGTATATTATTTTATCTATACTTTAATAAATGTGACACGTTATGAATTCCGAAGATTATACTTACCTTTAGATTTTTTTTCTTATTTATTATGTTGTTTCTCTTGTACTCAAGGTCCAAAATTCTTACGCATATATATAAGAGCTTTATACTACGTGGAGAAAAAAAAGATACTATGTCTATTAGACAAAATTTACAATTTACCGTGCGCAAGTTACTCGAAAACCAATGGATGTCTCCCGACTTCCATATTGGTGGATTTTCGTGTTTACAGTATATTCGTTATCTCTATAACAAAAGTGCTAAGAGTAATGTATGTGATCACATTTATTTATTATTAGCTGTGCCCCGCGGTTTCACCCGCGTGAGTCCATAGTTCCCGTTTCCGGTGCATTATTGAGGGCGGAGATGAATCCAACAAATTACTATCAAATAACAATAGACAGGATTACTTAATATGGTGGTTAAATATACTAGAATTTTCTAATTTTCCGCGCAATTTTTCCAGAAGAACCTTCTCTTGACTTTTTAGTCAAATCAAATACAACAAAAAAAAGAATTAGCGAAATCGGTCCAGGCGTTATTGAGTTATGCGCTTACCAACACATTTAGCGATTATTTATATATATATATATAGATTTCTTTAATGGAGTTTAGAGCTCTGACCTCTTACAATATAAATAAAAAACATGATAAAAAAAGATCTATTTTCACATTAATAAAAATACAATTAAACAAATAACAACATTTATAACTAATTTTTTTTTCGTTTGCCAGGTGTGTAGACTCTTCAAATCAGTAAAATATTAAATGTAGTGCATCTTAATCATAATCGGGTCTAGTTTTATTGTAGGCTTTTAATATTTTGCGACTAGGAAGAAAAACCGCCGATACGAAACCTGTAAAATAATAGAAAGATCGATAGACATATATCCTTTATTGTACACCATTATGGTGCTCCCCCACAGCAGTCATAAATGCGGACAACATCACATACATTGCTCTGAACCCAAAGTAAGTAGCTGAAGCACTTGTGTTACGGAATTCAGAAACAACGAAGGCACCACAAACACCCAGACGCGAGACAATGTAGAAAATATGGTTCCTAAATTGACCCGTCCGGGGATCGAACCCGGGACCTCAGAGCTAGCGATATCTTGTAAACCGGTGCGTACGCCACTCGACCACGGAGGTCGTCATCCAAAGTCGTCATCAAAGTTATAAATTGTTATTGATGTTATACAACTTCATTTAACAAAATGTTTTACTACTGATTACAATATGATATCTTTATATATATATATAATTCTTCTGTGAGTGTGTATGTCACTGAACTTCTCTCAAACGACTGGACCGATTTTGATGAAATTTTTTGTGTGTGTTCAAGGGGATCTGGGAATGGTTTAGATTCACAATTTTGTCCGCTGGTCAATGTTTTTTTAATTAATTTTTAATTAATAATAATAATAAAAATAATATTCCGGGACATCTCACACACGGTTGTCTGATCCCAAGCTAAGCAGAGCTTGTGTTATGGTAACCAGACAACTGATAAACATACTTATATATTTCTAAATAAATACATATTATAGATAAATTACACCCAGACACCGAACAAATGATCGTGCTCATCACACAAACATTTGTGCCGGGTGGGAATCGAACCCACGACCTCCGGTATAGCAGTCAGGGTCTCTAACCACTAGACCAACGGGCCCGCCGTTTATTAGTAGTTGTTGATTTTGGAGTGTTTTACATTGGATCCGACAGACGGCGCTACCATCGAAGTGTAAAATTTTAAATAATATTCGAATTTTAATTTTGTCTGTCCCGACAGTTAGCTCTGCGATCAAATTAAAATAAAGTTTTGTTATCATTGTGTTATTGTAGACCATGTAGACAGGACAACGTCTGTCGGGTCCGCTAGTAACAAAATATAACTTTTGTTATATAACATCATCAGAGCCTCAGCGGGTTGAACTGATTGAACATAATGTTATACAACGAGTTCAACCAATGTGGGAGCGTTTATAACGTATAACATTCCTAACATGTTGTAGAGTATTGTTACACGCTGTTATCGTGTTACACAATGTTGTATAACGTTATTTGACGACCTCCGTGGTCGAGTAGCGTACGCACCGGTTTTCAAGGTGTCGCTAGCTCTGAGGTCCCGGGTTCGATCCCCGGTCGGGTCAATGTAGAAATCAACTTTTCTACATTGCCTCGGGTCTGGGTGTTTGTGGTACCTTCGTTGTTTATGAATTCTATAACACAAGTGCTTTACAGCTACTTACTTTCGGTTCAGAGCAATGTATGTGATGTTGTCCGCATTTATTTATTTATATAACTGCATGTGGGAGCACCATAAAAATTAAATAATAATACAAATACATCAACAGTAAAGCGTACAATGATAAACACAATAATTAAATATTTGTACTCTTTTTTTAACCCGACACAAAAATAAAAGTAAAAGTTATTTGTCTGTTTGTGGCAACGAATCTCTTAAATTAATGGCCCGATTGTAGTGCGATTTGTTGTTATATAAGTGACGTGATCGGGAAAGTGCTTAGCTGTTATAACGCGATCCAAATGAGAATAGGAATATCAATAACCTCTATCTGTCAAATGTCACTTGAAAAGTACGGTTTGCACAAAAAACTTATTTGCATCCATAATAATAGGTATGAAATATCAAATTTTAAATAAAAAATTAAAATGGGAGAAAATTATCTGAATATAATATTTAATTATTTTTAGATAATTTACTATAAAGGCCCAGAAGCCATGCGAAAATTATTCAAGAAAATAGGGACGCAAGTCGCCATTTTGTCATTGTTAGCATGTTTTTACTTGTTAGTGTGCTTCGTCGTACGACTGAGTGCATGTGCTAGCGGACTGATACTGTTTATTTAGTTGATTCTGTTTCTTTTGATATTTTACTTAAAAATAAATTTTATTTAAAAAAAAACTTGTTTTGCTCACCCTACCTAAATGGTTAGAATTGACAGCTATGACGTCAGAATATGGCGCTAAGTCGATCCTATTCTCATTTGAATCGCACTATATTCATGAAGATCTTTTTAGTATTTTTTTAAGTTATCAGCTATGTTCTAAAGCGTTCAGTGTAAAAAGGTAGGATTTAAAAACATTAATAATCCAGCCTATAATCGTCCCACTGCTGGGCACAGGTCTCTCCCCATATAGAGAAGGCACGAGCATTGATCACTACGCTTGCTCTCTGCGGGTTGGCGATTTCAGATCCCAAATTTTGGGATCCAGGTTTCCTCACCATGTTTTCCTTCACCGTTCACCGTTTTTCATCGTTTTAAAAACATTATTGACTTATATTATAAAAAAATATAAGGTACACAAAAATGTAAATCATTTAAGTTTTATTAAAGTATTTATAGACGCTTTATAATATTTTTTTACACAATATTCACACACATACATACAAAAAAAACTTATAATAGAAAAAAACTAAAATACACTTACTGCCTTGATTTATCATCGAAAAAACAATAAAAACGATTAATAAAACAAATAAAATATAAAACGACTTCATATTACACAAGCGTTTAGTCACAAATTCTAATAAGGTATGTCTGCAAATGTAAGTATCACCCTATTAATTTAAATAACAGGATTTTATTCCTATGCTAAATTAACACTTAGCATATAATTAAAAAACAGATAATCACATTCATATAACAAATCTGTCATTTCCTTGAATCGATCGCAATATATTAGCATAAATAAATATTGGTTGTCTTGTCGTGGTGGCCTAGCGGTTCAATGAACGGATTTGTATGCACGAGGTTCCAGGTTCGAACCTGGCAAGTACCTATATAACTTTTTAAAGTTATATGTATTTTCTTAATTATTCTAAGACTTTTGACAAACGGTGAAGGAGAACATAGTGAGGAAACCTGGATTTCCTATTGTGTATTGTGCCTAATTTTCGTATTCAGATAAGCCTACAATGAACAGTCAGTGGCAATCCTACAATGACAACAGTGGCAAGTAGATGTCCATTTGTCATTACACTAAAATTATCTGAATAAGAAAATTTGGTGCAATGATAAAAACACTGGAACGTAACCTGCCACTCACTGACTTTAAATTGCGGAATTGGGCCCCTGGATAAATTTTTCTTCTGCTCAATGACTCACCTTAATACTTCTTTTTCTATCGTTTCTATTATAAAACTTTACTGTTTGTCAGAGCCATCTGTTTTTGGTATTCGGAATAACTATAAAACATTCTGGGCGGGATTTAGTTTTTATTAGTATCATACTTCTACAGGGTGATAAGAACACCCTGTCTGATCTGAAAGGGTGATATAGGTTCCACAATTACATGCCCAAATTAAATATTAAATTTAAAATATTACGATGAGTTTTACGACGCGTTAGTTGTATTTATTTATATAGAATTAAATTTAAGTTAAGTTATAAGTGTTTGTTCGTGTATAAGATGTACGTATTGAATTATTAAACAAATAATTTAAAATATTCATTGATGATGAACTTTAAAATAACGATTTCTGGCCGCGAAATGCTCTTAATTTGAGACTAAAATAATAATTACAGCACCATTATCGTCGGTATTATTAGTGGCCATTTGTTTGATCATTTGGCAGCACCTGTGCACGACGCCGACAAACTCTCTGGCCTTAAGGGAAATTAACAATGATTCTATATTTTTTTTCCATTAATAGTATCAGTTATCGGTACCTGATATCACATTCAAGGATCAGACAGGGTTGTCTGAACACCCTGTATTAATCTTGTTATCTGTCTGTACAACTAAATTGTTCTCTCTCTACACTCAATTTTTTTCGGAACTGCCATGATTCTGAGGTCTTGAATGTTGTTGTAATATATTTTATTATGTTATATGTGGTACATATTTTTATCCACTACTGTAGATACCCTTTAATTTGCTACTTGACAGCAATCCGAGTTTAAAAATACCTGTAAGCAAATAAATAAAATTATAAAGTAATATTGCTCGTATGTTTGACCTAAAATGGGGTGTTATAATTAGTATGTGTAGTTCTGCCTAAGGCATAGTATCTCTTAAATGGTTGGCCCGGTTACAATGCGTATATGCAAACAATTTTCTAAAATTAACCTTGTAAAATTATCTATAATAATATTATTACGATTAAATTTAAAGTATATTGTTTAGTTTTTATTTATGTAAAAACATAAATAAAGTGTCTCGTCCAAATCGTATTATAGAACTTAAATGCCTTTAAGTCTTTATTTTTATAGAACGTTTCAACATGTTTATGCACACACAAATATATAACGTTAGCTTATAATTAACTATATAACGGTTAGTGACAATAGGCTCGCCCCCTATTACATGGGACCTAAACATATCGGCGAACTGTGAGTGTACATTGGTACACCTCTGCCTAACCCTTCGGGGATACAGGCGTGATGATATGTTATTATGTTATTTATAATTAACTAAACACAATAAAACACTTACTGTCACTCTGACTTAGTGAATAAATAATAAAAACGGATAATAAAACGAATAAAATGTAAGACTTCATATTACACAAGCGTTTAGTCACAAATTCTAGATAGGTATGACTGCAAGTGTCTGTATCGCCTTATTAATTCAAATAACTGGTTATCTCATTCCTATAATAAATACGTCGTTTCCGCGAGTAAAAAATCTCGATAAATTAGCATAAATAAATATAGCTTTTGCTTTAATACAATAAAACTACTTTTAAAGGACACGAACAGGCTAGGTCTGCCCGTGACCATACCTGAAAAGAAGACGAAAAGTCGGGAACTAAAACCTAATAAAAATAAATAAATATAAATAATATCTTGGCTGATGATTGGCTATTTCCGAACCCTATTTTTGGAAGTCTAGTTTTCTCACGATTTTTTCTTTTATCGTTTGTTAGTAGTGTCACGTCTGACAAACGGTGCTTACCTGGGTTCGAACCTGCAACCTTGGGCATACAAAGCCGTTGCTTCTCCTTTTCTTTGATAAACATGTTATATATTTCAAATAAATAAATAAACATGAATTGTTTGACAGAGCCATCTGTTATTGTTATGCGAAACTGTTAATTGGAAAGTACTTAAGACAACGCCATCTATTATTCATCGTATGAAACTAAATAATTAATTTAAGTGCAATGCATCCACACTGAAACACAAGTTTAAATATCTGTCTGGATAGCTGAAGCACTAACGGTTGATCGCAATATTTTATAATATTTGGTATGGATTTACACTGAACAACTAGAAAGTATTTTTTTTTGGGCCTGTTGGTCTTGTGGTTGACCTTGACTGCAGAGGCGAAGAAGGTAGGTCGTGGGTTCGATTCCCAACCAGCACAAGTCTTTGTGTGGCGCTCATGATCATTTGTTGTCTGGGTGTAGTTTATCTAAGATTCTGTGCATGACTGAGGCAGTAAATAGTTGGGAAATGTCCTGCCCGGGCACAGATCTACCCGAGCAACGTTCTTCTCAGAGGCAGTGGGACGAGCCGCTTTGCAGTTTGATACGGAAAGAATTGATCAATACGTCAATCAACACTGCAGAGCGTGCGCGTCTCCTGGCTGTGGGAGAATGGGAATCGGGCCTCTGGTTACAGGCACTTCCATCATCCACTCTTGGTACAATTTTGGATAATAATACTTTTCGGCTCGCCATGAGTTTACGTTTAGGTATACCCTGTGTCGCATGTCATCGTTGTCAATGCGGTGAGACAGTCGACAACCTCGGTCACCATGGCCTGTCCTGCAGCAGGAGCGCAGGGCGTATATCTCGCCACTCAAATTTGAATGACATAATTCGTCGTGCTCTTGTCACCGCCGGTGTACCAGCTGTTTTGGAACCTAATGGTTTGGTGCGCGGCGATGGCAAGAGACCTGACGGTATGTCATTGCTGCCTTGGAAATTGGGTCGGCCTTTGGTGTGGGACGCAACGTGCGTCGACACCCTTGCGCCGTCCCACATTCTAAGTTCAGCAGCCTCTCCTGGCGCTGCTGCTGGAGCTGCGGAGACCCTTAAGCGGCGGAAGTATAATAACATTGTGGGTGATTATATTTTCGAACCGTTTGGGGTTGAAACGCTCGGGTCATGGGGTCCGAGCGCACGAAATCTTTTCAAAGAACTTTCCAAAGTTTGGTAGAATCTACTCGTGATCAGAGGGCTGGTTTGTTCCTTGCACAGAGAATCGGCATAGCCATTCAACGTGGCAATGCACCCAGCCTTCTGGGCACGTTCCCCGCCATTGACAAGGATGACGATGAGTTCTTTGACGCCGTTTAGTTTTTATTTATGTAAGTTTTAATTTTAGTATAGTTAGAGTTTGTTCTTATATTCGATTTAATTGTGTATTAATAATACAGTTAAAAGTCACAATTCATATGTATTTAGAAATATATAAGTATGTTTATCTGTTGTCTGGTTACCATAGTACAAGCTCAGCCTAGTTTGGGGTCAGATGTCCGTATGTGTGTTTTCCCAGTATATGACTTTTGTATAGGTAATATATATAGGTTATTTTTTACTTGATCCACATAGTTGAATTTTTATTTATGTCATACTTACGACTTAAAAAAAACAACGATATTCAGCTGAATCCGGTAAGACTGGAAGTCGACCCCAACATAGCTACGAAAAAAGCTGCACAAATAATATATTAAAACTTTTGCTATAATGCTTTGCCATAATGGAGATAGTTAATTGATATCCAATTTTTTGTATCAATTACTTGACAACAAAAATCATAACCAGATCAGTAATTTATTGTTCACTAGCTGTGTCCCGCGGTTTCACCCGCGTGAATGACAATTCATACACTATCTTTATAAATTATAGCCTATGTGTTATTCCAATGTATAAGCTACATTATTGTAAAGTTTCATTATCATACATTCAGTAGTTTTTGCGTGAAAGAGTAACAAACATCCATACATCTATTCTCACAAACTTACACATTTATAATATTAGTAAGTATATTTCATAAATGATTTATAAGATATTGCCCCTTACAGTGCGGTGTCATTTTTATTAAGATAAAATAAATAAGATCAATTAATAAACGAAATCATTTTGAGCTGAATGTTTATAAACTGACTCTATATCCGTTATATTTGATGTACTCTTCACCCCTTTTGGATAGATATACCATTTCGGTAACACCCTGTTTAGTTTTTAGGGGTAGTTTTCCGTTTATCAATATTTTTAAATACATCAGCGCGATTAATTTTTCCGGGGCCCGAGTCTGCTATTGACAATTGCTTCAAAATAGACCTACTAACGCCACCCACTCAGACGATTGAAGCAATTGCCAATAGCATAGCGATCACGTAGCGATCTAGTAGAAATCTAGGAGCGATCGAGAAGCAGTCAAGTAGCAATCAATTAGCGATTAAGTAGCCAACGATTCAACAGCAGTAACATAAAATAATAATATCGTGTCAATAATATCATTGGTATAAATATAAAAACGCAGTCATAACATACTTTAAATAGATAACAGTAATAATACTAGACACAGATTACACGGAAATGCGACTCCGGCGCAGCTTATGACGTCATCATCAAGACTTGTTATAAAGTAAATAAACGAAGTGAATCACAAAGGATATAGTTTATTTATAGTATGTTGCATAAGATACTGCCTCGTTGGCCTAGTGGTGCTAAGGGTGACTGCTACGCTAGAGGTCTTGGTTCGATTCCCAAGTCGACCCAGGTGTTATTGGGTTTTACTATGAAATTGTCAGTAGCAGATCGGAGTTTGGATTTGTGCCCGGTTAGTGGCAATAGGCTCGCCCCCTATTACATGGGACCTAAACATATCGGCGAACTGTGGGTGTACATTGGTACACCTCTGCCTAACACTTCGGGGATACCGGCGTGCTCATATGTTATGTTATGCATAAGATAACTATCTGTGCCCCGCGGTGTCACATGCTTTAGTTTTCTCCTAACGCATTTAAAGGGATACTATACTAATTCAGTCACTCATTTCGACCTGTAATTTTGTAAACTGACTTTATACCAGATATATTATTCACCCCTTTTTGATAGATTTCGGGCTTTCGGTAACATTCTGTATATTTGATTATCACAACTAATATTATAAACAGGAAAAATTTGATTGTTTGTTTGTTTGTATTGAATAAGCTCCGAAACTATTGGACCGTTTTGAAAAAATCTTTTACCATTAGAAAGCTTAGTTTTCACGGAGTGACATAGGTTACTTTTTATCCCGGTGAAAATAACGGGTCCCGGTGGTAAGACCACGGCAGATTTCTGATTATTTTTATAGACGTTTTTCGTATGACGTATTTTTAATGCAATATTATTGTAAGGACTCATTTAACACAGTTTGCGTACTTAGATTTAATAACACTTATCATGAGTTTTTACGCCCCCATTTGTATTGCGTCATTCGTTACACTTAAAATCACATAAAACCTTAGAGGATGAATAAGAAATAACAGAGTGTTCATATCAGGCTATGAACCGTGAGCACTAGTATGAACTAGTTTCGTCGTAAAAAATATTCTCAAATCAGCGCCGCTATAGTACACCTAACCTCAGCCGTAATAACTATCTCGAAACCTAATAATAACCTAATTACATATATCGATATTTTCGAAAAAACTTTTGTAATTGCACGGAAAATAACTTAAATCAGTTAACGAATGCACTATACATATCCAAAAATGTACTTACGCTCGACGCAAAGAGCCTTTAGCGATACTGGCACTCTATAGTTTTAACTCTCTGTACTCTATGCATGGATAAAAACAAAAGCGTCATGATATATTTAAATGAACATTACAAAATAATTTAATCCTTTATTTTAACATAACGTCTCACGGTAGCTTCGTACATTAATATAATTGTTTGAGTCACTTTTAACACAGCACTTGTCGTTTTATCTCGTCGTTTGGTTAGTTTTTACTGAACTTTCGCTGGAAACTGATCTGTAGAGAGCTTGGATTCTGGTCGACGATAAGCCAAAGTTGTCATCTATCGTGAATCCTGAAATAAACAAAAAAAAAATATAAGAAAAGTCTCTTGATCATTTTTCACTGATTATCTCGTGGCTTAGTGTAAGCCGTACGGTTTGACCGATAATACGGGTTAAGCCGCGCTCGCAGCGGTTGGTCCATGGATAGGTGACCATTTATGACATATCGAGACCCCTCTGTGTTTCGGAAAGCACGTTAAACAGTAGGTCCCGCCTGTCATACATAGATCTTTGGCAGTCGTTAACCATTTTTATTACTTATGGGAGACTGTGTTTCCCCGTAAAATGTGTTGTGGAGGTCAGATAGGCAGTCGCTCCATGTAAAATACGGTATTCAGCTGAATCCGGTAACACTGGTAGCCGACCCCAACATAGTTTGAGAAAAAGGCTTGGGAGCTGTTGACGTTGATCATTTTTCATATATCTAGTGGTTGGTGACTGACTCTTCAGTATAAGGTCCTGGGATTGATTTCCGTATAGGAGATGGTTTGTTGTAGGGGTTAGTGACCCTGACTACTAAATCGGAAGTAGTAGAATCGATTCCCATTGAGGACAAATCTTTGTTTGATGAGTATTGTGTGACACCCAATAACAGCCTATAAACATCCCACTGTTGGGCACAGGCCTCTTCCCATATAGAGGAGGCACGAGCATTGATCACCACGCTTGCTCTCTGCGGATTGGCGATCTCAGATCCCAATTTTTTGAAGCCAGGTTTCCTCATGATATTTTCCTTCACCGTTTATCAGAAGTTTCTTAGAGTGTTTAAGAACGGCTAGGTAAATTTTTTATTACCAATTTGCCTATGACTCTTTGGAAGATTTTCATAATATTTTGTCGTTTTCAAGCGTTTTATAATCTTACACAAAGACAAATCGTATGTTGAGTACTTAATCCTCGTGTGGGAAAAAAACTGTTATGGGTTAAAACCAATTATGGGTAGGTTTTCTTTGTGTATGTAATGTAAAAATATTAATAACACATACAGGAACCATTCCTTAAATTTTATAGTAGAAGTCATTTATTAAAAAGGTGTTACTTTCACTGCCTCGTTGGCCTAGTGGTTCTAAGCGCGACTGCTACGCTACAGATCTTGGGTTTGATTCCCAAGTCGACCAAGGTTTTATTGGGTTTTTCTATGAAATTCTCAGTAGCAGGTCGGAGTTTGGATTTGTGCCCGGTTAGTGGCAATAGGCTCGCCCCCTATTACATGGGACCCATACCGGCGAACTGTAGGTGTACATTGGTGCACCTCTGCCTAACCCTTCGGGGATACAGGCGTGATGTTATGTTATGTTTCTTTAACTGCAGGTGTTGACTCATAGTATTATGAAACTATTACTTGAATGCTTAAATGACAATGATTCAGAAATCTTAACACGTATATTTTCCTACAATTTTCCCTTTATTTCTCACTCATTTACGGGATGTCCTCAATAACAGATCTAACTGTTTCTTAGTAAGGCTAACGTTACATGTTACTTAACATACATACATACATATAATCACGCCTCTTTCCCTTGCAGGGGTAGGCAGAGACCACTTCTTTCCACTTGCTACGATCCTTGCACACTTGTTTCGTTTTGTCCACTTTCATTATTCCCTTCATACATGCTGTTCGGTTTATGGTACTCTTGACCTGGCCTTCTTTCATTCACACTCGCCTTATACATTTTTTTTTTCAGTCGTCTTCATTCTGTCTCTCAACATAGCCAAACCATCTCAGCATACCTTTTCATGTTACTTAAGAATTTTAATAATGTATGGTGGTCCTAAGACTTCGTACTATAATCGATAGGTTAAAAGGTATAATACGTTGATCACTGGCCAACTGCCAAAAAGTTCGTGTAAAGGTGGCCTAAGACCATATTTACCTCCTTACATATTTTAAGTAAATAGAGATATACTGTCCATGTAGTTATCTGCTTACAAGTTTTTTTTTACTTCATTATATTTTCGTTCGTATTATTAACCCAGAATTCTCTTATATCAACAATTATTATAATAAGATCATACGCACTGAAAACCAAAATAAACAAATTCTTCAGTAGTTGTGAGATAAATGCAAGTGAGTCATCGCCATTTCCGCCCTTCACCTTTTGATAACCTTTTAAAAGATAATTATCCACTGTACACGGCAATTGGCACAAAAACAATGTTGTTTATACCAATTAAAAAAAACAATTGTCAATTTGACAGCGTCAAATGTGACAGTTATGAAATGTCAGACATCTGTCATCCGGAAGAAAACAAGGAGTCTGCCTTGAATGAATGAAAGCGATTGAATGGAATGAATGAACGTCATGCATTGCGTCGTGTTTCTTTGTTTTCATAATTAATGCAATTTAATTACGACCTATAGTTGACAAAGGAACGTAATATCAAACATTTGTAGAGCAAACCACTGCCTTAGCTGGTTGCATATATAAAACAAATATTATGCAAAATGACATTTCAATATCTAACCTAATTCCACATTGAAATGCTAAAACATAAAACCTCTTTCGTTTGGCAATCTACCAAAGAGGTTACATAGACTGGTAAACCTCATTGCTTAACAGCTACCTTATAAGGATTACAAAATTAATTCCATCGCCCACCAGGCCAATAGCACTAGTTTGACATATTAGGTAATATCAAGCCAGCGAAATAGAAATACAAAAATATTAAACAAAACGAGTCTTTACAAAGTTCAAAGACGAAATGTTACGCAAAAACTGTGAGAAATAATATAAAGAAAATTGTTTAAGCGTATGACCTTTGTACTAAAACATAAACTTTATTTAATATACAAGTTATATAGTTACAAAAATATATAAAAATATGTGTATTAAGTAAATACCTGCAGGCAACTTCAATCGTCGTGCGGAAACGAAAACAAGGAACAAGAATATTATAAATATAATATTTATCTTCATTATCACAGATGCGTCTGCCGGGCGAGGAAATCTACTTCACAGTGTAGCGAGTTTTAATGTAAATTAAATGATCTGAGTCATACTTTGAGTAGATAAGTAACTATAGAGTGAGTCTATCAGAGTTTGAACCGTAAGCATTAGTGTGAACAAGTTTTGTCGCGAATTATGTATAAAGATGGAACTTGCCGTTTTAAAAAATCTATCTAAAACACTAATATTATCCAAACAATGTAAAAACCATCGATATTTTCGTATATAAGTTTCTCGTTGCGCGAAAATTAACTTAAATCAGTAAACGAATGTACTAGATACAGACTAAAAACTGCTCTCGCTTGGCACAAAGGGAAACTAGCGATAGTAGCAGTCTTTGTATATGTTACGTCTATGGTTAGTCATAGTAAAAACAAAACACAGAAGACCCACTATTTGTCTCGCGAACGAAGTTGAATGGAACAGGTTTTCTTTTCATTTTTTTTATTGTTTTGAGTTAAAAAATGGAAATGAAGGCTTTTTTTATTGTCTTTTTAAAATACTTTAGAGAGCTTTTATTTTGATCTGTTATGTATGTTTGTTCAGGTCAAATCTTAGGTCGTTTCTGGATATCCGTTTTGACTGCAATTTTGTAAACATTTTTAGTTTTGATTTCAATACAATATAAGATAGGTATGAACGATTATTTTATTTCAAATTATTTTATTTAATCTTTAAAAGGAGGTTGAGAATTTGGCTCTGTATGTCGTCTGCATATTACGTGATTTGTTTGCGAAATGTGAACCAAATGAATAACTTTAGGTATCCTGAATTCTTAGCATGTTTGAGTCTAATTATGCCTCTTTCATACTACAGAAGGGCCACTGAGAGAATGCTTTTCTGACAGGTCGAGGTCGACAAGAAAATATCACTTTAATGTGGAGAATTATTTACTAAAAATAAATTAATATCACTCATTTTTCCTATAACGAAAAATAGCTTTCAAACTCTATCATTACATTACACATATTACAATGAATAATATAGACTTTTTTTCTGCATACAAATATACAAACCAACTGACATGTGTCAGGAGCGCATTCTCTCAGCGATCGGACTATATCTTGTTGCAAGGAAATGTTTATTGATTTGCTGTGATGATACATTCACAGAAAAATATAGGTATATATTAACAATTTCGTCTCAGATTTACTTACACAATGTGGATGGGTATACATGCAGAGGAAGACCAAAAAAGAGATGGATGGATTGTGTGAAAGATAATATGAGAAAGAAAGGAGTAAATACTGAGATGACAAGTTGTAGAGATGAATGGAAGCTGAATACGCATTGCGCCGACCCCAAATAATTGGGAACAGGGCAGGGAGATGATGATATACTTACACAATAATTATTAAGATATCTTCATTCTTTATCAGTATTAATTAAGCTCGTTAAATTTGTCTTATCGTTAGATTTATTTTCTGCAATGAGTTTTAAGGCTAATACACGAAGCGACGCAAGTCTCCGATAACCGACTTTAGTATCAATGTGTGTATAGTTGGATTCAAACTTAATGGCGGCTCTGAAGTTACCTACACGCTGCGTAGTACCTCGCCCCGCACCCCCGCTGGCGCATAAGTTTGTTACTGCGCAGCGACTCGCCTCGTGTTCAGAGCCGCCATTAAGTTTGTATCGTACTGTACCGCTATCTTTTGACGGGCCTGTTGGTCTAGTGGTTAGTGACGCTGACTGCTATACCGAAGGTCGTGCGTTCGATACCATTCAGGACAAATCTTTGAGTGATGAGCACGATCATTTGTTCTGTGTCTGGGTGTACGTTATCTATATTATGTATGTATTTAGAAATATATAAGTATGTTTATCAGTTGTCTGGTTACCATTACACAGGCGCTGCTTAGCTTGGGATCAGACAACCGTGTGTGAGTTATCCCAGCAGATTATTATATGTAAACTGATAGGAGTTTGTGCACGCGTCGTAGCAAAGTCGTCGGGTGTCGTCGACTTGAGTCGTGTGTAGACGGCCTAAGAAATAGAAATGCGTATTTTGAGGTCATCAAAGTTAATGATGTTAAAACGGGATTTATGATGTGTTGATCGGCAGCTATCATTTATACGTGAATGTACCGATAGCCGAGTGATAAGGGGGTCAGCACGCAATTTCTACTGCGATGGGTTATAAGCTCGATTCCGTTTAAAAAACTGCTATCTTTGTATCCTATTTAATTTATATGTTTTTTATTGTTTTTCTTTGTCGCTATAATATTACAAAGGTGAAAGTTTGTGTGTACTTCTTTTATGGAGGTAGCTAACCTGAATTAACATATAGGCTCGTTGGCCCAGAGTACATTGCGTTTGGTTAGTAGCGATAGGATATATGCAATTGCACATTTGCATGTGCATATTTGGCAAAATCAACACTAATACACCTTGGTTTTGAATCGCAAAAAGATGGTTAGTAAAAGTTCGACATGCTGTCTGTTTATCTGCGGCATCGTTGCTCCTAAACTGTGAAACCAATTTTGATGCGTAATGTTTTTAGTTTGGTGACAAGATTAGCGAGAATGATCGTTGCTCATCACACAAAGATTTGTCCTGGGTGGGAATGGAACCCACGACCTCCGGTATAGCAGTCAGGGTCACTATCCACTGGACCAACAGGCCAGTCAAAGAGTTTAGGGAATTCTAGGTGCAACAAAAATTATGTCATAATCATTATAAGAAATCTTAGGTATAAATAATAAATGGCTATTTATTACTCAGGTCACCGTTACTTAAATAATTATTTATTAGAATTATAAAACATTTTATCCTTATTGCGGTAGATTATAGTAATATGTGATTATTATGCAATTGTTGGTATGTGATATTTTATTACGATATAATTACTCGGAAAATGTAGACAGGTTTGTAAACGATCGCGAATACATGTTTGAAAATATTGATTTATTTCTTTTATTCTTTATTGTATACTTAAAACCGTACCGATCGCAAATTGTGCAATATTTTCGGTTCAATCGGAGAATAGTTTGATGTCTCTTGAACGTGTCCAAGATTTAGCTGTAGTGTTATTGCTTGAGGCTCAATTCTCTGCACAATTAGATAAACTCTCTTTCCTTAACTTTCGTATTATCTTTTTCTGCCATTTTTGGGAAGCGAGCACGCGCATGTTCTCCTTGTCGACGAAACACAGATTAAAAGATATTGCGCAAAACTGACCCTACACGATGCAATGGAAAAATATGGTACAATAAAAATTAAACTCGCTCAAACTTTCGTTCAATCATTGCGCATTCTTCAATACTAGTCCTAGACGATTAATTATATTGCACAATTCACAATATTGCGCCTAAGAATTCCACAACACGAGTGCTTTAGGTACTCACTTTTGGTTTAGAGCAATGTATGTGTTACCGCGCTGTCATTAAAATGTTGTGATTTGAATATTCCCGCGCTGTTATAAATCATAAATTTCAAAACCAGCGGAAGCGCGGCAAACACAGAAAAGTACGCACGACGCTAGCGCCATAATCGAGCAAACGGCGCGGTGGTGCGTGGGTGAACCATTCATTCGAAATCCAGAACAGAGTACAAACGGCCACAAAACTAATACAGTGACAAAATATTAAAACTATCAAGAAATGCATTAATATCTAACTAAAACCATCAATCCTGGCTGCCGGTAACCCGATTCAACAGAAAAAGGTAGAAACACCTACATAATTTGGTCCTTCGAGCCGGATCGAAGCGGTTCGCAGCGGAGCCGGGCAGCCAAGAATCGCCAAGAAGATCATCGCAAAAGGGTCTGGCCATCAGAATCTATACTTAAACCTATCCCAGTGCTTGTCTGTGTTAATATTGTGCTGAAATATTAGCTTTTCGTCGAGATCGCGGCGCGGCGTACCTACGCACGCCACGTGCGTTCATACCTACTTCGCGCCAGAACCAGTGCAGCGCCCCTGTAAGTGCTTTTCTTTTGTCTTTATTATTCTCCCAAAATGCCGGCCGACGATATTTTTAAAGATTTAGTTAAAAAGCGCGGTTTAGTCAAAGGTAAATTTACGTTGTTCGTCAAACACGTGCAGTCGTTAGAAGGCACGGAACTAACCCGCGAGCAAAAGTTAGCCTTAGAAGAACGCTGCAGTAAAGCCGATACATTACTAGTTCAATTTAATAGATTTCAAGACGATATTGAGTTGCAATCGCAAGACCTTGAAAAAGAATTAGTCGAACGCGAACTCTTTGAAAATCTTTTTTACGAATACATCGCTAAAGCAAAATGTTTATTTCAAACTCGTACTGCCGACGTAGTGGAGAAGCACGCGAGTGACAATAAAGCGTCTTCTATCAAGTTGCCAACCATCAGTTTACCTTCCTTTGATGGGTCGTTTGAGCAGTGGCTCGAGTTTAGGGATACATACACGTCTTTAATCCATAAATCGAACAATATTGACGAAATACAAAAATTTCATTATTTACGCTCTGCACTTAGCGGTAGTGCTATTCAAATAATTAAGTCGTTACAATTCACGTCTGAAAACTATTCTATAGCCTGGGGTTTACTCGAAAATAGGTACAATAACAATAGATTGCTGGTGCACAATCACGTAAAGGCCTTGTTCTCTGTTCAGTCTCTTAATAAAGAATCGTCATCCTTAATCCGCAAATTAATAGACGCCATTTTGAAGAATATTCGCGCGCTTCAAAGTCTAGGTGAGCCCACCGACAGTTGGGACACGCTTATTATTTATTTAATAGTTTCCAAGTTAGACCCATCGACCGAACGGGAGTGGGAAGAACACAAAGGTACTCTGTCTAGTTTAAAACCGCTAAGTGACAAAATCACATTAAAAGATTTGGTCAAATTTCTTACGGATAGAGCCGACATGTTGGAAACTATTAAAATTACGCATAATCCGAACAAAACAGGTGACGGTTCAGTTAAGAGAAATTCGTCGAATCACATTAATACGCATAGCTACCTAACCACACGTCCTTATAATTCAAATAAACCGCAAAAACCTAATTTTAATTCAAAGCGCTTTAAATGCACTATGTGCAAGGAGAATCATCCTCTTTATTCGTGTACAAAGTTCATTGAACTTTCTGTTAAGGACAGGTTAAGGTTTATTATTGAAAACAATCTTTGTAAAAATTGCATGCGCGCCGGGCACACTGTGTCGGACTGTTGGCTCGGTCCGTGTAGGCAATGTAACCGCAAACATAATTCGTTACTGCACAGCGAGTGCTGCGACAACAGCAGCGCATCGTCATCGTCAGTAGGGCCGCGAGCTGCACCGACAACGTCGTCGGACAGCGCGCAAAAAGCGACGAGTTCCGCAAAGAGTACATCGCTACACTCTAGTTCAACAAATACGTGCGAGGTTGACACAGAGTACATATACGCAAAAGAATCCGTTTTACTTTCAACCGCATTAGTCGAAATCGCAGATAATAACAATAAATTTCATACAATTCGCGCCATTCTAGATAATGGTAGTCAACATTCTTTCATAACAAAATCCTTATGCGATAAATTACGTATTCGTCCTATACAGTCCACTGTACACGTCACAGGAGTAGGTAATTCCGTTACGCAGTCTACTCATTCATGCAAGGTACATTTACGATCCAAAACAAGTGAATTCCGTACGTATTTAAATTGTCTTGTTTTACCTTGCATTACGGCAACGTTGCCGTCAATCCGCAATAATATCGATACATTATGTATTCCGAATAACATAAAACTCGCTGATCCTAACTTTTATTCGTCTTGCAAAATAGATTTATTAATCGGAGCGGATACATTTTGGGATCTCCTCAATGAGGGATTAATTCGTCTTGTTACGGGACCCTACTTACAAAACACAAAATTAGGTTGGGTCGTATCAGGCACTATTCATAACAAATACTCGCGCATTAATCGAGTTCAGTGTAATTTTACACATACTACAGACTTAGATAGTCAATTACGCAAGTTTTGGGAATTGGAA
The DNA here is from genome assembly GCA_905146925.1 of Autographa gamma. Taxonomy (NCBI): domain Eukaryota; kingdom Metazoa; phylum Arthropoda; class Insecta; order Lepidoptera; family Noctuidae; genus Autographa; species Autographa gamma. The sequence continues at coordinate 4,589,698 of LR989877.1, read as the reverse complement.
GAAATTGTTTCTTATTCAAATAATATGACAAAAGATGAACGCGCATGTGAAGATTTATTTATGTCAACTACAAAACGCGATGAGCTAGGCCGTTTTTCGGTACGTATCCCATTACGCGAATCTGCCGAGCAGTTAGGAGATTCATACAAACTCGCAGAAAACCGGTTCCTTGCACTCGAGCGCAAGTTAGGTCGGTGCACACCGAGCTATAGGCAACTATACGTCGACTTTATGCGTGAGTACATAGAGCTCGGTCACATGACAAAAATAAATACTTATTCAATTCCGCATTATTTTTTACCGCATCACGGTGTGTTTAGAGACTCTAGTACTACAACAAAATTACGTGTCGTTTTCGATGCAAGCGCTAAAACTACATCTGGTAAGTCTCTAAATGACATACAATTAATCGGTCCACCATTACAAAACGATATTTTATCCATTCTTTTAAGATTCCGCCAGTACAAATATATTGCCTGTGCAGACGTAGAAAAAATGTACAGACAAATCTTAATTCAACCCGATCAACAACAGTTACAACTTATTTTGTGGAGGGAAAATCCAAACGATGCGCTCGGTTTATACCGGCTTAATACTGTGACGTATGGCACGGCGTCCGCGCCATATTTGAGCATGCGTTGTTTACAACAGTTGGCTACCGAGTGCTCGGATGATTTAACCGCGAATATCATAAGTAAAGATTTTTATGTAGATGATTTGATTTTAAGTTATAATGATAAACATGAGTTGTTAAACATTTGTAATAAAGTTTCTGAAGTTTTAAAATCCGGTTGTTTTTCCCTTAGGAAATGGTTATTTAACTTTGACTTAACAGGTTTAAATTCATCGAAAAATTTATCTTTGGGCGATACCTGTCAGAATAAAACGCTAGGTTTAGGTTACATGGCCAATACAGATGAATTACATTACACGACCAAGTTAGAAATGCCTACAACTCACGTAAGTAAACGCATAATGTTATCCGCCATTTCACAAGTTTATGATCCGCTAGGTTTATTAGCTCCTACTATATTAATCGCAAAAATACTTCTACAAAAATTATGGTTGTTTAAAATAGGGTGGGACGACCCAGTCCCGCATGAGATTTTTGACAGATGGATAAAGTTCGTTGATACATTAAGTTATTTAGAAAATTTACGTATACCGCGTCATGTTCTAGACAGTGAACAAGATCATTCGCGTTGTGAACTTCATATATTCACCGACGCATCACAGCTCGCATACGGTGCGTGCGCTTATGTTCGTACCTACTCGGATGATTCCAATGTATCGGTTAAGTTATTATGCGCTAAGTCCAAGGTCGCGCCGGTCAAGCCTATAACCATACCGCGTTTAGAATTGTGCGGTGCCTTATTAGGCGCTAAACTGTATACTAAAATCATTAGTTCACTTCGATTAAAATTTAATAATATTTATTTTTGGTCGGATTCAACAATAGTGTTGGGATGGCTCCGTATGTCTCCCAATTCTTTAAAAACTTTCGTACAAAATAGAGTAGCCCAGATCAATGAACTTACCGGTAGCTTACCATGGTATCATGTCGGCAGCAAATCGAACCCAGCTGATTTAGTGTCACGTGGGCTTACACTCGACGCATTGTGCACGGCTGATATTTGGTGGCGCGGTCCGGAGTTCTTACATAAACCTATTTGTAATTTCGATCATGAATATGATTGTAAAAATTTAGACGTTTCAGAGTTGCCAGATATTAAATTAAATACTACGCTATTAGTTTGTCAAAATAATTATACGTTTCCATTTGAGAGATTTTCTTCTTTTAATCGCATGAAAAGAGTGTGTGCTTACATGTTACGCTTTATTGAAAATTCTCGTATAAAAATAAAAACAAACCGCAAAATCGGGCCACTTTTAGTTGAAGAATTAAGTAAATCTATTTTAATTTTAACACGGCTTTCTCAAAAGCAATCGTTTCCAGATTTCAATGAGTCTTTTTTAAAGAAAAATTCCACATTAAAACGTACCATTTCCGGTCTTAATATATTTGTAGATAATGATGATGTTCTTAGGGTTGGCGGTCGCCTAAATAATTCTTTAAATTTTTCCTATAATAAAAAACATCCAGTATTGCTATGTAGTAAGCATACATTCACACGTCTCCTCTTTCAACATGAACATAAGCAACAACTTCATGCTGGTCCTCAATCACTTTTAGCAACAATCCGCGAAAGTTGGTGGCCTCTCCGTGGTCGAAACCTAGCTAGGTATGTTGTACATCATTGCGTAACTTGCACACGCATTAAAGGCAACACCCTTGATGTGCAAATGGGCGATTTACCTGCCGAAAGGTTGCATCCGGGCTATCCATTTTTAATTTGTGGTGTGGACTATGCTGGGCCGCTGTTTATTCTAAACCGCAAAGGAAGAGGTGCTAAATTAGAAAAATGTTACATTTGTTTATTCGTGTGTTTCTCTACTCGCGCAGTTCATTTAGAACTTGTATCAAGTCTAACAACCGACGCATATATACTCGCATTAAAAAGGTTTATTTCCCGCCGGGGTAAACCGTCGGAAATATTCTCCGATAATGGAAAGAACTTTGTAGGGGCTATGAAAGAGTTCTCGCAATTTTTGAATAATAATAATAATACTATAATAGAATTCGCAGCTGATAACAATATTAAATTCCGCTTTATACCACCTTATACGCCGCATTTTGGGGGACTATGGGAGGCGGGAGTGAAGTCCTGCAAATTTCATTTACGTAGGGTTGTAGGTAATGCCCGTTTGACATATGAGGAGCTCAGCACAGTGTTATCGCAGATAGAGGCAGTCCTTAACTCACGCCCTATGTACCCAATGTCCGCGGATCCAGATGACCTACTCCCTCTCTGTCCTTCCTCCTTTCTGATTGGCCGACCCCTCACCGCACCTGCCAGTCCAGACATTACCAACATTGATTCACGCCGCTTGTCTCGGTATGACCGCACCGAACAAATGAGACAACATTTTTGGAAAAGGTGGTCCAAAGAGTATGTCGCGGAGCTGCAAACTAGAACAAAATGGAAGTCAAGGAAAGAAGAGATATTGCCAAACACAATGGTATTAATAAAGGAAGATAATCTTCCCCCGCTAAAATGGCGACTTGGGAGAGTGATAGAAACTTTTCCTGGCAAAGATGGCGTTTCCCGCGTGGCCAACATAAAAACAACGTCCGGGTTGATAAAGAGAGCATTCACTAAAATTTGTCCATTATTCCCGCAAGTGAATGATGACGAGAAGGCGTAACCCATTCAATCACTAATCAATCTTCAATCAATTGTATCAATTATAAATCAATCTTCAATCAATCAATTATTACTTCGTTGCAAGCAGTTCCAGCTTCCAAGGCCGGGGGCATGTTACCGCGCTGTCATTAAAATGTTGTGATTTGAATATTCCCGCGCTGTTATAAATCATAAATTTCAAAACCAGCGGAAGCGCGGCAAACACAGAAAAGTACGCACGACGCTAGCGCCATAATCGAGCAAACGGCGCGGTGGTGCGTGGGTGAACCATTCATTCGAAATCCAGAACAGAGTACAAACGGCCACAAAACTAATACAGTGACAAAATATTAAAACTATCAAGAAATGCATTAATATCTAACTAAAACCATCAATCCTGGCTGCCGGTAACCCGATTCAACAGAAAAAGGTAGAAACACCTACAGTATGTGATGTCGTCTCTATAATATTTCTTTATAAGTTTTTAAGCCATGATGTAAAAACGAATAAGGCGAATAGAGAGCTCGAAATTGCTTGAAAACAGTGGAACTTTGAGGTCGTTTTTAAGGTCATTAGTCGTTTTTAAGGCGAATACTCGGCGCCTGAATGACAGTGTAAGCAAAGTTGTGAAGCGAAACGAGTATTATAATGAAGTTAAGTCAACATATTAAAAATAGGTGAACTAGTATACGATAATACTACTAAAAACTATAACTACAGGGGGTGCCCTTAGTGGACGTTGCTGACAAAACATAACATTACATCACGCCTGTATCCCCGAAGGGGTAGGCAGAGGTGTACCAATGTACACCCACAGTTCGCCGGTATGTTTAGGTTCCATGTAATAGGGGGCGAGCCTATTGCCACTAACCGGGCACAAATCCAAACTCCGACCTGCTACTGACAATTTCATGGAAAAACCCAATAACACCTTGGTCGACTCGGGAATCGAACCCAAGACCTCCAGCGTAGCAGTCGCGCTTAGCACCACTAGGCCAACGAGGCAGTCGTCGACGTTGCTGACGTAGTTAGTTTTTCCTATTGCTCTGGCTGGAGGCCTTAAGGTCCAAGCCAAAAGTCCGGTGAAGCAGTCAGAGCCTGCGCTCAGGCTGACAGCAAAGATCTCTCTTTGCTCTTTTACAAGCTTTTATACACCTGCAGTGTCTGTATTTTTCTGATAACGTTATTGAAGTTATTAAACTATTTCTTGATATCTGACAATGCTGTAATAAAGCAGACTTAAGTTCGGTTGGTTTTAATAAAAGATCATTCTTATTTACTTTTTATAGTTATTTAATTTTTATTTCGAGAACTGTAGGCTTTTTTGATCTGTGCTGCAGTTAGACCCAAATTATGATGAAGCTTGTCTGAAACAGAGATATAGATAGTAACTAGTCATCATTATATAGTAAAATAAATATTTATTTATTTAAAATAATACAATTAAAGTGGACTGATGCACGTAGAAAGGAGACCGCGACTCGGCCCCGGAAATGGTCACTGGAGGGGACTGGATGCGGAGGGCGGAGGACCGGGTGTTGTGGCGCAAATTGGGAGAGGCCTATGTCCAGCTGTGGACTATGATTGGCTGAATGATGATGCATGTGAATATAATGGCGTTATTAAAATGAAGTAGTTTTCGCCGTCTGTTTGCTTAGATCGTTTAAACTACTCTACAGATTTAAATGCAGTTTACAGTAATAGATAGGATATTTCAAGAGGAAGTTTTGTATGTATAAAAGATGCATTTTATAGTACAGATAAGCCGAGAGATTTAGGTACCGTGCAAAGCCGGGGCGGGTTGCTAGTACAGAAAGAAACCAACTCTGCAAGTCATATAGATATTCGCTTTATGAAATATTAAGACATAGTTTTAGATATTGAAATACTATCTACCTGAAATGCAGGCCCTTAAAGCCTTGCTTAGGCACCAGTCTCCCACTACCTACCTGTATTATGTTTTAATGCGATGCTTAATGTTATGTAATTGTGGTAAGAAAATAAACTATTATTATTGGTACGAGTATAGTATTGAGGACTAAGTTCTTTGAAAGTCTATTTTAAATGATTTTATTCAGCCAACACATTTAGTCACAACTTGACATAATTGATCACCACGCTTACTCACTGCAATTGCAATGCCATAGTTGGAATTCCAAGTTATAATACAAAATTTTCCCTTTACTGAATGTCAGTAGTGTCTTAGAACTAATAAAGTTAGTTACCATATCAAAGTAAATTATTGTATTTAGTTATTACAAACTGTGGTTGTCTCGTTTTAAATAAATCCTGTCGCAGATCTGCTGTTCCACAAACACCCGAGACAATGTCGAAAAGTGATTTTGAATATCCTCTCCGGGGATCGAAACCGGGACCTCAGAGCTAGCGACACTTTTGCAACTGGTCAGTGCGCCACTCAACCACGGTGATCTAGTATATTAGATATGATTACGAAATACCTTAACACCGATTATTAGAGTAACAAAAAACTATTTTACTATAAATAAAACCGACTTCACCGACGACTGCCTCGTTGGCCTAGTGGTGCTAAGCACGCCTGCTACGCTAGAGGTCTTGGGTTCGATTCCCGGGTCGACCAAAGTGTTATTGGGCTTTTCTATGAAATTCTCAGTAGCAGGTCGGAGTTTGGATTTGTGCCCGGTTAGTGGCAATAGGCTCGCCCCCTATTACATGGGACCTAAAACATATCGGCGAACTGTGGGTGTAGATTGGTACGCCTCTGCCTACCCCTTCGGGGATACAGGCGTGATGATATGTATGTATGTATGTAAAACCGACTTCAAAAATCGATAAAAGCACTAAAAAGATAAAAATAATACTATAACGTACCTAATTAATAAACCTAACCTAAACTACTATTAACGTATACTACAATTTAACAATTTATGGAGACGGGCTTCCTTTTTTCTAAAGTTGGTTAAAAAAATATAAATAAATACCTTTAAGTGTCGTCTTAGAAGCAGCAAGCGCGAAGAATAAAAACAATATTAATATATATAAAATCTTCATTTTAAATGTTACACGTCCGTTTGTATAGAATATCGCTCGCTCGACTAAGTAGCAGGAAAACTTTATAATTTAAGTTCTGGTTTTGTTGAATAGGCCAAGAGGCAAGAATGTTTTAATGTATGACTAGAAATTAAGGCCTCTTACGCACTAGCGGTTAACAGCGGGGCGGCTAACCGCGCGGTCTAGTTTAATATGCAACCGCTTGGCGGTTAAGTGCGTACAATCACAAGCGGTTGCTTATTAAACCGGAAATGCGGCTAACAGCGCGGTTAGCCGCCCCCGTGGTTAACCGCTAGTGCGTAAGAGGGCTAAGTGTTATTAATTAATTATTAAGTCATAGTAATTAACTTGATTTATCATATAAGGAGTAAATACAGAGATGACAAGTTTTAGAGATGAATGGAAGCTGAATACGCATTGCGCCGACCCCAAATAATTGGGAACAGGGCAGGGAGATGATGATGATGATATCATATAAATTATATTAAATATACGAAGTTCATAGGGGAAAAATCTAACTTTATGATTGTATGCACCGCTATTTGTAAACAAATATTAAAGCTTGTAATGTGTAATAAAATCAGTCGATACTTTTTCCACGGCTTGACAATGATCTCTTATCATTTTGAGAAGAAACGAGCATTGATCTACACGCTTGCTCAATAATAATTCCAGCCTATAAACGTCCCACTGCTGGGCACAGGCTTCTTTACATATAGAGAAGGCGCGAGCATTGATCACCACGCTTGCTCTCTGCGGATTGGCGATCTCAGACACCAATTTTTTGATCCAGATTTATACTGGTTTCCTGTATATTATTCTACGTTTGGTTTTATTTAGATTTCCTTGCTATGTTTTCTTTTACTGATACAATATTATTTAAGAATCTAGATGATCTAAAAATTTGACTTTTTAGACTAATTAGATGAATATAGTTGATATAATTCAAGGGATTTTATTTTTTGGGATTGACGTTTCGACCGGGTTACACACCTCAAGCCCCAAAAAAAGGTATTTATGCATGTACGCGCTTATTCCCGTGTATAATTAGATGACTGCCTCGTTGGCCTAGTGGCGCTAAGCGCGACTGCTACGCTGGAGGTCTTGGGTTCGATTCCCGAGTCGACCAAGGTGTTATTGGGTTTTTCTGTGAAATTCTCAGTAGCAGGTCGGAGTTTGGAATTGTGCCCGGTTACTGGCAATAGGCTCGCCCCCTATTACATGGGACTTAAACATATCGGCGAGCTGTGGGTGTACATTAGTACACCTCTGCCTAGCCCATCGGGGATACAGGCGTGATGATATATGTTTATAATTAGATGAATGTTGTAAAAAGACCTCTGTCTCTTCAACTATATTGTGAACTTTGTGGTTACTTGGGAATTACCTTAGTAATTTAGGTTTCTTAAAATATTACGCATTATTGTGCAAAGTGCGACAGATTTTGTGTTTCTTACTTAGGTATTACCCTCACGGTATTTTTCTAGATCTATTGCCTAAGGTAAAAAAAAAGTTACTTTTTCATGAAGTGTTAATTACGTCAAGTAAATAAAACAATAGACATGATGAAGTGAATAAAGAGAAAAAATATATATTAATAGTTTTATTTGATTTTTTTATTTATTATTTATATTAAATTATTAATGCAATGTGTTTCTTTGGAATCAAAGCATAAATACTACAAAGATTTGTCAAAATCGTTTCAGTGGTTTAGCCTTGCAAGTAACAGACAGACTGACAATAAGATTTTAAGGTTTCTTTCGCATTTATATAATGAATTCATTATGGATCTGTTTTTTCTAAAGATATTTTTATCTTTTAAGAATGAAGATTAACTACGAAAGGAATTTTAATGTAAGGTACATTGCTGTGTACATTAACTTATTTTTTTTACTACAAAAAAAATAGTTTAATAGCTTTATCGATAGAATATGTAAAATTGTAGAATAATTCAAATATTTCTAATGTGGGACTATTTTGAAGAAAACATTTTTTTTACTTATTATTAGAATTTATTTTAACCAAATCGATTTCTATTATTCTGCGCATTATATAAAGAGACGATTTTCGATTTCGGCAGGTATCCTCCGAAAGGCTTTCGTGTTACTGTTGCTGGCAACTTGTGTGTACCTGAAACAAAATACAATTATGAAATTGCTGATATAAATAAAACATAACATAACATGTCATCACGCCTGTAACCCCGAAGGGTTAGGCAGAGGTGTACTAATGTACACCCACAGTTCACCGATATGTTTAGGTCCCATTTAATAGGGGGCGAGCCTATTGCCACTAACCGGGCACAAATCCAAACTCCGACCTGCTACTGAGAATTTCATAGAAAAACCTTATAACACCTAGTTCGACCTCGGAATAGAACCCAAGACCTCTAGCGTAGCAATCGCGCTTAGCGCCACTAGGCCAACGAGGCAGACAGATATAAATCGAACTAAAAATCATCATCATCTTCTGAGCCTTTACCAAATTCAGCTGAATACCGTATTTGACATGGAGCGTCTGCCTATCTGACCTCCGCAACCCATTTTACTGGGAAACACAGTATCCCATAGTAAGACTGGTTGTCAGAATTTACTTAGCGACTGCCAACGATCTTTGTATGACAGCCGAACTAAAAATAATACCCTTTTTGTTTACGCGGGGTAATCCTCATGGAATTCCTCCGCCCTGGGGAAGGCGGAGGGGTAGGACTTACCGGCTAAAACCACCGGAGTGCTTCACCCTTCCCTTATGCTGGAGACCAGGCGGGAAAGCAATGCAAACTACCGCGGCATCCTTAATAATATCCTGGGACAACTCATACACGGCTATCTGATCAGACAGTGCCTGTATTTCTAACCAGATGACTGATAAAAATAATAATAAATAAATGCGGACAACATCACATACATTGATCTGAACCCAAAGTAAGTTGCTAAAGCACTTGTGTTATGGAATTCAGAAACAACGAAGGTACCACAAACACCCAGACCCGAGACAATGTAGAAATGTGATTTTCCACAATGACCCGTCCGGAGATCGAACCCGGGACCTAACAGCTGGCGAAACTTTGAAACCAGTGCGTACGCCACTCGACCACGGAGGTCGTCGATATTATAATATTCCTTAATACATATCTGTATATTTTAAAATGAATGCCTATTTCCCTTGGTCATGGCATCACGCATGAACAGCTGGACCGATTTCGCTATTTCTTTTTTTGTTGTGTTTGTTATTGTCAGGAGATGGTTCTTATGAAAGAAAATATGTGGGCAAAACTGGATGAGACTAGTGAGATTTTTCCATAGTTGAATCTCTAATTTAATATCATCAATCATCATGTCATGACTCATCAGTGTAGTAAATATCTAGCTTACTACGTATCTATTTAAGTACTAAATGAAGAGGAAAACTTTGCAAGTAAACAAGGAATATTTATTTTGTTTTGTATTTTTTGCTACTTAGCATTACTTGTTCTAACTGTGTATCATCTTCCGAGCCTTTTCCCAGCTATGTTGGGGTCGGCTGCCAGTCTTACCAGCTTCAGTTGAATACCATTTTACATGGAGCGACTGCCCATCTGACACCACATCCATAGTAAGAGTGGTTGTCAGAATTGACTTAACGACTGCCAAAGGTCATAGTATGACAGTCGGGACCTAAGGCTTAACGTGCTATCCGAGACACGGAGCTACGGAGCCGGTAGCCTGTATAAAACGCTTAAATGAAATATCAGATTGGTAGAATAGGCGCCTTTATTGAAGGCGCAATTTCTTCCAGGCAGTCATTGGAAAAAGTATTAAATAAAAAAGCTATGGCTTTAATATCGAAAACCATAAAACGAAAAAATTATAAATTAATAAAAATACACAATTAGTACTTTTATAATTTTCGTGAATAGTGTAAATTGTAAGGGTGCGTCCAGGGGCCCGAGTCTGCTATTGACAATTGCTTCAATCGTCCGAGTGGGTTGCGTTAGTAGGTCCATTTTAGGATAATTGGCATTCTACTGAATGTCAGAATCGCTAAATTGGCCATTGGGACGGCCAATTTTGACGTTTTGGACGGACCCACTCGGACTATTGAAGCAATTGTCAATAGCAGACTCGGGCCCCAGATCTGGCGAACGCGCACCGAACGAGCATTACACGAACAGCTCGTGAGCGGCTCGCACGCTGGACGCACGCTATGCAAGGTCTTTCTTACAAATTGCACTATCCACTCGGCTCCAGTGAACACTTAAAATTGGTCATCGGATATAGATAAAGAATTCAGACCAGTTTAATTAATAAGTCCAAAATATGAATGTATTAAATCCGAAAATATAGGTATTTGTCGTTTTATTGCAAAGGTTCGCAGTGAGCAAGCGTGGTGATCAATGCTCGTGCCTTCTCTATATGGGAAGAGGCCTGTGCCCAGCAGCGGGACGTTTATAGGCTGGATTATTATTATTATTTATTGCAAAGGTTCTAAAAGCTAAAAGAGGAACTAGCTTCTACCTAGCCTCTACGAAAAACCGTTGGATCCACAATTATTATCTACAACATCATTTGAAAACTAGTTTATCATATAGAGTAAATAAACTTATTACTAAAATCCACTGGTGATTACTTGACAGAGCTTCGCAAAAAATATGCTAATGTAATCACAACATTATTAAAATATATCCATTTAACTAACCTATGAAAATTGTTAATCGAAGAAATACCACAGCTTTATCTAAGATCTTTTATTTAAGTTTAATTTTAAATAATTACTAATTATTTTTTTTAAAAACCTTTTATGTGTCCCTCTGCTGGGCAATTAAAAAAAGGTCTCCCCCAATTTGCTCGGGTTGGTGGAAGGCAGCTATAGACAGAATAACTTGGAGCAAATTATAAATTACAAAAAATTAAATTAATGAAAACTTAAACTGTATTTAAAGGTTCCATAGATACAGGTGCGGTATTTAAAACACTAGTACAACCAATGATATTCTAATAAACAGATATGTTATAAGCGTGCAATCGTGAAGACTCGAAAACGTCCTAATTGGGACGTATTGCCATTAACAACAACACTATTTGTCTCTTTTTTTCTTATGGGTTTTATCGCGCTATCTCTTTCGCTAGCTGCCGCGCTGCGCGGAACACTTTTTTCGATTGTTTTGTATGTGTATAACATATCTGTTTATTAAAATATCACTGAGTACAACAAAATAAATATTAACAAATTACCTTTATTCCATTTCTGGGCGAAAGCGACCGCGAATAACAAAAATAACAAAAATAAGTAAGTTATCTTCATGTTGTGTGTTCCTTGAGTACTTGTACTGTATTGAGTTGAGAAATATTTTCCTTGTTTTTAAATAGCACAAAATAGACTGTTTTCACACTATCCGACACGATGTCGGTATCGGACGTCTTAATTTTCGTACATCTACTTGCCCCCGCATCGTGTTGGATTCCGATAAAGATTTAATTATGTATCCGATATCTGATGTCGGACTAGATAATGTGAAAGAGAGGTACATATTTTAAATATTCACTTGCCTCCGAAAGAGTCATAGAGCGAGCCATGCTCGGCATCAATCTATTAAACCGTGTTCGTAACACTGAAATACGCCGTCGGAAAAAAGTGTTGGACGTCGGGGACGGGCCGATATGATTCAACCGGAGTGGGGCCTAGCTAGTTAGACGTACTGAAAGTTGTTGGAGTCGAATGGTAACTGAATGGAAGCCAAGGACAATACGAAGGAGTCAGGGACGACCGAGTTGGGTTGATGACAGCCAAGGTTATAGGAAACACCTGGATAAGAGGATGCGCAAGACAGACAACTATGGCAAAAAAGGGGACGCCTAGACCCAGCAGTGGGTTTAATGTAATGATGATAACTTGCCCCCGCAGAAGTTATGAGTATGACTGTAAATAGGTTTACATGTAGAGGAAGATCGAAAAGAGATGGATGGATTGTGTGAAAGACGATATGAGAAAGAAAGGAGTGAATGCTGAGATGACGTAGAGATGAATGGAAGCTGAATACGCATTGCGCCGACCATAAATAATTGGGAACAGGACAGAGAGATGATGATCATGATTTGCCTCCGATATCGAATCGGATATCGATATCGTGTCGGATAACGACATCGTGTCGGATAGTGTGTAAAGTCCTACATAAACTTGTATGGTAATTTTATTGCGCAACTTTTAATAAGGGGTTTTTCAAAGCTATAGGTTAATATGGCTTTTTCGCTATAGGAATTTTAATGTCGGATGCGCAGTTCTTCATAGCACATATTTAATTAATATAAACAAATGATTTATTGATATTTATTGTAAAGTGCGCATAAATGTCTTAAATACAATTTGAAATATCTCAAGTTTAGGACCAGCACTTGTGTTTATATTGTTATTGACGTTTAATATAAAATATATTTCGACTACGTCTTAGTTTATAAAACATGTTATTTGATTTGTTGAGTTTGTCACCACCCCCATTATCAGAATTACTATAGAAATGTAAAGTTTCATAAAAATAAAAGATACGGGACGGGTTCCTCCGCGGGTGAGACCACGAGGCACAGCTAGGTGATATTAAAAAAAAATACAGAATTATATTTTTTTTATTTATTTAATAATACAGACTAGTATAATACATTAAAAGAAATACAACGGCATTATATAAATAAATGTTCAGTAACCCAGGCTCATAATACAAGATGATTTATACAATAATTAGTGAGTTAGGTTATGTTACTCTTAGAAGTAAGTAGCGTGATAATACCTAGCTTATATTTTTTCTCGAGAATTGACTTATTATTTTTTTCTCTGTAGTATGTCGGAGTTTGGATTTGTGCCCGGTTAGTGGAAATAGGCTCGCCCCCTATTACATGGGTCCTCAAACATATCGGCGAACTGTGGGTGTACATTGGTACACCTCTGCCTACCCCTTCGGGGATACAGGCGTGATGATAATTATGTTATGTATATTTTTTTTAAATCCTTGAACATTTTCGAGTTATCCGAATATATTTTAGTCTAGATAAATCCCAGTATATAGGAGATCTAGACCTAAAAAATTCCTTCACACATTTATTTGTTTATTAGACAATTAATATTGGCCGAGTACTAATTATTGGCAGTATTGGGCGCAATCTTCTAAATAATATTTCTTATTTTATTTATTTAATAAAATAAATAATTGTATGGCATTATTCGAACTTAAATTGTACTAATAATCCCATGTAATACAATATAAAAGGCCAGTACTAAATTTTGCATGAATTGACTTTTTAAATTTGTCGTTTGTTTCTTTGCTTTATTAAGATTGTTAGCAACGCACTAAGTCGAGCTCCGAACCCCGCGGGGGGTACTCTTAGCAAACGTTGTTGATTTAGTTAGTTTTTTCTATGGCTCTGGCTGGAGGCCTTAGATTCTCGCCAGAGTAGGATAAGTTTTGGCAATTACATATGTAGGTTTTCTTTTCGTTTTTCTTTGAGTCTATTTATTTAAAATGCTTATGCCGCCTCTTATTTAAGTTAATATTACTGGTTTGAAATACAAATAAGGAGGATAGAGGCAATAGTCCGCCCGTTGCAGCTGGGTTCAAATCGGGAACTGAAACAAGTTGAGAGATTTTCATTGAAACATTTGACTGTCATGACATTATTTACCTGTTGTGTGTAGAGTGTAAATGAAAGTGTTGGCCTAGGCGGACGTTTCGAGACCAAATCGGAGACGTCTTAAAAAAAGGTCAGGTCAAGAGTACCCGAAACCGAAGAGCATGTATGAAGGGAATTATGACAGTGGATGATGCGAAACAAGTGTGTGAGGATCGTAGCAAGTGGAAAGAAGTGGTCTCTGCCTACCCCTACGGGAAACAGGCGTGATTAAATGTATGTATGTGTGTAGACACAATAGTTAATGAATGGCAATGTTTATATGTGACTCATTGGATGGGGAAGTGGTTTTTGTGACTACATTATACGTTACATTCATTAATTAAACTTTATTTGTATGAAAATATACGTGCAATTTAAATGTGTGCAATATGAGGCAATATTTTGTTTTAACAGGATAAATTATGATGGTATTATTGGAAATACGTATAAAAAAATAATTAATTGACAGTTAATATTTTAGACGATTCAATAGCTGGGGTTGGGGTATATAAATAATTCCATTTTTCTCATTTAAGTATGTAAACATAAGGACATTTAAATTGACCTATTTTCCGATTTACGATATATGTGAAATTTTTGCAAACACAAATGATTTGATTTTTTTTAAGTATTTTTTTTTTTTTTTGTAAAGCAAGACTCATGTTTTTTGTGCTTACCATGCACAAAAAACATGTTTCTTGCTTTACACTTTATTTTATATTATCTCGAGTTATGAGTATGAATGTGGATGTATGTAATACATGCAGAGGAAGACCAAAAAAGAGATGGATGGATTGTGTGAAAGATGATATGAGAAAGAAAGGAGTAAATACTGAGATGACAAGTTGTAGAGATGAATGGAAGCTGAATACGCATTGCGCCGACCCCAAATATTGGGAACAGGGCAGGGAGATGATGATATTACCTTTTTTACATACCTGGTTTATTTCTAATTTGAGCGGCGACCAACATAAAGAATAAAACGAAAATGTATAGAACCTTCATGACTGTGTCTTTCTGTAGTGAATCTACCAAAGTATGTTAATAAAAATATATCTTATACTTATAAGTAGCCCCTCTTATACTTGAGTTTAGATTACACAACACTCAAAATTGAGTATCGGCTTGCTTATTGTATAATATTGTTCCGAATTGAGATGCTAATTTTTATAGATGATTTAGTGGCAGTTTTATAGAGGGTGCTGTTTTGTGAACACCCGTCGAAAAATCATCGGTGTTTGTTTGACTGTCTGTCTATTTAAGCGCCTGTGTGTCGGTATGTGGCGTATTGTAGCTCCTAAAAGAATGGACCGAATCAACGGTAATATTTTTCGTAATGTTTGTAAAGCTTGTTCTAAAAATCTTCTAAACTAGCTGTGCCCCGCGGTTTCACCCTCATTAATACCTATATCATATGGATCCCTAACTTTTTTGAAAATTTTATATAGCCTATGTTAACCGCAGATAAGAGTAGAGTAGCTTCCCAACAGTGAAAGATTTTTTTTTAAATCGGTCTAGTAGTTTCGGAGCCTATTCAATTCAAACAAACAATCAAATCTTTCCTCTTTATAATATAGAATAATTATATTATATAGAATATTAGTATAGACGACTGGATGGAATACAATGGCTAAAGTTAATTGAAAAAGAAAACTTGATAGTACAGTGGCGTGCATAGCATATAGGCAAATAAGCAGAGCTTACCTCCAAAAATCCTAACTATCTTCTTTTAATACAACAACACTCATCATACATAATCATAACATAAAACGGCAGTAAAACTTCTAACCAAACATTTCAATAATAAACAAATCATGACGTCACATATGTCAAATTCATTCAATAACTCATAATAATCTGTTACGAGGTAGGCTCGCGTCAGTTGTGCCTAGTTTACACTCACACATTCAAACGAAATCTCCTTGTCCATATACGCACGCACACTTCAAAAACGGAAAATAATACCCCGCCATCTTGACTTTTTATTATACGACAAAAACAAAAAACCCTGTTTTTGCTAAGACTGGTGCTTTGACATTTGACATACGCAATTTTTTACACTTACAGTAAGCTAGCCTACCTGCCAATAGACTTATAGAGTCCTCGCAGTCCTCAGTCCTTTTACTTTTTTTTCACTCTCATATTCGTTTCGGAGCAAAAGTCTTTTGGGTTGTTCACCGCACTTGTCAATTCTTATTCCAGTAGGTAATTATTGTATTTTAAATGAAACTTGCGTTTTAAAATACTTATAACTTATATAATTAATTATCACAATATTATTTACTTATTTATTAATGTTTATTATACCTATTTATTTTTAATAAATATTTTTATTGTTTTCCTTCTGTGTTGCAACTTGATCGTTTTTCGATATTTATTATCTGTGGCAGATTGTTTATTAAGTTTTTGATAGTTCGCGCGCCTGTTTTCGTCTTGTCTTTCGTTCAACAAGTTTCTATTAAATGTGATTTTGTTAAGTGGCTGTAGTTTAATAAACAGGAGCACTAATAAACAGCTATGTGTATGAATGTTAAGATTGTGGCGAAATTGAAATATGTTTGATAGCATACGTGCGTAATTACAAATTTACAATACAAACCCATCAGATGGGATTTGTTGACAAAACTTAAAAGGTAAGGCTCTCAATAATTATTAACTCAAAATGTTAGAAAATATTGCCTGACTAGCGGTGTGCTGCTGGACGAACTGTTCTTTTTATGTTATCGTCGTTTCTTGATTGTTATACGAAATTGTTGCGTGAATTGATACCTACGAGAATAACTACGACGAAAACATTTTGTTGTAGTAGATGATTATATTAAGTGATTATTTTTAGTTACAATCTTCTTAAAAATGGGAGTAAATTAAACATACAAGACAAAAGTATATGTTGGCACGTAAAATAATACGTCTGATTATTTTTTTGGCTATGTAATACATAACGTAGGTAAGAAAAATGTTGATCTCGAATGGTCATATTGACTATGGCTTAATATATTTACTATTATGTTCAGTTTCTTTTCTTATTCAGAATAATACACAAATATGAGTCCTCAACCATAAGCTCTCCGCACCGCGACCCTTTGCTCGTCGCGAGTCCTGAATCGCGGATTCGGCTGCTGTTCGCAGTTAGCTTTACAAAGATTGTTTTATATAAACTTATACCTACAAGTTGAAATAGTGATTCAATCAGAAATTGGTTTGTAGATTAAGCTAGCGAATAGTTCGTGAGCTGCGCGCGTGCATTATAAGTAGACTTATGATCGAGCATCGCGAGCAGCGCGCGTACTGCTCGCGAACAGTTCGGAGACGACATTAGTAAAATTTGCACTACCGACCTTTGCGTGAGTTGCGTCGAGGAGGCGCACTAACATATTGCAGTACCTAACTGCAAGCGCGAGCAGCGCATTCGGTGTGCGTTCGCTAAATCTGAATGTACCCTGTGGTCCACAAAAATAATCCTTGTTCCAATTTTTTGGGAGTTCATTTGCGTATTTACGGTAAAGTTGGCCATACGAGTACATACGTACGTAGTACGTACGAGTCTGTGCCTACCATGGCCGAAAACCAATGCACGCCACTGCTTGATAGGTCTATATCAGAATATTTTGTGTTCAAAAATATAATCTTTTACCAAATATAGCTACGATTTAAAACATTCTGTATAAGCGCCGTTGCATAATAGCGATATATTATTATGATTTTATATTTTCGAATTTAAATTTTGGATTTATGTTTTGGCTTAGTTTACTTATAAGGACATCAATCAATGTTATATGGATATTCTTTGCTAATGGTTATTTTTTGATAACATATCCGGAGTTGGTTTTCCCGGCAAGAGAGAAACAGACGAATTGGACTGTTATAATTAAATTAAGATACAAATTGGTTTGTTTAAGAACCAGAATTTAAATAAAAACAAAGATATAAGTGAATTAGATTGGTCCTAAAATTGTATAATAGTAATATAATATAATAATATAATATTCCCGGACATCTTCACACACGGTTGTCTGATCCCAAGCTAAGCAGAGCTTGTGTTATGGTAACCGGACAACTGATAAACATACATATATATTTCTAAATAAATACATATTATAGCTAAATTACACCCAGACACCGAACAAATGATCGTTCTCATCACACAAACATTTGTGCCGGGTGGGAATCGAACCCACGACCTCCGGTATAGCAGTCAGGGTCTCTAACCACTAGACCAACAGGCCCGTCATAATGTATGCAATAACATTGAATAACACAAATGTGTACTCTTTCACTCAGTCCTGACACAGGACATAAAATATGCCAATACAATATATATATACAATACAGTCGCCACCAGATATATCGTAGCGGACAAGGTGACCAAATACTTCTGAACAATTTAAAATGTCAATAAGTTCGATTCGCTACAAGTTACCATTAATATCTGAACATTTATTACCTCGTTAATATCTGAGCAGATGCTTGTCAATAATTTCTATACAAACTACAAACCAAAAATATCTGACGACCTCCGTGGTCGAGTGGCGTACGCACCGGTTTTCAAGGTGTCGCTAGCTCTGAGGTCCCGGGTTCGATCCCCGGACGGGTCAATGTAGAAAGTCATTTTTCTACATCGTCTCGGGTATGGGTGTTTGTGGTACCTTCGTTGTTTCTGAATTCCATAGCACAAGTGCTTAATAGCTACTTACTTTGGGTTCAGAGCAATGTATGTGATGTTGTCCGCATTTATTGTTTTTTTTTCTAGTAATATCTAGCAGTGAATATGAATCGAATATATACTAAGAAATAAACAAAGTCCTTGTTGACATTTTCCATCTTAAACAAGAATCTTAAGGTAAATTGTTATAAAACTTGTAGTTTCACATACCAACCACAGTTCAATGACTTAATAATAGTTAAGCCACACTAGGCTTACTTTTTTATAACATACTAGCGGTTCCACGCTATTTATAACTGACTTCAAAAAAGGGGGAGGTACTCAATTCGACTGTATTTTTTTCTTATGTTTCTTAAACTGACTCGTTGGCCTAGTGGTGCTAAGCGCGACTGCTACGCAAGAGGTCTTGGGTTCGATTCCCGAGTCGGCCAAGGTGTTATTGGGTTTTTCTATGAAATTCTCAGTAGCAGGTCGGAGTTTGGATTTGTGCCCGGTTAGTGGCAATAGGCTCGCCCCCAATTACATGGGACCTAAACATATCGGCGAACTATGGGTGTACATTGGTACACTTCTGCCTATCCCTTCGGGGATACAGGCGTGATGATGATGATATGTTTCTTAAAATTGGTTGAACCGAGATTCTTTTTTATTTGAAAGCTGGTGCTTCCCTTGTGGTCTCGTTTTTGATTCATCTGGTTTTGACAGAAATAAATATAAGACCAACGAGGTTGCATTTGAGAGAGTGAGCCTATCAGAGTTTAAACCGTAAGCACTAGTGTGAACAAGTGTTGTCGTGAATTATGTATGAAGATGGAGCTTGCCGTTTTAAAAAATCTATCTCAAACAC
The DNA here is from genome assembly GCA_905146925.1 of Autographa gamma. Taxonomy (NCBI): domain Eukaryota; kingdom Metazoa; phylum Arthropoda; class Insecta; order Lepidoptera; family Noctuidae; genus Autographa; species Autographa gamma. Next base: position 4,570,276 of record LR989877.1, on the reverse strand, counting down.
TAATATTATCCTAACAATGTCAAAACCATCGATATTTTCTTATGTAAGTTTCTCGTTGCGCGAAAATTAACTTAAATGAAAAACGAAATGTACTAGGATCAGACTAAAAACTGCTCTCGCTTGGCACAAGGGGAACCTAGCGATAGTAGCAGTCTATGCATATCATACGTCGATGTATAAGACTTATTTTGAAGTCGGTGTCTTTGCTCTACTAGTAAGTAGTCTTATGAGGATGCTTTATAGTAATTCTGCTATTAGGGGTGGACACAAATATGAAACAATGATCATGACAATCGGTATACCTGGTATAGCAGCAGTTCTTCACGTAATCGGTATCACTAATGGTAACTTACAATGTTTTATGTATTTGACGACCTCCGTGGTCGAGTGGCGTACGCACCGGTTTTCAAGGTGTCGCTAGCTCTGAGGTCCCGGGTCCGATCCCCGGACGGGTCAATGTAGAAAGTCACTTTTCTACATTGTCACGGGTCTGAGTGTTTGTGGTGCCTTCGTTGTTTCTGAATTCCATAACACAAGTACTTAATAGCTACTTACTTTGGGTTCAGAGCAATGTATGTGCCTTTATGTCCATAGCAATTAGGTCGAATTGCGATTTGCCTTGTCGGTTATTCGGTCAACCGCTTTTGTCAGGAAATTAGATAATACGGACAAATAAAAGAAATATGTTATTATAATTATTTATTTATTATAAATGTTGTGACTATACAGGGTTGAAGTTTAAGGCCAATTTCGGAAATGAGTAAAAGCAGAAAATTCTGAAAGATTTTATTTTAACATATTTTGGTAAATTACAAAAATTTATGACACGTCTTTCCATAAAATTGCGTATTTCTTTTGTGTCTTTTTAAGCTGAGATTTTTTGGAAAACCATCAAGATTATTAATGTTTAATTTATTAAAGTTATGAAATAATGTCGTATGTCCATTGTCGTATGCCAATATAACAATGGGCTAAAATTACCACCGAATGGTTCCCAACACACATAAAGCGTCGGCGAGGCAGACCCAGGCGAAGATGGCGGGATGACCTACATTCGTTTTTACCAAACTGGTCAATCGCGGCTCTAGAGATAAATGGAGGGAGAGTGGGGAGGCCTTTGCCCAGCAGTGGGAGATTGCAGGCTCTTTATAATAATAATATGAAATAATAAATAATTTAGTTATGATTAATTAGCTGTGTTTTACCTAAATTATAAAGCTTATGTCTAATAGCAACGACTACCTGTTAAGTCTGGGTTATTTGTGGCAGCTTCGTCATCTCTGAATTCCATAACCGAATGTTTAACGAGCGCTTTTCCCGCCGACAAACTGACACACAGTTTGGTGTTACTTACCGCGACTGTTTTCTTTACTGTAGTTTTCGTCTCGGACGGTTTTGCGGTTTCACGGTTTACCGCTTCCGGAAAAACCGTAGTGCGGCCTTAGCCTAACAGTGCATGAAATAAATAAATAAACATACCTTTATCAGGGGCACCCATTACCAAAACAAAGATTGAAAAGACTACAATAATTAAAAATGACAACTTTGTTAATCTCTGTGAAGGCCAAATTTTCGCAAAAATTCGCGAGTAGGGATGATGACTAATTTTTATTTTCTAGTCTCTCTTTTAGATACAAAGAAAGTATTAGACACGTATTTTTTGTTTTGTCCCGTAGACAAAGAATGACGAAGATACACCGATTTCAATTCTTGCGTGACGTCACGTTTTAGCATAAATTGTACTCAGCCGTGACGTCACAAACCCCCACTACTGAACTTTAAAGCGGTTCCCATTTTTTAATTGATTTGATAAAAGATAAAATACGTGTCTGTTATATTTTGATTATCTAAATGACGGACTAAATAAATTTCGACTTTTCATACCTAGTCATCTACCCTATTATCCAACCGATCATCTTATATACTGCACAACGAATCTACATAAAATATGTATAATTATATTATAGTAGTTGTATTGGACAAGGAAAATGCCGTTTTCCTTGTTGACCATCTTACCTATAATAATGAAATTTAAATAAGTTGTTTATTACTTGACTCAGTACAAGGGTAAAAATAAAATAATGGTAAAATCTTGATCTTCTTGAAATATAAATTAATATTAGAATACTCGCCAATCCGCAAAGAGCAAGCGTGGTGACCATGCTCACGCCTTCTCTATATGGGAAGAGGCCTGTGCCCAGCAGTGGGACGTTTATAGGCTGGATTATTATTATATTAGAATACTAAAACACATCACACAAATTTTCAGGGTCGTATTGTTTTATTTTAAAATTGATGATGGTGTTGATGTCCTCCCACACGTGACCGTCGACGGCGACACCCTGTCAATCTCCGGCAATCTGTCTTCGCTCATGGGCCCGGAACTGACTTGCGAAGCCGAATTTGTTTACAAAAACTCGGTCACATGAAGCACAGTGGAGCATTTTAAAATTAAGCACAGCTTAATATGTTTTTTTTTTATATCTATCAGTTTTATTCTCATTTTGCTTGTTTCATGATATCTCCTACCACTTGTATTGCTTAAGATTTTCCGTAAAAGTGTTGATGTAGTAAATCATTTCTGAACAGACTCAAAAAAATGAGGAGGTTCTCAATTCGACTGCATTTGCTTTTTTTAATGTTGCCAGATAACTCTCTACAACCTTGGGCCCAAGTCTGCTATTTACACTCGGTTCAATGTCTTCATAGTGTCGTGCCAGCAGAGCCATTTTCGGAAAATTTGTATTCTACTAAACGTCAAAACGTCAAAATTGCGCATTGGAACGATTCGGTTCAATGTTCAACGACTGTGACTAATAGTTCATACATTTGGTACAAATTGTAATGCGCAATTTTGACGTTTTGACGTTTAGTAGAATACCAATTTTCCGAAAATGGCTCTGCTGGCACGACACTATGAAGACATTGAACCGAGTGTAAATAGCAGACTTGGGCCCCTTATGGCTTGTTCAATATCTGGCTAGTATTCGATGCATGGTTATAAAGCCTTAAAAGTCTTGAAGATGGCAGCACCGTTTCGATTTCTGTTGAAATAGGAAAAAATAATTTAAATGTATAATTTCTTTCTTGATTAATCCAAAAAGAGGAGGTTCTCAATTCGACGGCATTTTCTTTTTTTAATGTTGCCAGAAAACTTTGAACAATCTTATGGCTTTTTTTGTATCTGGCTAGTATTTGATGCAGAGTTATAAAGCGTTAAAAGTCTTGAAGATGGCAGCACTTTCATGCCTTGTGCTGAAATAGGAAAAAATAATTTAAATATATAATTTCTTTAAATAAAATATTGCATAAGGAATATTCATAATAGTGACAATGATAACGAAATTTGAAATAACCATTTTGTGCCTTGAAATTCCGTAAATGTTGCGGTTTAAACAAAAAATACACCACCATTTTCGTTGGTATTATTGGCGGCCTTTTGTATGATCATTTGGCTGTATACAAGTAATATGTAATAATAATGAATAATTAAGACACATCAACGAACAAAAAATAGTATGGACAATACTTAAGTTAAAAACTAAGAGAGTTGGGAAATCGAGTTAATACCAAATACTCCTAAATTTAAATAAAAAACGGTTAACGGTACTATATTATATTTTAAGTAATTAAAAACGTAAAAAACTTACGAAATCGTATTCTAGAAGCCACTGCAACAGTGAACAAAAATAAAATATAAAACCACTGCATTTTCCACTGCACTAGTCTGCTATACGTGTCTAATAACTGTGGGATTTTCTGTTCTTGAGTTTTTATATATATAAGCAAAGCAATGAATAATTAATGATTCATTCTAATACATTGTTATTCAGCTTGCACGGGGATATAACCATAATAGAGAGACATCTTAATTACTTCTGTATTTGGGTAGATGATTAGGTATGAAAGTCAAAATTTAATATAATCAAAATATAATAGACACTTTTTTCTATTATCAATAAAAAAATACTGAGATAAAACGCTTTATAGTTCAGGAGTTGGCTAGTGACGTCACGGGTAGGTAAAATTTTTGCTTTGACGTGAAGTCACACAAAAAAATACTCGCTGTATCTTCATAATTCTTTGTTTACGGGACAACAGCAAAATACGTGTCTTATATATTTTTACTATATAATATAAAAGGTGCACAGTCACGAGCGAAAATATGTACTTATATGTCACCGGAAAATAACCAGAACCGCAAGTTTATAAATCTAGGAAATTTATAAACTTCCGTAGGATTCTAAAGGAGAGATAAATTGTATTATTTTACGGCAACATTTTCGTCAAAATCAATCCAGCCGTTTCGGAGATTAGCCGGAACAAACAGATTTTTTAAGAATTTTTTGTTAATTCTTTATATGCAATTTATACTTTCATAAACCACGTGGTAGCCACGGACAACGACTAGTATTTAATAATGAGAAGCAGTATCGTCCCTCTTAGAAATACTTTAATAATCTAGGCTTAAAATATTAAGAAATTATGTTACACATAACTTATATAACATATCATCACTCCTGTATCCTCGAAGGGTTAGGCAGAGGTGTTCCAATGTACACCCACAGTTCGCCGGTATGTTTAGGTCCCATGTAATAGGGGGCGAGCCTATTGCCACTAACCGGGCACAAACCCAAACTCCGACCTGCTACTGAGAATCTCATAGAAAAACCCAATAACACCTTGGTCGACTTGGGAATCGAACCCAAGACCTCTAGCGTAGCAAGCGCGCTTAGCACCACTAGGCCAACGAGGCAGTGTTAGAATATGTTAAATAAAACAATAAACGTCCCACTGCTGGGCACAGGCCTCTTCCCATATAGAAAAGGCACGAGCATTGATCACCACGCTTGCTCAATTGCGGTTTGGCGATTTAAGAGTTCAGTTTTTGGAATACAGGTTTCCTCACGATGTTTTCCGTCGCCGTTATATGTTTGTCCATGCTTAAAATTTGGTTCAGTTTGAAATCGCTAGAATACGCGCCAATTTGCACTTATCAAGTACTTAGATAGCAAGCACTGATAGATCAAATGTCAAGTGATAAAAAACATGTGTTTTGCGTTACTATTTAAACCCGCTTTCTTAAAGGTATATTCCACTTTGTTCATCTGGGTGATATCACCCAGGTGAACAAAGTAGACGTTTGTGTCTCCTCATTTCACCCAGGTGATATCTCCTGGGTGAAATGAGTTGACGTTTTTTGTGTAATTTGTTCACCTTGGAATTGTACCACCCAGGTGAACAAATGCGACTTTTTGAATTATTCTAGTCGACTTATATAACCCGCATACAAAGTAGCAAGATGTTCATTAAATTATATTAGTTTGTTCACCTGGATGATATCAAGCAGGTGAACAAAGCGGAATATACCTTCTTAATCGACTCATAAGAGTTAAGCCCTGTATTCACTGAGCAACAGTGTTTTAAATACACACTTTCTGAAATGGATAGATGTTTCTAGAAACAGTGTTTTGAAGGCCTATTGATCTAGTGGTTAGTAACCCTGACTGGTAATCCAGAGGTCGTCAGTTCGATCCCCATCCAGGACAAATGTTTGTCCGATGAGGATGATCATTTTTTCTGAGTCTATCAGTTATTTATCTAAAAAAAATATGTATTTATAAATAACAAATAAATAAATAAATGCGGACAACATCACATACATTTTTCTGAACCCAAAGTAAGTTGCTAAAGCACTTGTGTTATGGATTAAGATACAACGAAGGTACCACAAACACCCAGACCTAAGACAATGTAGAATAGTGACTTTCGACATTGACCCCTCCGTCCGGGGATCGAACCCGGGACCTCAGAGCTAGCGACACATTGAAACCAGTGCTTACGCCACTCGACCACGGAGGTCGTCAAATACTTGGAAATATAAAAGCATGTTTATGAGTGGTCTGGTTACCACGTACAGAGCTCTGCCTAGTTTGGGATCAGATGACGTGTGTGAGTTGTCCTAGGATATTATTATTATTACTACGCTCTGTAACGTCCTTCACTGCGACACTTATAACGATTACGCGAATATTTGTCGCTAATGTAACCGCAGCATAACATAAATATTAGAAAAAGAAGAACAACACATATACATAGTTTATGTACATTTAGTTTATTATCGTAAGTATATAAAGGTTAGCAGTTATGACTAAGATCATTATTTATCAGATTATATGTTAGTAATCACCTTTACACAGTGAAAACTAAAAATGAAGTTATTCATTTTCATGTTTACCTTTATTTTATTAGCGGTTTATACTAAATCAAGTGAATCAGGTGAGAAAAAAGAAAATCTAATTTGAATATTACGGCTTTATATATCCTATTTGCGGTCTGGAAAGGAGTTTGTAAAATCCCTTGAAATATATTGTGAAACATTAATAAACACATACTATACCTAGTTTTCATTTTAGGGGAGAGTGATTTGACGGCGAGTTCAGAAAATGAGCAGTTTCTGGATCTAGACCGCCAGCCAACCAGCGATGGGGGTACGGAATGCGCGCCTCCTCATTGTGCTTATGGTCCCTTGATGAGGCTGTCGGATATAAAAGCTCTGTACGACAGACCTATACCGGCGGAATATCGAAGATATTTTTAACAAAGGTCAATGGGTAGTATAGAAACGCTGAAACAAAATATAGTGAAATATACAGATTAATACCTCTAGTGTACGATAGTATGGGTTGCATTACTGTGGGTATAGTCTGAAGTTACGCAACAGAAGAGTGTATGATATGATATGCAGAAGGCCTTTGCTCAGCATTGTGACATTGTTATTTGAACTACGAATGTTTAATACCGCAATGAATATAAAAGTACATGAAATTAAAAGTGAGATATAACCAACGAGCTTGCATTTGAAACTATATAGTGAGCCTATCAGAGTTTAAACCGTAAGCACTAGTGTGAACAAGTGTTGTCGTGAATTATGTATGAAGATGGAGCTTGCCGTTTTAAAAAATATGTCTAAAACACTAATATTATCCTAACAATGTCATAACCATCGATATTTTCTGATATAAGTTTCTCGTTGCGCGAAAATTAACTTAAATGAAAAACGAAATTTACTAGGATCAGACTAAAAACTGCTCTCGCTTGGCACAAGGGGAACCTAGCGATAGTAGCAGTCTATGTAAATCATACGTCGATGGATATAACTTAACAATTAAATCTTGTTTGGTTTATGTACACGAGTTTTCACAAACCGGGTCAGATTATGCCCAATGATCTTTAGCCCCTAAAGTGACAAAGATGGATGAATTGCCAAATATCATGCGAGGTGCTGTATATTGCAGTCTTAGAATTGTAGATAAACTTGTATAATTAAATAAACTATGAGTAAGTGTGTGTATTTTTTTTTATTTTAATTCCCAATTTTCGACTTAACTCAGTTGCATATCTAATATATATAAATCTCGTGTCACAATGTTTGTCCTCAATGGACTCCTAAACCACTTAACCTATAATAATAAAATTCGCACACCATGTGCAGTTCGATCCTACTTGAGAGATAGGATAGTTTAAATCTCAAGTTATAGTCGCAATTTTAATTTATTGCTAATTAATTGTCTGTTATTATTTGACAGTCACAATTATCTGTTAACTCCAAATGATTCTAACAGATGTCGATACCTTTCGCCGCGGAACAGACTTCATTTTAACGATTTGTCTACCGTGCGAAGCCGGGACAAGTCGCTAGTGTTATAATATATTACAGATAGCACAAAATATGGCTTTGCCCAGCAGTTGTCAATATATTATACCTACACCTGCTTTTTCTTGAAGTTGGTTAAAAGATCCTAACCACCTATTTTGAAAATATAATATGAAAAATATCACAATTTCTTATTCTTAGTTTTATTTAAACGTAATTTTATGTACTCAACATGTATTTACACATAACCATACTTTGAAGCCTGATACTCGGTACTATTGATAAGTTTTGACAAATCAATTCTACTTATGCTTAGATATAATTTGAAAAAATGATATACATAACTTAACAACATATCATCACGCCTGTATCCCCGAAGGGTTAGGCAGAGGTGTACCAATGTGCACCCACAGTGCGCCGATATGTTTTGGTCCCATGTAATACGGGGCGAGAATATTGCCACTATACGAGGACAAATCCAAACTCCGACCTGCTACTGAGAATTTCATAGAAAAACCCAATAACACCTTGGTCGACTTGGGAATCGAACCCAAGACCTCTAGCGTAGCAGTCGCGCTTAGCGCCACTAGGCCAACGAAGCAGCTTGGAAAAATGATTGGCAAGCTGAAAACATGTTTTTATTCAAAAAGCTCTGATTATTTTTAAGGTTATTTGCATGGAATACCTTCTCGAGAGTTTTTGTACAAATACAACTTGTTTTATTATTCCTAGTAAAAACTGGTAACTGGCCTATATTTTTTTAAGTCGTTTTAATCGGTTTACGAACTTCATAAGAACAAGAACGTTTAACAAAACCAGTTAAAGCTGTTTACAAAATAGGTATCCTAAACATATGCCTCAAAATAATAGTTATTTGGATACGAATGCCGTATTTATATGAAAACTAGCTACCCCGTCATCAACAAGTGGTTTGAGAATTACAATTCGATGCGTTTATTTCTTCATTTTCTGATATAAAAACCTTGCCTTTACACTCGTTGTCCAGCATGCGGTCTACCCACGTTGCCTAGCAACCAATAAACTAGCCACGAATGATACGCAACAACGCTAGCTACCAATGTAAGTCGTCGGTTGGAGTTTTAGCAAAATCTCTCGCATCCCCAATACGGGCTCTAACGACCGGTGAGAACGTTAACCGCATGCGGGCCCCTGTGGCATGCTTTCTAGGTATCTCCCGCACCCCGAATACGGGCTCTTATAAACTAGTGAAAATTACTTATAAAAAAGCAGGAAAAAGAATATGAGATTTTTGAAATTATTCGGAAGATGACTAAGAGAAATCTGGATTTATTTACAGTTTATAATACATTTTATCAAATTCGATACAGTACTTTAGTTTTTCCAGTGCTTTTTATTGAAGGCTGTTTTTACATTTTCATGCAGTTCATTATTTTTATCTAAACAACTAGCTGTGCCCTGCGGTTTCACCCGCATGAATGCCTATGTCCCGTTCCCGGTCTCTTTATGTTATTCAGGGCGCAGATGAATCACTATCGTAGCAAAGGTCAGGATTACTTTTTTTTTTCACAAAGCAATTTTCCAATTTTTTTTTCATAAGAACCTTCTCCTGATAATAACTAACACAACAAAAAAAGAATTGGCGAAATCGGTCCAGCCGTTATTGAGTTATGCGCTTACCAACACATTTAGCGATTCATTTTTATATATAAGATTGTTTTCCTTTGTCCACAGTGTGATGCTAGCTTGGCAGACGTTTAACGCACTCTTCGTGATCCGCGCGGTCAGCAAGTATTTGGTCGAGATGGTGCCCGAGTATGAGCTCTGCAGGCATCTAGATGTTCAGGCGGAAAGGAGGGTAGGCAATGGACCCGTCGATGCAAGAGAGGAAGCTACGGTAAATCTTTTTAATAATAATATCCTTTCAGATACTAAAAATTGGGTTCTGAAATCGCTAATCTGCAAGTGAGCGTGGTGATCAATGCTCGTGCCTTCTATAAAGGAAGAGGCCTGTGCCCAGCAGTGGGACGTTTATAGGCTGGAATAATTATTATGTTTTTTTTTATATAACCTAGGACAACACACACAGGGTCATCTGATCCTAAACCGAGCAGTTTGTGCAATGGTGACCAGACAACTGAAATACATATAATATACAATATCTTATTTATAACGAGTAAATAAAATTGTGATGTATGTTAGTTATTTCGAATTAACATAAAATCATAAAATTCATCTGAAGGTTTTATCTGTTCATTGGTTCTTCATGTCAACGAGGTTGCATTTGAAACTATAGAGTGAGCCTATCAGAGTTTAAACCGTAAGCACTAGTGTGAACAAGTGTTGTCGTGAATTATGTATGAAGTTGGAGCTTGCCGTTTTAAAAAATCTATCTTAAACACTAATATTATCCTAACAATGTCAAAACCATCGATATTTTCTTATATAAGTTTCTCGCTGCGCGAAAATTAACTTAAATGAAAAACGAAATGTAGTTGGATCAGACTAAAATAAGGGGAACCAAGCGATAGTAGCAGTCTATGCATATCATACGTCGATGGTTCTGGCTGATCTCTGAAACGGCTCGATTTTTTTCAGGACTTTCAGTACCAGATAACTAATATCATAAGGAGTAACTTAAGCTTATTGCTTTTCTTTTAGAAATTTTATTTATTTTAGGCGGACAGTACAGTCACGAGCAAAAGTGTATAAACTTTCTAATTTTTATTCCTTTTCATTTCAATTTTAGATTGATATTGCAAAACGTGATATGAAGAATTTATTTAAAACAGTTTCTGCATCATGTACATATTTTTCTTCTTAAGTTTTAACACAATGACCTCGCCGACTTTGTTTTACAATTTCGCTATGTATATATATATATGTTTTGCTCGTGACTACAGATAGTTTTTTCTTTAGAAGGTAACTTATATAGAAACCAAAAAAATTTACATGTTTAACGTATTTATTTATTTATCTTTATCCAGACCTCACAAGAAGCAGCATCACCGCTGCCGGTTTCGAGCCCAGAATTAGAAGTGCATACATCTCCGAAACTGATGGGCAACGAGAGTCGAGTGGAGATGCTCATCGATGCCCTAATAGGCATTATTATTGATGTTCCTGTTACGTAAGTAAAACATAACATACCATCACGCCTGTGTCCCCGAAGGGTTATGCAGAGGTGGACCAATGTACACCCACAGTTCGCCGATATGTTTAGGCCCCATGTAATAGAGGGAGAGTCTATTGCCAGTAACCGGGCACAAATCCAAACTCCGACCTGCTACTGAGAATATCATAGGAAAACCCTATAACACCTTGGTCGACTAGGGAATCGAACCCAAGACCTCTAGCATAGCAGTCGCGCTTAGCAGCACTAGGCCAACGAGGCAGTATCTTATGCATCAAAATTTATTTCTCATTACAGCTATATGAGATTCATTTCAGCTAAATGCGGACCAATGGTCATTCTATCCCACATCTTGCAAATTATTTTAAAATTTATTATAAAGTGATGGGGTGGAGATTAAATGAGCATTCGGTCTTTTGATGTAGGTTAATCGACAATTACAATTGTATCAATGTTATTCATTCATATTTTGTCGATGGGTATCTATCTCTATTGTGTTGGCCTAAAATTCTGCTGCAAGAATTATATTGTCAGTAGCTTTTTGCCCTGAGTTTGTTTTGACATTTCTTCTCAGGGTAGTCGGGAAATGTCGACTTCATCTAGCTTAGGAAGACATTGTAAAAGTGATTTATAATCTAGTCTTACCATATTATAGTCCTACTTGCAAGAATAAACTGTTTCATTTCCATTATATTGGTTGGTAGATTGGTTTTAAACGCGAATGTTAGTCATTAAAATAAAAATACTTTTTAAGGATTTTGTCGCGGTTTAAATTTAGATTTTGTTGTTGTTCTATCTGCCCGTGACCACGATACCTGCAAAGGTGTCGAAACGTCGGGACCTAAATATAAAAAAAATTATGTCAATATTTCATTTCTTTCATTTATTAAATCGTCCATCGTGCAGGTGTAGGAACACGAAGGACAACATATGTAGGATATAGTTTACTAATATTTTTCTTGTATTTTTCAGCGACAACACATACTACCTACATTTGGAGTGTATCAACACAATATTAGTGCTAATGTCGGTGTATATGTTTGCCGGAGTTCACGGCCAGACGAGACTGGTCGATACCTCCTTAATATACAGGTAAATTATTATATTAGTAATTATTGTCCCGCGGTTTCACCCGCATGAATGACAATTCATAAACTATCTTATTAAATTGTAGCCTATGTGTTATTCCGATGTATAAGCTACATTATTATAAAGTTTCATTTAAATCCATTCAGCCGTTTTTGCGTGAAAGAGTATCAAACATCCACACATCTAAACAAACTTTCGCATTTATTATATTAGTAAGGATTGCGTCAGTACACCTGTGCTGGCGTAGCTAATAAGTAAGTGAAGCTTGTGACAACTCTACTCTCCTTAATACAAGCATCTTTTGCATATGGCTTCAAACTTAAATATATTGTACCTACAAAGTGGGTACAGTCATGAGCAAAAATATGTATACACTCTCCAATTTTTAATCATTTATTTATTATTTATTTATTTATTCATAAACATGTTGGTAAGAAAACTTATAAACTAAGCCCCACAAAACCGTAGTAATGGTTTGACTGTGGGGTCACTGAGTCTCTCTGCGTTACTAACATTTATTTTATACTTATACCTAATTTACAATCAACTTAAATTATACTTTTTATTATTTAATTAACATATTTCTAAATAGTATTTTTTTACTTATTTTTAAAACATGTTTAAATTCAATTCTTGATTGATATTGCAAAACGTTTTATAAAGAAATTATTAAGTTCCCTAATCGGGTACATATTTTACTTTTTTAGTTTTAACATAAAAATCTCACTAAATATGTGTTACAATTTCGCTACGTTTAGGTACATTATATATTTTTGCTCGTGACTGTAAATCAAATAAACATTTTTATTTTTGTTATAGGACCCTTTTCCAGGGCCGCTACGGCATGCACGCTCCCCTGCTCGTCAAGACGCTACTGAGCAACCTGTGCGGCATGCTCGCCGCGCCGCCGAGCATGTTCGGCGCTCACGCTGGCGGCGGCAGCCTGCTGATCAACTTCGCCTGTAAGTGTGACCATATCCCACTGCTGGGCAACCTCGTGAGAATACTAGTGGGATAAGGGCGTTTTCATATTTTGTAACTTGTACATTAATTATTATTATTTTAAGTAGAATTTATTTTAAAGATTTTACTATTAGTATTTTATTCGCATTATTCGTTAGATATTTACCGAGCCTACTAATATTCTAAGGTTACATTTATATGTAACGGAATATACATTAAATATTTTGTTTACAATCAACTGATGATGCGTTACTGCGTTAAGTGTAAAAGGTTGTAATTTTTTATTATATATTCGAGAGCTAGCGTTACGTGACAGCTAAATCGCACACATGTTCCGTTAGCGTGCGTCTATATCTGACGAACGCGCACCGAACGAGCATTACACGAACAGCTCGTGAGCGTCAATACCGCCGTCCGCCAAACGTGCGCGCCGCTCATGTAATGCTAGTTCGGTACGCGTTCTTCAGGTTTGCACCGTTAGATATGAACCGACCCTTATATCCCCCACAGCCGGCCTCTGGAACATGATAACCTTCAACTCGTCATCGCGGCCGACGATCTACACGCAGCCGCCGCTAGACCGGCAGGAGTTGAAGGAGAGAGTCAAGAGAGAGCACCCCCTAGCCAACCAGTCGTGTCTGCTGCTGTTGACGCTCGCCAACCACTGCATGAACGATGATAACCTGTATAGGAATGCTCTGCTGTGCTGTGAGGATACTGCAGGTTAGATAATAATATGATACTAATAACATAACATACCACCTCGCCTGTATCCTCGAAGGGTTAGGCAGAGGTGTACCAATTTACACCCACAATTCGCCGGTATGTTTAGGTCCCATGTAATAAAGGGCGAGCCATTGCCATATTGCCACTAACTGGGCACAAATCCAAACTCCGATCTGCTACTGAGAATTTCATAGGAAAACCCTAGAACACATTGGTCGACTTGGGAATGGAACCCAAGAGCTCTAGCGTAGCAGTCGTTTGATGATACTTATAAATTATTTTTTAATATCTTGAAACCAATATTTTATTAGTAATTGAAGTTTGTGAAAATGAGCCTACAGTCGGATTTTTAATTAGACGATATTGAGTGACGTTTACTGTGTTGTCAGTTTTTGATGAAATAAAAATAGTGTTGTGACACAGTGAATGATTGAAAAACCTCTTGAATGAATGAAATTGCCTCGATTGTCTGTTTTAAACATTTTAATGAAAACATTGCGAGGAAAATTGTAAGACAGTCCTATTTAAAATACACCATGTTGTTGAAACTATATATGCATGAAATGTAACAATTATAGGTAGGTTTTGAAGATAAAAAAACGTCACTTATTACATAATTTGTTCTTATTCGAAATACAAAAATCACTATCACTTTCTGTGACATTTATTATATATCTGTCAGATACACTGTCGATCATGTAGTCGAGTCGAAATGACTAATTATTCACACTCATTGTTCATTCATCTGATTGACCGAGAACTGAACGCATCACTATTACTTTAAATGTGGCAATATTATTTTGCAAAGTGACATTAGCTACTGTCAGTCAGTATCGTCTAATTAAAAATCCTACTGTAATTCCAATGCAAATCCAAAACATTTTTTTATTATTATTTTATGCTTACAGAAACATCAGCGCCTACACCCCAGAGAGAATCAAATGGGGGTCCACAGTTGACCCCACCTAGGATCGACATGGCAGCTGTAAGTGAACTATGTGTATAAATTACTAAATAATAATTATTATTCGTAAAATACCTAAAAGAAAAAAAGTGAAAACATATCATATTATCTCGGCATATTGTGCAAACTGCTAATCAACATCAACATATATAGACATAATAATATAAATTTGACGACCTCCGTGGTCGAGTGGCGTACGCACCGGTTTTCAAGGTGTCGCTAGCTCTGATGTCCCGGGTTCGATCCCCGGACGGGTCAATGTAGGAAGTCACTTGTCTACATTGTCTCGGGTCTGGGTGTTTGTGGTACCTTCGTTGTATCTGAATTTCATAACACAAGTGCTTAATAGCTACTTACTTTGGTTTCAGAGCAATGTATGTGATGTTGTCCGCATTTATTATTATTTATTTATTTATTTAATATTATTATGCCTAATATGTTTTATTTTGCTCACACTTTACAGTATAAAGTTTCATTTAAATCGTTGGGTAGTTTTTATGATATAAACCTGTTGTGATGTTAGATCAACAAAGAACAGTAAAGTTATTTAATTTTTTTTTTTAATTGTTTTGCTATTACTATCTATTAAGTTTACGTATCATAAAAAAAAAAACAATTATTATCATAAATGAACTTGGATTGCTTATGTTTTTTAAATGTAAACTTACTCTGTTTGGAACAATGGAGACCTAACCCATATAAATAAAACCTATTGATTCAGTTTGAATTCTATAATTTTGCGTGTCAATATGTTTTATTTGTTCTTTTTAAGTAGATAGTAATGTTTATTTTGTACAGACCTATAACTTGTGTGTGTGGATTTGAACTGTTAATTCAAGTTGGTTATTATAAATAAATAAATTTACCTATTTTATTATATTATTAATATTTTTTGTCTCATTGCTAAAGCGTCATATTTTACTAATTAATTCCTGTGCTATAAATAACTATGTTACTTTTATTCACAGCTCCACAAAGCGATTTGCGCGACGGCGGGCTGCGAGCATTCAACACTATTGCTATATCTAATGCTGCACTCCTGCACAGCTTATAAGAGGCATATTAGTAATGTGGAGAAAATTGATCAGTTGGTGAGTGATTCAATTTATTTATAGCTTCAACCAATGAGTATCGGTCCAATTCCACCAATCACGGGCAAGTAGCTTATCCCTCACTGGTGGAAATTCACATAGAGATCTCATAATAAAATAGCAAACATATTTAATGTTTAATCGTGGAAACCTGCATTATTCAATTAACTTAAAGGTTTTAAAGCCCTGGTATGTTGACTAAGCGTAATCTGAACCTTATATGTAAGTTTTGCAATTTTTTTTTTAACCTAACTAACCTATTTATAAATTGCGAAGGCACAGCCGTCCAAAAATATTATTAAAAGGGTGCTTTGGAGTAGAATATTCACTATTGTTCAGTCACGAGCAAAGATATGTATACGCTCTGCAATTTGCTATCGACTTCCTCTGCAATTCTATTAATAGACTGAAATTGTAAAACATGCTATGAAGAATTAATTGAAAACATTTCACATAATCATGTACATACTTTTCTTTTTGAGTTTTTACACAAAAATCTCGCTTAACTCATTCTAAAATTTCGCTACGTGTAAACATGTTTTTTGATCGTAAATGTACTAGAATAACATCAAAATATTTATACATATATACTGTTATGAATTACGGTGCCGAAACGTGGACATTAACGGTTGGACTAGTCCACAAATTTATAGTCGCACAGCGGGCTATGGAGCGAGCTATGCTCGGAGTCTCTTTGAAGGATAAAATTCGTAATGAGGTCATCTGACAAAGAACCAAGGTAACCGACATAGCTCGTAGAATTAGCTCGCTGAAGTGGCAATGGGTTGGCCATGTCTGTCGAAGGACCGATAGCCGTTGGAGCAGACGAGTCCTAGAATCTCGCCGCGGCTCGGCAACCGTAAGGTAGGACGCCCGCCCGCCAGGTGGACCGATGACCTGAGAAAGGTCGCTGGAGGGGACTGGATGTGGAGGGCGGAGGACCGGGTGTTGTGGCGCAAATTGGGAGAGGCTTATGTCCAGCTGTGGACTATGATTGGCTCATTGATTGATTATTTATTTGTTCCACAGATAGTGCCAATCCTGCAGGTGTTGTACAACGCCCCCGACAACAACTCGCATCACATATACATGTCTCTGATTGTGCTGCTTATACTTACTGAAGACGAGGCGCTCATCAAAGGCGTGCATTTAATTGTGAGTATATTCATTGACGACCTCCGTGGTCGAGTGGCGTACGCAAGGTTTCAAAGTGTCGCTAGCTCTGAGGTCCCGGGTTCGATCCCCGGACGGGTCAATGTAGAAAGTCACTTCTCTACATTGTCTCGGGTGTGGGTGTTTGTGGTGGCTTCGTTGTTTCTGAATTCCATTACACAAGTGTCTAATAGCTACTTACTTTGGGTTTAGAGCAATGTATGTGATGTTGTCCGCATTTATTAATTTATATTTATTATTTATAATTGATTATCCGCCCAAAAATCGGAGTGAATACTGAGATGGCAAGTTGTAGAGATAAATGGAAGCTGAATACTTATGTGCCGCCACAAATAATTGGGAACAGGGCAGGGAGATTTATCCGGCCAAAAACCTGATATAAGGTGGAGAAGAATTTACGACACATAAATAATAGTAATACATTGACTGAGAAGTTTATTTGCTAAGTACATTATTATGTGGAGTTGAGTTGTCTGTGTTTCTTACCGTCGATATTACCGATAACACGCTAATGCGTCAAGTGTGAAAAGTTTGGCGTAACGCGCCGCAGTTTCCGTTAGATATGAACCGACCCTAATATCATGGTCATAACGCATTTTTCTTCACTTGAACGTAAAAAAATTAGGTATATTATATTTTTTTGTTTTATTTCTAGATGCTAAAGAACTTAACGTGGTACACGGAGCGCGCGATCTCAGAGATATCGCTCGGCGGTCTCATGGTGTTGGTGCTACTGCGAGCGCTGCAGTACAACATGGCGCGCGTGCGAGACAAGTATCTCCACACCAACTGTTTGGCCGCCATCGCTAACATGAGCAGTAAGTCCTAACCTAAGTTAACGTGGTATAGGTCGCGGCAGGTAAAAAGAACGCTGGCGGAAGGTGGGGAGGGTACGTTTGCGCATGAGTATACAATTCGGCAGGCGAAGGTCGTCCTACGAAGCAATAGCGCACCGGCAAACATGCGGCTCGTGCCCCCCCGCACTTCATACCACCAAACAGACCGATAAATCGCGTTCTGCGCATCTTGACAGCTAGCGTTCTTTTTACGTGATGCGACCTATACGGAGCGCCAGGCGGTCATAACACACATTTACCTAAATACCACTCAAACCAAACAAGGCACTGACTTATGAAGCAATAATGACAATTGACCAAAACACTACCTTAGGCTGCGTCCAGATCTGAACGCGCTCCGAATGTGTAGGTCGCTAACTGCGCATTCGTGGTGCATTCATCATTTGACGGGCCTGTTGGTCTAGTGGTTAGTGACCCTGACTGCTATACCAGAAGTCGTGGGTTTGATTCCCACCCAGGACAAATATTTGTGTGATGAGCACGATCATTTGTCCTTCGTCTGGGTGTAATTTATCTATAATATGTATGTATTTAGAAATATATAAGTATGTTTATCAGTTGTCTGGTTACCATAATACAAGCCCTGCTTAGCTTGGGATCAGATAACCGTGTGTGAGTTGTCCCGGAATATTAATATTATTCGCCAGATCTGAAACTAATGTAAGCACGCAGGTCGCGAGTCGTTCACGAATGGTTCGCGAAATCCTGGCTTGACACACCCTTATATCACTATTTATCACTTTGTATATAATGAATAATTATTGTAGTGTACTCCTATATACTATGAGCTATATCATAACATATAGTAAATAAGAGAAAATATAAATTTAGTTTAATATATTATTATTTAATTTGGCTTATAATATTTTAGAAATAAAACAAAATAATCTATTGATAATAATCACATCTAGCAATTTATTACTACACTATCTTATATAATAGCCATGTAATAGTAGCTTCTTCACAAACGATGAATCATATGCGACTTGTAATTAAAACCATAATTAAATGTGACTGTACCTACATACAATTTGTTTTCAGGTGAATTCAGAAACCTACATCCCTACGTAGCGCAAAGACTAGTTTCCCTATTCGAAACGCTAACAAAACGAAGAGCAAGACTATGTAGTGAAATCGAAGGTGAGTACATACTGATAAATAAAAATAACCTACTTCAAAGTAAGTCTTATATGGTTCTTATTGTTTGGACAAGCAACGCCATCTATTAGTGCGGTCTCGAAACGTTACGTCATCGATTTGACGGGCGGTCGAGCGCGCCATCTATAAGTTTATAAGGGAAAAAACGGTTCCCGCGCGACGCGTGCCGCGAGTGAGGACGACCGTTAGCTCTCGGCAGTAGTTTTTGAAGAGTACGCCGAATCGTACAAATTAATGCTATTCAACATAAATTTCAAGAATATAGAAGAGACCCTGCCCTATCACCAGGTCAGTAGTACCTTGTCCAAACACTTATATATCCCATTGTAATAACTGGACTAAATTAAAATGGGACCTAACTGGAAGGACCAATTTCAAATAAAAAAAAGAATCATCTAAATCAATTCACTGATGACCTCCGTGGTTGAGTGGCGTACGAACTGGTTTTCAAGGTGTCGCTAGCTCTGAGGTCCCGGGTTCGATCCCCGGACGGGTCAATGAAGAAAATCACTATTCTACATTGTCTCGGGTCTGGGTGTTTGTGGTACCTTCGTTGTTTCTGAATTAAGCTAGTAACTTAAGGTTCAGAATGTTCTGAGATAACAAACAAAAAGAAATACAGTCGAATTGTACAACTCCTCCTTTTGGAAGTCGGTTAAAAAACCGGTGTGGACACTTGATTAACAGTGGTCGTTAAGGAGTGAATAACCAATAAAAGTACCCTAAAATTATATACCTATAAGTGATCTATATTATAAGGGTATGTTTCTTTAGGATATTGGAATGACTGCTAAAAATATATTTTTATATAAAATCAAATGTTTCAGGAGGCGACATCAATAGTTTAGAATTACCACATCACCTTGAAGAGAAAACAGAAGAAATTGTAAGTAAATATACATTATACACTTTTTACGTTTATCGTTCTTCATTAATTCTCTCGACGTGGCCAAATCTCAGCATTATTATAGTTATTTAAAGCCTGAACTGTCCCACTGCAGGGCTAAGGCCATCCTTTCCTCCTTCCACAAGTCTCTATTGTTTGCTAATTGTTGCCACTCCTTCCCGTATGCGTCCAGTTCATCCCTCCATCCCTGCCTGGGTCTTCCACGCGGCCTTCGTCTATTTGGAACCCACTTTGTAGAGGCTTTCGCCCACGGTCCTTCTGACATTCGGCACACGTGTCCGGCCCAGTTCCATTTCAATCATCTGACATACTTCATCCATAATGTTTGTTTGTAGATGGATCACATAAGCGTCCTGGACGAGGTGCTGCGCATGCTGCTGGAGATCATAAACTCGTGCGTGGCGCACCAGCTCAGCAACAACCTCAACGTCGTGTACGCTCTGCTGCACAAGAGGCATCTGTTCCAGCAGCACCACCACCACCATCCCGTGGCGCAGAATATTGATATGGTTAGTATAATAATGATAATAAACCGGCCTATAGATGTCCCACTGTCGGACACAGGCCTCTTCCCATGTAGAGAAAGAACGAGTATTGATCTCGCTTGTTTGCGGATCTGCGATTTTAGACCCAATTTTTTGGAATCCAATAATAAATATAACTATAAATAACCTTTTTTGAACTTCGAAAAAAAAACCTTAATATTATTTTCAGACCAATTTTGCTGTAGTACATAGGCTTTGTAAATTCTTCCTTCCTACTTTACTCAAAAACCGTTCATAAAATACAAAAGCAATAATAAAAACTATATAATTACTGTTGTGCATTTTTACTCATGTGTGTGTGTGTGTTTGTGGCTGCGTCCACCTCCCGCGTCATAGAACAATAAAAAAAAAAAAAAAAAAAAAACTTTATTTGCACCTTCACAGTTTACATATAATTAGTTTGAAAAAAAAAAACAGGCAGTAAAGAGGTATTTATTTTGGTAAAACAGAGTTGAAGCTGACACCTAAGCTAAGATAACTTAATATCTTGTAATATAGGCGTCAGCGCCCACCCTCAGTTAAACAAGTAACCTCAGTAATCATTTGCAAAAAAAAAAAAAACATTTGTAGTATATTTACTTATAACAAAACAAAAGGATACAACAATAAACGAGGAAAGTATCAGATTAAAACTAAGTATCAAGAAGAGGGACCAGCATGGCCCCACTTTTTTTCTATTGGAATTACGTCGTGATTTTGCGCGTGCGTGTGTGTGTGTGTGTGTGTGTGTTTGCATGCGCGCAAGTGTGTGCATGTGTGTGTGTGTTGGTGTGTGGGTGCGAGTGTGTGTGTGTGTGAGTGTGTTTATTTTCGTATGTGAATGTGTATATATGTGTGCCTATGATTTCATAAGTGTATGTGAGAGTTATGCGTTTGTTTGTTTTTGTTGAACTTTGAATAATTATTTTAGTGGATTTGCTAAGATGCCTTCAAAAGCTTTTCAGTTTCATCGTATGTAATAGACAGAAGCCAATTAATCACTTTCTTTTTACATTCTCGCTTAGTCATGGAGTGAATATTATTGTTTTTATTAATTATATTATAAATTCTTGGACCAAGAAATAGGCAGAATCTTTGAGCAAAAGATGTTCTGCAATATACAGATTTATACAGTTCTAGATATCTTCTCCTCGTGCGGTCTCTTTCGGTTAGTGAACTTAATTTAATACTTGAATGTTGTTTCAGTATCAAAGAAAGAATAAAGAGTTTACGTACAGTGAGTACTTCACAATCCCTGTAAAGATCAGTTGTAGGATAATACATAGGCTTACAATAACTAACCTTCAATAAAGCTCTTTGCGCGCGTTCTACAATCAAGTTATGTGTTTTAGCTGCACCACCCCAGCAGCTGATGCAGTAGTTTATTATAGCTTGACATA
Source organism: Autographa gamma (assembly GCA_905146925.1). Taxonomy (NCBI): domain Eukaryota; kingdom Metazoa; phylum Arthropoda; class Insecta; order Lepidoptera; family Noctuidae; genus Autographa; species Autographa gamma. The sequence continues at coordinate 4,548,655 of LR989877.1, read as the reverse complement.
AGGAGTATTATAACATTTTTATTATCCTACTATTTGCAGATGATCTGATTTGCTTAAAAATGTATATAAGTTTCCTGATTCTGGTAGAGAGATTTATTATATGCGTCTTAAAATTAAGGTTTTTGTCAAAAATGATGCCTAAATATTTAATAGAATCAACAGCGGATAGTAAATTGCAAGAACAATTAATAATCTCAGTATGACACGTATGAGCTATTAAATTATGGGTCAATTGTGTGGATTTTTTATTGTTACGAATAGAAAAGGGAATATATTTACTTTTCTCAGTATTTAGTGAAAGATGATTTAGTGCAAGCCATTTAGTGACTGTGTTGAAGCCTAATTGAGCCGTTTGGTAAACTTTATTCCAAGTTTCCCCATGGAATGTCAGGGTAGTATCATCAGCATATGAAATAATTTTACAATTTTCTATATTAATATTAGTAAGCTCATTAATGTATATGAGAAACAGCGTTGGGCCTAAGATACTACCCTGAGGCACTCCGGGTAATAAAAAATAAATATATGAAGAAACTAGTGTACTAATGGCCGTCTGTGGTTTCACTCCTAAATACCTTACAATAATAATTTATCACTCACAGGTGATAGGCTATTTCTCGACGCGTCTGCAGCGGGTGCAGGAGGGCGCGGGCGGCGACCTCGGCGTGACCGAAGTGCTCGCCTGCATCAAGAAAGGCGCTGAGCAGTGGTCCAGCGATAGACTGAAGGTATTTTAATAATATAGTAAACAGATACATGCATATTATAGATAAACTAGCTGTACAAGGCTTGCGTCGCAATGCAACTTTTTCTACCTAGCACCTGCTTCTACCTACCTACTAACACTTAGGGGTATGAAAAATAAATAGTAGCAGATTCTCAGACCTGAATATGCATATAAAATTTCATAAAAATCGGTCAAGCCGTTTCGAAGGGGTATGGTAACTAACATTGTGACACCAGAATTTAATATATAAGGTAACACCCAGACATAGGACAAATGATTATTCATCACGGAAAGATAGGCCTGGGAACCCACCAACGGTTTAACAGTCTAGCACTAACCACTAGACCTACAAGGCAGTTAATTTACCCGGTCTGGATGTTTGCGGTATTCTCTTCCATAATACTAGTGCAGCTCAAGCAATGTCACATTTATTACTTATTTATTTATTTATTTAAATAGACAATACTATCAAACTTAAAATCGCAAAACTGCACAACAGTTGGTTGGTGATAAAATGCTTTTAAGTAACAATGTTATTTATTTATTCTGTAATAACATTTATTTTACTTATAAATATCTGAATGCATATTATGATTTCTCTTACTAATGCTAGTATAGGTCGCGTGACGTAAAAAGAACGCTAGCTGTCAAGATGCGCAGAACGCTATTTATCGGTCTGTTTGGTGGTATGAAGTGCGGGGGGGGGGGGGGGGCACGAGCCGCATGTTTGCCGGGGCGCTATTGGTTCGTAGGACGACCTTCGCCTGCCGCATTTTATACTCATGCGCAAACGTACCCTCCCCACCTTCCGCCAGCGTTATTTTTACCTGACGCGACCTATATTTAGCTCTAACACAATTAAGTAGTCACATACCAAATTGTACCGTTAAAACATATACGGATTGTTATTAAACGATGTTAACTAACTAAATACAAATTTCTTCCAGAAATTCCCCGACCTAAAATTCCGGTACGTGGAGGAAGACCGACCCGAAGAGTTCTTCACCCCCTACGTGTGGGGTCTCGTGAACTCCTGCGGCGGCGTCTACTGGGCGAGCGAGGGCGGGGCGAGAGCGCTAGACCTACTGGCTTGCTGATCGCCAGATAACAGGAGAAGCTGTGTGGACGTGATAAAGACTGTCTTGTGTGCGTGGATTAGGTTTTGAACTCAATAATGGCATGTTACAGTAATATACGGGAATTAGTGCGAGAAATGCATCAATACTGAGACTAAGAGTTTAGTCTGTTTGCGACCGCGACCGGTGTAAGCTGGTCGAAACATCAAGCCCAAAAAGGTGTGTGTCGTGCTCATTCCCGTTAATTTATATTACAATAAACATGCATCTCGATAGTTCAAAACGCATGTTACAATAATAAAATAATCATAAATGTGAACATCACTTACATGACCTAAATCTGACCCAAAGTAGCTAAAGCACGTGGGTTAAGAATTAGCAACGAAGGTTTTGAACTCAAAATAATATTGGTATTTTATGTCAATAAAATGTGGACGTCAAATACATTGCTCTGAACTCAAAATAAGGACGTAAAGATAAAATAATGTCACTATAATTTCTGAATGCCTGACAAGTATTTTGACCGCCAATTTTTTATTTTTTATTTTTTTTGTGTATTTAATATATGTAACACATTTAATGTTTTGATTTTGAATATGAGCCTAGCTTAAATCTTTTTCTGTTGAACCAACCCTGATCTTTGTTTGACTTCCAGTCTCACCAGATAGCTGAATAATATGAAAAACCTTTTTTATATTAATTTGACACTGGATATTCCTATTATTATTTTGAGTTTAAAATCAAAACTTTAATATCAGACTAAACTACACTCTGTATTAAGTCCTGGGGCCCAAGTCTGCTATTTACACTCGGTTCAATGTCTTCATAGTGGCGTGCCAGTAGAGCCATTTTCGGAAAATTGGTATTCTACTAAACGTCAAAACGTCAAAATTGCGCATTGGAACGATTCGGTTCAATGTTCAACGACTGTGACCAATAGTTCATACATTTGGTACAAATTGTAATGCGCAATTTTGACGTTTTGACGTTTAGTAGAATACCAATTTTCCGAAAATGGCTCTGCTGGCACGCCACTATGAAGACATTGAACCGAGTGTAAATAGCAGACTCGGCCCCCTGATGCCACGTGGCTGTAATGATATTATACAGAATGTTCAAAGTAATGTAGTATCTTTCTTGATAAGTTATATTTCACTGTCCTTATTAAACAAAGAAGTCAAACAATATAAATGTTAATATGGGACAGAGAAAAAAACAAAAATCTATGTCAATGAAATAAAATACTTAACATATACAGTTGCTAAATATAACTTGTGTTATGTTCATCGGATAGATAACTGAGAAATATTAGAATAGTTTTTTTTTTTAAGTAATGAGAAACTTTCAATACTTCTGTGTTATTATTATCTAACTGACAGACTAATATATTAATTCTTACTTGTCAATCGTAAATCAAACCAATATGGCGGACTGTCAAATATAGTATTTTGATTGGCGCCAAAAAAAGCGTCTCATGACCAAAAAGATGTTTAGAATGTGATCTTTGTACTTTAAATACTAATTTGTACTATTTCACAAAACTATTATAATGTCTACATATAAGACAAATAGTATAACTACTATTTACCTAATAAGTTTTCGAGGGTAGAAGTTGTTTTGTTTTAAATCTTTGATTACCCTACATGAAAGGGTTTTTATATAATAAATTATTATTCTTTCTTTTACATTTAATATATAATGTACTGTGTAAATTAACTTATCTTAGTTGTGTATAGTGCATATCATTGTTATTTTTTATTTGACTATAGGTTGGTCTTTGGCACTGTGTTGACTAATTTAGTACTTAATGTCTGTCTATTGGATATTTGTTTTATTTTGAAGTGAAATTAATTCTTCTATTGTGATCAGAATCATTGTGATAATTTGTTTTTTTTTTTCATTGTTTCGCACCTTTCAAATAAAAGAGTTCAATTTAGTTTATATTCTGAAGCAACTATTAATAACAAGTAAAACGTCTTCCTTGCTTTAATTTTCTTTGTTGTTATCTGTGAGTCTCCATATTTAGCAGCTCTTTGGCATCCATTAAAAATATTTAACAATGATATGCACATTTAACGAATAAACGGTCGAAACCGTTGTCACTATGTCTTATTACAAGTAGTGTATAAACGCAATATAGGTTAGTGAACAATCAATAAATAATTTATATTTAATTAAAATGTGTTTTATTGCTAATCATTCTTCAGTATCATTTTCTTCATATTCATCTTTATTATCCTTAAACTTTATTTTTAAGAAACATTTATGTGGGTTTTTTTAATAATATACGCAATTTTGATACCCACATGAACAATAAGAAGTGCAGAAAAAAAGAAGCAGGCTTTGATGAACTCATTTACACATTACAAAACTATGGTTTTCAAATCTTAGCAACTTTAAACATACAAGCTAATATCTACGTATAATAATAATTCTCACATTCAGTAAGTTATATTGCAATTATTATAAAAATTAAATTTATAAAACTGGACTTACCAAGAATATTTTCGTTATTATAATGAAACCTTACATCGTAGGTATGCTTGCAGTAAAATCTCAAATAACTCAGCACTAGAAACATACATTTGTTTAAATTATTTTTCTCTATAATTTAATGTTAAGGTCAGTTAAAATAAAATATCTAAGTCAGAAATTACGTCAAGCAAGAGGTCCATTTTGTTTGAACTTTCCCGCCAACATTTTCTACTAAAACAGTAACATAGACAACAAATCGTTTCGTGTATATTTTCTTTATCGATTTCCTTGTTCTCATTTTTCCTTAATACGTAATAACACTAATATCTAATAGCGTTTGCTAATATAAAATAATTATCATCTTAAAGTTATACAAAAAGGCAAAACAAAATAAATTAAATGCGAAGTAAAAAAGTATAGACAATATTTACTTCTTTCTGATTCAAAATCAAATCAATCGACAATCAAGAAGTGTTGTGTTGTGAACGAAGTGCGTAAACAATACTTAATAATTAAACAAAAATAATTATCTAAACTGTAGAAATTATGAACTGAGTTAATTAGACAAATAATGTAGACCCTTATATTTAGTGGTGTAATTAATTGTGGCGTATAACTGCATTTATTTGCGATATAAACTGGACTGAACCTTTTCGGTAAGTGCAATATTGTTTTTACGTTTAAGCTGTATTTTATGACTAAATTGAAATTTTGTATTTCTTTTATTTATAGCTATGTGTTGTATCTTTCAGCTTAAGTTGGTACTGTATTTATTTTAATTAACTTAAGGCTCTTGTACTGTGGCGTGTCGTTTTGTTTTATTGATATTTTTATTAGTACCCAATTGTTTTTTAATTTATAATTGTTATTCTTGGGTATAATAGATTATGTGTTTCTTCTCTAAGTATAGCTAATTACCACTATATTGTATTGTAAAATAAATAAGGGTAGATAGATAGGTAGTATTGATTATAATTTGCAAAACATAATACTTAAATCAAATTTAGTCATAGACTTTTAATTTATTTTTTTAATAATATTCTTTAACAATTATTTTTGATTCTACAGAAAATGTAAGAAAAAAAGAATATGACTACTGCTGAACTGAACATTTATTTTAAATACTTGAAATTTAAATAACTCCTTTTTATTTCAACCTTAATACATGTTATTTTTGAAAAATATAGTCCAAAAAAATTTAATTATATAGGTAGTTCTTGTTTGTTGTTTTAAAAGCAATAAATGGTTTATTATTTTATAAATAGATTTTTGTTTCAAATCTCTTCTGTGTTTTTGTAATAATTTACCATAATAAGATTCAGAAGACTATTATTTTTTTTAATATTAACAAAGGTAAATATCATTATAAATTAAACTTTGAACTCGCTTAATCTGCTGATAATACCTGAATTCTTTAAAGTCTTGGCTATATTGTCTTTTTGCCTATTTACCAATTTACCAACTATATTATTAAATTGTCCCACTCTATATCATAGGGGTTAATTAAAAGGTTAATGATTTGCAATAGATGTTTACCAATACTAATTAATATAAGTAAGGGATGCAATGCAATATTTATTTGTAAATATTGTGATAATAATATTGGACTGTTAGAGTCTCAGTAGCAGGTCGGAGTTTGGATTTGTGCCCGGCAATAGGCTCGCCCCCTATTACATGGGACCTAAACATACCGGCGAACTGTGGGTGTACATTGGTACACCTCTGCCTACCCCTTCTGGGATACAGGTGTGATGTTATGTATGTTATGTGATGCTTAAGCCTTTCCTATAGATATGCAGCTATAACATAATATTTTAATTACTATAACTACATACTTCACTGCTTTCATGCAACTGAAAGGAATTCGACCTGCTATGTAATCATTGCATGTTCAATTAATTAAAACAATCAGTTAATGAGTTAATTCCCAATAGTTTAAGGTTTAATTAGACCTTTCAGTTTGTTTGTTTAATTAATTACGAGTAAATGGCGCTGCGGTTATAGAAAAGGCTTTCGACGGTGGCGGCGGTTCGTGCAGTGAAATATGTTTCGTTTTGAATAGGTTTTTCGACCTGATGTAAAAAATTATAACTATTTTGTACCAGTTATTCGAGGCTACATGATTGGATGGTAGTCGTAACATCATAAGAACAGCATACCAACATAGATATACAATTTATTAATAGATTTATTTGCTTTAAAGATCTTTAATTCAATATATCATCACTAAAAGTCACACTTGCATCTGCTTCTTTAAAGAAATACTATTTTGCATCGCTAATAAATGAATTCACAGTAACTGAATACATATTCCATTGCAGAATATCATTTGTAAGTAAATAACAAACATTTGGTATTTATAGGAAGTCCAAGGTTTAAGTAAATAGATGTCACATGCTATAAGGTTAAAAGCTAACTAATCTGCAGATAGCGTAAGAATGTTGTTATCTTTGGATTCTATAGATATACAGATAAATGTTTACTCAATTAACTCCAAACTGAAGGTCATGTGGGGACAGTAGTGTGTCATCACGAATTATTTAACCAATTAGGGTCAAATGGCGCCATGAAAACAAATTAAGTTATACTAAGATTTTTTTAAATTAAATCTTTAGATGTACAGTGAAACGAAAGTATGGATGATTAAGGGTGCCCGTACAAGAATCGCTCGAGTAGTTAGTAATCAACGAGCGTGGACTCCGCGAGCTGGCGACCGTTCTCGTCCAGTAGTGCTATTCTGTAACATTATTTTCGTATCTCGACAGCGGAATCCGCGGTTTGATGTCAATAAAGTATTCTCAAATTTGAATTCTAAATCAAGGCCAATTGGGTTCACTTTTGAAATGAGCTTTATTATCACTCGGGTGAAGCTCGATATCGAAATTATTTACAGAATAGACATACAAAACTTTGTTTCTTGAAAATAGTCAAAAAAGCAGCCGAACCGTTATAAAAAGTCCATGTGCGAGCAGACATATAAGTCTACAATCCACCACGCAATCGCAGTTAAAGTAAATAGAGACAGCTTTAAGCAGTCCGTTTAGAAAGAAACTCGAAAACGGCCCTTCCGGAATAGACTGAATTGTATTACAGTTCTTAGACATATTAATTAAAGTCCGGTGAAGCAGTCAAAACCTGCGCTCAGGCTAACTGCAAAGATCTCTACAAAAAAAGACATATTAATGATCCCTTATACATAATTTCAAATAACAAGCACATAAAACGAAATTTAATTTCCAGTCCAAGAGAGTTGACAGCGACCATAAAAAGACAATAATCAAAATAGCATTAACATAAAACATACAATCATCGTATACAAGAGACCCGACTGCAAAAAGTTCATGTCATAACTTTATTAACCCGGCTGAATGAGTAATTTCCTCAGACAAATGGATTGCTGACGAGCCGAGGCCAATGTTGTCTGTGGCACAGATTGATGAATTGAACATGACATAAGGCATGACTTGAAATTGAATAAAACCTGTGCTCCTACTAAGCTTTTATAACAGGAATATTGCCGTCGTGTAAGCGAGACGCTGCTACGTGCTGTGTAGAGCGCCGTCTCGCTTTCACAGTGAGTAGAAAAGGTAAGAGTCCGGCTTTAAAATTTCATAGTACAAGCAGATAATATAGTGTTGCAGGGCAATTTTATAAACGGGATTCAAGTTCAAGGCTATTTAAAAGTTAAGTTAGTCCCTATAAATAAACATAAAATCTACGCATATGAACTTTCTTAGTTATGCTAAGCCAGATGAATGGTAGATCAATGAAAACGATGTGATGAAGTTTAATTTCAAGAAATCAGGACTTTTTTTCCGCGGGAAGATTGGCCTGATTTGTGAAGGGTTGATCAATGTTCGGTCCTTTTTAATAAGAAGTGGGTTAACAACAATTCTTATTATGTATGGAAAAATATAATACTTATTGCTCTATCTATAGGTATATTTACACAATAGTTAATATCATACATGTACCTATATGACAATATGTCTATGGTTCATATTCTATGCAGGATAATCATCATTCCGTTCTTGACTCGCTTACCTTATAAGCTTATCGAGATTAGTAAACACTTTGTAGACTTCAAATTAGAATTTTCTGTGATACCAATTAGATGGCTCTTTAAATTCATTTCAAAGTTAATTTTAATTTCTATCTATTTTAATGTTTAGTTAAAAGGTTTGTTAGTAGTGTTAGTACATTTTAGCAGCAGATAGCTATTGGTTTTCGGATTCTAAGAAAATTTTAGTTTCCCTGCTCCTGAACTTTTGATTTTAATTTTTAGACGTGTCTCCGATTCAGAGTACAGAACAGTTCGGAAAAAAATAATGCGATCTTTTGCACTTAGTAGTTAGAATAATAATTATGTATAAAGTGTTAGCGTAAAAAGGCAATGTTATATAGGTCATTATTTCAAACTGCAGGCCGTATATAAGTAAAGTGTTTTATTTATGTACTTTGGAGTTGAACGCTAGGTGCCATAATCGTCAACTCAATTATTTATCCATTGACCCGCTTCCGACGAAGCCTCATAAATTCTTCCGACGTTACAAACTCTTATTTGGATAGGAACACAATATGAATCCTAATTGAAGCCATTTATCACATTACCATTTTATTTAGTCAACGTTTCCCGCCATATTTTCGTGCAGTGAGTGGCGCGAAATGGAACGCGCGGACCGTGCGTTATTTTTTTAAACTATTCTTTTTTCGTGTAAAGAGTTTGTGTAATCTAGGTTGTATATCGAAAGTTGATGAATTGGTGTTATTTTTATGAACTTGGACTTGTTTTCAAGTGTTTACGTTTAAGGCGGGAAAGTGTTCCGTGAAATATGGTTGAATTCTTGTGTTGAAAGTTTAGTGAAGTTAATAAACAGATTCTGTGAACGAACTAATTGTTTCTGACCGATATTTGTAATTTAAAGTGTTGGCTCATTATTTGTTATATATTGTCGCCGTGGGGTATCTGTTGGTATAATTATTTCTTTGTCTAACTAACCTTTATAAGTATTATATTTAGGAATTATTTAAATTATTCCTTCCTGAACGTAATTTTTGTTAATGTTCTAAGATCATATGTCTCTCCAAACTAAGAGTTTAACATTGACTAATCTATAACTCCAGTCTTAAGCTTATTAACACCTTACTTAACACACTAATTAAAATACCGTAATGATTGCGAAAACCGTAACTAAGTACGTTCCAGTGTCATCTCATAGTTCTCGCATTTGATCGGTTTTGCGATAAGTTTGTCAATATACGACTTGTACAGCTGGCCACATGAATTAAGCCATAAAAAATAGAGAATAAAGTTCTTACTACATACACATACATCCATATAATCAAGCCTCTTTCCCTTGTAGGGGAAGGCAGAGACCACTTCTTTTCACTTGCTACGATCCTTACACACTTGTTTCTCTTCGTCTACTTTCAATATTCCCTTCATACATTCTCTTCGGTTTAGAGTACTCTTGACCTGGCCTTTTTTCGTTCACACTCGCCTTATACACTTTTTTCGTCAATCGTTCTTCATTCATTCTCTCGACATGGCAAACCATTTAATCCTATCTTTTTAAATTTTTGCGTTCTTACTGCTTTTATATAATACTGCAATAATATCAAAATGTTACCATTAATGTGTATCTGATGATACTAAAGTCTCGCCAAGCGTGGTTTCCTGTCGCTGTGAATGTACCAGAAAATTATATGTTTAGGATGTTTGGGCATTATTTAACTAGGTGATACACCAGCTTTGCCTGCTTATTTGTTAACGAAATACATAGCTTACATAGGCGTTAACATCGTATTCGTAAAATAATGACACACATATATTTTAAAGTAAATCATATCTATACTGTTTTTTGTTTTATAAAACGCAGCCTTTTTTTTCTTTACTAGGCATAGGGGCGACTGTATTTGAAAGTATATGCTTACATTCTTTAGATCAATGGCGGAAAAAACGTCATCAAACATTATAAGCAGCCTTTCTGCACACGAGACTTTAGTTTAAGGAACGCGTACAATCGGGGACATCTTCGCCTTATCACCTTACCGTCGAGAAACGGTTTTCGTCGCTTGCGCTCTTTCTAACGCTAGTGACACGCGGCGACGCCCCCTTATTTCTGATTTGTGTTTTAATATAGTACCTATAATTGCCAGTGTCATTGTAAAAGTTGACACTGTGCACGAGTAAAACAATATATCGTATGTAATGTTCGTTGTTGTCGTCACTAAATACTACGAATGTTTTGACGACTTACGCATTATGTTTCTCTTATGCACATATTTTCATAAAAAAATATGTAAACTATAAATGCTAGAATATTAAGATGATTTTGTTTATTCAATTTTCAGTATATTTGCAAAAATAATAATAATAAAAATAGAAAAAAGCTAGCTTTACCGACAGTTATGTGTTTACACATAAGTATGTAATTTATCGTTATTCTTACTCGGAAATCAAGGAACTGTTAGGTTTATTGCTCATGTCTCATAATAAGTTTCTAGATTTATTTTTTTAAACGTCTTGACAGATTTCGACATTTTTCTATTATTTCGATGGGTGATTAAAATGAAATTGACGATTTTTTACTTCATCTGTTGAGTGTGTTTTCTAAATCTGTTTTTATAAATGGCTGATCTGCGACCGTAGGTTGTGGGTTTGATTCCCACCTAGGACAATTCTTTTTTTGATGAGCACAATCATTTGTTCTGTGCCTGGGTGTATTTTATCAGTAAAATGTATTAGAAATATAATAATATGAGGATATTTATCAGTTTTCTGGTAACCATAAAACAAGCTCTGCTTACTTTGGTATTAGATTGCTGTGTGTAAGTTGTCACAGGATATTATCATTATGTTATAGTATTATTATAGATACTATGTCTTTTTTTTATTTATGTAATTTGTTGCATAATGTTATGTTTAAATGTAATTTGGGTTGAGAAAATATGAATTGTTATAAAAAGCTATTCGGGATTTTTATATTTTGTTTACTTTATAGTAAAATTGCATCAATACCTACCTTTAAATGTTATTATTAGTTGCTTTGTTTAAGTTAATTTATGTAGGATGCATAATGCATTTTACTACTACTAAAATACTAATTAGATGTAAACTTAAAATGTCTGAATAGTATTTTAATACTATTTACTTACTAAAATCACCGTTTATACTCCAGTTTAGAGTTTTTAAGCTCAATAAACCCAGTATCTGAACCTTACCACCTTTCCCTGTGTGTAGCAGGAATTCTTTTTAATGGAGTCTGGAGTGTAAATTTAGTTGTGCCTTTAATTGTGATAGCAATATTTTATAAGTATGCGTCTACACCTAGGACGCTTGTAACAAGGAGTAAACGCGCAACAAGGAGTCGATGTTGGTCGGTCAACGACTGGCTCCATGAACTTCAGCATGTTTTTTTAGAAGTAAGGGATAAACAAAATAAAACAAATTAGATACTTCAAAATATATTTTTATTTATAAGATTATTAAAAATATAAACATAATGAGAACTACCGTTATTACGCTCACGTGTTGATGCCTCTAGCATAGTTCAGAAAATGACAAAAATAACTTATAATTAAAGATTCACCGCGCTTGTCGCGTTGTGTTGTTTTTACAGTCGGTTCTGAGTTTCGAAGTTCTCGTACTAGACAAATAACTTGGTTTTACTGATAAGTTGTATTTACTATGATGTTATGTTAGTAAGACGAGGATATATTGTGGAAATATTATTTAAAGAAATAATTTAATAATTATTTGGTAGATAACTCATTTTGATTAAAGTAAAACTGAATAGTAACGGGTATTTAGTTAATTGGTAAATCTCGATCTTTCATCTTTCATAAAAAACCTTGTATGAGTAGTTCTAACAATATAATTGTTCACTCTTGTTACTATTTGCCATCAAAATTATGACCCAAATCGACCATCGATCTTGGCGGTGCAATTAGCAACCACTTAGCATCTAATGAAGCTTACAGTCAATTGCAAGTAGGGATATTATATCTATCTTATTAAAATTAAGTTTATAAGAATAATAAAAAAACTTGTGAGGTGTCAAGGGACACCCGGATGGAACGAAGTTCCTTTCGATTAATTAGTGAAGTAATTATAATATATATATTTTTTTAAGTTATAATAAATAAAACAAAAAAATAACAAATATAATGTAATATAAACTTAATCAGTAGGCTCAATTTTAGTAATGGTATTATAACTGATATTATAACTGAAGTAGGAAACATAATGTTTGGGATTCTATTTTATTTAAATGTCTTGAAAAATCTGGATCAATGGTAGTATTATATTTTGTTGTTGATTCTGCTGGATTTAATTAATAATAAATTTTATTTAGTAAATAATAAATTTAATTAAATTGATATTAATAATTTTATTAGGGTTTTTTTTGTTTTTTTATTATTATTAATTAAATTTAATTATAATTAATTAAATTAAAATAATAATTTCATAATTAATTAAATTAAATTATTACTAATTAAATTAGATAAATAATTTCATTATTTATTAAATTAGATGAATAATTTTATAATTAATTAAATTTAATTAATAAAATATATATATATATATATCACATACATATATAATATATATAACACCGTTGGTTGTGATCGACAAGCGAGCCACAAGCTCGTTGTAAAGACTACGGTGGTTTTTTCGGTGCTTGTCATACCAGATTATAATGCGAGGCGAGACAAAACTGTTATTTCTCGGTGTATTGCTATAGTAACACATTTAGTACTAAAAGTCCGATGAAGCAGTCAAAGACTGCGCTCAGGCTAACTACAAAGATCTCTACCAAAAAAAAAAAAACATTTGCACTAAAACTGAAGTGCCTAAAAACGGAAGCTACATTAAGTGATATAATATTATTTATTAACAGCCATGATTATACTTAGAAAAAAATAATCTACTACGAAACGAAAAAAAAAGCTGTCTAGAACTATAAAGATTATAATTATAAGAATGACTGAAAAAAGTACTCGTGTTTAACGTATTTCTTGTAATTATAACACATACACAAAAAAAAACGCCGTTATCTGGCGGCTCCTTTCGCCCCTTGGTGATCGACGCATAGTTTTTGACAACGCGCCGTGTCGCGCCAAATGCCAAACCGCGGTATAGCTTGTTCGTAAATCACAGGTTTCAAGAAAAATACAATTACATAATTAATGACGGTCCTTTATCCAGTCAATAAATATTATTTATTAGGCTTACGTCAAATAAACAAATTCTTATAACAATTAAAAAATTACACTTCGTATTAATAATAGTAGGTAGCTATTTTACTGAATCCATAATATTTATTTAAATTATTTTTAAATCATGTTTAACAGAGTTTTACAAAAAACTAAAGGGAAGACGGGCATGCATTTTCTAACTGCCGAGCCAAAAGACGGTTATAATCGAATAAAAAAACATACCTTGTATCAACTAGATATTCTACTTCAATGGTTTGACAACCAAAATAATACTTATAATTTTAGTGTCGGTCTAACTATCCGAAAAAGACAAACAAAAGGTATATTTCTATTCTTTTCTAACGCATGGCTTGCGCGCAGGATAGAGAGAGTTGCATTTTGTGCATTACATTACAGTTCTTGAGTACACTTTAACGATAACAATAAGCTGTCGCAAGCAAAACTGAACTGTTTGACAATGAGTTTAAGGTTCATAATAAGATGTTACTGTTTTTTTATTGTTTCTCATAGAGTTTTTGTAGCTTTTATTCTACACCCGGCGTCCGTTTAGTGTGTTAATGTTAAAATACTATAGTAGGTATATGTATAGTAATAGTATATATTATATTAACAATGCCAACCAATTTTCCAATGGCTCGCATTATAGTCGTATTATATCTTTAGAGGTTAATAAGAAGATTATCGGTGGAACTTATAACACTACTTTAAACCGTCCGGGGGCTGAAAATATACCACGAATGACTTTTTTAAACATAATAAAACTGCTAAGAATTATGCTACTATTATATTAAATATCCTCATCAGAATCAACGTCCCAATTTAATGATAGAAAGTTAAAATAATTGTTACAAGAAAGTTTTAAAAACATCTAGCAAACAAGAAAAGGGTCGGAGTCGAGGGAGGTCGGAGTAAAAGGGTCGCCTTCTTAGGTTCTCAGCCTCCGCTGTCAGTCTTCTTCGTTGATGACAAAGTAACCATGTCGTCGCTTCCCGCGGGCAGTTATTTAGTCTTCCATCCTCTTACTATCGTCTTATCCACAGCCTTACTGTAAGAGCGCTGCAAACGAAATGTTTAAACAATTAATCCATATGTAATAAAATTCTAGTAAGTTTACAAAAACAACCGAAGACTGTAATCACAAATAGATTTCGAAGAATCAGACAAGTTGGGTTCGAACTCGAGACTGAAGTTATGACGGGTAATACCAACCTACTAGACTATCGCTACTCTCTGCTAATTTGGTCATCAATGTATTACCTACATTGCTCTTCCGTGGTCTAAATCACCTACACGATTATAAAAAAATCTCTCTCAAAAATTAGAACGATATTTTTTTTAATCTGCTCCAATAAAAAAATGTTTATTAGCGCGAGCTTGTTTATTAATACATTTTGCGGTGGCTACCAGTGGCTAACTTTGATGAAAATACTTGACCTAACCAAAAACAAACAAAATATTTTTTTTTCAATCCATTATTTATGATTTTATTTGAAATCATTTGGTCATAATAACTAACATGCGCTTTGCGAAAACAAGTACCCGAAAGCTCTGGTTTATGACTCTTTTGTTAAAAGTGAGCCGACTAGTTTTTTATCTATAGCAGTGGAATTCTATTGTTATAGCTCCGGCCAAACCGGCCGACTTTGCTACTTATTGTTTCATTTTTTAAATTAAAATTAACACGTTTATTTAATTACTCTTTTAAAGGTAGCTCTGTTATTATAATAACCGTAAAAATGAAATGTTATTGAAAAAAAAAAACACCTAACAAAACACTATTATAAAAAGATTATTATTTAAAATAATGTGTATACCCTAAACAAGAATATAGCCGAATTATCTATTTAACTATAACTTTTTCTATTTAACATATCACTCGTTCGGTATGGTTACATAAATCCCAACAAAAGTATGAATGAAAATGCACTGATTTACTTCATACAGAGCGTAAATGAAGCTTTAGTTCCTTTTAAAAGTATGTGTTGCGTGTAATATAAGGAAGTTTGAATAAAAAAAAACTAGAATTGGCCACAAAGATCACTTTAAAATAATACACGCTAAATAGTTACGCTGTTAAAACATGAGACTAGTGTCAGATGACTCACGCAATCAATTATAACTATCAATTTTAAAAACATCCCTACTTAGCAGCACAACAGGCATTTTTACACATTTGTGTTAAACACATTATTAAAATGTCACCGTGAACAAAACTGAATAAATCTGTTTTCATGTTTAGTGCAATAATAATTAGTATCTAAAACAATTTTGACCGACTAGAATTAAGTGTTATGTAGTTCACGTTAATCTTTTTTCTTTCTATCCCACTACTTTGCAGACTCTTTATCTATCTGGTTTTAGGCTGACTTATAAACACATAATGCTTAAAATATAATTAAAATGTTAATACTTACAAATATTCTCAGGTCATCCGCAATTTGACTAATAAATTTGTTCGCTCTTCGATCGTCAATTTTAGATATCACACAAACAAAATAAAAGTCCGGTATACACGCGCGAGTATTCGTAAACAGTAGTCAAAGTCACGGAGAAAACAGCGAACGTCAACAATGAACAAACAGTGAGATGCGACTGACGTCCACAAAAATAGTCAAAGCATATATTTCCATCTCGTTACTGCAATGTCCTAATTGGTCAACGTCCCAGGAGGGCGGAGCTTCCGTGCCAGTCGCCTGCGTCGAACGTTAAACGAAATCTTCTAAAAAGTGATAAGGCTTCGTTGTCCCCGATTGTACCTATGTACCAATCTCTTTTATAAATATGGCGGTAGTTACTTATATTATTATATGATATGTACTTAGCTACTGTTTGATATATTTCGATATATTATAGAATAGATTTGTCAGCTGCGGTCTCCGTATCACATCCTGCGGCTTGCAGCTTTTATTGCGCTGCGGTTACTTTATTATTACATCACCCAATTACAGTATGGTGTGGGTAATATGAGTTTTAATATAAAAGCTTTTATTAAAACTATCACATACCTGCTACAGTTTTGAAGTAGCACCACTTATTTATTTAGTTATTAAATACCTTTTGCACACTGTTGCACAAAGGCGGACTTAATGCTAATAGGCCTTCTCTGCCAGTCAACCTTAGGGTGATGCAGAAACAAATCGTGGTAGATGAAAGAGTACAAAATTGAAAGTAAAGTGTAAATAAATTATTAGCTTTACTTAAAACAAAAAAAAATAGATTTAAATGTTTTACTTTTAAGGAAACAATTAGTTTAATTATTGCTTATTTAAAGCGTTAGGTTAGTTGGATATGTGATGCAATTTCGTACAAAATATTGAATTAAATGAGT
The DNA here is from genome assembly GCA_905146925.1 of Autographa gamma. Classification (NCBI taxonomy): domain Eukaryota; kingdom Metazoa; phylum Arthropoda; class Insecta; order Lepidoptera; family Noctuidae; genus Autographa; species Autographa gamma. The sequence goes on along the minus strand of LR989877.1, from coordinate 4,531,827 downwards.
ACCTACATTAAAGTTAGGAGAAGATTTTAAGGGCTGTACCAAAAAGATGACATAGCACAGGACGGATTTTTAATAGTTTTGTCTATGTTCTATTGTTATATGATTGAAGAAACTTCTCCCTTAAATTATTGAAGATCTAGAAGTCGACAAAAAATCTGAGTTATTTACTGAAATATGAGAAGTTCTTGTAGTTCAACTAGTTACCATAATAAAAACGAGAGCTACTGATTTCAAACTTCATAACAAAATAAAATTTATAACTTTTAAACAGCAAAACACTAACAATGCATTTGCTTCCAAACTTAATATTTATAAACCGATCCTCCTATTACGTATCTATCCTGAATTCTCAGACATGAAAAAAGAAATAGTCGCAAAGGGTCGACGCACCCGAATTGGCGGGCGGCCAGCGATGCACTGCTCTGCTTGCAAACTTGACGCTAGAGATGTGCTCAGTGCTGCGCTGAAAAGATTGCGCTAACTTAGCACAAAATCTTGAGCTTGACTTCGTAAAAAAGTGGGCAATAGCTCTTGACAGTTCGAAACCAAAACCAAAAAGTTGGTTTTTGAAAAGTGAATTCGATACGAATTGATTTTTTTCGTTATTTTTTACGGTAATGTCAGTTTGAAAGGCTATATGTCATGATAGTTTTTACACTTTTTACATTCAAAAGTCATGAGACAAGTTTTGTTTATGTTCATATAGGCAGGGACCTTGTTCATCCTTTCAAAGACTAGCTAACGAGCTTCTATTATACAATTTTTGCGCAAGATATTTTGCTGAGTTACCCATCTCTACTGGCCTTTACAGCTCGTCTAGCCGTAGACAATAAACATCGAAACATTATTTTGAATTTAGGTTTTCTACTTTTGTTTGCATTTACTGGCTATAATTGCAACACGACAGTTCTCTATTTCACTTTTGGCGCGAAATAGAATGCAACCATAGACGATGTACTTTATTTAATGTTGGCAGATGTAGCTGACTTAGCCATTATGCTTTTGATTTCAATAATAAGTAACTATGTATTAGTTATTGGTTTGGTATTGGGATTGGTTATTTTTTGTATTAAATTGATACCTCACTTTTTCGTGTTTTATAGGATACCAGGGAAAGATTTATTACTAAATATGCTTTAGTTTTAAGAACTAGTTGTGTAATTTAATTATTTCTTGTTAAATGAATCATAATTTCAAACTGACAAAAGTAATAATAATAATAATATTCCGGGACATCTCACACACGGTTGTCTGATCCCAAGCTAAGCAGAGCTTGTGTTATGGTAACCAGACAACTGATAAACATACTTATATATTTCTAAATACATACATATTATAGATAAATTACACCCAGACGAAGAACAAGTAAATAACAATACAATAGCGCAGTTCTAATTACAACAATAGAAATATTGAATATCAAATGAAACCGATTAAACAGGTTAGAATGTGATACCATAGACTAAAATAACACTGTTTACTTCGTTCTGACTTGACTTAAGTATAAATTTATGTAATAACTTATCAGGTATTATTTATTGAAATAATTAATTCATATAAAACAAGTCATAAAGGTAAACTAAAAACCGATCATTTAAATGCAGTCGGGGGAACTGTAATCAATTGTTCCGAGTAACCGTATAATTTTTTTTTTTATAAAATACTTACCCTTTAATTGACAAAACCATGACGCAACACAAAAAATATCGTTCGGAACCCTTTCCAAGCAATTTCGACTCACACTTGACCAATTATTTATGTCCACATAGCCTATGTCACTCGGGATAACTCAAAGCTTCTAATGATACCATAAACATTGAAATCGGTCAAGCCTTTTATAAGTTATGGTGGAATAACAAAACTCACAAACATACATACATGAACCCTGAAAACATAACACTCTTGAAGGCAGTCGTCTAAATAAGCAAGGTACACATGTCGGTCAAAAATCAGTCTATGGTACTTTCTGATAAAGATCAGAACGTACCAGAGACTGATTTTACTATCTATTTATTAAATGGAGGCAAAAGCTTCGTCACTATTTTTTAAACACAGTATGTTTTTTTTTGTTTTTCTCATATATTTATTGGTGAACAATGATATTCTAATAAACAGATATGTTATAAGCGTGCAATCGTGAAGACTCGAAAACGTCCTAATTGGGACGTATTGCCATTAACAACAACACTATTTGTCTCTTTTTTTCTTATGGGTTTTATCGCGCTATCTCTTTCGCTAGCTGCCGCGCTGCGCGGAATACTTTTTTCGATTGTTTTGTATGTGTATAACATATCTGTTTATTAAAATATCATTGTTGGTGAAGCAATAAAAAGCCCGCCATCTTTTTCGGAACTCGGTAAATCTTAATGCCATCACGCTTATAATTTTAATATTAATGTCATCCATTAACTATAGCGTTAGAATAAAACTAAGCTGATCAATTTGTCTTGTCATAAAGGTGTTGCAGGATATGCCAGCCATGACAAATGTCTATGACCCACTTTTGAGATTAACTATAAAGTATTTTTGATTTAGTTTTTTGTCCGTCTCTTGTAAATACGGATTTTTTGGATGATATGTAAAAAAAATCTCTTTATCTACCCTACTAATTTCTCTTGATTTCGCATATTTCCTTAAGACTTGCATAATTTTTAGATAAACTTATAAAACTTACTTTTCGTTTTAAGTTACGTTAAAGGTTAATGAAAGAAGGTGCCATCCGGGGGCCGAGTCTGCTATTTACAGTGGCTCCAATCGTCTGAGTGGGTGGCGTTAGTAAGTCCATTTTAGGATAATTACTTAGGTAAAACATCATTTTAACGTCAAAATTGGCCATTGGGGCGGCCAATGTTGACGTTTTGGTGTTTAGTAGAATGCCAATTATCGTAAAATGGACTTACTAACGCCACCCACTCAGACAATCGGAGCCATTGTAAATAGCAGACTCGGCCCCCTGTCATAAGGCTCATCTTTTAGAGTTCAAAATCTCAGAACTTTTAGTACGATTCATAATTTTTTAGTGTCTTCTCTCACACAGTATTCTCATTTTAAAACCAAAACAACATGCATGCTACAGTACTTAAGACCTTGGACTCATTTTGCCATGTTTTATCATGCAGTACACCGATGCGAACATTTAGGCCTTACGATTAGTCGTGACCAAAGTTTGCCAGTGTCGTACAATAAAAAAGCTTTGATTTATTCTAGTTTGCATTCTTTATTCGTTGTAAATATAATTCTTGAAAACAGAACTTTTTTGTTTCATATGCCATGTGTAATGTTTAAGTTCTTTCATTTTTTTGCACAAATATGAGATACCTGGGAGGCAATCTTCCTATGACCGAAACCACAAGCTAACAAATGCTCGTTCTATCAAATGTGACCCACTCTTTCAATTCTATAAAAATTAAAGAAAAAGGGCTTTGATAGAATGATGATTCGCTCGTTTGGTTCGAATCGGCCTTTAGAAGACATTCTTGCGATTTTAAACAATCTGTCAGTCATAAAATTTGGCGCGAAGTAAGCCATCTTCCGTTTGGTTTTTCTATAGTATTAAGATACTTCAAACCTCGTGTCTGACTGATTAAAACAGTAAATGTATCATTCAGCACTCATTGCCAAAAACTCCGGAAAGAAGCGACGACAAACTGAATTATGGTAGTATATGAAAAATGTGCAGATAAATGACCGATTTTCAGTTTTTTTTTTATTTGTTCGGTTTCTACGGTTCGTCTACTATTAAAAATCAATGTACTTACGGAAACATACGCTGGTTAAAATGCCTAGAACAGCTATTTATCTCACAGAAAAAAAAACTCGGTTTTCCAAAGTTCTTTTAAATGTGATTTTTTGACAGTAAGTAGTAGCACAATAAAAGCATACTTTATTTATTGATGTGACATAGAGTTTGTGCCAAGAGGAGACACATAACTAATGAAAAATTAAATAGTTTTAAAATAGTTTTAAGAAATCTGACATAACATAAAATGTACCCAATGCTCTTTTCAAGGATATTTAAGTAAAGCCGGAAGGTATACAATTCACAATAAATGTGCTGGTCGGAAGTACCGAGGTTTATTTCCATTGTCTTAGATTCTCTGAAGGGAAATGATATCCCATGAGGTCATGGGATATTGACAGGTATATACCATATACCTATAGGTATACAAAGGAATCGCCTTTTTTACACAAACTCGGGATACTACTTTAATGTTTTAGATGTGTATTTGTGATAAGCCTGGATTTTTTAGTTGTTACGGCAAAAAATAACTAAAATGTTAAGAAAGTGTCTGGCCTGTTTTTAGTTATGACCTCTAAATAGAAAAAAAAATTGAACAAACGAAAATTGATTGAATATAACATAACTAATTTATTAAATAACTAATAATCATATTATTATGCCTTATTTTAGTTCCTAGTTTCATTTAGTTTATAAATTTTCTTATTTATTGTGTAGCCTTAGTTTTTTTATTAATGTATACACCGTGAAAATTGAATCGTTGTTTTCCCGCGGCAGGACGATTACCCATCGAAATACAAAGTTTAACTTAAAAAACATAATGTTTTTTTTTTCACATCATTAAAAAAGTATTCATAAACTCGAAAGAGCGATAATCAATAGTAGTTCACTCGCGTTTCGTGTTACCTACGTTATCTCTAGGGTAACACGAAACGCACACGCCGCCGCCACGTGTTGTCGGCAAACTTACAAAGAAAGAATCAATAATAAATGTTCAGAGCAAAATAAGCTCTCGGTCATGGTGATACGGTATAAATTAGCTTGCATGCACGCGGCAAGCGCCGAAACACAATAGAATGCCGCCAAATGTTGCGCTCTGTGCCTACGGCTTAGTTAGTGTTCTGTGCGCGAACGTCGATGACGTCAAGTGATGAATGTGCGATGAAAGTGCTCAACACAGAAGGACTGCATCCTTATCATTTTTTTTTCGTGGCGGGCCACACCCTTGGCCACCGAGGAGCCCGGCCTTGACTCCCTTGGACTTTTATTTGTGGTAGAGTCTGAGCTCAAGAACTTGGTGTATCGTGAGGAACACCAAACACGCGACTCTTTGATAAGTGCGATAGTGGACGCTTTTAATATCGTGAGACGTGACAGAGACATTTTAATGAAACTGAAAGACAATCAGTTAAAACGTGCTCGTTTGTGCATTGAACGTAGTGGTTTACATTTCGAACAATTACTCCGCTACCGTTAAGTGTAAGTACTCGTACTTTGTAAATAAACATTTAAAAGTAGGTTAGGTAATCAAAATCATTGTAAATAAGTCGATTCCATTTTTAAATACCTACGCCTTAAATACTTAATTATCAAATTCCGACTTTTTTTAAAGATACCTATTTTGATTTTTTAAGTATTTATGACGATCCTAAGCCCGTAAAAGTTTGAAGCGAAAATTTGAATTACTTATTGGTTTTGTGTTTTATTCAATCACGAGTAGCGATCAGCTGATTTACACGCGAGGTGCAACGACCGCGCGGCGTTCGGGGTAACCGCGCGCCCGCCCGCGTAGGTATAGCGCGATGTATTACTACTGATTCAAGTCACTTTCGAGTTTTGTTTATAACAATTATTGTTAATCCGCCATTTATTGAGTCTAATTTTTTTTACATATATTAATCGATTGTATGACCGATACAAACTCATTTCGCTTCGGGAAAACAACGACTTGATATTCACCCTGTATATTTAAAGTTTAATTTCTAAAATAAATATACTAATTACTAAAATTATAACTAATTTTACAAAAAAAAATACGTGAAACACTAAAAATGTTACTGAAAAATCTGGAAACGTTCAAGACAAGCTTATACTCTCAAATCTTCATTTCATCCTAAATCCTCGCATATACTGTATCAAACATTTCATAGCGTACTATAATTAAACACATGACTTCCCCGAAAAGCTTATATTTTCTAACAACCCACAGGTCAGTTGCCGCGGACGATTTCTAAACGACTGACGTCTACAGGACTCAAAACTAGAGCTTGAATACAAATACGGTTATGGTTTCTTTTTAAATTCGAAATTTGAAAACATTCGGCTGTTTGCGGCCAGGAATAGCGCTCGCGCGGTTCTATTTTTGTGGTTTACGGTTTTCTGTTGGTACCGGCTTTGTGAAGTAAATGTGTTGTTAGTGATTTGTTTACGTTGTGATTATTGGATGTTTAGGTTTTTGTGTACGAAATATGTGGAATTTGTTATGTATTTGTTCTTAAAAAGCTGTGTCGTTTGTAGATGTACCGACTAACAAACTATGTTGAAAGACCTACTATTTACAAATAGTGTTATCAGGCGTTAGATATATTATAAAGTTAGGTTAAAATGCTAAATTCTAATGTAGGTAGATCTTCTACTGTTTTGTGTTAAACATTCTGCCTAACTAAAATGTTGTATTCAGTTGTTACCTTAAACAAAATGTAACGAACATGTCCCTAACAAAAATGCACTGAATAATATGGTCGGCGAAAATGGAACGGGAAGACCTTTTCAAAATGGAACACTTGTCATTTCGACAGCGCGCGAAAGTCAAACCGCCATAAAATGAACTTTAGCTACATACAAAATAAGTACATAATAAGATCATCTAAAATTGGTTACTTTGACGTTTACTCGGAATAAATGCATTGAGAATTTATAGCGGCTAAAAGTCGCATGTCCAAAGTCTTTTGAGACGGTTTGCTTAGTTACGGTTCATTTTGTACGCTTTTCTTAAGATGAAAGAAAATCTTATAATTAGTTCTGCAAACTATTAAGACCATTTTTAGAATCCCCTTTGAAAGACTTGTGTAAAGATTTACTTACTTATTTAAGATACTTCACTACAAAAGGGGAGATTTTAAGTGCAAGGCACTTATGCTGTCCAAGCCTTGTCTTGATTTAATTTAAAAAAGATTTAGAAAAAAAAATGTAAAAATTCTTGTTCCTCTTCGGGAAGTTCAGGGTTAAGTTTATTTATGAAATATGGAAAAATCAGGAGTAAAATTACAAATAATTACACATTTACAAATAATTCGAAGGTCTACATTTTAAATTAGAAAAGTGATATTTAAGTTTTTTTTTAAATATAGTTGTAAGCCACCATTTTGTCGAGAAAATAGATAGACCCCTAAAAGCATTCTCTAGAATCCATTACGTTGATTGACCATGGTAGATAGCCTTATCTTTATAGAAACCACTATGGTTTAACGAAATTACTGCGGTAATCTATACCTAAAAGTAAAGTGTGGAGTAATAGTACCAATCGACTAAAGTTAAAATATATTATAGACCTAAAGTGAAGTCTGGCAAGTAGGAAATTCTAATTTCCATGATTTTTACGGAGTTACAAGTGAGACTTGAAAAAAATGCCTAAAATTCATTGCAAAATAAACAATTTATTACTACCCTTTATATACCCTTTTATAAAAACAATTCCAGCCAATAAACGTCCCACTGCTAGGCCCAGGTTCTCATCTCATGTAGAGACGGTACAAACATTGATAACCACGCTTGATCATTTAGGGATTATTAAAAAAAGCAAATGAGTAGATGATGGCTTCTATTGATCTTGAAGTTTAACTAAACAATAAACAAAACACTGCACCGATCTGTCAGTGATAGTCTGACGGTACCTAACCTCAAAATTGTAATCCGCCGCGAAATATTTACAAATGGAGGCGCGTTAGAATTATCCACGTACCGGTGACTTGTGTTATTTCTGTCATTTCCTCATTCTTATCTGGTGGCTGGACACTTGGACGATGCCCAAGCGTTGCATCACATTCGATATTATTGTTTACTTTTATACGATTATGACATCTTTTTTTAATATGGCTTCTTTTTTACTGTAGTTACCTACTTATAACAAAATTTGTCAGACAACTGATAAATCTAGATTAAATTAATAGTAAGAATCAAAATAACGAATCTCGATTACTCTATCTAAGTCTAAAAACTACATAAGACAATTACAAAAAAAAAGTACCCTTAAATTCTTCTTCTGCTTAACCTCAGCGCTTTGTTAGGGTCGGCTTCCAGTCACACCGGATTCAGCTGAACACTCTATTTTACATGAAGCGACTGCCTTTCTAACCTCAAAAAAATACTTTTCAATATAACACAAAATACTGCTTATATTTTACCTTAGAGATCAATAAAAAGATGTGTCATAGAAATTGGCCGATATTTTGTTTAACTTCAAAGCTAGTTAGCTGTAGACATTTGGACGCTGCCCAAACAGTGGTGCACTACGATGACGTAAGATTTGTTTATTTTTGTTGAACTAGTAAGTTTGCTGATAATAGATTGCGTTTTAAATAAATTTGTTACGTTTTTTTTTCGCTCATGTATTTCTGCCTGATTTTTGGATTTTTCGTAAATTTTTTGTTCAAATTCACATGAAGGCGGGATATGTGTGTAACTTTGTGATTTCTGTACTTATTACCTATAGTTAATTTAGGGGTGTCTCCAGAACGCGCAGCTCTCGAGATCTGGACACACTCTTATAAAGATTGTCCCGCCGTAGGGCAAAGTCATTCCACTTATTTTTGACGCTTTTCTTCCTTGTTCCAGTCTCTTGCTACCTGCAGTATGTAAGTATAGCTTAACATATGAAATTTTCTCAACAAGGCAATCACCCATCTTGGTTTTTAAATCGAAATCATGCGCTATCTAAAAATGCATGCGCTCATGGATACAGACGTATGTCAAAAAGAAAGTTAGTTAAAGCTCCCATCCTTTGTACTGCCTACCCCACTAGCGAGCAGTCCTGAAAGACAAGTACATTTCATCAAAGTATCTTCACTTCGTCGGTTCGTCAAGCATTCAATCTGAGTATTTCTTCATTTAGACCGCACTGAGTCACCGCACTGCATCTATAAATATTCACACTTGCCCTTTTCTGATTTAGTTTACTTTAATTTGTCCATTTTTTATATAGCTAATAACTTTATTATGACTAGAAAAATAAAAACAGTAACAGACTTATAATAAAGCTACAAATAAGTAACTCTACTTTTTTAATGCCGCGAAAATCCCGAACCGCGAAAAAAATGCTGTCCACTTTTTTTAAGTGGTTAAATATAATGATGCTAACAACTTAAATTAACATAATGTCCTTTAATTTGAAAGTATAACTATCAAATTGATAATAAATAAAATTAATTATGATTGTATAGCATTAATTGAATTGCTTACGATTTGCGATAATCACGCAAATTGACTGACCGTAAAATTGTAATGCGCGTATATTGCCCTAATTATATTTATTATAGGTACTTAGATATTATTTATTGATGTAGCTTCTCAGTTTATAAAGGAAATATAGAAATAAAAGATTAAAAACCTTTAATTAATCAGGTATTCGAAATCCGTGGATAAATGAACTCCTAAAATAATGTCTTAAATAATCGAGAGACTGAAAATCAATTTATCGAGTTCGTATTACATTCCTAGAAAAGTATCGAGTTAATACATCAATATCATCACTATGTAATTCACACCCAAAGGGCAGTCCACAGAATCGTTATAATTTCAATCTCAGAAGAGATGTACCAAAATAAATGGACTCTGCATTTCTCGCGTTGTGCATCTATTTTTTTTTTGCGTCTAATTTCGTCGACGGCGCAAGCCCAGTACGAGCGCGCACGGCCCAACGCGCGCTTCGAAACATCATTTTAATTCATAGATTAAGATTAAACATCAGCCATTTTGGTAAATATTTTTAAGAATACTTGAACAATATGTAAATAAAACTTTAATTCGCTTTTGTGTTTAACTGTTTTTGTGATATAGTTACTAATTTAGTGGTTAATTATGTTTGTTTTTAGAGCCTAAAAGAGTCCTGTATCGGTCAGAAGTATGCGTGACTTTGCGTGCGGTCAGTGCGTATTTGAATAAAAACTTTTAAGTGCCATAGATACGATTTAAAAACAAAGTGTTTGACAGTGCTAGTGACGTATGATAATTTTAGAAAAAAATGGGGAAGAAGAAGAAAAATAGCGGGAAAAAGCGAGGAAACCGATTCTTCAGATGGATAAGAAGGTAACGATGATTAAAAGTGTTTTGATTGTGTGTAATTAACAAGAAATAAAAATAAAATATATTAACATAAATGTGTTTGTTTTCTTTGTTGTTTTTATGTTGACGATTTTTGGAGCCATTTTATTGTTCATTATAACCATTTAATGTTTAATGGAGCATGGATTTGTGCTAACGGAGAGATTTATCTAAAATAACTTGTTATAAATTTAAGTGATAAAGGTACATTTATAAATGCGTCATTTTTATTAGGTAATTATTGTTATTTTAATAGAAAGTTGCCCATAATCGCCCGATAGATGGCGTTAGCAGTAGCGGTTCTAAACACGTTCCATTTTAGGAAATACTGGCAATGTACGTCTTACGATTAAGCTCCCTATGTTTTCAAACGCTTTAAGCAAAGGCTCATTTGTGTCTTCTTCTTTTCGTGCTGATGGTCGATTTCAATTTAAGTACATCGCCCCAGTATCTTGCGACATTATGGCAACGTTAGCGTGCTTTAAGTCAAATAGCCTGTAAGATTTAAATTATTAATGAATATTTTTAATAACAAAATTTTTATCCGCTATTTTTTTCATCAACTCTAATGAAGTTATTTATAATCCAGAATTACCTAAGGTATCTTTCTCTTACGTTGAAAAGTGAAGGTCTGAACCTGTAAAATTAAGATTTAATTACCCATAAACATTTTCCAAAGGTGTAAAGTTACTTTCTAATAGTTAAGAGCATGTACCTATTGTGTCGTAAGCATGGTAGGTTCATTGGTCACCAGCTATTTCCTTGCAAGGTATCTATTCATCCGCGTATATGGCCATTCGCGGAAATGCATTCGTGTAAATTGCTATTTAAATAGGAACATCTTTGTATACTTTACTGCTGTCTTGAAGCAAGCCTTTTTGGATGTTTAAACTACCTACTTTCAAGAGGAATTCCCTGGACACAATTTCTGTGACGCAGACGTCCAACTAAGTTCTAGGCGTAAAAAACTACTTACATTAAATTATGATCTATGAATTGAATACGTTATTAATTTTCAGTATTAGCGGTAGAAATAATCTAGGTTCCTATACAAGATGCTAGGAAAATTTCACACGCAAAATTGGAAAGTAATATTAACTTATTTTGAGCAAAAATTTGGTAAACCTCTGACTTCTGAGTCAGACTCTATACCAGATGTACTCTTCACCCCTTTTAGTTAGATATACCTTTCGGAAACACCTTGTATTGTTTTTGAAGCATTATACAAGGCATGTTATGTTTGTTATCGATTAGAAGAAAGGAGTCTGAACCATATTTGTCTATTTATTGTTATTTCAACACCGGACATAGTTTCTTATCTTCCACTTACTGCCCGATAGTAAATACATTGAACTTTTAAGTTTGATTTCTTTTTTAGTTCCGTTGAGTAAGTTTTATATTGAGTTTAGAGCTTGACTCTTTTTCCATATTATGGACAACAATAAATTAATAAATAAAATAAATAAATGTGGACAACTTCACATACATTGTTCTGAACCCAAAGTAAATAGCTAAAACACTTGTGCTATGGAGTTCAGACACAACGAAGATACCACAAACACCAAGACCCGGGACAATGTAGAAATGTTGGTTTCTACATTGACCAGTCCGGGGATCGAACCGGGACCTCAGAGCTAGCGACACCTTGAAACCGGTGCGTCCGCCACTCGACCACGGAGGTTGTCAAAAAGCCCAGTACCGGGAGAATTGGAAGAAGGAAAGGGAGGGCTTTGCCCTGGAGTGGGACGATAACGGCTAAAAACTAGTTTTATATGAGTAAAACGTTTGGATAATTAATATAATGGACAAAATGGAGAATTTTACTAAAGTTTAATTATTGAAATATTTCTGAATGGTTTTTCCCAAGCTATAGTGGTGTAGGCTTCCAGTCTTACAGGATTCAGCTAAATAATTTTACATGGAGCGACTGCCTATCTGACTACAACCCATGTTACTAGGTAACCTGTGTATTTGACTAAAAGATTACATACCCAAAAAAGCAGTTCAATAATAATAAGTCCAGGACAACTCAGACACAGTTATCTGATCCCAAGCTAAGCAGAGCTAGTGTTATGGTAGTCAGACAACTGATAAACATACATGCATACACATCATCACGCCTGTATCCCCGAAGGGGTAGGCAGAGGCGTACCAATGTGCTCCCATAGTTCGCCGATATGTGTAGGTCCCATGTAATAGGGGGCGAGCCTATTGCCACCTACCGGGCACAAATCCAAACTTCGACTGAGAATTTCATAGAAAAACCCAATAACACCTTGGTCGACTCGGGAGTCGAACCCAAGACCTCCAGCGTAGCGGTCGCGCTTAGCGCCACTGGCCAACGAGGCAGTTTTACAACTGATAAACATACTTATATATTTCTAAATACAAACATATTATAGATAAATTACACCGAAACACAAAACAAGATATGAAGAAAGAATAAAAACTAGAGCAATAGTATGTTCCACTTACATAACACATTATAACCTAAAAACCTCTAGAACGATATAATAGACCAATAACAATTCAGTATACCATAATAAATAACACCAAATGCGCTACTATCACGATTTTTCATCGCAATACCAAACTTTTGATGGCGAATTTCCAACAGAGTTTGTATTCAGTTAATTTATTGTAGCTTGTAGTTCCAAACATAAGTTTAACCCAATTTGAAATATGAAGTCCGTTTCAATTGTGACTGAATTTAAAGCTGGCTTGAAGAGGCTTAATTTACAAAGTTATGTAGTCCAAGCTGCAATAGTTTTTAATGGTATTATACTTTTGTATGTAGGCAAAACGTTATAATCAAATCATAAGGTAGACGGAGAGTATACCCTAAACCGAAGAGCAAGTATGAAGGGAATATTTAAAGTGGACGAAGCAAAACAAGTGTGTAAGGATCGTAGAAAGAAAGAAGTGGTCTCTGCCTTCCCCTACAAGGGAAAGAGGCGTGATTATATGTATGTATGTATGTACGGAGATTCGATGAAAAGGGAACGAAAATAAATCTAAACAATATGTAACTCGTAACAATAAAGCTACTGAACCGATTGTTATTACCTGCCCTTTCGATCACAACACGTTTCAAATCGATCTTCAATTGCCAAAAAAATATGTCGCCGTATTAAGAACCGCCTTGGTTTGGCTTTTTGAAGTCGGTTAAAAATATTTAAATAAAATCTATTTATTGAGATCAAATAAATGTTTTAAAGCAGGTAACAATTAGGTAGGTTAGGTATCTGGTTTGCGTGGGCGGCCCTCAGTGGGCCAGATTGCTAAACCGATGGATTTTCGACTACCCACACGTCCACAAGTTTTGGATATTAAAGGACATTGACCAGACTTGTCTTGGCTTATTTGAGAAAAACAAATGCACTTGTTTTATGTACAAAAGATAAAATAATTGCTAAGCAAATAGAAATAGTCAAGCACTGTTCCATCTACTTTTTACTTTTGCATAGGTTAATTTATGAATAAGAAAAGACATTGCACACACAAACTAAGGGCCTATTTCTATTCTGATATTCTGTACATTCATACGGTTAGTCTCATGTAAAAAGATGATTAAAATTCTATATTGAGTTTACTTGCCGTCGACCGTTTCGTATAGTCCCGACCGGGTTACACAGGCCGTGATCGCAAGCAGACTGCAGTCTGCTGCTTTGCTCTTGCTTGTCGTTACCAAATGCTTTAAACACTCTGTGTACTATAAAAAAGAATGTTCCACACTATGGTTCAGCCGTTAAGAGGATGCGTTCCTGAGAAATGTCATTTGGTCTTAATTTTTATGACGAAATAAAAAACCTTGCTTTATTATTCATTGTAGTTATCCTAGCATAAATATTTTTTTTAAATAATGTAATTCGTTAATAGGACAAATAAGTGACAGTAATTTATCTGTCGAAAATTCTTCGAAAAATTAAAGTTGCATCTTCCTTTGACCACGACTTGTCAGTGACATTCTCTCAGCAGTAATGACAGTTAGTTAATCTGTGGTCTGCGCGCCAATTACAAGCGTGGTCAATGGGTTAGGAATGTGGTGAGCTGAGCGTTTATACTCGTTGACCCTAACTCAGCTGGAAGAGCTTTCATTGAGCTAAGTTGTTAGGAAAGGTATTTAATACATCTGTGAATAAAACACTGGATGTGGTAGTTGATAATAGTCTGTTTATTTTGTACTGATCGAAAGTGGTAGAATTACAGAAGTGGTACTATTCTTTTATAAGATAGATGAAATAATAATTGAATGCACATAAACCTAAAAAAGTATTTTGTGTAAACTTCAGCTAGCTAACTTTTACCGTTTGGTCTGAAGAGGCCTGTGACAGACAGCGTAACGTATACCCTTCGGGTATGTAACCCTAAAAAGACTTTGAAAGTCACCGCTTCTTGAAGTCGGAAAAGGAAGACGAAGCTCTGCGCCGAAAAAAGAACCATTTATTTTTTAAATTGATCTGTTATTTATTTTTTTAAATCTTTAACTATTTACATCGCGTTATCTTTTCAGATTTCAGTCAGGCACAGGCTTATCTTATTATTACAAAAGTATGAAACAAAGAAAGTTAAGACATAGTAAATGGGTAGTAAAGTTAAATCGATTTTCATGTAAACGGATGCCAAGCCATTGTTCACTACCATACATAGTAAAAACTTCCACTCACGACATTTTTACAGTACATTAAACAGCAGGCGTGACAAACTATGTCAGTGCACAAATTAAACGTCAGTTATGACAGGTCGTCAGACCATAGACTAAACCGCACAGAAATATAATTTCTAGGTTATACAGAGCTTAACAAATTACGTAGTACCGACAGGCATTTTCTACGCTTCCTCGAATAAAAACTAACCAATTTTCCGCTTCAATTCTTTAATAAATGTTCGAAAATTATATCGTGGCATACTAATGAAATGGCGTTTTGAATCGTTATGTAAATGTGGTTGATTAGTGTGTTAATGTACCATTACACTATCGTTACAGAAGGGATGTCGTTGCACTATGTATTTTACGGAAGAAATAGTCACCTCTTAGGTATCTGAGGCGATTTTTTTAGGTACCAATTCAAAATAAGTAGATATTTGGGAGTAGTAACTTAAGCATTCTCTAGTTAAAGTTATCAATATGTATTAAGTTTATTGCGTTTCAGTCTACTGTTAAAGCATAGAACATTTCTCATTTAAACTATCATGGATCCATCTTTCACAAAACAAAATCTAATTATGTCAACATTTCATAATCTGTCAATGTCACATATAGACAAAATATCCGCAATGACAAACCTCCTTGCTATTTCAAGTTGCGTCTCCTTCCGCCGGTTCGCCGACGTATTCAAATTACCATTGAATCGTCTCGGCCGGTAGGACAGCAGCACAATGCAATGACATAAGACGACTAATTGACTATTGTGCCACAATTCAGGAGTATAAACGTATTATTTCGGAGTTAGGGCTGTGAGGGCAAATAACCATATCTGTGAAAACGAGACTGCCTCGTTGGCCTAGTGGTGCTAAGCGCGACTGCTACGCTACAGGTCTCGCTAAGTCGAGCAAGGTGTTATTGGGTTTTTCTATAAAATTCTCAGTAGCAGGTCGGAGTTTGGATTTGTGCCCGGTTAGTGGCAATACCCTATTACATGGGACCTAAACATACCGGCGAACTGTGGGTGTACATTGGTACACGTCTGAATAACCCTTCGAGGATACAGGCGTGATGATATGTATTTGTCTTGATTGAGATACATGATTATACTGAATTGGACTGGATTATACATTTTTTTTTACTGTCAAGTTCCATCAATCACTGTGTTTTAAGTGGTATTACATGGGACAGCCCTATAACTGTATAAGTTAATTAATCTTTACTCTATTTGACTATGGGCGGGTTACAATGATGACGTCCTGCAGTTTAATTTTATCAGATCGTCACGCCTAATCAACTTATTGACGAATGGCATAATCTGAAGTCTTTTTTGATACATTTATTGAAAATGTGTGTTAAATCTTGTATTCTTAGTCATTTCTCGGCATAATACTTTACATTCCGTGTCTAACTTTCTTCATACACTGTGGTTTCTTATTTGCTTTCAGGACAAATGAGTGATAGCAACTTATTTGTAGTCTCTTCTTTGCCTCATTTACATTTTAATCTTCTCTCCTTGTAGACCACCAACTGTCAGGATCGCATTCACTTAGTGGCCGTACTGTAGTATAATGTCTCTTGGTTAGCTGTCGACGTTTCAGCTCAACTTGCACAACAACTTCCTAAAAATAGAAGCTAAACAAGCTATATTGACCTATATAGCTAATTGGGCTGACAGCTTAAACGTTTTGGCAGGATGTGACGTATTGTCTAACGATTTTTTTCTTCCGCACTTGTTTTCTATTAGCTAACGACCGCTTCTAGTGATGGAACTATGAAACATCATATTTCTTACAAATGTGATAAGCAATAATACCAATAAATGTACGAAAATGCTTGTGTACGAATTCTCATGTTAGTGTAAAAGGGTCTAAAAATACTTCACTTATTAGTTCAGTAAAGTATACCATGGTTTTTTTTAGACAATCGTTTATATGTTAAGCTGTTGTCACTATTTAAACAATATTACATACAACTTTTAGCAACAAAAACATATCAAAAAGTTATCAGTGTTTACTTCCAAAAGAGTAAAGATACCAGTCTTATTGAATACAGCAATCATAGCAGAAGCTTCTGCCAACCTCAATTCTATAACACATTTACTAGTTATAATCCAAAAATCCTCTTCACCGTTTTGGTCATAATTTTAGGGACTTATCAACTGTCAAAAATCAACACCAACCAGGGCTTTTGGCCATTAAAAAGCTTTTCAAGGCACGGACAGAGACCTTAGGTTCCTTAATACCTTATTAAATAGACCTTCAAGATTAATGCACTCGTTATCCATAAACGAGTAAATTAACAGTTTCCTGAGCGAACAGAACTTTTATTAAATCAGCTACGTTGCTAATTCGCGGCAACTGTTTTTAAATATGTACATATATTGTTTGTTTATCTGCGTAGTGTATTATGTGTCATTCTTGATACAGTAATATAAATACATGAATTATGTAAATTAAATAGTAGTAGGTAATCTTATAAAAAAAAGAAGTAGCACGTATTCTATGTTATAATTACGTAATTAATCAATATTCATGGATACTTTCTATGTTTAATTACTACATTAAGAGAAGTATCATTTAAGTTCGAAAGTCTCAATATAAGAGAACGATAATTATATAAAATACAGCGTTAAATCAGTCATAAAATAGCCAGACTATAAAAGCTTGACTCAAGATTAGTAAGAAGAAAAACATTCACACTTACATCGTAACTCTTAAATAAACTAAATCCTTACTAAAATTAACATACATAAACATTCTACGAAACGAAAATAAGAGCTAAAATAAAGAGTTTCTCCTAACATCTGTTATGGGAGAGTCATCACATAGGGGCACGTGCCATCGTACAGTAAAACATAAACATACCGTTCAGTCTGCAATCCCTCTCTTCAACTCCTATACCACTTTACACCTAATTTAAAACTTAAACAACTACTTTCAATTACAACGAAACCATTGCTCCATCAATTCGACTCGAAACTCTCAATCTTGATTTACAGCAAGCGTTGGATACTGTGCGCTTCGATGTTAACGTTACTTTTAACAGGTCGAGCGGGCCTTGATACCTCAATTTCGAATACGCGTCATACGCTCGTAACGCCTACGGCAAGCGGACGTTGCGCTCGCGCACACAACTTGTAACTCGGAGAGAAATTGTTAGTAGTCCCCCAGGGATGTATATTAGGACCTTTACTCCAAAATATCAGTTTCAAGTGATTGTGTTAATAATTTTGAATGTACTTTTTGTGTGTAATTTAATATCGTTGATACACTTTCTCAAGTGAGATCGGTTTCCCACGGGTTTTAAGTGTTAGTTCGAGAACTGTGTAAGAAATGATTTGATGTTCTCACAAAATGAATGAAATGTGTAAGTACTAGATTAAGTTTGGATTTTTGTGAGGCATTGTAAAGGTTCAAAAAACTTTGTGTGTTCCTTACAATGCGATTTCAACTTTACGTTCTTATTGATACGGTTGTTTATAGCTTGATTTCTATTGTGATGAATCATTGACTTCGTTAGACATAGTGAAATTTCTTTCATTAATACCGTTCAAGGTTCGAAAGATTTATTTTTAAGGTCAAATGTGTGCCTATTATGTTGGAGATTTTTAATTTCAGTTTTAAAATAGCAAATTGGATGAAATATAATTTGATTATTATTCTTAAATGCTGTGTTTTATGTGTTGAATCTGTGTTCTAATCTTTTATCTTGATAAGAAATAATGTAACTCACAGCATGTGATTACGTTAAGATATTTTGTATTACAGCCACTGTTTGCTTTAGTTCAGTGTATGAGAGGCCTGTATCAAAATATTAAAACAGTTTTGTTTTAACTGTTATGATACTTTTGATACCTAGCTTACAAAATATTAGAATGTAACTTAAACAACATTTTTGTTTAGATTTCCGTCTTTAGTAAACATTGTTCCAAAAACTAAAAAATATTAGATTCATGCAGGTATAAATATACTTCAAAAAAGCCGACTCTAGTGAAATAATTACCGGTTTCATCAACTAAAATAATTAATTAATTTACTTTTTACATAACATCTACAAGTAACCGTAAATCTTCATTTAATAAAAAATATGCTAATAATTACATAAAATCTGAACTAGATTTTATTTAATGGTAATTTTATGCAAAAATTTATAAGCAAAAAGTTATCAAAACTATTTTTTTCTAATACTTAAAACTTATTAATTCAGACTAATAAAACTAAAATAAATGCCGACAATATATTTTATTTAATTAATTTGATATTTACGGTATTTAACTCTATCCGGTAAGATTGGTAGCCGACCCCAACATAGCTTGGGAAAAAGGCTAGGCAGATGATGATGAATTTGATATTTCCGGAGTCAAAACAAAAAAATATATACATTTTCCCAGACTTTTTCAAGACTAGCATTCTTAGGTTTAATAAAAGAATCTGGCATAATCTAGTCGCTAATTTACATTTCCACAATTAATATATTGTTCTTATTCGCAATACCTAGGTATTGTCAAAGTCATGTCAGTTTGACGTCATGTCTTCAACTTGTGAACGCGTTTCAAAATCCTTTTCTTAGTCTTTACTGCAATAGTTTCTTAGTTCACACTAGAATTGAGGTGACATAAATCTTCAGTGCCTATTCTCATGCAAACCTTGGGAATATACTGAAAGATGTAACAATACTGTTATTTATAAGCAGAAATCTAGAGCGATATTATGAAAAGCTTTTGCAAAACCATTCTCCTACGTTATTTTTTTTTTTGGTAGAGATCTTTGCAGTTAGCCTGAGCGCAGGCTTTGACTGCTTCACCGGACTTTTGGCGAGGACCTTAAGGCCTCCAGCCAGAGCAATAGGAAAAACTAACTACGTCAGCAACGTCCTCTAAGGGTACCCTCTGCGGGGTTCAGACCTCGACTTAGTGCGTTGCTAACAATCTTAATAAAGCAAAACCACAAGGGATGGCTGGATCTAAGTTTTGATTATTTAGGGACATATTTTTATTGCTAGTTTGGCCGGCTCGGGCCAGCTTGATCTAGGGACGGGGGAGGACTGACCTACGTTAGTTGTTGCACGTTACCGTTCGTGTATCATAATTACCTACATCGGTACTCTTTAAAGGATTTCATTATTAATAGAAACAAAAAAGTTTTTTGTCTATTTTTTGTTCTAAAGATACCATAAAAATGGCCCTTCACTATTACAATAGAAAAAGAAGTTATAATTTAAATCTGCGTCTGCTGAATTATACATCTTTTATTTTACTGTTTCTTTAACTCCAATCTTCCTTTTGTCTTAAATAAGATTAACAGGTAAATCGAAATGATCTTAAAACAGCAAATAAATTTAATACATGACGTGACCACGGAAACCCTCGCCAAACAAAGAACGTTGTTTTAAAATCAAACATAATTTGTATCGTTTGAATTCGTTGAAGTTATTATGATAATCTCATTCCTTATATGATTTTAATTTGATTACTAAGTTTTTGTTACTTTTGTCTTTGAATAACAATTTATTTATGTTTGACTAATTTATTCTTAATTTGCAATGGCGTTGTTGTATTTTCTGCAATTTAATTAGCTAGGTTCTGAAATTTTTGAAAGATTTCGTTGGTATACTTTGGATTTTATGCCATCGTAATTATGTGTAATTTTTATTCTTGTATTTAAAGGCAGTGTCTTAACGTAGGCTTTAACATCCCATTAAATAATAATAAATAAATAAATGCGGACAACATCACATACATAGCTCAGAACCCAAAGTAAGTAGCTGTAAAGCACTTGTGTTATGCAATTCAGAAACAACGAAGGTACCACAAACACTCAGACCCGAGACAATGTAGAAAAGTGATTTTCTACATTGACCTGACCGGGGATCGAAGACCGGGAATGCAAAAAAGGAAGTAAGAAATAGCTTTACATAACTCAACTTTCCTAACAGACCTTTATGATATCGGTACTCCTTACCTACGTAATAAAAAACAAAAGACTTCACATCTATAAGAGTATACAATTAGGTATAAACATAGACATAACATATACATAGTTTTACATAGACTGCTACTATCGCTAGTTTCCCCTTGTGTCAAGCGAGAGCAGTTTTTAGTCTGTGTCTAGGACATTCGTTTAAAGATTTAAGTTAATTTCCGCGCAACGAGAAACTTGTATACGAAAATATCGAAAGTTTTGACATTGTTAGGATAATATTAGTGTTTTTGATGGATTTATTAAAACGGCAAAGTCCATCTTCACACATAATTCACGACAAAACAAGTTCATACTAGTGCTTACGGTTCAAACTCTGATAGACTCGCTCTATAGTTTCTTATTTATACTCTAAGGGTATAAACATTTAGCTCCACTAAACGGTTAGTTAAAGAATAATACAAAATATTTAATCTGTGTTCTATCATAACATAAGTCGTCGATGTAACGTGAAAGGTTATTTAAAAATATCGGACAATGTTTGCTAACCTATTATAGCTCTTATTGTTATTAAAATAATGGTCTTTAGGTTTAATTATTGATGGTTTAATTATAGACTTTTATTTGGTTTCATGTGTGAATACAGTTGCACTCTCATAGACCGAGAGAACGGATGACAAGACCGGAGATAAATCAGGCATAAAAAATATAATTTCATCCTTCATTTTTCCACTCCAAACTAACTATAATTTTAAGGACGTATCTTAATACAACCGATTTATCTGAAAAAGTAACTAAAATCGGTCTATACTTTTCTGAATCGAATTCTAAAAAAGACCGCTAAAATTGATTACTTTTTTTTAGTCAGATATTTCGAATAGATAACCTCACTTTAATTTACAATTTACTACATAATTTTAGAACTGTTTTCAATCTAATCTAAATGAATCTCTAATGCCTAGGTTAAAGAAAACTAATATGCAATCACTTTTACAGTATGTAGCAGTAATATTAATGTCATTATTGGAAAGTAAACAAGCTCACAAGAATTGTATCCAATGTCTACTTTCTATTGACGTTCATATTGAATCAAAGATGGCGTCGCTGTCATAATAAACGAATTAACCTATTCCCTTTCGTACTTATATTGTGTATTAAAATATGAGCTATGGAGGAATGGTGTAAAAAAATGCCATATTAAATGTTTGGAACTTATAAAAAAAAAAAACAAACAAAAGAAATGAGTTTTCGTCAGTGTGGTTTAAAAATGATCATTTTGAAAACTTTACTAGCTATGTCTTTTCGCTTAGATCTTTTAAATTACGCAACACATTTTTATGCAGTTTTCAGCAATAGATAAAATTGTTCTAGGGGAAGATTTATAAGTATAAAAACACACATATTATAGCACAGAAAAGCCACAATATTCCTGATACCGTGCGAAGCCGGGATGGGTCGCTTGTAGAAATCGTTTCTTATAATTTTCTTACATAGGTTATAGTTACTAAAGTAAGTAAATAAAGTAATTACATAACATATCATCACGCCTGTATCCCCGAAGGGGTAGGCAGAGGTGTACCAATGTACACCCACAGTTCGCCGATATGTTTAGGTCCCATGTAATAGGGGGCGGGCCTATTGCCACTAACCGGGCACAAATCCAAACTCCGACCTGCTACTGAGAATTTCATAGAAAAACCCAATAACACCTTGGTCGACTCGGGAATCGAACCCAAGACCTCTAGCGTAGCAGGCGCGCTTAGCACCACTAGGCCAACGAGGCAGCAAATAAAGTAATTCGATGTTATATTTTAATGGTACAAAAATTCTTAAGACCGACAACATTGTTATTTTATTAACAAAACCGTAATTCCTGTTCAATTGGCCTAATCGTTTCACAATTGGCCACCAAATTAAATTAGCGCCATGTTTCGAAGTAATTGTAGGCCAACACAAAAATGTCTGCGTGCTTTATTTATTTATGTTTTCCTTGCTTTAGTCAGAAGTTTCTTAGTACAAGCTGTAAAGAATAGCATAACAATATTTATTAAAGCATCGTTTAAAGGTTTTTAGTTTATTTGTAGGTGTTGGTTGTGACTTTTATATTTATGAAATGTTACCTATTTAATCTAAAAATAAAAGTTCGTTGTTTAGTAGCAACAACAAAAAGTAACCACATAGAGAAAAAGAGGACAGAAAACAGTAACAATTAAAAAAGGCGATTACATTCGTCATAAATATAAAACACAAAAATCATCGTAATCAAAAATCTTGATCCATCTAAATTAAACACTTTGTACCGTTTTATAGTCTGTGCGCAAAAAAAACATATCAACAATCTATGGTCAGTCATTCACCTGAACGTCAAATTGCTAGACGTACAGCCGTTTGCGAGAGTGATTCCAACATATTATTACTATGTATGAAAATATCACGAACTTACTTTATGTATTATATAATGTTTAAAGGAAGGAGTCTGTTGTACTATGAAAAAAAATATTGGAAGCGATACTATAATCGTAATAAATAATATTTTATACACATGTTATCTTGCAAAGTGTGTATTGACGATGTCATATGGCTTACTCGCTATACCGTCACTTAATCCTATAAATAGATATAGATAATAAATTGTTTATAATTTGTGCCCAATGTAATGTAAAATAGTAAAAATGTATATCTTCGCACCCCGTCTTAAAATAAATGATCATTGAATAATACTTACAAACCTATGAATAGAATGCAAATGTAGTAAAAAAAAAATACTTTAATAATTATGTGTAACTTTATGCAATTTAACTATTGTTTCAGTTACAATTACAATAAATAATGTCAGAAAATCTCGAGATTGAATCTGTAACATTTTCTCCTCGTCTGTACCTACATAGTTCTTCGACCCCAAAGTAACCAGCATTGTTGCTTAGGATTAGGTAATAACAATATCGTGGGAGACTAAAAATATGACGATACGTAATTATTTGCTGCCTTTCTCCGACTAATGTCTACATAATTATGCAACTTAAAATATTACATGATGTTTTGTAGCTCGTCAAAATTCCCCAGAGAAATTTTAAACAGATTACAACAGCTCTTTCTTACTGTGCCCATATTATAATTAAGTTCTAAAACTATATTATCATGTTTTCGTATAGAAATAAGGGTACCTACTGCAAGGCCATGTGGTACTTATGCTATGAAATATGTATGCTGCATAATACGGATCACCGCCATTTTGAGTAGAGGTGACGCTGTCAGTTTGACAGCTATGCGATGCAATGACTTTAAACCTTAGAGTATACATAAGGAACTAGAGTGAACCTATCAGAGTTTGAACGTAAGCACTAGTGTGAAATGGTTTTGTCGAGTATTATGTATGAAGATGGAGCTTGCCGTTTAAAAAATCCATCTAAAACACTAATATTATCCTAACAATGTCAAAACCATCGATATTTTCTTATATAAGTTTCTCGTTGCGCGAAAATTAACTTAAATGAAAAACGAAATGTACTAGGTTCAGACTTAAAACTGCTCTCGCTTGGCACAAGGGGAAACTAGCGATAGTAGCAGTCTAGTATATGTTTAGTCTTTGCTATAAGCATTCTTGTTGCCTTTGTATTTTATGATCAAGATTTCTCAATATCGATCAATGTATTCTTGATCGAATTCTATTACAAATTAAAAGCTTTTTTAAAGTGCCAAATATTGAAGCAATCAACCACGGAAATTCAAAAGACATGAAAATAAATTAAACGCGCTACATTTAAATAAAGAACTAGAAAGCCGCAATATTTAACGGTCAATTAGAACAATAGGTATCGAGAGTGCAATAAGGAATCGATATAAATCGATTATATAACACTTTTCGTTTTAATCGCTTCCTATTGCACAAGTTTTAAATCGATTTAGTTATGTATTATCTTAGCGGTGTTGTCATATGTTAATACGGTAATTTAAATTTATATTCCATAATTTTTGTGGTTACATTTGTATTACTTATGAACGAGATTATGTTTTTCGTATTCCGAACAGCGTAAAGTCATAAAGTGTTTAATACTTTTTTGATCATGTCGTTCGGATATTAATCTTAGTAGCCATGAATAAACATCTTTATTAAAATAAATAAACAATTGCAAACATTAGATTGATTCATTTTTAAATTACTGTAACCATTCCATAGTTACAAGACGAAAAATACGAATCAATCAAAAATCATTTTGCGGTTGTCATTCGATCGATACTGTTATGATATAACTGTTATAAATAATATTAATATTTATTACTGTGTAACGGTAGATACCTAATGCAACTATAAACATTGACTGAATAAATACTGACTTGTATTTTCACTTTCTTTTTTAATTAGAGACGTCGATTTGACAAGTGCTAACCCGAAGTCATACCCAAAAATAATGTGGCAGCTTTTTTGAATAAAGTGCCATCATTGATTCTATTTTAATTATATTACCACTTGTTATACGAATATATAAATATTTACTAGTTTTTTAATAAATATCGGTAGCGTAACCTGAATACATATGAAACTGACGGGGCGAACTTTTCGTACCGCCGAACAGTATATTTTTTGTTTTAATTTTTCTCACCGTAAAACCATACTCGTATTTCAAGAAATTAAAAAAAAAAAATTAGCGAAATCAATTCAGCTGCTCTTGAGATTTGCGCTTAGCAATACATTCACCTATAAATATTATTGATCGAAAAAACATGTGACGCAAGATTTATTTTTTCTCTAATTAAAAAACACAGCAAAGGTTTTTTTTATTTATGAATATTCAGATAAACATAATTTTATCCCTTAAAATGTATCTCAGCCTTTAAAGTGTGTACTTAATCTATATTCCAAGCTACGTGTGTTAACAGTAAAACTAATGGAGCATAATAATAAACAATTGGAATAGTTTCACGCACATGCTATCCAAGCGACACCGGATGAAAATGACAGTTTTATTAATTGTCATAGTAATGCCGTTATGTTTTTTGATTGATTCGTTAGTGGGTAGTAATGTGAATGGTAATTATAGGTTATGTTTAACTGACTTCAAATCTTAATTTTAAATAATATAAGGTCAAATAAGTTATTTCAAATATGTAGATAATTTTTTATAACGTTGAAATAAGAAAATCACAAATTAACTAAATAAATAAATGCGGACAACATCACATACATTGTTCTGAACCCAAAGTAAGTTGCTAAAGCACTTGTGTTATGGAATTCAGATACAACAAAGGTACCACAAACACCCAGACCCGAGACAATGTAGAAATGTGATTTTCTATATTGACCGGTCCGGGGATCGAACCCGGGACCTCAGAGATAGCGACACCTTGAAACCGGTGCGTACGCCACTCGACCACGGAGGTCGTCATAATCACAAATAAAATAACTGACGGAGATATGCCTTATGTTTTTATTTTTTAATAGTAATTTCTATCTTACTGCAGGGCAAAGGCCTCTCTACCCTCCTTCCATTTCTCTCTGGTCAGAGCCGTGGTCATCCACTCCTTATCAAACAAGTCCAGCTCGTCCCGCCATCTCCGTCTGGGCCAACGTTCGTATATGCTTAAAAACATAAAATTGAAAGCAGACTACTTTTAAAATATAAATCAGATTTTCATAAATAATAGCTTGTAAGAAAATAAAAAGCTAAATCTGATAACTTTTTGCGTCGGGGTTAAAAAGTAACATTTTAGGTTTATAGAATCAATTACGGGGACTAGTCACACAAATTCATCTAGTTTTAGACGTCCATTTGTTTCCATGTATATCTAGTTCTAGACAAGCTGTGCGATATGTCTAATGTATAACAGTTAACAGTATCGCTAATGAAGCGTATTGATGAGGCGTTGCAGTAGTGATGGGACGATATCGATATAATTTATGTGCGGTGGATATATGTTTGATATATTTTAACATCGTATCATATTAGTTGTGATTGGACAAAGTAAATTAGTTAAATAAATATTACGATGGCAAATAAAGATCGTTCTTTTAATAAGTACTCATGTTTTTAATGACAAGGGATAGTAACGATATTAGGTAACTGCATAAATATATATTTACTTTCAAGGAAGGGATATTACCTTATCTTCCTTTCACATTATTCAACTGAATATTAACAATACCTGAAATACAAACCTCGACTGATTAATTCCTAAATGCTCATATAGAACCCTATCGATGACTAGCCCAGCAACAGCCCACTCATCGATATCAGCACAGCACAACACTAGCTGTCCCGTTGGGCGGTCGGATCGCAAATTGCTGTGTTACACGCGAAAGACCTCAATGACCAAGCGGTTCACAATCTTATGACCAACTTACACGATTATAAAAGTAAAACAGGACATTTTATAAAACTACCGTATCCGTAAAAAGTAGTTTTATTTTAATGTCTAACATTCGTGTGAACCTAAGAAACCAATAGGACATTTTATATTTTTATGTAAACCATCACACTTACAGTTTTTCACAAGTAAAGATGCAATTTATTTTCTTAACTGTTAAATATCTCAAAATATTGTTGTGAATCATTGAATTGGAGCAGAAATTGCAAGGCATGCATTTCTAAAAGCACTTGTATTTTATTCCACTGACTTTGTGTGTACAGCGAAAAATTACATGTTTTTTAATTCTCTTATACCTACCTACTGTAGTTTGATTCACAGTCAAATACAGATGACATATTTCTCTAATACCCCTTTTTTTTAAAGGAAACTATTCATTCATAACAATTTGGACAAGCAATTTTATTCTTGTTTCTTGCCGCCTACATAATATAAATTAGATATCAACCTACTTAAAAACTCTCACGCTAAATAACCTTGTAAAATCAATCAATATCGGAAAGTATATCAATACAATATGTTATGTTCTTCGCCTGAGAACTTTAACAAGCAACGCCATCTGTCGAGTATTCTAGCGTAGCTGGACCCTGATTGCTAGTGCAAAATAATCCAATTGCCACTATTGAATGAGCATAGGTACTAGGGGGCCAACTTTCGGGCATATCCTTGTCAATTTTCATTACTAATCATTACCACCAGTTAATTCGTTTATCCAGTATAGTATGTGTGGAGAGAAATATCGTAGCATTGAGGGCGCTGCAGTGCTTAATTACCTTATTTTTCAAGTTATAAATACTGTACCCTTATTATTTCTACTGTCAAAACTGGATATTTATTGAATTGCAGGAAAACATAATATAAAATATGCCATCTTCATTTTTCTGTTATGGAATGTTTTACACTAGCGGCCCGCCCCGGCTTTGCTCGGGTGCAACGCTGATAGCAAATATAACTACACAATCATAAAGTTCTGTAGGGCGAAGCAAAGCCTTGGACGCACTATTTGGTATAGGCACGACCCCCGGCCCCCGCGCGGCCCTCAAGCCGGTATCGCCGCAACCGCTATGTCCCTACATTTTAAATTTGTAATATCTTCGAAAATATTCAATTAAATTACATACTGTAAAGGGCAATATTGATCTATATTGCATGCACAATTTATTAAAGGTACTTAATTGGATAAGGATTAATACTGTATTGCTTAAAATCGCTTTTTCGTAAATAAGTAATAAATAAACGATAAAAATGGTTATTGTGGGCTATCCTCAATAGATAGACATATGCCATCGCGGACTTTTTTGTAGATCTTTTTGAGGTGCACAATACTGTAGTACATTATTTTGATCTATCTCATAGGGTTCAGCCAGCGTTTGCAATGAAAGCTCAAAAAATGGGTCCATTTACGACCTTACATTAGAAATCTCTAAGATTATCCATATTCCTCTACTATATTATGCATGTATTATACATATAAACCTTGCTCTTGAATCACTCTATCTATTAAAAAAAACCGCATCAAAATCCGTTACGTAGTTTTAAAGATTTAAGCATACATAGGGACAGACAGCGGGAAGCGACTTTGTTTTATACTATGTAGTGATAGTGATAGTGATGATATCATGATGTTATTGTCGTTCCATTCTACGCTACGACGGTTCTCTTTTTGCACAGATTACAAGGTACCAAACAAACATTTCTAAATAAAAGAGTAAACAGTAATAACTTGCAATGCAACATAACACCATAAACGTAAACTTAGAAAGGTATCGGAGGGCGTGTCACTCCGTACCTTATACCAAAACGGTTCAATATTATAAAAATGTATAAATAACAAGCTTTTGATCACGAATAGCTCGTATTTTTGATCCTTGATTTTGTTTTGTCAATTTTTTCTTAGGTAAATAGTTAAGAAATTTCTCTTCGAGATTATCGTAAAAAGATTATTTTATCATATACAAAAGTGTTACCATAAGATTTAAAATAAACTCTTTTATTAAACTTTTCCAACGTCTTTAGATGCTGTTTTTAAAGTTCCTTCTTTTTACGACGCTAGTAGCGCCATCTATTATCTTTAGAAGTAAATAGTTTTTCTCGTAGTTAACTATTGCTTCGATTGTTTTAAACATGTATCGGTCAAATAGATCAATAGATTTTTAGCGTAGAATTTTAAGCAAACCAAGGTTTTACTATATTTCTTTCAGAAAATTTTAGAATAAGTAATGTAATTTGACTAGTTATTTATTTTTTTTTATTAATATTTTTTATTATTTATTTACTGATATAAAATTTCATTACTTTTCGTTCATAGTTACATAATTATATCATTAAAGATTGAATAAAAATTTAATTACTATAGGCAGAATAACCTTAAAACCTTTCGTAAGCGTTGTTTTTCCAACTCTATTTGATAGAGTTCATCGACCTTCCTAATTAAAAACAAAGTCAGATCATAGATATTCTTTACGTATGTATTTCTTTTTATTTACACGTAAGTAAGTTTTGTGTATTTCTGTGCTTGCTTTTGTTTTTTGTACTAATGTACCTACTTTTAAGGTCTGAATATGACGATGTGAGAAATATCACGCATTTCTTATACATTGCTGGGCCGCGTAGCTACGGTGTTATAAGAAATAGATGGTAGACGGCAATGTTCAACTTGCACGATATTTCTCACACAGTTTTATTAAACTTTAACCCTGGTTTTAGAAAAGCTGGCTTACAAAAATATTTTATTAGTCAACCCATTATATTTGTTAAAATTTATTAGCATTCATATGCTTTTCAGAACCCAGGGTTAATTGGGAACTTCAATTATAATTTAGCAATTTTTATTAAAAAGAGGCTTTCGGGTAATTTTAAATATCTGTAATTTCATTGTTCTTTCGTTGGTTATTCAAAATTCACTGGCTTTTACGCACACGACATAATCCAATAACGCTGAATAACACGAAAGCGTTTTTAATTTCAATTTCATTATCTGCTTTTTCATGTCATGACAAATGTTCCAAAACGATTTTTATGACCAAAAACTTTCCCGAAAATACTTATTATTTCAACTTTATCCAAAACATAATTAAACTCCTAGTAAATGGCTATAATTACGTCTTTCTTTTAATATGTAACTCCATTAATTAAAATATATAAGACAGATCAAATAAGAGTTAATAAAACACTGATCTCCTTAAATTTTGGAACATTCGTCCCACCAAACAATAGAGAACCACGTTTTGACTTGCACTATCTCTTTCCAGCGATCTACCGGACGAGGAGGACAAGAAATCGCCTGTCCTACTCCTAGGCGTCAACAAGATATCAGACTCACCTTCCTTCATCAGGCGAAGGTCCATAGAACCCCACACTTCGGGATCCATCCGGTTCTTCAGACCACTGAAGTCGAAATACACCAGGGGACTCCAAGATGATGAGAGACTCGAGAAAATCAGGCAGGACCTACTAGTCCATAAAAGCAAACCAGACACATACATTCCCAAAGACCATGAGATATCCCTGGAGCCAGAGGAAAGATGCCTAAAGCTCAACTGCGTCGGAAACTGCATCTGTGACAGAAAGAAGAGCTCGACACGAGGTTCCTTCTCTTTCCAAAGACCCGAACCGGGCACGAACCATTACGAGCCTGAACCCAAAGACTTTTCTGAAAACGACATCGAATTTAAGTACACCGAACACATTCCTCATTCTCAGCCCTCGAGTAGCAAGCAGAGCTACAATGTCACGCCAAAATCGACGGAAAGGAGACATTTTCTCTTAGCTAACCTGAACGAAAGGTTCCGTAAAACTTTGAGCTTAGATTCTAGAAAGATCGAGACGAACCGCGTACCTCTGAGCCTCCCAAAAGAACAACGCCCCAAATCATTAGTAAACACAAGTAATATTTGTGTCCAATACAAAACCGGGGATCCTTTTGTACCGCCAAATTTCAGTAAAGCTCAACAACCAAAGAAAAAACGCAAGTCATTTTTCTCGCTCGATACTTTCTTCGATTCGAAAAAGTCTGACACATCATCTATAGATGACTATTGCTCATCAAAATACAAACGCTTTGAACTTGAAAGTGATGATTCGCCACTCTTTAAGAGAGACAACAGTGAAGTTAAGACTCCAGATCTGCTAAACCTACCTGTAATAATAGATTCAGTGAGAAAAAAGCAATCAGATACAAGGAGACAGTTGGAAAAATTAGAAAATCATTACTACAAGAATATTCATAAGCAAACTGTCATTGACGCTGTCCCTAAAGACGCAACTAATATACAAAGCACAAGTGGGCACACAAACCATCTATTCTTCGATGAAGACGTAGAATATATCGAGCCTATTCTTAGCACGTTTACAAGTCAAAGCACGCTCATTTTAGACAAAAATGCTCCTGATTCCCCTAACCATTTGAAACCTGATTCCATTTTGACTATAAATACTGATGAAACGGACATAAGACTGCCTAGTTCGACAGTATCTCCTAAATCGAATGTTGATGATTTTGACAGCATAGGTGCATATGAAATTGAGGTCAAAGAGTCGGATCTCGTTAAGGTAGCTAAAGATTTGACAGTGAAAGTGATGGATAAATCAGTGGACTCTATTGGCAGTTGCTCCCTAGATGTCGACGCTAGTACAGACTTTTCAGGTAAATAAGTGTTAAATGTGCTTGGCTTTAATTGTTGTAGTTAGTTAGCTATGTGTGTATCAACACAGCACGCAATCATCTTAAATTATTCTTTAAATGTCACTACGGCATTGTAAATTATTGCCGTAAAGTTTTTTTCGAAAATAATTCTCAATATAAAAGTTGTAAACGTACCTATTCAAAAAATTCAATTATTTAGCTGTTAACATTTTTGTAATGACTTGGCTCTCGCTCAAATTGATTAATATGAATATATTTTTTAATGAGATGCCATTCATTATTGTTTCAAACGACTACCAATAAAAAATACAGTAAATAGGTAAAGTCATCGTTAATTAATATATATTTTTTTATTTATGGCATGAAATTGGCATTTTCTTTTCTATTTTTAATCTATGATTAGAAGTAGGTAAGTGATCATAAAGATAAATAGGTACTCAATTTATTTATAGTTTTCTTCTATAGCTTTACTTATTTCTTTTAATTATTTATTTTATTAATAAATATCTTCATTATTATCTTTCATCTGTGTTTTCTTTTCCTTTTTGTGGTGTGATTGTGTTTTTTTAGTCATATTGTATGCTACTGTGTATCGTGAATTAGTGACGTATCGTATTTTTAGCTTTACTTTGTGTGATTTTTATGGATTGTTTTCAAATTATAGTCGTTAAACTTCATATTTCACTAGTTTTACCAGTACCTTAGTCACCAGTAATTAGAAAATAGTTGGTATAGGATATATAAGGTACTTGTAATAGGAATACGTAGGTATCTACTTATTTAGGTATTCCTAAAATATATGTTTTCGTTCCAACTCGACATTTCTCAGGATTAGTTTCTGTATATGTATAGGCGGCTTGGCCCATAAATCTTGGTGAAGAACGTCTTTATTTTTAGACACAAGCTTTGGTTTCGTATTTTCACAAGAAGTGTAAATGTTGTGTTAAATGTCTAAATAGGGTGATGATTCGTTGTGTAAAACAGAACGTTAAGCGCGCGAAATGTATTTTAAAAATGAATTATTGTGCCTTTAGAGCACAAGACGTAGTCTTTATTAATGAAAGTTTTTTATCATTATAAATCCACTTTGTGATATGTCCTCTCGTACGGTAAACAATTAAGCTCGTCTTACCTTCTAGGGATTAAACATTAGTCATTGAAAGTCGTCTCAAAGCGGAAGCAGATATAAATATTCTAATGCTGACTGAACGTTTGATTGTTAAATATAAACGACAGTAAAACACCTTACCTGTTTATAAAATTCCATTAATCTAGGTCGTGCATAGAAATCGCTAACAATGCAGATTGCAAAATGCAACTCACAAACAAAAAGACAATCGGATACCCGTACACATATGGATAATCTATGTATCGACCTCGTTTTTGCCCACGCACGACTTATAGCTCGGTCATTGCCGTCATATTGCTTATGAATACGCACCTAAACACACCTGAGATAAATTATTTCGCAAATTTTTACCACCGAACCTATAAACGGTTTTGTGAATTACTAAATCTGTAACTCGCCGACCGTGAAACGAAACGGTGCGGACTGGCCGCAAACGGGTGTGCGTCGACTCGAGGAAAAAAAATAAAAACGGTGACATTTCTTTGTGAACTGATGTCATAAAATAGTTAGTGAAAAATTATTTGAGGTGTATTTAATATTATTGTTAAAAGTTGGTTAATAAAACGTTCTAAATACTGTGTGTTCTTTAAAAGTGTGTAAAAAGCGATTGGTAAGTTTTTGAGCCGGTTTTCAATGTCAAAAAGGTATTCTAAAGAAATACTTTTACCGTACTTTTATAAGAGTTAAATAAAGTTGAAAATTAATTAATTCTTTAACCTTTGTAGTATTATGTGTGACGTAGTTTTTATAGAAATGCTTGTACGTTGATGACTAATGCTATTATTTTAATAGTTCACTGTAAAACGAATCATGTTTCTATTTTTTTTCTGCATGATCCCATATCCTTATTATTATTTATGTTTATTAATAATACCTTATAAACCTTACTATTTACACTTAAGACAAGTAAATGCAGAATAAATTGCGTATTCTTGATCTTATAAACAATGAAATGAATGTGGCAAACTTATTCTACATCAAATTAAAAAAGTAAATTTTGTTGACTCTTAAACAAATGGAGTCTTTTTAAGCTGCATTGAACATACATTACCTACAAATAATGGTGGCTAGTATAGTCTGATTGAAACTATTTTCACTCCAATCACAACAATTGTCTTCAACATATATCTTTAATTACAAGTATGTTGCTTATATGATGTCTGCATACATTATATGTTATCTTAAATGCATGCACCTTGGCAATGATAAAAGAAATTAACATTATCTATTATGAGAAAGCTATCTTGAGGTTACTACAAAATGCAGTAGGAAAAGTACAAAAATATCTCCTATGGTTTATAAAGAGTGCCTTTAACAATAGAACAAATAGATCAGGAAATGTTATTTAAAACATGATATATTTTATATTAATAATGTCTTAATTAAGTCTAATCAAGTTATGCACACCTCTGCCTAGCCCTTAGGGGATACAGGCATGATGATATGTAAGTTATAAACTAGTATTTATCTAAACATCATTTAAAAACGATTTCTTTTAAACTTTATGCAGAGACATCATCATCTGTCCATCAACAAATGGCCTATTACTATCAAGCTTTATGTATGCCCATCAAAATAACAGTTACGAGCCACCATACCATATTAAAAAATAGTCCTTATAGGATCACTTAGTTGTCCGTTTAACAAAAAAGTCCAGTGAAGTAGTCAAAGCCTGCGCTCAGGCTAACTGCAAAGCTCCTACAAAAAAAAACCATTTAACAAGAGTTTTTGGTCTCACCAAGCAAGTAAGTAGTGCACTGGCATGTGATCAGACTAAGGATAGATGGCGCTAGTGCCATGCACCAAATCGGCTCCGAGCATTTAAATTAATTAAAAATAAATAAAGTCGCTTTTTAACTGTATAAACTATATAAGTGTAACAATAGTATCTCAATATCGATGCATAAACGTTATCTAGTTTCTAATATTACTAGAAAGTGTAAAATATAAACATTTAAATAAAGATGAAAACTTTGTATACGTTGAATACTAAATAACAAATAGTGATAAAAAGTGAACTTACAGTGACTCTTACTAAATATATAAGAGAACAGTGAACAACAATTCAAATCTTTTCCTCTAAAAGTGCTTATTATAAAAAGAAACATTGATCTGGCTGTTATTTGAAAAAAGTTCAAAAAGGTAAACAAACATTTGAAAATTCGTCGAAAAATTCCGACCAATGAAACCACAGAACGTAATTGAAACGTCAAGTTGACAGCTACATTTTCGTCCAGAACCTCAATACGAACACTTGCATACCTGTCTTTTTAACTTACGTTCCGTCCTACTCAGAAATTACTCTACTTCGATTGCTAGCGAAATATTACAGAAAATAAACAAAGAAAAAAAAATGAAACTTCTAGATAATATAACGTTTCGCAAAACCCGCACTAAATCGAACTCAAACCTATCAAAAGGAAATTGCAGCGTGATTTTAAATGAATCAACATCAGATGGTAATACGAGTCTGCCAGAAATGTCCGACGATGAAGATGATCAGCTTACCACATTGAAACGGGAAATTGAAAAGCTGAAAGTTGAATTAAATGATGCTCGTAGTAAAATAGAAACTTTGTCAATTGAAAATGCTGAACTAAAAAGCATGAATATAGAATTACAAAAAAAAAATAATAGTCATAATAAGAAAACCAAAGGCAGTCCAAAAAAAGATAGGCGACCTTCAAATAAAAATTGTTCAAAGAACCTAACTATGAATAAGGAAGAAAATGATTCTGATCTTGAAACTAAAAAAGATAACTACAAGCAAACCCCGACCAAGCCAAAGAACAAGGTCTGTATCATTAGTACTAATAATACCAATAACATATTGGAGACTGCACAAGAAAAATTCAAGGATTCTAATATTTGCCATTATATAAAACCCCAATGTGGAACAAAACAACTGTTAATAGAACTTAGACAGAAATTGATTAACTATACCATGTATGACTATTGTATAGTCTTAATTGGAGAAGACGACTTCAGAAGAACTGAGAATTATTTCGATATGATATACGAAATAAGAAACACACTGCAAGATATAAACAACACAAACATAATTTTATGCCTTCCTACCTTTAAATTCAACAAACGGTCGAACATGTTTAACTCGCGAATTGAAAACCTTAACAACTTATTGTACCTTGATGTTATGACACACCTACATGCATATATCTGCGATTCAAATTTGAATCTCAGCTACGACAGTGTCATGTTTGACCAGAGAACAGGAAAAATTAATAATAATGGGATAAACACAATATTTGAAGACCTTAAACACCTACTAGAAGAAATTGCAGTTACTCCGTCCGAAACTAATATTCAATTTGAAGACGCTGAGAATATCCCACCTAGCGACCCTACAAGAACCGATACTCATAACGCTAAGGATAATTTTCACAACACATCCCATCTTTTTCTCGTATAATTATATGTCAATCCTTCACCAAAATATTAACGGTTTACTCAGCAAATCAGATTTATTAGCATACCATCTCTCCGAAATATCAACTCAGGGTAAG
This sequence comes from Autographa gamma, assembly GCA_905146925.1. Taxonomy (NCBI): domain Eukaryota; kingdom Metazoa; phylum Arthropoda; class Insecta; order Lepidoptera; family Noctuidae; genus Autographa; species Autographa gamma. The sequence goes on along the minus strand of LR989877.1, from coordinate 4,495,543 downwards.
TTTATGGATATAGTTTGTCTCACAGAACATAACATGAAAAGTGGTGATGATGTTCATCTATATGTACCTAACTACACACTTGCAGCATATTCTAGTAGAAATAACCGTAAAGGAGGCTCATGTATATTAATTCATAATCGGCATAAGTTCCGCAGTATTAGTTTAAATGATTACAGTCTTCCAGGCACTATGGAATGCTCGAGTGTCGAGTTAATAGATCATAAACTAACTATAATATGTATATACAGATCTCCTAAAATGAATATTGATTCCTTAAATACGTTTTACTATAATTTTGATGCTATATTACAAAAAATATGTAAATCTAATAAGAAAAGAATAATCATCTGTGGTGACTTTAATATAGATATGTTAAAAATGAGCCGCTCTACTAAGCAATTTGAAAACATACTTCTAAGTTTTAACCTAAAATTAGGCGTACGCCAGCCTACTAGACTAAATAGCGGAACATGCATAGACAACATATTACATAATATACGAGGTAGTAAGAGTGAAGTTTTAGAACTAGCAATTTCAGATCACACAGCGCAAATTCTAAAATTCCCAGTTAAGACAACTTATATTAGTTCGCACTGGTTCAAATTTAATCGCGATTACTGTTCAGAAAACCTTATTAAATTTAAACAAGCAATTCAAAGTCTGAGCTTCTCTAACGTGTATCAATGCGAAAACCCTAATGAGGCTTTTAATGAGTTTATTGAACTATTTAAACTCTTTTATAATTTAAGTTTTCCAAAAGTAAAAATTAAAATTCCTCTTTTTAAAACACTCACATGGGCAACAAAAGGAATTAAATTATGTTGTAAGCGTAAAAGGCAAATGCTGTGGACTTCAAGATTACATCCTAACAATGAAAATACGAAAAAATTTAAACAGTATTCCAAAAGACTAAGAAAAATAATATACCTTACTCAAAAATCACAAAATAGTCACTACATTAATAAAGCAGAAAATAAAATGAAAGCAACGTGGAAGATAATAAAAACTAATAAATTAAATTGCCCTAAAGAAAGTATTACACATATAACTTATAAAAATAAATATACTGATAATCCCACGGAAATTGCGGAAATCTTTAATGAATTTTATATAAACCAAGTCCAGCCCATTTGCAACAATACAAACCTAACCCTTTCATCAATTAATAGAATATCAGACTCAATGTTTATGCCGCCTACCTGTCCCGATGATATACTTAGAATTATTAATACCCTTAAGAATACCTGTAGCACAGGATATGACGAGATATGCACTAAAGTTATTAAGCTTGTTGCCAAAGAAATTTCTCCCGTATTAAGCTTCATCATAAATCTTATAATAGAAAATGGAGTATTTCCTGACCTGCTAAAAATATCTATCGTCAATCCTATATATAAGAAAGATAATAAGCTAGACCCTAAAAACTATAGGCCAATTGCGTTACTTCCTATATTTTCTAAAATTATAGAAAGAGTTATATATGATAACTTGTATGCATATTTAGAAAACAAAAATATATTAACCAAAGAACAATATGGGTTTAGGAAGTGTAAGGACATCAATATGGCGATATATGGATTACTAGAAAAAATTGTAACCAATATGGATAATCGAACACCAATATTTGCCTTATTTTTAGACATGTCTAAAGCGTTCGACTATGTAGATTTTAAAATACTTCTAAATAAACTGGAAAGGTTAGGGATTAGGGGTAATATATTAAGTTTGATAGAATCATATTTATATGATAGACAACAAAAAACAATTATAAAGAAAATTTGTCCGCGCACTAAAACTGAAATAACGTATAGGTCCAAAAGCAGAAAAATATGTTATGGAGTACCACAAGGGAGTGTTCTTGGTCCCCTCTTATTTCTCATTTACATTAATGATTTGCCCCAAGTCGTTCAACACCATATAACCCTGTTTGCAGACGACAGCACAGTTATATTTGCCGATCATAATTTATCATCAATAGAAATTGAAATAAACGATAGTTTGGCGAAAATAATAGAATATTTAAATAATAACAACCTTAAAATTAATTTAGAAAAAACTCACTTAATGTCCTTTAAACAAACCAGTAATAACAACCCTTTAAATTTAAATATACAATACCTAAATACAAAAATAACTAAAACGGAGCGCACAAAATTTTTAGGACTATGGCTAGACGAAACTATGAAATGGAGTAGTCACACTGATCATATTGTCAAAAAATTAAACCAGTACCAATTTGCACTTCACAACTTAAGTAAAATTGCGTCTCAGAAAGCAGTCCTGTCGGCATACCATGCTTACGTGACCTCCACACTCCGCTATGGAGTCATTTTCTGGGGCAACTGTACAGATAGAGAACTGATATTTAAAACTCAGAAGAAATGCTTACGAGCTATTTGCCAAATTAAGGTGACGGACAGCTGCCAGCCTTTCTTTATTAGTTTAAAAATATTAACCCTACCTTGCCTATATATTTTTGAAATTGCAATGTTTGTTGTTAAAAATTTCCATCTTTTTCAAACCTTACGCTCAAAGCGTCATCCCAATACAATTCTTCTCAAGACACACAATACTGCACTCTACTCAAAAAGCTTTTTAGGTATGGCACCGAAAGTGTTTAACAAACTTCCATATAATATAAGAAGTATAATAAACCTTAAAATGTTTAAAACTAACCTTTTAGATTTCCTATTAAAAAAAGCTTATTATTCCATAACTGATTTTCTTAGTGATAAAATAGATTAAGTTAAAGATATTGTATAAGTTAAGTACTTGAATAATAATGGTGATTCCTAAAGTTTATTTGCTATAATTAATGTTAATAAATGAATAATTGTAATTTTACCTAGATTATAAGAGAATATTTGTATACCAACTAAGGTGAAACATAGTGATACTCAACTATATTATTAAGACCATGTTACCATGTTACCTATGTTTAAACAAATAAATATTATTATATACTGACACAAATCTCAATAATGTCTATTACCTAAGATTATGTAATGTCAAGAACTATGTCAATTGCTGCTGAGACTAATTTTCCGTGTAACAAATAACCTATTGATTTGTTACTTTTACTTTCAAATTCTCACTTTTCAAAGTCATTTGTCATAAGTGTTAAAACTTGTGTCATTAGGTAAACATGACATTTGACGCGTTATTTAGTTGTTAAATATTCTCAAGGGGATCTAGTAGGTATACTAGGCCTTTCTTGTTAACAAAGACTTGGTAGGTATGTTGAAATATATCTTAAAAATATATTATCAGCGACTCAAATACATGTGACCTAAACATACTGGCAAACTTTGGGTTTACATCGGTACACCTCTACCTAACCCTTCGGAGATACAGGTGTGATAGTATGTTATGTTACTCAAATTCAGATTTCCCCACTACATACTCTTTTTTCCTTCTTAATTCCTTCATAAAGAAATAATAATATTTTCTACCTCATAATCAAGGTTTCTATCTTGGTTTCTCTTTCTCCCTCTCTGTCTTCTTTTGTCTCTTGTGGTAATAATCACATGAAAGCCTATTCTGACAAAATTTTGCTTACTAAATCTTCAGCTCATGTAAATTGCACTGCTGGGCATAGGCCCTCGATTGGTTAAGCCACTCTCGCCTGTCCCTAGCTGTTTATCTCTTATCTTCCATCCTGTAAATCTTTTTGTGTTTTAATAAATGTTTGTTATATATTACCCCACTGTTGAGCACATCTTTTGGTTATGCAGCAGTCCCCTGTCCCTAACCATTTGCATCCATGCAGTAAATCACTTTTTTTTAATTAATGTAATGATATTTTATTCATCCATAAGTCCTTGATAACACATTAAAAGGTTTACCTTGACCCTTTACATTTTCAATATAGTCAAACCCACGAATATCCTTACAAATATATTGACATCTCCAACAAAAATTTAGCATTCAACACAGCATTTTTACACTAATGTTTTTGCAACATCTTAAGAAACAAACAAACATAAAGAAATTGTTTGCATACATATTCTGTCATATGAGTCAGACTCAGACTGTAGGCTGCTGTGACCGCTTGGCTTGCTGAGTTGCTAATATGGAAGTTGTGGGCCAATTATATCTAAAGGGAATTGAATTAAATCAGGTGGACTATTTTATGTTTTAATTAGATGTGAATAGGACAGTTTGTTTAATTATTGTACTTAGGATTAAGTTTTATGTTGTGTAGAGTTTTATGTACTTTATTGTGGAGTATTTTAAAAAAATCTTGTGCAGTGTTGTTGTGCTAGAGTAGTGGTCCATTATTTAGGCAACAAACATTAAGAACGAAATATTTAAATGTTGTGATAAATTAATAGGTAAACATTAAGATTGTTTTCATTATAAAAACTAAAAGGGATATAAAAAATAACATAAAAATAAACAAGAAAAGAGGGAATGGTGCAAAAGTCAAAGGTCAGGCTTGAATTCAGTATCATAAAAAAAGGAGAAAAGTTTCCAACAGGGCTATTAACCCCCACATAACATAATATCTGACACATAAACATTTAACAAAACCACTTGACATTTCATTGCATCATTGATAATACAATCCTTAGAGTATACATAAGAAACTAGAGTGAGCCTATCAGAGTTTGAACATAAGCACTAGTGTGAAATGGTTTTGTCGTGAATTATTTTATTTTATTTTATTTGATAGGGATAACAAACAGCAGTATATTACATAGTAGGCATACAATATTAAACTTGCAAAAAAAGTAAAAAATACACTACTCAAGACGTTATCCACAGATTACCATACCAAATAGCTAGCTGTTAGCAAACCGAGTTAAAAAAGCATTATGTACGAAGATGTAGCTTGCTGTTTTAAAAAATCTATCTAAAACACTAATATTGTCCTAACAATGTCAAAACCATCGATATTTTCATATATAAGTTTCTCGTTGCGCGAAAATTAGCTTAAATCAGTAAACGAATGTACTAGGTTCAGAATAAAAACTGCCCTCGCTTGGCACAAGGGGAAACTAGCGATAGTAGCAGTCTATGTATATAGTACGTCGATGTTGATAATACAAACCTTCTTATCACGGATCTAACTGATTAGATACTAAACATGCTGCCTGGTAATTACACTCTCTCATTTTCTTTTTTATTTAATGTCTTTTGAAAATAGAATGTGTGATTATTACCTCCTTTTTAGCTCTTGTGAGTGGTTTAAAAAGTTTATAGGTTTTGTGACAACCTTTTTAGTGATTTTATGTTGATTCTTTATCTGTGGATTGTAGTAATAGATGTTTTGTGTTAGAGATTGGTGCCTTGTTGTTATTATAGTTATGAATTGTGTGTATATGTTGTTATTAGTTTAGAATAGATTTATTTATATTTCTCATGGTTTGCTTGGAAAAATAGATTGGTATCATTTGGTTTGTTCTCTCATAAGAAAAGGTTTTAAGAATAGAGGGATGTTTTGTTCATTTTCATTTGTATTTAGTGGCCTAATACATAAGAAACCTAATTTAGGTGCTAGTTGAAAGTGAAATTAGTAGCTATAAACAACCATATTCTTTTTATACATTATTATTTATAAGTGTAAAAAAAATACCAAGAAAAATAGCCTTATTTACATTTATAAACTTAAAACCATAACATAATTCATAATTTTCACAAAAAAATCTTTATATTTCTAAGTGTTCAGCATGTGACCCATATATATGTTCATAAGTGCTAATGGAATCTTTTTCCTTATTCCAGATACCACATCCGGAAGTTTGAATCTCCTGACGCCGTCGTCCACGACCAGTAGGATCCGAGACTTCACCTCGAGGCTGCAAGAGCGAGCGGCCTCCACCCTCCAGCCCAGCTACCTGGCCAGCCCGACCCCCGTGGCGACCCCCGTCAGGACCCCAGAAGACACCACCCCCACCCCCAGGAAACCCTACGAGAATCTCCTCAAACCACCCCCCAAAGTTCATGTAGACACATCAAGCCACAGATCCAGAGGTCACCACAAAAAAAGGGACGATATCCCACATAAAAAACCAAGCTATTTAAATCTCGCTTGCTCCGTCAACGGGTACACGAATCTAACTACCTATGACTCGAAATTAAGACAGGATATCAATAAAAGTCGAGAAGCTTCCCCCATAAGACCGATCACACATACTTACCAATACAGAAGTGAAAATAACTCCCTACTCGTACCAGTTCCGGTCAGCGCTAACAAACTGCTGGTCCCGACATTCGGGCCCCATGATACTCGTGCCGATTTGACACAGAAAGCGCCTACCAAGGCGCACACCGATCCCTATCTAGCTACGTCACCCTTTAATGTCTACATGGCTGCGGAAAATAAGCAGTTGAAGAACGACTTTTTAGGCAACATGACGACTACAAGCCGTCCCTACATATCTAGCGAAAGCAAGAACTTCGCGACTTCTATGCTCCATAAAACCGATGAAGTCGACAACGCGAAGGAAATTACTTTTAAATCGAGTTATTCGGAAACGAATTTTAGGAAGACTGTCACTTCTAATGGTAAGGAAAGCAGATTCACTTCTGAATCTTACACCATCTCTTCAAATGGGGTCTCGAAAAGAGTAGAGATAACGAAGGAGAATGGAGAAAAGCTGACGAGTCCTATGAAGAGCTTTATACAGCAAAGAGTGGAGAGGCTGTACGGCCCTGGAGCTCTAGCGCAAGGGTTCTTCAACCAGAAGCGCCACAAGCTCAAGAGCTCCAGCGAGGACGACGAACCAAAAGTCCTCACGGAAAAGTCCTTAAACACTCCAGAAAGACTACCCAGGAAACTGGAAGAAGTAGAGAAAGTCTGCACCAGTCCAAACGGAGATATGGACTCGAGTGTGTCTCTACCAGTTCTCAGGCATTTGAGGCCAGAATTCCGGGCCCAATTGCCAATTCTATCGCCAAAGAAGTGTGTGAAAGACCTGTCTCCCCAGAAAATTGAAGAAGACATTCCTAAAGTGGAAAAGACTGAATTGAAGGAGAATGATAATAGTGCAGTGTCGGTAACGAATGGTATTTCTGTGATAAAGATTGATGAAGTGAGTGAAGAGCCGGTGGTGTGTAGTGTAAATGGTGTGAAGGAGGCCGTGAGGGATGCTCATTACTTCCTGGATCTTGAGAAGAAGGAGACGGAGAGGTTGCTGGCTTTGGCCGCTACCGCTGAGAAGGAGTTGGAGGATTTACAGGTAATGTACCATTATCTTTATTATTTATTTTTGTGTAATGCCAGGATAAAGTTTGACTGGTTCTTCAAGCCAGTTTGTTTATATATTCTTTTGATTTGAAAGTATTAAAAATAACAGCAAAAGCATATTTCTTCTCACTTTACTAAACATAATTTTGCTTGAAAGTGAGGACATGTCTGTATTTACTTTTGACCCCAAGGTTTATTTAATTAGCAAGTTTGACTCTCACACATATTTGAACACCCACATATATTTCTTAAATCGGATCATTTGAGTGTATAATAGCAATGTCTTAACAACTACATACATGGAGAAAATCCTCAGTTAAGACATTTTAATTAACAACATCCATAGACCAAGGCCTTGGATTCGAAATGACCTTAACATATAATTGTTCTAACCTTCCACGTATTTGGCGCATCTAATTGATTTGTTCTGTTTCTATTTTGTATACCAAACTAGGTAGAATTGTTTAGGGTTGCCTAATTTCTCATAAATGAGAGGAAATCGAAATAATAAAACGAAACTACGACATTTTCGGTTAACCCGATTATTTTGTAGCTCTAACTGCTCATAAACACGAACTTAACAGTATTACTAGAATTGAAAAAATCATTATTAGTAGTAATTTTCCCGGTATGATAACCGCTCATTTACATTCAAGAAACTCCTAAGAAACGTGCCGATCTCTGAAACAATTTTCCTTTCCGTAAATCTAATCCAAAACTTGATATACCAAATACTAAAGCTTAGGCATCTAAGGCACTATATTAAAGAGTCTTCGAATTAATTTACCAAGGTCTTTGGCTGACCATTTATAAACGTACCGAGACCCCAACATGCCTCGGAAACCACCGAAGCTCGTTATGCCTTTGGTCTAGACTGTCGAACGAACGCCACGTATAACTCATACGTTGGTCTTTGCCATTCGTTTAGTCAATTCGGACAACCTATCCTATTATGGGATACTTGTGTTAAATGGGTTAAACCCTGTAAAATGGGTTATGGAGGCAGTCGCTCCATGTATAATACGGTATTCAGCTGAATCCGGTAAGACTTGAATCCGACTTCAACATAGTTGGTAAAAAGCTAGGCGGATGATGTTGATGTCTTTATAACTTATAATCTAGTTTTGATACAACCCTAAAAAATGATGGGTTTGCAAAGGATCCATCTACGCTATTATATTTATTTGATGATCCGTGACGTTTAGTTTTATTTGTATCGAATTCCTTCGCTAATCTATCTCAGATTTGCGATGACTCGAAGACAGTATATAATTATTATATGTATGTTAAAAAAGATGTTTTGCTAAAAATATTAGGTTTTAGTGTCGCGGGGATAAGACTGACTCTAAAATATTTAAGTTCGCAATGATGTGACGAACATGCTGGCAGTAATAAATTGCAATGATTTGCCTGCAATTTAAATTCGGACATCGATTTATTGTATAAAAAAATTATCTTAATATTTTGATATATGTTTACATTATACAGGATTCCCCAGTATTAAACTGCATGAGATAAATAATGAGATTACAATTATACAATAGCTTCAAATAAATATTTCCTTATTTTGTAAATTAATTTAATTATTAACGTGTTTTTATTGAAATTTTGACATTGATAACACATAATATAATCAAGGATGGTCTGACCTTATGTTGAAATTGTCAATACCTAATTATAATATTTATAAAGTAATAAATAACTCTGGCTTATATGTCTAAGATGTTTTCACAGGTGTATAGATTTCTATTAACATGTTTTTATATATCTACATATTTTTGGAAGTGGTCTGTAAAGGAAGAATATGTAGAATAATGATATTCGACGACCTCCGATTCAGTGGCATTCACACGATCTACAAGGTGTTGCCATTCATGTGGTCCCTGGTTCGATCCTCGAACTCATCAATGTAGAAAACTATGTTACTGACCATCTAATACAGATCTTTTATCAAACAACTTTTCAATCGAATCTAGGGTGATTTTTGAAGCAGAATTAACAATTAATATAATCCAAACTAATATTATAAATGCGAAAGTAACTCTGTCTGTCTGTCTGTCTGTCTGTCTTTGCTTCACGCCTAAACTACTGAACCGATTTGTGTGAAATTTGGTACAGACATAGTTTGGAACTTGAGAAAGGACATAGGATAGTTTTTATAACAAAAAAATAAAATAAAAAATAAAATTTATTCCGGACATACATCGCCATCTATTGGTCATGCAGCGGCATCAATTCAGTACTGAAAATTCATCGGATAAAAGTAAATGATAGTAAAAAGGTATGAAAAAAGTACTATCAATATAATAAAACTTTAAGTACAAAGAAAATGCCCGAACGGAGTATATCCAAACTATCCAAACTAATATTATAAATGCGAAAGTAACTCTGTCTGTCTGTCTTTGCTTCACGCCTAAACTACTGAACCAATTTGTGTGAAATTTGGTACAGACATAGTTTGGAACTTGAGAAAGGACATAGGATAGTTTTTATAACAAAAAAATAAAATAAAAAATTAAATTTATTCCGGACATACAGCGCCATCTATTGGTCAAGCGTCGGCATCAATTCAGTACTGAAAATTCATCGGATAAAAGTAAATGATAGTAAAAAGGTATGAAAAAAGTACTATCAATACAATAAAACTTTTAGTACAAGAAAATGCCCGAACGGAGTATATCCAAACTAATATTATAAATGCGAAAGTAACTCTGTCTGTCAGTCTGTCTGTCTGTCTGTCTGTCTGTCTGTCTGTCTGTCTTTGCTTCACGCCTAAACTACTGAACCGATTTGTGTGAAATTTGGTACAGACATAGTTTGGAACTTGAGAAAGGACATAGGATAGTTTTTATAACAAAAAATTAAATAAAAAATAAAATTTATTCCGGACATACATCGCCATCTTTTGGTCATGCAGCGGCATCAATTCAGTACTGAAAATTCATCGGATAAAAGTAAATGATAGTAAAAAGGTATGAAAAAAGTACTATCAATATAATAAAACTTTTAGTACAAAGAAAATGCCCGAACGGAGTGTAAATATATAATCCGAGTTGTCACTATGCTCGATAGATGGCGTTGGGATCGAAATAGATCGCGCTATGGTTTCGTTACACGCATTTGGTTGGGCATCGGCCGAGCGCTTCGGTACTGTCGTGGAAATTATGTTGATTTTTGAAGAGTTTCCTAGAATATCTTCCACATTTCATTTTTGAAAAGATCCCGCGAGATCGGGAACTACGTGGGTAAAACCAAAAATCTGCCGGTAGTCACTATTCCACGCGAACGAAGTCGCGGGCAAAAGCTAGTACAATAATATTCCTGGACAATTCACACACGGTAATCTGATCCCATGCTAAGCTCTAAGAGAGCTTGTGTTATGGTAACCAGACAACTGATATACACGCTTATATATTTCTAAATACATACATATTATAGATATATGACACCCAGACCAGAACAAATGATCGTGCTCATCACACAAACATAATTGCAGATGATATTTCAGTGCACCAGTGTGTGAATGCAGTTGCCTCTATTTTATATATAATCCTATTCTATTAATTCACTCCCAAAGTTCAATGGAGCAGACAACACGACCAGAGAGAGATCAGGTGCAGAAGTAACTGCTTTACTTGCTTGTCGAAGCATATTTATTTATCATATATATTTGGGATGCATATTTATACCTATTTTAAAACATTCCAGAATCGAGAGGACATCAGCGAGGAGGTGCTTGGCTTCCTCCGCTCAGCATCAGGAAAGGCAAGGCTGTTAGCTACACAGAAGATGCAACAATTCGAAGGTACGCTTCTTCTTCTCACCCACAAGTTTATCCCATGTCGAAACGAGGGGTCATAAGCTGGACGAGGCTGTCTGTAGCATCGGAGCTCCTAAATGAAGAGTCCGATTGTGATACAGTTTTTATTTGAAAGCTGACGTGATTGAGGTCGTAGTTAGCTATAATTTGTGAAAGATTTGATATATTTTTTAAATATATCATTTTTTTCTTTAATTAGTCATAAGGTGGGTCTATTATTTAATCAAAAGACGAGCGGGCGATTCTGTGGGCGAGTGTCATACACACAAGTTTTCAAAGTGTCGTCAGCTCAGTTCGGTTCGATGCCCAGACAAGTAAAAAACCCTCTTTTTTAGATTGCTTCTGATTTCATGACAATAACTTCAGCTAATTATTTGTCAGAGTAATGTATGTGAATTGTGATGTTGTCCACATTTATTATTTATCAACTCTATTGTGTGCTGTTTATAAACATGTCATTCATTATATTGATTTATAAAACAATATTATTGTCGGACAAGGTTGTTTATTTTTTAATATTTTACGTAGGACACGGTATATGCCGATGTAATGAACACTACACAGTCTGGGTATTATTTTCAGGTAAAGAAAAAACTAAAACAAATGCGAGTGTTCGCTTTTGAATAATCTGTTAGGTTCGCATATGGTCTCTCTGTCAATTTCTACAAATGACGGGCTGATATTATGGCTAAAATTGGTGGAAATAGACAAATGGGCCACATAATATGTTTAATAGCTAAATTAATTGGGGCAGTAGTTCAGTTTTATAATTAAAATGTTCTCAAGGATAGAAACCGCCATGCCTTTTTGGTTCCCACAGCGATTTTTGAACATATACAAGACAGGCACGACACGAATTATGCTATAATATGGTATTTCCACTAAACGAGCGTTTTCATATATCTACTAGCTGTGTTACACAAAGTTAATGTTTTACAGCAATCACAGTGCGTTGTGAGCAGATTTTCTTACAGCATGTACCTTCTTTGTATATACCTTTCCACAGTCAAACCTTAACTACGGTTTTGTGGGGCTTAGTTAATAAGTTAATTTAGCAGCATGTGCAAATAAATAAATAAATAATAATACTAATACACCTACCTTAACGTTCCAGGTCTCTGCTATAACAACATCAACGAGCGGCTGGACGAGCCGTTCCCGACCACGGTGGAGGACCTGCAGGGCTTCTGGGACATGGTGTGTCTGCAGGTCACCAACGTCGATGCCCTGTACCAGCAGATCGCGCAGCTCAAGGCTAACGACTGGCAGGAGGTGAGCATAATAGCTTGTACCATACAACATTTTTGACGACCTCCGATGTCCAGTGGAGTACGCACCGATTTCAAGGTGTCGCTAGCCCTGAGGTCCCGTGTTTGACCCCTGGACGGGTCAATGTAGAAACCAACTTTTCTCCATTGCCTCCTATAACCCAAAGTAAGAATATTTTGGGTTTGGAGCAATGCATGTGATGTTGATGATGACTTTATTTAATTGTTAATATTAATATTTAAAATGGTGCTAAGTAAATGTGTAGTATTTACAACACAAACCTTAAATATTACAGCTAGCGACCCCAGTAAAGCCCAATATACTCAAAAAAAATTTATATGTTCCAGATAGCGGCCCCCGTGAAGCAAGCGTCGACGACAGCGGCGTCTCCCGTCCGTCGCGCGCGCGTCACGCCGCCCGCCAAGAACGAGAAGGCCAGGCTCGCCGCCGAGAAGCGGGAGGCCGACAGGAAAGCCATGCTGGAGCATCGGAGGTACATAACATCTACTTAAATCATTACTGTCGTAGTGGCCTAGCGATTCTATGAACGGATTTGTATGCACAAGGTTGCAGGTCTGAACCCGGGTAAGTACCAATGTGGCTTTTCGAAGTTATACGTACTTCCTTAATTATTCTAAAACACTTCTGACAAACGATGAAGGAAAACATCGTGAGGAAACCTCTATTCCAAAATTTGGGATCTGAAATCACCAATCCGCAGAGAGCAAGCGTAGTGATCAATGCTCGCGCCTTCCCTATATGGGAAGAGGCCTGTGCCCAGCAGTGGGACGATTATAGGCTGGATTATTATTATTATTATTCATCAATACATTAGATATGCTTCGATATCTTCGACTGATAAGGTGAAGGGACCTACACGGTTTCTATCGTAATAACTGGCCCATCTTAGCACAGAACAGCGTGAATTGTCCTGCAGAACGATAAAACGAGCTTATGACATATTCTTACACATAAACAATATAAAAATTGAAAATTCTTTTTGAAATCAAGTATATGAAGAGAAGGAGAAGCGCAAAAAACATATATAACAGAAACATGCAGGATTACAGACTAATTGAGAATGTGTTCCTTTTCAAAAAGATAAAACGCTATGACACAAAAAAAAGGTGCTTGTTGTTATTGTATGTTCAAATATATTCCAGCAGGGTACAGTCGTAATGTATTTTCTATTATCTATTGTTTTGACTTCTTCGTCTTTCAGCGCTTTTTTTTTGTGTACATCTGAAGATTTTATTGTATATTTCGAAAATAAATTAAACTTAATTTGTGTACATTCCAGACGCGTGGCTCGCGAGCGTCAGCTGGCGGCTCGCGCGGCGGCGCCCGGCACCAGCAGCGACCTCACGCAACACATGGGCATCGAAGGCAGCCAGGTTGGTACTCCATACCATTCCGTACACTATGCGGGACTTAATACACCCCCATATAGCTATATACTGCGCCTATTTTATCTAGTCTTTGTGGTATACGCTGTAAATATGTTGTGAACTATGTATTTCATAGCTTAAGCTGTCACAATCCTGGGAAAAAACCAAAATATATAGTATATGTTGTAAATATATTGTAGAGCGTATAGGCTAACATGTAATGTAAAATGTACAAGTATTCAAGCTATATTGTTGTAGAAAACTAAAATAAATTTTGATTAAGGCAAGACATAGTAAAAGACTCGGTTCTAGTCTGGATCTGGCTGGCACAGGACGATGATGACGATAAAAGCGAGACTTAAAGAAGACACGCGATTCGTCTTACCACTTAATAATAGTAGTTTTTAGGACCACAAACCTTAAAACTAACGTTTTAGTCTTATATTTCTTGTGTACATAGATTAATAAATACTTCATTCTTTTCAGGAGGTAGAAATATTCGTGGGCAAAACAGCGAAGCCCTCTAAAGTGGCGCCGAAAGGGGACTGCATGAGCGCCGAACGTTCTGAAGACTCGATCGTCGAGGAGAGTTGATCGACTTAATTACTACGCAAATATCTACTAAACTTTACTTTTAACTACTTTATATATGAACTATATACTTAAAAAATGGATTATACATAGGATGGATTTTGTACAATGATTTATATGATAACTCTGTAAGTTGTAGTTATTTATTGATATATAAGGGCTCGGTAAACGATCATGTCATAATATCTTGAAACAAAAGAAATGACCATCGGATCCCAAGCTAAGTAGAGCTTGTCTTATGGTAACCAACAAATTATAAACATGACACCCAGACACAGAACAAATTATCATGCCAATCACACTAAGGACTGTCCTGGGTAGGAATCCTTCTAACAACCTCTTTAGCAGTCAGGATCACCACTAGAACAATAGGCTAGTAGATGCTTGTCTTGTTCTTATGCGTTTACCATGAGCTTTAGACAGAAAAAGTGAGTCTACAATACATTAAATTATTTACCAACAATTTTATGACAGCAGTAATGGTTTCTAAATGCCAAAAAAGTATAATTATGAATGTGCTATTTCAAAGTCATTGTACAAAATCTTTTCAATTCAGTGTTTGTCTAGGATGGCTGCAGATAATAGGGAATATACGCAATCTATATCATATTCTTAATAAATAAATGCGGACATCGCATACCTCCGCGTTTTACCCGCGCTTCTAAATCCCTGTTCCCGATGTTTTAAGGGAACACAAAGATCATCAAATTCAGTCCACCCGTTCTTGAGCTAACTAATACAACTTTGTTTTATGTATTAATGTAATAAGATTAAATAAAAATGAAATGTCACTTTTATTTAGAAACTGAAATAGTTTTGTGTTTAAACAAAATTGATGATTTGTATATTATCTAGTGTCTGTAGTTTGTCTAAAGCCAAAATAAATTATAATATGCTTGTCATATGTATAGCTTTGTGGTATATTACATATTGTTGTCCTATAAATGTTTATATATTCAATGTTTTTATAAATTTCAAAATGTATGTATTCACTGACTGTGTAATTAATTCGTTAAAATTATATATATATTAAAACAGTATCTATAAATTAATATGTCAATCTATAAAAATATGGAACCAGCTTATCGGTGTTATTATATTTATTTTTAGACCATAGTCTCGAAAATATGGTTTATGTTCTTATTTATTAGTAAGTACGGAATCAGAAAAAAGAAATAGATCTATACAAACAATGGTGGGCATTTATAACATATTATAGATCGTTTTAACTACTACAGATAGTTTTATGACACTGTCAGAATTCTATCTCAAGTAGAAAAAGCTATCTAAGGATATGTTATCGAAATCCAATGTTGGATTTGATGGATTTAATGCTTCATTGTATGAAATAGCGTTAAAACATAAGTTTAGTAGATAATTTTGTTATACAAAAAATGTGTGAAATAACCGGAATGTATGGGTTTGTATGTAATTTAAAAATTAATGAAATTATGATACTCAAGCACTGTAGGAATATAGAATCGTATTATTTTATCATAAACAATATTCTATTGTTCTTTTTTTAATTTTCACTTATTTAGTTTACAGTTTTAATTGAATTGTAATTTTTATGTAAAAATATTTTAGATGCAACAAAATTATGGAGGGTACAGAATTTAAATAAATTATGAATTACTTTTTATTTTATCCTTTTATTTTTTTCTTAACTTTTAAAAACATATCGATTAAAATTGTAAATGGTTATATCTATTACTTGCTCACTAACAAAAAAAAACGCAGTAAACACAGTCTATGTAATTTATAAAAAAGCTAAAATTATTTAATACGATTTGACACATTCCTATTTATTTAAACCATGTAATGTTATAACAATTTACTGTCGCATTTTCGCTACTAATTCACATAAAAGTCTAAATTGAATCGGCCTTTGGAAAGAGACAAGTAATCATTATGTAGCCGTCTCTCACAACACTTGAACCGAACTAAGCATTATATTAACTTAGCATATGAAAGAAATTACATTTTCGACTTATATACATAAGGCTATAAGGTTCAAATTCACAGCATAACAGATCAAATTATAAAATTTATAACCTATGTTATATATAGAGCACGCTTTAAAACAAAAGTCGCTTATCTTAGCATAATTACACGTATCGAAATACATAGAATATTCTAAAAGCACAACTCTGGAATGAAAATATCCGGAGATAGGAATTTGACAGTAAGCGTCAAAATTCAATCTTTGGTTACGAATTGTGAGTTTGTTGACAACCGTACTTTGCCGCTAGTTACTGAAAATTAATACAGGGTAGTTGTTAATTTCGGCCGTAATAATATCACTGCTCAATAGATTGTATTTTTTCTGTTAGGTAACTTTAAAAAAATATATATGGTGTTGATAAAAATCAGTAAATGTCTCGATGTTTTCGGAGGTTAATACGGCCAACATAATCTAACATTAACAATAATGCTTTTAATGTCACATGTCATCGACTTTTCAGAATGTATAACGAAATTAGTTGACAAATTGGTTAAAAAAACAGTATACCAGCTATTAAAAATGTCACTTAATTACCTAAAAACTAATGTACTGAATTAAATCAAAAATATATATAAGCAGTCGATTATTTGATTCTTTATTTATTATTGTTATTAAAATATGGTCTATGCAGTTTTGAAGGTGTCCAATGAGTTGAAAACGACATATATGCTACACGAATAAAATTAATATCGAATTGTAGCTTTATCTACTTGTAATTATTCAAATATCTTGCTTAAAGGCTTATAAGCACGGAATAAATAAAATTATGAATTTAAAACGTCGCCATTTCGCCACAATATGGCGGTGAACAATATGGCATCGATTTGTCGTATTGTGGAAAATAAAATTAAATAAGCTAATGACATAAAAGTCGCCTATAATGTCCAATATAAAGAATTTCTTAAAATATATGCTTGAAAATGTTAGTGATAATTTTTAAGCAAATATTTGTGAACGGAAATAGATTTAGTGTATCACTATTTTGATATGAAATTGAATATTGCTTGCATAAGTTGCTGTAAAATGCCTAAAGATGTATGTTGTGATTTACGGATTTGAGGACAAAATGCTCATCGCTACTTACTTAATTTAACACTGATAACACTACGATGAAAAACTTAAGATTAAAAAATATCGTCGGAACTGTCAGAATAATGGGCGGGAAAATATTTTTTTTTTTTTTTTTTTTTGTATTGCTTGGCGATTTTGTCGTATTCTTTCAATAGTAAGTGTTTTTTGCGATATTCGTTTAGAAACATAACATTTATATTTTCTTTTCCAGCAATAGATGTAAGCAATGAGTGAAGGATGTATGAAGGGTGTTTAAGGTAAACTATAATTAATGTTACTCGGATGTTTTGTTATGTTGTATGTTTGTAAGATTGGTTTGTTAATGATTTTGTGGATGTTGAAATGATTTAGTAGTAGACGATGCTATGTGAGTTAGTTATTTAGCTGTGTAAGGCTCATTAGATAGATTACAGGTTTAAAATGTCGTCTTTTAGCTTTGATCCTATTAGAATACACAGGAGATGTTTGCAATGTTAATTTATTTACACGCTGACATTAATGTAAGTCGTCACTCGCATAGCATCTCAGAATTATGCATATTATTAGTTAAGATATCCTAATTGAATTAATTTGTACAAATTCGACAGTTTTTTTACTTGTATATGTATTTTAATATTAACATGGCAACACGCATTTATAGTATTGCACTGTTAGAAATGTTTAAGTTGTGTTTTCGTAATGTCCTCACTTGTATTTATAAATTATTTATTCAAAATTCTGGGAAAAACAATCAAAATTATTCTTAGAAAAATTGTATAGGAAAAATTAAAATTGCAGTTAATGTTGCCATGCCTAAAATTAACGTATACTTATATTTATTTTTAATATTATGATAAAGAATATTTAAGCGGCTTTTACAAAGATTTTTCTGGATATAATTTATTATTTTTACAATATGAACAAATACAAACACTATTAAGCGAATTTACTAAAATATAAAATAACTAGCATATTTATTGCACTGAAGAATAATTAATAGTTTTTCTTCTAGATATTGATGGTTGACAAAATTGCGTTGTATTTTTTTTCTTTTATAAGTTTATACAATTAATAATTCTAATAAAGATATATTATTGATATAGTTTCGAAAATACCAAAGCTCTCTTGTTTTTTTTGCAATTATTTGATTTGGTATAGGTACTCACCTAAATCCTAAATAGCGATACACATATGTAATGAATCTCGAACACAAGAAATCCATATATTTTTATGATCCTCCGAAAGCCTTTATATTTATTTGATTAAAACTTATATTATATTGAAATATTTATCGCGGTTTTCCCCTCATACATTTAAGTACTTGCAAAGTAAAATCATTGCAGACTGAAAACCATTTTTCACAGGTTTTTTTTTTTAATTTGACAGTGCAATTTTGTCAACCGAAATATTACTAGCGAACAAAATCATTAGAATAGTAAACTGAATTATATCATGTTTTTAAATATAAATATATAATAGTAAACTGAATTATAACATAAACACTTATGTATTTATTAGTCGTTAAATTATCTGCTGTAATATAATTTATACAATAAAGATCATGACATTGGTTACACACTGTTTTATTTTGAATTAATTATTGTTAAAATTCTTGCGCTATTTATATTATGTGTATTTAATTCTTTGAATGTAACACGAATTCACGGTTTTAATAATTTAGCAAACATCCCATTAATATTGGATTAGTAGTTTTAAAGATAAATGACGAACAAACATACAAGTATGTATTATATTTTCTACTAGCTGTGCCTCGGTGTTTCAACTGCGTTAGTATGTAGTCCCCTTGAATAGTCCCCTTGGAAACAAATAAAAGTAGCCACAGCTACGTACTCTATGTAAGATAAGCTATTAGCAAGTGAGAGTTCTGTCAAAATCAGTCCTGCCGTATCAGAGATTAGTTGGAACACGCAGACAGAAGAGAAAATTTAAAAACCGATTTTTTTTTAATGCAACTTGCAAATGCATATATATGCACGTAGTAGAACGGTTTTAATTTGTTTTATTAAAACTTAAATTAAACTAAAGCACCCAAATTTCTGCCTAAGATGTTTCGTGAGGCTATTGAGATTAAATTTCAATATAGAAGACGGTTGGAAGATATCATCTACTTGGGATACTTCACAAACTCAAAATCGACCCAAACCAAAACTCAAAAGAAAACTAATAATTAATTAAAATATGAAGGTAGAACGAGCTACATCAACCGTCAATACGAACATCACTTTAGTCTGCCCGTGACCATGATACCTGGGGCCCAAGTCTGCTATTTACACTCGGTTCAATGTCTTCATAGTGTCGTGCCAGCAGAGCCATTTTCGGAAAATTGGTATTCTACTAAACATCAAAACGTCAAAATTGCGCATTACAATTTGTACCAAATGTATGAACTATTGGTCACAGTCGTTGAACATTGAACCGAATCGTTCCAATGCGCAATTTTGACGTTTTGACGTTTAGTAGAATACCAATTTTCCGAAAATGGCTCTGCTGGCACGCCACTATGAAGACATTGAACCGAGTGTAAATAGCAGACTTGGGCCCCTGCAAAGGTGTCGAAACGTTGGAACCTAAATTTAAACTGGAAAAAAAACAGTTAGGTACTATTTAAAAGACATAAATGTTCAATATCCTGCAATAGTTTTCTTTTTAATTACTATGATACCTGTTTAATGGATGTGCGTTCTCCGTTTCGAACTGCTCATAGCATGCGATGAAAGTCAGTAATATGTATATTTAAACACCTTGAGTTATATTAATTAAATTTTAGTAGGTACCCTAATTTTTTTAAGTAGTATTGCAGCCTCTCTTACATAGAGATCGACTAGCATTCATAAGGTGAATTTCTTTTGGAAACATACTTGCATATAAAAATACAAATCTTACTTTTTTTTTAATACTAGTGTTGACTTGTTTTATGTGATTCCCTTTTGAGTATTTCTTGACTATTAAATAAGTGGTAAGTCTTTGTTAATTTGTCTTTTGATTTACTTTATATTTATCTGTGTACATCCAATTTTATAACTGTTTATTCGTTCAAATGTTTCGTTGAAAAGGTAAGACAGCCGTTTTGGTAAATTATCTGTTTAACCAACATGCATTCAAACATTTATAGTGTCTTTCATTGTACCTGCCCTTTTTCCTTCGCCGAAGTCACCTAAAAACCAAGATGTGACAAAGTAGATGAATATTATATTTATTGGTACACTAGACTTTGATGTAGTAAAGACATTCGACATCTACAGGCGGTAGAAAAAACCGAGTGGTCGACTGCTTGAGTAGCGTGCCTTCTTACCAAATAACACAAATATTTAATGCTAGTTTGTATACTGTATGTTATGAATAAAGCTTATTATTATTATTAGTTATAGTAGGATTGGTGGATCTGGGGCCCGATGCCGTTATTTTAAGTCGGTAATAGTTCCAGTGTACTTGTTATTGTGCCCAATTTTCGTATTCAGATAAGAACAGTCACTTGCAATCCTACAATGACAACAGTGGCAATTAGGTGTAGGTACATAACATAACATATCGTCACGCGTGTATCCCCGAAGGGGTAGGCAGAGGTGTACCAATGTACACCCACAGTTCGCCGATATGTTTTAGGTCCCATGTAATAGAAGGCGAGCCTATTGCCACTAACCGGGCACAAATCCAAACTCCGACCTGCTACTGAGAATTTCACAGAAAAACCCAATAACACCTTGGTCGACTTGGGAATCGAACCCAAGACCTCTAGCGTAGCAGTCGCGCTTAGCACCACTAGGCCAACGAGGCAGTTTAGGTGTACATGAAGTACAAATATTAACCCGCCACTCACTGACTTAAAATAGCGGCATTGGGTCTTTGAAGACGAGGCGAGTCGCTGCACAGGAACAAACTCATTCGCAGCGGTGCCGCGGTGGTGCGGGGCGAGGTACTGCGCAGTGTGCAGCGCACTTCACTGCCGCCAAGAAGTTTAAATCTCAATGCACAAATATCGAGAAAATGTGTTGTATAAATGTTACCGCATTTTTAGCTAGTAAATAATTTTATGTCTGCAACTTTATTATATGTACAATAACTAATTTAAAATCGCTTATTATAAATTACCAACCGTTCATACGGTTGTTTTTAGTATGTGTAGAGGAATTCAGAAACAACGAAGGTACCCGAGACTATGTCGAAAAGTGATTTTCTACTTTGACCCGTCCGGAGATCGAACCTCAGCTAGCGACACCTTGAAACCGGTGCATACGCCACTAGACCACGGAGGTCGTCACAAAATATAAATACTTATCATATAAAATTTACTTAGAATCATGTAATAGATGCATGATTCGTAACTTGGAATGATATAGGTCGCACGCGCACAATACAAGCGGTCAATGGATCGTCAAAGCTGCGTCTGCAATTACTGGCTCCAGTTACAAATAGCAATAATTGCAGACACAATTTTTATGGTAGGTGTAGGTACATATCTTAATATTGATTAAAAAGTATTTATAATTTAAACACAATTTTTAAATGAGCTAGGCTTACAATTTGAACAAGCTCAAAAACGATGGAACTTCGTCGTTTCTTTTAAGACTTTGTCGGGCCACCGTTTGGCTTGAAAGTAAATACCTACCATAATATTGTATTTTCATTGAACTTAAGTATTATACATAAGTATGCGAAACATGTCAATAAGGGGCCCAAGTCTGCTATTTACACTCGGTTCAATGTCTTCATAGTGGCGTGCCAGCAGAGCCATTTTCGGAAAATTGGTATTCTACTAAACGTCAAAACGTCAAAATTGCGCATTACAATTTGTACCAAATGTATGAACTATTGGTCACAGTCGTTGAACATTGAACCGAATCGTTCCAATGCGCAATTTTGACGTTTTGACGTTTAGTAGAATACCAATTTTCCGAAAATGGCTCTGCTGGCACGCCACTATGAAGACATTGAACCGAGTGTAAATAGCAGACTTGGGCCCAAGATGTCTAGGACCAATATTAAACGTGAAGTTAATTTGATTTAAAAATCACCACACCGAAAAGTTCACGTGGTGTTTTCCAAGAGTAAACGCGAAAAAAAAAAAACTATTTCCGTTTAGGCAACGGCGGCGTTGCTTTTAGCGGATACTTTTAATGCCCAGCACTCGACTCTCGAATACAAGTAAAAAAAAAGGTTTAAAACATTAGAAGATTTTAGATTGGTAAATAGGTTTGAGGCTGGCACGGAACCGTATAATATGGCACGAAAAAGGGGAGGCCTATGCCCAGCTGTGGGAGGAAAAGGGCTGTGGATGATGATGTAGGTTTAAGTATTTAATTTTAAGTTTTAATTGTATCTAGTAAGGCTATAAGTAGGTATTTCATATTGGTACATTGTATTTATGTAAATAAAGAATTCTTGACTCCTTTTGGGACAATCTTTTTTAATCCCAAACGCAAAAATAGCGTTTTATTTTATAAGTTTGACGTGTCTGTCTGTGGCATAGTAGCTCTTCAATGTGTAAACCCATCATGATGCGGTTTATATTATGAAAACATGTATGACGTGTCAACTATAATAAGAGCAGCAAACCGAAAACTGCGCTAAATAGCTTCTTCAATCTTCAGTTCTGTGATGTTACATTAAGTTTCTTTTTTTTTTCGAAAAGGCAGGAAACGCAATCTTGTTAGGTACTTCCGAATTGAAAATAAGCTGAACTGTCGAATTTAGACTGTGAAATATGAAAAAATCTTAGTAAAACCGACCTATAAGATCTGCTAAAAAACAAGCCAAACTAGACAAACGCCAATTTAAATAAATATGATGATAATTAAAAATAAAAAAAATATTCTTATAATCATCGAGTTTAGATGATATATAAAAACTAAAAGTAATTTATTTAAAAAGGAAGTTTTTTACGAATATTAGTATACAAGTATGCCTACGCCTAAAAATTAAGGTAGTCTATGGTCAAGCACATAAAATAAATTATATCAAAAAATGTTTTATGTAATTTCTATTGTAAAACAAAATTATATATTTAATTATTAAAAATGAAGTATCATGACAAAATTAAATTAATATTAAAAATAAGAAAATCATAAGCTACAGTTGTTTTGCGCATAACGGAACGCAAATAGTAGAAGTGCTTAGACTATGATCTGACAAGTAACCTCCAGCGTCATTTCTATACTTTTAGAATTTTTATAGTTAATTTACGTTATTTTGTCTTTATTTTACAATAAATAATATTGTATTATTTTTATTTTGAGTATTTTACACAAAACGGGTGCAAATATAGTGAAATATTTTAAGAGGAGAAAAAATGTGAGAATTGCTCCCGCGTGTTTCCTTCCCGCGCACGTCGTTCGAGGTGGAAGTTGGTCATGGTCGTCCGCCAAACGGAAAGCCGCCATGATGGCTTTCTGTAAAGTACGCTCAATATGTAAAGTTTCGTTATTGTTTTTCATTAATTGTGACTGAGTGCGTGCAAAAATTAATCATGGGAACGAACTAGAGTGTGCAAAGTTCAGTTTACGGTCCCTTGGGACCTCCTAGTGGAGCTATAAAGTGTTTTATAAGTGCATTTTTGTGTCGACGCTAGCGTGTTTTGTTCTGTCAACAAAATGTCGAAGCTCTCGTTTAGGGCGAGGGCCCTGGATGCGTCGAAACCAATGCCCATATATCTCGCCGAGGAGCTTCCGGATTTACCGGACTACTCGGCGATTAACCGTGCAGTACCTCAAATGCCTTCTGGAATGGAAAAAGAGGAGGAAAGCGTAAGTATTTTGCGCATTTAGATGTTAAGTCATCGGAAACTACTGTGTGTCGGCCATTACGTTATGTTTCTTATTCTCACCGCTAGGGGCGGTATTATTTCTGTGGAAATTAAATATATTCGAAAAATATTTATTATTTAGGTTTTACCCACAGACTTGGATATAAAAATTTTGGTTACGGCAGTTTAATTTTTGACAGTAAATTTATCCGCGGAAACTTCTATGCGAAAGTTATTGTCAAATTTTGGCGCGTTAATCGACCACATGGTGATTTTAGCGTGCTGCGACTTCGTTGCTAGAATTATGTTTTTCTCAGTTATATGACGGCAGATTTTGCTGGTTTTTTCTGTATGTTATTGGCGAAATTATGTAGAATTTTTGGTTTTAAGATGATAGTAAGCCGGCTGCCGGCTCATATGTTATTTGTTTACAAACAATGGATGCCGGCAAGCCGCGTAACAATTAATAATTTATTATCGACGTTCTTAAATCTCAACACAAATAAAAACATCAACATTTACGAAACATTGAATAAGAATTCAAGCGAATTATTTTATTTTTTTTATTACTTTCAAGATTATAATATTTAGACTTGCATAAAATAACACTCAATTTGGAATTAATTTTAAACATGCAATAGGTATTAATTAAACTTTTTAATTATATTAACTATAAAAATAATATTTTATTTTAAATAATTATTTATTACTGGTTTGTTGATATTTTTAAGTGTTGTTGGGATTTTATTTTTGACACCCAATACTGACTTGAAATTAAATTATAATAATTAGTAATTACCAAAAACTTTTACGGTGAGTAAGTTTTCTAGTTTTATTTTATTTTTTATGTTTTTATTTTATTTATCATAGGTTACTCACTTAAATAAATCTATTCTCATTCCAATGCTCTGTAGTTGCTATAAATTGGTATTTCAATCTGTTTATTTTAGACTGATGACAGACATTGCTATAGCAATTGCAGTGTAGTAGACATTGATATGAGTATGTCTAATAATGGGGTAAATTAATAAGGTAATTTATTTCTATTTAGAAAATCAAGGTTATTTACAGTAATATAAAACTTAATTATATTTACACTAGAAATAAAAAATGTAAAAGAAATTATAAACTTAATAAAAACTAAAATAAAGCATCAAATAATTCATCCACAACACTGTAGACTGGGAGTCTGCCCAAAAGCCTGGCAGCATTGCCACATTCTATGACAATATTTATTCTTTGTCCTAGGAAACTACCACATAGCAGGGGACAGAAAATAAAATTATAATTATATTTTAATCAGGTACACATGACTTAAATACTGTATATTTTTCCTCTCTTTTTCCCTTTATGAGTAAAAATTAAGGTGAGTTTAGCCCCATTCCCTCTTGGGTACTATTATGTGATAATACTGCTATGACTATTATTTTTTATAACCACAGATGTGATTTTACCGTTAACTTAACAATGTGGTGCAAATCACAGACATCTTGTCACTTTATTGTACCATTGAAATCACTCTTTGTGACTTGAATTTATGACCTGTGATGATTTTATCTACTTGAAATAAAAAATCCTTTGTTTAAAAGCCCTGTCGCGGTTTTTGCTATGCTGAACGAATCTTGTGGCCTTGAGAGGAACTATTAGCTCCATAGAAGGGTTCAAATAATGGTACTAAGGTTTTTTGGTATAGTTTTTTATATATGATTGTTTGAGTTGTATTTTTCGATAATAGTACTACTGTACTACTACTACTATACTATTGAAAAAGACTTATGTTGTTCGCCTGTTCGTACACGACTCAATGCGTATCTTAGTATCCAAGCAACTACCGCCAAACATACCATAGAATTTCGTATAATATACGTTCGCGTCGTTATAGACTAAAGTCATCGTGTATCGAGATTTGTTTCGCCTTAAGTCCAAACTGGCTAGGTTATGGTAGGTACTCTTCTAGGGTCTAGGTTAGGTATGGTTAGGTTTTAAGTGCCGGGTTCGATCCCCGGACGGGTTTGGTTGTTCGTGGAACTTTATTATCTCTGTTTCCATAAATTAAGTGCTTTAGATAATTGCTTGGGGTTTAGAGCAATACAGTTAATTTAGACTACAATTAAAATAAAAACAGTTACTCTTACCATCAAATTTATCAATTTATGTTTATTACGCTACAAATATTCGCTAAATCGGAGCCCTCGGTTCGCCAATCATTGAGATAATGAACACTACGGAAAAATGTCGCCGTTGACTCACACCATAATTATCTACAGCTACGCACACAGTTAAATACTCAGTCTAAAACAATTTGTTATGTCTGAGTTCAATTTATATGGTATTTCCTATGCTAAGACAGCTTTATTTTCCGAGCTAGGACCTTAGCACTCCAGCATTTATCGTATTTAACCATAAACGCTAGGATAATATATTTTTTCAGGAAAATAGCAAATCTACGTCCTGTTAATCATGTTACGTCCTGCTAGCTATTTTCAACCCTTTTACACCCTCCGGAAAAAGTGCGGCTAAAAATGTTTGGAAAAACCGACTTACGTTTGTAAACCCTCGTAGAGTGCTATGTTTGCGGTACTCGGGACTTGACCCTCCTGAAGGGCGAAAGATGCCTGTAATAATAAATTTCACGAAAAACTTGTCACGAAGTCATGAAACGAAATTATATAGTCTGTGTTGTGTTAAAAATCACATTCGAGAAATAATAATTTTCTCACTGGCTTCAACTTTTCACAACCTTGAGAAACCCTGAATTTGTCGAAACATACTCATACATCATACCTTTCTTCTTTTAAAGTTTATTTACCTTTCATATTAAGCATAAAATACTGTCTTTATGTTACCAGCAGTGCCAATTATAGCCCTGTAAATTACAGCCATCCCTAGTCATGTTTTATCTACCTATCATCGAATGGGGTAGGTAGAAACCCCTCCGGGGACTGCTGACTGACGCTTATAACTCCCTAACGGTTTGCGAGCCCTGACGTTATGCTACCCTTTTATATTTTTCGCCAAATTTATTTATTTAGGTTTATCTTCACGCTTTTACCTGTAGATATAGGCAGGTAGACAGTTTTCGCCTTAGATGCGCCTTAGTATTTTTGCATGTTAAAAAATTTAAGAGAGTTTTTAGATTTCGTTAGTAGTTAAGTAAAGACAGACCAGCCCAACTAAGTCATAAAATATGTAAGTAATTTGTTATACTGCCGGAAACTAAATTAAATAGTGAAATTACGTGAATTTTAGTCAGGCGATGCCAAGATTTCTAGGTAGAGTATTTAAGGAAGCCTCCCCCACTTAATAGTCTAGACGTCGCTGTTTCAATGCCTAGTCTAAAATAATAATAAATCTAGCTAGATAATCTATTTATTTGTCAGTCTTTAAGTTTTCTAATAAAATTCTTGAAAGCGTATCTAATCAATGTCTATGAAACATTTTATTTACTAGTTTAATTATATACCTAAGTGAAGTGTTTTCAAATAAATATCACTCAATAAAAAATATATTTTCTTGTTTTAATAGGCCACATCATATTTAATGTCGATTTTGCGAATAAGGGGCGGACATTCGATAAAAATTATAAAATATCCGGTCATCGAATGAAACATGTTTTTGTGAGTTTAAGATATTATTGTAATCGGCATGTTGTTCAGAATTCGTAGTATTCTGTAGGGCAACCTTTCGTTTAAGGTCCTTTTTTGTCAACGTCGCTGGCAATTTACTACAAGAATTTATCCATCAGCATTGAACATTTTCGCATTTTATACGATAGCGTTAAAATTCGTCTCAACATGGTTCAAAAATATATCCTCGATGTCTCTCTATACTGCACAATACACAAAAAATACAAATTGACGATACGTTGCAAATCAAAAACCAAGTATGGAAATTAACGTTCGGAAACCGTTTTGTAATTTACCAAATATAAATGTTACGGTAAATGTGATTAATTGAAAATTATTAATAATTTTACAAAATTATTAATAATAATCACATGTTTTGGTAATTATTAATAATTCTCGACACATATTGGTAAAAGTGATAAAATAAATAAAAACCCAATGTTTTTTGACCAGCAGGTATTTATTTATATTATTCACTCTTACCCTGACATATACACTGACTTATACATATAAACTTGGTTAATGTTTCTTTAATTTATAAAAATATATGTGATGGGTACATACGTCGTCGCTCGCTTCGCTCGCTCTGTTGCAAGGTCAAAATATCTAACCTAACCTAACCTATTGATCTCCGTCACAAAGTCGAACCTAATCAAGCATACTAAATAATCAGCCCCGCAACCCTTGGCCACTTATTACATTTATCACTACTAGGGTTAAATTATTAATAAAAACCGACAAATGTGATTAATTTATCACTTTTACCTCGACTTTCGGTAATTATTAATAATAATCGATAATTATTAATAATCTTCAATTAATCACATTTACCGTAACATAAATACAAATGTATCATCAATTTGGTATTTATTACAACATTTTGCCGTCTCACTAATGGACGTACACGTCATATAATTATAACTGTATATTGTAGTCACAACTAACTAAAAAAGGTTGGCGACCGCAGACGTAATCCTGACTGCAGTTTTTTATACTTATTCTTATATAGTCACGACTATTTCCCATTAGTAATGATTAATGCCACTTCAGTCTACTCATGATGTTAATTAATCTCATTAAATGTATATCTAGATTTATATAATTTATATTTATCTCTACATTGTTGTTTCTTGATTGATTGTTTCGAAAACATAGCGTCATCGTCTTCGTGTTTCAAAATTGTGTCCACATTTTGCTGAAACATTCTGCATACTTTCCTATATTTAATAGAGAAGCATAATAAATAAATAATAGAGAAGCAGGCTTAGGTTTCGAAAGAAGCAGCTTTGTTTCTCAGGGTTAGCAAAAGTAACAAGGATTTCGATCAAATTCTTTCCAATAAAAGAAGTTAATAGTTTATAATGCGTATACAAGATCAAAAAGTATTGCACTGGCTGACGTGCATAAAGAGAAATTGAAAAGGAAATCTAATATTTAATACAGGTTAAGAAAATCCTTGTAGTACTTGTACTAAATTATACTTACTACATACTTCTGCAAATACACGTGTAAGTTAATTAACAAATCAAAGTACATCGAAGTGACTTGATACGGTATTAGGTTTTCGAACCGTAATTTTAGTTACAGAGGTATATATAGATACAGGTCCAATATCACTATCCCTTTGTCACAACGGAATTATAGTGGCTTTAACATTTCGTATTTCCGCTACTGACAAATGGTGCATTAAAGTCGCTGTGAAACTTAATACCCTTTCAGAAGCTCGGTGATTTTATAGAACTTTCAATAGCTATGTGTATGTGGGTCTGTATATCATTTTAGGCATAGTGACTGGGTATCAGAAGTAAAAATCTATTTTATCCGTAATTAGAGTTATAAGTCGGAGTCGGCGATTTTTAATTTACAAAAATAAAGAGAAAAATTTCGGAGCTTGTGATGTCACTATCTGCAATAATTTTTGCACAGTGACTTCACGCTAAACTTCCATTCACAGTATCTTCTTTTTGTTCGCGACCAGATGAAAACATACTTGTTTATATTTTGTTCGTTGTATAGAAAAGACGGATATATTTTTATTTATCTACTTTAAGTCAATACCGCAAGGATAAAGTAGAAACTGGTCGCAGCGATCAAGGTCTCAATGTAAACATAGTTTCCAACATTGACTCATACTTAGAACGTAACGAACAGCTGATAACATTTTTCCATTATTAGACGCGAGCGTAAACATCGTAGTCACAGGTAACTTACTTATGCTTTATATAATAAATAAGATAATACCTACCTATAATGTTTACCAATTGTTAATGTGATTTACCTAATTACTAACGTTTTTTAAGAAAGATATCATCAGATGAT
The DNA here is from genome assembly GCA_905146925.1 of Autographa gamma. Lineage (NCBI taxonomy): Eukaryota > Metazoa > Arthropoda > Insecta > Lepidoptera > Noctuidae > Autographa > Autographa gamma. The sequence continues at coordinate 4,465,523 of LR989877.1, read as the reverse complement.
GATGTCTTTGTAATGCTATATGTTCAGTCATAACTTTGGCACCTTTTTATGTCTGTACTACTTTCGGATGCCCTAATTATTTTGGGTTGATTGCATAGGGAAAAAACATAACATGTGCGGTTGGTAATTCAAGATTTATCGAATAAAATAAATGGCAAAAGAATATCCCACGCAATACGTGAAATTTACCCAGTCCTGGTGAAATGTGGGTATGAAAACACAAAAAAAAAGAATAAAATAACGACCACATCGCATGTGTTTTGTCTCTGACTACCTACACAGCGAAAGTCGTGACTAACATATATATCTATAATATAATCTAAACGAAAACTCGTGTGAACGTATATGCAGTGGTAACTACGCTAAAATGTATTTTACTGTATTATGTAGTCCTTGTTTTCTTGTTGCGCTAAATAAGAGACGTGTTATTGTTACTTTTAGAAGCATGGTTCTTACAATGACGTTAGTTGTTGACACTTCGTAAAACTTTTTGACCTTTAGTAACTCAAATTGTCCAAAAAAATGGACCATCGGCAGTCCAGTTGCAAACATCTATCCAATCTTATCTATCTCGCATTTTATATTAATATTTATTTTATTTTCAATTGAAAGCATTGAAATCATATAGGTAACATAACAAATTGCACGGTTGTATCTTGTACAACAGACTAACATGCCGATTTATTAACACCTACGCAGACGAAGTCGCGAGTAGCCGCTAGTATTACATGATACGGGTCCAGCGATCCTAATTACGAACCCACAGATATAATTAATGGCCACCATTAGATGTAACACTAATGAATGTAAACAGCGCTATTTATCTGATACATAAATGAGGTTGTAATACCTGTGCTGTAACATTTTATGTTAATGCTTGTCGAGTTGGAAGTTTAAGGTAGAAGTTATGACATTTTATAATACAAAATGTTCTTTACTTTAAATTAAAGTGTCATCTTCATTTTCTTTGCAGATAATGTAGGTTTTACTTTTTATTAAGCATTGCAGTAGCATTACAACAGATTTAATGTATAACATGTCTTAAAGTAACGCGGGCGTTAATCGCCATCGTAAACATAGGTACTTAAAACGTGTGATCTTAGCATAATTATTGTCAACTATTATATTATGTTACTTAACTGACAATACGTAATGTATAAGCACACTTAAAACCAGCTCTTATGTAGTGATAAAAATACATCAAAGTAGATTTCATCATAAGTTTTTTAAACCTTCCACCTTCATCACTTTCATTTAAATGTGCGAAAGACGAGATAATGTTTCCTACTAACAAATCAATCCTGAATAGTTGACAAACGGTCTATTCCAACTATTTCTAACATTCAACGCACTACTGCAATCTTTGTATACGTGCATTTACACGGTAAACTACACAAAATACCTTGCATTAGTCGCGCTTGTATTAATGGAAAAATATAGACTTGTTTTGTTGACATCGATACCTATTTAGTTCAACTAATAATTACTTTTAAATGCATACATTTTCCGTTATGCATTAATATTCAATTGTAATTGTTCACCGGTTTTTATAATCAATTACCTAATATTGTCATTTATTCTATGGAACAAAAAACTACAGCTTTACTGAGAATATTGCCACAATTCTTCTTTAACGATTAATCTTAAAGAATACCCTACGGCCTTATAAGTTTCTTAGAAAATAACTAGGACCCGGCCCGCACTGTTGTGGCTCAGTCTAATATGCTTATTATACTATATTTATGCGTCCAGAAATATTACATTCAATAATATTCCTAAAGTACATCAATAGCCTTTAACTAGTACCAAAGTAAAATTGTTATAAAGTCTCTTTAAATAGGGTTAAAATAACTCCTAAAATAAGTGTTCGGTATGGACCAAATCCTGTTAGATAAAATAGCATGTTTCTAAAGCTTTACTGAACTATTCAGTCGGACAAAATCTTTTGTATAGTCTGATTCAACTCAGATAATGTATAAAGCATGTTTTTCTTTAACAGAAACGTATAACCGTTAGACTTTTATAGTGATATTACTCATCTCGACAATCTCAAAGGTAACATTGTTTTTTATATGAGCCATTACTCTGCAGACTAAAGTATGATAACGTGTGGATGTGAAATATGGGGTTTCTCTCATACGTACTATGCGTAGGGCAGGTTGGTTAAAGATCGTATTTAAATAATGTTTTAGTTTTTACCAACATACATTGCGAAAGTGAACATTTTTGAGGAAAGATTTATATTTTATGCAGTAATTAACCACGGTACATTTATGTTAGAAATCATTTTTGAACAATAGGTACTTTACGTAATAAAATTTAAAAGGAATTTTTAATTTGAAAGGTACAATTCACTCGGGAGTGTAACAAAAATGCAATAAAAAATTTCATTTATTAATTAATTAAGCGAGCACAAACAGCGAATGAAAGCTGCTTTTAAAATTAAATCTCGAATCAGGTAGCAAAGTAAATATAAGGCTGCTTTCTGACTTGTTGGTGCGGCAGCGGTGCGGGATTACGGTGCTCTGTACCAAAACGGCACTGTGTTTCCTTCAGCTACTTATTATACTGTATGAAATCCTGCAGTACCTCTGTGTCGTTAACAATCTCCAGTACTAACATCACTCGATAAGTTTGTCCACTATTTTTGTTAGTTTAAATGTGCGACCATGTATGGTAAGCGACTCCTAGACTTGCATAAGGCGACATCGCCCTCTCCCGTGCACACCGAGCCAAGCAGGAAACGATCATTGAAACACCCGCTCGGTAAGCTTTCGGTACCGCTTATACAATTCCCACCGCTGCCGCACCGACAAATCAGGAAACGGCCTTAGGCTCCCAGTTTTTTCAACGTATGTTTTACATAAAAACAATATAAATTTTCAATTTGTATTCAGTGTATAACCCGTTTACCTCACCGGATAGAAATGCTATAGATGGCTTATAATGTTATTCGGTTCGTTTAGGATTGCGCGTATAAAAAACTGGTTGGATATAAAGGACTGGAAACGTTACGTAATCGCGTTTTTTTTTTTTATAAGATGTAAACTAGTCTCCTTCTCATCTAATCGTGTCCCTGTATGTTTAAACAATATTAGGTATCTGAGTTTATAACATGTGTTTAGGTTGCCATGTTATTAAAATTATAAACAATTTTTTATTTTTAGTTGAAAACTTAACAATCAATATTGAAGAAATGTCTGTTTTTAATTTTACTATAACGTGAAGTTGCTTTTATATTTATTCTATTTGAAAAGAAAATCTCGTACTTTATTTTTAAGCCTCCTTTTCAGTACTTTATTGAATACTTAATATCTCTTATAAATTAAAACTCCAGGTTCTATATTAATATTCAATTTAAAAGCATCATATAATCTTCTTATACTACAAAAACCCAATTGATAGGTTCTCATTCATTTTTCGATCAGGCTCGCCTTTGCTTTTCGCCATTGACTTATCGTTAGTTAAAAATTGTAGTCTATTTTCCTCTGTTTTATTACGTTTTTATAAAGTTAGCACTTTCGAGTTCAATTAAAATTATGATTAGTGTAGGAAAAATTCTTACTTTAGTTTCTTTATTGGGCGGAAATCAAAATCACATGAAAGAACAATGTGTCTTTCATTCCAATAATATTGTACCTCGATGAAAATTCTACTTTATGTGCGGTTGGCGTACCGTACCTATTGTGTAGATATTTTCACAATTGAAAACAAATATAGAGTTGATTCAAATTTGACTTTTATCAATAAATTTCGCTGTTTTGATTTGGCCCCTATTCCTGCAATGCGGCTTATACACACAAATCCAATATTTCATTCGATTGCCAATCAAAATTGACCTATATGGATAACGAATGTTACTCATAATTGAAACTGTATTCCTTTATCTATATGCATGATGTATTATGATTATAAACAGCCAAACTGTTTACTTTCATCAAATTGATGTGGTTTTATTATTTGAATATGAAATAGCCCCTTTGACCCTTATTTAAGCCTGCACGTGCCGAACCAGTTTATAACGTACCCCTAAATAAATTATGACTGGATCTAGTGCGCTTACTTTAACCCGGCGATAATCTGAGACCCGTGCTAACTATGAGCACAGCTGTTTTAAAGGTAATAGTTAATTAAAAACCTTGTCTGAGGTCTAATACTCATCAGAGATCATATTAAAACAGATAAGTCCTTATCTAGAAGTAATAAGAGACATTTTATGTGAACAATCATTTTTAGTAGATCCGAACCTTATTCAATATGCTTTAAGCGGAGGGTGGGTCGTCTATAATGAAATGAAATTGCTGGCGTCTACGACATAGACCCGATGACGTAAGCAACACATAAAGGGCTCGAAGGGATCGTTTAACGGAAACAATGTGTAGTAAAAGCTCGTTCACACCGGTAAAGGCACGGATGCAACTTTGTTTAGACTTGGGGTTTGGTGGGAGGTACTTTTCTAAGGAAGCATCGTTGGCTGCATTTTGAGTCTCTTTCGAATAACAACTAACGTAGTTATGTCATAAATTGCAATGTCTTAGTGCTTGTTGCATTGTCTAGTTTCCGTTATTATGCTTGTAACCAATCTATAATCCTATGTCGTACTCCAATATACATAGAAACGATACATAATTGCAATACCTACGTGACTCCATCCAGTTCCAATGAACTACATACATTATGAATACAGCTTTCAGCTTAGAATTCTGTTCACCATATGAGCAAATAAAGTGGCACTAAGCTTCGTTTCTTGGCAACAACTTTGTAACATAAAACTTATACACCAATGCGAGCATCGCTGCCAAAGTCCTAAGATAGATTTCTAGGTCAAATTAATATATTCGGGTTTCGCTAGCAAGCGTCGATCAAGGGTTGAAATTCTCTGTAGATACCAACAGGATCCGTTTACTTGAAAATAAATACCGTTGAAGCTACACTACAGTTGTGGTAAAGTTACCCAAGAAAATAGACGTCAATTTATATCTAACCGTGCTATGCAAATTTGTTCGTAGTAAGGAATCTATACGAAATATATTAGGCATGAATTTTGGTATACATCTTAGGTATGGTTTGAGAGGGTTAGGTCGAAAGGATGCTCGAGAAAATATGAAGTATTTCAGGTAAAAGGGTATGTTAGGATCGTTGCAAGTGGGATATCTATGAAATTTTTGTGACGTAGAAAGTATATGTGGTAATGATCTCGTCGACAACGGCTACATATTTTGATATTGTCTTCTTGTCTTATTTTAGCTTTTGAAAAGTCAACCTTACTACTTCGAAATATAGACGCTGTCAATAGCAAAATTTCTGATGAGCGGTCGACCGATTTGCAAAAGAATTTTAATATTCAATAACTGTATACAAAAGTTGAATACTTGCGGCGATGGGTAATAATGTATGAACATTGTCGAGCTTTATTGAATGCCGGCAGTTTGGCATACATTTGACACGGGTTATAGCAGTTAATGGAATGTGGAAGAGCATTTATAATGTCTGACATTGTTAACGGGTTTTGGTAACCTGAAATATTGAGGTACCTATATTGTTCACTGAAAATGTTTATGAAATTGTAAATAGGTCGGTACAGACGCGATTTTATTCGGGTTTTCAGCTGAAGGTTTTTCTACGATTGGGCGTTTCGTTACTTTTATTAGTATTTGAAAAGTATTACGTAAAGAACAAAATAGACTTTCATATTTTTGTCTTTAATTTGATAACTGAATTACATATTCTCTCGTATACGCTTTGTGAATATTTTGGATATCACTTGAAACTAAAATGACTAGGTACTTATTTATTACAGTCGTTCACAAAACTAAGAGCAAGTATTGAACAGAATAAAGGTTTCTTATTTCTTAAGGTCTATTGATATAGAATTAGCTGTCTTGAGATATCGCTATTTCTTCACAGTATAGATTTACTTCTAAAATGAGCATCTTGTATACAAAGCTACAGCGAATAGATCGGGAGGATATTGCTATAATCTTGATGGATATCGCCATAATGCTTGGCAGGTAGATTGATGATAGCGGTGTAATGTTATTAGTAACTTGGGAGTCCGTTCATTCTCCGAATATACCTACAGATATACTGAAACCTATATTATATGTACGCAACATCGTCTATTTCATTTTCCGTAAGGTCAAAACTGAGTATGAATAGTTAACGACATGTGGTTAAAAAAAAAGGGGATATGTTCATTACTTCGTTTTTTGTATTAAGCAAATGGTTTTCAGTGGTTTCATCAAGTTTTATTCTCGTTTATTAAATTCTTTAATATAAATGTATAGAACATAGTTGTTTCTTTCCATTTCAATAAAGCTTTGTAATGTGAGGTCTCTTTGTAACGAATAACTTGACATCCTTTTGAAGTATGATTTACGATGTATTGGTTTGTATACAGCCCTTTTGTAACTTAAAAAGGTTCGTTATTTCGTCCTAAAAGTATTTTTCGATATGTATTCGAATGTAGGCCAACGATTGTTTGAATGTGAAGCAATAAAAGTACTGAAGAAAAGCTTTCAGACTGATACACCAATTTCCAGAATGAAAATGGATTCAATTATAACTTTGAAACAAAAAAGTCTGGAACATTTTAGCGAATCTGAGGATCTGGGACTGTTATGAGTAATAATTATAAGGTACGATACCTTTTTCTTTTGTCGTTTTTCTCGGAAATGTTGTTTCTTTAATATTTGTTTGAAAAGCGGTATGTTGAAATTCCTTTCCGACGTTCCTGAGCTTGAAATACTTTTTAAAAAGGTTCTTGGAATTAGAAAATATAAGTAATAAGTAAAATTCCAGGGCTTAAATAATTTTGAAATACTTCTGCTACTCTGCAGAACAGAAAAGCTACTATTTTACTTTGTCGAACAAATTAGTTTTCTCTTCGTGTCGATTTAACTCGAATGAATAAATAAGTCGCAACTGAGACGGAGCTACCGTTAGCCTTTTTAAAGTTTTCAATTGTTAGTTGTTTATGATGGCCAAGATCTTGGAAAAAAAGCTCGGAAACCTTCGCTTTTATGAACGCATTATTTCAGTTGCAGTATTTTGAGTTTTATCAATTCAAATATCATTATGCAATACTTGCACTTAATGTTTTTTTCGTGCACCAATAAATCCTTTATGTACATAAAAATCCTTCACAAACTCATTTTAAAATGCAAGCCTCGTCTGCAACCTTCACAAGTTAATTAAAAATTTTGTTGCGGTCTACCACAGACCAGAAGGCAAATAATAATTACTGGAATACAGGAAAATCTGCAATTTGCATGAACTGTAAATTATTGCGGAATGTGGCCGATTTTCATAGTAATATTGTAATTATATAAATTATGTGCCGTGTGAGCAGTGTGTGTAAATACTCATCATATTTTATTCTTCGTCCGTTTATTTGAAAAAATTTACATACATTTTTAGTACTAAATATTCATAACATAATTTTTATTTAATACTAGCTGTCATCCTGCGGTTTCATCCGCATGAATACCGAGGTCCCGTTCCCGGTGCCTTTATGTTATTCAGGGCGCTGATGAATCCAAAAAATCCCTATCGTATTTTTTTTTAATTTTTCCATATTTTTTCTTTCATAAGAACCTTCTCCTGACAATAACTAACAATGCAAAAAAAGAATTAGCGAAATCGGTCCAGGCGTTATTGAGTTATGCGCTTACCAACACATTTAGTGATTCATTTTTATATATAAGATTGTAAGGATAAATATTACCACTTTCCTTCCTATTTAATATTTTCCGCTTTCATGGTAGTTCTTTTCCACGTTGCAACATATTTTCCACTTTGAAATTACTGTGTAAAGTGTATTTATGTAAGGCCTCGACGACCGAGCTACTTTCACACTTTCAAAGAATATTGAAACCTTGTTCTCAAAAGTTTAAAATGGAAGACTTAAAACTGCAAATTACCCAGTGCCAGTTTTTGCTATTGTTCATACTGTGCTATAAAATTTTGAATCATAATACTGCTTATGTAACTGATAAAAGAAACTAAAATATTTTAACCATGTAATTTTAGGGCGATATTGTAATCAGTTCATGTTTTTTCCTGTAATAACACGAGCTTGTATTATAATTCCTGGGTTATTAATATAAAATTGGTTTGTGGACGAAATGTGCATGTTAGTGTAGCGTGCAGTAGTTTTTGATTGATGATAATATTTTAGTGACGTATAAAATAAAATGCTATTTTTTACAATCATACAAGGGGAGAAAATGATTTAGATAGATGATAAACGACACAAACAACTGTAACGTAACTGTTAGTTTTGTTATTAAACTATATTTGCCATCTGTCCTTTTTGTATTAGGTACTTAAAACTATAATGAACTAATCCTAAACAAATGTAACAAGAGTATCCATATCGCCTACCTATTATTATTCCAGTTAAGCTTCTTGTATAACCAAGATGTTGCCGAAATCCTCGGTATGTATGTTAATACCATTATGAGATAGAATTAATAACTGTTGTTAGCTGTATACGACTGCCCATCTAAGTAACATTAGCCCTTAATCGTCCCTCGGGTGACCATGGGAGCGGATTCTGAGAACGGCATTTATAAGGGTTAAAATTAACGTTGGCTCATTAACCTATTTTAGCTAAGTGTAACATGACATACAATTATATTTTCCTTTTCCGGGATGTGTTGGTTACTAGGTACTTGTAAATCCATCTTAAGGCACTTAATGTATTATATAATAAATCCCGCTTTGAGTAAATATCTGCAGTTGATTGACACGAATTTTCAAAGTAAACTATATTTCCCAGTACCCCGATTTATAATTAGTGTCAAAATGTCTCTTCGTTGATGAGATTTTACTGAAAAATTTGAGCAGCACAAAGCTTTAAGCGACGCTGAATTTGATGCCTGTCAAAAAAGGCTTTAAAATTTTGTTGACTTTATAAAAAACTACTGAGTACCCAAAAGATGTAGTTCTAGGCTTACGACGCAAAGATAAGATATTTTTTTTATCAAGATTGCCATTATAAATAAACATGTGCTTCCAAAATGTGTAAAATCACCTACAACAGTAGTTTTTGTCGATGACAGACAAATTTCACTTTGTAAATGAGTAAGCAATGATAACATAACACTTTTAAACGTAATAAGCAAGTCGTTTAACATAATTATCATTTATAAGTTACACCATATTTAGTCATTTAACAAATAAACCTGTTTATATAAATACTGGCAAGTTTTCTATAATATTTCCGTCTATTTTTAGCCACGTCAATTTAATGTTTCGTACTTAATGTGTACTTGACGGCTCTGACGTAATTAAGCCGTCATTCTAGGTCGGACGTAAGCTATGATTATCCCAGGAACTATAATAAAAACATTTTCATGAAATTCTCCTTCAAATTGAACTTAATATTATTGAAGATAATTTTCTTGTTGAAACATGTGCGTCGATTACGTGTTAACTGCACCTGCCCTTTTATGAGATGGTTAAGATTAGTCATTGTATAATTATGCCTGTAATTGTCAGCTGTTTGTCGTAAAGCAATAATGTAAGGTGTAAATGTATTTTATGTGGAGAGATTGTAGTACAAGTTATAGATTGTTTCTTTATTATTTATAGCCCGTTAATAAGCCTTAATTAATATACAATGTAATTACAATAAAAAAGGACTCTTTCCTTACTATTATAGCCTTTTTAGAGTAAGAAAATTCAACACTTTCCTTGACATTTAAGCGATATTATAGGCTATTATTCGCAGACGCAAGATTGCTCTTTATGTAAACGCCTAACAGTAAATATCCTGTGAGGAAATTGGGTGAAAGATCCAATGTTTAGATATTGAAGTTTGCTATTCAATCATACAGTACCACCCTTACTGTATTTTTCTACCTATTTCAACTTATCTACGCCTGTATCATACCTAAGTGTGTATCATACCAAAGTATAGTATTTTTCTTCTTTATTATTTCAAGACTTTATAAATAAACCAACGTGGGTGCTCACATTTGTTGATAAATAAAATATCATATCATTATTTTCGTATAATACGGGACAAAAGCTGAAACATGAATACTTCAACTCAATATACCGAGACCTTATTGTAAAGAAACCTTACCCATGAATAAATTTCTATTTCATATGACACTTTACCTCGGAAAAATATAGGACGGTGTTGCGATCTCATCTAAAGTAATATTTTCAGGCGGAAATTTACCGAGTCTGTTTTGTTCGCTGCGTAAAATAAAAACTCGCCTTATCAGTTTTATCTTATCTTGTAATTGTAGATGCGCCCTAATTTTTTCTTGTTTTAATTTACAACGTTAGGTTTTATTTTACATGTTTTGTAATTTCAAGCCAAGATTACGTTTGTAGTGTTAGTATCTCGTATTTGCTTATCAGTAACTGACTATGTATCTTGTGCCTTATTTAATTATGTACCTAGGTATAATGTACCTTTTTTTTTTTAAGACAAAACGCTTTTTCTTTCGTAAATAGTGAAATAGAACTTAAATTATGTAGCATCCTATTTAATAGACTAGGCCTAGGTCAAGGTGGACGATATATCATCGTTCGTTAGACCTTGTTCATCTCGACACATGATTTAATCAGAGTATAAGAGACTAAATGCTGGTCATGGTAAAATAAGCCGATCCTGAAACGTTAATATGATTTTTCTACCGAAGTTTTATTCTTGAAAAAGGTAGAAGGCCTGATCGCACTGTAATATATTGATAATATTACTGTGCTTAGTAATAACGAATGTGTTTTTATTTAGGTATTATCATTTAATATAGTGTAAGTAGGCTTTTAATTTATTTCTGTTTACTTTGAATTTAAAATGTAAAACTCCATTTAAATATACGACTCCATAAATGCCGATAGATTAAATCATACGTCAGACTCGTATTTAACAGAACTGTATTTTATTTCTGAGTCATATCAATCAATTCCATTTATCTCGCCTATTTTAGTATTATAACTGTTAACTAAATTGTTATTTGGAATAACCAAAAATGTTTTGATGACTATTAGTCTTAATTCGTTTATCCTTCCAAGCCTGAGGCATACATTTCACCCTCATTTCGCGAGCTCTAATCACCTTTATGGTTTCCCTCCAATTTAGTTTAATACGCTTAACTAAGGAGTGCCATTGTTAATTGTGAAACTAATAGGTTTCTAACTCGCTTTTATCTGTCTTAGTTCGTTACAACTTTGTGAAATGAGACTTTCCGATTTGAGAAACTTTGTTAAAGTCACGGTATCCTTCCTCCTTCGTCTTTTGACCTACCCTGTAGGTATTCAATTGAAATATCCTTATTGACAAATGTGGTACACAAAATGGAATACTTTATTAAACGGAACCACGCATTTCGCTGTTTTTTACAGTATGAAAAAGAACAATAACTTCTGAAAAATACAACCAAAATTAAACTGTTTTTATGACAATCCCGAGTACGTTTTAAACGATCGATAGAAACCCTAGATGAAAAAAAGGTCTCGTGTTTTCTCCATCGTTTTTTGTCTGACGTGATTTAAGCAAAGTATGCTTTAAACAGGGCTCCGTACACGGTACCAACTGAGGTGGTCTTAATAATTAATAATTTATGCCTTTCATTACTTAAAGTTTCATGAGAAGCTCTGTAATTAATAAGCTTTTATGAGCTTTTTATGTTTTACTACAAGTTAAAAGTTTTATCTTTTTTATGATTTGAAAGTGTTTGAATCTCGGAATAGTCTTTAGACAACGTAGAAATGAACGCGCTTTTAACATGCGTTTTCAATCAGCGGGCCTTTATTCATTCAAAAATTGATAGTAAGACTTTCTCTACAGTTTTATTTTACAGTCCTATACAAAGTTCATTAGTAAAATTAGTACCTATTTTATTTTTCACTTTACCATTAAATGAAATTAAATCTATGATATCCATCAGCGTATCAACCGTTGTTTGATGTTGAAAACTTTAATAAACTTATCTGATCTTTATTCAGATTCTTTCGGATTACGTTAACTGCATTAAACCGGTTCTATAAAGCAATAATACAGCTCGTTAAAATATATTTTACGACGTTTAGTATGTACTAGTAAAGATTTTATTAAAACATTTTTTATGTTGGCTACATTAATTTTATGGCGAGCACGACGCCGAAAGGTGTTTGCAAATTAATGAGTAAAAGTTTGTTGTTCACACAAAGGAGTTATTAAAGTGAATTTTGTTGTGCATATTTAGTAGGTAATCGCTTGTATTTTAGAGTTAAGTTATTTACAGACATGCAGCAGAAGGTAACCTGATAATTTAGGTCAAAAAAGTGTCTAGTACGGAGTCCAGAAGCCACCAAAAAAAAATGGAAGTTGTGCTAGCTACGTAAACTATTCATCAGGAACACTTTTACTTAAACCCTGTAGAATTTGTTAACGCAATCAAAAAGGCGAGAAATAACAGAATTCCTGGTAAAAGTTCCTTTCAGTGGTTCCCAGAGAACTTCCTTAGTTAACGGCTATAGTTTATCGCTAAGTCTCAAATAAGCCTTTACCGGAAGCTAATACCGAGCTACCCAAGAAAATATAAAGAAACATAAAATATATAGAAGCGAAATTAAGGGGTTACGTGACCATTTTATTGATAGAGTCGACTCAACGTAGTATTGACGTTCGGTATTTCGCTATCGAAGATCGTAATCTTATAAGGGAACGGCAGAGCACCTTTTTGTATACTGATAACATCTTGCGTGACGTCACATGGAATAAAACTGACTAGGTCATTCTAAGGTTTTAGAATTCCATATTACACGATATTAAGAAGGATTTTTTAAAGGTTACTTAAGTTTTAATTCTAATTGTCTTTTCATGTCATCATGAAACATATATGACATGCATATGTAGGTATAATTAACATCCATTGTTAAATTTCGTATTTCAATAGATTAAGTTACTATTTTTATCACACTATTTCAAAAAGCAGCGTGTATTGGTTCGCAGCTGGACATAGGCTTCTTCCAAGTTGCGCCATAAAACTCGCATTTATGTAAATAGGATTTCTTACTTCACTTATTGAGCAGTTTAAATGTTAATGTTGACTTTTATACTTTTAGTAGTCGTTTCATTGGACATGGCCACTATTACTATCAATAATACATACAATATTGATATTTAAGTATCTTAAAATGTATCTTTAAATACAGTCTTCGTACCGATGTAATGTTTAATCTCAAATTCGATTTCGCTTAAGGACTACGGTTAGTTTTACTATTCGGTAAACGTGTTAAATTCTTGGCACTTGACGTATACTCGTTGCGACGTTCTCGCTTTTAGGATTAAAATTGTATTTAGGTTGCCATGCCAATACATGTCATAGTATATTTTAACCATGCCTCGAGGTGCCACTTAGATTATTTACGCTTATGTAGACAGACTGTTAAGGTTTCAGTATCGGATTAATAATAATTAAATTTTAATGTTAGTAAATTAAATTGAAAATAGATCTAATAGCAAATCAACACAATGTTATTTTTGAACCGTTGTTTAATTTTGATATATCGGGGAAGACTTTGCACAATGTCGAACTTCAAATAAAAATACTCTCAGACCGTTAAAAATAGTTCTCTTCAGTAAGTGAAGTATAGTTAAATGTAACATGGTTAGTTTATTCTTAACATAACTAACCTTGAGTTTAATAATACTCATTACTCTAATATGTCTAGCAGACACGACCACTGGACTTTGATCCCAGTTTGATTCCCGGGGTAGAGTATTATTACATATCTCTTACTGAAAGTCAGTTACACTTCGCGATTGGAAATGTGCCCGACAGACGGAAAATTTGGGGATTGCTGGGGTTACTTTATATAACGAAGCTACACTTGCATGTTACATGATACTCGCTAAATATACTTGTTCAGATGCAAATACATATGTAATTTGTGACGTAGTATAGTTATATTTGCACACAAGTCTGAATTAAAATGTATGTATGTGATGTGCATGATTGGGTCACGCTGGGTAACTAAAACAAGTAGTTATCCTGCATAGTAACAATCGATATACCTACCTATACCAAATTCATCACTCATTCAGTGAATAATAAAATGAAATTTAAAATGTGATCTCAATTTCTTGAATTTTTTTCTTGTAGAATTGAAATTTCGTGCCTTGAGTGTCAAAAAATAAGTTGGAAGTTGATAATGAACTTCTTCGTCTCATTCAAAGTTTATTGCCTTGAAAGTATTATACGCTATTAGACGTAGATAATACTTATCTTTGTTATCGGTCAATCTGTTGCGCAAACTCGCCGTACCTTCTTAATAACGCGTTGAATATCTTATAGGCCGTCCGTTTATCTTTCGATAAATGTATTTTATAACGACACCGCCCGTTTATTAGTTATAGCTTTAAGTACCGGGATTTTATCAGTTACGCTTTGCTAGGTAACTGCTATTTTGGCAAGCATGATTGTGAATATCGACATAACTGTTTATTGTATTACACTCACTAAAACATAACATTCAACAAAAAATATTATAAATGGTATTTTTACTTGAGCTTGTATTTGTGCACCTACAGACTTACCTAACGCTTATATCACTTAGTACAACAGCAGGCGATACACCCACATCCCGCTAATGACGTCGATTGTATTCGTTTTATAAAGAAAGCAAGAACACTATAGCTTTTATTCTTCTTTTAATTAATTTCTCATTGTTGGCCACGTGACTACATCCCACGCATATTGTTCGTGCAGGAAACCGTTTTATATACTCAGGTTGGTAATGCCACAGATTGGCAATCTGGGCCTGTTAATTCAGTCCGCCTTCTCCGTAAGGCCAAGCTTTGATATGATATCACAGTAGACTGGTTTCCAACTCGAATCTCCATCGACGTGAGAGGATTAGCCAATCAGCTTTGATGGTAGTCGTTGATTTCCCAGGATGCGACGGACGGTACAGATAAATACGGAGAGACAGCTTGATACAAACAAGTTTGAACAGTATTTAGAGCTCACAAACTCTAGTTTCGTCTCTTCAAATAGACTTTGAATAGGTAATTTCTGAATAGGTGACGTCTGAATCACAAATACAGGAAAATACATATAACAAGAAACAATTATAGGTTATATCAAAGATTAAAGCTCACATTAATCCACTCCGAATTTAAATCCTAAGCAACGCAAACAAATTAATCCGACAACAAAATAAACGCTATTAAATTAAACCTCCTCCTTATATAAATTCTGACGACCACAAAAATCCGAGCTACCCTTACCTAACGCAGGTAAATCCTTAATTAAAGAAAGGATTCAGTGGAATTACTGCCTCGGAGCCTCGGATAGGAACCGGCGGACCGGAATATACGTATTACGCCAACTGTCACACTTTGACCACTATGCGGGGTAGACAGAAGTCAAAGGTAGAAACAAACATTCGTACGTAAGCAAATATTTGATGTTTACAGTTCACTGCCTTCTGTTGCAAGTTGTGGGTTGTCTACAAGACAGTTTTGACACTATGACATTTAAGTATTTTCAATAGTGAATGTGATTTCGTACACTATTGATATTAGTCTGGGTTTTATTTAGCTTATCTTAAAGTCCATTTTAGATTGAAACAATTCTTACTTCAGTGTAATGTCTGTTAAATAAGTTAATATATCTTGTCCTTTTAAAACTTTTCTTCGAAAATATTGAGACAAACAGCCATTTACTTATTTATTTATTTAATCATTTATATGTATGTACTAAAAATAATTTGCAAATCTAATTTCATAACTGCTTTTTCATATATCATATTTAGCCATTGTCCAGGTATGCAGACGATTCAATAATATTTTTGTTTCCTTTGGCATGACTTTCCAAAGCTGTTATGTCTGAATCAAATTAACCTTCTGGGTTTGTTTTCGCAAGAATTCCTGATGAGAAATGTATTTTCTCCGTTTTATTTACGTAGTTTCGAATAATAATAGTTGTTGCACTGCGAAACTTTTCCTGCACGTGTCATGAACAGTTATTTTCTTCTTTAATTTATTGAAGAAATTGTCTTTTCTATTCCTAAGAGAAAATTGAACTATATTGTAATTATTTTTTAATTATTTTACGTGTACAGTGTATATTATCTTACGTATAATAACGCGATAAATAAAGGTTTAAGTTCTGGTAAGAGGACCTCGTTTTAGGTAGGATTTTGTGAAGACATGGGTCCAACACGTAGAGGATTTTAATCTAAATTGATATGGGGCGTTACGTAGATCCTATCTTTTTTAAATCCTTAGTAAACTTTGCTATATAAATAGTTGCAAGTTTTTGATTGCTTGTTTTAAGTTTGTTGTGTGTTTATCCAATCATTCATCTTAAGTTCTTAAAAAAAGGTGAATTGATATTAAACGTTCAGAAATATAAATTCTATGATTATTAAGTAAAGAGTTTATTGTAAGTCCCCTGCTGCCACCACCATGTGTTGTTCACATGCAAATCATGAATGAATTGAATAATAAAAATAGATCTAGTTAAACTTTCTATGTAAACAACTCATTTAAACGACCGCGATAGCTGTTCTAGAAACATTTAATAATTGTATTCGATGATATCACGCTTGTATACCCTAAGGGTATGGCAGTAATGTCGGTATCTATTCGATACTCCCACAATAGGCAACCTAAAAATATGTTATTTATATTCCTACTTTTGATATCGGATATCTGTAGTCACTAACTTCGTTGAAATAAAATGTTCTTTGACTGAGAATTGTTTGCTTAAAACGTGGTTGATCAATTCAGATTATTCTCTTGTAATAACGGGAATAGGCACGAGTAATAATTAAAATTATACGTATTTTTTTCTAGAATCTATGTTATTTGTTTAGCGTACCAAATAGAACAAACTAATAACAAATGCACAGCAGTCTTGAATAAGTAATCGATAACGACGTAGTACAAACGATTGTGTCGTTTTTTATTACCAGTTTCCCTTGATTTATCGTCGCTTACTATTGCGTCACATTTTTTAGTTATTTAAGTATGTTCATGTAGTACATGAGCTAATAAATATTACTCAAATGCGTGGTACAAATAGTCCACTTGTCCAGTCAACAAGAAAGCGAAGCGAATCTTGACTGATCTCGTCACAAAACTGTCTTTTTTACAACTAATGTAGTTATAGTATATAATATACAATTCTTTCTACTTCAAATACGTATACAGTAACATCTCGAAATTATATCAATGATTACCAATAACAAACAAACTCAGGAAGGCAAAACAAACTATCAAAGATGTAATATTCTGAGGTCTTTCCTGCAAAGGACTGCTTTGAACACGACTAACATTTTGCCACATGGTGTTTTTCATACATAGATAACTTTAAGTGCTTAGATACATATTTATTTAAAAATACACAGATACTACCAAATATCAACGCAATATGGCGTCCGGTTTATGTATTTAAAACGCTATACATATAGCGATAAGATCAAAAATGATCTACTTCGTAGTATCTTGAAGTTTGTGCGATAAGAAATAGTTTTCAAGTGTCTGGGTTTTGCATAAGTGGTCTTAAGTATCGCCATTGAAATACCAAGAATTTTAATTTTGAATAACCTTTTTGCATAACAGTTTAGACGAGGTAGGTATACCTCTTAAGATAATTAGTAAAAATATAGTTCGGCGTCTTTGAGTCAATGTGTATCTGTTACCAATATAAAACGTTTATTAAATAAAAGATAAGTATTTTTTTCATATTTAAATACTAAACCAGTCTCGTGAGTAGATCACTTTTTGTTTAGTAATCATTTACTTCCTGTTTGTACCATAATTACCATACAAATGTCTTTGTTGTTCTTATCCCTATAATTATAAACGTTTAAGATAAATCTTCATTATCATAATTTATCAAGTGCAAAACATAAACATGCATTAAGTTATATTGTGTATACGTTGGTATTAATTATTTGATTGAGAACATTTACTACTGGTATCAAAAAGTTTCAAAAGCCTGAGAAAGAAGCCCAAAATAATAGATAAATAAGCGGTAGAGATAGCAAAAAATGACTCCCGCAGTCAATCTGTCCATTTATCACATGGGTGTTTTGTAAACCATATTACGCTTACGTTATAAAGAATGCTTCTTCAGTTAACAATCAAATGTTTTTTACGTAAATTATGTCCCCCTAACGATAACCCCGCATGATAAAGAAACTATCGCACAGAATCCCGAGTGTGTACGAAGACAGCTGACACAACTGTTTATCGCTGAATGAATGTGAGTCAGACGGTCACGTGGTGCGAAGCGTGTACTCTCACACCAAAGATTAATAATAGCGCCGACGGGGCACTGCATTTATCGTAATTTGTGTATTTTAAATTGGATAATTTTTTGAAGCGGTTTCATCCACACTATACATTAGTAGCATGTTTTTTTTTTTTCAAATATTATTTCTTGATTAGCCCCTCCTTTTTTAATCATGGAGCTATCCACTGCTTTGTGTAGGTCTCCTACTTTCTTTTCTGCCATTTTTCACAGCTTGCGCGTTCATCCATTTGGTTTCTGTTTTTTTCCCATCGAAACCTGCAATAAATATGTAGTTTTTTTTGCTTATACTTGTATAATATACCTAGTTAATTACACATTGTGCAATCTATCTTCGTAATGTCAAACATCATTATGTCTAGTAAGATATAATGGCTTACAAAGTAATAAATTAAACGGTTAATCAATTTAAATGTCGTTTAGTCATCGGTAAATACATGAGTAGTTTGTATTATGATATCGGGTTCTTTAATTATATTTCAAATTTAACGTTTCATTGATAACTGTAATAATCAGGATCGAACGACTCTGGACCGGTTATTTGTTAATTGGTATTATAGATATAGATTTAAGTTTGCTCTGATGATATTGAGTCATATTCTTTCCGACTTAGTAATTTATTTTGATATCTACTCTCAAAAATAACGAAAAATGTTCTTTGTTTTCTGTTAAGAATACAGAAGCCAATTCTGCAAAATAATCTATATTTCGTAAGTCGTTCTCGTCGCCCGAGGCGCACACAATACGTGTTTTGCCCAGCCCCCCACTGACGCGAACCGCTCGAAACTTGCGAAATACAACGAAGTTTCTTTATTGTTACAGAATACTCGCAAAATTGTTCTATTGTTATTGCCTTTTTAAAAATATTTTTCACCTTTCCTTTGTCCTTTAGATTTCTTTTCGAAGTTTTCTCCTTTTATATTTTTAATAAATGTTCCACTTTCGTGGTATTAAATTGATCCAATATATTTTGTTAGGCTAAGCGTATCTTTTTTTTTAGAAATCCAATTATATTAGTATTTGGTTGACTGACAACATGTAATCGGAATGTAATATGATTGGAAGAAAGTGTAGGTCCTTTTAAAAAGTATTTGTAAGATACATGCTATTACGTTGTCGTTGCTAGATATTAGATACCGTATTTTTTGCATAGTTGCTATGCCTTAAAACTGTACCAGAATTGTTTTCTAAAGCGTTGCTATTATAACTACGACTCCTGAAGGGTAAACACAGTTCCACAGCAGGTATACGAGTATAATCGGATAGAACAGCTACTCTTATGTCGAGAGTAACGACATCATTTCCCCCGGGTCGAGTTTAGGCGTGGCAGACACCGTTTCGTTCTACTGTACCTTCCGACACCCGGATGTATTCGAGAAAGCGACTGAGGGGATTTCAGGGAACATAGAAACATATACTGATCAAAATGCTCGGAAATCTCGTCTTCTAAAAAGTGATTTTGGAGACAGTATAACACAATACATGTAATGAAATAAGCTATGCGATATATTGTATAATAGGGATTTTAAATGTTTTTGTTTTTACTATAGACGTTATTTTTATGAGCCTCTGACCTCCATGTAGGACTTTGAAGTTAAATAAATCTCTAGTAGAACTTTTGTCATCAGACGGCCCCTAATCAGACCAACCAGACATTTCAGACAAGGAGGTATAACTAAGCCATAGGTGCAAAACTGTATTA
Source organism: Autographa gamma (assembly GCA_905146925.1). Classification (NCBI taxonomy): domain Eukaryota; kingdom Metazoa; phylum Arthropoda; class Insecta; order Lepidoptera; family Noctuidae; genus Autographa; species Autographa gamma. The sequence goes on along the minus strand of LR989877.1, from coordinate 4,445,552 downwards.
ATACAAATTAACAACCTCTGAAAGAGCATTGGGCAGTTATGAAATATTACTACGTTCATACAAGAATTCTGGCCGTAAGCCAGTCTGGGCCGCCTCGAACCGGTTACGTGTGGAGTCGTTTCAGACGCCAGAAATCGTTTGTTGTCAACGTTAGAAAATTGAAAATGCCTTTGGATGCAGCTGATATTGCTCGGACTAAGATAGGCTGACCTTTGCATTTATTTCGTCGCCTAATGCAAATATTTAAGTGATATATGACGTGTTTGGAAAAGCGACCAATGCTTGAATTTTTTCCAAGAGCATTTTAGGTGTCTAGAAAGGAAAATATCTACAATATGCATTTAAATTGGGGATTTTTTTGGAATAGTCGTCATGCTCAGAGTAGTTGAAATATTTAGGTACTGCCAACTATTATCTCATACCTAGTTTTTAAAGCGTTTGTGCCATGAACCATCTGCTTTGTTACCCCAAATGCCCAATTAAATTTACAGCAGATTGTTGAGAAGAGGCTAATCAAAGAGTAATCGATCTGGCTATGTTTTTACGCTCCAAATCTGAAAAAGCCTTTGCCGCGAAAGAAGAGCGTCTCTTGTATGTTCTTGTAAAACATATTAGGAGCGACATCGAAAGCCTAAACTATTTATAAAAGCGTGAAAATGTGTTTGGAGAATCTATCAACATCATTATTCACAGCTTTCCTCCGCCTACTGCTAGCATTAAATGTTGTTCGCTCTACATCATTTTTCGCCAATCTAGTTCATGTCTCTGACAAACTTGACTATTTATCATACACTCGTTTTGTGACCGGTTTTTATACTTAGCCTGACTTCTTTCGACCACAATTCTACCATTTTACGAACTGCTTAATTTATCTACATGTTTTTTAACATATTTAGTGCTTTATTTGCATCCGTTCAAGTATGAAGCAGAAAATCTTGTGACTACAACTTGTTCTATAAGCTCTGCAGCGCGTGGGTGGTTGACTAATGAAGTATTATTTTGTTGAAAGACGTCGTTAGTAGTTATATACTAGTTTTGAATCCTTATCGTGTAGAAGCTCTGCCGTTACTCTCGACATTGTGGGAGAAGTAAAGGTTTTAAACCAATTTAAAGATCGGGATTGCATTTTAAATACTTCTGGTATTGGAAACGTTTAGTTATCATCAGTCGAGACAACTACCTAATCATGTAACAAAATTGTTACATACTTTAGTAGAGGATTTTTGTCTTACAATGCAGTTGATGACGTGCTGTAATTATTTTTAAGAATAGATCGTAGTAGGCGATATGCCAAGTTCCTTTTACAACTCGTACAATGTATCGTAACACTATATATATTGGATGATATTGCTGTTAATTCAATCTATAAAAAAGTTAGCCGTGATAAATTGTTTAAGAGGCATTTGTGTCAAAAAATAGCCGCATTTGCAAGTATTAACATATAATTTAGCTACTAAAAGAGATTTTTTAAATACGTTATATCAGGTTCGTAAAACATTATGATAATGTAATAAAATTTGATGTCCGGTTATGTATCTAAAACTTCTGAGTTTTTTGATATTGTCGAATGGATTTCAATATTTTGGTGTTAATAAGTTTAAAATAAACATGTACAACTATTATTAAAGTCAACCAATAATTTAGGAACGAAAATTTTACAAATATTTCGTCCTAGGTACATTACACAAATATTTCGAAGTTCCTTAAAAAACATTGTAAAGTTTTACCCGGAAATTTTTCGAGAAAGTAAGCAGCGTAACCCTGTTCAAACTCTACCCGGATAACGGGGTCCGGGGAATGCGCTTTTGAATTCCAGGCCATGCAAATTGTTTGCAAAAACAAAGGGGAGACGAAATGAGCTATGTTAGAAACTATAGGTTTTTGTGAAGGTTATGTAATCTTGTGTGTTTTCTTTAACTGTAGTAAACAATAAAATACTTTAGGCCTTTTTCAAACAGTTTCGATCATTAAAATCTGATTGTTCCGAACCAACACCCAGTCACGCGGGCAGCATTGTCTGTAGCTTTTTTAAGTTCTACACTCCTTTATCACTGCTTCTGAAAATACATAAGGCCGTTGGTAGCTGCTTTCAACTACTTAGAAACTGTACCTAAATGGTAAATGGGTTATGAAAGGCACATAAGGACTAAGCAGTCTCAAATAAAACATTGGAATCTGCTGATTCAGGTAAGAGCCTCAGAACCCATAGTAGTTTAGGAAAAGACGACGTAGAAAATACTTTAGACGAAATAGTAAAATCCGCTACATAAAAATACTGGATATTTTATATCTTGTATGTTTTACGCTTATCCATTTCACGTGCTCAAATATTTGCGCATGGGACATACATCTGTATTATTTTGTTTGTAAAGCGAGTATAAAATGAAAATACCAAGTGAAAATAAACCGTTGCACAATTTCGAAATGTGGCATTTATCAGAATTCATTAATGTCCTGAAAACACTTTTGTTGCACGTTTAAAAGCACAATTTGCAGATAGGTTTTCTAATTGAAATTACAAACCTGAACCAGATGATTAGTAACTGTAAATAGTGATAGTGTTAGGTACCATTGCATTAGTGAAATTAATTTATTTTGGGCAAAATTTAATTGCATTTGTAGGCCTTAATTACCTGAATGCAATTATAAAATGATAGCTCGAGCAGAGTAAAATACATCCTGAAAAACTTTGATGCACATAGCGATAAACTGAGGGCCGACCGTCTGCCAGATTCCAATGGACATATACATCAGATTCATTATGAATTCCGTTCTCAGTATTATTGAATTCTGAACATCCAACATATTAAAACATTCTCATAAAATTTCAATACTACACGTCGAAATTCGCATGAAGAGTTTCTCAAATTAATCCTCTTCACTATAACGTGAACCTTCCGAAATGTGTCGTATTTTAGTTTCGGGCGAACCTTAATTAAAAGGGTATCGGAAATTTGAACGTACGATGTTCAGTTATTGTAATCCGGTATAACTAACATGAGATATTTATGTTCGTCGATATTCAATATTTATCGAGCCTATATTATTATGTTTCGCAATCATAATAGTTTCAGAAACAGACGAAGATAGAGCTATATTCTTAGTTATATCGTTTCTTTAGGAGCTTAAGGCGACAGAATATTTATGTTTGATTAATTTACATTTTAAAATTTTGTTTATAAAAATTATGTAAAAAAACTAAAATGTTTCAGTCTGAAATTACTTCATCTTATTTCTCTTGTTTACAAATAAGTAGACATGAATTTATCAGGCCATGTATCTTCTATTACATATTATCTACTTAAAAGATATCATATGGAACTATTAAAGCGTATTCCAATATTGTACGTGGAACGTGTAATATTTAAATAGTTGGCAAGCGAGTATTACGGTTGGAACGTGCCGGGTTCAATAGTACACAAGCTGTGATTAGTTGCCAGACATCGCCTACGGAACCCCTGAACGAGAACCGCTGAGCTGGTAATTGCGTTTAATGATAAACGACTTTTTCTATTGCCTATTTCAAAGGAAAGTCGTGTACAGCCGCTGTGGTCGTTATCCATAACAAATTGTTTCAAAGCCAGTTTACTTATGATCCTTTACTTAAAGTATATAAAGATGTGATTACGACTAATCTTTTTCTTCTCTGTACATGTAGTAGTAGGTAATTGCTTATTTGTCCTCCAGAAATTATTTGCTTACCAGGATGTACTACAAAATAATTATGCAGAGTAAAGATAAAGGATAATAGCACATATTGTTTACGGCTATTTGTCTTAGCCATATGTATGGCTATGCTCTTTGTAGGTAATAAAACTAAGCTTCAAATGTAGCCATATGTGTTTATCAGTAACAGAGTTTGTATTCCCGTCTAAGTGCTTTTGCGTGTGAGATTTCTGTTTGCAATACTCATACTATACAATACGATGTTATGGCATTTAAGCTTCGTACTTTCTCATATTATAAAATGTAAAAAAAACTCGGATCAATCGAGTCAACCAAGGCTTGCAATTTTGTACTTATATATGAGCCAGAAAATCAGCATAGGCTTCAAAAAGTTTATTTTAACAAATAAACCAATCACAACTCGATCCGAATCTGCTAGTGACAGTATTGTACGGGGATTTCACTGAAACTGCCATAACTGTATAGACGCTTAGACGGCTATCAAGGGCTCAATACAAAACAACTGTTACTGTTATGCCCCCAACTATTGGATCCGATCCAGGGCCGTTATTACCCGTTATTAAAAGGGAGGAATGTGCACGAATAAAGCTGTGCTTTCAGATACATTTTGAGATACCATTTCGTACATATCAAAGATATATGTACTGCTTTCTTCAATATCACGTACGACAAAATGTAATATTATAAGTAATACTTAACTTAAAATAGATAAGTGTATAAAAAAAATCACGGGACCTATCCAATATTACGATTTAGGATTTCGTAGAATAAAAAAAGATTTTGACTTTGTGTGAATGACTCACTCAAAGTCAAAAGCTTTTTTTATTCATGCTAGCCACTTAAGTTTCGCTCACTTATAAATATTTAAGGCTAGATGTCTCATTCCTAAATGTGGAAACTGGTAATGGTGCTAAATTAAGATCTTGGTCATCGAATATTGTTACTATGATTCGTTTAAAATGCTGCAGGGTTCTAAACGAAGGCATAAAAAGGCGACCCAATTATGTCAATTCCAACAGGGTTTTACCGATACGTAAATGTATTGCACAAACAAATCAATTTGATCCGGTCTCCGCAGGAGGTATTGCGTTCATGCCAACCATGTGACTGGTTTACCAAGTGACGAACAATAGAACCGCGGTGGAAATGTCACGGATCCAATCAACGCTCGGAACGATATTTGTATGACCTACAATATCTGTTCCGCGGTTTTTGTGTACTAGAATCCGTACTAACACAACAAATTTAACTCTGTTTGTCTGTCCGTTACGCCTTTACGGCTAATCCATCTCAAAATACTCGGGCCGCTATTTGACTCTAAAACCTACCTTCACTAGAGCGGAATCGTATTGTCAAGCAAGTATATAACTGAACCCACAGAAAATAACCTAGCAAGAAGGTTTTGTTTCAAACAAAAATATGTTCTCAATAAAACTGGCTATATGCCAATAATATTCAGTGCATCACGGAGCTTTTGATCACCCCGTTTGAAATACCAAACGTGAACCTGAGTTTAACTATACGAAGTTATTCCCAGGAAAATGTAACGTGGTTGGAATTCATTACGAGAGCTGCACAGTTTCGTCATGGCGAAACTTTTAGACATTATGATACATTTTAATTTGCAACACATGTGTCTAAGCACAAGACTATACATATTTATGTTTTTGTTACACTTTAACGATCTTATGTGAGGAAAACACCTTGCCTGGTGTTTCTGGGCTTGATATATACGTAAGCTGTAAACCGTTGATATATCTTCATGTATTATTGAAAAGGTTTTCTTTTAGATGGCTTTAGATGTATGTTCGAATGGTTCATAGCCACTCACAAAAAATCAAGGCATTGCATCCACAAGACGTCTTGTGTTTGCGATGTTCATTCATAGGCAGTTATGTTTACTTACTATCAGTACTGCTTCCTCCTTAGGCTCAATATAATGTAGCTATTCCCAATGCAGGGCAAATGCCTTCCTTTCGCTTTTCGGTCAGGCTTAGACTAAGTATTGTTACCATCTCTGTTGTTCCTTTGTAATTAATGATATACGGATGCTTACTTATGTTCAAGGTACCGCTTCTATTTGTTTTATATGGGTGAGGATACAATCTTTGTGTATTCTGAGTCTCTAAAGTAAGCGCATCAAAGCGATTTTCAGTTAGATCTCCATTATACATCATAGTTTGTGAGAGTGGCAGTGATTGGCAAAAGGCATAAGCCATAGAAAGCCATATAAGCCGCACAGACGTCGAATAGTGCATAAAGCTTTGTGCAATACTGTGCAATATAGCTACCTATCTATTGAGGTTTTACGACATCATTTCTCTTTGGAAATTATTTGTGATCGCTGTCATTGAATGATTTTCATTGGTACGGTTTCATTATATTAATTAAAAGCAATTAATTTCTCTATTATAATCGAGTGTCTCTGCAAATGAAAGCTATTGAATTGGTTTTCAGACAGATTTCAATGCTGCGATGATAGATTTTGGAGAATTCATATTATAAGCTGCAATTTATTATTCATCGGTTTAGCGAAGAGTAATAGATGTTTATTGACAGTATGTTCAACTGGGGCTTTAATAATTATGAGTGTTTAAAAAGGTCAAGATTCTAGGCAAAGTTCCAAGGCATTGCTATTGCAATAATGTAATAGATACTTTTTAATTTTCCATGACACCGATTCGTAAAATTTCAATTTAAAATATCACGTTTTTGAGAGCGCACTTTATTAATGAAGATATGAATTCAATTTGGATTACTATGTATTTATATTATGTACTTACTATACCATCTTGTATTCTAATGTTTTTCATCAATATCTATGTAAATCCACCCTTTATTCGTAAATGAAACTTACGTAATTAAAAAAAATAGAAAGGTTACACTTGGGATTCTAGTTAGCAACCTCTGTTGCAACTGGACAGCATTACGTCTAGGTCAATGCGATCAACTGAGCCGAGAATATGTAATGAAATAGTGACGTAACGACTGGTTTGTGAGACTCTAACGTTTGGCGCACGTTGCTGCAATATTTATCTATTTGTCAGCCCTACTCGCTAGTTTATACAACTGAATTCGTAATGCTAAACAACAAACAAATATAAAACTTGTTTTCGTGCCACCAATAACTACAATATAGAAAAGACGTCAGCTATTGTGATATAATAGTGGGTTACTATCAATATGTATTCCAATTCTGTGTATCCTAGGATAGTCTATTGTTTGTTTAGATCGGAAGCCGGATACAATACGCTAGTTCGACGTACAATGCTAAGGCTTATTTCTATACAGCCATCGGGAAACTACAGACAAAACTGTATTCGTGATTCGTCGAGTCAATATTGTACAAGTAAATGCAAATCTTAAAAGATGCGAGGAGAGTCGTAAATATTTCGCAGTCAAACATTTAATGTACTCTCAGTTTAATTGCTCCGTAATTACTTATCCTGTCAGAGAAACAGTGATCAAAACAGATTTTAATCAAACCGTAGCTTGGAAACCCAGACGTTACGTAAATCGCTGACGAGACGTTTGGGAATCGCACGATAAACGAAAAAACGGGCATCGTTCCAGTTGTTATACGTATTGCACCGCGGAGACACGCATTAATGTTGGGGATTTACGTTGATTCCGTGACGGAATTCTTTTTATATCTAAAGGTAGAAGTCCTAGCCACTCTGTCCGAATCTCACGTAATACATACCCTTTGACACCAATGCGATTAATAGTAATTCGCTATCAATTCCGCTTTGCACAACCGTAGGATGTGATGGACTCCTTAAATTAGATAAATAACATACCGATATTATTTGAAATGTAAATCATTCACTAACATACAAATATCGTAATCACAGAAGAAAGTCGAGTGCTAGATAATATCCTATACAAACAAACGGAAATATATGAACGAAAACAACGAATGATTCATTTTGTTTTTTCTACAGAAAAGTCGAGATGTTTTCGTTCTTATCGAGTTTATACAACTGATGATGTTTTACGAAATATTGTGTAATTGAGCAGACTTATAAATAATGCAACGATAAAAAAAGGTATACATATTAAGTATGGTAAAATTCATCTTAGTTTGGTTGCTATACAGAAATTGTAACCTGTTTAGACTGCCTCGTTGGGCTAGTGGTGCTAAGCGCGCCTGCTACGCTAGAGGTCTTGGGTTCGATTCCCAAGTCGACCAAGGTGTTATTGCGTTTTTCTATGAAATTCTCAGTCAGTCGTAGTTTGGATTTGTGCCTGGTTAGTGGCAATAGGCTCGCCCCCTATTACATGGGACCTAAAACATACCGGCGAACTGTGGGTGTACATTGGTACGCCTCTGCCTACCCCTTCGGGGATACAGGCGTGATGATATGTATGTATGTATGTTAGATAGCAATATCCTACAATTACAAGAACATAGATCTAAAACGTCATAACATGACTTCCGAGGTTAACTCTTGAATATTTATGTGTTTTTGCTTAACTATGTACACGTATAAATAATTACGGGCCTGTAATTAGTTTTCAAGGGTCCCGGAAGATGGACTGGGAAGACTTTTATCTCTTTGACTATAATTTTATTCTGAGGCATCATCCCCTTTTCCCTTCATTACTTTACCCCTTTTTACTTTACATGCTTTTTGGTCATATGCTAATGAACCTCAGGAAAGAGGCCCTCTTCTTCCTAGGTTTAAATTAATGCATATCATATACTGTAGTATGGTTACGAAACTTGAATGATTCTTGCTGTTATTATTACTATGAGACTTCTGAACACATTATTAGTATGACACTTAACATTGATATTACAAGGAACTAGTTTTGCTTCCATTTGTATTTCCTACGTAAACTTGCCGATGTAGTAGTAACACCTACCATCTAAATGTGTTTGTTTGTTTGTATTAGTTAAACATTTCGATGTAGGATCTTCGTCAGGAAGTTGTGTTTTCTATTTATATGTGAGACGTAATCTTATCTTTGTTAATCAATTGTTGTCGGATTAAACGTATTTGTTTTGTAATGTAGCGCTTATAACCGGATTAGGTTATTCTTAACAGAAATCTGTTCTTCCCTTTGGGGTATTGTTTATTTAGCTTTATTTTTCTGCTCCCTTTTCAATCATGAAATTTTCAATCATGTAGGGTCTGCGGCAATATGTATTCTTACCATTTATCCTTGTTTCCCATCGACTTTCTACATTCATATCATCTTCCATCCATTTAAATGGACCTGATTTTTATGTAAAGATTTTTAATTTGAAAACATTCTTAACGGAGCCATTTGTGTGTACAGTATAAAAGTTCTAAACAGTATCAGCACTATCTGCAGTCCTTTTTATATCGCGGACTAGCGATGCTCTACAAAGTATGATGCAAACGAATCGCCCGGTCGTCCTACATTCGTGAGAGGTAATGAGTTATATCTGGTTCATATAATACACTCGTCTCACTCGATCTCTGCTTTATTTCTCTCCCTTGCGACATATTTGGCATGTTTCGACATTTATGTACCCTATATTGTTGCTATTGTTTTGTTATGGTCTTGTAGTTTGTACTTATTTTGCTCGGTGTACTATGCATGTAGAGAACTTTTTCAAATCCATTACTAACGGATCTTGCCTTTAGAATAATCATTTCGACCTTCTAGAGGTCTCTGATTATTATTGTTTTTCTTTAGCTATCCTTATGCTGAAGATATTTTGACGCCTTAGCTACGAATTTCAAATATATAATATTATAGATGACTGACTTTTATGGTATCTGACTCAGCGCTTCAAATCTGATATAATACTTCACGCTATTTATTATTTTCCTCAATAAATACGCGTTTCGTATTCCAAAGGTATATTTAATACATATTCGAGTTATGTAAATGGTAGATAAGTATTATAACACGTGTGAGACATAGTAGGTGCGCCACTTATTGCAGCTGATATGCTTTTATCTAACATACTATCAGACTATGAATGACGGTGTGTAGTAATCATCGTAAAAACGTTGATGTTACGACATTTGCTCACATATAAGTATGTGCTAAACGACAACTACGTTTATAGGAGACCTCTAAATGTGCTGTCAACGATTAAAAGGTACAATATTATCTACATTTACAAACCTTCGTTATATAAAAGTACTAAATAATTTGTGAATAAAATAGGTATCAGACTAGTCATCAAATCATCAATGAAAAAAGTGAATGGGATTCATTACCTTGATTCCAGAAAATTAGGTTCTAGATTGGATAAAGTAATATAGCCTATTTACTTGACTGTTTTCAGTTGATTAAATGTTAAATTGTGTAAACATGTTTAGGCTTCGTCGTTTGGTAGAGGAAAGCTATTAGCTTTCCGATATCAGTTTTACTGTTACTAGGCCATAATAATATAAACTAAACCATGCCGGTGTTCATTCGACACAAGGTAATTTATTCATATAAAGCTTTTGGGCTAAGGTTTAAATGAATAAACCTTAGCCCAAAAACGACGACCTCCGTGATCGAGTGACGTACCGGTTTCAAGGTGTCGCTAGCTCCGAGGTCCCGGGTTCGATCCCCGGACGGGTCAGTGTAGAAACCAACTTTTCTACATTGTCCCGGGTCTGGGTGTTTGTGGAACCTTCGTTGTTTCTGAATTCCATAACACAAGTGCTTCAGCTACTTACTTTGTGTTCAGAGCAATGTATTTGTCCGCATTTATTTATTTGTTTTATTAATAACGAAATGATGATTATAAAAATGTAGAAGCAAGAATATGCAACTGAATTGTTTTGTTGGCAGTAATCGTAGGGTATTTTTTGATCCCTTAATCTATTCAGTCGTTATTAGCTGTTTTCCTAAGATCCTTGAAGTATTTCTTAGAAATGTTAATATGACCACTTAAATATAAAACAACTCTTGAGACAACAATCCTCAAGCCACTTGTACCAATCATCTTGTTGAATATTGACGAGTGCTCGAATTAATGTGCCACAAACAGACTGTCATGCTTATCAATACGAATCGATGACGTCACTAGGTGACGTTATCTCACGTTAAACGTAAGTGAATACGTTTATCTATGTAATTACGTTTGATTAGAAATTTATTTAGTACATTTTAATTATGTTTGGTAAGAAATAGGGCTTGATCTGGATTGATAAATATTTAATAGTGTTAATTATCTCAGGCTTAAAAGCGAGAGAATTTGATAAAATGCTGCTTTATGAGAAAACACCTTTCTTATTTTGGTGGTTAGGTTTTTAAGTGGATAGTGTAAAAGTTACCAAATCTGATAATGTAAAATATTGTTCATTAAATACGAAACTTAATTAAGCATAAAGTGGTGCTCAAACATTGTCGTTTCAAAATTATCAAATAGCCAACTTTGGGTGCCAGTTTTCCGTGCACGCTGCCAGACACGTGGCACTACCAGTGATTAATCCAATTAATTTAATTGAATCAGTATATGAAAGCTACAGAATTTATTAACGAAGTCGCAGGCAACGTTTTAACTTGATTTCAGTTTTTGATCGAGTGTTTATTCGCTTCGTTCGATTCCGCTCGGATAGTTTTCGTAACAATATGTTTCAGTGAAATTGTACTCATATTTTCTGAAATATTTTACTCAAAATGCACTAAATTATTTTGTAAATATGTACTTGTCACAAAACTTCGTATTTAAAAAAAAAACTTACGATCGAACGAAAACTCATCGATATCCGCTTTCAATTGTCAATTGACACTAAAAAGTAATAATAAAAAGAGGGAGGAAGTCAATTTCACCCTTACCAAGAAACTTTACGGCTAAAACTAATAGCCTTTCGAAAACACCGAGCGGGTTTCATCTATCGAACCCGCCCGATTCCTTTACAAATTAGATATTTTTTTCCGACAAAAAACATCTGTTTCAAACCAACCGGACCCCTCGTGTCAGGGCTGTCCCTAAAAATAAGATACCCTTTGATGTTGTTCAAATTAGTTTTATTTATGTTGGCTAGGTTTGGGGATTTTAAACGATGAAATGTAATTAGGTATATATGACTTTTCATCTCCTATGTAAGAAAAAGGGGAGTAAAAGATGCGTCTATACCTCTTCCATTCCCATCTAAATACTTTCTCATTAACGGAATAGTGGTATAAAGACATAGCACGTACCGAATTGTATTTAAATGCCCATCAGAACAAAATCGCTTTATTCACCACTACGCATTGCCGTCTATTACACTAGACCATAATTTTCTGGCGCACAAAGGTAAGCTCCACTCGGAAAGGTAGATTCCGTTGACCTCATGACACGCACTGTTCTATTTATAGTAATGCGATGACGTCACCGCTGGTCTCGGATAAGCAGCGCTGATAATTGTAACGTCGAACCTTATTGGATTAAGTGATTAACGCGAAAATTCTATGTATAATGCGAAATGACCTATATCTTGGTACCTTACCGTGATGTTTTACGCATTTAGCCTTTATGGTACTTCTTTATTACTTGCTGTTTTGGTTCTTGCGGAAGGCCGAGTTCATAGCCATGACGTAGCTGGACAAAGGCCTACGTTGTATATTGTATCGGTATATTTGACTGGAGTTAAAACATCTTCAATTTCTGCCTTAAATGCAAGAGTTGTCACATTTTTTGTGTTAAGTCGGCAATTTGAATCTGTATGAGAAAGTACCCAGTCTTTTTGAACCTATATCAAGAATTCTAAAGCTCTCAGCAGTTTTAGCGTATTTGTCTGACAATCAACTTAAAAAATATACATAGCACGAAAACATTTCTAAAGTATTAGCAGAGCTTATCAAACTAAAACGAATTGAAGGCGTAGAAATTGCTTTCCCAAGTATTGTTCTAAGATTTTTCTCGTAACAGTTTAGTTACAAACATTTTCCTTGGCGCCATTATCGTCAGTTTCAAATTACAAGGTTCGTTTCGCTCCGCATAACGAGATGGGTGTACACTGTACTACAGAGTTCTCTTTTGTAGGGCTCTGAAAGTAATGTGAATCGATTTGGCTCATCTACCAACTTAATTAAGATCTAGACCCAGAATGTTGCGTGCCAAGTTTTGTTTAAGAGTTATCGCAATGTGTCTTTAGGTTTGAATACGGTACAAATCTATTCGTATTCGCCATCTATCTAAACCTCGAAAAGGGTCGAACCTTTGTAGTGACAGTGTTTGCTAGACGGCTCCTACTAAATCCACTATTAGGGATACGTGTAGGACCATTATTAGAATCAAAGGGTCAATTAATTACTCGTAAACTGGGTTCGCTTCTATTCGTTCTGATTAAATGGATCTGCTGTTGTGTTTGATGTTAAAATTTTATAAAAGAACAAGCTTAGAAAATTAAGACATAAATCCAAATATTTTCAAATAAAGTAGAATTAAAAACATTAAAGTATTCGTTACGTTGATCAAATTTACTACTAGTCTTGAGTTTGAAAGGCCAAGGCCAATGTACGAACTTTACGCGGAGGTCAAAAGACTCAGTTAAGCCACAGAATAGCTATCTGAACAGACAAGAACTAAGCTCTAACTTAATGATAAATATCGATACCTAAAACAGTTAAATCTCACAATTCACTCACATAAAAATATACTTCTTCGAACATCAAATAAGCCCAACAAAAGTTAAATATTACCTCCCAATTTGTTCCACTCAGCGCGTTTCAAAATACCTTTAAAATTCATACCGTTGTATTTATACATTAGTCAGGCTGTCTGTCTGGTTGTCATGGCAACGATCCCCCTCGTGCCATCACAACGGTGTGCATTGATCGCATGCTTATACAGAATGAATCCTTATATTGAAATATTTGATAACGATACCTAATTAGTCTGTTATTGGAGTCGAAAATATTGATGTGAGAAGTAGATATTTTACAATCCATTTTCTTGTATATGTCGAACGTTTATATTCTTGTATTCGCGTCTACATATTGTGTGCAAGTGCATATAATAAGCAAGTATAATTAAAATATATATTTCTTATTCATCAATGTATTCAATTCCTTTATTGGCCGTTGGGTCTTATTAGTTTCAATTTACAATCTATAGAAAGAAAGTCTGTATAACACACAGTTTCTAGTTAACCAAAGTTGTATGCAAACCACCTTTCTCGGGTACCGCGACTATAGTTAGTAGAGGGTAATTAGATAAATGATAGTAATTAAACGTACTAGTTGAGTCTTCGCTTAACCAGACGCTTCCGTTTTCCGTAGCCGCTAACCTAACTTCCTGAAGCGGAGACTGCTTTGATTTAATTCTATATTGACTGTAAACAGATTTACAAGAAGGGCAAAATTAGCTTTGTTTGTGTAACTTTAAGTAGCTTGTTATTGATTTGTCTACACAAATCATATTTTTAAGTAATGCTTAGAGGCATTCAATAATGTATGACACAGTATTAGTTTATTAAAAATACTCCTGTTTATTTTTAACATGATTTTTTAAGCTGTTTCTGTATTATATGCGAGGATCTTGAGCGTTTGTAAAGTTAGATAACTAATCTTACAAAATGATAGTATAACTTAGGAAATTAGTTGTGCAGCTTAGTTAAGCTGTTTGTTAGTTATTACAGCACTAAGTCTGATACTGGAAGCCAATACCACTATAATTATATATAAAAATGTTGTATAGACTAATTAATTTCTCAGAGATTTTGGTGTATTAATTTAACGCGAAACCATCTCAAGTTATTTTAGTTATTTCGTTAAAGAAACCTCCTATAAGGGATTTAATCTCGCCAGATAAGAATATTATTAAGACCCAAGATCGTGGGAAAATATGAAACTCATTCGCATTATGTAATCATGCAGAGTAGATAAAATTATACGGAAAAACAGATAATGTTCTGATAACGTTATGATAAATTAAATTTACATGATATTATTATGACTTATTTATTAGTTGAACTCTCTCATAGAATGGCCAGATACGAATACTATGAGTTTTCATGAAAATTGAAGCATTTTTTGTAAGTATTTTTTGAAACAAAGATGATTTAGACTACATAACATTATTTCGCATAATGTGATCTCTTCATTATTTAAATTCTAAGCCGACACACATTTTAGCTTAAGATTTATAAAATAGTTTCTGTGCTATTAGCTAATGAAAGTTTTATTAATAATGTCCTTTTCCTTTTTACAGGTAAGTAACCAGTATATTTTTCACAATGCTGCGTACTGGTAAAGTAAAAATGAAAATTACATTAAATATGTCTTTTTATAAGACGTATATGGTATAATTTTTAATATATTCTCTAGCTTATACGACATGAAACATTAATATAACGCGAAAAGCAATTCCGTAGTGGTTTGAGCAAACATTTTTTTAAATATCACCAGGCAGTCCGTTTGCGCTTTTGATGCAAAAAACATTTCACTTAGACTTTTAATAGAAACACGCTCCGGTTTACCGTTGCTACAGTCTAACCGCAACGTACAGGGTGGTGTAAATGTACCATGTTTTTATATATTATAAGGTTGATGTATAACGGCGATATTACGCTTTATAATTAGATTATTTATGGTCTGTAGATAGAAATGGTGTTTTTTTTTTACAGTCAGTGTTAAGTAAGTGTTTGGGCATAAATCGAAGGAGTAACTTTTTATAATTATTTTGTCGATTGCATTTATACGCAATCTTCAAATACATAATTAAGTTACCATCGTTTCTTGGAGCAGTAAAAGTTAATTATTTGTCGTAAACGCACTAACATAGAAAAGATAGAATATTCTTTAATAGTCTAAACTGACGTAAGTCTTCACGTCCCTCATATTTGAACCACAACAAAGTCAAAAACACGTATTCCTTTACCAAGAAATAACGTGATAACATAATGATAGAGCTAAAAGTAAAATACCACGGAAAACCCAACGTATTTTCTAGACATCGATCTGGTATTCCCTGTTTTATCCCCACCCACTATAAAAACACCCTGCTTGCTTGCAGCTTTCGACGGCAAGCGAGGGAAAAACAAAACCGAACATGAATCAACTGCAGTGTTGTTTTAAAACCTTTTTATAATAAAATACAATTGTTTTTACAACGAAATTTTGTACTGACAAAAGGGAATGTTTGAATACGTATTTTTTAAAGTTGTTTCATTTAATATTGCTGTCCTTTTTTTTGGGAACAGCGAATGTACTGGTATGATTTTTTTGACGTATAGTGGCTTCACATATGTGAAATTTTTTATTGAAAATGTAAGTAGGTATTTTATTATTCTGTTTTATATTTTGGGAGCGCAGGATTTGATGTGAAAAAGAAAATTGAAATTAAAATTAATAAATATTTAGTCATTTAAATTCATTGAAAGGTTTCAACAATGGTTGAGGATCGAGTTCGTAAGTTTTGTAATAAAAGTTTAGTTTTAAATAACGTTTTTCCTTTTAAATACAAAGTTAATTGCCAGGATAGCAAAAAAATTGTGCATGGAGACTAACAATAATGTAATGATATAAAGTTGCTATTTATAAAATATGTACGATATAATATGATACGGAGAATACGTTATCATTCGTACACATTTAACAAATTCGTAGTACCGCATCCTATTCGTATCGATAAAGGATTATGATAGTGTTTGATTAATACCTAAAATTGAATGCCAACTGCAATAAAACGTCCTAAATCATATTTAATGGGATGACAATGTACTGTATCCATCAGACCGACGATACAATTATAATTCGTTTGTTTATTTGCTGCCGGTAATTATGATTTAACGTGAAATGTGTCTGATTGAGGATCTCAGTTATCTAGAAATAAGTATTTCGTACTAAGTTGTTAAGTATGTTTATGGATAGAGCAGTTATAAAATTGACAAATGTTGATACAGGAACGTTTTGGTTTAAATAATCTTGATTTATTTATATGCATGCCACCATACACAAGCAGTATCTCAAGTACATCAGTCGATACGCGTAAACCATCTGGGTTTTCCTCGTTCACATAAGTGTATGTTTCTCACGACTAGATAAGTTGATGTTTAGACTAACTAAAATACAAGGAATAATGATCTAACAGCGTTATATATCCGCCTAATATAAAGGTTTGTTAGCTAGACGCTTTTTCCAAAATACGCTGGGCTCGGTTTCTGATTTAGCTGGATTCAGCGTTTTACAGAGAAACCTTTTTTCCGTATAACCTTTTTATTGCTATCCAACATTTGCTGTAACACTCTGTAAAATTGGGAGACTGAATTATAAGGGCTGAAAATCTCCCGCCTTGAACGTCTACTCTTTGCCGATAATACTACAAAATTACACGAAGGCAAGGTCTAAACAGCTTAGACACAACATGCGGTGTCTGAACCGCAACTGTTCTATACACCCAGACAGACGGTTGTTGGAACCCGTTCTGCGGAACTAAGACGTCTCATTTCCTTGTTTTCGACGCTCACACACGTTCAGCTGCATATTATGTTATGTTGGTAGTCTACTTGGTAGTTGTTTTCAATTATTTCGAACGTTTGTGGCGTTTGTGCATGTAACAATGTTGTACACATTCTTATTAGTAAAATAGTGGGTTGAAAGCTTATGTTAAGGGACATACATTATACGTTATTATATCTATCAAATAACTTTTAATGGATACTTTTTTCCTACCTTGATTTCTTCGTAATTTTTTGCTTCCTAATACATACATAGTTTTGAGTAAAATACCTACTAACACTATCGCCACATTGCAGGTACTTTCAATTACTAAACCAATCATAGCTTAGCTAAACAAATTTAAATAAAATTTTGGCGCAGACCGAAACCTTGACCTAGAACATACCTAGTATTTCTAGGAATTGTATCCCAGAAAAGCGTTATGTGGCTTTCCCAACTACAATACAAAATGGAAAGCTCGTATTATTCGCAACCCAACGTTATTTTCAATTGAAATTGACGGAGTGGGAAAGGACGGCACGTAATACAATCCTTTATGTACGCAAGAATCGTTCGTCTTGCTGTTTCAATATACATAATGTTATATATTACCCAATGACTTGAATTAATGCCTTTATTACGTCGATAACTTACTGAAACTTTGAAATTTTTGTAACAGCAGCAGTTTAGGAGTATTTAGTTGTTCTAGCCAAATTTTTAGACATCCGAAAGATTGTAGGCTGAACTATTATATTATCTGTTTCTATATACCTGAATCCTTAGTTAGTCGCACTATGTATAAAACGATATTCAGCAGAATCCAGTAAGACTGGAAGCCGGCCCTAACATAGTTGTAAAAAGGCTTGGCGGATGATGATGATATCTCCAAGCTAGCAATTTGTTAAGTAATGTTGCATCCACTATTGTGTCTTCATTATTAGATTATAACCTTAATGATTATGCATCTTAAACAACTTTATAATTAGTTTACACGAAACAAGAGGAGTCCGCTGTCTAAAACATAGTTAAGTTTACGTCGTGAGCAATAAATTAAGTTCAAAAACATATAGTTGAACCTAACTCCCACGTAGACAGTAATAATGAACGATCCTGACCCGTTTGCAATATGTTTGCGGAACGTGACGTAGACTAATACTTGTGTAGGCTCGTACGTATGTAGGCCCTGTCACGGCCAGGCCATCGATTAGGACTGCATTAACCGGTGGATCGTTCATTTCCTATGATAGATGGAAAGTTTGGCTTCATTATGTTTATAATGAATATAGGTAATATACGTTGATTACATTCTGTAGAAAAGACAGATTTTCACGACATACAAATGATATGCGAAAAAAATAATTGTAAAATAAAATCAGTGAGAGATTTTAGTTCAAACTCTAAAAAGAGCAAACAGAGAGCTGTTTTAAGTAAATGACTTCTTCATCATAACATGTTTCACAATATATAATGTAGAATTGAAGAGAAAATCGAATAAAACTTACCTATAAGTACATTGCATTTAATAAATAATTAATTAAATGTAGAGTAGGCTACAGAGTCCTCCTGATTTTAACTGCCCCACATTTCGCATGTAAAGTGTAATAATATTGTTGTATTAATACTTAAAATTAATATACCAATGTGTGAATGAAACATTTAATTATGTAAGGTTAATGACCAGTAATTACATTAAAATGTTTATTTATAATAATAACAAACTGATTATGTAACACTTATTAAATATGCGAGTATCACAGCGATTTATCGTGTTGGGGTAAATAAATTAAAAAATAATTTATTTCTTTCTGTACATATAAGATACCTATTCTAATATCTCTCGCTCGCTGTAGTAAACGTTTTGGTTCTAAATCATTTTATTCTTGTGTAAATGTACATAAATGGTGCCCTTGATTTACCATGTAATATGTAATTAAATAACAATTTAGCGAACCTAAAAGTTTCGGAACATTGTGTAATTCCGAATCCGTTTATACTGCTTTAAAGCAATAAAACAAAGCTGTCTTTTGTAGTTTGGAATAAACATTGTAAATTGTACATAAAAGCTACTTACGAGAGGCGGACGGATTTTTACGATAACAGTACTTAAGAATAATGATTTAAAGTTTGATTTTATCGGTACTTTCTTTTTCACGTTTAAAATTAATTAATATTTAAAATTATTAATATTGTAAGCTGTGTATTCGTTTTATGTTTTAATAACTTTTCTATTGTTCAACCCCGCTCTTTGTACAATTATTTTTAGTTAAAAAACACATTAAAAGATAATACTAAGATTCTTAGAAATTACTATAACATGAACGATAGAAATAGAGAAATATTTGAAATGCTTTTGCTAACTTATGTCTACATTTCATATTTAATACACACTGCATTCCTAGATTGCATTTTCTTTTATACGGCTTCAACGGAACCCGTTTTCCTTCGGATAAATTTTAACTTTCAGGAAATGTGATTTTGTACGTTGGGATAGCTTGTGGTATCCGTAAAGATTTGATTTCGTACATCCTTTTAGTTTTAAGCTTCCTTTAACTTGATAACATTAAACTGTTTACATAAGCACGTTACTAGGCAACACTAAAATTAAGGCATTGACATAACTTTCTTCCATCGCACATTAATGTCATATAGCAAGTTAGGTAAAAAATAGGTCGATCCAGCATTGTAGAGACAAAAAATTAATAGACATGGGTACCACATAAGTCACAGGTATCATAGTCAGTCTTACTTTCTTAATATCTTTAGCCAAGTCTTATGACTTATCATTAACACAACTAAGTTGTTTTATGGCGATTGTAAACCTAATTTTACCCTGCCTGACCGCAGTAAAAGTAGGGTCGATGACACTTGGCAGGTGATTCCAGTAGCAGGTGTTAGTCATATAAAGAAAGAAATAGTTTGGTTTGTAGGGAAAGAGGTTGCTTTAGTAATGTAATATGACTCCTTTCTTCTGTAAAGGACTTAGAACTTGGCAGTTGAACGAAATCAGGAAGATTTTTGTGACTAGGCAATTGTTTAAGCTAATTTGTCCTGTGACCATGTATTTAGTTATATAGATGCCTGATGACATCCGACAAAAAGCAAAGCTAGCTTGTCTCTTCCTACTCATGTTTAAGATACAAATAATCATCATGTAATGTTTAGTTGAATGTTTAACAGTTAAAGTGTTCTGTAATAGTAGTAAATTAAGTAGTCGTGATGACTAGTGAAATGTCGAAGTCAGTATGACATGCTTTTATTATTGTCAGTGTTAAATATTGCCATTAAAGCTAGGAGTGGACAAGTCTTGATATCTAAATAGGTGTAGTGTAGACAGACGTAAGCTAGTGATTTAAACAGCCTTCTTTAAATTATTTCAATACTATAGAATTTCAAATAAATTAGGGCAATTTCTTCCTTTTATAACAATAAATTATTTCGGGATTGCAGGAAAAGTGTAAAAAAACCATCAATCAAGCGGTCAAATTACTCATATAGGCGATACTTCACAGCAGATACGAGCGTTTGTTCAGCTAATTATAGATTATATTATTACGACACGTTGCTAACGCGTTATTAAATAAATTACTCACGCTGGTACACCACGATTCACCATGTACGTGGCCTTTTCAAGGTCAATGTGCCTACAGACGGCGAATATTACGTTATACAATCACTTAGAGTTTCGAGTGATATAACGAACCGGTTTGCGTATAGGATTTTTGACGGTTCAATTGCCGAATAATAATTCTAAGTACTTATGTATTTTCAAACAACTTCAAAAAAAAGGAGGAGGTTCTCAATTCGGCTGTATTTTTTTTTTATAAGTTAGTCATTTTGTACATGAGACGTAAATATCAAATGTTAATCGTCTTCAAATGGGAACTAAGTTATGGTAACACGTTAAATCAGATTTGTATCTCTGAATATATTTGTGTTGTTTTCCCCGTAAGTCGTTATTTGAGTTTCGTGAAAAAGCGTGGGATTTAAACAGAAAATAACGGCTACCTTTAAATATTTATCAATTCATTACTTAAGTATGCTGTTCCAATGTCTTTAATCCAGCTATTAATGGAGATATATCCCAAGGCACTAACGCCCTCAATAATTAATCAATAAGTGTAATTAGTTTCGCCCTTTCTAATCATTACAAATTAAATCGTTATAATTATTTGAATATTCCGCAAGACAAAATAGGGTAGGTTGTATGTAAATTAATTGTGGTCTTAGCAACATATTATTAGTTATTTCTGTATTAGCTACTTACTTTTAAAGGTATAATAATATAATATTATACTTTGAATAACAGAATACAAGCCGCAACAAGTCTTATTTATATTTTCTTAAACTGTCGATAAGGAGATGCTCATATTTAGCTCTTGTAAGTTAATATAATGATCTCATATTGCTTGTATTTTGTTGTTAGTTACAGATGTATAATATTACAATACTATAGATAGAGGACATCTTCTTAAATTTCAAGCCTAAGGCGATTTTTCGTAGGTACCTATTTGTTAAAGACAATTTGCACACAGGCTCGCTGTAAGGAGGTCTCGTTTATGCCTTTAACATAATGAGTTCTAGATAGGTCATCATTTGACAAGTCCCTGTTTATTCAGTCTCCTGTTTTGATATTCCCTCAAATTAGTTTCTTGTCAAGAATTATCCATTTAACTAAGCTTAAGAAGATAATTGAGTTGAGATCAAACTCTAATTTGAAAGATAATGCTTGACAAAGGGTTGATAAAAACGCGAGTTGTTTTATAAGTATTTGTTAAGTGTAGGGGTCAAACCTACAGAAATCTTGGAGTGAATACACTTCTAAGCTATACAGATTATTACAGATACGGATGGTTTAAACATAGTAGTGACAAGATTTACCAGCTGTGGTAACGTTATCTACTGTTAACGCGTTTCGCCCGACGTTTTGCAGAATCATAGCGTTCATTTATTAACGTCGCTCGAGAAAGCCGGTCTTTCATAGACAGACATTACGGATATTTATTTCTGTTGTTAAGTCTTTTGAGCTATTAACTAATTGTCAATGTATAGAAAGAGTTATATTCAGTACAGTTAATGACTTTCATACGTTGATCGTACAGTCGTTGAGGTTGTGCAATTCTGACAACTAGTCTTATTATGGGGTACTGCAATGTCCTGAAAATGGTGTTGGAGGTCAGACTCAAAATACGGGATTCACTTGTACCAGGAAAACTATAAACCTATTAGTAACAGTTATTTTCAGTACTGTGCTTGATGTGAAAAAAATCAAAGATCTAATAATAAATATTAGATCTGAAAGGAAAGGAAATAGAGTGCCAAACAAAACTTCTTAATTACACGAATGGATAAAACTCGTCATAAATGTTAATTTTACTTTGCACGAAAATCTGTTTATGTTAATAAACGAGATAGTAACAGGCTTTGCAATAGTTTTCCATTTATTAGCACAAAACCTTGGGCTTATGTGTTAATAGTGATAATTATTCGCGAAATCCTATTAGTCTTTATAATAAGTATGTAGGGCTTAGTATGAAGGTCACAGATAAGTACTTTTGTTTAGTTTGCTGTAGTTTTAATTATTTATAGACAGGACGTAGACTAAATTACTTAAGCACTAGCTAACGTTTCTTGTTAAGGTTTTAAAAGCTTGCTTTCATTTATTTAAAAGCTTTGTCTCGGCCGCGAACTTTATTGTAAATTATTTATTTAGTTTTATTTGCTAGCTTGACATACTTTGAGTTTCTTTGTATAACGAAAAGTTACGGTCAACAATGTTTTATGTTCAACTAAACGAAAATTGAATTTTATTGGAGTGTACATAGATAGAAAGACATTAGATGTAGTTAAATAAACATTTAAAAACTGACAATAAGTGATGGTACATGCAACGTTTAAAGGAACTGTTATAAATACCAGCATCTTGCTATTTATATAGTCGTATTTAAAACGAAGCTATAGTACGATCCATATGTATACTATATTGTAAAATATTTAGTCAAAGAAAGGTATCGTTCATCACACTCTGACATAAAAGGCTTCGGGTCTTGAAGGACACGGGCCACTTGAAAGCTGTTTCAGAGTCAGCTGTATTACGCACATTTGTTTTGTGTGGACAAGACAAAGAAAATACATATTATTTTAAATATAATACAATTTCAAACTAAAAATAACAATCAATTATTGTAAACATAATCTTGAAATAGACAGGTTTTTTTGTCTTTCGTGTAATAAACAGGTATCTACGTAAAATAAGAGTCCGTAATAATCATGTATTTTTTTTAAATTCTTATTTTCAGTGTTGGTAACTGGTGTTCAGTGCTTGTTATCGTACAGACATAGTTTTATTTATGCTAGCAATATGAAAGCGTTTGAATTTTTGATGTTAGTAATTCTTTTACTCTGGCTCGCTTGAATAAATATTAAATTTGGTATGGCAAATAGTATGCTATTTTTTAGGTACTCAAAAGCAGACAATCTACAAAGTATAATATAAAATATTTAGTTTTCATTATATTCCCACGATACAATTTTAAACTAAAACTAACAACGTGAAAAATTACTTAAATTAAAATACATAAAAATGGTTCGAATAATATTTGCACGATCCGCGCTAAGCTTTAGCTCGCAACGGGCCACGCGGTTCGGCCGGGCCTCAGTTCGTTGACCCCGAATTACGTAACACCCGAATTTAAGGATTCGTAGCGAAGGAAAGACGCTGTGTGAATATATTTCATTGGCTATTATAATATTGTAATGTGCCGTGTTATGTGGGAGTCGGAGAATTATTGCCATGGGTATTTGGGGACTGTTGAATGATAAAATACTATATTTTTGTCTCTCCTGTGTCGATGAATGATATTTTACTGACACTATTCTTGAATAAACGATGTCTTTGCTCAACTTTGATGTCCAAATCCTATATGATACAAGAAGCTAAAAATGTTTTAAAATAAAAACAAGTAAACGATACAAAGTCCACAGAAACTGTTTATATTTTTTATATAATGAGTATCGGGAAATGTTTGTCCCAACAATTTCGTGAAAAGTCTGGAAAGTCTATTATGAATATAAACCCTGTTCGATGAACGGACCGATTTGTGATATTGTTTGTGCAAAACTGTGGCAGCAATCTTCCCGAAATTGCTGTAATCATGGGATCGTATTAAATCGCTGTTTCGAAGTACCTACTGGGCATGAAGTTAGAATTTTCCACACAGAGATGAACAAAGTATTTAAACTAGAACACATATTTACTAGAATTTCAGGTAATAGTAAAATAGTAGAAATATAATTACAAATATGTTTATTTCTACCACTTACCCGCTGCAGGACCGATACAGGCTTCTAATAATAATTTATCTGTAATCTTATAATGAAATCTTAGTTCAAAAGTTTATTTAGTGTTATAGAAATCTAAACAACGACTTTCCATTCACCTAGACGTAATTCATGGCTAAACAAAACAGTTCCTTACACAGCCATGGTAATTAGCGTCATGTAAATTTATCTAAAATTAACAAGTGCAAAATATTCAGAGGAAACAAAGGGGTCTATTTTAGAATGCAAATAGGTGTCTTACGGGGCCCCGAGACTCTAGACAGGGTTGACTTTACATAACATTAGCTTTTGTTTAGGAAACGCAAGGGATTTTTAACCGATTTAAAAAATGAGGTGGCTCTTAATAGGAATGTTATGGCAAATGTCTGTACCAAATGTTAACCTATTTAAATGATTATTCTTTATTTGTAAGGGTGGAAAACGTGTAATGAATGAAATTTTAATTAGACTTTTAATTAACTTTCAAGTTCTTTTACATTTATGTAATTAATTGGTTTCAAATCTCTTAAGTATATTAAAGTTATACTTTTTAACCCTTAATTTTCATTTGCTTTTGTACGTAACGGGTCCATATCTATATGTCCTTGTTCCTAAGTTAACAGCAGAGTAAGCTCGCTAAAAGTTATTCGCGCCTCGACACAAGCTGACAGTTTAAAGGACGTGCATGTTAATTACAACGTTTGGGGTAGATTGTTTTTGTGCTAGCTAAAATCACAGTAGAAAATATGACTGTTGGTATGTCGACAGGTCCTGGTAATGAAAGCAAAATTCTATTTAATCCATCGGTTTTTTGTCAACCCCTCTATTATGTTAATTTATAGTACCTTTGATCTTTTTATGTATCATGTAGGTACGTTCTTAGTTTAGAATTTACTATAAAAAGAGGTTGATTATGTTAAACGTTGAAGAATTGTCGGTTGTTAGAATTGTCCGTGACCATATTCAGAAGTATGTGGTCCAGGATTAATTATATAAATAAGAATTAAATGGCAAATATTCCAACAATTGCTGTTTCTACTATATGGTGGTCTAGTTGTGATATCAAAATCAAAATGTTTTTATTTCTTATAAACCAAAAAAAAGGCGTTCAAGAAACGTTACGTTAACTCTACTGATTCTAGTTGCTCGGTTCCAAAGTGTCTTTTCTATGAAGAAGAGCCGGCAAGAAACTCCATAAGTTACTCTTTTAAAAACAAAATTATTACATCGGTTAAACAAGTTTTAGTTCTTACTATTAAAGGTTTTTCATCAACATATTTAAAACTATTCATTTATAATCTCGAAATAATAGCCCCACTTTAATAGCACAATATTAGACTCACTGATATTCACATACATATAAATGTTAAAGTTCAGTTCCATACTAAATCCGTGTTATGTTGAATCTCATAATTCCACTGTGACGTATTTGGGCCGAAAGCGATTATTCACAAAGAATAATGGGGTGAAACGTATAACGTTCTGGCTAAATGTTGTTAGACGTTAAAAACCTGAGTTCCTGTGTTTTAGGGAAATATTTTTGTGAGGATTTATGTATTCCTCGTTATGTTTTTGCGAGGATTTTTGTTTTCCACCCGTTCTGCGCCATTTGTTTTACTTTTTCCCAGTATTTTGTAGGAATTAGAAAGAGATTTCAGATTTATTTCAAGGTGAAAAAATGTAGAACCTTTGTGTTGACTTGATAATTTAAATAAGCGCTAGATTATGGTGATGTATTCATATTGGTTTCTTAGGTTTACGCGAATGTATTTATTAAATCGCTCCGTCTTGTGTTCATTTGTCGCCTAAAGTCTGCACACTTCCTCAATAGAATATAACCAGTACCTAGACAATTTATGAAGAAACCCGATGTCAAAACGAGCTTTTCATATTTAACAATGGAAATAAAGGCGCTTTCACGCCAACCGTAATGGGGATCAAGTTTGTTTGACGTGTTCCCCGTTCGAAATGTCAAACGAAATCGATTTGAGTTTCCCATTAACTGTACACGTGTTTTCAGTTGCCGCTTTGTACGTACAAATATATATTGAATTATGTATTCTTATATCCTTACGATAATTGATTGCGCTGTGACCGAAAACAGAATAATCTATTCATCAAAACGAATGTTTTTAACATGAGATCCAATAAAAGTGGATCGGAAGATTCTTTGAATTGTCTCGCATAAGTAGGGATAAAATAAGCGGCCTGTTCTCTTCTAGCATTCTGGGGTATAGATTCGTCAAAGATATAAAAGATCGAGGTATGAAAGAAAAAAGGAATGTGGCTTGAAATAAACTTAAGACGAAATTATGAAATCATAAAGGCTGGGCTTTCTCTCAAACGGAGTATTATTGTTTCCCCGGATTATCTATTGTAAGTACATTTTGCTATGTTGACGATATCACTATGAATAATTTGGAAATGTCAAAGTTTATTTTAGGTTATAATTTTCGGTACAGGCAACTACAGCTGATTGAATTTTAGATCATTTCATCACAATTCGCCTTATAAAAGCGAACAGGAAAAACTCGATATTATTTTTTGTAAACAGGATCCTAAATTCACAAGAGTCTCTATAAATCTCTCTAATTTGTCCGAGCTCAAGCGGCCCAAAAATAACCAGTGGTTTGGAATAGATAATAGAGGGTATAGCAATATCCAAGTGTTTTTTATAAAACCCATTGAGTTCGATGGCCATCCTTTCGAGTGTGATTGGAAACTAGCTTTGTTTGTTCCATTTTGTACCACTAGACTCGAAAACGTTATATTTTGTTTATTTTTTTTTAAGCAAAAACTGCGTATTACAGAGATTTTGTTTGTGTAGCGACTGAAATTTTATTTTAACCGAAATTATTTCGTTTTGTGGTTTTATTAGAGAATGTTGGTTTGCTAATTATGTTTTGCGAATGTAAATTATTATTTATTTAATTTAACAAAAATAGCCCGCAGGGTTAATTAAAAATAACATTTTTAACAAAAGTATATTTTTCTTGAAAATATATTATATTTATCGTATTTAAATACGATAAAAACTCTGTAAATTAGTACGTTTATGTTAAACTAACTTTTCCCGCGATGTACAACAACTTGGAAGTACTTAACTGTTATTAGTCATTTAGTTAAATTATGTTCTAACGTTTATTTCAATTAGGTACTTGCGTTTATGAGTTTTTTGTGAAATCCGTCTTAATAATTGACAAAGAAATTACGATGTTTCTTATGTAGTGTCTTCAGATTCCAATCGATTTGTTTATTATATTAATTTTAGTTAACGACCTAAACGTGTAAAATAATTTAATGCATGGCAATAGTTTGCCTTTTCGAAAACAATTCATCAAATATTTTGTAGCGACATAATGTGCGGTAAGTTTTTTCTAAGTCTCGTCTCAGTCAAAAATACATGAAATTTTATTTACAAAATCCTCTACTAACTTGTTTATTCTTATCCGCATTTTCCAATCTCCGTAATAGTCGATCACGATAGCTGTAAAGAGCTCGAAATGTAGCAATAAAATTAAACAGTAAAGCTAAATTTAGTTTTATTTTATATAACTGGTGCTCGTTTCAAGGTAAGGTTAATGGTGTGTTAGTTACGCTATTGTGAAGGGTTAATACTATCCAGTTTTGTCGGTAACGTTGTCTGTTCTTAGAAGTGTCTAAATAAAAAACTAGAAAGAATGGAGTATGGAAACTTCTCAAAAAAAAAAAAAAGTATAATAGCGATACGTGTTGTAAATTTTTAGGACGATACTTTTTCAAGTGGTTGTTGAAAAATCTGTATTCTATTCATTCATTGTAGGCTTCCAATTCTAAAGAATATATTTAATAACAACAAGAAATTAGGTCCAAACAAAATTACTAATCAGAACGAGTACCTATATAACATAATACCTCGTCTAAGGATATATGAGGAGAAAATAAAAGAACGAAAGCACTTCCACGAAATCTCATCAAGTTGTCATTACAGTTAATTCATTACTTAAGTATAGTAATTCTAGAGCTTTAAGTTTGGCCTTACTAGGCTTAATTTCTAGGCCACGGCTGTCTAGGCCACAAGGGGACGCCAAGGACGTATTATATAAGTTTACTTTGACTTCACAAATGTTTAGCAAATATAATTATGTGTGTAGATTAAATTGGTTAGGGTAAGATTCAGAGGAACTAAATTGAAGCATTTTGTTTGATCTAATTGCTATAATTTTGCTCATTATATGATGATAAAAACTGTGAAGTGAAAATATTGGTTGTTCACACTTTTATTCATTTGACATTGCGAGAGTTAAATGAGAAATTTAGAGCCTGCAACTCAAAGATCAAGCGGGTGTTGAAAGGATAACATCTCATTTACAGATATATGTGTCCTAAGATCAAATCATTTCGTATCAAACATATTATAATAGTCATAAATAAAGCTCGGAAGCCTACTAAATCCTATATACGATTGCTGTTCGTAGTCTTTGTAACTCACAAAGACGATTTAAACGGGCATAAAGCATAACACTGTAGCACAATCAGCTATATCTGACGTAAACATCCTTTATTTAACGCCGTTGACACGTGCTGACAATCACGCTGATTTAGTTCGCCAGTCGGGAATAATGTTGACTCATGCCTAGCCTTGATCTCCGATATTCTAGATGTTGCCAACAGACCTTTCATATTAGCCTTCAATAAATATTTGTTAGTTATATAATTCACCCTGTAGTCAAGAGACTGTAAGGTCTAGAACTCTTAAATGTTTAAAAAAATAACATCGTGGGAAGTATTGGTTAATTGACTGAACTGACAAGATGGTTTAAAAATGTTGTCCTTTTACGTTAGCCTATTTTTGCCCACAATTTAGCCGGAAACCCCTGAGGGTATACCGCAGCGCTGCTAGTTTTAAAACAGTTTTAACTCAATTACACGACCTTTGCTTTTAAAAATAGTTAGTAAAACCTTCATTTTAGCTCTGAGAGCTTACCATGCACACATAATGGAGGACTGTGGTGTGAGTGAGTCGCGACTACATCTTGTGTATTGCACCGTCTCGCTTACACAACGGCAACATTGCTGCTATAAAAGTTCATAGTGCAGGTACAGTTCTTTGAATCTATAAAGGTCGATTACGTGGTCAGCAGGAACTAATAAAGTATACGGTACTACTTCAAAAACTTATTTAATTTAGCGTAGTTTTGCTTAGTGTACCAATTACTTAGGGCCTCATTTCAACACAGGTGAAATGTACCCGCGAGGCGTAAATTAACGCGGAAATGTAAGTCAGAGAAAAGTGTAGGAAGGTACATAAGTAAAACAAAGTTTGCCGGTGTCGAATAAAGTTAGTTTCGCTTGATATTACGGACCACGTGAAATGTTTTAGCTTTACATATAAAGTTTCGTGTGAAACTAGTTAAATAGTAGGTGAAAACTTGCTCCAATTGTAATTGGGACGATTTTATTATTTAATCCTTTGAATTTCTGCTATCATATGATATTAATTGGTTTCTAAACCAGGGATTACTCGTGAATTTAATTCCAACCAATTGACATTGAAATTTGTTTCCACGCCAGATCGTTTTAATGTTATGTGCCCATTGAGAGGTATATTTATTAGAATGTAAAACTTTAATCTGAAAAGTAGAAATCTTCGAAAAAGTTAGCTTTTTAAAAAGTACCAAGATAAAGTACTATGCGAAAGTGAAAATTAGCCTTAGGCTTTCATTTATATAAACTTAAAGGTATACCTGTTTCATATACCTTTGAAATCTTTAGTAACACAACTAAAACTAACCTAACTTAAACTAGAACCGTTTGATTACAAAAAGTCCACAACATATAACTTCCGCAATATCGCCACACTGCTATTTCATCCCAGTAACAACACAATTTTCTCTTATCCCGTCTACTATAAAAAGTATGTTTTACTTTTTTTTTTGTATTTCGTTCTGCTAACCGCACTAATACATTTTCTCGGTGTACATAAATGAAAAGATTCGTTTTGTTTCTTTATTGAGTTGGTTTGTCGTAGCTTAGACTGGTCTAAATAAATTGAACTTTGAACAAGATTTTATTAAAGCTCTTTTTTAGAATAAGTGCGGTAGTTTGTAAATGAACTAAAACCTGTACAATAATAATAATAATATTCCGGGACATCTCACACACGGTTGTCTGATCCCAAGCTAAGCAGAGCTTGTTTTATGGTAACCAGGCAACTGATAAACATACTTATATATTTCTAAATATATACATACCATAGATAAATTAATAAATTAATGTTTTACATAATAATTACCTAGTATGCTGGTTTTAGCTCAAACAGTAATATTAAATTTATAACAGTCTGCAATTTTTAAGATACTACTGATATTTTAAGATTTATCTGGTATACGTAGCAAACTTTATTTCAGTTAAGTACGTTCCGTTGGAAAATTTTCATTCTCCTATAGAATATAAATTATAAACTCGTGAAAAGAGATTTCATGTTCTCAAACTTGTAAGCTTTTCCTAAATATGTTGAAAGCCGGCTTTTGCGGGAGTCTGGGCGCTTTTAGCTCGAAATACCTACAAGTACAGTATACCGCATGTTAGTAGCATAACTTTGACATTGAAAATGCTTGTACTTCAAAGCTGTAGAGTCTAATTTCGTAATTTATTATAACCATTGCCAAGCGGTGGTAATATGCCACACATTTTGTACAATGTGGACAGCCTTAAATTGAAGTAACATATGGTGCGTCTAACTAAAAGTCGCGGGTTCGAATCATGCCAGATATTGTTTTTTGCACTTTTAATGTTTGTTTTTGTGTTTATTTGCATGTACATGTGCATTTGCATCTGTACAGTAGGTAATTCGCTACGTAAAAAAAGGTTTTTTTTTTCATTATTTTCTATTATATGAACATTTAAACAAATAGGTACTTCTGCCCCGTTAATATGACTAAGGATGTTATACAAGTTTTGATCTCTTTCTTGTTAAACCAAGTAGACGGAGCCTGTCATATCTGTCTCCCCTAAGCACATAACAGAATTCAATTTAAAATCCATCTTGCTTAACATAACATTCCCTCAAGAAAAACTAGCTAGATGTAATAGAATACAGGAGGGACGTAGCGGAGCGTTAAGCCCCGCCTCGGCATCCTTATTCTGTGGTTTACACTCCGGTGACGTAGGTCGATGACATTTAGTGTAGTCCGAAGGACTGAGCGATGCACTTTCTATTTGATGGAAGCCATGTTGGATGGTTTTTGTATCTATTTAACGTGAAGACAACTTAAAATGAGTATTTTTTAATAGTTTTCGATCAGTTCGAAATGGCTAGGAATGTGCGGTCTTCGTAATAAATAATATTTATTTATAAACAAGCTTTTGCTCGCGTCTCCGCCTGCCTAAGTGTCAATGATCGCGGACAATAGTGTCTTATGTCCTTCCTTAGGACCCAAATTTTTTTTTACCCCATGTACCAAGTTACATCGATACCGTTTCAGCGGTTTAGAAGCGTAAACGTAACATACAGAGTTACTTTCGTAGTATGGCTTGTTTGGTAGAAAATTATACACACCGTAACTTATACATTACCTAAATGCTTTTACTAACCTATTTCGGCTTGTTTAAAATTTCTTAGGTTTATTATATGAAAAACGATGTGTAGAAAAAATGTGTGGGCGAAATTATCGAACCAACTACATAAAATGTTAGGTGGGTTTTGGCATAATATAGAATTTGCCACGCTACTGAGCTTACTTAACTTAAATTCTTCCGAGGAAACTGCGTAGTGAGAGTTTATTACGTGTTTTCTATTTTAGGTACCAATATCGTTAGTACGTAGTCGTTTTGACTGAAGTAGATATACCTACTTTACACGAAAATGTTCAGCTCAGTAGTTCAAAATCCAGCCAAGTAATACGGAATCTTGCTTTATATTTTTATTTCAATATCAATTGAGACTTAGTTCCTCTGTTCCATTACTAGGTAATTTCAATGGGAATATTCTTGCTAAAAGATAATTTCCTGTTCACAGTATTTTCTTTATCCAATTGAAGATTTACTTAGAAATTGCTTCATTTAAGCTCATGTTGGAGTATTACTATTCACTAATAGTTACTAATACGTATTTAGTGTTTAGATTTGGTATGAATTGTTATACCTATTAGATAAGTAACTTTCCAACCATTTCTGGTCAATTTAGCGAGCGACCGATTCAGAATCTTAAAACAGTAAAAATCATTATGATACTTGGAATTTATAAACTCAATCAAAAAGATTAGGCAATTAACATAGGAAGCTGACTCAAATAAAAACCGAAAAGAAATATACCCTTTTCCCAATTAACCCTGCTTAATAAACGTATTTTTAAACGGCCCATTTCCTTAATTAAAAAAGATTCCAGCAGGCTCTCATATTTAATTTTCAACAAACTGAAACTTATTTCTGTCTTATCTCGAACGAAACAAATCTCATCTCGTTATAGCCGGCGACTGTATCCTCTGGACCGTACAGTCTGGCTGTTTCAATTACCGACACATCGGACGGACTCTTGAGACGTTTCGAGACTCGCTATGTTATTATTTATTATGTTTACGCTGTCTTCCCTGAGGAAGCGAACTTAACTTCCAAGTTCGCTTCTTACAAATAAGCGCTATTCAGTTTTAGAACGGGTCTTGTGGAATATTCTTTATAGTTTTGCTGTTCTTGACGTGTAGTATTTTACTAGAAAGAGATCTATGAAAAAGACAATAAATGCGGTTGTGATGACGAGTGGTTATGATGAAGGGATGAAACATATGAGTGAAGACGAAATGATATTAAAAACGGAGCAGTTAAAATAAGTATTGAAAGTTTGTATGTAGTATTCCTTAGTACCTTAAAATGTAATACATGCATAAGTTATGGGTATTATATTTTCGATTCGCTTGACCGCCAATGAATGCATTATCAATACATTAATATCAACGTCATTAAATAGTCGGAAAGTAAACAAATAATTTACATATTGTTTAATTTATTTATTTATACATGACCTCAGTAAACATCGGTTTCAATCAATTGTAATTAATTTATTTTACAATCAATAATTCGGAGATGATTGTTTCGGCTGTAGCAATTCATAGCTACTGATTATATTGACAAAACGTTATGGTTAATTCATTAAGTTTCAGTATAGATGCCATAGTAACAGATTTTGTAAAAAAAACTTAATTCTTATCTCGACGCCGGGTACAGAGGTTAGTAAATTACAGCAAGATAAAACTGGCTTCTATCGCATTATAAATATTTATTTTATAACTTGTATATTTAGCAATTTCCCTCGTTGCCTTGCAGACTTGGAAAATCATCCTCCCGAAAAATCATTCCCGATTCTGTCGCTAACTAATTTAGGCAACAACTTAGCAAACTTATTATAGCTTTTTTTTTTGGTAGATATCTTTGCTGCTTTGACTGCTTCACCGGAGTTTAACTTACTATAGTATTAAGACAAATTTATTGGCGTACCAGGTTCAGATACTATTGATTTAACTAAGTAACAGGGTATAGGTGTATCGTACATGACCCATGGCCATTAACTCGATTGGCTTCATAGATATACGTTACAATACAATGTGAGTGATCCATTCATGTCCGTTATCTCTACACACTGTTTTGATAGTAAATGTGTACCTACATTGAATTGAGCTGTGTGTGTAACATCATTGTCTTTTGCGATGAGGTCAAGCGCCGACAAAACTGTGTGGGACATTCCTATCAAAATGTCTGACTGTTTGTTTAAGTAACTAAATGATTGCTAAATTATTGAAGCAGTCACACACAGATATAATGTGTTTGATTAAAACATGATATATGGCCAATTAATACCATCATCCAACATTTTTGTAAAAGTATTATAAGCATTCAATACTATAAAATATATATTTTACTGTATGTATCCGGGAAGATATAGGTCATCAATATAATACAAAGCGATAAACGAGTAAGATCCGAATGATTTATCAAACGATCAGAAGGGTAAATAAAGTCCGACCACAAATTTATCTACTGGGCTTTAGTTTTAGGGGATTGCCTTTCCTTCCCTTTCCAGCCTTCTATAGTTTATGGGTAACATTAATTTACATTGATCAAATGGTCGACTGAATTTGAAATGTACAGTTCAACTCACAAGTTGACATTGACAGAAACCTCTATTTCTAAGAACATAAGGTTTGTTTTCGTAAGAGTTTTACTATCAACGCCAACGGCCCACTGTACAAGTGATTAATTTATTAGATTTGATTGCTTGTTATTACTGTTCTTAGTCCGGTTAGAAACCATTTATCAGTAGGTTGTTAATTGATTAATGTTTATTTTTCACTCTACAGTTTTTGCATGTGCCGAAACAATGATAGATAAATAGAAGTGATAGGAAGAGTACCTATCTTTATGTGAATTGCAAATGAGTCATTATTTCATCTTTATTTTATAAGCCTGTGTTTAAAAAGAGGATTGTAAAGTTACCGTAATGATTGTATGCAAATCTGTATAAGGTAGAAAACTCTCCAATTTTCTGTTTGAAAGGATATATGATCGAGATTATTCAAAGCTAAAATTCAAGAAACCTTTTCAGTCCTTTGAAGATTTTGGCCTTATGAGATTTAGTCTGCTAAACAGTAAATTACACGATTGGCTGAATATATTGTAGCTTATCATACTATATTATATGCTAGCCTATTATATTCTAGACTTAATAAAACGTAAAGTCACCAGCTCTTTCCCACAAAATGCCGGGTCACCTTCGATTAACTTTGTCCGTAGTGCATCGCGTGACTCCTAGGAGTTTCGGTCAGTTATTGCAGTTAGAAATTGTATAGACTTGATTAAAATATAGACTGAACCATTGTG
The DNA here is from genome assembly GCA_905146925.1 of Autographa gamma. NCBI lineage: Eukaryota > Metazoa > Arthropoda > Insecta > Lepidoptera > Noctuidae > Autographa > Autographa gamma. The sequence continues at coordinate 4,410,350 of LR989877.1, read as the reverse complement.
TCTGGATTTAGTTTGAAATATTAGGCGCTTGATTTATGGTAATTGATTTATGCAGACAGACGAATTCGTGGTGTATCGGTGACATGAGATCGTTCATCATCACAACAAAATATTAATTGAATTCTATATTCTTGTTATTATATATAGCAATGCAGCAGATTATCCTATAACTTATTTGCTTGTAATATAAACAAATTGTTAATGAACATTATTATTTAGAATTTTCGTAGACATTTATATTGAAATTCACTAACTGTAAGTGTTATGAGTTATTTTATCGTTTTAGCAAAAAAGTTTGGGGCTTTTGGCAAGCTCTTTGCTGTATTATTGTTAAAGAGTTCTTCTTTCATTTCATATAAAATCAGAAAGAGTCGATTAAAGTTTCCAGCCATTCTATTTTCATAACTATACCACTGAGACGTGTACAACTGAAAAATATAAGGAAAACCGTGTCTTGAAAGCACTCGCTTATAACGTTGATAAATGACGGCATTAATAACATTTAGGAGCAAATTATGCGGAAAACTACACGAACAAACCGACTGAAATAATTCATTATTTCCTTATCAAGCTATGTTGGCTTATTCTTTCAATTACCACCAGGTTTCAAATTCAAAGTATACTACGTATCACTGCGACTTTGTTGAGGTGAAACGTATGTATTTTCCAAAGTCATCTCTGAGTAAAAACTAAAACCAACTTTAGAGGTACTGCATTGAAAACAAAAAAAAATGGATGCCTGTGATGAGCAAGCCTGGTAGTTATTGCTCATCTCATCTCTATAATAAATGAGGCTTTTATTCTACAGTGGCTGTAACAAGCTAATATTATAACCTTTATCGACCGGCTCTTAACTTCGATAAGAAAATGTATTTCTTCCACATCTTATCGGTAATCGACGCAGCCCAAAGTTTACGATGTTTTATCAGTAAAATATTACCGCAGTCGTTGTCGTTTGTCTGACAGTGACGCAACGCTGCGGATTAGAGATGCTGACGACTTATGGGAACGATTCCAACTCGACTAGATATTGGACTCAAAAGGCTATACTTTCCTAAGTTTGAAACCACATTTTATAGGCTGTCGCGGCATCTGTGATGTTTCTGGGCCGTGCCTGTTCGTAGAAGTAACAATTTTATGACAATATTTTTGTTTGGAATGTAAAAAATAACCATGTTTCAGAGTTTCTTCTTTATTTGTCGTTCTATCAAACTCCATATACAGATTAAGTATAGGAATATAGGACAAAGAAATCTTTGCCATGTGATACAGTGTATCTATATCGTTAGAAGGAACTTATACATAGCCACCTGATACAAATTAGGCTGTGTCTGTATTATGGCTACCAGAACACCGATAAACATACTTGTATATTTCTTACTACACACAAATCATAGAAAGAACCACCTTTAGTCGACTTTATACACAAAAGGGACACCAAAAATACCTGGTTTCAAAAAAGAATTGCTAAAACAAATGCTACATTAAATTCTTTCAACAATTCTCTTACGGTAACGAACTTTCATAACAATTTAATTTGATGAAAATTCCTTTATCCATTGTTCGCATGCTTCCCTTTCTATTACATTTAAGTCCCTGTAAATCTCTACAAAGACTTACCTAGTTCTTATTATAATGGCCCATTTTAACTACCCTTTAGAGCCCGTATTCGGGTTGCGGGAGATTTTTAGAAGCATGCCACAGGGACCGCATGCGGTTAACGTTCCCATTGGTCAATAGGGCCCGTATGTCTTGTTGGCCTAGTGGTTCTAAGCGTAAATGCTACGCTAGAGGTCTTGGGTTCGATTCCCGAGTCGACCAATGTGTTATTGGGTTTTTCTATGACATTCTCAGTAGCAGGTCGGAGTTTGGATTTGTGTCCGGTTATTGGCTATAGGCTCGCCCCCTTTTACATAGGAACTAAACATACCGGCGAACTGTAGGTGTACATTGGTATACCTATTATTTTTTATTTATTATTTATTATTGGTTACAGGCGTGATGGTATGTTAAGTCTAATCGATGACTGTCACTGATTGCTTGTCATTCTTTGCTAGGTGATTGTTAAGCAACCACTGGCGCAATTTTACTAGTTGTTATCCCGCACACGAAAATCTGCCCGCCTGCTTTACAACAACCAGTGAAAATGAACTATAAGACGTAGAAAAACATTCTCCTATTCTATATTAATTAGTGTCTGCGTCTCGGCGAGTTGTTTGTCTGTTTTCTTTGTTAATTCCTTTCATGTAAGCTCCGTAATCGGATTATTGCATTTGTGATCACTATTTGTTTTTGCTTTATATTTGTTGGAACATTTTCCTGGAATAAGCTTGGATAGAGATGAAAGTTTCGTTCTATAATAAATAATAACGGCTGTTTATACTAAAGATTATTAGGAGAAGTATTTTGTTGTTTATTCCATACAATAATAGTACTGTTTACTAAGGTTTATTTACAGGACTTGTTTCTGAAAATCTTCTTAAGACCTGATTTTGGGTGAACAATTTAAACACTAAGTTCTTGTAAATTATAAATCTTATTAAATGATAAGTTTTCTTTTCGTGACTTGATTAGACTTATGTCTTCTTTCATTTTTGTCCCAAAATACATGAAGTAGTTATATTACAATAATAGTTGTACTAAGAAAATTAACTCGAAAGTAATCATGTTACAGAGATAGGAAAGAACAATTGCACCTACTACTTGTATGTGAAAAGTTATTCCTCGTGTCACTTTTCCGTCCCAACACTAATTTGTATTCTTCCACCATTTCACTCGACTGTGGCAATGCGCAACGGTGACTCACTCATATTAATGTTCTGATTGTGTAACACTATATGCATCTCGTGACGTAATCACTGGAAAACGTTCAGTGGCTCTGGCATTGGAATGGTGGCGGGAGGACGTGAGGTTGAGACCATATCCTTAAATACTTTGTGCTGTTTAGGTATGTTATGTAATCTTACTAAGGTATAGTTCAACAAACGAGTTGGTTGGTATCTAATCATCTTAACAAAAATAAATAGAAAACAAAAAAATAATATAAGAAATACCATACCAAAAATTTACGTAGGTTTTTTATGTTAATAAGTTACGTAGTTTTGGATCCTCCTTTTGTTATGTAACTTTACCGAAAATAAAACAAACAATAAAAGTATTATTCAAACATTCATGTCACTTAAAATAGACTCGACCTTTCCAAAACATAGTTGAGGTTTTGTATAAGTTATTTTGGGGCGTGGTATGACTCGTTGTCCCTATAAATAACTACTGCTAATCAATTATTCCATATTCGATTGAAGCTAAAGATAAACTATTATTTTTAAAGCTATTAGTCATTGGATGTATTAAAACATGCGATACTTAAAAATAAACGTAATATTTGATAGTACTAAAAACTTTATTGAGAATGAACCCGTCCAATAAGTTTTTGACTTATTAACATTCAAATTGGCATCGTCGTGGGAACAGTCGGGCGCCAATGTTGGCCCAACGTTTGGTGTCGTCTGTCGATGTCATTGTTTTAATATTTTATTGGGTGCACAAATCAACAGAGCTTTTATGTAGGCTCAAATGAATGAGCCGCTTTTTCTCCAATTTTTTTTATATTACAATCTTTGAATAAGCTCTTCTATTTTACACATAATACATATAATTTGTATGTAACATAACAATACAGTTTGAAAAACTTACACCACAGGTCACGGAACCTCTAATTAAGATAATTATGTAAATTCGTCCATTGTGAAATTGTTCCCGTAACCTTTCAAAGTAATTACGCATAATTCCACCACAAAACAAATTAATGTTTTTACTTATATAAACATAATAAAAGTTAATTCAAAGCAAAAAGCAATTATAAGGGTCCTTTTATTGTTGTCTCAAAATTTCCACTGTTTTTCCATTGCTTTCAATGGCCAGAGTTAATGTAGAAAATTTCCACTGTTATTCCATCGCATCGAATTGCCATAGTGAGTGTATACTTAGGCCACCCGTACACGAACTGTTCGAGCAGGTAATGATCAACGCACACGGACTGCGCGAGCTGTCAACCGCTGTCGCGCGTCACGCGCGCCTCCCGCCCCTTGCTTTATGAAAACAGTTGAAACAAAAGCAGTCTGTGTGCTTGCCATGGATGTCCATACTTCAGCTTGTAGTCGTAACTAGAAGCAGTTGATACTGCTTCGAGCAGTCCGTATGTTCGCAGCCTTATGAATATTGCTTTAATGACTATGTTTGGACATTTTATGACATCCCTGATTGACTATAATAAATCGATCTAGTCTGTAAACAGTATTGCGTATGTAACAGACAAAGCCTGTCATCGTGATGTTTCAAACAAATTGGGACTTTACAGAGGCTCTAGAATTAATGACACATGTTGGAAATATTGAAGCGTAGATTTAAACGTTGTTTTTTGCATTAAAATATGTTCCTTAGTAAAATGATGAACAAAAATCAAATAAAACAGCTTTGCAACAAATACATAAAATGTTGCATTATGGATGGTAGTTATAGAGAGTGCCAATTGTTTGGTTTAGCTTATTTTTGCTACATGACTGTAAAGCTATACTATACTAAGATTGTACCTTTGACAGCGTCCAAGACAGTGTAAATTTATTTTATGCGTTAGTTTAACTGTGATGCGTCTTCTGCACATCGCTTAGACTAAACAGATTTTTTAACATATTTTTTTCTTGTCCACAGGAACACCATCTCCAGAGGGCTATATCAGGCACTGGTCTGATAATACCAACGCCTGAGGTATGCCAGGTCAGCGACCTAGAGTTCTACGAGCGATGCTACCCGCCCGATTACAAAATGCCCAAGCAGCACATACATATGCAACGTAAGTCTACCTATACAATTTAGCTGCTTAGTTCTAACGCACTAGTCATAACCGCACCGCGCGGCTGGCCGTTTTCATTTTAATATACAACTGCTTACAATCAATAGCGCTTTCATACTTAAAAGGAAAACGCCAGGAATTACGTGGTGCGTTTAATCCCTAGTGCGTAAGACCGCTAATACACATTTTTTTTGGTGTATTATGCACTCGTTTTACGATGTCGTTCTGATTAAGACAAGTTTTTCTTATTGCGTGCTTTTTAAGATTAGTATTTCCTTTTTAGAGGTCGACAACTCCTTGTTTCGTGGCTTAAGTTAAATTATCTCAGTGCTCACGTATTCTAAATAATTATGTTTACATCGTAAAAGTTGTGGAAGCTCTTTAAGTTGTTTTTATTTATACAATGTTAAGCAGAAATGTGAAAATAAAGGGTTGTTTGTGTTCCCTGGTCATATAACCCTTTAATTCTACTTAAATACTCTCTTACTTCGCACTTAGCTACCTATATCTCGTTGGTAAAAGCCCTCTTTGTGCTAGGCATACCATATTGCTTCAAACTAGCTTCGAAGTCACTTTGTCTGTACACAACATATTTCGCTTTAGACCGTAACAAAGGCTCGATCAGAGTTGATCGATTCGCCAGTCTACTCGAACGTGGTCGAGTGTCCGAGCCACTACATCAAAATATCTCGAATACATGCCTCGTTTGTCTCATAACATTCCAGTCAGGTAGACAACGCTGCCAGAATATATCTCGATGTTATTATAATTCCACTTGTATAGTTCATTTCCTATGAGAGACAGGTAGCCTCGAAACCTCGTCTTAGTTTAAGTATTAAGTCGGAATTTATACCTGGATTTTTTGCTTAACAAATATGCTTGTACCTTATATCTATATTTTAATCAAAATAAAATACGTTATAAAAATTACTTTAGTAGTTTTTGGGACAAATATTACCCTAAAGGACATGCATACTCTTCGTTCAAAACTCAAATACCAGCTCAATTCCTATGTGGATAAAAGTTGTAAGTTAGTATGGACACTTCCTATACATTTTACGTTTCATACATTTTGCTACATGAGTCGGCAGCCACGTGGAACGTTATTGGTTTTCCTCTATGTATGTTGTATGTGCTAATCCATTATCCAAAGTACACGGGTGATATGTTCTCCATGAGAAATGTTACTCGCTCTGTTTGAGTTAAAAACAAGCCATTTAAAACGGGTTCAGCGTCAGTCAGCGTTTTAAGAGTTTGTTGTTTGTTTTCTCATTGCTTAAGAGCGATAGCGTCAAAAACGTCAAAACTTAACTTTTTTATAAGTTGGTTGGATAAGTAATAAGGTAGTGATTTTGCTGAGTAATTAGTTTTCATGTACCTTGGAACCTGAGGTCAATGATTGACAAGATTTTCAGTTGTGTCTGTTAACTCAATGTGTAGGAGGAAAAGGGGCCTTTGCCCTGCGAACGGACGATCACGTCAGAATTAATAATAAGGATGTGTAGCCCTTTTTATTTATATTATGCTACTTGATTTGTATGTTGATCTGAACAACTCGTGACCAGAAATCACAATTGGATTAAGCAAGGGAAGGATTTTCCTCGACAAAAGAATTCAATGTAGACGAGTATAAAGACACTTGAGACGTCTCACGTTTCTATTCAAACATAAGCTCTAATATCGTATATTATTTACTTAAATAACAAAAATGTTCTTATATTACTAACAAAATAGAACGTTAAGATATTAGAATCTACCGAGAGTCCTCGTATTTAATAAAGTGTTCTCGTAAGGAGCTTATATTGTGGAACAACAACTGAAGTGTTGTCGACTACAGATCAAAAGTTGGGCTTGTGTGCTTCGTTCGTGGAACGTAGAGTACAGCTTTTATACGTTTCGCTATAATACTCAAGATTTTGAGGGCGAGCTTTGAAAAGGAAAATATTTGTCTGCTATACGAACGTTGGGTTTTTATCATACTTTCTGCGAAGTACACTATATTTTATGTCAATTTTGTGTAAATAAATTGTTAACTTAATGATATGCTTGGACTGGCGATTAAATAAAGAAATGATCTTGAAAGATTACAAATACCATTTCAGTTTATACTCTAATTAAAAGTCAATGACCCTTGAAACCTCTTTAATCTAAAATCTCGTTGACAGTAACTTTGATTTACGTTAGACGAGATCGCTATTTACCTAATGACGGGTTATTTACCTAGCTTAAACAAGTTTAGAATGTCGTCTTACTCATCCTTTATTTGTTCAAGTAACTACTGACAACAGGAACTAGTACGGTTTCTTTGAACTTCAAAAGTAGCTTAATCATCCACATAAATTGGCTAATATTTGCTTGTAAATAGCTTATTATACTCATCATCGTCTGTTCAATAACAATACATGATGCTTAAGTTATGATATTCAGACATGTAGCATACACAAGTATAGTAGCTATGGATACATGCAATTTATCCCATTCAATGAATAAGTTACCAAATCGATCGATTGACTATCGATCTAGGCATATTTTAGCGTAGAATTAGCATATTTAGTTTAGATACCTAAGCTTTACAGTTTTGTAACTAGGTTCATTGAATCTGACCCTATCCAAGTGAGAATTTGATATTGTTAACTAGATCGAATCGCTACAATGAGAAGAAAGCTGTAAAAAATGCAATTTCGTTACATTTAAGTGATTTCTACCATCTTTAACGATTATAGAATTTGTCACTTGTCTAGAGAGGCTAGCCAAGTTTCGGGTAGTAAATAAAAAGTACTTTTAAGGAAATTTAATAAAAAAGCCTTAATTTTTTGAGTGGATGGTACTTGTAGCTAAATTTAATATCCCCTTTATTTGGCCACAGTAACTGCGGCGATATTGGACTGACAATGTCAAAACCACTCGAAAAAATAAAATGTTTCATCAAAAATCACAATCACAAGAATTTCAGGGGTACCAACATTGTATGCTGTCTTTTTTCACGCAATACAAATGTTTGAAATACACATTGGTATAAATACAGGTGTTCAAATAATATTCTATTGATTGCCAACTCAATATTTCTGTTGAAGTCACATGGGAAATAAACGCGATGATATTTTATTAGTGCCTCGAGAACGGCCTTGAACAAGTTGCCTCACCCCGACTGCGACGTGTTCTTATAATACTTTTACTACGGTGATTTTATCGTACTTACGATCGAGTTTATTAAGACTTGCCGGAAATAAATAAAGTTCGCCAAGTGTGGGCTTAGAGAGCCTTTGCTCGGCAGTAGGACGAAAAGTCGGTTAAGTGCGAGTCGGAATCGCAAATGGATGGTTCCGTACGATAGTACAAGATAATACTATAATAGCAAACACTTTTAATATTGTTTTGTTATATAGGCAATACAGACTTCTTTGAAAATTTCAACACACTGTTTTGGTTCGTGAGATAAAGCCTGCTGACAAACTGACGGACGGACAGCGGTAGCTTAGGAATAGTGTCTTAGTGTGTGGGTTTACCTCTAGCTTAGTTTTTACGTTTATAATATGAACAAAAAAAAAATAGAAAACAAATAGGTAGTTGGTACTAACGTACTCTAATATTGACTAAAATTTTAATGTTTCTTGCACTATCCGTGATAAACAACTTATATGTAGTATCGTATGTAATGGCAACATTCCGTAGGGTTGCCAATACTCACAGCTGTTTCCTGGATTGTTCAGTGTTGTGTAAACAATATTGTTTCTCGGTATTAATATGCAATATCCAGCGGAAAGTGGGTCAAGGATTATCCCACAACAATCAATGTGAAATATATTATAAAACGTATGCAAAATAGGTCATAAATAACTGTTTATTTAATTATACGCTTATAGACACAAGATAGATAATTGTTCGTAGAATTGTATTTAGTTAATATACCTGCGAGGGGTCGGTCAAAATAATAGGAAGGCAATAAAAACACTTCAGAGAATAGTTGAATTTGTATTAGAAATGTATGAATGTTAATGCCAAGGACAGTGGTTGATCCTTAATTTTTATCCTTTATCAAGGCTAAAATACACAACGCAAAAAACTACAATAATTGTTAGGATATAACATAGAATATTAGATTATTAGAGATAGAAAAAGAAATGAGTTACACATGGACACACGAGTCATGGTACTATTCTACATTTTGCTATCGTGGTAGCCCTGAACATATGTACAGACTATCATAATCGGACTTTACACAATATTTGTGCTTGCGTCGTTAAAGTTAATGTCGCGAATTTTGTTCAGCTATGGTTCGAAGCAAATCTCATAGTAGACAGTTGATATTTTGATGGACATATGCGATTTATAAAAACTGCTTTTCCAAAATATGGACTAGTAACTGCCCCATCGCTAGGCGAAGGCAGATCCTCGTACAGAGAAAGAACCGATGGTACAAACATCAGTCTTCGTCAACATACTTCGTCTTTTCATAAACCATTTCTAATGTTCATATTTTGTAAAGCGTGACTGTAAGTCGGAAACTAACTTACAGGATAGAGAAAAGTACGTGCCTTAAATATAAATATTCTGAAGTATTATCAGGCTTAACGTATTGTTTGAGTATAGGTTTAGTCTCTGACGACGCGTGCCTATGTACAAAACTAAATAAGTTTGTATCGTAATAGTTCCTTGGATACTAAAATTGTCGGGTATGGAAAACTTACACCGCCTCGTGTACGAACGAAATACCAGATTTTAAAAGCTTTTTATGTAAGTACAATGTATTTTAAACTTCATTTAAGACTCACCCAACAAGTTTTGCTCTATCCAGCCGTCATCTATCGGTCATAGAGTATAATGAAACGACAAGAAACTGATAATCTTTTTGTACACCTTCTATAATCCTTATGTTAATAGCAATAAAGTCTAAATTACCAGTTTATCACTACAAAACTGTGCTAGATAGCTGACATTGATTGGTGAGGCTTATTAGAAAGGATTACGACCTTTTGTGTCTAGTTTTTTGCCTTACTACCGACGGGTTCTCTTTGTTTATAAGATATTGTTCCGTTATAAATGTATTGCATTGTTTTACTATGAAAAAGAAACCTCTCTACCTTTTGATATGAGGAAACTATGTAGTTTTCTTGGTCCAGTTTCTAGGCATAATAATGTCTAATTACACCATATAACTAACCTGAAATTCAGGGTTTTAAAACTTATTTGGATATTTAAAGTCGATTGCTATATTTTTTTTAAAGAGGTTAATGTATTATCTATTCTTCTCTTCTTATGTATTGCTTTTATTAAAAGCTCTCTGCATGCCTTCCCTAGTCTAGACTTCAAAAGGCTAAAAGACATTGCTCTAAATTGCTTGCATAATTTAGTTTCATGCGAAATTAACGCGAGACGTTGACCTCTCACTTTGTTTGAACATTACTCACCGAGATTTAAAATAACACAAGCTTTTACAAAGATTAAATAACTTGAAAATAGATTTAAAATGAATATTTATACATATAGCAAATATTGCTCTTTGAGAAGCGATTTAATCTTTAAGTATTATGTATTAAATATCAGGTCTCTTTTGAAAGGGAATGTTCCTTAACCACAGCCTTGGGTTGCCAGGGTTGGTGACCTCAAAACCACCCTTCTCGCAATGATGACCTGTAGTAAACTCACTCTTATTATGTTACATATAACTTAGTAGCAGGACAAGTACATACTTGTATGGCTAATTAATGTTTTTATAACATTTTGATGCCCATTAGGGATGTGGTCTATGCTTGGAATGTCAATTAACTATGTTCGAATGATTGATATGGTTACGAGTCAATACGAAGAGGAAAAGTTCTTATTTTTCTCGAATTCTGAACATGTTTACAAGAGACTGTTACATAGAATACGCGATTACCAATTTATTCGTGACTAGCGATACTGCGGTTTCACCCCCGTCGTATTGTATTTTCGTATATTTTCCATGTTTTGTGGTTCTTCTACTAAAATAAAGGAGCATGAAAAAATCCACCAGTCCTTGAGTGTAACTAACCCCACGTTTTATGTTTATACACAAGCATAGAAACAGGGTTATTTATTAAACAATAGAGCTAGACTTGTTCTACATGTATAACTAATAAAATTTGTACACGCTTATACAAAATATGTACACGAATTCATGCCCACATACCGAACTGTATCGATATTTGTGCAATAGTGTGAATTGAGGTGTAAAATACTATGGGGAATAGCACAGCTCGAGTTGGACGTAATAACGTTCGAATCGTTTCATTTCGATGGGATATTTTCCCTTGAATGTCTGGCATTTAGGTACGATTGTATGTACTATTTGCCGGTATTATATAAAAGGGAATTATTGTAACGTGTGTAATGTATTTGCTAAATGTAGTTGGTTTTTGGATACCGCCAAATGAGGATTTTATTCAGTTTCAAAATGCATTGATGAAGGGATATTGGTACGTATTAAATTAATTAACTGTGACCTTTTTGGCTGTATTATTGAGCAATGTGGGTTTTCCATGCATTCGAAATAGACATGTTCACAAATTAATATATAATTATGAACCCAAAATAAGTAGCTAAATAAGTTGTGTTTCGGAATCGGAGACCGTGAAGAGCACAAACACCCACGACCCGAGACAATGCAGAAAAGTGAATTTCTACATTGACTTGTCCGGGGTTCGAGCTCAGTGCTAGCGAAAAACCAGTGTGTACGCCATGAGACATACAAAATGGATAGTAAAAACTCTTTTATTGTTACCAATCGAAACTTTTAGATGCATGACTGACAGGCAGTACAACATTGCACCTACTTTCACTGCAGCACCCAAACTGCTATTAAATTGCATAAAAACATGATTAAAGAAACCTTTATAACTACCGGACGTTTGCGGCGCAATTGAACGCATATGCCGCACCATCTGTCCGTACAAGCCCTCGTTACTCGGAAACGGCTGTATCGATATAAACAGAGCTATGCTATCGCGTTGCCAATACTTACCGGTTTCCTTGTACATTGTATGTAATGATTTGTGTTTTTTGTGGGGTCCAATGCATGTTATATATACTTGAAATGCTTTTCTGTTATAAAGGATGAGTTATTAGATTTTTCTGTTATTTATATAAGTCCAAACAACAACATAAAAGTTCGAAAACTAAATAAAAAAGGAAATAGGAGTAACGAAGTAGTCGCATGTTTGTAAGTAACAACTGGTGGACGACAAAGCGGAATTTTAATTAAATCTATTTCGGTCCCGAATATTAAAATAACAAGCACTTTTTGAAAGGATTTTAGCCGCATGCTCCAAAAATACTACCTAAATACCGGGTACGTTTTTATCCAGGCAAAGGACACATCGCAAACTGTTCTGCACGAATGCGCTAGTTAAAAGCTTTTTATACACTCACATATGTTAGTATCAAACGTTTTGTTTATGCTCCATTCGTTCGTAAATATGTGCGTATGTGGACAAATAAACAGATCGTTCGTACTGGGTATTTGGAAGTTTGAAAGCTTGATAACTGTTTTGTTTTATGTTATTTTGTGGTTAGGTTTACTGTGAAACGTGTTTTTTAGTGGTAGTTTTTATTTAAGCATAACTTTGGTATTAACTTTTTATGTGCACCACAAGAAGCATACAGAAAAGTAATCAAGATTCTAATTTACTTGTATATTTGCTGGTTTTGGGGTCAATCAGATAAACAATCAAAAAGCATATCGACGAATAAGTTTAACAATCACTGTTTAACAAACAATCTTTAATGATTCAAACAACACGGTAAATAGAAAGTTCCACTAAGCTAAAAGAGATTACTCGGGATAATTAAATAGAAGGTCAAAAGAGAATTTATGGTCTGAATTCTAAAACCAGCAAAAAATTACATTCAGTAAATAAGACATTGCTATCTAAACAAGTACTTAGTTAGTAAAAACACGTCTGATACATACTTGGGAATCTTAGCAGCGTTCTCGTGTGATTCATGTCTGTAAACCTGCTCGCGATACAGGAAAATTCCGAATGTGTAGCGATGTTCTAAAATAAGTATCTGGTTATATCGAAAGCCGGTGATAGCACGAGTTTGTTTTGATAAAAGTTTTGTTAAGGCTTGTTTAGTGTGAGAAACATGTTTGGTTCGTGAATTTGTCTTTAAAGAATGCAAAAAACAAAAATATAGTGTCTAGCGAATATATTTTTTCGGGACTCTTTTTCCTCATAAAAGTTTCTACCTTATATGATCAACTTGATCGATGAAAAAATTGGGAAAACTTATTTTTTTTTTGCACTTTTTTAACGCTAGACACTTCGCTGAAAATCGTTTCTAGTTCTATGCTCACCATTCATACATTCTACCTACGAACAATATACTCGTAGAACAAATATAAAACAATACAGATGGTATCGAGCAGTGAATTACACTTGATTGATACATTCTCATTGACTATTGTTGATCTTATCGCTCGTATGACCCAGTCTTCTATATTATTGACGAAACATTGTACTATCATATTCAGTAAACTTCAGTAACTAAATAATAATAATAATAAAAAATAATAAAAATGTTTATTTCTCACAACAATATTATACAATGCGTCATTTAAAATATTAACATAAAGCTTTTAGTAATGTGGGAAACTGGTGCCTAAACTAGGCTGCAAGCCTGTATTTCAGGACACCAGGACTCCGCCATTTTAAACAGTAATTATCTAATTAGCAACATAAAAATTAGCTGCTGAAAACATACATAAATCGCTCTAAAACTTTGATCGGTGAAAAAAAGAAGAAAAAAAAAATTTGGTAGTCAATAAATTGTGTGTGTGTGTGTGCGAGGGTGTGATGAAATGTTCTGTAATCTTCAGTAAATATAACTTTAACGTGGTCCCGAAAGCTATACGCAAGTTGAAATGTTCACGAAATTAAAGTTTTAACATAAACATTACCTTATTTGGAATTAGTACTATAAAGTTGGGAACAAGTATAGTTTTATTCATTAACCTACTGTATAGTTTTCATTAGGTTTTTAAAGTTTTACTTTATAACTGTGTTATGAGCTTTTTACGTTAACTTCATGTTACTGTTTTTGTTTGTCGTTCATGGCTGCTCAGCAGTTAAGATTTAGATACAAGCCCCACCTAAATAGAGTATGTATCTTATTCGTATTTTAATATACCCCTTTTAAAAGGCCTAATCCTCATCGCCAGACTCATCAAATATGATGAATTTCTAACTGGCCCCAAGATTGACATTAACATAATGGATCCTAAAACAACACATTAACTATTGTGACTAAGCCGTTTGTCCTACAACTCTGTTACGTGATGATATGACGTCGACAAGAGCTGTCATGCTACAGTCAAATATCAGCCAATCAGGAAGTCTGTTATATTGACTGACAAGGGTGCGCCAGACCTAAATTAACACTAGGGGTGGTCAATTTATGTATATTTGTATTATATTATTATTATAATATGTATTGAAGTTTGTTCGTCTCGCTAAAACTCGTGTACCGCTGAATCGATTAGCATAATTTAGGTTTCGAGAAGCTACATCATAATCATCATCCACAGCCCTTTTCCTCCCACTGCTGGGCATAGGCCTCTCCTTTATCGTGCCATATTATACGGTCCTGTGCCAGCCTCATCCAGACTCGACCCGAGACTTTAAGTATGTCGTCGACCTATCTTAGAAGATACATAGAAGATATAAAAGTTCAGAAGACTTTTATTGGCAGTACGAAATTGGCCGGGGCAGTTAGCCACTCAATAAAATACTAAAATAACAGTTTAGTTACCCAAAGGCAATCCGTTTAAAGGTTTATCCGTAACTAGCTGACCCGCCCTAGATTCGCTCGGCTAAACAATTTTATATTTAATTATGGACGAAACCGAAGGATTTGCTGAGTACTGAAAAATAAATAGACAACATTTTTATTAGATTATATTCCTGGGATCTGTTTAGCTTTATTATATTTCTAGTTTTTGTTTTCCATTTTCGTAGTAAGCGAAATTCTCAAGGGATTTGATTTCCCGGATCCTGAATAGAAATTAGCTAATATTTTTCCAAAGCTACCGTGCAATCTGTTCGGTTCATTCCATTCGGTTTTGTTTAGTTAATAAGTCTTCAAGGGGTTAAACAGACAGATACAATTTCATTGTTTTATGTACCTAAAGACTCAAATTACTTAATACTCGCAAACAGTCCTCTAACTAAAGCATCGCATAACAAAAAGCAAACCTAATACCATTTATGGAGCACAGTTTGAAATCTAATTAAACTAGTTAAACCAGCTTTTGTCTAGAAGCTTTTTATGTACTTTCCGAACACATAAACGAAGTACATACATATAAGTTGCCCCAACTTTTCTCGCGTAACTTTATCCCAGCAGATATATCTTGGCTGTGTTACTATACTATACAGTGTGTTTGTATTGTCGGGCTAATGGAATCGCAAACGCTTAACAGTGTTTAATGCACCGTAAAATTCAGAGTATTGAACTCGGAACACTCTTAACAGTGTTGGGGTTTGTGAAATGTACTTGGTGTGAGTCATAGCAATTTTGGTACTGAATTGATAAGAAGTAAGAACTCTTTTGGACGTCAATAACTTATTTGAACTACCCTAAAAGAGTGATTTTAGTTTCAAAATGTATGGACGTGATTGAGATGGTTGTTTTTTATAGTTATTTTTGGATAATCACTGACTAAAGCTGGAAATTATCGTCAGATAAATATACTAGCACCTTTGCCGGGTAAAACCCTAGATTTAATCATTTGAAATTGCGAACCCACAATGATGAAAAGCTGATCAGATCAATGCTGGTTCCAACAAGAGGTTTTTGTCCCCAATTGGGACCATTACAAGCCGATGTCGTATAAAAAGGGTTTTGATATTTACTATCCGTTATTTTCTTGGTATGTTGTTGGATTACGTCAGTGTTTGAAGAAAACCTTGATTCATGTAGTTGGCTGACGAAAACATCTCGTTTCGTATGAGTAGCGAGTAGGTGTGTTCACTACTGATGTAACTTTATGTCGTATTAGAAGGTATTGGAGATACTTTTCTTGTTTTCAATTTTTTTTTGTAAGGTTTTTTTAGGTACCGTACATTGTGTAATACTAGGTTGTGATCAAAGGTAGGGTAAAGATCTGTTATCATACGAAGAACATGCATTTATATTCACGGTTGATGCACATTGTATATTTTCTATAGAATACTAATTTAATAATCCCTAATTTTGGCTCTGCTGTTTCGATTCTTTATCGAAACTTTATTGGAAAAGTTTAATTAAACTTGTACTTCTAGAATACTCTGTAACACTTAAGCTTTATTCCGTCAAGCGAACGATATAATAACTTATATAATATATTCCACTTGTATAGAAGATAGAAAATCTTCCATGCCACTAGTGGAATATTTCTAACAACCTTCATGAATGTCAAGTTAAAGTCACTATCATAATATCTGAACATGTGAAGCATTTCCCACATTTCTTGTACATATATATGATAAGAAATTTATGATGAGTCAATAAACTTTGACGTTCAGTTCTGCGAATTTACTTCTATGCAAATAAAAGCGAATTTATGTGTCTACTTATACAACTCTATGCCCGAATATATACATTATCGTAAATAGGTAGATATCAAACATCAATTAGAAAATATTGCGATACAAAAGAAGATTTTATCGGATAACTGGTTTGTTGACAGCAAAAAAACCTAAACGCTTTAATGGCACTGCTTAAATATTAGCAAGAACAGTGTGAAACAAATTTGTTTAGTAGTCGTACATAATCAAGTCGAAGCAAATCAGTAGCCTCTCAAAGATCTAGTCCAGACGTTGCTTCCCATAGTTTGTTTATGTATTTATTCTCAGAAGTAATCAGTCAAGAACTGGCGCCGTCCTGAGAAAAATACACGCTTTACATCTTAATAAACAGCTGGGTAAACATATGACTAGAAAATCTTGAAACTTTTGAGCGACGATAATCTATATAAAACCTTTTTTAATTGTTTAGTATGTTTACGTATAACATTCATAAACTTATGCGACTATACTAGCATTATAAACGATACTACCTTTTGTGCTAGGTCATATAAATGCCTGTTATTAACACTCCGCCAAGGCTAAATACCTAGATCACAGATCAGAACAACAATAAATATCAGAAAATTGTTTTCAATTTACAGATGCGTTCTAAAATAATCCTAAGAGAGTTGTTGTTGAAGGTAGTAATATAGACGTCATCATTTCCCGAGCCTTTTCCTGACTATGTTGGGGTTGGCTTCCAGTCTTACCGGATTCAGCTGAATACCGTATTTTACATGGAACGACTGCCTATCTGACCTCCACAACACATTTCACTGGGTAACACAGTATCCCACAGTAAAACTGGTTGTCAGAATTGACCTAATATAGACATGTGAGATTAATTACGTTCCCCAATTATCACAAAGTTTGAATACAAATCAAGTACATATTAAAAGATTATATTACGAGATTCCTGGATGCGAAGCCGTGAGCGGGATTTAATTACACTCGGGTTCAAGTTCGCAGAGCTGCGATCGATTTCGGGCGACTGCTTTCGAGGGTAGGCATGGAAATGTGCGCTTTGAAAGTTCGATGTCTGGCTTCGGGTTTTACGATTGCCAGGAGATACGTATTTGTGTCTTAATAGGCGAACTGAAAGGACTTTGGAGTAGGTACTGATTTAAAAAGATATTGTATGGAAAAGGAATCCGTAAACATAATGGTCGCGCAGATTTTTTTTTTCATGTTATAGTCAGGAATATGTATGTTTAAGATTGATAACTCATTCATAGTTTTGTCATAAGCAATTGAAACCTTGGGTCAATGCGTTTATAATGCAGTACATTATTTGTTATAACTCACTAATGATAGAAAGAATAATTATTGACTAATTTGAGTAGAAAAAATTACTGAATAAATGCCTATCAAAGCAGAAAGACTTCCTATCTACAACCTAGTTCGATCACCCCACGTTCCGAGCCCATTAAACAGATGTAAAGAACCAGATAAATTGACTTTTTATAGATCATCAACCACTATGAAAACCTCGTTTTAATGCAAGTTCAAGTTTTTATACATTGCTATACGCTCCATTAGTTATTCGACAACATTCTCGTACTCCAATGTTAGGTGTTCATACGAAAGATCACATGTTAATTTTATATGGCCCTTTTTACCGCAGTTGCCTTTGAGATTTAAGGTCGGTTTCATTTTTACTTATCATACTTCAACTGAGTAATTATATGGATCTTTTTGTGTTTGTGTTACATTTACCTAAAATTATACGGCTTTTGGAATTTTCGTTTGAAGATATGTTAACTTATTTTAAGGGTCGTAATATAGCTTACGTGTAAGGTATTTAAAATGTAAATGACTCGAGTTCCGGTTGCTTTAAGTTCTTAATAAGCTGTGATCAAAGCTGGTATTTCTTTTGATTTTAATAGTGAGTTAGTTACTTCAAAAGAAAGGGTGAAGTGTATTATTATTTATAAATGTAATATATATATATATATATAAAATATTTTAGTTATTAATGAAAAATACTTTCAAAGGTACTAATTTAATCACAGCCTTATCATAAAAATATTCTCCCGACCACTTTGTTAGTCATAATGAAATAAAAGCATCCATGTCCTTATTTCTCAATAAACACACAAAGGGAATTCAATTAAATTAATTTATAGTCGGTCCCCTTTCTAACAGAATGAAAACCGGTCAAGTGCCGTCCCGGGCGGCGAAATGACCGATATTTTTGCATTTAAACAACGAAAAACGTGCTTAAAAAGTAATCGTTTTCAATTTTCGTTTAACTTTTATAGTTTTAGAGTTTGACTGCTTTGATTACCGATACATAATTTGAAGGATGAACCGTGTATGTGACATACATTTGGGTGATCCACAAATACTTGATTCAAGTCAATTTAAGTAAGAGTTGAAGTAAATTGAGAATGTTTTGACTGAAAGAAAATAAATATTTAGTGCTTTATACTCCGAATTTCTGAGGATTATAGCTACGATTATAAGGGATAAGCTTATCCAAAGCTTTTACTAAAAACTAAATGAGGTCGCAAACACACGAAGTGCGGTTTATATTTTTAGGTCACAAAGAACAGCTAAACAAGGTTTCCTATGTTAAGCACCTTTTTAGTACACAATCCTAATTACTGCGGCTATCTCGTTAGGCGTTTTAGGTCCGCTCCTTTGACCATGTAGGTATTGTTTTGTGAGACAAAATCCTATTCTCATTCTTAGTTAGTATTTTAAATTGATTACGTATGACTGTATTCCTTTTTTGTCTCGAACAATAGGTTTAAAGTTAGGTTTACTTACTAATATTATGAACTGCCTCGTTGGCCTAGCTGCGCTAAGCGCGACTGCTACCCTAGAGGTCTTGGGTTCAATTCCCAAGTCGACCAAGATGTTATTGGGTTTTTCTATGAAATTCTCAGTAGCAGGTCGGAGTTTGGATTTGTGCCCGGTTACTGGCAATAGGCTCGCCCCCTATTACATGGGACCTAAACATATCGGCGAACTGTGGGTACATTGTACATTGGTACATTGGTACTCCGCCTAACCCTTCGGGGATACAGGCGTGATGAAATGTTATTATGTTATGTTATGTATTCCTTATTTGTATCGAATAATAGGTTTAAAGTTAAGTTTACTTACTAATAAATGACTAGTAAAAGCTATTATAATAGTTTGGGTTTTATAGATGGCACATCAGTTGCTTACTCATCATGTATGCTCCGAAAAATATTTTCTTGGATAGCTGCTTAATCAAAGAAATGTTGCATTGTTAAACTACCTACTTAATGATTGTAGAGAATACATATTATTATTATTTTTTTGTGTGAAGTTGGTCTGATTAGTATATTTAAAAATCGTTCTGCATAATTGTATTATCTTTTTCAACATCTTCTATACTGCATCGGTATAAGTTAGTAGTTACTACATACATACATGCATATAATCACGCCTCTTTCCCTTGTAGGGGTAGGCAGAGACCACTTCTTTCCACTTGCTACGATCCATACACACTTGTTTCGCTTTGTCCACTTTCATTATTCCCTAGTAGCTAGTACCTAGTAGTTACTGCAGCAAAATAATCCCCACTTTCCACTAATACGAAAGCTTTTATATACACGAAACCTATAACGTATTATACAAACTCTGTTACTGAGTATCAGACGTCTGGGCCGAACACGAAGGGTCGTCGGTTGTCACAATGTTTGATTTTCTATCGGATTTCTACCGACATACGCCCCAGGTCTGTGTAACGAGATTTGCTATACCTAAGTATACCAATCCGTCTAGCGTGTATCAAAGTACTCAAGTGTAAATGGAATTTATATTAATGAATAACTTGAGGATTTAGTTGGCAATACATTTAATTTAGTCTCATAACAGTTATTGAGATAAACCATTTGATAACAGCATCATGGTTGTTATAGTAACATGACAGACGGACAGATTATAATATATCAGTTTGCGAATATCAATTTATTTTCCGTGACAAGAGCATTTAATTTTACTAAATATTTTTTAGATAATAATAAGAATAAAGAATTACTC
This sequence comes from Autographa gamma, assembly GCA_905146925.1. Lineage (NCBI taxonomy): Eukaryota > Metazoa > Arthropoda > Insecta > Lepidoptera > Noctuidae > Autographa > Autographa gamma. The sequence goes on along the minus strand of LR989877.1, from coordinate 4,389,917 downwards.
TCTGATTAATTAATTAAAATCTGTTTATTAGAGCAGGATTGGGTGTTAATAATAAATAATTGAAAATAATACACACTTAACCTCTCGAGTATTTAGGAATTCAATTCCGTCTGTAAATATTAATTTTGTAAGAAATTAAACGAATGTTAAGTAAATTTGGTAGCCCTACCTTAAAATAATAACTTTCACGTAGATTCACAAAGGGTTTCGATAAGCGTAATCGTTTGTAAACCATATAGAAATCTGGGGTCATTTTATTATAAATTATATTGAACTTGCAACTTAAAACATTTAAATGGAGGTAAGAGGGTAACTTTTGTTGTTAATAGGGCTTAGAACCATGTACTTTTAAGACGGAAAATACATCGCGGTTTTCTCTTCGATATTAAATAGCATTGTAAGTCTAAAGAAATCTAACTTGATTAGATTTTTAAGTTTAGCTAGTGCTGCAAAGCACAGTCAGGGTCATCATCTCCCGAGACGTTTTCCAACGATGTTGAGGTCGGCTAAAAGCACAGTCACGGTATTATTCAAAAATACTTTACTAGAATATACTGACAGAAATTTATTTCACAAACTGTTTTCACATTATCCGATACGATATCGGTATCAGACTCCGATGGGCAAGTAAATATATGAAACACGACGTAGGTACCTGTGATATTTTTAAATTTTATTTTTGTCGCGATACTTATCGGTATCCTATACCGAATAATGTGAATGTATCGGATAATGTGAAAATAGTCTTAGAGAGTTCTTACGTAAAGACAGTAGCTCGGATGGTTGACAATCACGGTATCGTTGCGTACATCCATTTTATTACGTCACATACCTCGTATATTGTATCTTGCAGTCAAGGCGAAACTGCCTTTATACCGCAAACGTGATTCATGTTATAAAGTAAGGTTAGCTACACCGCTATACTGAATCTTGATGCACTTATACCGTATATTATATTAGCTTTTGCAACTGTCTTAGATAGAAAATGGAAGTATCGTATCTTCTTTACATAGTATAATAATAAAATTAAGTCGCTCTCCCTGTATGTTCACTTAGATCTTTCAAACAATTCAACAGATTTTAATGCGGTTTTCAGCAACAGATAGATAGATTCAAGTTAAATTTTGATACAACATACATATTATAGAACAGGAAATCCGAGAAAATACGGATACCGTGCGAAGCGAATGTCTATTATCTATATTTTAAGTATATAACTGTCATTTTATGTAGGTTTCAAGTCAACCTACTTGATAGGAATATTGAGAGCCCTACAAAATAAAATATTTCTTCGTCATCATTACCTCAAAGCTTGATTATAATTATGTTTTGTCTATATTTCAAAAGACATTACGGACTTATTCACCGTCACCTCTCAGAGTTACACCGGTATTTAATTAAAGCGGTTGTTACACATAAATATCGGCATCCCAAGTTTACATCTATTAAATAAATTACTCAAACGTGCAAATACGAAGCTTACACTTATATCTATAGACTTACTACTCCTTAGAATAGTCGCTAACAGACATATAAACGAGTGGAAATCGGTCAAGTACGTCTTCTGTTTAAGTGGGGACGTACTCAAATGATAGATTTGACACCGATTTGTCGCCGTACCCCCTTGACACAACGACTCCAATATTCAACTAGAAATTGTTCTTGTAATATTCATTATAGTTACTAAAATATTTGACGGCTACCTGGATTTATGTTTGTACATAAATAATACTCCGGTTACTGCTTGTTAATATTTAATGTGGCTTATGTGTACTTTGCGTTAGTCTATAATTAAAAGGCTTCTTACTTACTAATTTCGTTTGTTATATATTGTCAACTAGTGAATGATGTAGTAGTGAAGTAAGATTTCAGTAGGGCCTAACAATTTTAATTTCAGTTAACCAATAAACAGTAAATGTTCACAAAATATTTCTCTTGGGTAAATAAAATAAAATATTACAGATGAGCTCTGGGATTTTAAGTTTGATAAAATGCAACTTAAAGGATGCCTTGGTAAAGTACAAATGCCAAAAGTAAATCTTAACAAGAGGATCCTTTCATGTGTTTAGATTGTATTTATTAAAAAAAATATTATTATCGAACAGTTACTAATAGTATATATGTGGAGTGTGGACACTAATATTCTAACATAAACATCACTTTTCGCTTCAAAAGCCACTCTTCCAAGTTATTTAATGTCCACGTACTTAAACACGAATGTCGCTAAAAATAAAACATTTATCACTAACGACCAGAAATCGGTCAAGTGGTCCTATTGTTAAGGGGAGGACCGGACGGCATAGCATTGGTTCGACGCCGATTTGACGAATCGTTTGACACCAATTCATCGTTTACTAGACACCAAGGTCGTTTTAAGTTTTAATTGATTTGCGTATTCGCGTGGCTATATATTGTTAATTTCTCTATAATCCATTAAGACAAGTACGATTCTCTTTTGTGAGGAGAATAATAATGTATGTTTTATAATTAAGGCATAATTATAAGCTGTTGTTGTTGCTTTACTCGAACTTGTCAAATTCAAAACTACACCAAACAAACACATTAGGTCATTGGCGGTCTGTAGTAGTCGCTTATAGAATAACGGAAACGAACCGAAACGATAACGGAATAATACTAAAAACCTTCTGAAACTCCGTTCACCTAGTCACCGTTTATATCGTAAATCCGAATAAATGTGTACCGCTAGAAGCCCATCATTATAAGCCTGAACTGCTTATATTTATCTGCAAAAACATCCATACGTCTGGTTCGTTTGACCACCCACTCCATTATAACATAAACCAATAAAAAAACAAACCTTTTTATTAGCTCTTAAAGTTCATTTTCCCGTAAAAGTGTCCTATCACCCCCCCGGATATGAAAATTGATACGTACGCACGCACGGAACCCTTTGTAATGTTGCTTTTTTATTTTAGGGTCCATTGTTCAAAGAGATCAAGTGTTATTTATTAGACGGGGGATGGATTTTCAACCCTCGTTCGCTACCTGTTAAAATAGTGCCGAAGCCAGAACTGGCCTGAATTTGATACCTTTGTAAATGTTGATGTTCCAGCCCCTTTGTTAGGACCTGTTTTGGAAGTAATTGTGAGTGCTTGCGTTACGAATTACGGATCGTGTGTAACAGGAACGTTTTTGATTGGTTTTGGTAGGTCAAAGGAAAATAATAAATCGCAAAGGTATAAAGTTTGTTGTTCTTAAAGGCAATAGTGACGTGTAGACGAGGTGCTCGTTTTAAAACACAAGGTATTATTTAGATTGAAAGACAATGTCAATAGTAGGAGTAATAGCGTACCTACCTACCAAAAAGGAGGATATACACTTATGTATCTGTAGTGGTGCTGGGTGGAAATAGGACCGAATAAATATAAACATAATTACAAATAAGGTTGTTTTGTCCCCAATTTTTGTACAATGTAAAGTCACCCTAAGTCGCTAAATAATTAAAAATAAAGACATTTACGTTTTTAAACAAAAGTATGCACACAGGTTCAAGGTAATCTTATTAAACTTAAACATTCACGTTTAAATCTTTAAATCACACATGCCCAAACTCTTAAGCCTCCATTGTGTAAAACGAACATCAAAGTACTTTTAAAATTCAATATTTACGAAAAGCATAACTCATTCGGCCACCCTTTATTGTTCACCGCGGTTGTGCCTGACGTGAAATACTAAAATTACATTGTACAGAGGGTTATACAACCCTACTTAAATTTTTACAACTAACGAAGGAACACCTGATACATTCCCATTGATTTACCTTACCCAATGAGGCGTATCTATATGTGTTTAGGTATTTACGATGGCATCAATATTAGTCAGTTTTCCGAGAAGTTTGTGACTCATTTAAATAGTCGTTTTATCGATAAAAATACACTTCTTATACCTAATACATAATATGTTTTTAGATACATCTTATTTCGCTATGCTTAGCGATATGCTATTTTATTCATCTAATATTTGAGCTTTTGTATCCTTACTGATATCATTAAATGCGAAAGTGATTCTGTCAGTTTCTTAACTGAACCCACTAAATGGAAGGGGATGCTTTTCTATTATAAGGATACCTTTTTAAAATTCAATTAACAGTTCGATTGCGGGGTTTAGGTATCATCAGTAATCAAGTGTTTTGATAGATACGATTGTTGTATACGTACGTACTACGTAAAGGCCCGTAAACGTACGAACATGTTTGCCAAATTTTACGTTTTGTTTGCACGGACTTGTCAAACAACCGCGCAAATGTTCAAACGAGTTTGACAAACACGGATTGGTTTTTTGAGTCACTTTTCGTCATGACCGTACCCTATTAACAAGACAATTTATACTTATAACATGAGTCGCTAACTGTCCCATGATAGGGCAAAGTCCACATCTCATATACAGGATGTTACGGAAATATGCACTAACACTTTCCTAGATTATTGGAAATGTTGGTTATTTTTTTTAGACAAAAGCATTATTTTATACATATATGTCCACTAATAGTGATAAAAGCGTAGTGACGCTTGTTCACTGCGATTAAGCATCTTCAAAGAATAAAGAAATACAATATTCAATTAAGCATTTACAGGAAGTGTATTTTTCTTAGTCATAAATTTAATTATTTTTCTAAGAGGTAAAGTTATTTGTTGTTTTTGTTCCTGTTTCCAATACTTTAATGTTTGTAAACCATTTCAGACGAAGTAAATCCGTGTTGTATTTCGGTCCCACTTTCTATCCAGTTATGAGTATCTTATCTATTTTAAGACACATAAATCTGCGTTGCACATTATCAAGTAAAATTAAATAACTATAACGACAAAATAAAAACTATCTATTTATATTTATTGCGAAAATAAAATTACCAATATTTTATTTTTGTAGCTTTTAAACTAAAAAACCGTTTGTAATTTATTTAAACTGTCACAGCACTCGAAATTGTTTACTATCTTATATCTTTCAAAGGAACAAAGGCATTCTGAACACTCAAAAAATACTCAAGCCACTTACGAAACAATAATACCCCATTGTAGGACATTCGTCTATAGAAACCAATTGCAAATGATAGATAAATTACCCGTGGAACCAAGCAAAACCACTCTGCGTCTGTGTGAGAACTATTTACGTGTGCACGTAAATCTTTGCATGTGTGCGTTAAGTCGGGACGCACACGCGATGATATATCTTACAACCAGTCTTACGATATTACTTATCTTGAGAATTTAATAAAAACTTTAGTTTCATTAAAAAGTAGATCCGTTTTACGCTTTTATTACTGTTTAAAAACATTAAATATTTCCCAAGGCTTCCAACAAAGGGGAACGCGAAAAGGAATTTACTTTTGTGCCTTCGTTTTGTGTTTGTTTGACGTCAATTCAACCGTTTTAAATGGTATGAAAGGGAATTGGGAATTTTTATCTTTTGACACGAATCATTTTTGTATTGATTTTTTATTTTCGTTAAGTTCGATGGAAATATAAGAGTTTATTGCGTTATTTATAAAGCTTTAGCATTTATTTTAATATCTCAATTGAGATAACGATTTTTGTGTTATTGTTTGATATATTTGTAGAATGTTATTTATTTAATTTTGTACGATTGTTACACCAAACCAAAGTTTCGCTCTACAACATACATAATTAAATTATTCTTAATCAAAATTTCATCCAACATTGTATTAAAAAAATATTTTAATAAGGTCTTGCTAAAAGGACAAAAACAACTGCAGTTAAACAATTTCAGTTTTAAACTAGATTTATTTTAGCTCTCTCATATTTAATGTGTAGCCAGCGAGACTAGCTGAAATACAAATGCATTCATTTCCAAATTATGAGCGCTCATAGAAATAGAATAGTCTGGTTAATATGCTATTCAGTGCCTTATTTTAGAGGGATGCATTTCCTCTCCCTCCGCATATAGAATGTTAATGATGAAAACACATTCATACATAATTTTATATTTATTACTCGTTATTTTTAATGGGAGATGCTTTTATAACGCCTATTTGTAGAATAGTTATATCGTTAAAATAAGTTTATTATTAATTTACTTGTGAGGTAACCTAGATTGCAAAGATTGCTTCTGAAATCGTCAATCCGCAATGAGCATGCGTGGTATTCAATGTTCGTTCCTTCTTTATATGACAAGAAGGCTGTGTCTAGTGACACATTTTAAGGCTGGTATTATTATTGAATTTTACTTTTTTAATGTAACACTTCATAGAAATTCGTAATAATGTATTACCATTATATTATGTTTTATTAATACATTGTTTCGTGCTACCAATAATATGTTTATACGAAAACTTAACACAAAAGGGATTATTGTGGTTACATAACATGCTATCAGATACCAGCATTACGTTCTGTAACATAACACCAAAGCTTCGTAAATCAAATTAATTAGCCACCCTTCAGTAACCGTAATACTTAGATATAGTATGTTGATTTGTCTGTCTAGCTTATACAGCTTAACTCTCCCTAATTGGTACGTGGGTACTGCTGAAAATAAACCGAAGGTTAATAAATTAAATTGTTTACCCGACTACGGATTAACGTATTGTTGCTTTTCGTAAACAGGCTTTCTTGGTATTTAATAATCCGGTAAATGGAAACTGAATTAAATAAGTTAATTTTTATTGTTTAGTCTATTCTTGTTTTGGTGGAAATCCCTTTTGGGAACTACCAACGCGTTTTCATTGAAAGCTGTAATTCTGAGAATGTTAAACATCGAAAACAATATTTTCGTATTTATTTTTTTATGTGGGTTTTATTTGATTCTCAGTATGTTTTAAAATAAATGTACTTGGATTAATTTGGAAGTATTTTTACCGATGTGTACGTCACTCGACCACAGGGGAAATTGATTAGCACTCCCGTAGTTCTAACCAGAATTATGTGATCAATCAATCAGTGTTTGATTGAGATGAAAAGTCTATTACAATGTTACATGCTCTACCTCTGGATAATACCGTTAGCATCCCCTCCATCAAACAAAACAATCCTGACAGATCTATCCGCGGATATACGCCTACGTGTGCGTCGTAGTCTACGCACGCGTCTGGTGATTCGATTACGTTAGTCGACGCCGTCAGCTGTGAGCTCTCGACTCGGCCTTCGAGACCAGTGCGATGACGGACATTGCCGAGAGTGGACGTGTGCGAGATAAGAAACGATTTATGTAATTATTTCTGAAATTTACGACATGTTTTTTAATGTTATGAAACTTTTTTGTTACATTTTCTTGCAACTTTTACGAAATAAGTCTATATTTCCTGCCTGCTATCGTTTTCCTGATAATTTTATCATCAGGACGGGAATACAAGGCCTGATTTAACGTGCGAAATGCAATACGTTGCATGGTCGCGCGGCTATGTTGTCTCATATGATTGATCGTAAACGGCAATGTATTACAACTCTCTCTTTCAAATAATTTAATTTGAGTAAAATAATGAAGAGAAATTATGTTAGTTTAGAATTGAGTTAACTTGGCATCTAATTAAACCAATTTTCTGCTAAAGGGTATATTGTTGATATCAATTTGTTTCAATATGCCTTTAGTAAGTTTGATATTCTTTGACAATGAAACCCTAATCAACTGAATATATTAGTTTGCTGCAATTGTAGAGACGCTTGCATGTGCATGCGTCCTACAATATGCATACAATTAAAATACTATCCGTGGCAATTAGATGGAAATTACATACTCATGGTTATGTCTTTGTTACGTGTCCTTGTCCTGATTAAATGACGCAAATTAATTTTGTACTCATAACTACTCATAGGTATGGGTAGAAAACTGTAAACGGTGTATAATATAAAATGTAGAAATTCAAATTAACATAATATCCTGTTTATTATTGATGATACCTAAAAAAATACCAAAATACTTAGAATAAGGAAAATTTCATTAAAAAATAAATAAATGTAATACGAATTGTTATTCTGCGAAGCGTGATTTCATCGGGCCGTTGAGATTATTTTATTATACGCCTTGTTTTCAATTAACTTGAATTTAAATAACTCGAGTTTCTTTTGATATGATTTTCTAAAGAGAGAGTGATAATATCAGCCGGTGGTCGCTTCGAAAATAATATTATTAATATTTTATTTGTTCGCGAAATAAATCGTCCCAAAATAATATTTGTTTGTCGTACTCAACTAGACAATCAAAGACTAAAGGATAATCAATCCTCTTGTGGGTTCATTAAACAAATAATTTAGAATATTATATTGGAGCACAATAACATATTAATATTCTTAATGTCGTTAACATGTTAAGAGGATTGATAAAAGCATAACTAAACAAGTTATTAGTGTAACTGCAATTTGAAGGTTGGATTTCTCGAAAGTTTTTGGGTTTTAATTAGCATTAAAAATGTCCTATTTAGATGAAACCAGGATGACACAAGACAGTATATACTTCAGTTATGTTATAAATAGTATTATTATTGTTACAGCGCTATGGGAAGAGCAAGAGGCGCCGGAATACGACATCGACACGGAGGACGAACGGTGGCTGAAACAGCAGAGGCAGTCCGAGCTCTCAGGTATAAACATGCAACAGTATGTAAACACTTTAAATACTAGTTACATAAAAAAGAGGTATATGGGGATAGCTTAGTGATCCCGCGACTCCGGTAAAGACAAGGACGAAACCGGGGTTTCTTTAGTCGGTGCAAATCCGACATATCCTCCACGTTGTGCCTTTAGCATAAAGAATGATCTTGAATCTTCACTATCACTACATAGTATAAAACAAAGTCGCTTCCCGCTGTCTGTCCCTATGTATGCTTAAATCTTTAAAACTACGCAACGGATTTTGATGCGGTTTTTTTAATAGATAGAGTGATTCAAGAGGAAGGTTTATATGTATAATACATGCATAATATAGTGGAGGAATATGGAAAATCTTAGAGACTTCTAATGTAAGGTCGTAAATGAACCCATTTTTTGAGCTTTCATTGCAAAAGGTTGGCTGAACCCTATGAGATAGATCAAAATCATGTACTACAGTATTGTGCACCTTAAAAAGATCTACAAAAAAGTCCGCGATGGCATATGTCTATCTTTTGAGGATAGCCCACAATAACCATTTTTATCGTTTATTTATTACTTATTTACGAAAAAGCGATTTTAAGCAATACAGTATTAATCCTTATCCAATTAAGTACCTTTAATCAATTGTGCATGCAATATAGATCAATATTGCCCTTTACAGCATGTAATTTAAATGAATATTTTCGAAGATATTACAAATTTAAAATGTAGGGACATAGCGGTTGCGGCGATACCGGCTTGAGGGCCGGCGGGGGCCGGGGGTCGTGCCTATACCAAATAGTGCGTCCAAGGCTTTGCTTCGCCCTACAGAACTTTATGATTGTGTAGTTATATTTGCTATCAGCGTTGCACCCGAGCAAAGCCGGGGCGGGCCTCTAGTAATATATACAATAGATTATTTAGTTACACCATGTACAAGTCTAAAACTGGATCGAGTCAAGGGGATTTTCATGATTTTTGATTAGTCTTGTCGTCTCCTCCCCAAATAGCAGAACAATTATAAAAATAATGGGATCAGGTACTTACGAGTGAAACTGCGTGGTACAGCTGGATTAAAATATATTTACTGTGTTATAAGATACAGAATTGTCATCACTTTCCTATTTATATATCAGTTTAGACACTTTACAAGTTGCTTCCATTCGACAGAGGTCTTTCTGGCTAGTTCCCTTCAATGGTCTACTATATTAACTGTACATAGTTTACATGTCATTACAAATCAATATTTCCCTTGCTTCCAGAGCTGAAGTTCGAACAGATGATGGACAAGCTAGAGAAGAGCTCCGGCCAGACGGTGGTGACCCTCAACGAGGCGAAACTCCTTCTGGAGAGGGATGACGACCTCATCATCGCCGTGTACGACTACTGGCTCAATAAGCGGCTTAATACAGTAAGTTTAACACCATTTATTTGTGTTGAGGAGATGGGCCAGTGGATTTGTAAAAGTGCTTTGACAGGGAAACAGTGTGCTAGGAAATGGAAACATATTGAACTAGCCAAAACTGTCCTACTCTTGGGCAGAATTCATACAGCTCGGAACAGCATTTCCATACATTTCTCTTATTTATTGCTTTTTTTCAAACGTGTTTACTAAGCTTAAAAAATGTATACGAGTAGTACAGTTTTTCGCAAGTTTTGGTTTCGTGACCAAGGGCAATCGGGATTATTTCTTGCATTAAATCATTCGCTGGAAGAAATTAGAATATGGCTAACTCCGTGTGTATAAATGATAAAACATATCTGTTCGCTGGACGAAGGGAAAGCAGTTTTCCGGAGTGAATATGGCTTAATACATGTGTAAAAACAAAATCGAATGGGTTGGACATAACAATCCTATTCGTAATACTAACAGTCCACGACTATGTTTCTTAAAGGAATCGTTTTGTCTTCAGCAACACCCGCTAATCCTGTCGGTAAAGACTGAGAACAGGCCAGGCCAGTCGTCGAACAATCCTTATCTGGCGTTCAGGCGGAGAACGGAGAAAATGCAGACCAGAAAGAACAGGTAATGTATTGTTTTATATGCCTTTGTGACCTTTAGGACCAGAATATGCTGTTGCCATGGATTAGGGAGAGATCAAAAAGAGCAGAGTTATGTATAAGTTTAACTTGTTGATCTGTATGTCTCTGTGTCAGTGGCATCGTAGCTGCGACGATGGACCGATTATGATGACAAGTGTTTTTTTTTAAATGAAAACCTATGTGATCGAGATGGTTCTTAGCTATAATTTAAAAGGTTCTTTTCAGAAATTAGAAAGTTATCAGCTATTTTCTGAAATCGATTGCTGGTTTTATATTATTCATTATTTTCAACGCCCTATTTTAATAAGGAAAGTTAAGTTTAACATTTATCCACTTAGAGCTACAATCCAATGTTCGTTCCTAAATGTATTATAATAATAATAATATAATAATATTCCGGGACATCTCACACACGGTTGTCTGATCCCAAGCTAAGCAGAGCTTGTGTTATGGTAACCAGAAAACTGATAAACATACTTATATATTTCTAAATACATACATATTTTAGATAAATTACACCCACGATATTAATTATTTAAAATGTCTCTTATTACGTGAATCTCCTGAGATTGCAAGACTCCTGAGATGAATACCTGTATACTGTGTTTTACGTATAATCGTATCGTATCCTTCTTAACGGCTCGATAGTTTCACTTGTTCGGCAGCTCAGCAGAATTCTCAAATGCCTTATAAATGATTAATCATGAAACACCTCTATTTCCAGAAAAAACGACGAGAGCTCATACGAGAAGATGCTGAAACTCCGTCGGGATCTAGCTCGGGCGCTCACGCTGCTCGAGCTGGTCGCCAAGCGGGAGAACGCCAAGCGCGACCTCGTGCGGCTGACGGCGCTCATCGCCGAGCGACGCTACGCCGCCGGGGACTTCGCTAACCAGCTGCTGCCGGACCCGCCGCCGAGGTATGATGTCGAAAGATTTAGGGTTCAAGTTAACTGGGTACAGTTGGTATCAAATCTTGGGTATGGCTGCCTGATTCAACGCCAATGTATGATCTACAGGGACTCAATTGGATTTAGAACGGTACCTTAGTAGTAGTAGATTGACGTAAACCCGCTATATGGTTTAAAAACGACTATTTTTGCTAACGGACTAGAACATTCAATTTCCGTTACACACTTATTTTAACTTTTCCGCACTTAGTTATTGAAACAGCGGGTTTTAGAAGTATGCAAATAACATGCATAGACCCAGACTGAAAACACCCAATTATATGTTATACAAATGTCCCATGTAAAAAAATAATAAAACTAGCACCTTGCACAAGGGTCCTAGTTGGTGTGGTAACCTATACGATCATTTTACTATCTGCTGCAATAGCCTGATTTCTCCCCAAAAGCAATTACTTCATGGGCAAAAAAAACTGGACATATTTACGATAGGCCTATGGCCTTTTTGTGTCCTATGACCTGGAGCATTAAACCTATCCAGTTCTTACCAAAAGTATAGAATTTTATACGCAATTATTTATTACGTTATAGACCTGTCTAAAACTATTATATGTTGGCAGGCCGATGTACACGGCGGTGGCGGCGCTGGCGAGCGGGTTCCGGCGCGAGGCGTACGCCGCCCCGCACTACCCGCCGCGCGCGCCCGCCACGCCCGTCGACACGCCGCGACAGGTACCACACCACACCACTATCACACTACTACCTTACATACATACTCGCAATTATATGCCATGGTATTCATATGACAATCTTGATAACAACTCTCTTAAACTCTCGAAATATACAGCTTAAAAGTGGAAACACTGAAAAGTACCGTACTATTGATTAAAAAAAATTGTATTTCTGACTCCTTGTGTAATAGTTGTCAGTTGTTAAAAATGGGGACTTCTAACATTAAATATGAAGGGGTTTTATCGAGCTCGTTTGATTATTTCCAGTCAGATTTTCATGTGAATATCTACAACCTTAAAATGCAGTCAAAACCTTTAAATTTTGACTCGTTAACATAGGACATCAGTGTTACCCACTTTCTGAATTGTGGAGAATAAAAATGGCTTCATATAAAACAAAGATAGAATAGTTTACAAAACCATTAAGGTTGAAAATAAAACCAAATAAATTATCATAATATTACTTAGGTTGCGTTAGACAAATCTTGCCGGACAACGATTGGATTTTGTGTTAATGCTTCGGGATTTAATCGTAACATAGGCCACCCTTAACTTAATTGTATGTATGATATGTTTGTTTGTTAAATTCATAATGATGAAATCAAAAAATTGTATTTTGTTTCTTGTATAAGTACTTTAAACTGTCCCTAATGTTAAAGAATTGTAAAATTCTGTTTTTACTCCGTACATTTTCATAAAATTACAAAATAATTTATTTCATGAGAAAATATAAAAAAAAGTGCTTCAGCACATCTTTCTGGTAGTAAATTCGCGTCTAAAAGTTACTCTAAATGCCTGCAATCATCCCTGATTTTGTTCATTTTTTTTTTCTAAGAATTAGAACTAAAGGATAACTATTTTAAAATCAAGAAACAAAGTAACATACAAGAACCAAAAATACAATTTTTTATAAACCAAAACTCGCACCAAAAAAGATCAAAGTGTACAAACATACAAAAAAAAAATAACTTTGTCACAAAAGAACAAGCGAGTACGATATCATGATGGTGTGTTGCCTTCCAGCGTGAGAAGCGTCCGTACAAGAGACGGAAACACAGGCATCCCGTCGTCGGCTCCGTGCAGGGGCTGAGAGGTACGTATCATTATATACGACGATACGTTACATGTTACAAGGTACTAGTTGCAAGTTGAACGCGTCATAAGTTACAAGTTGCGATAAATGTGTCACAAGTTATTGGTGACACGATAGACAAGTCACAAGTTATAAGTTGCGCTTCGAGTTGTGTTGCGAGTTGTGTGGCACGTTCTGTTGCACGTTGTGTTGCACTCGCTGCTACAGTGTGGCGTAGTTCATATAACGTGTGACGAGGACGCTAAGCTCGTTGCACGTTGCGACATAGCGACACGATACTTGTGATAACATAGGCGTTGCGTGTGACAGTACGCGTTGCAAAGTTCATGTTGAGCGTTACACTATAATAGTTACTTGTAAACCATTGCTCGCTTTGTGTTGCGAGACAGAGAGAGTTACATAGTGCGTGATACGAGGTCTTTACGCCGACGATAGGGACGATACACTGTGTTGCCCAAGGGATTTCATTAATTACATAAACGATACATATAAACTTTATACATAACATTTTCAAACTTTATAATAGACCATTAGGAAAGTGTGATACAAGTTGTTATCGTATAATAAATCTACTGATAAATAATAATAATTTATTTGTAATCTACACTTTAATTAGATTAATTGATGTTAGAACAGCTAACACAAGCGTCGTGAGTATTTATATAGTAGCCTTACGGTTTAGCATTTTAGTTTCAACTTCAAAGAAATAAAGAATATCTTTGTCATCTCGAAACTATGATAGCTTTAACAGTTAACACTTAGGCTGATTTCACAGATTCAGATGAACCCAATCAGATTTAGATAATGCCTACTGTCAAAGTTCTTGCGCTTAACTGAATTCAATGCACCAGTTTTTATATAAAATTGATCGCAGTAAATGCTAGGCTGGGTATAAAATACTAAAATTGATTTAGTCCATCAGTCAGAAAACGTATTTTTTTGTTCGTTTCTAAATACCTCTCAAGTAGATAATTCGAAGTAAAGGATTAGGGGCTAATAACGTCATGGTTTTGTGCACAACATGCACGAAATTGTGACGTCACATCGGCGACATGTCAAATCAATAATGTATCTTCATGAGTTTTTGGTTTAGAACTCAGTTTTAACGTAACTGGTGTAATCAGCCCTTATAAATAGCTCCTGTTAGGCACCTCGCGCACTAGACGGCCACGACCACGACCAGTGGCCGCAACGATCAGATTTACTTAAGAGACAATATAAACGTCGCGCACTTAGCCACTTAGTAAATCTGATCGTTGCGGCCACTGGTTGTGGTCGTGGCCGTCTAGTGCGCGAGGTGCCTTAGTAGTACGCTTGTAGGCAACCTGCGCGCATGTCATGTGAAATGTCCTTATTAGCATGACGTTCAATGTCCGCCATTATTATTATGTACCTAATAATATATTACCCTGGTCGTGCTATCCGACTTAAAATAATACTACTTATATTGTTTTTATTGCAGTCGTGAGCAAAAAGTGTCTGTATTAACGATGTTGTAAATTGAATCTTTTTATTTGTAGTGTATAAATAAAGTTATATTGCGCACACCAATATAAAGCATATTTAAAATGAAATATTTAGTTTGGATACGAGACCTTTTATCAGCAATGGGTTACCCCATTAAGGGCTTAATTATATTAAAAGAAATGGGTTTAAATAGAATTTATATATTTTGTTTATCTTCGATGTTTTCGCAGTTTAAAAAGGTTTGCTAGTCTGTTATGAGGTATATCTGTCAATATACACCTATCGGAAACAAGCGACCAACTCGTGATTGGTGGAAATTGACAGGTAGTCCTCATAACAGAGTAGCGAACCAAGCAGTATTTATAAGTTGCAAAAACCGTCCTTTAATTATTGATTTCCCTGCCATTTGTTAATTGTTTGAAAATCTCAATTTCGTTACAAAAAACCAAATACATAGTAAATTATAATTACACATACTTTTGCTTATGACTGCTCGTGTGTTACATATTCTCCTAGTATTATCTCTTGGGCGCTTCTTACGTTATCTACCGGATTTCTTAGCTATAGAAACTAAATGCTCTTTATATTGTTTTGTTTTTGTGTTGACAAGACTTTGAATCTATATCGCTTTAGTATAAGACTTAGTTTACTTTACAACCCCTCTTCAGATATACACATAATTTTCACATTTATTACATCTCTTTTTTTTTGCCTATAACTTTGAAAATTGTCATTGTTATATTACCTAATTTTGAAAACCCCCACTTATTTAATGTATTGCATACAGTTTAATATAAATACCGTTAGTTTCTATCCAAGGCGATTTGTGCACAATGTAGACTTACATAAATTATTAAGACAAGATTTTAGATGTTTATAATTTATAATTGTAATATTTGGACTATAAAAGAGACTAAGGTCCCTGAGTTTGTTTCGACATTTCTTCTCAGGGTAGTCAATTAGGAAATGTCGACTTCATCTAGCTTAAGAAGACATTGTAAAAGTGATTTATATAGTCCTATTTGCAAGAATAAACTATTTCATTCCATTTCATTTAAAGATTAAAAAGATAGCCCACAAAAAAAAATTGGGTCATCTTAGGGGCGGAAAATAGTTCTTATAAGCCCCTTCTCTACTCTTATACCTTATATTGAAGCGATATAAGCCAAGTGTGAGCACCTCCCACACAGCGACATGCCCACACGATAACATGTGCGAACGTTTCCAGACTCGGGCGTGTACACTTCCTCGGAGGAGGAGGGCAGCTCGCGCGCGGAGGTCGCCTCGCCGCCCGACGACGGACCCTTCGCCTTCCGACGGAAGCCGGGGTGCTATTACGAAATGGTACGTTTATTATACATACATACACGCATACATATATATTATGTACAGACAACGAAATGGCACATACAGACAAATTGATAGGTGCTGTGAGAAATGGTAGGCTAAAACATATACACACAAACATACAGACTTGACAAAATGGTAGGACACCATACACACACACGACAGACGGATAAATTGATAGGTGCTGTACTTTGAGAAAAATTAGGTTTTAAAATTATTATACAAGGTGTCACCGAAAGGGTAACACCAAGGGATATCTATCCAAAAGGGCTGAAGAGTACTTCTGGTATTACCATTATAAACTGGCTCTCAGTGTATATAAAAATCATAATGAGTTAGTACATCTTTATTCATCAGTTATTTGAAACCAATAATCATAACCAGACAGACCACTGAAGCGATGTCTCACAAACGTATAAGTTCTTCCAAATCACATACATTTGAACAAAGAATGTGTCAAGTTTTCGTTTCTAAAATCTAAGCTTTCAAATACTTTTTTTCCAATATTTTGACGCGGTATCATTTAACTTTGTGTGCAGCCCACGTCGACCCTATATGGCGATCCCTTGGACCCCGACGATCCCTCCAAAGAGGGCTTGTTCGAGCACGAAGTGGATGAGAGGTATAGGTAAGTTGAACAGCTGATTTTATTATAATCATATACTTTAATTTATAAATTGAAATATGTTATGTGAAATAGTTTTGTGTACCTGTGTTATTTACTTAGAAACAGGGTAGTGATTTATAACTCTAGGGTATTGGATCTGTAATCTAGGTACAGCATAAACGTTCTGTAGGTGGATGTTGAACGTTGCAGATACGTCCTGTAGGTACTAATGTGACTGGTAATTTGACTTCTGGGGTTATTTGAATCGCATAGTATCGTTTACTGATGTTCATTTACGTATATGATTCGCGTTCATGCTAGTCTTTATATGTGGAACAACTTGTCCCTTTTCTTCTTTTTCGACTATTGTATCAGTAAATTATTGATTTATCACTCGGCATGGGGGGCATTTATTTTCTTTAAAACAAGGCCAAAGAAGTATCCGTCGTCGGGAGCTAATGTGACGTCGACATAATAAAAAAATCGGGTCGAGTCTGGATGAGACTGGCACGAGAAAAGAGAGGCCTATGTCCAGCAGTGGGATGACATGTTCTTTGACTGATAATGTTATCTACCAGCAAAATTCTAAATTATGGACCCAAAAATTGGATCTGAAATCGCCAATCCGCAAATGGGCAAGCATGGTGATCAATGCTCGTGCGTTCCCCATATGGGAAGAGGCTTGTGCCCAGCAGTGGGCCAGTTATAACCTCTTTCGTGTCCCACTGCTCAGCAAAGGTCTCACCCATCTGACTCGAGACTTTTCTGTCCTGAGCCACTTGACACCAATCCCTGTCATCCCGGCACGACCGGCTGGTATTGTTATGTCGCAGCGTGTAAGCGTGTATATGTGCCTGCGCAGGTTCACGCTGGCGTCTGTGCGCAGCGCGGACGGGTCGGGCGCGTGCGTGGGGTTCGCGCGGCGGCGGCGGGCGCGCGGCGGGCGCGTGGCGCTGGACCGCGTGCGCACGCCGCTGCACGCGCTGCTCACCGCGCTGCCCTATAAGTTCCCGCACTCGCAGCTGCACAAACACCAGCTGCACGAGGAGGTATGTGCCACTGCATCTCTTGTATCTATAGGCTAGTTTTTAATGAATATCCAAATTTTCACAGCTAGTTCAAAATCGATAAAAAAATCGATATAATAAAAAATAAAAAACGTTTTTTTCGTACCTGTTCGCCACCAAAATCGAACGCGTGGATCTTATTACAGCGCAAGTAGCAATAAACACACATTAATGTGGTCAAATAAGCACACCGATTCACAATATGCACGACGCGCCAGGCTGTGGCCTGCGAGCGAGGTCGTTGAACTTATCGAGTGTTTGTGACTTAATTTTTATGATATTTTCACATAAATGCTGTTATTTTACTGTATATTTTTTCAAAATGTACCTAAGGTACAATATTGAGATCCTCATTTTAAATTTTGGCACTCGTAAAAAATAGGGCTGGTTAGTCATCGGGTTCATACTTGCCCTCAACTATTTTGAATTATGTAGGACAGAATTGAACATAAGTTAATATAACGCAAATACTAAAACCACCTCTTCTTACAGGTTGATCTCGAGACGAAAGCGCATCGAACGCCAAAAGAGATGACCCGAGATTACCACACGAGCGGCAAGTACCCGTGGCGCCACGCCTTCCGACGCCACCTCTCCCGCAACCCCGGCCTCTGGACCGCGCCCGACGTCAAGCCCGAGCCGACCGACACCGACCTGCCCGACATCGGGCACACGCGCTCCGACCTACCCGACGTCATACAAGACAGTGTTAAAAGTGATATTAGATTTAGTGCGAGAACTATAGATGGTGTTGTCCGACAGAATCTGGATAGGGTTATGCGGAAGAGGGCTTGGAGCGGCTGCTCGGATAGCAGTTACGACTCCGACGAGAGTTTGCAGCCCGTTGAGAAGGAGTTTGAGAAGTTTATTAATGAAGTTAATAAGAAATGGTGAGTATATTGTGCTTGTCTATTATATAGTTTAAGTTTTTTATGCAATAATGGATATGCACACTTGGAAAAGACTAGGTTATTGATGCCGATTACCTTATCCTTTTTGTACTGAAAAAGCCTAGGTCAAGAGTACCCTAAACCGAAGAGCATGTATGAAGGGAATAATAAAAGTGGAAGAAGCGAAAGAAAAGTGTAAGGATCGTAGCACGTGGAAAGAAATGGTCTCTGCATACCCCTTCTTTTCGGGGTTAGAATCTAATGATTTCGACCCACGTCGAGGGCACGACGTGGGGATATGTCGGACTTGCACCGACCAAAAACACCCGGTCCCCTTCTCGCCTTTGCTGGAGCCGCGGGAGTTCTGCCTATCCCTACGTTAAAAAGGCGTGTCTATATTTATGTATGTATTTATTCGTTTTTCCAGGTTACATTTCCGACCAAAAACACCGCCGCCCTCGCCGCCGCTCGACGACAAGCACGAGGACCAGTTCCCCGTCGCTCTCGACACACCGATCTCCGTAGAGCTGAGAGCGGCCGAGAGACCGCCGTCAGACGCTCTCGACACCTTCACCACGTCCGAGTTCACTCTCGGAGAGCTGTACCCCGAGTTGCAGCACGACGTCGATAACAGCGGCAGCAGTTTGGATATCAGCGGTGATGATTTACTTACGGAGAATTTTACGGGTAAGCTCTTATAAATACATACTTACTATTAAAACTTACACCTAACAAGGGGACTAAAAAGAATATCGATAGCGGCTGTAATAAACTGTGATCTGTGTCTGTCTTATAATGTATTTGTTTATAGCTTATGGGTTAATAAATAAATCATTTCATGAGCCATTCATGTTTCAGAGCACTGTTATTTGTCTAGAGAATGGTACATAAAACTAAATCCATGTAGTGACATAAACAAGCTAAATGATGATGCATGAATGATGTGGTAGCTTAACAAATACTTATATAAGATGTAGGTGCTGAAAATATTGATGGGCACCGGTTTCACTTATCTTCACGTATTATACTGTTTGCCCTTTTTACGTTATCTACTATATCTATATTTTACTGTTCACTGCTGGCTAAAATCCTCCCTCGAGTTTTTTTATACAACCTCGAAAGAAATATGCCTGTTATAACTACAAAAATAAGTAAATAACATTGACATACGCCTCTCACATGGCTCGCCAGGCGATATTTATCCTACAATTTATCTATAATATGTATGTATTTAGAAATGTATAAGTATGTTTATCATTTGTCTGGTTACCATAACTGCCTCGTTGGCCTAGTGGTGCTAAGCACGCCTGCTACGCTAGAGGTCTTGGGTTCGATTTCCGGGTCGACCAAGGTGTTATTGGGTTTTTCTATGAAATTCTCAGTAGCAGGTCGGAGTTTGGATTTGTGCCCGGTTAGTGGCAATAGGCTCGCCCCCTATTACATGGGACCTAAAACATATCGGCGAACTGTGGGTGTACATTGGTACGCCTCTGCCTACCCCTTCGGGGATACAGGCGTGATGATATGTTATGTTATGTGTATGTGGTTACCATAACACAAGCTCTGCTTAGCTTTGGATCAGATAACCGTGTGTGAGGTGTCCCGGAATATTATTATAATGTATCTTAATATAATATAATTGTTGTACAGGTCTAACAGAAGCCCAAGTAGAAAGCATCCTATCGGAGACGGACCTGAAGGCGTTGGCGGAGGAGGACGACAAGAAGATCGCCATCACCGACGACATCCTGGACGAGCTCGTCAACAACGTCGACGCTAAGGATTCTTTTTTATTGCACGGCCAGAGCTCGGACGGGCGTGCCGACTCTGGCCCGAGGAAGAGAAAGGTAACATATACACTGAAATACTGAAATAAGGCTTATAGATCATTATATATGTTAGCTTTTTAATTATTAGGTAACTGGCCCGTTGATAGGATATTTGTAAACGGGTAAATGCATAATGCATAAGGTTTTCCTAAAACTTAAATACTGAAAAAAAATAAGTATATAACAAAAAAAAAGGGTCATTTCATGAGACGACCGTCGGCTGCCGGGTCGGATAAATATCGTACTTTTGCCTATAGTCCTCATTTCACAAAGAAGAAGAATAATCATTGATAATATCTCGAGTTCCTATTTTCTTTATGATTGTCATCCAGTATATTTATTTGAAAAAAATTGAGTATTTTAGTATGTCATAAAAAACTTAATGTTAAAGTTTAATACGTATTAATAAATAATTATTGTCTTTTAATTGGCAGGCGGACACGTTCGGTTCGACCGTCGTGAGCGTAACACCCGCGGATAAAGAGCCAATATACGTGGACCTGAAGTCCGAGCCGCCGCCGCCGATCAAGACGGAAACGCCCAAACCCATCAAGGAGGAGAGGATCGACGCGCCCGCTCCCGTGCCCACGTCCAAGATCATCGTAGAAGAAGTCAACGAGATACCACACATCAAAATCGAGAAGAAACGCAAAGAAGACACCATCGAGGAGATACAGCTCGCTCATGGAGTGCAGCTGAAAACGGTTCAGACTAAACACTCGCCGCTGAAGAAGCATATTATCACGTCGGCGGGACATCGGAGGGCTAGTGATGTGACTATTGTGACGTCGGTGGATTCGCAGTCGCAAGTGCAGCCCACTTCGCAGCCGCAGATCGTGACTGTCGCTGTGTCTGATAGTTTGAAGGTAGGCTTTTTTGTATTTTTTAAGTAATTTTAGTTGTTGAATAATTAATAACACAGCTTTATGTGGTTTAGGTATCGATAACTTATGAATCAACACTAATAGAAAGTAAAAAAGTACCTTTTTATATTATGTTGCAAGTATGTAGAATCAAAATTACTTTACTTACTACTGGTAAATTAAATAAACAAAATTTTTCACTATTATAAAATTAATCTAAACTAATATGTCAATAAAAAAAACGATGTCTGAGAGATTACAAGCCGTTCCCTTAAAAAAAACAGCATCAATCAATCATCAAAACAATTATTATTTTTTGCATCTCTTAAAAAACCAGAACGAGAAATAAATAGTGCAAACACCAAAGGCATATAATAAAAAAAGAACTGGAGATGTATCAAAGTTAATGCCCACATAATTAAACTTTAAAATAGGAACACGTAAAACTATAATCTAATTTTACGAAACCCCTGTAGCTTCCGCGCCATTTTATTATATTGTTTTCGAGATTTGTACAATTTTGTAAATTATTTATGATTGTTTCAAATAACTAAACTGGATTTTTTTTGGATTTTGTAATATTTTCGTTCATATTATAATTTATAATGATGAAAGTATGTAGTGAATGTGAAGTTAATGGTGCACCCGGGGGAGACCCAAGCTTGGCGCGAAATTAAATTGCACGGAAGAATTATGAGAATAATACTTGTTTGTGCTCCGTAGTTAAACAAAATCTACTTCGGTAATATTCTAATATATATTTTAATAATAATGTTGATGATTTAATAAATTTGAATGTTCAGATGTTGGTTTTCTCGGTAAAGTTTATTATTTAAAATTTCACGTTAAATACTGTAATATGACAAACTTAGATAATTATTTCTATTTATCTATAGTATGTAATTGCAAAAAAAAAATAGTACTATTTATCTAAAATTTGTTATTTTCTTGCAGGTCCGCCTACAGAACCACTTGCTGTCGACCCAGTCGGGCGTGCTGGTTCAGAATGGACCGTTCCCACCGGTAGCCGTCATGCCTGTACAGGCTAGAGACGGAGCAGGTACACGTTAGTTACCTTTTTTACCTACTTCTTTGTTAATTAATTTTCCTAAGTGGATGACATGCTAATGTGTTGTTTTTGTTGTTGTACAGGTACGGTGAGTGTAGCCAGCGTGAGCGGCGGCCACGCGACGGGCACGCGCGTGGTGACGGCGGGCGCGGCGGGCACGGGGGCTCGACGCGTGCCGGCCCCGCTCGTGCAGCTGGGCCACAAGCACGTGCACGCGCACGGCTCGCCGCTGGCCTCGCCGCTAGCCTCCCCGCTGGGCTCGCCGCTCGTGGTGGCGCAGTCGCACACCATCCACCACGTGGCGCCCAGCAAGCTGAAGGTGCTGCACGCGCACCCGCTCACGCAGGGCCAGCGCACCGCACTGCTGGCGCAGAACCGCGCGCTGGCCGGCCTGCCCGCCGTCGTGTCGCTGGCCGCGCTGGACGGCAAGGCGCCCGCCGCCGCGCTGCTCAAGGCCACGCCCGGCTCCGTGGCGCAGCTGTTTGAGATCAAGGGCGGCCAGCTGGGCAAGGGCCCGCACCTCGTCAACGTCGTGCGCCAGCCCGCGCCGCGCGCCGACGACAAGCGCCGCGTCAACCTCAGCCTCGACGGCCGCCAGCTCGTGCGCGCCGCGCTGCCCGCCGTGCGCCACCAGCTGGCGCTCAAGGCGCGCGCCCCCGTCACTGTGGCCCCGCGCGCGCTCGTGGCCAACCTGCTGCAGGGCGTGGGGCTGCCGCGCGCGCCCCCGCGCCTGCCCGCGCCCGCGCCCGCCGTGTCCGCGGCGCTGGCCTTCGCGGCGCCGGCGCAGCTGAAGCGGCGGCTGGCGCCCGCGCGCCCGGCCGAGCCCGCGGCCGCGCCCGCGCCCCCCGCGCCCCCGCCGGCCGCGCCCGCGCCCCCGCCCGACTCGCTGCCCATGGAGGTCACGTGACGCCCGCCCGAGCCCCGGCCCGCCCGCATGCGCGCTCAACTTGTCTAAGGCTGTGAAATAGTTAATCCCGCACGTCACGAACGATACGATCGCTTCGCCTCTACCCTACCCGTACGATGACCCTCTGTGTATATTCCTTTATATTATTTTGTACGCGGCTGGCATGCCCTCACTAGTTTTTTTTAGCAAAGGAAACATTCGTTAGTTTTGTTTTTCATTTAATTAGATAAATGCGCGCGTAAGTACGTCGAGTGTATATTTAAATGTGTATGAGCATAAAAAATGAAATAAAAATAATAAAAAATGTGTAAAATAATAACCGCATTACTGTGTATCATATAGTTTTATGTGTATTATAAATAATGAAAATATTTACTTAATTATTTCGTTCACTGGCCGGACCAGTGCTTGGATGTGGGAGGGAGGATGAAAATAAATAGTTGTCGAACGGTCACGTAATGTTACACTACATACAGACGCTCATAATATTACGCAATATAAATACAAATAGATTTACTTACCTAGTAACTATAAACTATTCCTGAGACTGTTTTAATCTTACTCAATAGAATACAACTATCCTACTAGCCTGTCACAAGAGTAGTAAATATCTATATGACGCAATATATATTATTATTACCACCTAATTTACAAACACAAATGACAGAAAAACAAACACATTTATTCCTTTATTCAAGCTAAAAAATACTCTTAAAAATTGCAAGATAAAGAAGAAATAATTAAATGTAGCAAAAGGTTATTATCAGGTTATTAGAACAGACAGAAAAAGATGGACTAAACCAGTATGTGGAAATGAGACAGTGTTTAAAGAGTCATTGGAAGGGTTTTAAAACTACATATTGCAATATTTTCTGTTCCAATCATAGCTAACAATGCAAAATAATATAATAATAATCAGTCATTAAGTCAGTAACTTAAGTTTTATGCCTATACATTGTGTTCATAGCAAACTCCTCCACATTACGTGACCATAGCACATAATAAGATCTATTTTTCTTGTAAAATATATGTAAAATCGAAAATGATATAACTTGATGTGATCTATGTCTATGACGATAGCTGGCAACACTACTTACATTATCGTGTGGCAACACTGACGATATTGGCGGCGGTGTTGCTATATTAAAAATAGTTAAAAATAATCGACGCGGCTTAATAACTGCCTTTCTTAAAAGGTGTAGTAAGTATAAATTAAAATTGTATGGATTGTTTTTTAACTGCGGGTTTTACTCGTAAGCTATGGTATTACTGGGCACACTCGGACTATGCCACCAATTTTATTCCGTGAGGTAACCAAAGTAGTTTTTAATTCTCCAATGGGTGTTCAAAGACCTAAAGATTGTGTACAGGGTAGCCTCTATGTATATTTGGCTGTATTATTGTCTACCCACATAATTATAATCATTATTTTATTGTATGTGTGCAGTGGAACCACAAATATAAGTTTACTGTAATCTTTTTGAAATATAATCTTGATTGCACAGAATTTGAACAGCGATATTTGATAATTCACAGCTTTCCACCATGCTTCATTTTTTGATATCATTATGGCATACTTTGATTATAAAACAGGAATAAGACGATCATTAATGAGTTCTTCAGTTACATTAATTAATATGTTAATTGAATGACTAATCTTACAAATACACACACAGTTATCAAATTGAAATACTATATTTTCATAAAAAATCGTTACGTTAAAACACTTAAGATTTTCACTATTTTGTCTTACAAAAGATGAATCCAAAATGTTCATAAATTACTTGAAACTGACACCATATTTATATTAATTCAGTAAGTATACTTATAAATGTGGTTTTACTGTACAACATAAATCCCTAGAAGTCTTATATATGATGCACTATTAAATATATATATGTAATTATGTATGTATACTACACAACTGGTCTCTCAGGGTAGTGAATATAACCAAATAATACATATATACATAGAAAAACATACAAATGACTGGTCATAAGAAACTGCAGTTGATTTGTTAACGAATATAGCGCCTGGTGTTATTATTTCGATTGGGAAGATGTTTCAAATTGTTTAAATAAATGTCTTAGATATACATACTACAAAAAGACGATTTTTTACTTGAAATATAAGAGTTTTGTCTGTCTGTTTGTAACACTAAGATTGAACCAGTGAATCTAGATTTCTAAGGAAGGCCATTTAAAACACCTGACTATGCTTAAATTTAAACTTACTAATCGTTCGCATATTGGCCCATTTGAAGCATCTTCGTTTAATAAAAAAACAAACTTTGAATATAAATTAGACCTAAATACTAATTCGCTTGTAACATGGTATGGTAATATGCCCTGAAATGTCAACGAATATGTTAATCACTGTAATGTATATTAGAAATTGTAAATTATCGAATGTGAGTAGACTTGAGAAGTAACAACAATGTATTTATATGATAACTGTTTAGTCGCGAGTTTTATATCCAGCGGATATATCTGTTAACATATAAATATAATGATTACGAATATTCAAACAACACGATTTTAAGACGCCATTTTAAGTCTCATGCTATCTCTGGCACTAATGTGTAAAGTAGCGATATATAGTATTTTAAGAACGTCTTAATATTCATTGTTGTTTGAGTATTCTGTGATTAACGAAAGATTTCAATACAAAAATGACGAAATCTCGTCCAAAACACATGTGACGCGCTTTGTATGCGCTTGTAATATATTTCTGGAGTTCCGTACATGTAAAGCGGGACCCTTATTGTAAATTAAACGCCTTTGTGTTGTCAAACTAATATCAAACATGCTACTACATATTAAAGTTCCATTTAAATAGGCTGTAATGACCTGTAATAAAGTTACTGCCGCCCTAGCCAAGGGACATTTCTACAAACATTGCAATGGTGAAATGTATGGAAATTATATTTCTGTATATAACTTACTTGGTCGTGTGACTTGGATATGTTATTTCCATACATTTTAGCGTTGTACCAACTTAAACGATTGTTGAAATGTGACTTGGCTAAGACGGCAGGATGTCTGATAACGTTCGGTGTTAGTGTATTGATTTGACAACTTCGGCGAATGTAATATTGTTGAAAATGACACAGAAGTGAGATTCCGAAACTGTAATTTGTAATATTAGTGCGTATTTTTAGATACATTTTGTATTGCGTTCGCGTCATAATCGTTCAATACTTGCCGCTTGACACTTGATTGGCTAAATTGTGTCATAATATTAATTATTTCGCTTATAACTATGACTGATATAAAAATTAGTTTAATATCCATTTTGACGGAGATTTCTGTTGAATCTTATGTGTATCTATACTCTCTAGTTATTTGGACCATACGACACAGTTTCACCAATCAAGCGTCTTTCTAATAAACCCAATATGTTTTAAAGTAATTTAAACAAAACATAAACACGATTTATGATATCTGTAAACGTAATTGGTATGATAATTGTAGTATATTAGGGAGTGTGTCCATTCAAATTATTAGAAATAAACGTGTAGAGACACAATGTAGGTAGATAGAAATAAAACAATTAATACTTTTTTGTTAATTTTTAATGTGGAACAATACATTGTAAATTGTGGTGTGTGATCGCTGGCGGAGTGTTGCCATGTTGAATAATATGATTCAAGTAAATTAATTAAAGATCTAGAATTTGTGATTTCTAGGCAGCGCTCACAAATCACAATCTTTAACAGATTTGCATTCTCAGTGTTAAAGTGTAGTTTCTTTTTTCGGGATACAAATAATTAAATACATTTTTGTCCATTCAACTCACTTCTTATTAGAAACTTTTGCAGAAAAAGCAAAAAAAAATGTTTAAAATTTTCGTGTATTGTAATGTAAACTAAAACATTGGGGTTTAATCTAGCTATGCGAAAATTATATCAAGTCGTGTTACGCAAGTGTCCTGTTGTCTCAACCATTATAAAAAAAATTGCGAGAAGTTTTTCATAACAGTGCATTACACTAAGGCACTGTTAAGAAAAAGAGCTCGCAACAAAAAAAAATGTAACGGTTTTAACTATGTCTATACATATATAATTAGTAAGTATCATATACTGTACAAAAAGGCTGCAAATTTGGGAAAAAAAATGTAAAAAAAAATGATTGGCCTCATGTTGTCGTTGAGGCCGGTAATATACGCTTAGTAAAGTGGATAGGATGATGTACCTCATAAGTTTCTGAATTCTAGTTTAGGCGGCGCGCGCGTTGTGGCCGCTCGCTCAGCGGACATTATACTTTCCCTTGGCTTTGTTTGCTTGGAGCTACAATGCAAACGTACATTTGTTGTAAATATTATTATTTTGTAACGTCGAGCGCGGCCCGCCCGCTCCGGCATTGGCATTCGAGCTTGCACGCGAGCGCCCACAACCATGCGCGGCGCAATTATACAATATCGCTGTAAAAATGTTTGTAAAAATAGTCATGTTCACAATTTCAGTGTAGTTTTGTTGATTATTTTTTTCAACCGGAAATTGCTGAATAAAGCGACGATTCTGTTTCATGTGTTTATTTTAATTCATTGCGATGTGCGTTTGTGCATTGTACATCCTTTACCTGACACTTATAAACCTTAGCACTCATTAGCGTGACTAGATGGCGTTACTAGTTCAGATCAAACATTGACGATTAGGAAAGTGAGGGTAGTAAGAAAAATAAAAGACGTTTTTTATATTAGAGTGAACTAATAGACAGTCGTCATTTTTTCCTCACAAGTCACAACGTTCTTGGCGATCTAGTAAAATTATTGACGGTTACATTTGCAAGTGACGAAATAAAATCTGCTTTTGGTAATTAGTACAAAGTGCAAATAAGTAGAAGTCCTTGTGTTAAAGGGAATATTGTGTGAATTTGTGTAAGTAGCAGATCGCGGGGTAAGTGTTTCGTTGCCTCTAAGCATTTGTATTGTAAAAACAGGGAGGTTTTATATTTTGTTCTTTACTTGCAAAATCCTCTAGGTAACGTTGAGGTTATAGAAAGTAATCCATAGTTCGATGAAACAGCTTAACTCAGAAATTTATTTTGCCGCTGCTCTGCCATCTCATGTCGTCTACGTATCAAGAAGGTATTACTATGAACACGATTTTTTAGCTTAGTTTACTAGGAAATTAATAACGTTTTATCTTAATTATTTGCAGTGCCTGCATAATTATGTACGGACGCTACTGAATTTTACTCAATCTGCAGAATAAGTTTGCAAATAAATATATCGTTTTTATAAAAATAATATCTTATGTACCTGATTCCGAATTTTAAAAAAAGGTAACCATTAAGAAAATGAAACAAAATAGACTGGATATAATATAGTTTATTTGGTTATTGGAACATTCAGATCATTTAAATTGAAGGAAAAATCGACACTTATAATAAAAGATGTAAGAATGACACAATACTGTTTCACTAGGTACTTTGTATTAGATAAGGACATTGTTGATAATTTATAATTTACTGACAAACATTTCTTTTGTATTCACTTCTTTCACATTGAAAATACCTTTCACAAAAACTTTCAGTAGCTAATTCTGATAAATTATTATGGTATGCACCATTAGTGATGTATTTTCAATAAAAAAATGCAAAATAGTTAAATGAAATTATACTGAGAACATCAAATTTGATCAACTACCCCATATCTTTAACACATTTATATTTCAAAATCTTAACTATTGAGATAACTGCTAATGCTTTGGATTGAATATCACGAAATCATTAGTTTACAAACTATGATATTTATAAATACACAATTAAATCTAATATAAGAACAAACTCTAACTATACTAAAATTAAAACTTACATAAATAAAAACTAAATGGCGTCAAAGAACTCATCGTCATCCTTGTCAATGGCGGGGAACGTGCCCAGAAGGCTGGCTGCATTGCCACGTTGAATGGCTATGCCGATTCTCTGTTCCCCGCCATTGACAAGGATGACGATGAGTTCTTTGACGCCATTTAGTTTTTATTTATGTAAACTATGATATTAAAACAGATTCTGATAAACAAAGTCGATTCTTGTAACTATAGATACCTATTGAACTATTTTTGTTGAAGACTACATACAAATCGAGGTCTGTTTAAATAGACACAGAATACAGACAAACAAGCATAAAATATACAAATTACACAAGCCTGAATTTCGGCAAATATCTTAAACATTTATCTTGTATCTAACAATTAGATCAGACATCAAATAGTTCTACCCAGTCTCCATGATATCACTTTTCTTTACATTCTTTTCCATTTATTTTTTTATTTGCACCAAACATTTTCCAATTCACAAAAATGCAATTTTGGTCGAACACTTTATTAGTCCATTAAATGTAATTATTTCTACAATTCGCAATATCATCTCAAAAAGAGTCAATTTTTTTACTCACTTGTCAAAAGTAACTAAAAATTAAGATCACACATTTGTCCAATACACAACTTAATTTTAATATCTAGGTACTTTTGCTAGCGGTATTTACACACCTTTTATTATGGCCCATTCTTCGCTTAAACGCATGTTCTATTGGAATCTTTCAAACCGAAACCTTCAGCAAATGCAGTCCTTACTAGAAATCACATCAATATTATTACTTGACTAAACACTTATTATTGACATATAATTTAGGTTCTAAATGCATCCACATCTATATCTAGATTTATAGTCTGTCAGAGAGGCTTGATCATGTTCATCTATTCAAATGTGTACCTCACCAAAATGCAATGATAATTCAGTAGCTGATGTCATCAATATTTATCTTACACATACAATATACATCAATATTTATCTTACACATATAATACTTGTAGATAATTAATTATTAAATGAATAAACCAATAACTACAATTTAACGTCAAAATATATTGTACCTATTTTATTTTCAAAAGTACATTAGTAATTTTG
Organism: Autographa gamma; assembly: GCA_905146925.1. NCBI lineage: Eukaryota > Metazoa > Arthropoda > Insecta > Lepidoptera > Noctuidae > Autographa > Autographa gamma. Next base: position 4,359,646 of record LR989877.1, on the reverse strand, counting down.
GAGTTCAGCTGAAACCGGTGAGACTAGAAGCCAACCCCAATATAGAATATCTCAATTCTATATCATTTCTTATGCACTGACTAGGACTAAAAGAAGCAAAGTTCAATGTCCATAGAATCTTATCTAACTTTTCCAGCTTTGTTAATAAGTCCAATCTCTTATAAAACTTCATGAGTAGCATTTGACATTCTTACCGATAAGATACCGGCACGGATCTTGAGCGCTCGGCGGAAAAGTGGGGATCGCTTTGCGCATCGTGCACTTATGACAAAAAGAAACGCACACCCGTTTATTATTTATTTTTTCCTAAGTTACCTACGTAATTTCTAATGGCTCTATGGTTGAAAGAAAGATTTTAGAAACATTTATTAAATTGATAAATAGAAATTAGGATGAAAATGGGTACTCAAAAATGTTTCTTCTAATTTAAAATATAAGTTAAATCCTGTAGTTTGTCAAAAATTACGAAAATAAAACTAATACGTAGCTACTTATGTACTGTTTTGTTAATATTTTTGACTTCGAATTTAATTTATTCAATAATGAAATGAAAATCTTTTTTTTATAAACAAGAAAAATATATTTTAGGATATTAAAAATTATACGCTCCGTAGTCGGTTAGTGACGAAACGTTACGGTGATATGGTTGTAACACCTTCCATTAAATTGCTTTCCATAATTAAACTAATACTTGTTTAAATTAAATTGGCCGGAAGTGTACTCGTCGTCGTGAGGTAGGTGCAAGCGTAGCAAAGAACGAATCCCGAATGACAGCTATGACGCGATGCGCTGCGGGCCAAAGACCGCCCTTTAGCCCACCCCGCGCCTCACGCGTACTTCAAAAGGGACCCAAAAAATCACTTCTGCGCAGGTGAAGGTCAGCGCTCAAGATCCGTGCCGATGATTGTACCAAACTTAGGTATTATTTATACTTATATTAGACTGACAAATGTTTATTACGTCAATTTAACTTGCATATTATTTTAACATATACTATTTATTTATGAATAAATGTAACTAACATGCATCATTAAAAGTCATCGTCATCCTTGTCAATGGCGGGAAACGTGCCCAGAAGGCTGGCAGCATTGCCCAATGAATGGCTATGCCTATTCTTCGTGCAAGGAGCAAACCAGCCCTCTGATCACGAGTAGATTCGTCCAAAGTAGTTAGACCACTCATCACTAGTAGTTTCTTTCTTACTTTTATTTATGCACATTTTCTCTATTGTTTGTATTCATTAAACATAAGTGTTCAAATCACACATATCGTTTTAGATATAACAATACACCACTTTTTAAAACATCTCTTCAAGTAGTTCTTGACTCACTAATACCAATTTTGCACCAGAAAAGACTATTTAATAGTTTAAAACTGTGTTTTTACTACATAAGGTATTTAACACAATAATCAGAGTTAAAGTTTGTTCACCACATAACTATGTAATTAATATAACACTCATTACAAAATTACTATATTTATTGTTTAGAAAGTATTTGCAAGCTACAGTGTTATTTATATTTGAAGATTTCCTATTTATTCCAAGCTAAATAGTTTTTTTAATCACTTTATGTTAAATAGCCTTCAACGAGAGAAACCCACATCATACATAAAATAGTATGACATACACAAGCCATTCACTTAAAACTGTTTATAATCATAAGAAGTCCTATTGATCACAAACTTTGAAGTTTTTCATTCTTTCTCACACTAGTGCAAAAGTTATTGACAAATATTTGCAAATCATCATCACTGTATTAATGTTGTTAATAGTTTTTTTGCAAGATAGAATGTTATTATTTAAATAAAACACAAAAACACTGTTTTAAGATGAACTAGGCATCCCAAGCTATTTAATTTTCACATAATTAAGATGTCCTAGTAAACACTGTTTATAATTTTTGCAAGAATTAATAATCATTTTCATAGTCACCAAAGCACTAAGTTTTACACACCTAGGCATCCAATGTTTTGTCAACATTGTCACATATTAAGATGTCCTAGAATTCACCGTTCATTTATATGTGTTAATACACTGTATATATAATAGCAAGTTTTTATCACTTGTCTACAAGTTAATTCAATAGTTATACATGACTTTTACACAATAGATCAAGTCCTACTCTTTTTCACTGTTTTCACTCTCAATATAGTTTGTCACACAAATTAATAGATAATTACAATCTTTCACAGAAAGATTTCCAGATCAAAAAGTTCGAGTCACATTAAATGTCTCTTTCAAATAGTCAATAGAGGCTGTTCAATACATATTTCACATTTTTCATAACTAAATGTCACATTTGTAGAAAAGCCAAGTTTATTTCACAGTATTTCAAAAGGTCCATTTAAATTTATGATGTAGCTTATTATAATTATGAGATCTACTAACATGTTAAGAATAAAAGTTAAAAGTCACTGTCACAAAATCACTGCTCCGATAATAAAATAAATTGCTAGAAGCCTTATTTGTACACTTATTTATAATTAATTTCAAGCAGTCCTACATATAATCACTTGTTCATATCATTTGAGGTCCCTAACTGCACTAAGCACTTTTCTTCCACCACTATACACTTATACAAGTGGTCCAAATGACTTGTTACACTTTTCAAGGGGTCCTAAAGAGTTTAGATTCTTTTCACACCAAATCTTTAAATGCTCTGAATGAGTGTAAGCACCTTTCAAATCCACCCATAAAGTTTATACACTTTTGAAACAATTCCAAATTGTTTATACATTTTTAATCCTCTCAAAGATTTCATACTCTCTTCATACCATTAGAGTTTATACACTTTTCAAACAATCCCAAAAGTTTATACACTCTTCAAGCAGTCTTAAAGAGTTCAAACACTTCTCAAACTGTCCCAACGCTTTTATATACTTTTCTAATCATCCCAAAAAGTTAATACACTTTTTAAATCTTCCACGAGAGTTTAAACAGTTCTCATTTCACCCTAAAGATTTGTGTACACACTTTTGAAACCATTGTCAAGTGTTTTTACACTTTTTAATCAATTTCAAATAGTTTATACACTTTTTAATCAATTTCAAATAGTTTATACACTCTTTAAGACATTTCAAAAGAGTTTTAACACACATATACCATCCTGTGTTGTGAAGCTTGCCACCAACATCTGAACTTATGACCACAACCACTCTGTCTGGAGTGCTCCTGACAAGAAAGCCAACTTCTAAAGAGTTTATACACTTCCAACAATCACTTATAGTTCATACACATTTCAAGTAGTCCTAAACACCCTACATACACTTAACACTTTACACACACTACACTAGCACATCGATCTGGCTGTCTTCCGAGTAGTCTTCGCCGTCATAGCCGTGTGCTGGCAAGGCCAGGTGTCAGTCGAAGCCGTCCCGAGTGTCCACGGTCTCCGGGACCTGGTGGTGGCCGTGGTCAAGGTCCACCTCCTCCATGTGGGAGTCGTCGGAGGTCGAGTGGGAGTCGGTATCGCTGTCGGTGTCGTCCTTCTGTGGAGATTAGAGGTTTGTTTTAGTTTTAAGATGGCTAATTAACACTAGGTAACTGCATGTAAATAAGTGGCGACAACATCACTTCAATGTTAAATAGAGGGACGCAAACACCACATTCTAGAACAACTTTTAGCTTTATCAAGCGACGATGACATACCTTACAACGATTTGATCCCATTTTTTTCACCTTAAGGTCATATACAAATTTTATATAGAACTACAAGTCACACCTTTTAGAACCTTACATTAAATACGCAACATGAGAAAACAATAAGCATAAATACATATTATTAATAGGAAGTTTTAACCAGAATAACATTTGGATACATTTTTTAACACCATATTTTGCATGCTAAGATAAGGCTTACTGTAAAATATATAAATATTTTGCCTGCCAAACAATGACCTACAATTAACTAATAACAATTTCATTTTATAACTAAAAATATATGGACAATCATCGCAGACATTCAAATCATACACAAATATACTTAGATTTGGAACAGGTACGAATGTAACATTTAGGTTTTTACCTGCAGGTACATCTGAGGCTGTGACCAATGTTGTGGTTGTGCCTATACATCAAGCAATGGTATACATAGTCACCTTGAGCCGTTAATACAGGCGATGGTAATCTCTTACCCAACAGACTTTAGGTTCTGTTCATATGTGACGGAAACTTTTTCCGTTAGATATGTACCGATCCTTAGTCCCCAAGAAACTATCGCCATACAAACTCATAGACGTTCGTACATAGGCACGAGTTGGAGACAAAAGTCGTCGGGTATCGGAGCCTTGCGTCAGTGTACAAAACATTAATTCTTGGTATGGCAGTCCATGACTTAATATAAATATTAGACCTTACCTTGTGCTTTGAAAATACGATGTTCTTAGTTAAGCAGCATGGACAAAATGTTACATTAAAAATGACTGTATCCACATTCAGTTTTGTACACATTAATTCCCGTTACATTATCTTTATATATATATAATTCTTCTGTGAGTGTGTATGTCACTGAACTTCTCTGAAACGATTTTGATGAAATTTTTTGTGTGCGTTCAAGGGGATCTGGGAATGGTTTAGATTCACAATTTTGTCCGCTGGACAATGTTTTTTTAATTAATTGTTAATTTATTAGTAGTTGTTGATTTTGGAATGTTTTACATTGGATCCTACAGACAGCGCTACCATCGCAGTGTCAAATTTTAAATAATATTCGAATTTTAATTTTAGTCTGTCCCGACAGTTAGCGCTGCGATCAAATAAAAAAAAAGTTTTGTTATCATTGTGTTATTGTAGACCATGTAGACAGGACAACGTCTGTCGGGTCCGCTAGTAATATTATATAATGTTGAACTGTTAGCTTCGCAGGATGAGATGTTAATTGTTACTAAAACGACTTCTTGCCGTAGATTAAGAAGCTACGTTGTTAAGTATAGCTATACTATGATCAGACGGTAGGTTTTTGCAGAAAGAGAACTGTCTTAGTAGTTGAAGGGAGGAGTTATTTTATTTATGTATTATGATATTGTGGGACTGAGTTACAATAAGGTTTAGTTAGCAATAACGACTATTGTCATCACAATGTTAGTTGCGTGCTACGCTTATACACTATCATATTTGTCTTAATTACTTATACCCTTTGCATCCTACTTTTTAATTATATTTTACAGTTACCTACATTGGAGCCCAATATTTTTGTATGTATATGTTATATAAGTTTTTATGCGTGTGTATACCTTGAGCGAGAAGATGGTCATGAGCGGCGGGTCGGTGTGGTAGCGACACGACGCGGACGGCAGCGGCAGGCGCGGGAGAGGCTCGCGGCACGACGACACGCCGCGCATGTCGCCGCACGCCGTGAACAGCACCTGGGTGGTAAACATTATATTAGAAGGCTCAATAACACATATAGCCGTTTTCTAAAAAGCTTAAAGACCATTAATGGTGATTAGCGGTCGATTTTTGCCCATATGTAACTCAATATCAAGTTACTCTCTTATAATTTTGAAGTTTCATGATATTCTTTTAACATTTTGTACACGGATTATATTGTATAAATATAAAGTAATCGTCGACCTAGATAACGAAAAAGCATTTACAGAACTGTAATAATATTATATTTTTATTTCAAATAGGTCTTTCCAAGCTTTATTAAAATGTTAAATTTATTGATTCTAGTGCTCTTAATATTGACAGTAGTGTTAAGCCTGCATCAATATTCCACACTGGTGAGTTTTATCAATCTGTAGTATTTACAGGTATCCCATGTATTTCCATCATATTTTCAAGTTTATTTTCACTAGTGTGACTTCTGACTTCATAGCGAGGAGTTTGTGCTATACATATACCATACATTACTTGCGTTATGCAGTCTATCTGGTCTGTGATTTTAATATATTATAATACAAGTAACATAATATATTATGTACCTGATGCGTGTCATGCAGGATGTGTCGCAGACAGTGCTTGGCGGCGGGCAGCACGAGCAGTGCGCAGCGCACGCCGCCCTCCGAGAACGTGCAGCGACCCGGCGGCGCGCGCGGGGGGCGACCGCCTGACAACTGTACAGGAGAATACAATGGTAAATACACTTCTCATCAAAAAAATCGAAACACTTTCGTTTTTATTGTTTTTGTCCTAATTTTTACAAAAGAGAATTAATTCCATGAAAAAAAAAACATTATTGTGTAGCTGGCAGTTTGGTCATTACAGTAAGAAGAAAAAAATCTAAATTCGAAATTAGAATTTCATTCGTTTATCCTATAAATGAAATTAATCACTGTTTTGAGACAAATGAGTATTTAGGGCTGGAGTACGTTTCTCGTTTAAAAACTAAAAATTAGCGCTTGTCTTTAAACTTTTTGTTCCTTATTTCATTTACTGTGACTTTGGGACGTCTGAAAAAACTTTTTTTTCTAAAACATATGGATACTTCGCCCGCAGAAGCCGCCCAAGTGGTGGCATTGCTGGATTCTGGACTTAGCCAGCGTGTTGTGGCTGCAAGATTGCATCTAAGCTTATCATCTGTTCATAGAGTCTACAAACGCTATCGGGAGACTGGTTCGTTCACGCGCCGTTCAGGATCTGGCAGGAATCGGGTCACTTCTGAGCGAGATGATCGATTTATTGTAACAACTTCTTTACGAAATCGACGCCTTAACGCTTTTCAACTGCAGCAGCAGCTTCGCGTTGAACGAAGAGTAGCTGTAAGTGACTCTACAATAAGAAGAAGGTTGAAGGAACGCGGATTGGCACCGCATAAGCCAGCGAATGGGCCGAAATTAACTGCAGACCATCGAAGAGCGCGCCTTAACTTTGCACGCGAGCACCTAACTTGGTCATACCTTCAGTGGAGCAAAGTATTGTTTTCTGATGAGTGTAAAATTATGCTGTATGGTAACGACGGAAGGAACAAGGTCTACACAAGAGATAGAGAACGCTTTGCACAATGCTGCATTGAAGAAAAGATCAGCTATGGTGGGGGTTCGTGGACGGTTTGGGGAGGAATCAGCGCCGACGGTAAGACAGAACTTGCCTTTGTATCTGGGCCACGGCTGCCTGCACTAAACTCTCATCGGTACATCGAACAGTGTCTTGAACCTCATGTGATGCCCTATGCACATTTTATTGGCAACGACTTCATATTCATGCACGACAATGCTAGAGCTCACACCGCGGGCGTCGTACGAGATTATCTTACCGAAGTCGGTATCTCCATTATGGTATGGCCAGCAAGAAGCCCGGACATGAATCCCATTGAACATCTATGGGATGAATTAAAGAGACGAATTCGAGCAAGGGATCCAGCCCCAGAAACACTTAGCCAGCTGCAAAATGCAATCCAAGAGGAATGGGATAATATACCACAACATGTGATCGTGACTCTCATCCGATCGATGAAGAACCGTATGGAAGCAGTAATAAGAGCTCGCGGAGGGAATACAAGTTATTAAATAAACGTTTCTTACATTTTTTTTTCATTTACGCGTGTTGTTTTACCCATTTCCTTCATATTCTATACAGGCTAAAAATTACTTATTATACAAAATACGAAACCTATGAAGACTTAATTTGAATTTAGAACATTAACATTAGGATTTAAAAACCTCATACTACTCACTATTAAATGTCATTTTACATTTATTCCTAAATATACACATTTTTCTGATAATCCTTATCAAATCATAAACTGCGAGGTGTTTCGATTTTTTTGATGAGAAGTGTAATAATAAATATGGATAGCATCACATACATTGTTATAGACACATAGTAAACTTAAGGAACAAGTGTTATCTAATTAAGAGACAACGAAGTTACAACAACAGGTGGAAAAGTATTATTTACTACATTAATTGTCTAGGAATAGAAACCTGGTTATCAAAGCTAACGAGTCCTTGTAAACGCGAGTTAAACATCGAAATCGTCAAACATAAATATGCAAAAATACTCTGAAGAACACATAACCTAAAAAAGCATAATCTGAATAGAATTTACTTTTAAAACAATGCACAGTTTTATTCATTTAATTTCAAAAACAGTTCACTAGTGCCCATATAATGAGCTATTTAAAATCATCATATTTTCATGTGTCTCACAGCTGGGCAAAAGCCTCTCTACCCTCCTTCCATTTCTCTCTATCTAGGGCCGTTGTCATCCACTCCCTTAAGTTATAAGATTACATAATTATTCTGTACATACCTGCGCCCTTTTGTGATGTAGTTTCCGAGCCAAAACGGCCTCAACGCCGAACTTCTTGTGATAGCTGGCATATGCGCGCAGCTTGCGCAACTGTCGCCGCTCGCGGAGACTCAGGGAATCGCTGCGGGCTTGAGTGTTGATACTGCCTGGAAGGTTATATTTATATTAGTAAAAATACAAGTATTATAACATAAACTATATTGTTGTATAAATTTATAGAAAATACTAGCTGTGCCTCGCGGTTTCACCCGCGTGACGAGACTTGGCTATTTAAGTCACGCTCATGATGTCTTTATAGTTATTTGTCAGAGATGAAGACATTTTTCTTAGACTTTTTCTGGAAAAACTAATATTTTTTTCTTCCTCCTACCTAGGTCTTGGCTTCTGTCACCGCTTCCTCCGCTGTGTATACTCTAAGTTCTATATAACTATAGTGTACAACTCACAGCACTGCTCCTTCTCGGCCTTGAGGTCTCTGTTGTGCTTGAGCCTGGCGGTCTGCAGCAGCACGCGAAGGCGGTCCATCTGCCGAAGGTACGCAGACTGCAGCAGCCGGAGACACGTCTTGGCCTCGGTTACCGCTTCCTCGGCTGTGTAGACACCAGCTTTCCTGAAAATGAGGAGGTTTTATGTTGAATTAGTCATAAAAACAAATACATCTGTTTCAAAAAGTTTGGACGATCAGGTGTAGAGAATTAGAAAATACTTCATCATCATCAGCCGGAAGACGTCCACTGCTGAACAAAGGCCTCCCCCCTAGAACGCCACAATGAACGACAACTCGCCAATAGCATCCACCGGGTGCCACTTTGACGTTATCGTCAGTCCACCTGGTGGGAGGCCTGCCGACGCTGCGTCTTCCGGTTCGTGGTCGCCACTCGAGAACCTTTCTTCCCCAACGGTTATCGGTTCTTCGAGCGATATGGCCTGCCCATTGCCACTTCAACTTGCATATTCTTCGAGCTATGTCGGTGACTTTAGTTCTTTGGCGAATTTCCGTATTCCGGATCCTGTCGCGCAAAGAAACCCCGAGCATAGCTCTCTCCATAGCTCGTTGAGTGACTCTGAGCTTCTCCAAAAGGCCAACCGTTAGCGACCACGTTTCTTACTAGAAAATACTTATAGGTATCTAAATCACCCTTATGTACGTTCCTCGAGTTCTTTACAGCATTTGAGGCCCAATGCTTCTAATGTTTATATTGTACACATACCACAGCGGCAACTCCTCGCACGGAGCGTCTTCAGCATCAGACAGGTCCTCGTGCTCGCCAGCGCGACAGTCGCCTCCCGGCCCGAGGGTCACGCTCTCACACAGTAACATGAGCAGGCACATACCACAGCGGCAACTCCTCGCACGGAGCGTCTTCAGCATCAGACAGGTCCTCGTGCTCGCCAGCGCGACAGTCGCCTCCCGGCCCGAGGGTCACGCTCTCACACAGTAACATGAGCAGGCACATACCACAGCGGCAACTCCTCGCACGGAGCGTCTTCAGCATCAGACAGGTCCTCGTGCTCGCCAGCGCGACAGTCGCCTCCCGGCCCGAGGGTCACGCTCTCACACAGTAACATGAGCAGGCACATACCACAGCGGCAACTCCTCGCACGGAGCGTCTTCAGCATCAGACAGGTCCTCGTGCTCGCCAGCGCGACAGTCGCCTCCCGGCCCGAGGGTCACGCTCTCACACAGTAACATGAGCAGGCACATACCACAGCGGCAACTCCTCGCACGGAGCGTCTTCAGCATCAGACAGGTCCTCGTGCTCGCCAGCGCGACAGTCGCCTCCCGGCCCGAGGGTCACGCTCTCACACAGTAACATGAGCAGGCACATACCACAGCGGCAACTCCTCGCACGGAGCGTCTTCAGCATCAGACAGGTCCTCGTGCTCGCCAGCGCGACAGTCGCCTCCCGGCCCGAGGGTCACGCTCTCACACAGTAACATGAGCAGGCACATACCACAGCGGCAACTCCTCGCACGGAGCGTCTTCAGCATCAGACAGGTCCTCGTGCTCGCCAGCGCGACAGTCGCCTCCCGGCCCGAGGGTCACGCTCTCACACAGTAACATGAGCAGGCACATACCACAGCGGCAACTCCTCGCACGGAGCGTCTTCAGCATCAGACAGGTCCTCGTGCTCGCCAGCGCGACAGTCGCCTCCCGGCCCGAGGGTCACGCTCTCACACAGTAACATGAGCAGGCACATACCACAGCGGCAACTCCTCGCACGGAGCGTCTTCAGCATCAGACAGGTCCTCGTGCTCGCCAGCGCGACAGTCGCCTCCCGGCCCGAGGGTCACGCTCTCACACAGTAACATGAGCAGGCACATACCACAGCGGCAACTCCTCGCACGGAGCGTCTTCAGCATCAGACAGGTCCTCGTGCTCGCCAGCGCGACAGTCGCCTCCCGGCCCGAGGGTCACGCTCTCACACAGTAACATGAGCAGGCACATACCACAGCGGCAACTCCTCGCACGGAGCGTCTTCAGCATCAGACAGGTCCTCGTGCTCGCCAGCGCGACAGTCGCCTCCCGGCCCGAGGGTCACGCTCTCACACAGTAACATGAGCAGGCACATACCACAGCGGCAACTCCTCGCACGGAGCGTCTTCAGCATCAGACAGGTCCTCGTGCTCGCCAGCGCGACAGTCGCCTCCCGGCCCGAGGGTCACGCTCTCACACAGTAACATGAGCAGGCACATACCACAGCGGCAACTCCTCGCACGGAGCGTCTTCAGCATCAGACAGGTCCTCGTGCTCGCCAGCGCGACAGTCGCCTCCCGGCCCGAGGGTCACGCTCTCACACAGTAACATGAGCAGGCACATACCACAGCGGCAACTCCTCGCACGGAGCGTCTTCAGCATCAGACAGGTCCTCGTGCTCGCCAGCGCGACAGTCGCCTCCCGGCCCGAGGGTCACGCTCTCACACAGTAACATGAGCAGGCACATACCACAGCGGCAACTCCTCGCACGGAGCGTCTTCAGCATCAGACAGGTCCTCGTGCTCGCCAGCGCGACAGTCGCCTCCCGGCCCGAGGGTCACGCTCTCACACAGTAACATGAGCAGGCACATACCACAGCGGCAACTCCTCGCACGGAGCGTCTTCAGCATCAGACAGGTCCTCGTGCTCGCCAGCGCGACAGTCGCCTCCCGGCCCGAGGGTCACGCTCTCACACAGTAACATGAGCAGGCACATACCACAGCGGCAACTCCTCGCACGGAGCGTCTTCAGCATCAGACAGGTCCTCGTGCTCGCCAGCGCGACAGTCGCCTCCCGGCCCGAGGGTCACGCTCTCACACAGTAACATGAGCAGGCACATACCACAGCGGCAACTCCTCGCACGGAGCGTCTTCAGCATCAGACAGGTCCTCGTGCTCGCCAGCGCGACAGTCGCCTCCCGGCCCGAGGGTCACGCTCTCACACAGTAACATGAGCAGGCACATACCACAGCGGCAACTCCTCGCACGGAGCGTCTTCAGCATCAGACAGGTCCTCGTGCTCGCCAGCGCGACAGTCGCCTCCCGGCCCGAGGGTCACGCTCTCACACAGTAACATGAGCAGGCACATACCACAGCGGCAACTCCTCGCACGGAGCGTCTTCAGCATCAGACAGGTCCTCGTGCTCGCCAGCGCGACAGTCGCCTCCCGGCCCGAGGGTCACGCTCTCACACAGTAACATGAGCAGGCACATACCACAGCGGCAACTCCTCGCACGGAGCGTCTTCAGCATCAGACAGGTCCTCGTGCTCGCCAGCGCGACAGTCGCCTCCCGGCCCGAGGGTCACGCTCTCACACAGTAACATGAGCAGGCACATACCACAGCGGCAACTCCTCGCACGGAGCGTCTTCAGCATCAGACAGGTCCTCGTGCTCGCCAGCGCGACAGTCGCCTCCCGGCCCGAGGGTCACGCTCTCACACAGTAACATGAGCAGGCACATACCACAGCGGCAACTCCTCGCACGGAGCGTCTTCAGCATCAGACAGGTCCTCGTGCTCGCCAGCGCGACAGTCGCCTCCCGGCCCGAGGGTCACGCTCTCACACAGTAACATGAGCAGGCACATACCACAGCGGCAACTCCTCGCACGGAGCGTCTTCAGCATCAGACAGGTCCTCGTGCTCGCCAGCGCGACAGTCGCCTCCCGGCCCGAGGGTCACGCTCTCACACAGTAACATGAGCAGGCACATACCACAGCGGCAACTCCTCGCACGGAGCGTCTTCAGCATCAGACAGGTCCTCGTGCTCGCCAGCGCGACAGTCGCCTCCCGGCCCGAGGGTCACGCTCTCACACAGTAACATGAGCAGGCACATACCACAGCGGCAACTCCTCGCACGGAGCGTCTTCAGCATCAGACAGGTCCTCGTGCTCGCCAGCGCGACAGTCGCCTCCCGGCCCGAGGGTCACGCTCTCACACAGTAACATGAGCAGGCACATACCACAGCGGCAACTCCTCGCACGGAGCGTCTTCAGCATCAGACAGGTCCTCGTGCTCGCCAGCGCGACAGTCGCCTCCCGGCCCGAGGGTCACGCTCTCACACAGTAACATGAGCAGGCACATACCACAGCGGCAACTCCTCGCACGGAGCGTCTTCAGCATCAGACAGGTCCTCGTGCTCGCCAGCGCGACAGTCGCCTCCCGGCCCGAGGGTCACGCTCTCACACAGTAACATGAGCAGGCACATACCACAGCGGCAACTCCTCGCACGGAGCGTCTTCAGCATCAGACAGGTCCTCGTGCTCGCCAGCGCGACAGTCGCCTCCCGGCCCGAGGGTCACGCTCTCACACAGTAACATGAGCAGGCACATACCACAGCGGCAACTCCTCGCACGGAGCGTCTTCAGCATCAGACAGGTCCTCGTGCTCGCCAGCGCGACAGTCGCCTCCCGGCCCGAGGGTCACGCTCTCACACAGTAACATGAGCAGGCACATACCACAGCGGCAACTCCTCGCACGGAGCGTCTTCAGCATCAGACAGGTCCTCGTGCTCGCCAGCGCGACAGTCGCCTCCCGGCCCGAGGGTCACGCTCTCACACAGTAACATGAGCAGGCACATACCACAGCGGCAACTCCTCGCACGGAGCGTCTTCAGCATCAGACAGGTCCTCGTGCTCGCCAGCGCGACAGTCGCCTCCCGGCCCGAGGGTCACGCTCTCACACAGTAACATGAGCAGGCACATACCACAGCGGCAACTCCTCGCACGGAGCGTCTTCAGCATCAGACAGGTCCTCGTGCTCGCCAGCGCGACAGTCGCCTCCCGGCCCGAGGGTCACGCTCTCACACAGTAACATGAGCAGGCACATACCACAGCGGCAACTCCTCGCACGGAGCGTCTTCAGCATCAGACAGGTCCTCGTGCTCGCCAGCGCGACAGTCGCCTCCCGGCCCGAGGGTCACGCTCTCACACAGTAACATGAGCAGGCACATACCACAGCGGCAACTCCTCGCACGGAGCGTCTTCAGCATCAGACAGGTCCTCGTGCTCGCCAGCGCGACAGTCGCCTCCCGGCCCGAGGGTCACGCTCTCACACAGTAACATGAGCAGGCACATACCACAGCGGCAACTCCTCGCACGGAGCGTCTTCAGCATCAGACAGGTCCTCGTGCTCGCCAGCGCGACAGTCGCCTCCCGGCCCGAGGGTCACGCTCTCACACAGTAACATGAGCAGGCACATACCACAGCGGCAACTCCTCGCACGGAGCGTCTTCAGCATCAGACAGGTCCTCGTGCTCGCCAGCGCGACAGTCGCCTCCCGGCCCGAGGGTCACGCTCTCACACAGTAACATGAGCAGGCACATACCACAGCGGCAACTCCTCGCACGGAGCGTCTTCAGCATCAGACAGGTCCTCGTGCTCGCCAGCGCGACAGTCGCCTCCCGGCCCGAGGGTCACGCTCTCACACAGTAACATGAGCAGGCACATACCACAGCGGCAACTCCTCGCACGGAGCGTCTTCAGCATCAGACAGGTCCTCGTGCTCGCCAGCGCGACAGTCGCCTCCCGGCCCGAGGGTCACGCTCTCACACAGTAACATGAGCAGGCACATACCACAGCGGCAACTCCTCGCACGGAGCGTCTTCAGCATCAGACAGGTCCTCGTGCTCGCCAGCGCGACAGTCGCCTCCCGGCCCGAGGGTCACGCTCTCACACAGTAACATGAGCAGGCACATACCACAGCGGCAACTCCTCGCACGGAGCGTCTTCAGCATCAGACAGGTCCTCGTGCTCGCCAGCGCGACAGTCGCCTCCCGGCCCGAGGGTCACGCTCTCACACAGTAACATGAGCAGGCACATACCACAGCGGCAACTCCTCGCACGGAGCGTCTTCAGCATCAGACAGGTCCTCGTGCTCGCCAGCGCGACAGTCGCCTCCCGGCCCGAGGGTCACGCTCTCACACAGTAACATGAGCAGGCACATACCACAGCGGCAACTCCTCGCACGGAGCGTCTTCAGCATCAGACAGGTCCTCGTGCTCGCCAGCGCGACAGTCGCCTCCCGGCCCGAGGGTCACGCTCTCACACAGTAACATGAGCAGGCACATACCACAGCGGCAACTCCTCGCACGGAGCGTCTTCAGCATCAGACAGGTCCTCGTGCTCGCCAGCGCGACAGTCGCCTCCCGGCCCGAGGGTCACGCTCTCACACAGTAACATGAGCAGGCACATACCACAGCGGCAACTCCTCGCACGGAGCGTCTTCAGCATCAGACAGGTCCTCGTGCTCGCCAGCGCGACAGTCGCCTCCCGGCCCGAGGGTCACGCTCTCACCGTCGCTGTCGCTGCAGCTCGCGTACTCCATCATCGAAGTGTAGAAGCTGGTGTTCACTTCTGTAGCGTCAATTTGTTCTGAGGGAAAGAAAAAAATTGTAGAATTTTCGTAAGATAAGTTAGGGTAGGCTTCCAGTCTCACTGGATTCAGCTGAAGACTGTGTTTTACATCAAACAACAGCTTATCTCACCTCCACCACCCATTTTACTGGGTAACACTGTTACCGATTGTAATAATTGTAAAGACAAACAACTGCCAAAGATTAGCATAATGACAAATGTTTTTCAAGACACTGAGAGGTCTTGTGTATTTAGAAATGGCCCCATACAAATCCCAGTTAGCTTCTCCCTAACTATAAGTGAAACTGTATCACATATGGCTAAAACTTAGCCACAATCCCTTATTTATTGACATACTAGTAGTGCAAGAGGTGAGTTCCTTTGGCAACCAGTTACAACTCCAGTGAGGATCACATATAGGACATATTTAGGTAAAGATATAGTACTTACTGAATGGATCAACAGCCTCTGGAGTGGTTGGTTCCTGTTCTGAGGGGTCACTGACCACAGATACTGATGACGCGCACGATGTTGTGCGAGGTCGCTCCGGTCTGGAAGAAATGTCATTGTTAATAAGATGTTAAGTAAAACTATAGTTTTATTATAACAAGACAAGGTAAGAGCCGGTCTGACGGTTAATGAATACTGCCTAGAATACTTCTAACACTAGAGCATTGGAGATGAATTGCAGGCTTTTGGTTTCAGTAACTTCCCAATCTATAACCAGTGCCACGCGGTTTCACCCGTGTAACTAGTACTCGTTGACGTAAGACATAATTTTGAAAGTAGTTTTATATTTTTACATTACATATTTTACATTATCATGAAAATCAGTAGCCATTCTTGAGTTATAAATGGTGTAATTAACACAACTTTGTTTTACTTACACAGGCTGTTAGTTTAAATATTTTATATTAAATATGCTACAGCCATAACTCGAGACTTACATCTCATCTCGAATTTTGACTAACTTAACCATATACATAAGGCTATTAGTGAACAACCCAGTATACATACTTGACATAGTGCTGCAGTTGGTTGAGCAGCGTCTCGGTGGTGCGTACGGGCGGGGGCGGCGCGGCAGCACGCTGGCGGGCGTGCAACGCTGCGCGCGCGTGCTCGAAGCATAGGCTGGGACAAACATACAAATACATTACAATACATTACATAACTAAAAAAGAATATAATAAACATAAAACACCATGGTGGCTAAGCGGTTGAATAAATGGTTTAGTATGCACAAAGTTGCAGGTTCGAACCCAGGCAAGTACCAATGTGGCTTTTTCAAAGTTATATGTATTTTCTTAATTATTCTTAGAGACTTCTGACAAGCAGTGAAGGAAAACATCGTGAGGAAACCTGTATTCAAAATTTGGGATCTGAAATCGCAGAGAGCAAGAGTTGTGATCAATGCTCATGCTTTCTCTATATGGGAAGAGGCCTGTGCCTAGCAATGGGACATTTATAGGCTAGATTTTTTATTATTATACAGAAAACTATAAAAAGACTTAGGGAAGGCCATTGAAAGCAGTGGGACAGTTTAGGCTACAAAGTGTATATTACTTTTTTGTAACCTCATGAGTGTTGCTTTAGTATTGATCTTACTTGCCATTCCACACTTCACATATGGATGCTGTTTAAAAGTATATTTAACAGATGTTACAAGAACTAAATAAGTATGAATTATTAGAAATAAGCTCATGATTTTTATGCATTTCATAATTAAATATTCTGCCTACATCTATGGATCATTAAAAGAAAAAAAACTATACCTATCTCCTGTAATAACATTGCTCTACTCATTTATATGTGCATTGATCCTTTGACTACTTGCTTAAACCTACATGATGACTTTATATAATTTAATCTTAAAAGAAATAATTTATATATAAGATTTAGACTCACCCCAAATCCCTATGATCCCTGTTGTCATCCGGTGCTGGCAACGGACACCTCTCTCCATTGCTGTAGGAGTGCGCGCACTGGCGGTACGGTGCCGTCGGGTCCTTGGTGATGTGCCGGAAGCAGTACTGGCGACCGGAGACCACCGGTAGGGAGCACTCGTAGCTCTTGTAGGCACAGGCTCGGGAACGGGATACTATCTCTTTTTGGAGCTGGAAGAATGTAAGATGTTATTTACCAGTTATTTACCACTTTTCTTTAGTGTATATCTAATAGGGGTAACTCAGGACTGATCATTGTAGAAATCCTTGAGGAGCCTCTGTACCGCACTGGAGGTATGAGATCATGATGATGATATGTAATGCTTTTAGTGTACCTAAATAAATAAATGTATTATTATTGAAATAAACTTGTGTGTTCATTAAAAACCTTTGCATTAAAACACATTGCCTAAATATATTATGACAAATAGTTTTATCTAGTTGAGCTAAAAATTGTTTAGTAACATGGGAATTGATCTAAAACAATAATATAAATAATAATAATATTCCGGGACATTTCACACACTGTTATCTGATCCCAAGCTAAGCAGAGCTTGTGTTATGGTAACCAGACAACTGATAAACATACTTATATATTTCTAAATATATACATATTATAGATAAATTACACCCAGACACCGAACAAATGATCGTGCTCATCACACAAACATTTGTTGCGGGTGGGAATCGAACCCACGACCTCCGGTATAGCAGTCAGGGTCCCTTACCACTAGACCAACAGGCCTGTCAAAACAGTTAATGTGTCATTCATTTCTAGAAGACATTTCAAATACTTTTATGATCAGAGACTTTTTAGTAACACATAGTATTTTAATGACCAGATTGGTACACACAAGATTCTAAATTAATCCTTTCAATGTGACATTGAATTAAACAATTTAATTACGTGCACTTTCCTAGTAACTATGTAACATAGTAAATAGATTTATAAGATGGCTATTTAAGAAGCTGCTCCATGTAACATACTGATAATTAGTTAGTTCAGTGAGTCTGGAAACAAACTTCTAACACATTTTGGAAAACAGTAGGTAGAAAAGCACTGGCAACACCTAAAATAACCACTAAAGAGGTTGCCAACAACAAATAACAATGGCAGCAGTTGCTGAGAGTTTCATTAGATTAATTTATTTATTTGCTTAACCAATAAAGAGATTGCCTACAATAATAACACTGGCAGCAGTTGCTGATAGTTTCATCTTATTATTGCCATTAATAAAAAGAATAATAAATAAATACCTGAGCCCTCAACTTGTCTTCCTCTTGCTTCTTCAAGGTATCAGGGTCTGGTGGTCTGATGGACTTGACGTTGGTGATGCGAAGGCCTGATGATATACGGCCTCCGCGGCTCAGCATCCTGACTTTAGGAAGGTGGATCACATTCCGCGGCGGTTGAGACATGGCCGACGGATTTACTAAAATAAACAGAAATATATTTTGTTAAGACTAAAATATTTACAATACAGGTCTTTTATGTTGTTAATTAATTAATCCTTTCAACACTATTACTTTTATATAATTATTTAACACAGAATATGTTTGTAAAGTTATTTACCTACTGCGCCGGTTGATAACGATAAATGATACACATTGTTTACAAAATTGAATTTAGAATTTAACTACCTTTGAATGTTTTAGTTCAATATTTTTATAGTTTGTTAAAATGATATGAAATACTTACCTCATGCAGGAAGATGGATCAAATGATGGATGGAAAATCAATACTTTAGTGATCAATAGGGAACTCACGTTCAGTAATCCTTATATTATGAGCATGCAGCTGATTCGAATTTTCACTTCTAAACGAAAACATTGTTTCGGATATCAACAGCTTTAAATGATAATACTAAATAAAAAACTAATACGTAGCAAAATAACAATAATAAAATAAACGAATCTATGTGCTGTTACGTAAGTAGGTCAGAAAGAAATGTTTTTTCGTTTTAGTCACAATCGAGCAAATCCACGTAGCCGCGAAAATTCTACTTCGTCTACGCAATAGAACATTGTCAATAACAATTCTTATTATTTTAAAGCTTATCTTTAGGGAAACTTAATGACACTATAATCCCTAGAAAAATAATTAATTAATTATGGGATCATTAGCACACACTTAAGTCATAAAGTAATGTTTTTCCACCAAAGAAATAGTAAAGTGTATTGTAAACAGTGGTGGGTCGGCCATTTGCACGGTGTGACAGAGTATTTAGGTCCGTAATTTTAAAGTTGTATAATATCGTTAAAAAGTTAATGAATCACTACAAAAATATGCACGAATGAAAGAGAATTGTCTACACTACAGATTGAAACATAGTGATAAAGTGAAAAATACCTGTGATTGTTGCAGATCAGCAATCTGCCGCCGGAGACCTCACTACGTTAACCACCAAGTTTTACAATGGCGTCCGATTGAGAATACCTATCAAGAATTTAAGTTGAGACGAAATTTTCACAAACGTTATTTATTTAATTCGTAGTTTTCAAAAAACTTAGACAATTTTTAGTTTGTATTTAGTGATAAATAATAGTGGTGTACATTCAAAATGTTAAATGATTAGTTTTAAATCTCTCAAATGTTAACGTGGTCTACGTCCGGTCGCCGCTGTCATAGCGCTATCCCTTTCCCACTCACGCACTTAGACGGAGCTCTGCTCTCCGTCGTGCTTTCTCGCGCGCAGTCGGAACATCCGTTCAATGGCTGGAGGGCAAGAAAAATGGTATTTTACAAAAGAACAATTAGTGAATTCTCCAAGCAGAAAATGCGGTTTAGATGCAGATAAAGAATTAGCATATCGGCAGCAGGCCGCGAATTTAATACAGGATATGGGACAGAGGCTTCAAGTGTATCCTTTTTCAAAATGTGGTGTTTTCAGTTCAATGTTTTTGTCGAGTCATGTGCTTAGAGTGCGTAAAACACGCTAACGAAATGTGTTTTTATTTATGTAATTATCGTTAGCATGCGTTAAAATGCATAAAGAAGTATATAAAGTGTGTTGTGACGGTGAAATATAGTGAAATGATGACGAAACTTCGACAGTGGCCCGCGGCGTCATTGCGGCCACTTTCGCTCGGTAATGTGGGATTTCCCGCCTGACAGTGAGTAACGGCCCGTTTTCTAGAGGTAAGACAGTTATAATATGTATGAAAGGACCTGAAATGTGTGAAATGTTTGTATTTAGGTTAGGGTCACGCATGATAGCGTGGTTTTTTCTCGAGGTCACTGATCTTACAGCTGTGAATCGACGGGACGCTTGCGCGTGTGACGTAGGGCATGAGAGCGAGTGATCGACCTGCATGCCCGAGCTAAATTTACTCGATACAAACGATTTTTCATTGAACACGCGCGACGCGCGCATTTCTACGTAAATTGTTCGTGATCTTCACCTTATCATGTTTTCCTGGTACTGGCACGTTATAAACATAGATAACAAACGTAACTTCTTTTGCTTTTGTACGAAAAATGACGTAAATAGCAATAATTTAATATTGCTGAACAAGAAATATAGCTCCGTTGTATCATAAATCCCAACCACAAGGAAAACCCACATTTATTAATAAACAATGAGTTATTACTTCTAAAAATGCAGCCAAACATGTTTGTTTTTCCTTGTAGACTTGAAAAGAGTATTTAGCATGTTATCTATGCTAAAATTCTAAAAAAAGAACAACAATAACACCCTTCATATCTATGTTTTCTATCTAAAATGCGTTCTAAAGAGTTTGAATAACAATGCCTCAATCTATGGTTATCTCAGAGTCAAAGATTATATTGATATTATCATAAATATATTATTATGTTTTAAGTTCCAAAGCATGATTAAGGAAATTAAGTACTGCTTGTAATCATGTTGCTCTTCTTCCGTCCCATAAATGAACATTAAAAAAGCATTTTCTCCAAAAGATAATTGCAATACAAAAAGTTTATTGCTTCACCGTAAGAATAAGTATCTTGCTTTCACTGAAAACCCCAATAAGGAGATTTTAATATTATTTATGAAGTATTTTAACTTTTTGCATACTTATATCAAAATGTGTGTACCTACTTACTCTACACACTGTATAGTAAAAAGTTATTCTTTAAATACAGATATAGGGATAGATCTTTTGAAGCTTCCAGCTCTTATTAAGATAAAAATCTTATCTACCTGCATATAATTCGAAGGCCCTCTGTTCTGTAATCTTAATAATTAGTTACATCTATTTAAAAAGTAAGATTCATAAAATAGTTCATTTAAATACAAATACTAGAAACACTGATGTTGTATATAGCACTCACATACTTCCATAAAAATTATTGAACTCTACACTGAAAAAAATAACAAAATTGGTTTCTTTGCCTTCTAGAGGAAAATAGGCTTCACATTTGAAGGTAAAATAAATGCTAATATGTATTTTCAATAGTTATATCCTATAACGGATAATTCAAAACCATCCTAAGTTTAAAAACATTTACATGAACTTCAAAACTTAATAACGAAGTTTTAACACAAAAATAAATAGTAAAATTGAATAAACTACAAAGAAAATCACATTAACAGTACAAAATTCTATTGTTAAAGAACCTTGTATGAATGTCAAGGTGACTATGACCATCAAAGATTGTAACTGACCTTCTCAACAAATTTCAATGTAGTTACAAATCTTTATAATTTAATAGTGTTATTGGTAGCGAGATTTCTAGGCCTTCAAGTTAATTTACTGTTATTAATATTACATGGGAATTATGGTTTTAGTCTAATTACTGTTTTGATGCTGAAAGAAGGCGTTTTCTGTGAGATACATTAATTTATTTGATGCTAAAAGACTAAATACAGACAAAGTTTATTTGGTTTAGGATATATTGTTATATAATTCTATTATTTCCAAATATATATTAAAGGTACAACACGAAATTAAC
The DNA here is from genome assembly GCA_905146925.1 of Autographa gamma. NCBI lineage: Eukaryota > Metazoa > Arthropoda > Insecta > Lepidoptera > Noctuidae > Autographa > Autographa gamma. The sequence goes on along the minus strand of LR989877.1, from coordinate 4,337,767 downwards.
CATACTTAAAAAATAATTTTGGTGACTGAGTGAGATTGCACACAACTATATTTAAATGACTCCCCTGAATTACATAGCTAAAGTCAGTGTAGGCTTTAAAAGCTAAACCTACCTAATCTAAAATAGAGACTTTAGCCCATAATGGCTATTACTTAAACAAGTAGTCAGCAATTAAAAATAGACTGAAACCACAAGAAAAGTATTATTACAATATTAAAACACATTATATGCGTTATACACAAACTAGGGGCCAAAAATTATCTTATCTACACAGTGAGTAGCTAAAACTCAATTGTTTGGCTAAAATGTATGCAGATAACTTATCTGATGATGGTATACTTTGATAAAAGTAATATTGGTACAATAGAAAACTGATTATTTATCCTTCAGTTTTTAAAAGGATATATTTAGCGGCATTCCTAAATAATTCTGTAATAGAACTATCTATTGCTAATGTGGGGAAAAAATACGGTAAAAAGATAACTTTGTTGATTCCTAGGAGTCAAGTTAACCCCTATACAAAGATTCATCAAAATCAGTGCAGTATTTTTGGAATGAAAATGTAATGGACAGAGTTACTTTTGCATTCATTTAAATTCATTAGTATGTATTAGATTGTGAAATTCTACACCCTGCAGAAAATTATCAGGCTTGGCTCTATAAATATGGCTTTTAAAATAATATATAATATTATTTACATGAAGATAAGGACTGGTTTGATACATTACAATGCCACAAAATAAAACATTGTTTTATGCTGAGGGGCCCAATGATTAACACTATTACACACATGATTATAAGAAAACCAGAACAGAGAAAAGCATAACAATGATAAGAAAACTGTTATTATGCCCAAGCTGAATCAATGACTCATTTTCTTATATCCTAAATTTATGCATTTTTTTATGATACATATATGGAGGGATAATGGGGAGGCCTTTGCCCAGCTGTGGGACAAATCAGGCTAATAATAATAATGAGTAATTACTCCAACACCTAGTTGGTAGAAATAAGTAGGTATTCTACATAACAAACTTAACTAATCATACAAACAACTACGTCACTGACAAGTCATTTAAGATAATATCAATATATACAATCAAGATACAGAGGTTGCTGACCTGAAAATAATCCTGCATTAAGTAAATGTACTGTCAATGACGATGGTAAGATATGACGTCAGAAAATGCGCATTTGTTAATATTTGCAATACATAATATAGTTAATTATCTTGTATAGAGATAGGATGGTCAATGTACTGGTGTATAGCTAAAAGTCTTTAAAGAAAAAAACTAATAGATAACTTTATCTGTGGTTTTAGTGATGTTTATAGTTTTAAGATGGTGAATAAAGTATAATGACCGAATCTAGAAATGTCTCATCTGTTTTAAATTGCCGTTGACTTGTGTCTATATCATTTTGTTAATTAAATAACCACAATATAGATGATTAAGAATTTTTAAAGGGCATTAAATAAGCAGGATGTTGATGAAGAATGTTTTAAAGGTATTTTTGCTTTAGTCTTGAGGGATTGTATAACTGTGTTACTTAAATAAAGAAAAATAAAAATTGGTATTACTAAATGAACTCTTACTACAGCCAACTTAAATATTTAAAATTATGACACAGTTATGTATGCTCAACCAGCTATAGTTCTACATATAGCCAAGTACCAATATTCTAAAACATATGTGCAAATACAGCTCATTAAAATGTACTTAAATATGAGTCATTAGATAAATTTTTCACAAACATTTAGCTATTGTATTTTTATGAGCAATGTGCAATCAGTAATGAGAAATACATGATTCATAGTGTTTTTAAATCAAATGCAATATTGCCACTGCGTTACAGACTTCCTTGTCGAGTTTTGTCCTTGAAAGCTTTGTTTAATGTTCAGTATTTATCTATGGTAATGGATTTTATTCCTTTCTCTTCATTGTTGTGACAATAGATTGACGCAAATGTATAAGCTAGATACAATATGGTTTGTTCTGTATGATTTTATTTGGCAGGCAGTGGCTGATCCACTGTTATCCTTGTGGGCTAGACTCCGCTGAGGTTAGGTATTAGCAAAGTAAACACCTACAAAACACATGTTTTAAAACATAACTACTTTAATTACTCTGAGAGACAATCTAGAGGCTTGTGATTGGTTAAAATTGACCTTATGACAGACTAACGAAACTAGAAGATTAGTCAAATCGCGGCAAGTGTTAATTTATGGGTATTTTAATCATCACATTACTATACTTGCCTTGGTAGAAAAGCAATGGGAGAGAAACCGCAGGGCACAGCTACCATACTAGAGGCTAAATAGCTATAAGAACTAATTAAACATAAATAATTCTCAACATTGTTGTGTACTATTAAACTTCCTTGTTGTTGAGTTATTAATTCCTAGTAATCATTAGGTCTAATGCCAATTGTGACGTCATTCGTCTGGTTATGTAACTATAATAGTCCTACCTGGTTTGTTAGTCACAAACTAGTTTAACTGAGTGCTTTGGATTCGATTTCCAGGCTAGAATTGTATGTGTTTGTTTTTAAACACTTGGTTAGGGCTGCGTCTTGCAAAGTACCCCTAAAAACACGATGAGAAAATTCGTAAGTGTCGCAAAGCGTTCTTTTCTACCTGTTGAAGAGCAAAAGAACTTATAATACAAGTGTTTTCTATCTTTTTAATGCAAAACAAACGGCCTTCCGATATGCAGGTAGGTAAATGTAACATGCCACCAATCGCTTTTGTTAGATCTGTATGCCCTTTTTTTTTCTGGTCAGGTACATTTTTGCACCATTTCGAACGATACAGGTGTTATAAACCTACCTGCGACGTAAACAGAATATCGATTGTCGCTCAAGTAACCGATGCTACTTTGCCGAAATAACATGACCTACACTACCTGACCTACTGATCCACTAAGAAACTAAAATACTGATTCAGAAAGTAGGTTTTACGTTCACATGGGGAACTATCTAGCTTACAGACGATTTTAAGTACAAAATAAACTTGTAAGTAAATAGGACTCTATAGGTAATTTATGAGAGGATTTCTATTTACGGTAGGTTTGAACCTCCGCTACGCTGTAACCACAATATTTTTTATGGCGCCATTTTTGTGGCCGGCTAACGATCTATTCATTTCTAGACGTATAGGTACGGTCCATGTTGTTATATAAGGAAAATAAGGCTTCGAGATGTCCATACTTTAATAACTAATTAGTAGAAAAAAAAGTCGTTATTACATAACCAAATATTTAGACGCTATCTAAAAATTCTCATCCGTTTAAGAAATTCGGATCTTCACTCTATTCTTTCTTTTCTTTAAGATGTTACTGAGGATGTGGTCTATCTATCAATTTCCACTAACTTGTGGTCTCTCATTGGTAAGAATAGACGGATAGATCTACTAGCAAACCTAGAGTATTTTTTTTCGCGATACATTTAGATCACCATAATATTGACCAAACTGTACCCCCTTTTAGAAAGTAATTCTGCACGCTGAAGTGTAATCTGACTTTCACTGGTAAGTGAAAGTTATCTCCCCATGCCTGGGCCTAGGCAGGCACAATAGCCCATTTATAAAGCCTTCCGACTGTTTGATATAATCCTTTTACGTTTCAAGACCTAATTTTAATCCTCTTACATGAGACATTACAAAACTTGTTACATTTCTTAGAACTTTTGTAATTACCAAAATAAATAAAAGACAGAAAAACGTCAAATTAATTCATGAAAAAATTAATCAAAATATACAGCTCATAGAGCTTTTTAGGTTAACAGCTTCCCGCGGTTTTTAAATACATGTGAACGACCTAAGAGATGCCTAAAATACCCATAAATTTATAAATTCTTTTATATCTCATATTATCGAATCAATTAGCTTCAATGTTGTACTAGGTAGAAAAAAAAAACACATCTCCGTAATAAATATATAATATAATTCGTATATAAATATCAGTAGGTACCTACGATATTTAGAACACAATAACAGCTAATTGGGTTTCAAAGCATCAATCAATAAAGCTCTACGAAGCTCATTACTACACATAGGATCAAATACCGTTCACTTACAGGCGGTATAACTGTACACCTTTGCCTTACCAGTTACCTTCACTTGTAGGCTCGACCGTTAAGTTCACGCGGTGACTCATGTAAATACAAAATGGCGGGACAAGGATTTTACAATGCTTGCAATTTATTGTAGGTCTTTCATATCGTCGTCTATTTAGTTTTTAACTGTTAATTGGTTAGTGATTTAACTAATATTAATTAAGTTTTTTACTATTTTCGGATTATTGAATTTTTAATAGATTGGTCAGATTTATTTTCCTGCTAAAATGAGCCATGAGTCATGCGGTAATCTGCGGTATGCCATAGAGTAAATAATGCACGCGTAAAATTATTACTGCTGCAGTAACGGAGAATTAAGAATCGTTAGTTTAAGTGCTAAAATGTCTGCAATAATCGATATAGTAAGTAAATTATTTTCTTTTTCAATCCAATAAAGAGGTCATTGTCTCGCAGAGGTTAAGAGCGCTCTCCTTGACATTCATGCTTTATTCATATCGCAGTATCGGCTGCTAGACCTAATTAATGAAACATTGTTTTGGTGTTGAAAAATTCCTAAAATCAATTAATTGTTTTCTGTTTATCGCAATCTGGGTTGTTTTTAGTGGTTATATAGTAAAAACACTTGTATTTGTCTTTTACGTTCAACAAAGGACTGTTAGATATGATTGACGTGCTGTAAAATAAATTATATATTTCATAGACTGCACGTGTAATCCCATCGCAACAGCGATTACTGCCTGGTACACTTTATTATAAAAAAATCTACTTAAGGCCAAACATTATGTGTGGACTTTGCTTGCTTTTTATCTAAGTTCAGTCATATTAAGCCCTTGATAATCTTAAACACGTTAAAATCTTCTCGCTAATTATGAACATTATACAGCTAAACACAAGTTTTACCTACTTCGCAATTCTCACGGCCTCATTAGAACCGACCCGCCGAAGGTCGCTGGTATCCGGCCAATCGCCTTAGCAACGTTCCTTATACTGGCTTATACACACTTATTTACTGATATCTTTACTTTGTTATTCTTAATTTAGTATATTCTAGTCTTGAGAGGAATATAATTATTTTCTGAGTACGGTTTTGCTCTGGCAGTGTTTAGGGACGCCTGACTAGTTTCAGATCATAGTCTTGAGCTGTCGTGGTTGAAACCTAGTGAGTAAATTAACCATAAGGAAACTCCAATCGTTTGTAATTAATGTTATAGTATTCAAAAACCATTGTAAATATAATCGCTATTTGATAGGGACATAATTATTTATTAACAAAACCGTCTGTAACAGTCCCACTGCAAGGCAAAGGGGCCTGTTTTTAGTAGTTTTTCCGCAATTTTTTTTAAAGAATAAAGCAAAGCAACAGTGATTTCGACATGTTTGCTTTGCTATTTCAGATGATTAAGTCTAATTAAAATAAGTGATAAAATTTTGAAAATTATATTTGTATATTACTAGCTCGGTCTTGAATCTGTAGCCTTGTACACAACAAATACGGTCATTGAACCAAACCAATCACGACATTTCCACAACTTGCTCGTACTACTAATAAGGAAAATCAATATTTTTGCAAAATTCGCTACGGCGTAAAATCTTGTGATAAAAAATACGAAAATATTGTGCAAGAAGTATGCAGTTGTTATCAATGGCGGGAAAGACATACATTATTCGTTACAGGCTGTTTAATTGTAGTTATTATAATAGTTTTGTCCTTGAAAAGAAATGGGTAAGCCGTCATAATACACTTTATATTAGTAGTGACATCTAGTGGGCAATTATTAAATTAATTTGAGGTAACATATTGTGTTTGTGTGCGTGTGTGTATGTGCGTGCTTGTTTCTTTATGTTGTGTAATGTTTTATATTATATTTTAAATAATTGTAACATAACCTACCTATTGGAGTAGGAATAGTCAAATATCAGCGCTGTAATCATGACTGTCGTGTTTGTTGGAACAGCATTAGCTGACCTATTACCTATTGTTACTGTTAATATTTACTTTAGTAAAACTATATTTGATCCAGGTTTATGTACTTAGTAGATATAAATGTCTTTTTTTACCTCTATAATCATGACTCGACTTGACTTTAGCTAAATTTTATTATTGTGTAATATTATCAATTGTGTACCAACAAATGATTCCTTGACCAGCCAACAGCTCTCAACTATGTATCAACACGGCGATAGTGTATATGCACAGGTTCTATGCCTTCCACTCCTTCACGCAGTTCCACAGAAACGCTATTGCGGCTGCTGCCCTGTTCCTCGCCGCAAAGGTAAGAAAAATACATCTAATAACCATGTAGGACCGGTTTTTTCAACAGTAGATAATTATTTAAGTTATAAAATTACATTTTTGACAGTTCTTCTATACAAAATACGGCAGATGTGAATCTTATCCCGAGAACAAAAATTATCTGGTTTTGCGAAAGCTGGCCCTTAGTGAATTTATCTATCTGTGGAAATCTAGGGATAGAAATTTGATGCAAGCTTTAAATTAATTCACATTATTTTTGTACTTTGCTGTACTGCGGTAAAAATGCCACAGATGGGTATGCTAAATAGTATTAAGCTTTAAAATACACTATTTATGTAAGGCTTCTTTTACACGAACGTAACAAATCTGTGATCAACGCACATAGACTGCGTGATGTTTTAAGTTAAGCACAGACGCATCTATGTTTCTGTCTATCTTTAAATTGGTTTATGTAATAATATTCGAGTCGGCCAAAACACTAGGTTAACAAAACCATAATGACGCAATGAAAGATTTCACACGAAGTATTTCGCTGTTTTGGAGATGTTCATGGGCTTAAGTTTTTACACGCCACCAAGTGGACCCCTTGTCTGTTTGTCCTCTATGTTAGAAAAAACCTTCCTAGCGCAGGCGGATAAAAAGTCCAATATCAACGAAGACCAACAAATTAAGTTAAAACTCACATTTGCAAACCTTTTGCTAAATAAATGATTTGGAAATGGAAATTTTTGAGAAATCATACAAAATACAAGAAAATTGAAGCAGTTAAGATTTTTATTCAAACATTTACAAAGTTTTTAATAGTTTAGCAAAACTCGAGTCGAACTTTTTTGTTCGTCTGGAAAATTTTGGCACGTTTATACTGCTATGGAAGTGACTCGTAACGGTCACTATTTATAGAACTAAACCGAACGTGTATGTGTAGTTAACTATGAGTTGTTAAATCTGATTAAATAAAAGTATTTTTTTTTTGTAGAAATTAGCTTGATTAGATGTTGTTTACAAGAGCAATAAAAACACATGGTTTTTATGTATTCACTAAATTCTGTATCATTTTACAAATTGCAAGGCTTATTTAAACAAAAATAATAACGTAGTCCTATTAAAAATAAAAGCAATATTGGTAAATATCACCAATATTCCTTTAGTAAATGTATAAGCCTAAAAGTAAATAGACAAAGTCTAGGAATGAATGTTTCCAAAATTAATACGAACTGTACTAAAATCCATTCTATTCCAATCGAACAATCTAGTTCAAGTTTTAGTCATTTCAATTACGCTGTAAATAATTTAAATTATTAATCACGTTTTGCCGACCTTGATGTGACAAACACGTCTGGCGGTGTAGACGACCCATTTCTATATCTAATGTTTATCGAACTAACACGCGGGTGCCTTGAAAAATGTATTAGATGGAATTATTTTTATTTTCTGTTGCTAGTCTATCTATGAGAGGGGTTTAATTGTTAGGGAAATTAAAAGAGGAAGGAAAAAGGAATGGGGTCATGTAGGAATTAGGACTTTTATTCTGAAATATTTAGCTATTTTTGTTTTAAATGCCACTTGATAAAACCTTAATTTGTAATTTTGATTGACTTAAATAACCACTCTACCAGTCATATTGTAAGCTAAATTAAGACTGAACTAACTAAAGCACATCGATTTAGTCATTTGTATGTGTTTGCATTTAATGTCTTTAGGCATTCCACACAACTATTTTAGGGAGAAAGCTTTAGTCTTTAACTTAGTGGCGTCTTCATGCAGACAACACCAAAAATACTCGCTTTAAACAAAAGAAACCTTCAGAATTTCACATTCATCACTCAGAACGAGAGAGGGACACAGAACAAGATTATAATTGTTATTCTCGTCGTATGACCTCCTTAGACCGGTATTTTAAAGGATTTCGTACAGGAACTCGGCCTGAGACAAAAAATAAAACCGGCCGTCTTGAACTCATTTGTCTTACGCAGATGTGTCCAATTTCAGAAATATTTTTCCTCTTCCGCTGGTAAAAAAAAATTATCATCATAAAAAAAGTTTTAGTGTTTAACTCAGAAACGTTAATGGTTATTTGAGGTAGTTCTTGGTATAGATTTAAATAAGTTAAATCTCAGACTTCTGATATTTGGATTTTAAATACGTCTAAGAAATCCCTTAAGTAGCGATCAACGTCTCTAAATGCGGCAGTTATTATCGTTATTTTCTAATCTGTGTAGGTTAGTTACACGTTATAAGTTAGTTACACCATTTACTCATGCACAGGTAGACAGATTTTCGTGATCTACGATTTGTTGGGTTCGTCTCCACCATAAACATAAAACATGTTTAATGACAAAAAATCCCTAAAGAAAACCCCAAAAACTACTGACGGGACCAAAAGCACGGGCTCAGCTAGTTACATAATGTATTCCAATCACGCGGCGAGCTGTTGTTCCGAAGGTTTCTTTAATAAAAACTTTTTTATTATGTAACGGTCAATTGTTAAGCTGGAAAAAGACCGCCGCCTTTTGCGCACGTTTTACAAGAAATAACGTGACTAAAAGTTTTGCTAAACTTTAACAATGATTATGGACTTTTTCAAAAGACGATTGTTTTCGATAAATGTCAATTTGAACCCTTAAAACGTTATTGAATGTTTTTTTTTTATGTAACCAGTTCATATAACCATGTGGTATTTCGACAAGCGTCTAATGTGATTGGTTGACGAAAAGACTAAGGCCACTCGAACACTGCTTCAATCTACGACTGCATGGTGAACTATGGACGCACGTGAACTGATTGCAGCTTGTCTGCTTTTGTTCCGACTGCAAAAAAGGGGCGTGAGGCGTACGTGACGCGCGAGAGCGGTCGACAGCTCGCGGAGTCCGTGTGCGTTGATCACTGAATAAATGCTCAAGCACTTCGTGTACAAGTAGCTTAACCAATCAAGCTTTTGACATGATTTTTGTCAGCCTTTTTCTCCTTTTAGACCACAATTGCATCATGTACCTATATTTAATAAATATGTTTTGACGACATCTGTGGTCGAGTGGCGTACGCACCGGTTTTCGGGGTGTCGCTAGCTCTGAGGTCCCGGGTTCGATCCCGGACGGGTCAATGTAGAAAGTCACTTCTCTGCATTGTCTCGGGTCTGGGTGATTGTGGTGCCTTCTTTGTTTCTGAATTCCATAACACTAGTGATTTAGCTACTTACTTTGGGTTCAGAGCAATGTATGTGATGTTGTCCGCATTTATTTTATTTATTTGTTATTGTTTTAGGTGGAGGAACAACCAAGAAAATTAGAATATGTAATAAAAGTAGCCCACGTATGCCTCCATCGAGGTGAGAGTGTCAACGGCCTAACGCCTGAACAATACCAAGAACAGGTGAGACGAATCGATTTAATTATAATTATTGAAACGCCTCGAATATTTGTCTTTCGTTCCGCGAAACGACATCTGGTGCAAATGTTATGAGCGGTTAGTTCAATGACTTGGTATAAGGAGTGGATTAATTATCGCAGTTGTTAGGTATCTATGAAATCTATTTACCCTAAAATTCTATGTATTGTGTCCGATATGAAGGGAGGTTCTGTCTAGTATAGCACTTATTAACCTTTTAAAAGTGCTACATAAAAGTGATTTTGAAAAAAAAAAAATTGTGGTGCACTCCTCCTTTATTCCATGAATTTATACCGTGCTATCAGACCACAGATATAATATTTACATTATTTTCATTTGTATAGGGAAATAAAAAACAGTGTTATACATATTATTCACTTAAACCTGGCATAATGATATAGTTTAGAAGAATGAATGTATGTATAGGACAAATAAGTGATAGTCATGTATTTGTAGTAAATTTTTCGCCACTTGACTGCCTCGTTGGCCTAGTGGTGCAAAGCGCGACTGCTACGCTAGAGGTCTTGGGTTCGATTCCCGAGTCGACCAAGGTGTTATTGGGTTTTTCTATGAAATTCTCAGTAGCAGGTCGGAGTTTGGATTTGTGCCCGGTTAGTGGCAATAGACTCGCCCCCTATTACATGGGACCTAAACATATCGGCGAACTGTGGGTGTACATTGGTACACCTCTGCCTACCCCTTCGGGGATACAGGCGTGATGATGATATGTTGTAGTAAATTCTTCGCCACTTATTAGTTACATCTTACTGTTGACCACGACCTGTCAGGAACGCATTTTCTCAGTGGCCGGACTATAGTGTGGTGACCTACACCAAATGTGAATTTAATTCATATTTCAACTGCCATTAATTAAACTAGGAAATACCATATGTAGGTCTATAGGTGGATCGCATGTTACCTATTGTTCTACCTCACAAGCCAACTTGCGTGGCATAAGGTAGACGTACGTGTTTACTGCTTAATTGCTAACGAGGCTCTTGTTACATGCTCGTATTATGTTACTTTGATAACCTGGTTTATATAAAAGTAGATCAATAAAAAAATCTAACAATTTATCTATGTATATTATTAGGAGAAATATTCTTTGTAGCCTAAGGTGTGTGCCTAGTGTTGAGCAAACTTAATAAGATGTGAAGTCTTATTGATTATCACAAAAGTAAATTGTTATTAGAGATGTAGAAATGCAGATGATTTAACTATTGAAAACGGTTAATTAAGAATTTCATAAATTTATTAAAAGATGTTTGTTGTACTGCGATCTGTTTTATTATATATCACTGTAATGAATGAACCAAACTCTTAAGTATTAGATAGTTATGATTCCATATCACGAAACTTGCATAGGATTTTGCTTACATATTCCCTCCAGCTCGTGCCTTCTCTATATGGGAAGAAGCCTGTGCCCAGCAGTGAGACGTTTATAGGCTGGCTTATTATATTATCCCATTCATCATCCAACCATTTAGATATTATCGGATAATTAATGTGTATACTAATATTGTATTCCCCTTTACAGGCGCAGGACCTGGTATTCAACGAGAACGTTCTCCTACAGACGTTAGGGTTCGATGTAGCGATCGACCACCCGCACACCCACGTTGTGCGCACATGCCACCTTGTCAAAGGTGAGACATGCGTCATATTGTGTCCTGTCAGATGACGTCACTTTACACGTCGGGTTGGTGTTCGGTTTTATTTGCGGCCGTGGATCGGGCTGGGACGGTTGTGTCTCTAGAACAGCTGATGTTAAAGCATTATGATGTCTTGAAGCTACTTTTGGTCTTTGAATGAGAGACGATCACCTATCTATCTCTTGACAGGAGTAATTGTGGTTTCAAAACGTCATAGTACAGGTTTTAAGCTTTGATTTGACTTGAAAAGTCTGACATTCGAATATGGACGTTATTATTCATACTTATAATGATTAATTTCGTATAAATAGCGCATGTTAGAGCTTTTATATGAATAGAATCGTTATAGGTATAAATAAGGTTCATTTTTGTGTGAAGAGCTGATTTTGTCGAATCAAAGAGTTTATAAATACAGGTTGCGTTACGTATTGTATCGTCAGATTTAGGTTTGACTGTATTTACGATGTAAAAGTAGGATATTCGCAAATTCGGATTATATTATTTTATATTTATTTGTATTTAATGCAGCGATTGACTTCCATGCTTTGAGGATATATATTGTAATTATGATGTATTATAACAACAAAAAATATTGTAAAAAAATATGAAAATAAAAGATTTTTTCAGGAAAAATATTATAATTATTAATTTTCCCCACTCTTGCACATTTTTTCTAACACTTCCCCTAGTTTTGATGCCCAAAATAATATAAAACTTGTAGTTCATCCCTTCCCCTTAATTTCAAGAAAATAACTTACTTTTCTTTAGTCATATCTCTATCTACCCCTATTTTAATCAAAGTCATATATTTTATTTCAAAATTGATGAATATACTCCCCAAAGTATGGAAGCCAAGCTACACAAAACACAAACCGTCCCGGTTTCCGTATACCGTACCGAACAGAACCGATGACATATAAAAAAATAAGACGTCTCAACAGGCAATGTATACATACTCCATAGAAAATATATACAAGGTATGTGAATATTATGGAATTATGTGTGTACCCATTCACGTCCATAACTCAGCTAATTATACCCCTGTCATGATCATGCACTTATAGTTGCTCATGTTCACTAGTCGTTTGCCCGTATTCGGGGTGCGGGAGCCCTTATTCGGGGTGCAGGAGCCCGTATTCGGGGTGCGGGAGATTTTATAGAAAGCATAGAAAAAAATCAAAATGCGTTTATTGTCTTTAGTCCGTATTCGGGCTGCGGTATCCCGTATTGCGGGAGATTTTGTAGAAAGCATAAAAAAAAAAACAAAATCAAAAGTCTTTTATTGTCTTTTACAAGTTTTGTACAACATAGTGTATAATGCGGTCTTTTAAGGAATAAATGCTTGTATTAGGACACATCGCTCTTCCGCTACTAAAAATTAAGTCACGACAATTGCAAAAATAGAATAGAATTGATGTTTACTTTATATGGAACTATAGATTAATATTTTATATAAATTTTATTTATTGCAAGCCACTACTTGCATGCATGAAACTGCATGCGGGTAAGGTACTTGAAAATCTGCCCGCCTGCTTTATAACGACCAGTGAAAATGAGTTAAATTGTTTAAAAAAAGACCTATGATTGTTTAAACAAAGAAGTGACGTTGGAAAGTGAATTAAAAAAATGCTTTGTAGGATTATTGTTTGCAGTATATGGATTTACACTGGTAATAGGTTCGACAATTTTGCGTTTTAAGTCTACATTATATTTTATAATTGATAAAGACTGATTTGATACATGTCTTGGCGTACCCTTTGGCTAAACTGATATTTGCCATAAAATAAAGAACAACTCTTAACAACTTAAGGCACTAAACTTAAATTATTAAGGGCTGTCAAAAAGCTATCAAAAACCGCTAGTGTCTCATCAGGTTTACATATCTGGCATTAGTAATGTAATTCACTGGAATAAGCGCGTACATGCATAAATACCTTTTTATTGGGCTAAAGACTTTTTATATTAAATACATCTGGCATTCTCCTCCAATGAGAAAGCTACTGGCCTGTGATTGTAGTAAATTGACTATGTGATGCAGACTAGCTATCCAAGTGGATTTTTCTTTATATTAGCATTATTTTAATATTAGGGACATCCAAAAAACACAACCCTGCTTACGCATATTGTCTCATTTAGCTTAGTGATTTGTTTACCCGATAGTTTTGACATCCATGCATGCCTTATAGACACCTATGAAACTATTAATTTATATACATAACACTATCTTAAACTTAGATAATAGGTATATCTTAAAATTAATGATATGATGTGTAACAATATAAGAATTTGATCTCAACTGTTAATAAATTGCCAAGTAATTTCATCATTACTGTTGTCAAGGGAAAGAGATCTCTCATCATAATATAACATAAAAAATTAAATTAATGCTCAGAATAGACATGTTAAATAAGACTATGTATACTATGTAGCCAAAATAAGAGATTTTGAATGATTAAAACAATTTTTTCAGTACTGGTAAATATATTCTGAAAATAGTTAATATCGATGTCAAAACTATAAGTAAAACAGCTACCTCCTATTATAACCCCCACGTATTATCATAGCGATATCTTCATCCGCAGCGCCGAAGGACCTCGCGCAGACGTCTTACTTTATGGCGTCGAACAGTTTGCACCTGACGACCATGTGCCTGCAGTACCGGCCGACGGTTGTCGCCTGCTTCTGTATACATTTGGCCTCGAAATGGAGCAATTGGGCGGTGAGTTGATTTGAAATGTACTGGTTTTTTGTTGCTAAGCGATGAAATATGGTGAAAGAAAGTAGACTGTTACTGAAAAGTGAATTAATTGCTATACAAATTGGATTGCGGTGAGATTTGTTCAGAAGATGAGATATATAACACCACAATTAAGATTTTAATGAAAGCAGTATTTTGATAAAATGAATAGAAGAAGCAATGGCATATTATTTAATCTAGGTATACAGTGAAATATCATTCTAGCAATGCTTTTCCCTTTTTTTTTGCTTGTTAGTCCTACCATATTGTGAAAATATTGAAATATTTAGTATATTTTATCATTAAACAACAATTTATTAAATATTTTTGATTAGATACAGTTTTCAGTCACAAAAGTTTTTTTTTTTTTTTGTAAAATACTCAAAATCAATTTGATTTAAATCACTGTTATGCAGCTATAAAGAAACTTTGAAAAACACCTCAAAGTTTGTGCTTGAAGATCACAAAATATTTGTTAACCACGAACCTTCCCAATATAGAGTAGAACAACCTTCTATACAGTATGTATATGAACACAGATACCTCAATCAAACGAGGGTCGCCATTGGTTCTCGTACGTCGACCGCTCGGTGACCACGGACCTCTTAGAGAAGCTGACCGCCGAGTTCCTGCTCATCTTCGAGAAGTGCCCCTCGAGGCTGAAACGGAAGATGATGAACGTCAAAGCTGGTTAGTATACGAAATTAATGTTACAGTTGCGAGGTAAGACCTAGGAAGAGACTGCTAATGACAGATTATTTGATATTTGGCAGTCTGTTCGCTTTAGTACCACCAAATTTTCTATTTTATGTTTCAACATATTGGGCTCATAAATTAACAGCGATCTATCATTGATTGACACGGAAATAAGCTAAATAAATAAATTTAGCTTATTGTTGGAGAAGATTATACTTTTTTGTAATAATTTACTTACCATTAGGTAAACCATTTGCCTATTCATCGTTATCATATAAGGGAAAGGACACCTGTATATATGACACCGCTGTTCAAGAGAAGAGTATTTATTTCAGGAGAGCTAGAGTCCATTCGAGGCATAGGTCTAGTCCAAATTAATTTACCTTAATTACCTGTTCACCCCTACAGCAGATGGCAGTTCCCCTCACTCGTTGGCCGCTTCAGGGTCGGGCGTGGCCAACTCTCCCTTCGACAAGAAACACCAGCAGTCCAGCGTCGACGAGATTGACAAGTCATTTGATAAAGGTATGTCATATATAACATTCATGAGATTTTAGCCGATTTCGTGGAAAGTTTGTAGATCAGTAAATTAACTTGTTCGTTACTACGGAGGAGATGATTTTATGTTACTTTTGCAGAGTACGAACGCGAGAGAAGACGTCAACCCGTTCCCGGCGGGTATGTCCCTGCCACTACTGCCGCGCCCCCACAGCCGCAGCCGCAGAAGATAGACTACAACCTGTACAGAGAGAAGCGCGAGCGGGAGGAGCGCGAGCGGCGGCAGGGAGCCCTGCAGCAGCCGCAGCCGCCGCCCGCCCGCGCCGCGCCCCCCGCGCCCCGCGCCGCGCCCGCCGCGCACCCGCCGCGCCCCCCGCCGCACCACCACAAGCCGCACCACCCCTGGCCGCCGCACAAGCCGCACCACAAGCCGCCGCACGACCACCGCCACCACCGCCCGCCCGCGCCCTCCACCTCCGCCGCGCCACCGACCGCCGCCGCGCCCGCTCCCGCCCCCGCGCCCGCGCCACAGCAGCCCGAGCTCGTGCCGCAGCGCACGCGCCCGCCCTCGCTGTTCTCCCCCGAGAACGCCACCACGCCCACCGCCGCCGCCGCTGCCGCGCCCCGCCGTCCGCCGCACCCGCCGCACCGCGCCAAGCCCGAGCCGCGCGCCGCGCCCCCGCCGCAGCCCGCGCCCGCGCCGCAGCCCGCGCCCCCGCCCCAGCTCGCGCCCGCGCCCCCCGCGCCCGAGCAGCGCGTGCCCAGCCCGCACCGCAAGAGGCCCGACCCCACGGCCGCCATCCGCGAGATGCAGCCGCCCGCCATTCTCTCCCCGTTCTCCTCACCCCCCTCTAAAGAAATGCCCAAGCAGCCCCGACAGAGGCAACCTTCTAGTAGTTCCGAGCCAGAACTCGTCCCCGTTGTCAAAAAGATTGACGAGACTCCCGGGTACGAGAACGTGATCCGCGACTCGCAGCGCGGCGCCGCGATCAAAACGAGGCCACCGGAGCGGGTGCCCGAGCCCGTCAGACCCATCAACGGAATCGAGACCGATCCCACCCTAGTATCCAATTTACTGAAGGAGAGCTTAGCGAAACCTCCGCCGATCACGGTCAAGGATCGAAAGTCTCCCGATGTCAAGCGCGAGTCGAACGCGGGCCAGTCCGGGGCGGGCGACGACGGCCACAAACACAAGAAGGAAAAGAAGAAAAAGGACAAACACAAACACAAGGACCGCGACAAAAATAAGGAAGAGAGAAAGAAACACAAGAAGGACAAAGACAAAAAGAAGGAAATCCCCGCGGCCTTGCCGGCTGCCGCGCCCGCCCCGCCGGCCGAGCCCGCGCAGGACGGAGCGCTGCGGATCACCATCCCCAAGGAGAAGCTGTCGCCCAGCCCCGGCCTCAAGATCAAGATCCCCAAGGAGCGGCTGACGGCGCCGCCGCCGCCGCCGCACACGTCCAGCCTCAAGATCAAGATCTCGCGCGACGTGCTGGACGCGTCGCGCAAGCGAGCCGCGCCGCCGCCCGCCGCGCCGCCCGCCAAGCTGCCGCGCCACAACGGAGCGCCGCACAAGGTAGGCATCTGGTCCCTGTCCGCGTCCTACAGCCGCCCGCCGCCCTACTACATGCTGCAGCCGCCGCCGCCGCTCTACTACCCGCTGCCCGTGGACTACTACTACGGCCTGGACTACCGCCACTACCCGCGCTACCCGCCGCCGCGCCCGCCGCAGCCGCCGCCGCCGCCGCTGCCCGACATGCCGCCGCCGCCCGTGCCGCCGCCGCCGCCAGAGTAGACCTTCTACCTCGAACACACAAACACTGCTAAACATTAAGATATAGTCTGTAAAGGTCATACAAATATGTTGCGTTTGTGTTTTCGAGGTATATTACACTAGAACCGCACTTTCCAACAACGATCTATCACACTCAAGTCACTCCTAAGTACGCCTTATTCTTATGACGTCACATCACGCTAGTAAAAAGGATTATAACTTTAGAGCACTTTTTAACAACAATATTACACTTAGGTGCTAAACAAACTATAAATTACACTCAAATGCAAAAAAAAGTGTTAGTACGTGAAATATCATCATTGTTTGGATTTGCAGTTTTAGTGTAATCTTAGTCCAATATGTACCTAGTTAGTAGTTAGGTAATTGTAGTAGATTGCTAATCTAATCGCTAGTTAGAAATTTTGAACTGTTTTCAGTACGTAAAGTTGTACAGTGGCGATTTATTGTTAGGTATTTGATCTTATTTAATCTTTGACTTGAATAGAAGAAACTATTAAAAAAATCAACTAAATATTTACTTACAAAAATTATGCTAGATTGATCTGCTAAAACACTGAATTTCAACACGATTTATTATTGCTTAAACATGCTTAAAGCAAACTAAAACTCTTCTTTCTTCCTCCTAATATTACCCCTTCTCTATCAAGTGTTGAAAAAACCTCATTTACACAAAAACTTCCAAAACATCGTATTTTTGTCCAGTCTTAATTATGTGTTAAACTATAAAAATTAATTAGACATTATAATACTCTTGTCAAATTAATATTACTTATAGACATGGTCTGTTTTATGATAATATTTATC
The DNA here is from genome assembly GCA_905146925.1 of Autographa gamma. Classification (NCBI taxonomy): domain Eukaryota; kingdom Metazoa; phylum Arthropoda; class Insecta; order Lepidoptera; family Noctuidae; genus Autographa; species Autographa gamma. The sequence continues at coordinate 4,319,873 of LR989877.1, read as the reverse complement.
ATTACCAAGATAATTTATCTGAAGATTGATCTACCAATAAATCGCCGCGTGTGTCACAAGCTAGGTTATAGAGAATTCGTATTTGTTTTGTAAATTCTATGAGTGTTTATTGAACGGATGTGTGCAATGGGAATTGGTAGATTTAGGAAAAAATAAAAAAAGATCTTTATCCTGTGCGAGCTGGCAACGTCGCAATTTTAGAGGATTTTCCTAATTGAAACTAATTGTAAATTAAGGTGTTTCTTTCAACTAAGTGATAGGGCGTTAGATTTTATAATTATTTTTTACTCTATAGACTAAATACAAAATATAATATCTGAAAAAAAAATAAACAAAACATTTCAACAGTCACATAACAACTGTCAATATATACTTTGATATAGTAAAAATGCGGTGTTGCCAGCCTTCGCAGGTTGAATTTTCTTAATATATTTATAAACAACATAATAAGTCTGCTGATTTGGAGCTGTATATAAATTTATTTTAGAGGAAAGCTATATTTTATTGAAACTTTTTTTATTACATTTGTGCTATATATAAAGGTGCAAATTAAAATAGATTCTATTGCGGTCACAGCAACAATTAAAGTTGTAGTTTAGATGTAAATACACATACTATCAGCCGCGAGTTCACTCATGTATTATCTACAAATGTGATGTTGTAGTATTCTATGAGCGGTTACTAAATTTATTACTAAAAGTAATCTTACTGCAAAAGTAACAACATCCAGGGAGAAACAAATTTTACATAGAATCATTCCAAAACTATTTTTATAAACAATTTTATGGCATTAACAATCCTAGAGACATAAAGAAGTAATTTAAGTCATTATAATTCCAAAATGATGAAACTCACAATTTAGACTTCACCCCTCTGCTAATAAGAAAAACTAGGTTCTAAAAACTATTATTCAGCTGATATATTCTAAATCTCTTTAACCTAAATATAGTTGGATTCAAATTTAATGGTGGCTGTGGAGTTAGCTACACGCTGCGCAGTACCTCGGCCCGCACCCCCGCTGGCGCATAAGTTTGTTACTGCCCAGCGACTCACCTCATGTTCAGAGGCGCCATTAAGTTTGCATCGTACCATTCTAGCTTGTGACCGTAATAGCATCTATCATATAAATATCTATCATATAGATCGCCTTTCAAAATATTATATGGCATAATGATTTATTTACACTACAATCACACTTAATATACAAACTGTATACAATTTATATTAGCTCTAATAACTTATGTACAAATTATATAGGACTGCATTACTCATACAGGGCTGGGATACATATATTTTATATTTATATCTTGTATATTTAGAGGAAGGTTATACTTACAAGTTTACTTAAAAATATATTTATTAGTTATCAACAGAGTTATTTTAAATTAAAGAAATTCGTAAGTTTAAAAAAAATATGTTTGTAATTAACAGAGTTTAAAGTATACATTGATAAAAGAAATTCATAAAATCACATTTATTTTTTGACTAGGTACATGATGAGAAGTTTTCAGATAAATGGTATCATCAACTTGCTTTATTGAGTTGTTGACATAAAGGAAAGATAGAGAAATTGATAGCTGTGTACCGCCTTAACACATATACTGACTTTTTTTTGTTACCAATTATTTAATTAACACCATTTGTGCAGTATGCCATTTTGATGGCTTAAAGATCACATGAATTTGTGCAATAAAGTTCAGCATTATTATGCTTGAATATAATTTTAGATGTTAACTTATTTTCATAAAAAAAGTCTACTATATTTTTATATACCTTCCTTTAAATATATATTTCGGTAAATTATATTAAATGTTATTATTAATAAATATTTATTATACATAGCTTTTGCTATTAAACGTCGCCTCAATGCTTATATATTCCATATACATATTTATAATATACATTATAAAAATGTATTTATATTACAAAATTATTGTTACATCACACTATATGTGATTTCTTTATTTAGTTATAAGAAACGTCGTTTATCTAAAAATATTTATTCGTGAATACTTTTGAAATATCTTTAAGCTTTTATATAATAACTAGCTATGCTTCGCGGTTTCACTCGCCTTGCTTTCAAGGCATATTATTATAACTTTCTTAAAAAGATTCTGACAAGTCCAAAAAGATTGTTCGACGACTTGAAGTTTCAGATTAAACGAAAAACAGTTTTAAGCTATATTCAATTCAATTCCGTGCCATTATGTTACATAGGTGGTCGATTATTCAGTAAGTTCACAGCTCACTATAGAACCTGTCGGGCACAGCAAAACTTAAATTTGCTACAAGAATTAACAACTTCAATATTTTAGGCAATAACCGTCTTCTGAAAAGGATGAAGTTTGCAAATATCAGTCCATATATTATAATAATAAAATTGTTCGCTGTTTACCTCAGAATTCAACAGTAGGATTTGAAGATCTTTTTTATATTTAAAGCACAACTTTTGAGGAAACAAATAGGCTATTCAATATCACATTACTAACCTTAGGAGAGGAGCAAAGCGACTGAAACAGCAGGATACAGCTATTAATAAATTTAGTATTTGTGAGCTAAAAGCTTTTATTCTATTTTTCTAGTAATCATTTATATGTATATTGGTACATTATTTCCATCCTACTTGCATTCCAAGATATTTACAAAACTTATTTTTATACTTGTTCACAATATTTATTTCTTATTCATGTTTTTCTTAGGAAATCAAGTTTTCCGTGTTGTTTATTTTATTTTGATATATTTTATATATTGAGTGATTTATAAAGTTGCTAAATAAAAAACAATTAGGCAACTATCTGAACACATTACCATTTCAGCTTTAATATAATTAATCATTAATTTTAATTGACTTTTCCTTAGATAATTTGAATTTCTAATTCAGAATAAGTTGTAAAAAAAATGTAAATAAATGCTTTGCTCAAAAATGATCAAAAAGTAAAAAAAAATATATACAGGGTTTATCGTTAAATGTTCCTTAGTCGTACGCTTCTGAAATTCAAAGTGTCAAAGTAAAGGAAACTTAGTTTATTTACAAATGTTTTCGTAGATATTTCAAGAAAAATCTTTTAATATGTCTGAGTGGGTAATTTGTCTCCAAAACTATGTCATAGTTGTCTTTCAGTTTCAGATTCTTATTTTTTTAATGTATCGACTGCTTGTATGACCTTTTAAACCTATATAATGGGTAATAAAGTACATTTAAAACATTAAAACGCTTAACGCCATAAATACACGAAGCGACGGTAGTCTCCGATACCCGACTACTTTAGTATCCAAGCAACTACCGCCAAACAAACTCATACAGGTTCATACATAGGTAGAAATTGGAAAATTAAGTCGTCGGGAATCGAAGACTTGCGTCGCTTCGTGTACGAAGGACCTTTTTTAATATCTATGAAAACAATTGTATATAATATGATTTGTAAATTGTGTAAATAGAAAACTCAACATCTGATTATGGTGCCATTGTTGTTACCATTTTACTGTAGTTTATATAAATAAATAAAGTTATATTTTTGATATGTTTTCTCTGAAAGTACTTAATGCTTGTTCATAGCCAATTTATGACAAGATATATTATAATGTTTTGCATATTTCTAGTTATTTTAGTTATAAGACTAGTTTGAATTTTTTCGAAATTATGACGAGTTTTTTCAGGATTTTGACTTGAATTTTCTAGAAAAACTACAAAAAAAAACCTCATTTTCTATCATTATTTTTTAAGTTCGAAGAGGCTAATTAGTAATATCATTGTATTTTCTAGACAATTTAATTAAGTTTTGAAAATTCGCTTTGTAACGGCGTTGCACTATCCCTGCAGAAAAAATATTTTAAGTACATTATTATTTGAATAAACATTTAAAATTGATTTGTCAAATAATATTGACAGTACATATTGATAATGTGACGCATTTTTTAAATATTAAGTTTTGTGTTAATGTTATTAATTAATACTTTTTTATTCATATTTCGACACTACATGACATTTTTTATGATTTCGACACTGAAGTTTAGTCTTTTTATTTTCTTTACTATTCTTTTATAAAGCCCCTTTTTACGCCTTTTAATAGTATATTCATATTGGTTTATTACGTTTACCCGAAGGTTAGACATTGAAATAAAACTACTTTTTACGGATTTTTTCGCGGTTTATATTAAAAATTTTAAGTCCCGACGTTTCGACACCTTTGCAGGTATCATGGTCACGGGCAGACTGAAACGTCGGGACTTAAAATCTAAGTATAAACCGCGAAAAAATCCGTAAAATTTAGTTTTATTTCAATAGTATATTCATGTCATAATATGTCAATTTTTTTTTTTCTGTTATTATATTATACTACCTATTTATTTGTGTATTGTCGGAATATGAGTAAATGTTACCTGAGATTACCATTACGAATTTCATAATTATTTTTGTAAATTAGCATAAAATGTTTGTTTTCATAAGTTGAATCTATCGAATTTATTATGTTTTGAAAACGATTTATTTAATTAAAAGCTATTATTTCGTATTTTGAAGAATTTGCATTTTATTTTTTGGAAATCTTGTTTACTTTACTATAAAATTTAGGATGAGAATTTACATTTTAATACAGATATATTCAACAAGGATTGAAGTGAATTGTAAATCAAAGCTTTACCGTCTTGATACACATTTTTTTTGTTATAAACTGTCAATTGATTTTTTTTTTCAAATGACGGTAGTTTTTTTTTGCAATTCATGTGAAGTCTGCTTGAATATATAAAAAAATTTAGATACAAGTAAATGAGTGTTTCAAAACAATGAAAAATATCTAAAAATAAGCTTAAGTCGTATCTACGATGGTGTCTTTCTATAAACTAATATACATTGTTTTTATTGCATGTTATTTTGCTTAGACATGGTACATTACACTGGTCTGTCTAATTGCACATTTATTTTTTCACTATTATTTAGCTGTTATTATTTAAGTTGCGTTGTCCGTATTTTTTTAATAAAAATGCTTTTTTTTTCAATAGATGGATGAAATGTCTCTGATTTCGTTGAATTTTTAGTTTTTTTTTTATGTCTGTTTATGAAATTAGAGACTTGTTGTTGTTTGACATTTTTGTGTACATTTTTATTATGTATAAGAAATGTCTTGATCCTTTTTGTTGTAGATGGCAGTAAAACTCTTATTGCCATTTTTTTTAGCCGTAAGACTTAACAATACTTGACAATGTCTAACGGTTATTTTTTTGTGGTTTTGGACTTACATATTTGGCTATAATAAGTACAGATTGCAAAAAAAATGTCATAACTTTTTTTTTAGTTTTTTTTTCTTGTTCAAAAATGTAGTCCAAAACTTTTTAATGTTTAAATGTAACAGCTAAATGATAGCTTGCGCGCAGCTGTGTATATCGTGACCTCCTGGGGCTAAGACTTTTTCAATAAAACATCAATCTTTGGAAAAGTCCATTTTGGGTTGCAAACGCACATTTGCTGGGTTCCCTCGCTTTCTAATACCCTGGTGGCGGGAAACACTGTATAAACCGGATTTTTTAATGAAAATAATCCGGTTTATATAAGTGTATATACACACACAGCGATGGGATATTTGTTTTAGTTTTTACAAGTTTTTTTTTTTTTTCGTTACATGAACTTAAAACTGTCCCCGGTTTCTGAGAGTTTCAATACTCATGTCTAATAATATGATTGGTTTTATAGTTTACTCAACCAATCACATTATTTCACTCGATTGAGTATAGTCTTCAGAAACTGTAGTTCAGGCATAGGGTTGTCAAAACTAGTATAATTTAGTTGAATTAGTATCCCATTGCCGTGCGTAACCCTTGCAGCCTCATTAGGAACGACGACACACGGCTGTGCGCTCAACACGTCCTACGGTTTGCAGGTCGTCGACCAGGCGATGGGGAACGGGCACATTGGGAAGTGACGTCACAGCCTCCCGCCCGCGCGCGCTGCGTGTGTCGACGTTCCTCAAGAAACAACTATCGGACCTCATAGTGTAGTGTAACTACGGTTAACGTTTATTTTTCACTCTTTTAATTTTTTCCTTCTCATTTTTTTTTGTTTATTTTTTTTTGTTTATCCACCCCACGATTTTGACTTAACGTTTTAACTAGTGTAAATTGTGCAGCACTGTAAATACGTTTTTGGACTGATTGATTTTTAAGACGAAATCGTGGCGGTTAATGGCGGGATTTAGGTGCGGGGGAGCTAGCTATACTAATAAAACGGCTTTTGACGCCGTCACCCACCCTGCAGGGACGAAATGGGCTCGATATTCAATATGTATGTTGGTGTCATATTTTTTTTATGAAATAATGTTCATTTAAAATTTAAAAGTTTTTTTTTTGGTTATTTTGTCTACCTTCAGTTTTTGTTGGGTTCAAATAAAGAGACAGTAACTTAAATTCTAGTATCGTTAATAATCATAATAGATTTATGTGAAGAGCAAAGAAAAATTTCAGTGGCACAGGATAAATAAGAGTTTTTGCAATAAATAGTTTCTTTGGAAGTTGTTAGTACATGTTTATATCATAAAATATGACACTGATATATTATTTGTTTCAACAAAATCGACAGAAAACCGGAGGTTACTAAATAAAAAAATAAACAAAATATAAAAGTGACAAAAATGCTAACTCTCCGGTTGGCTGGCGATAGTGACTGTTGTTTGTAAAATGGTGAGATTTTTAAAAATAATTTATATAATAAGTGTATATTTTGTAGGTATTAGGGCCTGTCTAGATTTTTATAGTATTTTTTTCCTATTCTGGCTGGCCCAACACTTATCGTACGATTCGGACGCAGTGACATCGTACGACTTCGGAGAACCGAACATTGCCGACGACGCGACGCCATGATGTGACGTCACACACGAAGTACCCCGATGTCACTGCGGCTCGCGTCGATAGTGTCGATAAAATTATTCTATCGATATCGATACTCTACGATAAAAACAAGCTTACTTTATGTATATGACGATTCTTATGAATAATTCTGACTAGGTGTTAAAAATAAATTAAAAAATACAAAACAAAAATATTATGACGTAGCGTTGTGTGATTGGACGAATGAATTGCAAAAAATATTAAATTAAAAAGCAAAAAACGATGTATAGATATCGAGAGTTAGTATAAGATGTCGTTAGGTAGACAATTGTGAATTTAATAGTATCATTTAGGGTTGTTGCAAGCTGGCGACTAGTCGCTGCGACTTTTAGGTCAATGAATGGAAATATTGTAAATTCAACGAATAGAAATAAGTTTGTATTGTCGCATTTACTGTGAAATATAAGTTGAAATACATTTTTGTACGAGAAAGTATGATTTATCGTGTGTGAACGATCCCTTCCCTAATAATCGTGAAACAATACTAATACATAGGAAATAATTAAATATGGTTTTGACTAGCCATTAGTGAAACAATATTCTAAATACCTAAAAGCTGAAATAGAGAGAGATATAGATTTAGGTACTACAGCGATTAATCGCAATTGCGAATTAAAGTCGCAAGCGAACAGCAAGTTTTATCGATATGTAAGACAATTAAAAAGGTGGATAAGTGTTATTGTTAATAGAATATTTTCTTGAACAACTAGTAAGGCCATTTTTATGCAGTTTTTATGATTTTACTTATCGATATTACTTTAAATAAAGACTAAATATCGTCGACAGAAAAGTCTAGGAGCACTGCGATTAGTCGCAACCACGCGAACTGTCGCCCAACATGTAACAACTCGACTTTTTTTTTATTTAGTTAGACGTTAGCGATTTGTTAAAATAATATTGTTAATTTCTTTTCTAAGGCTAGATATGATAAGTGTACATAATTTTGTGTAATTTCAATGTAGATTGAATGTGCTAGCCTTCGCACCTACATCGTTCTGAAACTTCAGAACGTACCGCCGTTTCGAACAAAGAGTGTGTTCAGATTGGTTAAATATTGGGCTTAGGCTGCGTACACATGTAAGACAAACGATTTTTTATTTGCGACTAACTTGCAGCCTTGCGCTAGTTGTGTCGTAGTGTGTGCGTACCCTTATGTGAGGGTAGGAAAGAATTCTATAATAAGTATTGATTATAATTATTTATGGTACCTAAAGAAATTATGTGCACGGATAACTAATCAATTATATTACCTCAAATTCGCTCTGTTATGTTAAAAAATAAAGTTATGAACGCCATTTGCACTCTCCCCCCACTGTCTGAACACGCTCCACTTTAGTCAATGTATTTATGAAAAAAAAAAGGTAATTTTGTATAAAGATTAAACATATTAGCAAAGAATCGGCCAGGTTTCTTAATATGTGAAAAATGTGATATAGTAATGTTTCGATTCAGGTAAATAATGGTTGTAAACTTATATATTGTTGTATTGTCTATACGTAAGTTGATTTTATTACGGAAATTATAATTTTTAGTCCAGTTTTAAACTATCAAAGCAAAAAAATGCAATTTTTTATTCTAGTAAACCGATATCATATTATTGAAGTTAGTTTTGCGATCAATTTATTTGACATGTTTCAAAAGGAGTGACCCGATAAATCTTTTATCCTCTGAGTTATTAGGAGCTAAGTACATGCACCTTTGAATGCACATTTAACTTACCTACCATATTATCTAATATAATATATGGTCAAAAAAATATAATTTTGCACTTTGAAACTGGACTAAACATTATTTAAACGCAAGACTTACCCAAAACATAATGTAGAAAGCTTTCTACATAGTTAATACTGTAATACGTTACTGTAGCTCTTTTGTAAACTTAGCAAACAACCGATCATCAATGATAACAATAGAAAAACAACCATACTGCCTTCATATAGAAGTGTTTTTTATATGTCATCATTGATACTAGCGGTTGATCTTAATAACTAGCTTTTGAAATTCACTTATTTTGGCGAACTTTACTAACTGACCGTCATATCATAAAAAATCTTATATTATGAATATATAACTCCACTATCCCATAATCTACAGTGAAACATTCAGTGTGTGTTTGACAAAATTCACGAAAAGAAAGAGTCGTATCTTAGAGTGAAGTCAAAAAAAATATGATGTGTCTTTGGCCATTGCACCTAAGTGATCTACAACCAACAAAATTCTTAATAACTATGTTTGTGCGTAGAAAAAAGCTAGATATTATAGGCTAAATTTCCAAAAGCTACAGGAACAAGCTTACAAAATATTTATACAAATAAACTTGGCAATACTCAACGGTTTTGCGATAAAAAATGATTTTAAATTGCTGGTCGTATAGGTGACAATTTTGATTAGCAAGAGATTTGGGTGAACTCAAATTAATGTTTAAAATATATGCCCTAGTTTTCTTCTACAGAGAAGAGACGAACATTGACCACCACGCTTGCTCACTGCGGGTTAGCGATTTATAAAATGAGGTTTTACGCTTCAGTATAATAACGTGGCTTTTAAACTTTTGTATTCAAAATTTAGTTAAAGCAATTTAATTTGCAAAATCTGTTTTAAACTATAAGGAATTAGGGCTTAAAATGCTCAAACAAATGTATATCGAAATCATGCACGGTAAGGTAAATCAAAACCTTAGGAAAGACAGTTTTCGGCTATAAAAAGATATGTATTGTAAATGTGATAATAAATAATGTCTTCTAATTACGCGAATCGTGTAAAATTTTAATAAAAAAATCATTTCGCGTCTGTGAATGTATTTTGTTTTGTCATTTAAAGCCCTTTTCTTTTCAAGACTATATCAAAACTATTATTTGTTGTATGACATAAAAAATAAAACAAGTCTTACAATTTGGATTTCAGCAATGCGGGTAATAGTAAATTATTTTTAAAATGAGTTCACCCAAACTCAGATTAGCCATTTATATAAAAATATATACCTACATAAGCAAACTTAAGACTTCGAACTTTCAATATATTCAAAAGTTTAATAATATCCAAAAAATTACTAAAACATATTTATGAAACAATATCTTATAAATTGGGGCGAATTCCGCCCTATAGTGTAAGTGATAAAAACACTAGTTCGTTTCCTAGCACTTCCAGTATTTTTATAAGAAATGTAAATAGCAAGAAATAAAAATTATGAATACTAGGCTTCCATTTCATATGATAATATCAAGATTAGATAGCAAAAAAATGACCATAAAAAAGCATGTTATTATTACAGAGAAAATAATTTAGTGAAATTTCGTTTTGATGACAAATTAAGTCTGATTTTGATCTTAAAACGATCCCATTCATTTTGTCTCCCTGTACCTAATAATGCTTAATATAGCTTAAATAAACTTAAAGTTACATTAGATAGACAAATTTCAATATTATGGTTCGCATTATAACGTCTTATGCTATTATTGTTTCATTCAAATGTGATGCTGCTATTTACCTTTATAGCAATATGGCAATGAAACAATTATGGTTTTAAAATGTCATAATACGGACTCTCATTCGATGGAAAGTTCTAGTGTTTTTATATAAAATAAATTATTGGCTGCATTTTTTTACAATTCACACATGCGTATAGTTGCCTTTCAAAGTTATCCGTAAGTTTAGGCATAATATGTCTAAAATTACAAAATCTATTGATGTTTTTCTGTCGTATACTTAATCGACACTAAATTAATCGCCCAGGCTTCAAGCTACGCTTTATGCTTGTATGGCCGCACACAGGACTGCTTGAAGCATTGGTTTTTGAGCAGTGGCAAAGCGCACATGACGCGCGAGTGTGCTCGACGGCTCGCGCGGTCCGTGTGCGTTGATCCCTGGCTTACTGCTCGACCAGTTCATGTAAGACGGTCCTATAAACTGACAGAGTAAGCATAAGTTTAAACGAAGACTTAATCCTGAGTGTCGTTTAAGTATTTGACTATTAGACCATCATTGTTCTAGTTATAAAGAGCGGGAACCATGGATGGATAATTCCATCTATTTTCGTAACTAAGCAATGTGGTTTCTACATAACAGTCTTGGGTTCAAAACGAATTTCCTCTTACTAAAAAACTTCCAAAAGGCAGTTTTTTTTTAAGTTTGGTATCGGGTTTGTGGCCCAAACGACTTAGTTTTGAAAGGCGACTGTATGAATAATGCAAATACGCTTGTGTGAAAATCAAAGAAATTTATTTCTAATTTTCTTTAATATTTCTTAAGACAAAACTTTATAATCATTTTTCTTAATTTTTTCTTCACACCTTTTAGCGTAAGGTATAAAATAATCTGCCTCCCTCCCGAAAATTATTTTCGTTATGTTTAAACTTAGCAAATGAAATTACATTTACCAAATCATTTTTTTATAGTTGTTAATTTGCGAGTAGACATCTTGTCTCCTTGAATACCATTAACAGTTTAAACCCAATTGTAATCATTCTAAGATATTTTTTATTTAATGTTTATAGAAACATAAGGTGTCATTACAAAACTGTTTAACTATAGATAGTGTTTGTCTTCTGGCTCTTTGTACTATAAAAAGAAATAGACCAAGATCTCGAGAGATTTAAACACTGTCTTCATTAGACAACGTTTTGTTAACACGAGATAACTTCTAGAACTTTAAAATAAAGTCTCTGTGACAAGATAAAAGTGGTTCAAACTTATTTGTTAGAATTATTGGTTTAAATTAAAAATATTTGTGGCGTTGTGATGCCAACGTTCCTAGCCCATTTTTAGGTGATTGAAACCTTAAAAAAATTACCAAGCTCCAAAATGGGAAAATAATTAACTATTTAAAGATAAAAATTATTAAAAATCCTTAAAAAATTATTGGCAAGTTGTACCAGCTATGTTCTGTCGACTATTTAACTAACGCCTTATCGAGTGCACCAGTACCTACACCGAATGCAGATTTATTATACTGGTAACTACTCGAAAAGCGTTCCCAACCTTAGTAAATATTTCTTTTAAAACAGCAATAAGACGCAATGTCAAAATTTGTTGCAATAATCTAGAGAAAGTATAAAAATTACGGAGTTTATTTACAACGATTCGAATTTACAAAATATGAGTCAGCAGTGTGCATTTCAATTTTTTGTTTAATATCAAACGGGTTGTAAAACCCTGTAGCTATGGTTTAATTACTTTTTTAACTAGAGTCTGCTATACCCCAGACCAAGTTTTTATTTAAAACCGCGATTATTATTGAAGTTTAGTTTTTTTTTCCAAAGATGTATGCTCTGGATTATTTTTTTAGAAAAACGTCGGGGGGAATGCTTCCAATAATATTGTATATATAGTTTTTAATGGAAAATAAAAGCATTCTTTCTGTAATGTGTGTTTTTCTTTAGACTACAAAATTTTCAGCTGGTTTGCGGATCTACAGTGTATGGAACCTGCGCTCGCGGGCTGGTAGTACACATTGAAGTACTAATTGTCCATAAACCACATAAATGAGGATAAAGGAATAAGTATTGAGTATTTAAAAAAAATCCTAGGAATCAAGTTTGAAGCTATTATGCATATACATAATAGCTTTATTATGTACCTATAGTAATATAAATGTATTGGATTGTGTGAAAGATGATATGAGAAAGAAAGGAGTAAATACTGAGATGACAAGTTGTAGAGATGAATGGAAGCTGAATAGGCATTGCGCCGACCCCAAATAATTGGGAACAGGGCAGGGAGATGATGAGTAATATAAATGTATTTAGCAAAGAACACAGATCCGCAGAAATCAAGGTTGAAAACTACTTTTCTCTGAAGTCTCAAATATAAAACCGCATCAAAACCGGTCTCGTCGTTTGGGAGACTTAATGCTACAGATAAACAAAACTGAAGACTAGATTTAAAAAAAACATATCGTCTTGGTAGTATTCGGAAAATTTCGGAACCAAATCAAAATCACTTTAAACTGCATACTTAGTTCACCGAACGAGTTACTGGGCATGTTAAATAACGGTGTTAACCCTATTTCATATATAAGGCGGTAACTTAATGTAGTCAGGATCAATCAAGGAGGTATACTGAGTTTTCGCCTTGAGGAATACCAAGTATGGGAATAACACGATAACCATGAAAGTTTTTAAAATATAAACAACAGTTGGCCACTAAATCGCTTTCTGCAATCTTGCGTCGATATCAGGGATTACAGCTTGTTTTTTTTTTTGTTACCCTTTTTTGTCCCACTAAAGGGCAGAGTCCCATTTCATTCTGCCTCTTCCTTTCTGTATGGTCTGTTACATTTTCATGCATTTTTTTAGTTTGTGTGTGTATAAACTGCCATTAGGTAAGACAAGGGTGCTCACTTTGGTGTTTTGCAGTCTTTTTCCAATTATCCCCTCAACGATTCCATGTAAATAGCATAAAGCGGCGGAAAAGAGGGCCCTGAATGAGCACGCGGGACTAATGCATACCGACACTAAAACGGAGCTTTTAATTAATTACTTAATTTCTAAAGTGTCAAAAGTCAACGATATAAAAACATATCACGATAAGAAAACATACTTTTTTATCAAGTGCAAATTAATAGCTTAAGGAAATCATATTCCACTTTATTCTTGGAAGCTTCATTAAATTTCTCATGATTTTTAATACACATACTTATGAAAAGTTTTACTCTCAATTTCATAAAGTGAATTACTACCTAGACCCTTTTGCACAAGTAAAAGCTGTCAAACCCAAACCAAGTCCAAAAGCCTAGTATTCGAGTCGTTGGAAAAACATTAAAACTTGTTGTCGTTTGCGATTGCGAATCCCATTTTTCGGGTCAAAGATTTTGATGAATTTATCCGGAAAACTAATGTAAAGTCGATTATGATGGTTTTATTCGTAATCTGAATTAGTGAATCAACTAATATTTCGCAGTATTAGGAGGGAATATCTCAGTATTATACGAAAATGGTGGATCTGAGCGGCGGGTCGGAAGGCCCGTTGGAACATGCATTTTCTAACACTGTATTTATTGTACCCGGGATCATTGTGACCACTTTGTCAGGTAAGACGATTTCATTATTATTTATCTTTCTTCTATATAACTAACTTGCTTGCAACAGTGGTTAATACGCAATAATAATGCAATGGATTTAATTGCCGTTCATTTTGGATACAGAACAATTTTCTCGCGAATTTGTCGCGCCAATGTATTTTCCCGCTATTTAATAAATGTATTACCTTCGATTAAATTTAAATAATGCTTCAATAAATATAAGTATCTTAAACTTACTGAACCTTTTGATAAAGCCGCTGTAGGTTTTAATTTAAAGGCATTAAATATAAAAACATTTGTTTATACTGATTAAATTCGCTAAATATTTATTTATTTATTTGCATTCATAAAATAAAAGCTTTCGAGGTTCTTAATCCACTATTTAACATCAAGTGCATTCTGAATCAAATTTTTTTATAAATAAATATTAGTGGTATTAAAAAATACATGAAATATTAATCACAAAATTCGTATAATTAAACATACTTACTTGCTCCTTGTTTTCTTATATATTTGAGTACCTGCGACCCTTGACCTTTATAGTTTCTCACCGTTAAGGAGAAAATAGTTATTTTAAGCTTTATGAAGCACTTTTAATCTATGGGCTTGTGTAGTCCAAATCTTGCAATATTCATCAATAGTTATTAAGTAATATTTAAGATTTGTACTAGTTTTACTGCATGCCGTTCTGTCAATTTAAAATATTTAATATTTTGTAGAAGTGTATTAGGCCTTTTTATTTTGGTTGATCAAGCTGCTGAGAATTTAATCCTTCTTACTGACTTAAAATAAAATTCTGCAATACTGAAGTATATAAGAATAATTTCAAGTAATTGCATTATTATTTTAAACATAAAACATTCATTTATTAATTTAAATTATCGAGTGTGATGAAAAATAAGAGTCTCTCTAGATGGAGAAAATTGAAGACTTATTTATTCTTATCAATATTAACTACAACCAATAGGCCAAACAAACAAACCCTGTGGCCCCTCTAAATAGCAAGAGACGTTGCGTTAGGCCCAGATGGAGATGGCTGGACAAGTGAACTCCTTTGATAAGGTGTGGTTGACCACAGCCCTAAACATTTTATTAAGTATACATAATTTATTCCTTTTCTCAATTTTGTGCTCTTGCATCTACCACGATTTGTTTTCTGCATCACCCTAAGGTTGACTGGCAGAGAATGCCTTCTAGCATTAAGTCCACCTTTGTGTAATAACATGCAAAAAGTATTTAATAAATAAATAAATAGACAAAGAGAAATGGAAGGAGGGTAGAAAAGCCTTTGCCCTGTAGGACAGAAACGGCTGGCAAAAAAAAAAGGAAAATATGTTAACTGTGTTTAATATAACAGATACTGTAATTTCCCAAAGTAATAAATTATAATCAATTAATTAGTGAAGAACATGCAATATCTTTAACAGCTGCTATGGTAAACAATTTTCAATATGAATAAAAATAAGTTTTGTAAAAACTATTGTTAGTATGTCTTAAATAGTCGGTCTGGAGTTTTTATTACCGGCTTTTTTAATAGAGCTAGCTAAAAAAGATTTATAAGAATAAAATATTAAAAAACCCTTCTTAGCATTTTGATAAAGAATATTTGTCACTACATTTCCTTGATAGAATCACCTGTATAAATTCAGACATTATGGTATTTATTTTATGTGTATAAAACCTATAACTCTGCCAGGCCCAGTTATATTAATGATAAAACACTTGTGCAGTCAATACTAAATGTTGTGTGGTCCAAGATAAAAGTTGCAGCGATATTTTTTATCTTGAAGATATTGAGTTTGAATTTATCTGAAGTTTTAATAACTATAGTTTGTCTTGTTGATAAGGAGCATTCCATAAATAATTAAAAAGTGCATATATATTGCCCTTAAATTAATAAGTAATACATTGTAAAAGGTATTAGACAATGATGATAATAAAAAAATGTAACGCCTACCATTAATTTATTTATTCTAACTATACTCTCCACCGACAGGCACTTAGTACATAAATAATAGGTACATATTTTTAATAAAAAATGTTTGACGTGTTCCATTAACACTAACTCAAATAAATAGAACAAACTAAAACATTGCATGTAAGAAATAATAGTATATGAAAGTAAACAGCTTAAACGAATCCTATTTTATTATAATTTATACGTAAAATGATTCGCCACAGCCAACCAGTAATACCTAAAAAAATATCACCAATCCGCTATAATTTATCACTTAAGCCACACATAAAATAACAACGTGTACTCCACGTTTCATTAAAGATAAGTAGCTTCTACCGATAGTGTTAATTTGACGAAATTGTTCCACCAAAATGGACGGCCTGGACCAAGAAACCCTGGGGAAACTCCAGGAGTTGATGAAGAATGCTGACCCTGGGAAAGCACCTTCTAGAAAGGTGTTATTGGAAATGTTGGATACAGTTGAATTGAGTGATGAAATGAAGGAGAATTTGAAAGCGATGCTCACCGGTGATGTGCCTAAAGTATTCGGTAGTGTCGGGGGAGGATCGTTACTGGCTGTCCTGTTCATTTTATTGGTGTTCGCGTTGTTGAGTAAGTTTTTTTGAGGTTTTGTGTTTTTTTTGCGGTGATATATTGTGGGGAATGTTTGTAGAGAAAGTGCTAGGATAGCGCGTTATATGGTCGAATTATGAAGTTATTATATAGGGTTTACGGAATTAAAGTGTAGGATTTTCTCGCGTAGTAATGTATGTGTGGTATTTATTGATATTTAATAGGTTTATTTAAGATTTTTTTAAAGAAATATTGATATTTTAAGTCACTAATATTAATGTAAGTGCTTGTATGGTTTACATGAAAGGAAAATTATTCAGGCGTAGGCTATGGTGTCCATTTGCAAAATATTCTATTAAATTTATTCTATAATCGTAATATTTAATCGTTAAACATAAGGAGATGGACTGTTTTGGAAGTCAGATGTTTAAAGTGATTAATAGTAATGTATTTTTTTGCTTGCTACATTTAAAATTTTAAAGAAATGATACGTATAAAAAACAGGGATCTCTACTATTATAAATACCAATCGTTTTCGGAAATATTATTTAATGCATCTGTGTTCTTTCTGATCCAAAGTGAATTGAAAGTGATTGAAAATGCATCCCCCGAAATTAGGTGCCCGCGTTATGGAAAGTTATTGAAGAATCCCACTACAATCTTTCGCATACTCTTTCAGAAAACGTGCATTATAATACTTTCGTCTCAACTTTCATCACATAATTTTCTAAGATACCTTAAAACATTACTTTTCTTCTGTAATAACAATACTTTAAAACTTCCATTAATATCTCAGCAGCATAAATTGTTATAAATCAATTGGCTATACAGCTAATGTGTTTTAATTAAAGAAAACTACATTTATGTTTCCTTTATCGTACGTCTGCACCTATTTGAAAAACATGTCTTAATCTCGATAAGAGAGTTTATTTACTGAATAATATTAAATATCACGCTTCGTTTTTTCAAGGATTAGTTCTGTACTGTAATAATATTATTTTCTAAGAAATATTAGTTTTAAAAATAAAGTATATAACTGCAGAATATAGTATGATCCATTTAATTATCAAGATGCATCGAAAAACTCTTCTATTCTTTGGTCCCTATGGTCTATGCTCCCGATGCCTTACATACAATCTTTAAACAGTCGATAAGTCCACTAGAGAAAACTAAAAGTGTACCAATACCCAGTAATTATGATATCGAGGTCAGATAAGCAGTCGGTCCGTGTAAAATTCATCCGGTGAGACTGGAAGCCGTCTCCAACATAGCTTGGACAAAGGTTAGGTTAGGTAAGATTGAATTTATACTGGGTATAAATTCAATCTTACACCTAACAAAAAAACTAAAGTTGATGTCAGATCGGGGCAGTCGCTCCATGATTTGCCGGTGAGACTGGAAGCCGACTGAAACATAGCTGAAAAAAAAAACCAGTTATGTCCGGATGTCCAGTGTTATGTGTAGGATATTTAATTATGGCTATTTAGAATGAATACTAAGTACTTATCACATTCGCACTTTTGCCTTGAATAAGATACACTTTCTTACTTAGTAGTTGCAATTATCAATGTTTTTCATACCGATAACATTTAACATAATATCCAGCAGTAGGCTAAATTACGTATGTGATAACGATTATTACTAAGATTGGATTACATATCGTCTTGTTATTGCCATGTTATTTTGTAATAAGTTTATCACGATTTATTCTGAAGATTTATTGAATTGAAATTATGTGTTCTGTAGCTAAGATATGCGTTCACTTTTTTTTTATTGAGCTTGCTATCGTCTACCTTTTCTGGTGACTAGGTAGAAACAAACTCGGGATCCTGGGTTTTCAATACAGACAGATAAAGTACTTCAGAGGAAAAGAGCGATTTAAATAAGGATAATTGTTATTAATAATGCTTAGTACTTTATAACCAGTCCACACGGAAAAAACACCCATAATATTGGTGAAGGTAAACACAAATTAATTTGGTCGGACCATCATATTATTATTCCATCCGGTCCGACCAAATTAATCTGTGTTTTGTGATCCCTCGTATGGGCACATCGGAATCATCAAAAAGTCGCGATGAATGATGAGAAATTAAAAATAGGACGTCATCAATTTGAACAGTTTAATGATGACCAGGACGAAGCATCAAGAACCATGCTGCCTCAATGTGACGTTCTCATAAACAGTAACAGTTTTGATCACCAGGCTTGTCCTCTGAGTTTAAGCGATTTCAAATGATACTACGGAAGAGCGAGTTACTTAACAACGATCTTACCGTTACATAGCGGTATCTACAAACAAAGAAAGTATATGTTTACAATAGTGCTAGCCGCTAGGCTAGGTTCAGAAAAATTGGTTTGAACCGGTAGAAGTCTCAAGAACAGAGGACCAGTCTTTGAGTGCTTCGGAAATTAATGTATGCCGTTGTTCCCGACTGTCATACGTTGCTCTTTCTCAGTAGTTAAGTCAGTACAATTCTGACAACCAATTTTGCCATTCGTGATTGTGTTACTTAGTAAAATGGGTTGCGGAAGACTGATAGTTGCTCGAGTAACTTCATCAAGATTAAGTATTCAGCTGAATTCTGAAAGACTGGAAGCCAACCCCAACATAGCTTGGGAAAAGGCTAGACAAAAGAAAGGACTAGTCTTTGAGAATTTTTGATAGGTCAAAGCAAAAGGTTCTGTAAAGGTTGATTTTACCCTTCATAAGTCCGGTATAACCCATATTTTCAAGGTTTTGGATTATCACCGCTAAAGCCCGAACATGCCTGCGCAAGAAGTTGTTATTACTATTAACAGATAATAAAAGTTCTTGAACGAGTTTCAAAAATGGAGATATCATATCAATGAAGATAAATATTTTTCCAATTATGTTAGTACACGTATTGTGGACGCTGTTATAATCTTTGTCCTATGACTGTGTTAGTTTATCACTAGGCGTCTGATACTGCGGTGAGTGGAATGCCTATGTTTTACTTTAAACGTATTTAATTTAATTAATTCGCTGCGGTCTGGTTTTGAGAGCTAGATTTTTCTTTTACATAAACTTAGTACTTTCTCTGTTAAGATTATTGTTTAATTACCATGCCTTCGCCTGGCTCTACAGTTTTAATTTTGTTTTTCGTGTTCATATTATTTATGTTACTATTTGTTTGATCTACTTTCTACTTACTTAAACTGTACTACTTACTTAAATTGGAGTATAATCAATAAATATTATTTATTTGAATAAGCCTAGATTAGATCATGGTAATAGCTAACAAGAGTTTTAGTCTGTATAAACTCTATTCCTGCCTACCAGTGTATGGACAATAGGTGAGATAATTTAATTTCCGCTATATAAACAAACGGAAACGAGATAATAAATATTTAGGATATGTATTTGGATCACATAAAGTATCCGTCTAGCCAATGTAGTACTCGATATTACAAACTGACCTATCCTAAAACATTTTACAATGGTTTAATATAAACTCCTTAAAAATTAAGGTCTATGATGATTTTGATATGAATTTAGGCCATTTTGACCATTATTTTATCATTAACCTATAGTTGTAAACGGACCATTCATAAATCATCGAATCGGTATTGCTATAGTCAGTTATTGCTATAAACTAGCTTAATAAGCCTATTTGGCCAACGATAACTATAATCCCAACGCTCTTCAACATCAGACCAATGAGTAGACAATCTCAAAATAAATATCATAGTATTTTTGGATACCATATCGAGGACGCATCGTAGCGCCACTACAAGTGCATCCACATAACTAACTGCATCTCAAACTCTCAAATAAAAACTATTTAAACAGAATATGGCGGATCTAGAAGACCAGGATTTCGCGGGAGAACCCGCCCAAAGCATAAGCGAAGTTATCGGAGAAAAATTAAAGGAATCCATTCAACATATGGACTTATTAAATGCACTACAAAAGATGGTGGCTGTCACACCGGAAGATGAAGAGTCTGTTGAAATTAGGGATAAGCTAAAAGGAGTTCTGGAACAGTTTAGACATTTGACTGATGATGAGAAAGCTAGATTTACTGCTCAGATTAAAGAAGGATTATCTCAGAAGCTGAGCGCGAGATTAAAAGACAATGAGATGATGGCGAATGTCGAGGATGCGATCAGAGGAGCGGTTATGACGAAATTGTATATGGTAGCGGCGGGCATTTTACTTCTTATTTTAATTTTTGGTATGTTTTTTTGTTTATTCCTTCAAAAATACAAAGCAATTTAGTTTTTTTTAGGGTTTGCGGTGATTGTTGTGTTGTGTTCGGAATGTTTCTGATTTATTTATTTAATCATTCATGTACACACAACATTCGTTAATATTTTGTATTTAAAAATTATGTACTAAGGTACTGCTTATTTCTTCAAGAAATTTCTGCCAGCAGACCCGCTGATTTAGTACCTAATAGAAAAAAAGTTTTTCTTTCATGTAAACCACTAACACATAAATAGATGATAGTCATAGTCGTTTTGGCGAGGGTTTTTTTAATAGTCTATTATTACCTCATATGTATGTAAACTGATCAATGTCAGTTTTTTTATAATCATGTGTCAAGATTTTAATATTTCGTTTTTTATTCTTAAGTAGAAAGGTTTTAAGTGTGACTTCAGAAAATATCTTTTAGTTTCAGAATAGTATCGTGTATACTGTTTCTTTAATTGATACACAGTTTTAATGAATAAATAACATTAAAAATATCAATTTAGAACATACATTTAAATGTATAATAAATATTTTATCATAAAATAAATCGTAACTAATTACCATTATCGTATTTCGACAGAGATTTCGTTATCCAAAGTAAACAATTTGTTTTGATTAGTTGTTATAATCATCGTTATCTATGGATAATACTTTAAATATCTTCTTTACTGATATTATAGTGTAATAGGAACACTACATACATAAAAAATAGGGCATTAACAACCAAAATATAAGCGTACCTAGTGTACCTATCTCATTTTGCTGTTGAAAAAAAAAACATGTCTTTTGAAGAATTTAAGTTTCTATTATCAACCACTTAACTTTTTGAACCACTCTTTAGAAGCGTAAAAAAATGATTGGAAAGAACTATCTTACTAGCTTTTAGCTTTTATTGCGACAAAAAGTGTTCTGTTCTTTATTGGTATTCAAGCTTACACTATACCAATTAACATGAAAATCAGTACAGCGTTAACCCATGCAGAGTAACAAACAGAAAGACAGAAACAGTAACTTAAAGGTGCTCTCTCACCGCGAGCATTTGCGTGTAATGTAACGTTACAGATTTGAGCATTACATCAGTGTAGGAGGAGAACCGAGCATTACAATGCGCACCTTGTAATGATACAATGTGTAATATCTTGATACAACTTGTAACATCAATGCGCTCCACTTCCCCCAGCCATCTGTATTTTGCCGGTTTTGAAATAGTTCATGACACCAATATTGTTTCTTCTCTATTTTTTTTACGTCGAATTAATATTGCCGCACACAGCACAATGACCGCTTCGTCTGACATCATGCTATGTAATGCTCAAAGTCGAATCAATATGTTACATTACACGCAAATGTTTGTTAGTCAGGGAGGTATTATTGTAATGTAATGCTCAAAGTCGAATCTATAATGTTAAGATATACTTGAACGCTCCCCGTTAGGGAGCACCTTTACATTTATCATTTTAGTATGGATAGTTGGCAATAAATACTTTCTCAAACTCAACACTTTTCTAAGGTCTTTTAACAGCTTTGTCAAGGTTTACAAAACTAATATTTACCTTTTTTAATTCCAGTATTCTTCGGCTACAAACTATACAAATCGATAAAAGAGAAGGAAAAGAAACGGGAAGAAAAGAAAAAAGCTAAGCAGATGAAGAAAAAGAAATGATGACTACCCTCGAAATGGCGTGAGGCTTTTAATAAGTTGTGTTTGGAAAATTATGTAAATATTATGTTCTATTAAAATTTCTTTAAATGTATACTTTATTCGTTCATATGTTAGACATTTGAAGAATTTAGAACTACCCACTGTCAGTTACTTTATGTATTTTTTAAAGTAGGGTAGTTTAAAATGTATACCTACTTATTTTTTAAGATGTAATCTATGTTTAAATTTTTAATCAGGTAGGCGGAAAATTGTCGTAAATCGTTTTTGTGTAATGTATTCCATTTTAAAATTATAAATATCGACACAAGACATTCCATTAAATTAGGTCATCTAGAAGTATTTATTTTTTAGAATACATATTTAACTAGAAATCTTAGGGAAATATCTTATCTAAATATAACATAAAAATCTGTATTTCTAAAATCTAAATCAATTTTGAACTAATTTTCCTTACACAACTTTAAATGACTGATTAAAACTTTTAAGATTAATATTTTTTTTATTTATTTCCTGTTGTATTAGTGTTGCCAGATAATGTAATAACCTTGACCGCTTGGCAACACTTAGTTTTAATTGTAACGCACATCAGACGAAGCATAAATATGACAAACATTGTCGTATAATTTTTCTTACAAATGCAATCATTCTGGCATTTTTCTCATTATATGTTAACAAAAACTCATGACGGTACTTACTTATATTTTGCGCACAAGTATGACATCACTCTGATCTCAAAATCGCTGTATTTAGTGTTTAAAAGTACATAATAAATGTATGTAATTTTTAATTACGTCAATTAGTTTTTGGCTATTTATCCAGTCATCTAACCCATTTTAACTGAATTTTATGTAATGATTGTAGGTATGTTATGTAAGGAAACCTAAGCGACAATATCATCAATATATTTTATTTCTAAAAGCATTTATAATGAATATTTTGTAACATTCCTATGAGGGTGAAATTTTTGTGGATTGTGTAATTATTTTATCTTTGTTATTAATTTAATTTTATGTGAGCACAGTTGATTTTCTGTTAATAAAACGTTTATTTTTACATGTCTATTCTTGTTTTATTTTAAACCCAAAGCCACACAGATTTCAACAGTAAAATATGGTACCTATTTCATATTTTTCTAATTATGCAAGAAATTATTCAGATATTAAATACATGATTTCCCCACGTCCCACTGTTGGGCATAGGCCTCTAAGAAAGTACATATAATTTAGAAAAAATAACCATATTGCTAATTGCCTGGGTTCGAACCTGCAACCTTATGCATGCAAATCCGTTCATTCGATTTACAACAGTCAACAGTAGCAAAATAACTATTTTACACAATGATATTCTAATAAACAGATATGTTATAAGCGTGCAATCGTGAAGACTCGAAAACGTCCTAATTGGGACGTATTGCCATTAACAACAACACTATTTGTCTCTTTTTTTCTTATGGGTTTTATCGCGCTATCTCTTTCGCTAGCTGCCGCGCTGCGCGGAACACTTTTTTCGATTGTTTTGTATGTGTATAACATATCTGTTTATTAAAATATCATTGATTTTACAAGACTCTAAAGTTGAGATCTGTGTAAGTGGAAATAACCAATTGGCAAAAGAATTAAAATATAAAGCATTATGTAATGTGAAATTAAAACAAACTTACTATTATAAATATAAATTTATTATTGAAAATACACAATTATGTATATTTTTTGGCCTTAAAGTAACATTAGTGTAGACAATACTAAACAAAGACTAAACATTAACACTAATGACACATATTCAATACAACAGCTTTACGAACACTATCATACACATTTAAAAATAAAACATTATTATAATAATTAGGAGTAAAAATAGTTAATTTTATAATAGGTATGTTCATGGAATGTAGGCCCTATGCTGCAATGTCATTCGTAATTACTACGATTTTTTTTGTAACTGGCAACTTTATTATACTTGTGCGTTGTGGGCAGTATACAGTTAAATCGATCGATTTCAAACATTCTTTTTTCTAATTGATGTCTATTCGATAGCGAAATCGATAACTGTAGTTTGATATTGACAAATAAATCTTCATAATAATATATTGCTAGGAATTAAGTATTTGTTGTTATTCCGCAATTATTACTAAAATATTGGGTTAAATGTTGCCAGCTACAATTTTATAATAATGACGCTTTTATACAATGTTAGTTTATTTACAAATCCTGTTAGATTCTTATAATTTTCGATTCAGTCGATTTTTTGGACGTTAAATACAATTTGAAGAACCCCAACTTGAAAAGAATTATCACAGAATATTATGAGGCAATCTTCAAATTCAAAAATCAAATTGTATACAAATTTGGTCCTAAACCCCTAAAATATGTTTTTCTCTACCAAAATACATTTTTATTTCTAAAAAACCTATTGGAGAATGTTTTTAAATTTTAAGATATTGTAAAAATTCGTATAATTGTTTTAAGGCACTCTCGGAATGACATTGAGCGATTTCGCGCGTAATCTAGAATATATCACCGAAAAAAATGTATATACTTTTTTCATTACAATTTTAATGTTTTGTCATATTACTGGTTAGAATTTCGAGATTCAAGATAGGTAGGAAACGTTGGCGGAATGATCTAATCTATTATCACGAACGCATCAAAATTATTTTGTAACCAATAACATGGCAACACATACGTTAAAAACGTCGTTTCAGTTCACGCAGCGCTTAAAACTATATTTTAATCCACAAATACATCCTTCAACGTTAATAATTTTATTGCATTTGTCTATACTATGCTGTGTGGACTAAAACAAAGGTTTTCATTCACCTAAATTTTAACTATGCGATTTTAACTTTTATGAAAAACGTTGTATTTTAATTTTTCTTCAGGGGATCCAGGTTATCTATTGAAAAATCATCGTTTCCAAAGGAGATCCCTCGGCTGAAACCGTCCTGTAATAAAAGAAAAGCAAAATTAAGAAATCGTTTAAAGCATTTCTATTATGGCAACATTGACCGTCTTTGTAGCTGACAAGTAGGTAGTAAATAAAACTAGGAGTCGAAAAACAAGGAGACAGATCGATTTAAAGAAACAGTAAAGAGATAAGGCACATTTTTTATGTATTTGTGCCTATATACCAAAAATTTTACTACGGAAAAAAGGCCTAAATAAAAGCGGCTTACGCTGCTTGCCGCTCAAAGAAATAGGAAATAATATATGGTTTCTCAATTGTACGACAAAAATGCTTTGTTACATACTTGGATAACACACTATAAAAGTAATTTACTATTTAAGTATTGAAAGTAGGTATATTGCCCATATAATTACAATACCGCATCATTTCATATGATTTTTTATCGAAAGTTACATTCTCTGTATGAAGAGCGCCTTGCACCTTTGCCCAACAGTGGGACAATCATAGGCTGTATTATTTACCCAAAGCATTAAATATTTTACTTTACAAGTTACCATCCTTTTCGCGTGACTTACCGATCATCGATCTGTTAAAAATGAATTTATTTTTAAATATCTGTCTTATTTAAACTTAGGTATACTAAAATGGTCAAAAATAATGCCAGATTACGTGTTGTGCGGAATATTAAAAAGTGTATCTAGATTATAATTATTAAATTCATCGTATATATTTAAATGTAACGTTAAGTTATAGTTTTTAGTTATGCCACTTGTTAATTTAGCTAGGTACTGGGTAACTATTATGACATTTTACAAAATGTAACTGTACATAGTCCAAAATTTTTTACGTATGTTGATTACTTTACCAATATATTGAACAGAATTACAAGTTTTCTTGACGCAATTATTCTGGCCAAATCATAATGAGTTTTTTAATTTTTCTATATAAACACACACGCAATCCTAACATAAAATCAAGGAAAACTAAATGTTCCAACTTACCTTCATTTCAGAAATAGTTTTATCTAGAAATCCGTTAAAATTGCTGTCCAACTCCACAGTCTGTTTCTCGCTCAAATTGCCAAACCCGTTGAACGTATTATTGAATCCATTCCCAAAGATGTTGCCAGACTTCTGAGTTTCGAAAGGATCGTATCCACTGAGGCCATTCGTGAAGGAGGTCGTGTTGAACACTGACGTTTGTAGATTGAAGTCTGTTATGTCATAGTTGGGCTTGTTTGTGGTCGGGAATGGCGGGAGCGCGGGCGGCGGGTGCGTTGGCGGGGAAAATGGCGCGGAGCCGAATAAGTCGCTGCCGTTGATGGCCGGCTGCGGGGGCTGGCGCTTGGAGGCCTTGGGAGGGGGCGCCACTGGAAACAAAATGGTTATGTTAGGATATTTGTATATCATAACTAAAAAATAGGCAGTTAGCATCTGTAACTATAAGGTATCTCAAAAAAAAGTTACAAAACGTTAGTAAACAGCCTAAAACAACAAAGTTTAAACCTCTAGGTTAGATGCTTTGTCTTTGGATATAAATGTCATTAATTGGCTCCTAAGTTATCTTGAGGGAATCGCTATAATTAATTAATAGATTAATTGCTTACTCCTTGCTAAAATTGCTCGAAATACTCACATTAGGTACAAATTTAGTATTTACTGCATACATACTCTAAAGATCTAACATAGGGCCTGTCAACATTTTAGGTTTGACCTTAGTAAGTGTTTAATAACTTGTTGTCGTCGTCGTTTTCAAATAAATCTTCCGACGTGAACTATCTACAAGTTGTAGTATTTTACTGTTTAGGTAGTGTAACATAGTGTAGTGTATAGGTACTCACGCAGCGGCGGCGGCGAGGAGAGGCCGAGGTCGTGCGGCGCGGGCGCGGCGTAGCGCGGCGCCTCGCTCTCGAACGCGCGCGGGTCGAAGTCTACAACAACACATACATATTATTATATTAGTTTAGGGCTATAGTTAGCAGGGCATACTTAATAAACTAGCAAAGAAACAGCTGGCAGTTACTCCATTGATATAAAATAAAATAGAATTTTGATATTGATTGAAAATAAAAGGAAGCCTTGAGAAGACGACTCATGAAGTTTGAGAACAGCTGAAAAATGCAAAGTTTTTACGTATTTAGATATAAATTTGGTTAAAAATCCATGTGCCTACAATCAGTTTGGCATTAGTAGCATTCTGTATTACGTTAAGGTGTTTTAAAACACGTCCTCCTTCAACCTTTCCAATATCTGAGAAAGCTCATCTTGATTTTCACGACACAAACACAAGAAATTGCAAATCATGCTTCCTGTATCCGAATACGAGGGCTTATGAATCAATTTACCCCGTGTCTTTCAATGCTATACACAACCCGCTCACAAAATAATTGAAGCCATTCTTCAAGTCTTAACTATAAGAAGCGTTGGCAGCACTCACCACTGTCTGAATCGGAGTTGAGGAGCAGGCCCTCGAGCTTGGTGCCTACTGACGGGTTCTTGCTGGACGACAAATCTCCCAGGAGTTTGCTGCAACAAGGAAATCATGTTGGTCTACAGTTGGTATAAAGTTAATTAAATTGTACCTTGTGCCTATACTAAAATTAATGCTTCATGTTTTCCATTAAACTAATTTGCTAAAAAAATGGCCTAAA
This sequence comes from Autographa gamma, assembly GCA_905146925.1. Classification (NCBI taxonomy): domain Eukaryota; kingdom Metazoa; phylum Arthropoda; class Insecta; order Lepidoptera; family Noctuidae; genus Autographa; species Autographa gamma. Next base: position 4,292,013 of record LR989877.1, on the reverse strand, counting down.
TAATTTTCAAAGCTAATTATTTCAATAAAAGTTGTGTATTTTATTTGTCGGTCACCGGTGACCGACTCGAGCCTCAATAACTTTAAATTGGCTACCTTTTTTTTATTAAATAATTAATTATGTAGATACTGAATAAAATATAGTAAAATTAACGTCAATAGCTTTTTCTTTCGATTTTTTTAAACTTTATGACACAAAATCTAATCTAAGCCTACAGACAATAAGTAAACAATTTTCTTTTGTTAATTCTAGCTTATTTTTTTATTACTTAGTATACATACCCAGTGCCGAAGTGCTTGCCGTTGTGTTGCGGCGGCGGCGTCGACAGCAGCAGGTTGTTGTCGTTGCTGGAGTTGAACGTGTCCGTCGAGTTGTTTGACAACGCGTCCGTGCCTACAGACAAATTATATTTACATTAGGTAATGAGATAGCTTGGTTAGTGTGGAGTACTTGAAAGAAAGTTAATCTAATGGTTAAGTCAGTCTAAAGTTTAGTTTCTTTTTGGGTGATTTGACGGTTTTTCCTTCATGGTAAAAGGGAATTACCGGTCTACAGTCTTTAAAAATTAACATTAGTAATGATGTACTTAAGTAAGTTCTAAGTTAAGATAGAAACAGCAGGCATTTGTTAAATTATGCTACTAAGTAAACTAAAAGGAAACTAAAGTAGCTTAATCGAAAATAAGTAGATCTAGCAGCAGTTAAGGACACATGCGTTAACAAGTAATTTCGTTAGTATTGAAAAGGGTACATTAGCATGCAATATTAATTACATAATTTCGCTCAAATCCTACTCCTATCTTCATGCAAATAAATACTTTTTTAAAAGGCTTCTTGCATTATGTATAACCAAGAAACTATTATATATGGTGCAAAAAAAATAAAGAGATTACATGTATCTCTTTATGTTCTAAAAATTAACAACAAACATTTATTATTTTTTTAATTCCATGCGAGCATGCACAATCTCAAACGAGCTGTGCTTACCCATCTCGCTGCTGCCGTTAGAGTTGGTAAACCCGTTACTTGTGAGAGCGATCTGCTTCTCCAGATCCGGGTGCTGTTTAAACTCCGTCACATCCGACTTATTGCGAGCTAGACACATGAGAACATGTCAGTCTTGTGTTCGTAAGAAGTAGTATGAACGGTCTTATGGGGGTAAGACAGAATGTTGATGGTTAAGATTGGTTTGGTTCTGATTTAATTAAACTATTGAAATTGATTTTTGTATTATATCTATTTTGACGACTATTTTTATAGGTGTATGGTAAAAATTTAAGTCTATATATTAGACCCTTCACCAAGCATTTAAGCTGAAGAGAATAGCCAAATCCAGAACTAAAATACTTAAAGTTAAAACTATAAGAAACGATATTAAATCTATAGTAAATTAAACGAGCCACGCCATAACTTCCTGATTACTGCATCTAACCTAATAATTCTTGTTATGTTATGTTCCTTATTGAAAAGGCAAAGTTTTTAGAAATATAGAACAAAGTGAAATTGCTTTTTAAATCTCACATCACCCAAGCAAGGCTGGAGCTGGTGGCTAGTTCGATACAATTTCTAATTCAATAAGACACTAAGTTTTACACTTAACATAACTTAACTTTCCATACATTTCTTTAGCCGTCTAAAGACATTTCCTAAGCCATTTTAATTTATCTTGTCACACATCAATTAAAAAGTTGTCTTTTTCTTCCTTAAAAAAATTTTAAGATTTTACAAAACTCAACCTGCATCATTTAGAAAATTGTGTTTTTCTTCCTTAATAAAATATTAATGATTTTACAAAACTCACCACTCTCTGAGTTATTCCCGTTCATGTTAGCGAATCCATTCGCGAGAGTGAGCGAGGCGATCTGTTTCTCGAGCTCCGGCGGCGGCTTGAACTCCGTGATGTCCGACAGCTTGTTGCGGGAGAGGTACGACGAGAGATCGTCTTTGTATGTTATTTTTGATAACTCCTGGAAAATAAAGAATTAGATTGTGTTTTTAACTTTTGAAAGAACAAGAAGTGTATTTTTTATTTTTGAATGCCAATGCAAACAGCTATCTATCTGTGTGTCTGTCGGTATACGACATAGCGTTTGATCCCAGCTGTCATGTGAAAGCCTTTAGACAACTTTGTCTTGTCTCCATAAAAATTCCAAGTATTTATACTAAGGAAGTGGCCAATATATCGTTGTTAGTCAGACTGTCTGGCTCTGGTATCGTAGCTTCTAAATTATGCCGAGCCGATTATGATAATATTTTTTTCAAAGCTCACTTGATGTGGTTCTTTTTAGCTATCATTTACAAAACTATGTCAAGCATTTTGAAATTTTCGCAGTGTTCTTAAATTTGTCGGAAGTTTCAGAAACACCGACACGGAAAACTTCATAATACTACGCCTTTTGCGTCGGGGGTTAAAAAAATAAGTACTACTTTGCTACTGTGCGTAGGTCACCGGTGACCGACGAACCATATTTTCGACTCAGCGTTTAAAATTATTCAAACACATAACCCTTCTTTCCGCTGCAGTCGGTTAAACAAGTATACAAACCTGTAAGCGACTCTTGTAAGCATTCATCTGTAACTCTAGTTTCTTATTCTGTAGCTGCATCTTCTGCATTTCGATGTATTTGCCGTTGTCGTTCAAGAACCGTCTGAAATGCAATTAAATATGGCAAACTATTAACATAACATAACATACGAAGGGGTAGGCAGAGGTGTACCAATGTACACCCACAGTTCGCCGATATGTTTAGGTCCCATGTAATAGGGGGCGAGCCTATTGCCACTAACCGGGCACAAGTCCAAACTCCGACCTGCTACTGAGAATTTCATAGAAAAACCCAATAACACCTTGGTCGACTCGGGAATCGAACCCAAGACCTCTAGCGTAGCAGGCGCGCTTAGCACCACTAGGCCAACGAGGCAGGCAAATTATTACAATGGTAAAAACAAATGTAAGTGTCCCAGAAAGCATGAATGATTGAGGGTCCAGTGGTATCCGATTTTTTAAAGATGTAAGACTTTGCGATTTTTACCTCGAATCCTCAGTTTCATAAAAAATACAAGAATATGGTTTACGTATTGTGACACGGCTTAACAGGTACCTACACCGATTTGTAGATTCTTTTTTTCGACTAAATAATTGACAATAGGCTCCTCTTTGCCGCCATACCTCATCTATTTCGTGTGCCTTCCATGTTTCGCGCGATAGGTACTCTTATTATTATTTTTATCAAATTAGCCTAAAATAGAGACTATATTATTTCCCACAACCTGAGCTCCTTGTTAGTCAAACTCCCATTGAAATCGGTCTAGCAGTTCCAGAGATTTACGCAAATAAACAAACAAGCTTTTTACTATAAAACTTAGTCTATAGATAATTAGATATATTATTTGAATTATTTCTCACCTATAAGCCAAATCGAAAGCCTGTCCGATAGTAAGAGTGATTTCCGACGCCAATTTCGTTGAAATGAACACGAAACACTCATGTTTCTCTATGGGCCCATCATGGCCGTTCACGCCGTTGACAGTGCTGCCACCTTTCGCTATGAAAGAGAAGTACTTCTTGGCCCCCTTGTCGTCCGCGCAGTAAGAGATCCGGTGTAGTGGGAATTGGTACATTATGTTGTTTGATCTTGGCTCCTGGAAAAAAAATAAGGGTTTTTTAAGAAAATGGCGACTTTTGTTGTCATTACGTAAGTAAGGAACTTCGTGTTTTACTCGCAGAGCATTATTATTACACATCAACGAAAAATAAGGGTGGTATATGTTGGACGTGTCTTTCTATCTGTCTGTCTTTGATAGCGTAGCTTCTAAAGGAATGCACCGCATGTGATCCAGTTTTTTTTTTAATTTGAAAAGTTAAAAGCATTTTTTTTGTATTTGTCTTTTTATATTATTATTTTTTTATTTGTTTATGTAAATCCTTATATTTAGACTACATTAGGTAAAGATGCTACATCAAAACTTACTCAAAGTCAGTGAAAAAAAACTAAGTTACTGTTATAAATGCAAATAATTCTGATCAGAACTTTAACTCTTGTCTACATTTTTGTCATAAAGGTAGAAAGCATTTTCTGGTTGATTATTGATCACAATAATTCCTTCCTGAATGCTATAAGTTTATGTTCAGCTTAATTATACTTAGCCTAAGTGCGGTTTTATGAACATGAATAAAAATCTTTGACTACAACGGATTTAAAAATCAAGAAAATGATAGGAAGTCTCTTATAAAAGTATTTAAAACAACAAAAAAAAAAAAACAGCTGATCACAATCACAAAGCAGTGACCATTTGACAATAGAGAGCTGCTCATTTCGTTTGACCTTGCGCGCGCGCCGTGACGTGAAAGTGGCGGAAACAGCCGAGCGCAGCCGAACGCACACGACTGGCCGCCATTGATTAGAAGTTGCTTATTGTAGTTAGTTAAACCCAGTAATGGTTTTAATGGGTTGTTGGTCTTTTATACCAGATTATACGTTTATATGACAGTGATAGATGAATAGGCTTAGGTAGGCACTAACGTGATTTTAGTAGGTACCTACTATTCGCAAAGTTTTAGTAATCAGTTGATATTTAAATAACCTAGGATTAAAAATTTAATTATTTCTTTTAAGACGTGTTGCCACTAATCTTGACAAATGTTCCAAATTAAAATTTTTGTTTTTTTTTTGTTTTGTAATAAAATCCAAATTCTATGTATTTTTTTTTATTGATCGAATGTCAGACTAAAAATAATTTGTCCTTTTTATTGTGCGTTTTTTTTTTAATTTTCATGATGTATTCCTCATATCGTAGGTAGTAAGCGTGATGTTATGTATTTATGTAAACAATGATTACCCAGTTATACGCAGTCGGTTAAAAGTGAAATCAGTAAGATGTAATGTGCGTGCGCATTGTAATTACTAATTAGTAATAAGATCTAACGAGTAAAAGTTTTTTCTATGAAGAGTTTTGTAAAAAATATATTTTTTATAAATATGACAACCACCAATATGACCAACAAATAAATATGATAAAGTTACATGGGATTAGTAAAAAACTTTTCCTTCTCAAATATTAAACATCGAATTGAGTACCTCTTTTTTGAAGTTGGTTATTAATACGATATTTAATGCTTGATCAAAAACACATAATTTCTATGGGATAAATAATATGTAACTAATACGTAATCTGTAACATAGGCTCGTAAATAAAGCTTTTCGAAAGTTATTACATAAAAGCGATAAATTAATGAATAATTAACAAGGATATCGGAAATGAGGCCTTTCCGATATAATGCATAATAATATTTTTATTATGCAAGTCACAGTTTCCTAATATTTGTCAAAAATATTTTTTTTTGTAGGTAGGTAGTATTTTTCGTTCTTCTTCAAGCTAGTTTTCTAGTTATTTTAATAAATAAAGATTTTAGAGAGGGACTTTTGCCTGGTTATAAATAGGTTAAAAACAAAATGGACCCACTTGATTATTATTATTATTTATTTATTTTATTTGTTAAATATACAATTACAATATGTAGTGCTCCACAAAACCGTTTTATCGGTTTGTCTGTGGACGAGTCGCAATTAAGTTTAGTTTACACATTAGTTTACTCATATACATTTAGAAGTTATTTACATATTATTTAACAAGTACTTTTTAAGTCTCCGTTTGAATTTTTGTTTATTAGTTTCTTGTCTGATATCTGCTGGCAAACTGTTCAACAGATATGGTAAGCGTTTCTTTAGTGTTCATACATATATGTTCTGGCCTGTTTGGGCTACCATTACTAACACTTTAACTAAATATTATTTTCTTTTCTCTTGCAGGTGGCTTTTCTGTCATACATCTCCCGAGCCCTTTCCCAGTGGCTTTTCTGTCTTTATTGAGAATTTTATTAAAACCGTTTAAAAAATATATATTTAAATAAAGGTTACCTGTATCGCAACCCCATCGACTGAGATGGTAATCTCGACCTTCTTGCACTTGGCGCCATCCTTGGCTTCCGACTTCTTCAGCTGCTGCGTGAACTGAAGCTTCTTGATGGCATCCTTCACCACCTCGATACCCTTCGGCTGGTCCACCTGCGTGCAGCCCAGGAACTGGAAGACGATACAACATTTATCAATAGAGCAATCAGTTGAAAATCTAAGAAACCAATGTAACTTTTTGAGAAATTGACGATATCTTTCTAAATATTGAACAGATTTTCACAAAACATAGCTAAGAACAGTAAGAACACTGTAAATATCGACAGAATTCAAGCAAAAACTTGAACGACAACGGTGCATTCGTTTAGGAGCTACGGTGCCACAGACGGGCGTATACTTCAAATTTATAAAACCTCTTGATTTTGCGTCGGGGTTTAATATATTGATATTATATATTTTTAAGAATACCTATATAAAGACAGAACTGAGTGGTTTTTTAATACATGAGAAAGTAACTCTGTCTGCAACGTTTTTACTAAACCGCTAAAACGATTTTGATGGGATTTGGGTCCCAAGAAAGGGTTACTTTATTTGCGTTAACCGCCGTCTAGCTAGCGATGCCAGGGGCAATAGCTAGTCAATCAATAAATTAAATAAATGCGCACAATATCACATACATTGCTCTGAACCCAAAGTAGCTGAATCATATGTGTTATGAAAATCAGAAACAACGAAGGTACCACAAACACCTAACCTCAAAAAGTGGGTTACTACATTAACTCGTCCGGGGGTCGAACCCGGGACCTCCGACCTAGCGACACCTTGAAAACCGGTGCGTACGCCACTCGACCAAGGAGGACGTTATAATAAATTTTGTTGTCCTAAAATACATTTTTCGCTAATTATATTCAATGAATGAATCTATTAGATAGTCTTTCTATCAATTATCAAGCGCCTACTAGTTAGCACCCACAGCTGTCAAAACATACGATCATATATCAAAACAGAAAAGTTTACAATCATCGACATAATGTTAGCAAACAAACTGCTTTCTATTATATAATATACACAAACTAAAAATAGAAACATACGCGAAAATGATCCGTATGTACTTAATAATAAAGTTGTAAGTAACTAAATTGGTGTATAAAATTATTTGCTAGGCCATAGTAGTGTAGTATTTTCTCAAACATCTTAAGGTGAGTATAGACTACAACATTTTTTCGAGTATCTGTGTAATGTAACGTTCTTACGAATGGCACAATACAGGCAAATGCCCAGTTTCCAAAGCATTGCCATGTAATGTAACGTTCCTGCGAATACTCGGCGTTATGTTAGGGGTAAATGCTCGCAGCGAGTGTGCAAGGCTGTAACAAAGAGGCGAGCGTGCTCGACGTTTAACATGATACACATACAACATATCACAGAGCGGCTCGTCGATCTGTTACAAGCAACGAGGTTGCATTTGAAACTATAGAGTGAGCCTATCAGAGTTTAAACCGTAAGCACTAGTGTGAACAAGTGTTGTCGTGAATTATGTATGAAGATTGAGCTTGCCGTTTTAAAAATCTATCTAAAACACTAATATTATCCTGACAATGTCAAAATCATCGATATTTTCTTATATAAGTTTCTCGTTGCGCGAAAATTAACTTAAATGAAAAACGAAATGTACTAGGTTCAGACTAAAAACTGCTCTCGCTTGGCACAAGGGGAACCTAGCGATAGTAGCAGTCCATGTATATAATACGTCCATGGGCTAACATGAATGAAAAAGGCCAGGTCCTGGTCAAGAGTACCGTAAACCGAAGAGCATGTAACAAGGAAATCATGACAGTGGACGAAGCAAAACAAGTGTGTAAGGATCGTAGCAAGTGGAAAGAAGTGGTGTCTGCCTACCCTTACACGGGAAAGAGGCGTGATTATATATGTATGTATTAATATCATATACAAAGAATTTAGCGTTGGGATAAACATTTGACGATCGTATAAATGTTTGAATTGCTTGGTCTAGTCGTTAGCGACCCTAACTGCTAAACTGGTCGTGGGTGTGATTGCCACCCAGGACAAAACTTTGTGTGATGAGCACGATCATTTGTTTAGTCTGGGTGAAGTTTAACTATAATCTGTTTGTATTTAGAAATGTCACTGCCTGGTTATAATTGTACGCTTTGCCTAGTTTGGGATTAGATGACCGTGTGTGAGTTTTCCTTTAATATACTGTTTGTCCAAATTGTCCCATCCGGGGATTGAACCCGCAGCCCGTCACGCACTGGTCGGTAGTGACCTATACCACTCTCTATGTGATTACATGCATACTAGAATTGTAAATGAGAAAGTAACCCTGTTAGTGTGTTTGTTACGCTTTCACAGTTGAACGAAACAGTAGATTTTGATAAAATTTGGTATAGAGCTAGTCTAAGCCCTAAGAAAGGACACGAGTTACTTTTTCCTCGTTAACTGTCATCGAAACAGGCACTAACTACTAACAAAGTCTAGTAAACTAATATTATAAATTCATAACTCTGCTTTTGTCTGTCTGTGATACTTTCATCACCTAATCAATTTTAATGTATTAAGCTCAAACCACAATAAATAGCATAGGCCATATATTTGCAGTTCTAACCATCGTCCATATGGACAGAGCCTTCGGCGAATACTAGTATCTTTCTCTTTTATTCCATCTTTATATAGAAACATAATACCATAACAAACAATACTCAAACAGATAAAATCAGAAAGATATTGATTGCGCCTCTCACGGCCTTTCCGTGACCCGTATGATACCAATAATTATATAAATAACGACAATTATTGTATACTGTTCAACCTCCCTTTTTTGTATGTAATTGTCTTCCGTTTTAACAAAACGTTCACGAGCGATGGTTACAGTTATATAACAATTGTCAGCTTATTGTCTGTCGGTTTTTTTAATATGTTAAATATGAAGAAACCACTTAGATAAAGCACACAGTTAGACAGTTAAGTCAAACTAAATCACAAACTTGAGTCTTCATGCGACAGTTTGAAGTAACATCCTGTTTTTTTTTATTTACTAGCTGTTCCCGAGATTTCACGTGCTTGAAAACCCAGGCCCCGTTCCCGGTGTCTTTATATTATTGGGGGCGGACATGAATCCAACAAATCACTATCGTAACAAAAGTCAGGGCTACTTAATATAGTGGTTAAGTATTCTTAAATTTTCTAATTTTTCGCGCAATTTTCCATTTTTTTTCTTTCATAAGAACCTTCTCTTGACAATAACAAATACAACAATTGGTCAAGGCGTTATTGAGTTATGCGCTTGCCAAAACATTTAGCGATTCATTTTTATATATACAGATTTATGAGGGGTCCCATTAGTCTCCAACAATTAATACAAATTACGATCTAAACAACATTTTTTAGGTATTTTGAACTACCTATGAACCGTAAGAAAATATGGATCCAATATTTTTCATTGACTTGAAGGCCTACTTTTTTCCGTTTAAATAGATTTGCATCCAGTATATTATATTGAAAACAAACATGGCTGACAAAACAACAACGTAATTCGTACGCCCCTTTAGTAATAAAGCAGACATCTGTTATAACACGTGTTGATAACCTATCAGTTAACAATAGCTTTTGTTTATATTACTGATCTGTCGGGAACGAAATTAAAGGAAATTATTGGGTTGGCACGTGTATTTTGGTGTAAAGGTCAATCTGATTAATGAGGATGATGACAATTTTCTATTTTAAGTCCATCTTTTTATATAGTTCGACTTTCCATACACAGTCATCTACCCTATCGTCATACTGTCTCATAGGTTTTTCTTACTACTTCTATATTCATATAATAATGATAAAAATATAAGGTTTATTCTTTTTTTTATTATTGCGATGTAACCAGAAAACTTGATCGAGAAATGCCTTGAAGGATTTTTGTAGCTGATTTTGGGATTTACAAAATCTACTCTTACAGTATATACAAAAAAGAACCGATGAATTCATTGAAATTTACATGGACCACATCTGAGGTGTGAAACCCTATTGATGTGAAATTTGTCAACAAAAATGAAACTCCGAGACACAAATGTGGAAAAAAAGCCGTCGAGTTGAAACTTCCTCTATAAATAAAGAGCTTTCATATTTCTTCGTCTCTCAAATGCAAATGCGAAAGTTTCCGATAATATATATTCTTTATATCTTAAAATACTTGTATTAACTGCTTACCTTAACGAGGTACGCGACATGTCCCTTCACTAGGGCATCTGGCGCGTGGATCCAGGTCCTACCGTTGGGCGCCCCGTTGGCTTTGCCCTTCCCCTGCCAGAACAGCAAGGTAGACATCCTGAAACAATACATTTTATTTGTTAGATATACCATAACATGCATAAAGGCTTATTTTTTCATTCGTCGTTAGAATTCGAGGGTTGGGAGATATGTAACTAATAATAGTTACTGTTATATTCTTCAGTACAACATATGTTACTATGAAGAGCGAGACCTCCTAGCACAGGTAAATACTTACTTAAAAGGAGGTCTCTATGTAAGATTTTATGTTAATGTTTTTATGTGTCAAAATAAACTTTTTTTTTTTTTTTCAGTCCTTAGCTATCGCATTCGTGGTCGGGAGATTTAAGTTCAAAAACTTCGCGTGATCCAAAGACTGACTGCTACCTAAGTTAGCGAATAAGTATTGCCATATAACAATGCTGCCAGCATTTTGAGCACACTCCCAGTCGACAGCGGTGTGGATGAATTTTTTGATGCCTTAATTTTTTAGGGTAAAATTTCTTATTTCTGGTGTACATAAGTTTTTATATTAATGTAAATATTATAAGTGTTCGAAGTCCCCGCAAGCGGTTTAACGAATAGCATGAAAATGAAAATTTTACTTTACTTGAAAAGTAACGACAGAGATTTTTTTCTTCAGTTTCTTCATTTTTTAAATTAGGTGCTAAGCTTTGCACCCATGAACATATTATTATAATTTAATAAATATGAAAGATATAGGTAACATAAGACGAACGGTAATGTGCATTAATAAGTATATACATTTACCATGCATTATGACTTGCATGAAGCATTATTTATTACTTAGTATTCATAATTAATTTAATTAGTATACAATAACATTCCGTATAGAAATCTACATAGAATTCCCATTGGAAATTGTTTTAAAAATATTCCATTAAAGTAAGATAAACATACCATCACGCCTGTATCCCCGAAGGGGTAGGCAGAGGTGTACCAATGTACACCCACAGTTCGCCCGTTAATCAGATTATATTCTTCTTAGCGTATCCATAATAAGATTATGCAAAAGAGTAAAGATTTTTTTCGTACTGTATTATTCGTTAAATTTCCTTTCCTCATTAATAATATTGGGATTTTAGTAATTGTTTAAAACTTTTTAAATGACATCGTAATCTTGCAAATAAAAAAATCTTCACAATTGAGCCATTTGTTTAGGAGCTACAATGATAAAAGAGACAGGTCGACAAATCAAGTTTAAGGCAAAACTCTTTTTATTTCGTCGGGGTTTTTAAAAAAAAGTAGACCAGTTTCGCACTTTATTCTGCCACTGGACCAAAATGCTCCATGTAATAATTTTAATAGATACGTTCTGATGTACGACGTACGCGATGAAGATATGTCGTGGTACATGCACGAGATTTCAGGTTCGAACTCAGGCAAGTACCAATGTGGCTTTTTCAAAGCTATGAGTACGTACTTTCTTAATTATTCTAAGACACTTCTGACAAACGGTGAAGGTAAACATCGTGAGGAAACCTGGATTCCAAAAATTGGGATCTGCAATCGCCGATCCGCAGAGAGCAAGCGTGGTGATCAATGCTTGTGCCTTCTCTATAGTGGAAAAGGCCTGTGCCCAGAGCAGTGGGACGTTTATAAGCTGGATTGTATAATCTAATCGTTATAAAATCTACTATTATACATATACTAACATAACAAGTAATAAGTTATGCGATCCTCTGTATGGAAAACCAATGTTTTTATTACACGTGTTTTTTATAATTATTGATGATCATTTATAATTCCATCGTGTATGTTTCAAATGATAGTATGTCTAATTGCGTAGGTTTCCATTATAGTGAGAACATGCGTATGTATTATATAATTTATTGTATGCGGAAGTTAAGTAAATAATAGTGCTTTTTAATAGACATGTGTGCATCTTTAAGTGGATAAATCTAGGTATTAGCTTAGCTTATAAAATAAACAGATTGCGTTATAAAATTGTAATAAGACCCTCTGACAATATTTCCTATTAAAAGAATAGTAAACAAAAAAACTTTTTTTTTTTTACGCACTAATCGTTATTTTGTGGCATCATAACTTCGAAACGGATGAACCGACTTTGATTCGGTTTTTTTAAAAGACTTTGTTTAGATAATGCTTTGAGAAAGACAGTTCCATAATTCAAGAAACTTTGTCCAACCAACCGTTTTAAACTATCTTTTACTAACAAAATGTCTTTGACAGTTTCTAAAACTGTTTAAACCTTACATAAACCGGGGGGTTAGCCATTTAAAACTAATAAAACATAATTAAATCTCTCGTGATATCTGAACACGACTGTTACGTAGATATTAATTGGCCTTTATGTCAGTATATTACTGCACTATCGGTTGATCTAACGCTGCAAGGACTAAGCGTGATGCTCGTAGCATAATTATAGTTGTGTACGCCCCCCGGCGCTGCCTGCGTCATTGGTGGTGAATGCAGTATGCATCTATATTCTACATATACCATCACGCCTGTATCCCCGAAGGGTTAGGCAGAGGTGTACCAATGAACACTCACAGTTCGCCGGTATGTTTAGGTCCCATGTAATAGGGGGCAAGCCTATAGCCAGTAACCGGGCACATATCCAAACTCCGACCTGAGACAAGACTGGAAGCCGACCCCAACATAGCTTGAAGGCTGGTCAGAAGAGATGTACATTGATAATATCATCAATGGGTATAGGCAGTCGCTCCATGTACATATGGTATTCAGCTGAATCCGGTAAGACTGGTAGCCGACCTCAACATGATGGGTAAAGGCTAGGATATGATGATAAATAGGTATATTTGTGATTTTTTTAAAACTAAAAGGGATTTGATAATTCAGAGAGATTTATTTGCAGCAGCTTAGTTTGAATAGCACTTTATCAGATAAACATAAGATTTCATTTAAAATTATAAATAAAAATGAGATATTTATCAGCTTTTTCGTTTGATTTATCACGCAATGTAGTTTACTAAACTTTATTTTTTATTTAAACTGCGTAGCTACTAAATTTATTACACAAAGAGTTCAGAACCTCTCAAAAACGTAGGTAGATACGTGAAAATATTTCTGCATTCAGTCAAAATATCGCTTAATTTTGTATTCTAAATAAATAATGATATAAAATAAGTCTTATTATCAAACATGACATAAATACTTATTATAACGGAACCGGACATTTATTTCGTGACATCAATATTTAGGTAAAGCCTTAGAGTAATAAAGTTACAACTATAGAGTGCTAGTATCGCTAAAAGAACATTGCGCAGAGTAAGGACATTTTTGGTTTGAAATAAAACTTCCTTCACGGATTTTGATTTATGTAATTGGCGTCAAGCCGTGTAAATCTTAAATAAATCTTAAATTTTATCGCAGTTTCTATATAGATTTTAAGTCCAGGGTAGACTGTCTACCTGCGACCATGATACCTGCAAAGGTGTTGAAACGTCGGGACTTAAAATCTAAAAACAAACCGCGATAAAATCCGTAAAAGTAGTTTTATTTCACTGTCTAACTGTCGCGTAAACCTCAGAACTCAATACATTTTTGGCTGTATGTAGTACATTTGTTTACTGAATTAATTTATTTTCCGTGCATCGAAAGACGCTTATATGTGAGAATATTGTTGATTCCGATATTATTAGGTTTTAAAATAATTTCATAAAAATTATGCGATGTTTTCGGTATTTTTTTTTGTACTATGAAACTAGTTCATGCTAGCTCAAAATTCATACCATGATACGCGCACTCTGTTCCTAATCAATCCTCTAAGGTTATATAATAGTTAACAACACTCAAGGTCGTTTTAATGACCTTACGAGCAACGAACTTGAATTTATTTGACAACACTTAGATGCAAAAAGATGGCGGAAATATAAACTAGTGATGTACCAAAGATGTTTTACCGATAGTGAAGTGAGTAAGAAAAAAGTTGATTGGTCAAGGTGAAGCAAGTTTGTCTGAGATCTTTTTATGGATGATTTTTAACTCTCTTAGCTGTTGAGAACTCAAATGTCTAAATGGAGATTGTGTAAAACACTGAAAGCAGATTTTTTTAATGTTAAAATTACCACTTACTTACCTACCTATTTATTTTGGCAACAATTATAACGTAACATAAGGGAGAAACCATGTTATAATGTTACCAGACAACTGATATACACTATGCATCTAATTACATACACATCTTTTATTATAAATACACTCAGACTTGTCCTGGGTGGCAATCAAACCAACGACTTCCAGTTTAGAAGTCAGGGTCACTTACCACTAGACCAACAGACAGACTATCTAACTTTTAAGACACACATACATAGCGACTCTACTCGTGATCAGAGGGCTGGTTTGTTCCTTGCACAGAGAGTCGGCATAGCCATTCAACGTGGCAATGCTGCCAGCCTTCTGGGCACGTTCCCCGCCGTTGACAAGGATGACGATGAGTTCTTTGACGCGTGTTAGTTTTATTTATTATATAAGATTTAATTTACGTATAGTTTTTGTTCTTGTATTAGATTTTAGTATTGAATTGTATTGGTAGTTTAAAGATTGTATAGCGTGTTTATAATATAAATATTGATTTGAAAGAGATCACGCGATACCAAATAATTCAGTAGTTTCACTTACACGCATATTTCGGGAATGGCCGGTTTGAATCGTTGGTAATTGAAACGGACGCAACGCGAATGGAATTTGAAACAGAACAGTAGCCTTTAGCAAAATATTATTTACTTTATAATTTTCCAAAATGTGGTTGGATTAAAAAGATTCGAGATATGTCATTGGCGATAAAAAACGTAATTTTAAGGCAGTAATTAGGTAAAGACAAACGATATCAATGAATAGATGATTTAAAAATAACCGACTACATTTTTAAATTGCTGATTTCTAACAATATACTAAACAGGCCCTCTAGCCAAGTAACATTTCTACAAGCGTTAACGATGATAGAAATCGCTTAACTGACATTAAATGTATGGAAATGACATTTCATTTCGACAAGTCACGTGACCTGGACTTGTCACTTCCATACATTTAATGTCAGTTAAGCGATTTCTATCATCGTTATCGCTTGTGGAAATGTTACTTGGCTAGAGGACCAGATCTTTAAAAATTATAGCTAGAAATCAAATTGATCACGTCAGATTTCAACAAAAAAAACGCACCACAATCGGTCTATACGTTTAGGAGCGACAGTGCCGCAGACAGACACACAAACTGAGGCGTCAAACTTATAACAGCCCTCGTTTTGAGTTGGGAGTTAAAAAAATCAAAATCCCTGTATCGTAGGCATTTCATAAACATTCAAATCACTTACCTACACAAAGAACACCCAGAATCTACATAAATATAATTTGTGGATATGAGGTCTATTTGTTAAATACGGTATTCAGCTGAATCCAGTAAGACTGGAAGCCGACCCCAACATAGCTTGGGAAAAGGCTAGACAGAATCTTCTAAAACCTTATGTAATTTACCTAGTATAGTTGATGACGTTTTTAAATTCAGTGATGTGAAAATGAACATCACACAATGCCGTGATGCAAGCATTTCCGTGTGTCCTACCACTTAAGCGGGGTTGCCACAGCTAAAATTACATTTAATTATTATGACGCCAACACTGAGAATAAAAAGATTTCATGATAATCACAAAATGTCGGAAAATACCGCAATTAGTGCATTATTTTGTGTAATTAGATGAAAATTATAGTTTGGTGAATATGGGCTAATTTGTAGTTTAGATTTTTTTGGTTATGTTCAATTATTTTTAGCTAGAAATTATCATAAGTCATTTTATATGGATTTTCCTGATAAGGTATTCGAAGATGGTTTTACCTATTTAGAAATTTACTTTTTTTGTTTGATAGATTATTTACTACCGAAGTCATCCCATGCTTGTCTGGATCTAAAGATTTTATCTGTCTTAAAAAAAAAAAGAGAGGATTTACTAAAGTATGTAACGTTTTCAGTGTGTGTATAAGTCCTAAATGACTTAACCGATTTTGATTTTTAAGTTTGTTTAAAAGGCTTTCAAGACTAATGTCAGCTATAGTTAAAAAAACTACTTATAGGTCTGTTTTAGTTATAATATAATATTATGATATATTCCGGGACATCTCACACACCGTTAACTGATCCCAAGCTAAGCAGAGCTTGTGTTATGGTAACCAGACAACTGATAAACATACTTATATATTTCTAAATACATACAATAGATAAATTACACCCAGACACAGAACAAATGATCGTGCTCATCACACAAACATTTGTCCAGAGTGGGAATCGAACCCACTACCTCCGGTATAGCAGTCAGGGTCGCTAACCACTAGACCAACAATTTAATATTATATTATTTTCTTACTGCAAAGGCGACTTGTGAATTACTCGAGTGTTCCTTAAAAGTATTCTAAGTACATTGGTATCGTCCATTTATGGCGCGAAGGTCAGATTGCAGAGGTATCATGTAACAGTTATTTAATCCCACTCATAATAAATACGAAAATAAACTGTCTGTTTGTTGCATTGTACTTTGTAGCTACTAAACTCGACTAAAAAAACTAACTTTGTTAAGTGATAGTTTGACATTTGATCATTTGCCTAATCAATTTGGATTTGTTTAGTTAGTTCTTTGTTAATAAAATTATAAGTCAACAATTTAAGAAATATAGTCAGACATCATACCATCTTTTTTGAAGTCGGTAAGTGTCGTTCATGTATTTTCAACTTATTTGTGTGCATATAGTATCAATACCAAATGACTACTGATTGCAATAACCACGAAAAATAACCATCACGATTATAACTACGTAAACCGAGTTCATCTGCGCATTTATCTAAAGTATCTTTAACGAGACGAACACAAGCAAAAACCTACTTAACACATTACAAATAGATATCAAAATCCATTACTAACGGATACGTATGAGATAAAAAACAAACGATTATCAATCTTAACACCAAACATTAAAGTTGAAATGCTAGAATAAATAATACATTTTGTGTCATTGTTTCGTCATCTCACTCAGAGGAATTCCAACTTTATACCGTGGTAATAAGGTTGTGATTGAGTTGTTTAAAGTATGTAGTTGTGACGTTAATGGTATGCGTTCCGTCCGGAGTTCCGTACTTAGCACAGGCTGACACGGCGAGCGACGCACACTGGCGCAATAGTCGTTCATTCACACTTGTGAGCTTTAGTGATGCGACACTGTCGATAGTTTTACTTTGGTGTAGTTTTTACGGTATTATGTTGACATTTTGTGTAGATTTTGTGTTTTATTGTTTAGGGCTATAAGTAGTGTAGATGAATTGGTAACCTTTTATAAACGATCTAGGCATATCAAGAGTTATTAAAACAAATATCTACTAGGTATCTATTAGTGTTTTAATAAAGCTGAATACCATGTTTTTATGACGCCTGAGATTAAAGTAAAATAAGGTTTTAGGGTATTAAAAATTAAGCTAAGCTAAGCAGATAAAAGTCGAGAAATCGAGGAGCAGCTATTAATAATAATATAACAAAACCTGACGTCAAAAACAAATGAATAAAGAGCTCACTTCAAGCTAATAACATACCAAATTTCACCAAAATTGATAGAGCGGTTTAACCTTATCAGACATAAGAATATACTTTGCCATTTAAAATATTAGTTAGTATGAATATAAAAAACATTGATATATTAGTTGTCATATAACTAAAAACATAAATATAATTCTCATATTATAAATAGCAGTTTAAAACTCAATGAACTTTAAAGTTTATTGACCTTTATGTTATTGTTTAACTTTATATGTGCAGTTGCATAAATTATATGTTGTGTATTTCGCATGTCGTTAGAATGTCTTTTATTATATTTTATGGGTTTTACATAAATACTAAATGTGAGTTGTATTGATATTATTATATTACTTCTAAAGCTATGTTAGCTATAGTGTCGGGCCTGTTGGTCTAGTGGTTTGAGGCCCTGACTGCTATACCGGAGGTCGTGAGTTCGATTCCCACCCGGGACAAATGTTTGTGTGATGAGCACAATCATTTGTCCGGTGTCTGGGTGTAATTTATCTATAATATGTATGTATTTAGAAATATATAAGTATGTTTATCAGTTGTCTGGTTACCATAACACAAGCTCTGCTTAGCTTGGGATCAGACAACCGTGTGTGAGATGTCTCGGAATATTATTATTATTATTATAGTAGCTAGTTATATTACTATATTAGCTTCTAAACTGAAATAGAGTTTTGCAATTTCATGTTTTTTTGCAAATATTGCCTCTCATATTTAACAAAAGTTTTTAGAGAAAACGAATTATACTCAAAAAATACCGTAAAATTAGAAAATAAAAGGAAAACTGTAAATCGATCATGATCACTGCAGAAAAAAATATACGGCAAAGAAAAGAAACTATGCAAAAGATAATTAAAATGAATTATGTTCGATTTGTTTTATGTACTGTGTAAATACTTTCCATTTTTTATTTTAATTAGTACGCGGCCAGTACACCTACAAAATATCATTAAATAAGACAAGATGTCTGTTCTCAGCAGTAGGAGAATTATTTTCGTTCTTGCCAATTCTCTCCCACTGCAGGGCAAACGCCTATCTACCCACCTTCCATCTGTCTCTATCTAGGGCCGTGGTCATCCACTCCTCATCAAACGACTTCAGTTCGTCCCGCCATTTCCGGAAGGAGAATGGTAATTAAAAATAATAATAATGATTGTTTAGGCAAATAAGTTAGCATAATTTGATTGCTTTAGTTAGCAGTAAAGTTTTTGTTAGTCTATAAGTTTAAAGTGACTTTCGAATGTCTTATACCAAGGTCGACAAAACTAAACAATAGCGTGAGAGTGTTATAATGTTCTTAGTTTTATTATTTATTGTTTCTAGAATATACTGGCTGAGTTTTGGAGATTTGTTTGGTAAGAGACTTTGTGTTTCCGTGTTTCTAAAGTTGGTGTAAGATAGAGGATATCAATTATTTTAATCTTTTTTATAAAATATTTTGTCTTATTTTTTTATACTTTATTTTCGTTAACGAAAATTATTAAATTTTTATAAATAGCTGGTGTATTATTGATGACACACATGATAAGAAAGATAATGTGATAATCACAAAATAATATAACTATGTTAGTACCAAACTTTACGATTATAGTTATACAAACTAACTTGTCGTAGCAACAAATAACAGTCTAACAGTCCCCACAAAATCATTTACTAATCCTCATCCTATAATTCCCTTGAAAGTATCGACACATCTCAAGTTACAACATCGACAGTTCCCATCACTAGAGCTTGCATAACACACACATTGACACCGGACGCGCCGCAGACTAGGTTACTGCGAACTATCCTTAGTCAGGAAAACTGGAGATAAGCAGTTATTTGAAGAAACATCTGTTTTATGATAATTTTACTATTATTGTCCCTTTTACAGACGCCATTTTAAAATATTACAGCTTTTGCTAAAACAGTGTCCCAGAGTCAACTAGGTACTATTCCGTACTACGGATTCTGTGGGATACTGTGTTACCCAGTAAAATGGGTTGTGGAGGTCAGGTAGTTGCTCTGTAGAATACGGTATTCAGCTGAATCCGGTGAGACTGGAAGTCGACCCCAACATAGGGAAAGGTTAGGCTGAAGAAGTGGGTAGAAGTAGTAGTTTATGATTATTTTCGTAATTGCAATATTTTTATAATACTGACTCAATGAAAAATAATGACGAAATGACAAATTGTTTTGATTAAATAAATCTAGGACTATTTACGGTATTTTCTTGTAAATTAAGATAAGTTTTCGAATACTTAACAAAGAAAGTATTCATTTCTTCGTAATTCTCAATGCTAAATGAATCTAATTCAATTAAAAGTTTAAGTGCCCAAGTGTTTATAGAATAGTTTAACTAGTACATGACGTATGTGTGTCCTATTACGTCATTTTACATGAAGTTTTTATCCGGTAGTCTTCAGATTATCTCTAGGGACCTTATTAATAAAAATCTTGATGTAGATTAGCAACGGATTACCAGATTCTAATTTCAATTTTTCTATAGAGAATTTGAATTTAGAATCTATTAATCCGTGGCTAATCCATATCGACATTTTTATTAATAAGGGTGTAGGTGTTTAAAATATTATGTGAACATTATTTAAGAACAAAAGCAGGATTTTCCTTAAAGGTAATAGAAAAATATAGATTTTATAACTGTTGTGTAATAAATATAAAAACAATTAATAAAATATTTATGTTAACAGAGTATAAAGCGCAGTCGCTTCCGATGTATGTTCGTTTAGACATTAAAACTACTCAACAGATTAAAATGTGGTTTCCAGCAAAGATACATAATGTTTTATAATATTCCTGGACAATTCACACACGGCAATCTGATCCCAAGCTAAGCTCTAAGAGAACTTGTGTTATGGTAACCAGACAACTGATAAACATACTTATATATTTCTAAATACATACATATTATAGATAAATTACACCCAGACCAGAACAAATGATCGTGCTCATCACACAAACATTTGTCCTGAGTGGGAATCGAACCCACGACCTCCAGTATAGCAGTCAGGGTCACTAACCGCTAGACCAACAGGCCCGTCAAATATTTATTATTTTATACATATACATAATTATATTATAGTACTACGTTGAAATAATTCCGGATATCGTGCACAGCCGGGGGTAGGGGGGGGGGGTCACTAGTACACAATAAATGGCTGCTTTTATGACATAAGAAAAATGTATTTACATAATTTCCTTAAAATAAAATTATAGTGGAAAAGTCCACTTATTGATGTTTAATTTTCTTTTCCTAATATTACTTAATCTTACTTGTTACATCTGTCCATTCAAATCTGATATTTTTTCTTCATGAAGTTCTTTGCAAGTAGGCTGAGGATATTTACCTGTGAACAAAAACACATATTTATTAGTACTGGTATGTAAGATATAAAAATAATGTCAGCTAATAATAGCCAATTGCGAAATTTTATAATTAAAGCAAATTAAACACAATATTTCGTAATAATTTATTATGTGCATCGCGGCATCGTTACCATTTACAAATTTTATGTTTCTCAATAGTTTATCTCACATCTGAGAAATTAAACTTAAGATATTTACAATAATAAAAAACTCAGCCTACACAATAAATAAGAAAAATTATAAACTATAATAAATATGAAGGTATTTGCTGTCATCGTTCAAATTCGATGCTCAGATTTGGATGTTTTGAGTAATGTTCTGTTCGTTCTGTTTCTCAAGAAAACGTAGCGAGATGGTCTTTAATCCGGCAAAAGACAATAGACGACAAATCGATATTTTTTTGACATTATACAGTACATCGTTTGTTTTAACTCAATTATTTATTAACTTAAAAGTAAGAATGCAATATAACCATAATATAAATACATACAATGCGTTACAACACATACATTCCTGCATATAAATATTAATATCACACACAGTTTCGCATGTCGAAAACATATTTTTATCAAATTGATTCGGTATGACTATTTGTCTACCACAGGAAGTCAAAAATAGATATCGGGGAATACCAAAACAATATCTTCATTATAAACAAGGAAAAGTATTCATAAAAATAATATAATTTTTGTGGTTACAATAAAAAAACTATTGAAATTAATACGTAAAGTATTGTTTTGACGTCATTTAGAAGAGGAAGAAATTGTATAAACATTATTACATTCCTTTATTAATTTTTACATTAAATACGAATGGTCATTTGTTTTAATTCTAGATTTTGCATCAATCTACCTATGTCGCGTAGGTGCTGTTTGACTCGTGATAAAATTGAACAAACATAGGGAAATGAAGATATCATCATCATCATCATCCCGAGCCTTTTCCCAACTATGTTGGGGTCGGCTACCAGTCTTACCGGATTCAGCTGAATACCGTATTTGAAATGAAGACAAAAGAGTATTCAAACCATAGATATCATTCCCTAGATTCGTTTAAGCTAATAATACTTTCATGGATTGGGTTAGGTAAGATTAAAAGTAGTTGTATTGCAAAATGCTTTCCAGCCTGGTCCCCGGCAATAGGGAACGGAGAAGCACTCCGGTAGTTTTAGCCGGTAGGAGTCCGGCACATCCCTTCGTCTTCCCCAAGGCGGAGTTTGTCCACGAAGGATTTACACAGGTTAAGAAAAAGGTAAGATCGTGCGTTTTATATACGGGAAGTAAATGTAAAATCTACTCTCGATACATTATTCAATTCAGTTTTATTCTTTCAATCAAAACGAAAGAAACTGTAACACACCGTCTTGCAGACATAACAAGACAGTGATTCGCTAAAAAACAAAATCTAGATCACTTATTACCTAATCGAAGTCTCACATCTCAGCATTCACGCAAAACGCATTACCCTCCTTTTACCGACTAACAAAAAATGCTCCAAAGAAATTCTGGTGCACAACTTTTCCCATTTTCACTTTTGATTGACAGCACTCAAGCGTAAAATGACGGATTCATTTTTTTTGTTAATGTTTTGACATTGACAGTTGTAGTTAATTAATATTTTTTACCATCGATCAGTAAAATAAATGAACGGAAAGTTAGCAAACAAAAGTGTTTAAATAACAAGAGAAAATGAAAAAAAATTACGCGCCTTTTTTTATTGTCATGTTGAATATTTAAAAAGCGAACGTAGATTGAAAAAGCATGGCTACATTTAGTACCAAGTAAATGTGTGATGGAGGTCAATTATTTTTTCCTTTTGTTATTGTGACACATTACTTATAAAATAATATAAATTTTAATTAAACTTCTATTAAAATGTAAAGAGATCTCTAAATATTTCGTCTATTTCAATCATGGCTGACAATGATCAGCTAACGACTTTTATAAATGGAATTAGGGATGACCATAGTAATTGAAATAATATTTTTTATTTTCCTATTCAAATAAATATAAATATTTAAAGTTTTATAACAGAAGTAACCTAAATATATTGCAGTTTTGCTTTCTCTGATCTAGTCAAGGGTTTCACTTTCATCGTGAATGAAGCATGAAGTATATATCTTAGATCGCTTCTTACAGTAGAAAACTATATTATATTACTCACTTTTCTCTTTAAATATATCGAAGAAATTATATTTGATACTTTGTAAATGAGGATTGGTGATATTCTAAAGATAAGTCTAATATTTCAGATATACATATTTTAGAATAGAAATTCTATTCTATTCTATTTATTTCATATCGATCCCACTTTCAAAACCGGACAAAAATAATTCAGTTGAGTTGAGGACCTCCTCCTTTTTTGAAGTCGGCTAAAATATAATCAGCTTTTGTTACATGTGTTTTAAGTTACACGAAACATAGTACTTTTTTTAAGGCGTCACTATTTGTCTCTATTCTGACAAGTCTCCCTAGCATTTACTACTCTTTTCTTACAAAAAAAAACATATAATACTTAGCTAAAATAATACACAACTAAATTATCAACTTTTTTAGCGAAACTAACAAATTTCTTAAAACAAATTCTGATCTTTGTTCTTAAGACTCAACTCAACTTAAATACAGACAAAAACAGTGCAACCGGTTTCGCATTGCAAGAATTTAAATTTAGAATTCGTTCTCTAAAAACAAATGGCTGATGGTTCGTGTGAGTGCATGTTTCTTAAAAGTAATGCGTAAAAAGATTTTGTTTATTTTGTAAGTCAATATTAATATTATAAGAAGTCTCTCAGAAATATATATAGTGTAATTCTGGGTAAAGGTAAAGAGTCCAGTTTTATCAAACCTTATTGAAAGATTAAAATGAGATTTGTTACTAAAACAAAATTACATGATGCATTTATAATACTAGCTGTGCCCTGCGGTTTCACCCGCATGAATACCTAGGTCCCGTACCCGGTGCCTTTATGTTATTCAGGGCGCAGATAAATCCAATAAATCACTATAGTAACAAAGGTCAGGATTACCTATTTTATTTTTTTCCGCGCGATTTTTCTAATTTTTTCTTTGATAAGAACCTCTTCCTGGTAATAACTAACAAAACAAAAAAAAAATTAGCAAAATCGGTCCAGGCGTTATTGAGTTATGCGCTTACCAACGCATTTAGCAATTCATTTTTATATAATAGATTAATATTTTGAGATGTTGCTTTTATATCTGTTGAGCTCATTATCATTTTCCGTTTTATTCATAACCTTAGATCGAGATTGAAGAATAGTAGCTCCAAACTAGTTTATTCCCGACTACACCCGATCCTTTCATCTATGTTGCAACCATAGACTAGTCTACAAGTCTAGCAACTCAGCATACAGTCGTTTGTCTCACGATCAAGCGTTCCATACATATTTAAACCCTGACTCATTGTGTCAACACACCTCGCTACGTATTTACGTATACAATGCCGTTTTAGTATTAAAATAGTTAAATCGTATGCTAATCTAACAACCAATGTATACCGAAACTTTAAATCTTATCTGTGTGTAGTTTCGCGCGCGAATTGTGCATTCGAATTTAGAATCTGAATAAATGAGTTTTGTTGCAAAACGATCGCGCGTAAATGTGTTCTTGATTCAAATGTGTTTTCAATTTAAATGTTTGGGCTTGTCAGTTTTTTTATCTGTGTAGATATCTACATCTTTTTCATTCTGTTTTTTTGCATTTAAAAGTTGATTAATGGTAAATAATAAATTAGATATGTATCCTTATGTTAAGTGATTGATCTGTTCGTAATTAAACACATGAGTATAGGCAAAATAAGGCAAAAAAGCCGGTTCGATTCATTTTACAAAAAGTTCTAAAAAAGATTCTCTACATACCTACCTACACTAAAATGCTTCTTGTAATATGTAGCTCTTTCATAATTTTAAGAATATTCATTATATTTACGTTTTTTTTCATTTGTGTATAAGTACTTATGTATTTTTCAATAAATTAATAATAACAACAAAAGTTTTTTTTTTAATATTACTTTGAAATAAGACACATCAAGCATTGCCCCGCAGTGATACATTTTAGTCCAAAAAACCAATTTTTCTGCATTTGACAGTAAGTATGCAGTTTAAATGCATGTTTAAAAACAGTTATATGTTAGTATCGTTACGAGTGTTTATGTAAGATGCAGTTACGTTTAAACTTATTATACGTAATGCATACTGGTTCTCGTTTCCGCTAGCCGAGTGGGATTGTAGAAAATCGTAAGGAAATGTTTTGAGGTTATTTTTTTATAGTTTTATATCTAAAGAGTCCGACTCTTTGGATATAAAACCCTATGACTAAGTCTGCATTGTTCAGCCGTCCATTTATCTATATCCCATGAACAGTAATAAAATACCCATGATGTACATATGGCAATAGACCCTTAAAATGTTGAATTTAAATAGCAAAACACGCTAAAAAAAATGTAAAAAGTAACAGTCTTCAATTAAAATATGGGACCACAAACACTATGAAACATAAATCAAATTGAGGATCTCCTCCTTTTTGGAGTCGGTTCAAACATACTCAATCTAATTATTTGGGACTATCAAATATTTTTTGTAAATCTCCAATTGTATACATATTATCAAAGCTCGTGTCTTCTCTATATGGGAAGAGGCCTATGCCCAGCAGTGAGACCATTATATATTATAGGTTGGATTACTATTATTATATCTCCAATTGCAGATATCGATTACAAAGCACAGCTAAATGTCATGAACTCGAATAATGACTTCTATACTTTAATTGCGTAATAATATCAACCTTTACACCCTAGATAGTGAAATTACGCGCAAAATACTTTATCCGGAAACATAAGATAGTCGGGTCTCGAGACATATTTCTTTATAGATAACCATTGACATATATTATATCTACAGACAAGCACGTTCATGAAAACTATTTACCCAAAATATTACGCTGCAGCGCTTAAAAGCGTTATACCGTCTAATCAAACTACGAATATGCACTAATATGCAGCGGCAGGTTCAAGTGTATCGTTTTATAAAACAAAAAATATAATTTAAAAGAAATACCAGTCTTCAAAAAGGAGGAGCTATTCAATTTGACTGTAGTTTTCTTGTTATCGCATAATTTTTAACGGTATGAACCGATTATTATATTTCTTTTTTTTTTCTTTGAAAGCTTCCCATGGCATCCACAACGGGATCCATAAGAAACCCATATACGATTTATTTTGAAGTAAGTTTTTTTTGTAAGGATTAAATTTCCCCATAAAAATCAAGACCAGCATCTCAGCGGCCGGACCATAGTGCGTAGTACATATTTCGGTGTAGATAACCCAATTTTTCTATTACGACCACCAATTGACATTATAACCTATATCCGTTTGACGTTTGTGTGACACTGACATGCGTAAAGACATTTATACTTGACCAATTTATTAATGGCTGCTATCGAGATAAAGAGAGATGTAGAAGTTATTATTGAATAAATTACTTGTTTCAATAAGAAGAGATAATAAAAACTATTCTGGTCTGTTTATATACTTAACTATGTATTTTAGTACAATCATTTGATATAGGGAGGTGCTTACAATTATTTTTAATCTTTGGCTTTTAAGAGCAGAACAAAATGGCGGATGAAAGAGTGGGAAAAAGAGCACTATCTCTCCTTGTGATTGAGTTATTATATATATATATTAAGTTTATAATATGTAGTATTTGTGTATATGTATGTATTTATATGGTTGTTTTATTATTTGTAGCTTTATAAATTGAGTCGCACACTTTGACTGCCAATATTGACGACTACTCCTTTCGCGGGTCTGCTGGCAAAAATTTCTTGAAGGAATAAGCAGCACCTTTGTACATAATTTTTAAATACGAAATATTCCTGTGTTGTGTGTACATAAATGATTAAATAAAATAAATAAATAAAAAGATTCTTAAATATGTGTGTATGACCAATTTAATGCTTGTTTCCTAGCTTAGAATTAGTTCAAACTATTTTTTGCGGCTGTATTTGATTCATCTGTCAGCTTGTTTGTTACGCTTTCACGGCTAACTTTCTTAACCGATTTCGATGAAATTCAGTAAGAAGTAAGCTTAAACCCTAACAAAGAACATAGGCTACTTTATACCTTATATCTTTTCTACACAATCAAAACCGAGTGCGAAACCTAGTACAGTAATGATTTCCATTGCGTTAGTTGATATGAGTCAGAGACTTAAGAAATCTCAGTCATTTTGATACATATTAGACTTAAAGTTACTTCACTACGGTTAGATTTAACTGACTTAAAATTACCAGTAACCGCGAAAATACTTAACTGAGTCACATACTACTACAATCAAAAATATACTCTGTTTATAGTACGGTAAGGTATGTTTTAGTGTGTGAGAATTGTTTCGTAAGCTAGTATGCTCTGATTTTCATATTTTTCCTGTGTTATATAACTTGGAATTGTTTCACACGTTTTTATGACTGAAAAAAGTTCATGATGAAAGAGGCTTGTTAAGATTTTAACTATGATGCCAATTAAGATGAATTTTAGAGAATAATCAAATAAGACTGAGTTTGGATAAGTGGGGTCTGAAAATCTTTTGAAAGGGGTTGAAATATTTATATACTATACGATACACCTCCCCAATGCTACATCCATACTAATATCATAAATTCGAAACCGCTGAACTGATTTTGATAAAACTTGGCATTGGGTAAGCTTGGATCCCAAGACGAGACATAGGCTACTATTTGTGCCGATAAGCAAAGCAAACGCGACCAGAGCCACGAGCAAAAGCTTGTATGTATATACAAGTATCCTGCTGTAAGATTAGTTTTATAACTTCGTCAACACTCATCTTTATACAAATGTATTCTAATAAATCAATTAAACAAAGGTTACATAACCATACGCAATACATTAAGTATTTAATAGTCGATACACGTGTATTATTAACATTCATATTGCAATATCGATAGTGGAACATCACTATTGCGCATTAAGGACTCAGCTGTTTGACAATCAAGAATTAATTACTACCGTAGTTTTTATTAACTATGATTAAAGAAAAAAAAAAAAATTGAATATATCAGTTGGTATTGATTTGTATGGAGAAATAATGAATAATATCCTGGGACATCACACACGACGGTTATCTGATCCCAAGCTAAGCAGAGCTTGTGTTATGGTAACCAGACAACTGATAAACATACTTATATATTTCTAAATACATACATATTATAGATAAATAAAAATAGAAACGAAATTGTGTTAACCTACTCATTGTAACCGGGATTCCAAAAATTTGGATCTGAAATCGCCAATCCACAGTGAGCAAGCATTCTCTATATAGGAAGAGGCCTGTGCCCAGCAGTGGGGCGTTTATAGGCTGGATTATTGTACTCTTAATTTAAAGGCCACACACAGGTCTCAAAAAACCATAGAAATGATGAAACAGGAGGACGACAGTAAGTGACATTTAAGTATTTACTCAAAAACTTACGTAGCAAGTCCGTTTATTACATACATTTATCTTGTTAATCAAAAGCTTGATAAACATAGATTAGATAGACGCCAACGCTTTCAATATGGCCGCTGTAATTATGGAGATACAGATAATATATTAAACAAGATAAGGTACAAGGGTTTGTGATGAAGGTATGCGGAAAATGTCATGATGAATTAAAAAAGACAAAATCGATGGAAAAAATATTTTTGTCCTTTCATTGAAGTAAAATAGCTTGTAAATATAAAATAATACAGAAAGCAAAAATCTTTTTTCCATGTTTATTACCTACTTTTAGCATTTATTCTTATTTTCATTCGAACTGTAATTTTTAGTCTTTTTAATCGTCAGATTTACTTAAAAAATATCCTCATCTTAAAGTTGTGTTCAAAACAATTAAAGTCTACGAAAAAGATTCAAAATTTCAATAATAGATAAGAAAAAAATACAAAAATTCTCTCTGACACAATGGTGTTGGCGCCAATTAAAATGCACAGAGTATAAATAGTTTTCCCACGATGCCGTTGTCTGTGACGGACCAGAGACAATGGTTCTCATTGTGTGACGAAAAATATACGCAACCTCTTTTTTGCTTGTTCAAGAGTTTCTAAGTTTATGTGGTTATTCGGGTTAGCGAAATATCTTCTGATGTGTCATAGCAGTATCATTAATTTATCTTAGTACGAGTACCTACACACTAAATTACAAATAGTCGCTGTTTATTTTAGTTTTTAGGTCCCGACGGTCCTTTGCAGGTGTCATGGCCATGGCAGACCTAAAATCGAAAATAAACTGGGACAAAATCCGTAAACCAAAGAGCGTGTTTGAAGGGAATAATGACAGTGGATGTAGCGAAACAAGTAAGGATCGTAGCAAGTGCAAGTGGTCTCTGCCTACCCCTACGGGAAACAAGCGTGATTATATGTATGTATGTAAGTATAATCCGTAAAAAGTTGTTATTTCACATTTGCGTAAACCTAAGTAACCAAATAGATAACTCTTTTATATTAATTTTTGTTTTTGGCCTAAAAATCTCAATTTCTTATACTTATGCTTGGTCCTTCCAACGGAGAGGAAAACTAACTAAAAAAACCTTTTTTTATGCACATTTGCGAGTATATCTTACAGGAAATCAACGCAAGGCTGTATTTTGCCGCGGAATTGTCTTTAAATCATCAGCCTTCCATTTCCGTCACAACTGTATTGTAATTCTGTTCGCAAGAAGGAAAAAGCCAGGATATTGTTATTTTTTAGTACATGCACAAATTGCTTGAGGATGCAATATGGAACTAATGTATGTAAAAAGCTTGTATCCGTTTTGTTACATGAAAGGTTTCTGTTTTTTATCTAAGAGAGAAAGATGTCTATATTATTCTTATTTAAATGTGAATCTTTCAGATAAAGCAGTTTAATAGACGACTAGAAGAAAAAAGACGCATACCTCGCATCTAAAAAAGCAGTTTTCAACCTCCAATGCAAAAAAGGGATGTTATGTTTTGGACGTGTCATCATCATCGGACATCCTAAGATAATGAACTGATTATGACGTTTATTTTACTTCACGAGAAAAACCTAAGAAGTTACATCAATAAAAACATTAAAAAAAAAACTACTTTTTTCGCGGTTTATATTTAGATTTTAGGTCCCGACGTTTCGACACCTTTGCAGGTATCATGGTCACATTCGCGTAAACCTAAGAAACCAATATATTTAAAAAAAGTTTAAATTTTTCAAAGTGTCTTTTAACTTTTTATTTACAGGCTATCTCAATAAATCAATTTCTAACAATAAGAACTAAGTACACGTGAACGAATAGTGGTCCAATTGGGTCCCCTCTAGAGTGTCGTAATACTATTGGGGTCACGCTCGGGTCACTTCTGTCCAAATATTACAGGGACAATGTTTGTAGAGGTCCCGTTCTACCCGGCGACGGTGGCGAAGGCTAGGTTGACCTTAATATTAGTTGGTGTTTGAAATAGGCTGGTATAATGATAATAATATTCCGGGACAACTCACACACGGTTATCTGATCCCAAGCTAAGCAGAGCTTGTGTTATAACCAGGCAACTGATAGACATACTTATATATTTCTAAATACATACATATCTTGGATAAATTACACCCAGACACAGAACGTGAAATTATCGTGCTTATCACACAAAGATTTGTCCTGAGTGGGAATCGAAGCCGCGATCTCAGGTATAGCAGTCAGGGTCACTAACCACCAGGGGCCCTAGTCTGCTATTTACACTCGGTTCAATGTCTTCATAGTGTCATGCCAGCAGATCCATTTTAGGAAAATTGGTATTCTACTAAATGTCAAAACGTCAAAATTGGCCATTGGGACGATTCGGTTCAATGTTGAAAGACTACGACCAATCGTCAAATCGTATGACCATAGTCTGCTATAGACCGAGTGTCTATAGCAGACTTGGGCCCCTGACCAACAGGCCCGTCGTAATGTATGGATGGACATAGTAAGAAGGGTTTGTAATATGGCGGGACACTTCAAAACCGTCCAGTATTTATATAATTTGACATTTTAGTGCTGTTATTGTTTTTTATTATCATTACATTTTAATAAAAAACAATACATTACATAAAAATATTTACTAAGTTAAAACTTTGTGCGCGGAAAAACATTTAGAGTTCAAGGTCTACAAAACAGTGCGATTGATATTAATTATATTTACAATAATGTTTATTTTTAACTTATTTATCTCAAGTTCCTAGAAACATACTAAATTCCTTCCGTTTTGAATAGCATGAGTTGAAGAAGCCAAAATAATTGATAATGATTACACATCGATGTAAAAACCGAATTGAATGTAAGCGACAGTCATAAATTAGAAAAGATTCAATGAAAAGTAATACCTCCCAGTCCTGCCTATTAAGATTTAGTTTTGCCCTCGATTTTCCCATGATCCCATCATTAGATCCTGGCCTGAGACCATGGAGTACCTGGGAATGTGTTTTAGAGTCTGTTTTCAATCTGAACATTCTAACCTAGCTGAGTAGCAGTGGTACTGCTAGTTTTTAATTTAATCCCAAATCTCCCGAACCTTTTTTCCCAACCATGTTGGGGTCGGCTTCCAGTCTTACCGGATGCAGCTGAATACCGTATTTTACATGGAGCGAATGCCTATCTGACCTCCACAACCCATTTTTATTGGAAAACACAGTAAGACTGGTTGTCAGAATTAAATGAACGACTGACAATGATCATGGTATGGCAGTCGGGACCAATGACTTAACGTGCTATTCGAGGCACGGAGGGCGTCTCGATATGATTAGAAAATGGTCACCCATCCACGGACCAATCGCGGAGCACAGCTTCACCTGTAAATTATCGGTCAAACCGTACGGTTTACACTTAGCCAGGAGCCCCTCAATAATTTAATCCCAAATGTGTCATCTAACTAGGATACAAACAGTTGTCAAGCATACATTTACAGTATTTTTTCACGATGATCTAGCATCTCATTTTAGTGGTAAACCTACGAATTAAATAACAAAACACAAACATACCATTCATTTTTTGTTGTGAATCAGTTGACCTTGGACAACCCATAGTATTTCATTGTCAAACTACGGGTATATACTTAATGTAGTAGTTTTTGCGAGTATTGTAGTTTCTGATAATGCCATTGATTTTATGACTTAGTAAGGTTGTTGCTGTGTAAATAGGCATTTAGATACTATTTAGGAGGATACGCATTTGATTAACTGTCGAATTAGTTCTTAATTGTAACCGTGGCAATGCTGCCAGCCTTTTGGGCACACTCCCAGTTGACAGCGATGTGGATTCAATGAATTTTTTGATGCCTTATTTTAGTTTATAATTTTTCTTATTTATTGTGCAGGCCTAGTTTTTTTATTATTGTAATAATAAAATCAACATTGTAACCGGCTTCACAATAAGTCAATATGGTTTTCTTTTGGATCCCACTGTCATAACTGGACCAAATTTAAATGGGACCAGACCGGAAGCACAGGCGTTCAAATAAAAAATCATCAAAAAGTTTACCCAGTCAAAAGTTCTGTTCTATGGTAACAAACATAAAAAGATACATTCGAATTGAGTAACTCCTCCTTTTTGAAGTCGATTATAAAAGTAATCACCAACTTCGGGCCATCAATCGCAGAAGCGCGAATCTCAGTCGGAATGTTCGCGCGAATAATTGCATTAGATCATACATGTAAAGTTATTCGGACTTGCCTTTTTATTAGCGCCTCGTCACATTATTAGCGAATACTAAATGACCTAGACACACATTGAAGATTATTATATACCTTACAATGCATTAAACGTAATGCCAATGCCGCCATCTTAATTTAAAAACTAATTGAAATTGGTTATGATGATTAGCGAAGATTCAAGATAAAAGATGGACTTTTATAGATATTAGATCTAAGTTTATAGCACTATATTTATTAGACAAATCACAAACCATGAAGGAAAACATCGTGAGGAAACCTGGAATCCAAATCGGGATCTGAAATCGCCAATCCGCAGGCCTGTGCCAAGCAATGGGACCTTTATAAGCTTGCTGAGGTAACAAACATAAAAAATGCAGTCGAATTAAGTACTGTCCTCTTTTTTTGAAGTCGGTTAAATACCTAAGAAAATGTACCTAAATATATTTATTTAGGTACAGACAGGTACAAACCTTATTTTGTTTAGAAAATCGTTATTTTTCTAATCTAAGTTAAGGAACCTAGAATAACCATATTAATCCCGGTTCGCGCCAATAGGTCACATAAAACAAGATGGCGTAGCGGGTTGGCGCGAAAATGGCAAGCGTTTGAGTTTGAGGTTAAAAGTGAAAGAGAACACGCCTTCTATTGTTCACACGGGAATTGTAACATTCTTGTATTGTATTAAATCCATCGACGTATGATATGCATAGACTGCTACTATCGCTAGGTTCCCCTTGTGCCAAGCGAGAGCAGTTTTTAGTTTGATCCTAGTACATTTCGTTTTTCATTTAAGCTAATTTTCGCGCAACGAGAAACTTATATAAGAAAATATCGATGGTTTTGACATTGTTAGGATAATATTAGTGTTTTAGATAGATTTTTTAAAACGGTAAGCTCCATCTTCATACATAATTCACGACAACACTTGTTCACACTAGTGCTTACGGTTTAAACTCTGGTAGGCTCACTCTATAGTTTCAAATGCAACCTCGTTGATTAAATCATTGTTACTTTGATCAGTAGTGCTATTCTGTGACGTTATTTTCGTATCTCGACAGCGGAATCTGCGGTGAGATGTCAAAAACGTATTCTCAAATTTTAATTCTAAATCAAGGCCAATTGGGTTCACTTTTGAAATGAGCTTTATTATCACTCAGATGAAGCTCGATATCGAAATTATTTACAGAATAGACATACAGTAAATTGGCGAGAAAAAATATGGTTTACTATAGGTAGTACTTTACTATTTTGTTTTCATAATAATGATTTTTCGCAAAGGTTATAACTTTTTAACCGACGAAAACAGGAGGTTCTTCTTAAACTAACATTCGTTTAAGACCTTAGTCATTATGATTAAATAAAAAAAGTTTGTTATTTTTTGTTATTTTTTTTTAAGATCGCTTATTTTGTGTTGGTTAATGATTTTTAGACGGTTACCATTTTTTTTAATTAATCATGTAACTTAGGTAAGGCATTTGCCTAGCTGTGTGGTTTGTAGAGGGTAAAATTTAAGATATCCTGAAAAAAAACTTACATAAAAAAAACCTTTTGAACTCGATTAAAAAGTAAGTGTAGGTAATAATTGGCTTTTGATAATAATCTGCAGAGAAAACGAAAACTTAATATCCCCGTATCCAATTCTTTTTAATAACAGAAACGAACACTATAAACGGAGGGTATTAATTGTATCAAATTTCTATATGGCTGACTAAGCAAATAACCTAGTAGATTACCAACAATTGATTTTCAACCTTATTTACTTGCCACTAACGTTTAAAATCGACCTTACTTCTTAGCTAGTGCATTGATTCATTTTTCTGTGTTCGAATTTAGACTGTATTGTGAGAGAAATAGAGTTTAATATGTATTGGAGTGCATTCAGTATGGATTAGAAATATTAAACCAATTTTAGTTCTCTAATTGGTTTGGTATAATTTTACAAAAGTGTGGATTTCATTTATTGTGTGTGAAATATTGGTTTATATTGATATATGCATTAATACATATAAAATAATGTAAAGCTGCAATAATCAATTATAAACTTACATTATTATAGCTAAGTATTTATTATAAAATAATTTTCTTTAAATAAAATTGTGCAATCGATTAAATGCTTACGGTATAGAAAAAAAAGCTACCTACTAAACTACCAGACTAAATAGAATTTTAGTTTTTTTGTAGCACCCTGTATGATACAGAGTGTTACAGAAATACCTGATTTTATTTGAAGTACTGTTTCTGCCCATAGAAATTAAAAAGTCTCTCCAAGAAAACAATTCAGATTTCCCAAAAAAAGAAAACAGCTTACCTTATTAAATTATGATCATATAACATAACATAGCACATGTGGGTGTACATTGGTACACCTCTGCCTAACCCTTCGGGGATACAGGCGTGATGATGATATGATCAGCTAATCAAAATTAGTTTTGGAGGTCAATTTTTATTTCGGTAAAGGCACAAATATTATTTCAGAGATGACCACACATTTCTGTAACACCCTGTATATATTTTACTTCACCTAAAAAATAACAAATCTACAGATTATACAAAACTCAATTAAAATTATATTCACAAAGCAAAATCTATTAATCAATTCACAAATTGATTGATCAATTAATGTTTACTAATTATTCCATTCATACATTTCATTCAATGAATGAATGAATGAACGTTATAGATAACAACGGTATGCCCGGATCAGGATATCCGGATTAAAAAAACAACTGATAGCAGTCGGATGTGGTTGTTATTAATTTGTAAACGATTTATAACTTTATTGTTTATGAAATAAGTCTGAAAATTAAGTGTAGAGTAATTGTTTGGAATTTGTGTTTCATTGTTTCAAAGTAAAATAGTTACTGTCTTATTGGCCTAGTGGTTCTAAGCGCGAATGCTACGCGGGTTCGATTCCCAAGTCAACCAAGGTGTTATTGGGTTCTTCTATGAAATTCTCAGTAGCATGTCGGAGTTTGGATTTGTGCCCGGTTAGTGGCAATAGGCCCGCCCCCTATTACATGGGATCTAAACATATCGGCGAACATGTGGGTGTACATTGGTACAACTCTGCCTAACCCTTCGGGGATACAGGCGTGATGGTATGTTATGTTATAATATTTCTGTTGCGAATAATATTTCAGCATATATCTGATTCTGTATATGTATAAGACTTTCTTTTTGCGCATCTTTTTCTGAAGCTATGTTCGGTTCGGTTTCCAGTCTCATCGGATTCAGCTGTATACCGTATGTTACAGAGCGACTGCTTATCTGACCTCTACAACACATTTACTGGTAAACACAGCCGTTGGTAAGATTGGTAGCCAGAATTTATATCTGTTTCTATGAGTTAGAAAAATGGTTTAAAACAACGAGGTTGCATTTGAAACTATAGAGTGAGCCTATCAGAGTTTAAACCGTAAGCACAAGTGTTGTCGTGAATTATGTATGAAGATGGAGCTTGCCGTTTTAAAAAATCTATCTTAAACACTAATATTATCCTGACAATGTCAAAACCATCGATATTTTCTTATATAAGTTTCTCGTTGCGCGAAAATTAACTTAAATGAAAAACGAAATGTACTTGGATCAGACTAAAAACTGCTCTCGCTTGGCACAAGGGGAACCTAGCGATAGTAGCAGTCTATGCATATCATACGTCGATGGTTTAAAACATCATAATATTAATATGTTAAATTATGTTTTTTCTAGGTATAATTAGTCCAATTACCTAGTTTCTAAAGCCACTGACTTTACAACGAAAATAAATGTTACATTCAAACAAAAAGGAAATCTAAATTAAGACTCATTTGCTAACAAAAGTCAGAGTTTTTGTTACTTTAGTGTTATTTTTAAACTGATTGCTTCAGTTAGTTCTGTAAAGATTTTTTAGTTAAGATTAGTGTTGGCAGTCATTATAATTTGTTAGTTTTGCAGTCACCTTGATACATTTGGGTTTTTCTTTAGACAAGATTATGTTTTGTGTTTGGATTTCGTGTAAGTAAATATTACTTTACGGGGTAAGATTTTTTCTTGTAAACTATTAAATTGATGTGATGTCAGTATGTATACTGTCGACTCTTGGGGCCCGAGTCTGCTATTGACAATTGCTTCAATCGTCTAAGTGGGGGGCGTTAGTAGGACCATTTTAGGTTAATTACGTAGGTAAAACGTCATTTTAACGTCAAAATTGGCCATTGGGATGGCCAATTTTGACGTTTTGACATTTACAAGAATGCCAATTATCCTAAAATGAACGTAATGACGCCACCCACTCAGACGATTGAAGCAATTGTCAATAGCAGACTCGGGCCCTTGATATAGTAAAGCGAAATTAATGCCTTAATTCGTAAGTAAAGCGAGTAGCGTGTTAAAAACCAAAAACCTTAAGAAACCTTTGTACTTTATAATAATAATAATATATCCGGGGACACTCTCACACACGGTTATCTGATCCCAAACTAAGCAGAGCTTGTGTTATGGTAACCAGACAACTGATAAACATACTTTTATATTTCAAAATACATACATATTATAGATAAATTACA
Source organism: Autographa gamma (assembly GCA_905146925.1). Classification (NCBI taxonomy): domain Eukaryota; kingdom Metazoa; phylum Arthropoda; class Insecta; order Lepidoptera; family Noctuidae; genus Autographa; species Autographa gamma. Next base: position 4,254,640 of record LR989877.1, on the reverse strand, counting down.
CCCAGACACCGAACAACTGATCATGCTCATCACATAACATTTGTCCTGAGTGGGAATCAAACCCACGACCTCCGGTATAGCAGTCAGGGTCACTAACCACTAGACCAACTAGCGTTTATATTAGTTGCTTAGTCAAATCTTCCTTTATATGGTACACAGTAAAGAATTCACTACTTCTATATTCTCAAAGCGTTATTCTACGTAAGTCAAATGTCTTGGAACCAGAATAGAAACCGCGAACTACGTAATGTCAACCGACTTTCTTTCTTAGGATCACAACTAGGCCGTGTTTAACTTGTCTAAACTAACGTAACTTAATGTGATGTAAGAATACAATAGATTAGTATTTACCTATGCATTAAACATACTAAATACGGTGTTATTTTGGGCAAGGCGTCTCTTGACAAAGACCTTAAATAACACGACTTAAAAGACAGCAAGCGCAGAATTAATAAATAATAAATGCGGACAACATCACATACATAGCCCTGACAAAGTAAGTAGATAAATCACTTGTGTTATGGAATTCAGAAACAATGTAGTACGACAAACATAGACCCGAAACAATGTAGAAAAGCTGGTTTATACATTGACCCGTCCGGGGATCGAACCCGGGACCTCAGAGCTAGCGATACGATTCCGTTTATATGTACTTTGTTACATAGGGTGTTAGATATAATTAGGTCTCTCATGTTCTTATCAACATTACAATCATTTTGCCTGTCAAAACTTTACTACACATAATTTTACTCCTAAAACTTAAAATTTTGTAAAAATTACAGGAAACAAAAATTACAACTGATATCCCGTACGCACTAACAACTAAATATTACCAAATATTATGATGTAACGGCCACGTAATGGACAAACATAAATATTTTGTTTTAAATCGATCACATTACAACAAGCGATTACAATGAAATGTCCGTATCGATTAGTCATGCCGAAACAATATCGATTTGTAATCGGTAGTGGCTGGCTGAATGAGTATGTCATGCCATTAAAAAGTATAACGTTCTGATTTTGAAGTGGGTTTCACATTTTTTTACTCTTCCTTTCTTATTGTTTTTATTTTTTAGTTCTTAAAGGTATTTTATGTTTGCATTTGCATTTATTAAATATTTTTGAGTGAATGCAAAACATGTGTTTTTTTAACTGCAATTATTTTTGTTTAAAATTCAGATAAAGATCATTATCTGTATTTTAAACCTGGTGACCTGAAAAACAGGTTCATAAAGCCTAGCTTATAATAATAATAATAATATTCCTGGACAATTCACACACGGTAATCTGATCCCAAGCTAAGCTCTAAGAGAGCTTGTGTTATGGTAACAAGAAAACTGATAAACATACTTATATATTTCTAAATACATACATATTATAGATAAATAATACCCAGACACAGAACAAATGATCGTGCTCATCACACGACATTTGTCCAGAGTGGGAATCGAACCCACGACCTCCGGTATAGCAGTCAGGGTCACTAACCGCTAGACCAACAGGCCCGTGTTATTCACCAGTCTCCACAATATACTTATGTATTAATGAGACGCTGAAACGTAAATAACGTTTAAATATTGTGGTGAGATAATTTATATTTAATAATAACATAAAATTTTAATTTATATTTGTTAACATAATAAAAAATGGCGAAAACCATAACCCTTCTTGGCAGTCGGGTAAAAAAAAGAAAAGATAGGTTATAATTATGTTTTACGTCATTTTAAATAGTCTTATATTAAAACCAATCACAGTCCTTGATGCCAGATGAATTAGATTTTTTTTAAACCTAAAATTATGTGGAAATTGTGACATAAAAAAAATGTCAGGATGTATTTTGTCATATATACAACGCAATGTCTTACCTAAGTTTCTTATCAATTCATCTTCAACTTCCTGTGCTCAAGCTTATCCTAAACCTTTTGAAACATCCTTTGTTCTATTTTAATCGCTATCAGTTAGATTATATCCATAATTACACGCTAAAATTATAATATAAATATAACTTACTCATATGCTTGTTATACGATGATAAATGTCTTCATAGGAGACGAATAGGGGAAGAAATTACCTGAAAATAAAAGAAAAGTAATTAGTATGGCTTTAGATAATTTCGAAAAATTGAGTTACCCCTTACCGGTTAAATCAGAAAAAAAAATCGATTAGGTAGAAATAAAACAAAGCTACGAAAAATTGATCAGATTATTTTTTACAAATCGTTCTACAAATTCTCAGGGCCTTCGCGTAAAAAAACAAAGTGTCGTCGATTTCAGAAAAATACATTTTGAAGTCGATAAAAAACCACACCACAGAATTTAATATAGTTATAACAATAAATTTAACTTAAAATAGTTTAAATAAGGTAAGGTGCTCTTTCTGATAAACATAGATACTCTACTTAACATACATGGGTGAATTTCAACAAATGCCATTTTTCTTATCATATCGGTGAACTTTTACAATTTTTATTTTTTTGCAGGTTTTTCAGGTTTTATGTAATCTTTAGGATGCAAGATGTCCCCAAATTTAATATCATCAATGTATCATTTAAGACTGAGGAGAAAATTCAGTTTGAATTTTGGTTTCCACCGATGTGAAAAACCGGCACCGATTATTTTTTTTGTACACCGATATGATAAGTGTATCCACCGAAATGATGTACAGATCCAGCGATATGATAATCTATTCACCTTTGAACATCGAAAATCAAATAGTTAGTAGGTACTTAAAGGTGACTTAGAAATGAAGATCTGAACTTAGGGTAGATCACATCCAAAGAGAACTGAGTTCTTAGATATAAAATAAAAATGTATTTTTGCAATTATGTACCTATTTTTACATTTTCTAGAGGTACTTAAAATTAAAAAAATAATGATTATTTTTATTATCATTGTCTTTATTCATGAAATATGAAAAAAAAAAAACAAAAATCTCATATCTAAGTTTAGCTAAACGTTTTCTTAAATGTTCCTCTCTTAACACAGAATCTCTTTTGATTAAAGCTTTGCTTATTCTTTCCAGCAACCTATTCCACCTGTTTTTCTCCTTATCTTTTAGTTTTGGCCTCGGCATTCTTAAACAAAATTAAGCTACTATTATATGTTATTATGTTATTATATGTTTTCTTTTTAGCTATTAATTATTTTGTTATTTATTATTACGTTATTACTATATTTTTACCTAATATTTTTTTGCCATAGAAACTTTTAATTCGTTCAATTGCTCCACCTCACCATCATCATCTCAGCCTATGGACGTATTACCGAAAACAGACCTCCCTTAATGATACATTTATTTATACATCTTCTACTACCCAGTGGTATCGTGATTATGATTTTGGCTGTCTATGTAGGTAAACTTACCTTGTATGTATGTATGTACGAATGTTTGTATGTAGGTATATATGTATGTGTCTGTATGTATGTTTGTATGTGCCATTGTTTCTTTGTATACTTAACGAAATGACACGGGATCTACCGATATGATATAACGACTCACCGAGATGATAAAATGATCTACCGATATGATAAAGCAATCCACCGATGTGACAAAACTGTGCGTTGATCACGAATCAAAACACCGATATGAGATATATGCCACCGATTGAATTTTTCTTATCATTTCGGTGTAAATTATCACATCGGTGGTAAAAAAGACCACCGATTACAGCGATATGAGAACAACGACATGAGAAAATACACACTTTTTAGAAAATTATAAAAAATGCATAATGTCTAGGATAAATTAAATAACAGACAATGAAGCTAATTCACTAACTACCTCTGTTAGAACCAAACAACAATAAATAAACTACTCATTACACTAGAAAAATGCAACCACCGATTATATAAAATAATTGTCCGGGAGCAACTGAAATGGCGTTCTTACAGTTTTGGTGGGCATATGCAGCGATTTAACCCACTTCTATCCTGACTGCCCACTAGCACACACCAATGAGGGAAATACAATTGGGGTGGGAATGCTGTCCGACTCGTCGATGTAAACTTATGTTTGAATTACTTTTGTCCAGCGATATGAGAATATTTTTTAGGACAAGAACGTTTGTGCCTCTCAGTAATAATAATCGTTAATTATGTAATAAAATATGCTATATATTAATAAAAAAACTAATATTCTATAAAATAGAATAAGTTATATACCTAATTTATTTATTTTTATTAGTGTATAAGCTGTTTTGTTTGCAACAAAAGTAGTGGGACAGCACCGATTTGCAAAAAAATAGAGGTTTATGTATTTTATTTCTACCTTTGTAATAGTCCTAGGCAAATCATATTTTTGCCACAACCCAATAACTACCTATTGAATACTAAAAAAAATAATTCAGAACTATATTCCTTTTTTCAAATACTAATTTCAATGAAGACAAAAAAATAAGGCATTTGGGAAATTCACCCACATACATGAAGTATTTACAAATAAAAAACATTGTAATCGAGTATATCACTCGATTACAACCGACTAATAAACAACACTCGATGAGTTATCGATTAAACTGCTAGATCCGCATTAAGTTCTTCCTTTTTCGTAATAGCAAGCAGAATGCATTATGCGTTTGCTTGCACATAAATTAATATTGTAGAATGTAATATATTACGTAGTTATAGGATTACATATATAGTTGTATTTACATGAAATATACCTCTATGGTACTTAATTATGATAGTTTTGTTACAAGGAATTATGCCTAAGATAATATTACAAGATTAAGGTATGTAGATAATTATTGTTACTTCACAAATATTAAAATTTATTCAAGTTGTTTTTTCATAAAATCGCAATTTCTATGTAGTTGATGTATGATGTTTTTTTTGTATAGATCTTTGCACTTTTTCACCTGACTAATGTCGAGGACTTACTAACTACGTCAGCAACGTCCACTAAAAGCGGGGTTCAAAACAACAAGTGATGGCTGGATCTAAGTTTAAATTATTTAGGGAATTATTTTTGATAGCTAGTATGGCCGACTCAGGCCAGCTTGTACATATTTGTACACATAAGCTGTGGGAAAGCCTAAATAAATACATATTTACGAAGCGATGCCTTTTTGTCATTGCCAGACATTATTTAAAAGTTGTAAAATCCATTTTCATTTGTCATCTTTGTGTATTTTTCATCATAGTATCACACACGTAGATGCACTAAGTTAGGTAAATACTAAGACTAAGACTAACGAGACAATCTTACGCAATGGTATGAGACGGTAGTTATAAATAGCGACTGTTTTACTACGTCTATTTGCTTAGCGAGGTACAGATTCTGTTAGTTTAAATACTAAAATAGTGACTTTATAAATGTGAAAGGATGGGTGTATGACATTCTTTGACGTAAGTCTATACGAAAATGGGCAATACTGCGGAAAAGTTTTATTGTTTGTCTAAACGAGCTAATCGCAAGACAGTATATATATTCAGAGAATAGTACGAAAGATGAGACTTTTTTCTGAAAGGTAGTTCAACTAATATGTTTTCAAATCTACTAATTGCTGTGATTGGTTGACCAAAAGACTAACAGCCAATCACAGCGCTTAACAGATATGACAGGTGATCAACTAATTGTTGTTTTGATCAACTATTTAAAAACCGTCTGTCAGTGTCACACCAAAACCGAGTGAACATTACTTGTAAAGTTGCAACACAGATAATATTTGTTATTATAATTTTATAAAAGGCTTACAGAGTAATTACAAAAATGTATAAAATAAAGATACTTAAATTTGCTAATAACAAGCCTGAGACAAAAAGTCAACTGTAAGCAATTTTTGTTCCATTTTGTGGTTTTTATCCTGCCTTAAAAAGGCCATCAAAAACAGTTCTAAAATGGTCTCGATCATAACGGAACATCCTAATTCCAGCAAACAGCATGACTCACGGATGAACATAGTAATAGATGGTTCCAGGTATACAGTGTAGACAATTGACAATCACTGGAATTAGCCCTTGGGAGTGTGATTGTGAAGCGTACCTAGTTCACGGCGGTGAGCTACGGAATAAGATCGTATAGAGAAAAAGTTGAGGTTAATTATTTGAAAAATTAATTGGTGAAAAATAAATGTATTTGTTTTAATGCAAGAAATGCAAGGTTTATTTGTGTTGTTAATTAAAACAACTTTTCTACTCTATTAGATAGGTACATCACATAATAACAAGTCTTCTTGTCTAATACAGATTTGTTTCCGCCGCGTGTTTGCGCTGCCATAATCTTCAAGCAAGAATCCATCTTTTCTCATAAGTTTTGGTTGCTATAATTGCATAAATTAATTTTCGTTTTTGCAATTCAAATAATTGTGTTGTTGTCCTTTAAAATCACGGGTAATCGTGTACTAGGGGCAGTTCAGATTAAAGTTTTTTTTTTTAATATTATCAAACAAAAATACGACAAATCATAAAATACCAACAATAATCAATAATAAAAAAAACACATTCAACTCCTCGATTTTCAAACAGACGTTTACATCACAAGATGGCGCGCAGGTCAACGACCTGTTGACAGAACAATACCTGGCCGCATTTAATACGCAAATCCGCGTTTGTTAACCGTTGCCATAATATAGGTCAGCCAGTTCTGTTTTCAAACTCAGAAATTGTTTTTTAAATATTATTATGGTTGTTTTTTCAAAATGGCGTCGGTTAAGCGATAAGGCGTCATTTTTTGTTTTTGTTTTTAATTAATGTTTGGGGAAAATTATGGTTTGTGTTTTGCAGTATTATTTGATAAAGAAATTATGACCTTTTCAGCCTTAGAAATATTATAATCGTGCAATTAATTTCACCCACTACAAAAATGGAGGAATTTTAATTTTTGTTCCGTATATAGCTAATATCGTTAAATACAATAATTTCTAAGTTCATGTATGTAGGTTTATCTATTTAAGTTTATATGGATGTCTACAGAAACCAGAAAACTAATTCAGTACCTACTAGATGGCAACTAGTATTTAGTAATCAAAACAAAACAATGCACTTTATCTACCGGCCTCGAACATAACGTACAGAAAAACATAAAATTACGTATGTATGGAGTAAAATTTTAATTAAACGTTATCAAAATGTACGTAAAATAATTACTTTTTTAAGTCATGTAATGCGAAATCGGTTTAGTACCGGCAAGGCCATTTGATTGTGACCTTCAGAACTTATTTATTATAACTGGCAGTCAAAAACTATTTTAACCGACTTACAAAGAAAATTGCTATTGCTAATTTTCGACTGTATGTTTTTAATAACCGACTTTTAAAAAAAAGAAGGATTTTCTCAATTCGGATGTTTGTATGTTTTTTTTTTATGCTTGTTCTTATGTTAAATAGCAGTTTACAGATTTCAGTATTAGAGATTGGTTTAGTGTTAAATTTACGAATACCAAAACTGAATTTAGGACATTCTTAAACTTATATCTGTCGCTATTTTACACCTTAAACTGAAAGAGACAGCATGTTTCATAACGGACATTTAAAACTGATTGACGTTTTATTCGACCGTATTCCACTGACAGTAAAGTGTAAATGAGACAGCGATATATCTCCTTTTCGCTTCAACAATTATCTTTAAGGACGAACTCATGTTATTTTAATTGATTTAATTAACTATAAGGAAACTAGTTATATTATGTTTCATAGTAAATATGATTATATTATCTACGTATAACTGTTATTTTAGTCACATTTTGTAAACTTAAACGCTCGGTTTTTATACGAATTTAAATCATGAAAACTAATTTTATCTTGTTGTTTCGTAATGAGATATTTTTTTGTTATAGGTACAGTTAAAAATCTTAGGAAATTACGAAATTGATGAAAAATTATTTACTTCTTGCACGGAGCGATGACACCGCATCTCCAGTCTGCTTGCGACCACGGCCGGTGTAACCCGGTCGAAACGTCAAGCCCAAAAAAGATAAGCATAAATGCGCTTATTCCCGTGAATTAAATTACTATAATTAAACCTATTAGTTTTATTACAGACCGGATATTATAAAACAATGAAACTGGGTTACTATATCAATAAAATAAAGTGACACTACTTCCATTGTCAGGAATTCCTAGTACAAATTCAAATTGATGAAATAAAGCCGGCCATTCACGTGCGATCCGACTTCCGCGTAACGGACAAAGACGGAATGACAAAGGCGATTTGTCTTGCTCATAAAAGTCTTTGTTTTCTTATGTTTATCTAAAGAATAAAGCGTTATTGTATGGTTAGGATTATGTTAAGAAATTAATGTTTTTAAGGTTCATGCAAATATTTCTTTTTACACGAGAGTTTCTTAGAGCTAGCTAACAAAATATAATGGTAAGTAAGAAAGTGGTATACAAACTTTAAAATCAAATAAATTCTAAATTAATAAACGTATCATACACCACAATAAAAAAAATATTAACTTAAAATACAATACATTACCTAACATAAAGAAATCAGCTGTAAGAACTAGTTGCATCTATTCCTACATAAGTGGGTATTTCCCATGCATTTAATAACAAGTTTACCTTAAGTTAATTAAACGCATAATATACTAGATTACATCACAACACAAACCTATCAAGTCTCAGACAATAATTAAAAGCAAACAGCGAATTATTTTTGCTTAATTAAATATTAGCGCAATTGTTACCTTAGAGGATAGATAAGAAACTACAGAGTGCACATATGAGGGTATGAACCATGAGCTAAGTATGAACTAGTTACGTCGCAAAAATAAAATGAAATTAAAAACATAATTTTTATAAAACTATCGCAAATCCTGTTATTACCTTCATAATAACGGAACCATTGATATTTTTGCATATATGTCGGTCTTTATACGACAAATCAGTGGATGAACATACACAGTCAAAAATGTGCTTACACTCAGAACAATGGGCGGAATACATGCACTCTATAGTTTGAACTTTTCAAACTCTATGGTATGTACTGATTGCATAACTACAGTGCATAACAATTAGTATCATGTAGGCTTGCACAATAAGATTGTTAGGTGACCTCATTAACCCATTAACACTGAAATACAAATGTACGAGGATATTAAATTTGTCTGTCTGTCGCTAGATTACACGTTAGAGTGATAAGAGAACTGACGACGACTTGAATCTGAACTGCGTTTGTGTGTTCATCCATAAATCAAACTAAGATTATGATTATGTTATTTATTCATTTAAAATTTCATGTACAATTGTGGTACCTATATATAGAGTGTAAAAGAGATACAACCATATTTATTTGTAACTTTATGTACAAAATTTGACATTCTGTATCAGTCCATGGACAAGGAATATGTTTTAGAAATAAAGCTAAACGTTATTGTAAAATTCAAAATCTATCAATAAACAAACATTATTATATTTAAATCGCCTTTTCAGCATTATGGAACACAATAGCTCAAGACCGGCAGAATTGGAAAAAAGAAAGGAAGGCTTTGCCTTGCAGTGAAACGACAATGGCTCAAAATGAATAAGTTTAAAACAAACTAATTTTACCAGATTTTTTGATTCTCACATCACATTAAGACAGAAATTAAAAAAACTGCCTCGTTGGCCTGGTGGTGCTAAGCGGGACTGCTACGCTAGAGGTCTTGGGTTCGATTCCCAAGTCGACCAAGGTGTTATTGGGGTTTTCTATGAAATTCTCAGTAGCAGGTCTGAGTTAGGATTTGTGCCCAGTTAGTGGCAATAGGCTCGCCCCCTATTACATGTGACCTAAACATATCGGCGAACTGTGGGTGTACATTAGTACACCTCTGTCTAACCCTTCGGGGATATAGGCGTGATGATATGTTATGTTTATCAAACACAGAACAAACAGACAAATATTTGCCACGATCGGAGCGCAGACCTCGTTGACCCGCAATTACAAAGATGGCCGCTCTCTAATTAAGACCACTGGGGCATCCTAATATTATTCATCTGAATGTTACCCTTGCGAATTGAAGGCAAGTCATTGAGGCATCTTTTTATATGTAAATGTGGGTTTTTGAGATGGTAGACAAAATTATATGTCATGTTGTTTTATACATGTTACCGAAAGGCTAATAAATGAGAAGAAAATTGGATATAAATTATTTTAGTAATTCATTTTGAGCCGAAATTTTGTAAACTGTCTCTATACCAGATGTACTCTTCAGCCCCTATGGATAGATATACCCTTTTAGTAACACGTTCTATAATAGGATGAGCAGTTACTTGATGCCAATAAAGGCTTCTATTGAAAATATAATAGTTATTTCAAGCGATATAGGTGTCAAAAAGACATCGTCATTTAATCCATTTCTACCAGCTTAACTGTCCCGCTAGTAGACACAATAGTGAAACATTGGAAATACACGTATGTGACCCATGGGACACGGAACTGCTTAACACTTGAAGAAATGTCACTTGGCTACAGAATTCAACCTCTAAAAGCTACAAGCGATACATCGTTGGACAGGCATTTTAATCTCAACAAACATTTTCAAGTCCACTAAATTAGCATCTTCCTTTAGAATGTTTCGCCAAATAAACAAGATATACCTAACTGTACAACCGGTTTCATTGCCTGCAAGTCAACAATAACAGATACAATAAAATAATAACACTTTACTACCATTATGGGTCTAGAATTACTTTTATAACGTAATAGGCCGGTTTAAGTAATCGAAAATAAAAGTTGTTTGGTTGAGCATTGGGCAATAGGCTTATTCCATAATTATGTAAAACATTTCCGCAATAAATAAAACAAAGGATTAGAAAGGTTTGAGGATCAAAGTAAAAAACAAATTGTTTTATACAGTTTTTAAAATACTCACACACATACATATTTAGCATACAATGATATTGCAAAATTATGGCAATGGTCGTAAATATATATTATGAATTTAAACTAAAAACATATACTATTTCCATAAATAATACATATCTATGTTCTATTTGTTTGATAAACTTTAAAAATCTAAATTCAACTGAATATGTTTTAAATATGCCGAAAAAATATTTCGCTCTACAGAAGAGAATGCCAAAAATTTTCAAGTTAAGATCAACACTACGTGTGTATATGTCAAAAATATTAATATGAACAGCAAATTAATAACTATAAACAAACACATAAAATATCTATAATATACATAGTTAAACAGAAATATTTGCAATAGTGTTTGAGTTGCAAAATCTCATAGCTATAATATCGCGATAGTGATCAGCAGGAATGACATTGTTTGCAGCGTTATTAGAATTAATAACAAGAACCTTGATTATAAATAATATTATATACTATATACATGTGGGATTGTCTAATGGTATTTTTATTTGACTTGTTAAGTCACTAGGAATTCCTGCTGTATTGTACTTGTTAGAAGTAGTGACTGTTCTGAGACCTATTGTAAAAAAAAAAAACAAAATAAGAACTTTCTAAATATTGAAAACAGCCTGAAACTCTAAAATTGCAGGATCAATCAATCTTCTCATACAGTAAATAAAATTATGAATAGATACAGTGACAGCTTATTCTACTTCTTTACAGTACGTAGTGTTTTTATCCAAAAGTACCCTTAAAGAACTTGAGGTATAAAATAAAGCCTGTACTATACTCAGTGTAGTAGGATAAACGTATTTTTAGTAGAAAAAGTTTTATCATTTGAATATCCGTTTATATCTTAAATAAACCCTTTATTAGATAAATTTATATATAGACAGTCTCCTAAAAGTCGTGAAATCGTGACACAAACTCAAATCAACGTCTGAAAACTGCATTAATAATATAAAATAATTTAACATATCTAGGTAGGTAACAATAGTACTCTTAAAATAACCAAAAGTGAACGGTATATTTGAAAGACACTCAAGGTAGTGCCAGCAGAGTGAAACCATTATTTCAGCTTACATTTCTTCTAGATTAAAGTAATATGATATTATAAGCCTTGATAATTAAGGAATTAAGCAATCTTTTAAGGCAGAGTAACGTAAGTGCAATGTAATTGTTACTGTATTGAGTAATAAGAACAAGATTGAAATAAAAGTTATCAATTGCAAAATTCTTAAATGATTCACTCTCATAGCAAATGATCTTTATTCAACGATATCAAATTATTTTTTGAGATCTAAACATTTTACATATACCAGGGGCGGCTGAAATGTTTTGAGCCTAAGTACCTTTAAGTATCACTAATGACTCGCGCTGCACAACACTACTTACAGGCATCCTAATTAATATAAATGTCAAGTTTCACGTCATTAGCATCATTACGCTTTTAGTAATTGGCCCGTGAACATCACCATGTCCGAGTCAACCGCGCTTTGCACGAAATTGGAGTACAGAGCTGTCATAAAATTCCTCACAAAAAAGAACAAAACGCCGACGGAAATATTTGAAGAGATGTCTGCAGTTTATTGGGAGCCTGCACCTTCATCTGCCACCATAAAACGTTGGAACAGAGAATTCAGACACGGCAGGGAGTCGCTCGAAGAAGACCCCAGGTCGGGACGCCCAAACACTGCCGTTACTGAAGAAAACATTGAAAAAGTGAAAAAACTTAGTCTCGAAGATCGGCGAATCAAGTTGTGGCAGATAGTTGAAGCCATGGGCATTAGCAAGGAACGAATTGGCAATATTTTGCATAATCATTTGCATATGAAAAAGGTGTGTGCACGATGGGTGCCGAAAATGCTCACGCCGCTGGACAAGCAGCGTCGAGTCACGACTTCGCAGGAGTTTTTGGATATCTGTGGCGATAGTCCTGACGATGTTTTTTCTCGGCTTGTTACTGTTGATGAAACATGGATTCGACAGTATGATCCGGAGTCAAAACAGGAATCAATGCAGTGGATAGAAAAGGGAGAAAAGCCACCGCGGAAATTCAAAGTGGAAAGATCGGCGTCCAAGCTCATGGCCACTGTTTTCTGGGATTGTGAAGGAATTTTATTCATAGACTACCTTCCCAAAAATACTACAGTGAACGAAGATTATTACGCCGCATTGTTGACAAAAGTGCGTCAAGTGGTTGTCGAGAAAAGGAGAGGCAAACTGGCTAAGGGAATCCTGTTTTTACAAGACAATGCGCCCGTCCACACTGCCCGTGTTGCAAGGCGTGCCCTCGCTGAGACAGGATTTGAAGAAATCAACCACCCGCCCTACATTCCAGACCTGGCACCTAGCGATTATTTCCTCTTTTCAAATTTGAAAAAGGACCTCCGTGGACGGAGATTTTCCAGTGACGAAGAAATGAAGGAGGCCGTAAACGAACATTTCGAGGGCGAAGAGGGCGAATATTTTTTGACCGGGTTAAAAGCCCTTTTTAATAAATGTAAGAAGTGTAATGAATTAGAGGGAGATTATATTGAAAAATAAAAAAATTACACATTTCTATCAGCATTTTTAATACCTTAGGCTCAAAACTTTTCAGCCGCCCCTCGTATGTTAGCATCATTTTTAAAAAAAAGTATTTTTAAAGCAACCTGTTTCGTGTCGAACCGTATGAAACGTCGCGTGTTTAAATATACTTAAATGTCAAGTATAAACGTATTACATGAAGCCATGAAAAAAACATAAATCCAAAAATAGGGAAATAGTGGTCACTTCCCACCATAAAAACAAGCATCTTATTGAACGAAACTTATTTTTATGGCCTTTACAACTAACTCTAGCATACTTAACTCGATTCCTAAAATAAATATTATTTTTGTGTCACATTAATAGTGTCTACAAACTTCAAAAATTAAAATAAATTCAATCGCAAATCGAATCGCAAAAAATATAAAAGTCCGTGAATGGGCAGCTTTAAAAATAGATTAATAAATACAATGGGACTTACAATGACCTTTAGGTTATCTATGTAAAAATAATTGTCAGACAAAGAAACATGATATAATTTGATTTATTAAACCTGAGAATAATTGCGTGTACGATATTTTTTATTTAGACCGTGTTCCGGAAATGAGTCTTGACACTGACAGATCACTTAACCTGTTGATAGCTTATGTCAAATGTGTGTTGACGTTTTAATGGTAATAATTGACAGTTTTAATTTATGGAGATGATAGGTGTGTATAAAGAGGACAATAGATAATGTACACAAGTAATTAGGGTATCATTTTAATTGCGGGCTATATTATTTTTTATTTTAAAAAGCATATTAAACGAAAATAAATATTTCCAAGTTGGAAAAAATATATAATCCAAGCCAAATAAACAGGTTAGTTATCTGTCAAATTGACAAGACGTGTCAATTCATTTTGACAGTTATAGATTGAAGTTTTTAGGTGGTTATTCTCAAGATTTTGATCGATAAATGGATAATAGTAAAAAAATATTTCGTTATGGTAAGTAAATTCTTATTACAGCAATAAATGTGAAAGTCAGTTACTCAATCATATTGTAATCACAATGGGCTTTATATAAACTATTGTATTTTATTCATAGTTATATTTAATGGCGAGTTATTCTGTATGTTTCGTCATCTAAGGTATTATAATAGATCTGAATTGTACCTAGATTCTTGACTAGAAGTGCGATAAGCTTTCTGATCTGGATGCCAAACGAGATGAGTTGAAAGCTCGACCACCCGGAGCTATCAACTACAACTTTGTGGCTGGTACTCTGACATGTCCGCAGTGTGCGCGGACTTTTACGCACAAAATTGGGTACTCCAGCCACATGAGAGCACACGCGCGCCAATAGAGTCGAAGTGGTCGCCGTTACCGAAATCGGTGTGGAAGATTAATATTTGATTAATGAATAGAAATTTAATAAGATTTCAACATAAATATCATAATCTAGGCACCTTTCGAAGACTAGAAGACTTTAGTTAATTGTGCTTTAAAACAAAAATACCTAAATGGATGTGTTTGATATGAGGCTAGAATCAAACTACTAAAATATAATTTAAAAGCTAGAATATTCCAAACAATGCGGAAAAGGGAAAATTTAAATACCACAAGTTTGTCGTTTTAATTAGATAATACTTATTTGATTATATGAAACGTTACTGTATTTAATGTTATTTTATAATACTATATAAATGATTGATTACACACAAATATAAAAACAAAACGAATTAAAAATATTAGCTTAAAAAATGACGATCTCGATTTGACTGTATGTTTTGTTACACGAAAATTGCAAAAATATGAATCTATAAAAAATCTCTCTTTTGTCGATAGGGATACCACAAACGTTCTTATATACATACCATTAAAATCGATTCGTCAAATCGATCGAATGTATTGGTTTAAAAATATAAGTTTGTCTGGAACGTCAAAACAAAAATATTTTTTTGAGCTTGCCTCCAAACCCTTTTTTTTCAATGGCTGTCGGTTCAACAGAAAAGGTTCTTAAATAAACGCGTATTTTTTTTATGTATTTACTTTAATATTTAATCAATTATTTATGCTCTTTGAATGAGCAGCCCAAGTGCGTCTGCACCTACGACCATGTGTGCATTGACGCATAATTATCACACTTTCCGGTAACGCCCACCATTGCCTCCACAGACAGACATAACACATTATAATAATATGTATAGTAAGTATAATATAATGGTCAGTATCGAAAAGGCAAAATGCCGAGATCGTATAGGGCCAAAAGGCCAAAGACGAATTATTGTTCAGGTCTTGCGTGCTTTGGGATTCGAATGTTTGGAAAGACAATGAAATTACTGTTTTTTCCTATACGGTTTGCAAAGGTATAAAGCGTGGTCATATTTAAAATACTAAGTGTACTACCCTCTCTCTACCCTTAGAAATATAACTTAACTTCAATCACTAAAATAGTAGTCGCTTCCAACAAAATTATTATCAATTGCTGATCAAAATGAGTATAAATCGTCCAAATATTTATTCAACTACTATTGCTTTTTTTTTTTGCTTGCATTGCTACTAAGCTGTGTCCACCCTTTTTCAGTATAGTATTATAACAGTAAAACAGCCATTAATGTCTCAAACGCATCAATTTTAAGTACCCTCTACCTAATGCTGTTTCTATTCTATCACTTGAAGGTGTAACGTACCGATAAATAGTCATTCAAAAACATCTATAATAAGTTAAACTTAGCATGAAATGTATTTAATATTCAGGATATCAAATGACAAAACTAGTCTTAGTTAAAATATCCTAGCTTAACTCGATCTTTGGACTTTCAACCCAAACATAAGTTAATAAGATTTAAATTTAATTGCAGTTAATTACATATGACAAAACCAGATAATTGTAAATTACAATAGTAAAGTTTTAGTTAATTATCCTGGCTAAGCCCGATCTTTGGATTTCAAACTCTCGTGTAACGCAATAAGACTGAAATTTAAATATAGTTAATTACAACTGACAAATCTTATTTCAAATATCCTTCCTTAGCTCTATCTTTGGACTTTAAACTCTAGTGTAACGCAATAAGATTCAAATTTAAATGCAGTTTATTGAAAATGACGATAGTAAAGCTTTAGCTAAATATCCTGGCTAAGGCACCTTTGGACTATGAACTTCATACGTAACACAATAAGATTGAAATTTGAATGCAGTTATTCAGACAATGCATTTAGAATCTCGACATTGGATGACGTCATTCAGTAGGATGTACTTTCGTTTTGCTTTTGACCTTCTTATTCGGTAGTAAATGGTAGTAATTTAATCATTATTTAAATTTAAAGCGGATTTACGGTAGATAACATTTCTAATATTAAAAAGTGTTTTGAGTAAAAATAATAAAAATATCTTAGGTTCTTTATTTCCTTTAAACGCAATCTCTCATTTTACAAAATTATTGTTTTGTTTATTATTGATTATTATTATATTAAATTTAAATTATACTTTAATATAATATTTTTTTTAATTATATTAAATTTTAATAAATTTACTTTAATTATATTAAAATTATTGTTTATTAAAACACTGCGAAAAATACAAACAAGCAACCGTATTAAAATTGACTTATTATATTATGACTATGTTGGGAACCCTTAAATAAATAAATAAATGACTCCTTAAAATCCATACTTTTTGTACTAATGATAAAATCGAAAATAACTGTCTTTCTGTCTGTTACACTTGCACGGCTAAACCTCTAAACCAATTTTGATGAAACTTGATATAGGACAAGTTTAAACCTCCAGTAATAACATAGGATATTTCTTGTAAAATTATAGATACCCACGCAGTCGGAGAAGCCACAGTAAAAAGCTAGTAAAATATTACTATGAAGTACAGAATCTATTAATTAGCATTTCTTTGCGATCGAGGCCATATTGTCATAACAAACGGTCTTGAACTTTACCCGACAAATATAAGTGTATACAAACAAGTTTATAATGTTACATCATGTATACTGTATTTATTAGAAGTGACAATGTGTTAAGAACTTATTTGACTATTATCAAATACAATCATCATTTACCTATTGTACTCAAAACATGGAAACTCGGCTTAGGTTTAACAATATTTATGGAATATACAATATTAGAGGTAAAAAATATTAATCATAATAATAAAAATTACAGCCCGTAAACGTCCCACTGCTTGACACATGCCTCTTCCCATATAGAGAAGTCACGAGCATTGATCACCACGCTTGCTCTCTGCGGGTTGGCGATTTCAGATCCAAAATTTTGGAATCCAGGTTTGCTCACGATGCTTTCCTTCACCGTTTGTCAGAAGTGTCTTTGAATAATTATTTATTTCAGAAATTAAACTTAAAATATTAACAACAATATAAAAACTAAGCCTACACAAAAATAAAAATAAAAATATAGGTACTAAATAAAACTAAGGACTAAAATTCATCCACATCGCTGTCGACTGGGAGTGTGCGCAAAAGGCTGGCATAATTAATGAATTCAGTGATATAATAATATAATTATATAAAAGATAGATGTCTGATAATTTTGAATCCTTAGATACATTGTTAGCAAACAATTTATCAGTTGTATTGTATGTCTATAATCTATTTGTCTGTCCGTGTTAAGATGAGCTTCCATGACCGAAATTCAATCAAAATTAATTAGCGTCAGTAATTAGTCCACAGATTATCTAAGTACGTGATAGCCTGCAATCATTCATATATTTGACCTGCATGCACCAATTAAAATTAACCTTGTGTATTTAAGAAAAAACCTCAAAAACTGTGTAAATGGTAGTATCGTGTGTAATTATTGAAAATATATGCAAATATGATAAAATATATGCAAATAGTTAACGCATGCTTTTTTATTGATTTCGGATTCCGTGCTGGTCTATAAAAGGTTGTTTTTTATTATTGGGTAAATAGATGGTAAGAGCTAATTTGTATGATTTGTTATAAGTAACAAGCTGTGCCTCGAGGTTTCAGCCGCGTGAATGACAATACATACACTATGATTATAAATTGTAGCCTATGTGTTATTCTGATGTATAAGCTACATTATTGTGAAGTTTCATTAAAATCCATTCAGTAGTTTTGTGTGAAAGAGTAACAAACATCCACACATCCATTCTCACAAACTTTCACATTTATAAATTATAATATTAGTAAGGACTATTGTTATGTTTTATTTCAAACATAATAATATATTTTTTGAATAAACTTACTCAATGATTTTTTTTAGTTATTATTGAATTTTATGATTACTAATATATATATTGCATAATATTGTGGTATCTACATTAGGTATTGTATTTACATACGTATATTACATCGCTTTAATGTTTACGAAGCAGACTAAAATTGCTCAAGAATTGACTAAAATATAAAAAGTATAAAACATGTTGTTTTTATTCTGCCTACGCTTAATTTTCCTAAGCAGATACCTTAGCCATAGTTTACAAAGTATAAATCACGAAGAATGTATGACACACTAAATATGTATGACAAATGTACGGAATCCGACACAATGTATTGGAATCAACATATTTTAGCATAAACCTTCATGTTATTTAATAGACGTTGTATGTTTAATGTATGTTACACGCGAGTTATTGTTTTTGTAATTATACGTAACACGTTACGTTTGACCTGATTTTTGGACAATTTTTTAGCCTTTTTAACAAAAAAAAAAACATGTAAAATATCTACGGTATTCAGCTGAATCCGGTAAGACTGGTGCCGACCCCAACATAGTTGAGAAAAGGCTCGACAGATGATGATTTAACAAAAAGTCCCTTAAATGACGAAAAATTATTGATTATCTGTGGTTAGCACTTAGTTTTGATGGTACACAAGTATATGTAGAGTATCTAATGAAAAGCTAGAGTATTTTTTTAGCAAAGTTTCATGAAAACAGGGCCAGACGTTTTTGAGATATGGCCCAACAGATGGACTGCTAGTTAGTAAAGTAACATTCAGACCGACATTGCAATATATTTATAAATCAATTGCTATCTTAAATTTGTCTACAAAAGTTGATTCACAGGCTATTTATACATACTTTAAAATGTAAATAATAAAAATAGTTGTTTACAAAATATCGCTATGATGAAAACAAGACACCAATTTGGCATTTTAAAATGAATCACTAAGTTGTTGAACAACTTCAAATATCAAGTTTTGCAAGTTCATAAAACGTTATGATCACCTATATAAGAAATCGTTTTATTTTCTTATTTAAAAATATTAAGATTATATTTTAGTAATATGATACCTACTTTCTTTTAAAACTTTGTAATAAACGGTATTTAGCTAAATCTGGTGTGACTGACCAATACAGTTTTTTTTCTGAATTTCTCATTTCAATTTACATTGACTTTGTCTTTTTTTTAATCACTCATAAAACCTTTTATTTTGATATAACTCTGTTGAGAGTTTTTGAGGGAAGAAGAAAAAGACATTTATGGAACCAAAATCTGACTATATTTATATACCAGACACACACTTTACGGTAAACCAAACCCTTCTTTTGGATATTGGCTCAAAAAGTTAATTTAATATAATTCTGACTTACGGTAACGAACACATCGTGAGAAAACCAGAATTCAATACTTTAAAATCGCATGCAATGAGCAAGCGTGGTGATCAATGCTCGTGCCTTCTCTGTATGAGAAGAGGCCTTAAATCAAAAGTACAGTTACTGACTGGTTATATTATTAGACCAAGGAGGATACATTTTAAAAGTTAAAAGACCTTGTTATAATTAAACAGTATATAAACTAATGCCTGACCTGCGCAATTAGATTTATTTTCCGGGTTTTGTTTAGTCTAATTAAATTCAGACGTTTTAATCGTGATTATTTTAACATACTACATGCAAAAAGAACATTATTATACTTTAAGTTATAATTGTTACAATATTAGACACAACATAATGCAATTTCACAATAGATTTTACTAAAAATCACCAATAAAATCGGTAAGCTTATATATTTTTTAGGTTATGTACCATAAAACACAAAAAAGGTTAAATCTCACCTTATATTAGGAACGCAAAGCCCCGATACAGCCGAACACCTGTGCCTAAACATTTTTTTAAATCACCTGTCACATTTGGCGGGAAACAAAAATCACTGCATGACTGCACTACACTCAATAAACTAATGAAAAGTTAAAATAACGCTAGAACGATTAAAATTGGCATTGTTTGTGACCATGTATAAAGTTTAAGGTAAGAGGGAAAATACCTCGGTTAATGCTTTATTAGAAGTCGTTTCCTAAACGGAAAAACATTAACGTGATTGAGAACGGATAAAAAGGCAGGAGGCCCGTTCTTAGAAAAAAAGATTCAAATGGTAAAGGAACGCGTTTAAATTTATTTGACGTTCCATTTTTAATCACAATTTTGTTATTTATTTTTATTTTAGTAACATTTAATAAATGGTTTTCAGATTTTGAATTATATTATTATTATTTTAATCACTAAATGATCACCCATCTTTAGAATAACCTTGTTTATAATTGCTTAACCGTACATATACAGCTAGTCTAAAAATACTGAATTTATTTATGAAATTAACTCTTTAAATAAGGATTAAAAATCTTTCTCAATCGCTTAATGACTGATTGCGTTAAATGTCCCCGACCTTACAAATATATGTAAATATTATGACCGGTATCAATAACTTAGGAATTCCTTTGCTGCGTAGTTTTACAATAAAATGTACCGTTAAAAAACTGGAAATATTTTTATCTATTATTAGGAATATTCCGTTAAGACCACTCTTTTCTAGAATTAGGAATATTTTTATATAATAAGTACGTAGAAAAAAAAATCTTAAAAAAAAAATCTAATGTTTTTTTCGTTTTCAGAACAATGAGATATTATAAGCTTAATTAAAAGCAGGATAAAATAATAATAAACAAAAAGTATTTGATGAACAAAAAGAAAAATAATCTTCTGTCATTTAACGGTTTGTTTTAGCCAATGACAGTAGAAAAATAAGATAATTAATCAATAACAATTAATAACTAGTACGAGAGAAAAACGAATAATAATAAATCACTAGTTTATAAACATTCGTATGAAAATAAATGTATTATCAGTAAAGCGAAAAATACCGCGGTGTATTCCGAGTAATATATAAATAAACAAAAACTTCCCACTATGATTAAACATATTTTATTTATTACTAGCAATGTCTCCCGGATCTACCCGCCTAGCATTTTCCAAGTTTGTTCGGGTTCCAGTCTCATATTTTCAGCTGAATACCGTATGTTACAGAGCGACTGCCTATCTGACGTCCACAAACCATTTCACTGGGTAACACAGTATCCCATAGTAAGACTGGTTGTCAAAACTATAATGATTTAACGACTGCTGGTGACAGTTAGGGCCGAGGGCTTAGTTATCGTTAAATTAAAAGAGTGTAACACAACACATCTTGTGTTGCAAATATAGTAAAGTAGAGTTTTTATATACCTGTCTTTCTGTTTTAAAAAAATACATTGTATGTTACTAAAATATCAGGATACGTACAGGGAAAAACTCCGTAGGCGTTCGTTAAAAAGACAATTTTATTTGAGGTTAAAATAATTTATCCTAATAAGGAGTATAATATGACTGAGTACTTTGTGGCAGAATAATGAACAACAAAGCAACACTGACCTCAAATAAAAATATTTAACGTCAAATATACTGGCGGGAGTCCAAACTTGAATAAAGAACAATGAATTTTGTTTTAAATCTGACAGTCAGCTGTTTTCTCTAACCTACAAAATCAAATGAATTTTTAGTAATCGTTGTAGATATTTTTGGTTGCTGTTATGAAATAAGTAGCCAAAACAATAATTATTTACAGAATGGCTGAATTACGTAAACCAGCCTTACTAAAGTATTAACCTTGAATTGAAATGATGAAACATAAAAAATATTTGCTTTCGACTGCCCAATTTAAATTTCTGGGGCAACAATTTAAAAAATATATTTAATATCTCCTAATTATGTATAAAATGCAATAATATTTTTATGCATTAGTTATAAAAATGTCCTCACTCCTTTGTCTAATATAAATATTTAATATATAAAAACCTTTTATAGACAGCCATGTTTGTTATACTTAAACATAGCAAAAACATATAGCATTTGTCGTTGATAGTCGTTTCCCGTCACAAAAGATCAGCTGATATCAGATATAATAACTATTTTATAGCAAATAAATGCACACTGCACGACATGGCTGTTTAAACGCAGCGTCATTGCCTCTAGAAAAAAATACCGTTTTTTTTCTAGCGTCTAATGGCAGCGTTGGCATTTTTTTCTCGTTTTAAAATGTCAATAATAGATTTAATTTTGTTAGTGGAAACATAGTTTTGAAGTTTCAAAGTTTAGTGGTTTTTGTACACTTGTCAAACGAGTAGTTTTTGTAAGAGAATATGTGTAGTGCGATGTCGTGTTTATTTATTTCTACTAGATGTTTCATTATGCAGTCTTTGTTTTGAAATGACTCCTACATTGTCCTTTTATTTTAATGATTGCCCACGTACGCTGTTAGCATATTTACAAACTAGACGCGAATATCTGTGCAAATAAAGATTACTTTAATCGAGTTTAACAAAAACTCTTTTCTATAGACTGAACAAAGCATTAAGTTTCTTAGTTCACTTGTGATTCAAGGTTGCTTACGTTATTAAACAACATATAAACACGATTTACAATGTAAATATAAAAGGGAAAAACCTAGTCTAACATCACAAAGAAAAAAGCTGTAAAACAAATATCCAAACAAAAAAAAAAACAAACCTTGAATTAGCTCTGGTCATTTTGGTTCCGTTCGCGCCAAATTCAATTTCACTGCCGCCAAAACTTGTAACCAAAGGCACGTCACCTTCTGCCATACTATTTTGTTCGAAATTCGAATGAGCACTTTAAATAACAAATGACTTGACTGTTGAACGTTAACGTGTTGCTTTCGCGCACGTCCCGTCGGTGCGGCGTTCGACGATGCACTGAGCGGTACTAGGATTATTTTATTGATGTTAATATAATGATGGACGTTCGGACAGATAACATGTGATGCTCGGTGGACGTTGTTGTGGCACTGATAATTGGATCGCTTTATGCAAACATGACGCAAGTAACTTTGTGGTATTTTTTACAAATGTTTTAATTATTTTGTTGTAAGTATACCTTTTTGCTTGACTTTGTTGCAACATACGTTTTTGCTGTTACAATTAAAAGTGAAACTGTTTTCTTTTTTTTTGGTTTCTTAATATTTGTTTTCGTTAATTAACCCAATTAACAATGAGATTTAATTAGGTACACGTTTTATTTTTAGCACACTAGTTAAAAACATATTTAGTTGCCATTGACCTAAATTAAAGTTTACAGGGATATCCTGTTGAGTCAACTAAATAAGGACTAGTTTGAACAAGAACATATCAGTTTTTTTGTCCTAAACAATAGTAGGTAAGTGTTTATGTCATGACGCCCACAGCCTGGCCCAGATAATAAATTATATAAGTAAGCTGACCAAATTAGACCAGAGAGACAATATATTAAAATGGACAGGAATCAAAATACTGAGTAATACTTAATGGATTTACCAGTCTTTAAGTTTTAATAATTATTTCCTCTTATATGAATGGTCAACCAAAAGACTAACCTCTAAGTTTTTGTTATTGATTATTTTCAGTTTTTACCATCCCATTGCAGGATAAAAGCCTCCCTTTCCTTCTTTCAATTTAATCTCTATATAACTATAAGATAATAGTGGCTAAAAATATGTTTTGGCAGTAAACAATTAACTTGAAAATAAAGAAGATAGTATAAAATCTTACCTAGAAAAATTAATTATAAAACGTACTTTTTTTTTAAACCATTCTAAATGCAAATAAATAAGCAATAACAATTATAATAAAAAAAAAAAACAAAATCAGAACTTAAAATAATCCTTTCACTATTTTTCTAAAAACTGCGCAAAAACGAAAGTAAAATTAAAACATAACCTACGCTATTTAGTAATGTTTGTGCGTGAAGAGGCAAACGCATGCGATCTTAATTACATAAATAAGATAAAAAACAACTTTCATTTGCATTGGAATTAATTAGTTTAAGTTTTGGAAGTTAAACTAGAATTAACGGTTATGTTAATGGTTAACTGTTTCGGCAGTTTTTGGATAATAGAGTTAAATTGATTCCAGTCTTACTTTGGGATACTGCGTTTCCCAGTAAAATGGGTTGTGTAGGTCAAAGGCAGTTGCTTGTAAAATACGATATTCTGCTGAAACGGTAAGACTGGTAGCTGACCCCAAGATAGTTGGTTAATTCAAACACTGTCTTTATAAATTATAGCCTATGTGTTAATCCGAGGAATAAGCTGTATTATTGTAAAGTTTCATTAAAATACATTCAGTAGTTTTTGCGCGAAAGAGTAAAAAACATCCATACATTCAAACAAACTTTAACATTTATAATTTTATTAAGGAAAGGATCAAATAAGGTAAAGGATATTTATTGCCCCATTTTATTTAACCTATGACTAAAAGATAGATATTTAAAGTAAGTTACGTATAAAAGTGTACGACAAATGACATAAGGGCAGGATACGCATGGTTAATTAACCCAGATTATTATTCCATAAGGCATGATATAAGTTTAAAGTAGTACTGACAAACAAAACTTTCCCTGTTACGTTTTAGGCCAGAGCGAAAACACAATTATGGTTACGATAAAAAAAAAAACCATTGAATGAAACTGATTGTATAGGTGGATTTCCAGTACCTTATAATAATTTCAATTAGATAAAATAGTGGCAAAATAATTCTAACAAAAAAAACTGCCTTCAAATTAAGTTTTACGTATATTTATTTCTTATGGATCCCAGGGTCAAAACAGGACCAAAATAAAAATGGTACTAAACGCACAAAAATCATCAAAATCAGTTCACCCAGTCAAAAGGTACGTAGTAACAGACATAAAAAATACAGTCGAATTGAGTACCTCATCCTTTTTTGAAGTCGGTTAAAGCAAGATAACTAGCAAGTTTCAAATTACGTCAAATAATAAACGAGTACTAGTTTAATCGCATTATTACCATAAGCAACAGAATGACGTATTCTGCTTACAATTAGCACTTCATAAACATAAAAACAACAGTTTTCCGCATATCTACAATGAATGAACTTTTGAACATACCTATTTACAAGTGACTAACGTCTTACAAATATAAGTTAACTAGCTATTAACCACGGCTTTACCCGCGTGAATCTCGAAAATCGCGTCAAAAAGTAGCTTATGACGTCTCTTGGGGTCCAAGTTCACCCCATATCAAATTTAATCAAAATCGGTGTTTTAGGGTTGAAAGTATACCAGACAGAGTTACGTTTCGCATTCTCTTAGCGATGTCCGACTGCAGGGCAAAGAGACTCTTTTTATTTTACACACTTCTCACAAAAAAAAAACAAAATTATTATTTTTCTTAATTTGTCCCAATTCAGGGCAAAATCCCGCTCTATACCGACTAAATAAAAGTCTTTTTTTAAAGCATCATCATCAGCCGGAAGACATCCACTGCTAAACAAAGGCCTGCTGCCCATCTTCTAGATTTTTCCCTTAGTCGCCTCTTACGACACCCACGGGAGGAAGACGGGTGGCCAATTCTAAGCCCGCTACCACACGGATTTTTTTTAATACTAAACTTTAACTATTTTCCGCTTGGTTACATCTCACATGCTACCATCCAGTAACACGTCAGTAGTAATCTCATTGTACCAAGCGGTGTCATCCGCGCTTTTTGGGTAATACCGAGCAAAACATTGGGCCGGTATATTCCTAGGAACTCGTTTGTGATACGGGGGCGGAAATGTTTTTAAGAACCCCGAAATTAGTAATATACTTTCATTGTTTACCGGTACTTCATTGGCCTAGTGGTGCTAAGAGCGACTGCTACGCTAGAGGTCTTGGGTCCGATTCCCAAGTCCACCAAGGTGTTATTGGGTTATTCTATGAAATTCTCAGTAGCAGGTCGGAGTTTGGATTTGTACCCGGTTAGTGGCAATATGCTCACCCCCTATTACATGGGAGCTAAACATATCGGCGAACTGTGGGTGTGCATTGGTACACCTCTGCCTAACCCTTCGGGGATACAGGCGTGATGATATGTTATGTTATGTTTACCAGTGAATGAGTAAAACCCATACAATTCCATCAATTTGAGCGAGGGCAAAGTCCAATCAGACTTGGAACAAATATTGGATCAAACAAAAGTTGGTTCCAAGCTGCGCATCACGGAGCGCAGGTTAAGAAACGTTTGCCGAGGTCAGCCTTTGGATGGGTGACAACGATGATACATACCTACATAACTATTAAGAACCTAAACAATGATTGTGTTTAAGTGCTAAAATAATGAATTCGTTGACAAATTCATCAATGATAGACACAATTCAAGATAGAAGATGAAAATAATAAAATTACAATTACAGATAAAGTCTAACGATCTAACGATAATAAAGAAAACAAACCTAGATTTTACCCAGTAAACATACTCTACCCACATTATCTGGGAAGTTAATTAAAAACAATATTATCTACATTCACGTTGATATTGTAAATAAATATATTTTGATAAATATGGATTTCACGTTTATTTTTTTTATTATGCTGCGTACATTTTTGACATATTTAAATTAAGTTTGATCTCATAATAAAGCCGTTCTTTTCTCACGCTGTAAGTTAGGAAAGGAAAGTAAAGATAACCTTTTGCCCTTGTTCGTCAACAGAATCAGCGCCCTAACAATTTTTTGGATGTTACAAATGGGTAAACAACAAAATGCAAAAAAAAAAAACGTTAAAATCATGGTGGAAAACAAATATGTATTCAATTCAATGACATCTTTTTGACCGGATTTTTTTTTAACTACTGATCAAAACTCATAGTGGCCTCAAATTTCCGGAGACCATAAGAAAATGAAGTTTTATTTTGACTATGATAGTACTTAACCTAGGTCTAAATAAAGTAATTTCTCGTACAAATACTAGAAATTGATTGGATATTGCTGAGATAACTCTGTGACCCGTTTTACTCAAGATAGTAAATGTTGTCGGGTCAAGGCAGCAGACTCAAGACGCCGTGTGTGGGGAAGTAATAATATTGCTTTAGTATAGGGAAGTAGACAAAACAATGGATATTATTAGCAAATATTCTTAAGGAAGAGGTATATTATAGGAAGAATTTAGAAATAGTTTAACTAAAGGCGTAAAGAAACAAAAATTATAGGAGCTTGCATTTATTATTTGTTTTGAAAAGAGTCCTTATTTATGAAAATATTTAAAAAGTCTATTTATTTCGTCGAACAGATGAAAAAAAATTTTTTTTTTTTTTATTTGTAATGAATATGTTCTTTTGTAATTTACTGAATGGGGTTTGTAATAAGTATACTAAGTTCAGGAGTATGGGCTAACGTTGTTAAACAAAATATACCAAATGGTGACGTCATGTGCCATGTCAAATCGTTGTCCTTTCTCCTGAAGTGTTTAGCAGTAAATAGCATATCAATTAATTGAATTCGCAATATATTAATAAATAAATATAGACAACATCACATACCCAAAGTATGTAGCTAACTCACTTGTGTTATGGAATTCAGGGTCAACGAAGGTTCCACGAACATGCAGACCCGAGACAATGAGGAAAAATGAATTTCAAAATTCTTCTTCTTATCGAGTCGATCATTGGCATTTAAATTTTTCCCGACCAGTACTCAGCCACGCACACGGCATTGTCCGTTGCCTCATACAGGTCCTCGCGTGTACAGGTGGCAGGGCACGCTGGACAGCTCATTAAGTGAGCCATGGTTTGGGGGAGGATGCCGCACTCACATGGCTCAGGTGTGCTGTAGCCCCACCGGCACATATTTTCATTGCACCGGCCGACTTGGGTCCGGAGTCTATTTAAAGACTTCCACGTCGGCCAGGGTAAACTGTGGCCGGGAGGAAGTTTTTCGGCCGTTGGGTTGGGTGACATGGTTGGGTACCTACTTTCCCAAAGGTCGACTCTAGTCTTACGAGCATCGGCTCGCAATGGGAGAACATCTTTCACCAAGCTATGTCGACTTTTGAGCCTCTGCGGTACCGGAGTGTATTGGTGCATTGGGTGTCGTGGATCGGTTTCCATTTTAGCCTTCTCAATGGAGCTAGCCACATGTCTGCGGACATCTGGAGGTGCAATACCGGCTAGTGAATACAGCATACCAACAGGGGTTGGTTTTAGACAACCTGTTATTATCCGGCATGTGTCGTTTAGTGCTGTATCCACCAGGTTAGTGTGCGCGGAACGGCTCCAGACGGGACTGGCGTATTCGCCAGCTGAGTAACAAAGTGCCATTCCGGTAGTTCGCAAGACATGTGGTGACGCTCCCCACTTGGTAGACGTAAGACGTCTAAGAATGTTGTTCCGTGCGTGTACCTTCATTTTAGTATTCGTGCAGTGATGTCTGTAGGTTAGAGCTCTATCCAGAGTGATGCCCAGGTATTTTGGGTTCCGACAGTGAGTAATAGGTGTATTTTGCCAGGAGATGTTAAGTATTTTGTTGGCGTCACGGTTGCGTAGATGAAAGACGCATGTTTGTGTTTTGGACGGGTTGGGTTTAAGCGAGTTATTTACATAATACGAGCCAAGGTCTTCAAGGGCTTTTGTTAAGTGGCTTTCAACTTCGCCAAAAGAAGGTGCTTGTGAGGCCAATGCCAAATCATCAGCGTAGAGAAAGCGGGTGGTGTTCGGTGTTTTGGGCTGATCGTTGGTGTAAATGTTGAAGAGCAGGGGAGCCAAAACGCTACCTTGAGGAAGGCCATTTTTTTGTGATCTCCATCTGCTCTTCTCGTCCAAGAGATGAACTTGAAAGCGGCGGTTGTGGAGCAATTCGCTTAGTATATTTGTGAAGTGTTTGTCCTGTGTGATTTTATTTACCTTCCATAACAGTCTTTTTAAGTTGACGGTATCGTAAGCAGCCGATAGGTCTACGAAGACCACACCAGTAACTTGACCTAGCTCGAAACCATCTTCTAAATGCTGTGTTAAGTTCAGAGTTTGGTTACAGCAGGACTTACCCGGACGAAAACCAGCTTGTTCCGGGATGAGTTGTGGGTCAACAATGTTGACAAGACGATTAAGCAGCATCCTCTCAAACAGCTTGTACGTGTGGCACAACAGCGATATAGGGCGATAGCTTTTAGGGTCGTCGCTTGGTTTCCCAGGTTTTAAAATCGCTATAACTTTAGATTTTCGCCATAAGCGCGGTATCCGGGTTAGAGACAAACAGTTATTGAAAAGCTCGAGTAGCCAAGATACAGCGGTAGGTCCTAATTTCTTTAATTGTTCCGCTGAGATGTTATCTGCCCCCGTAGCTTTACCAATCTTAAGCGATTTTATGCCTTCGATTATGTCCGTAAGTGAAAATGGCCGACTTATTGCGTCACTGTGGTCGGAAATACAAGTATCTTTAGGTGTTTTCTTTAAACGTTGCGGGGGCTTTCCGTTTAGGATTAGTTGGTGAGCTACTTGGTTGGCTGTAACTTTGCCTGTTGGAGAAGGATGTGGAGGTTCTCCTGTAAGTTTTCTTATGGTTGACCAGGCCTTCTTACTGTTATGAGTCAGATCAATTTTAGTGACAATTTCTGTCCATTTCTCTCGCCGTCTTTCATTGATTTTCGTCATTAACTCCTCTCCTATCTGGATGGTTCTTGCCGAAAAGGGGTCACTATTGAATAAAGTGTCATACTGTTTGTATAAATCAGCAGCTTCGCGTGATAAACCGCCCCTTCCGGAGATCTAACCCGGGAGCAAGCGACACCTTGAAAACTAGTGTGTACGCCACTCGACCACGGAGGTCATCAATATAAGCCAGATATATTATATTATTATCCAAAACTATACTTACAGCAGCTAGTTTTAATATTTCTGTTCATTGCGACATGTTTGAACTAGTCTGCGACTCGTCCACGGTCGTAGAAGACAGTTTACAAGAGTCAAGGGCAGGTATCGAACCCCGATTCACTTTTGTTTGTCATTATTTTGTTTTTGTGTTAAAGATCTCTTGTCTATGAAAATGATCTGTAAATGTTGTAAATGTTCTACTGATGGGCAAAGGTACTCAGTAGAGATTGGTCGGGGTTTGATCATAATGCTAGCTTATTTTTTTTTCCTTTGGCTGAGTTACATCTTTATATACATACATAATTCTTCTGTGAGTGTGTATGTCACTGAACTTCTCTCAAACGACTGGACCGATTTTGATGAAATTTTTTGTGTGTTTTCAAGGGGATCTGGGAATGGTTTAGATTCACAATTTTGTCCGCTGGACAATGTTTTTCAATAAATTTTTAACTTATTAGTACTTAGTTGTTGATTTTGGAATGTGTTACATTGGATACGACAGACGGCGCTACTATCGCAGTGTCAAATTTTAAATAAAATTTGAATTTTAATTTTAGTCTGTCCCGACAGTTAGCGCTGCGATCAAATTAAAAAAAAGTTTTGTTATCATTGTGTTATTGTAGACAGGACAACGTCTGTCGGGTCCGCTAGTTTTATCTATAGTCATCTTATTTTCAATCTTTTCAATGGTATGTAAATACTAGTTCAAAGTACAAAACAATTTGGCACTTTTCCTGAAAGATTAGTAGTGTTGTTTAATATCTGAAAATTAGCTTTGATTGATTAATACTCACCAATTCACGAGAGAGTTTTCATGTGTGATTTTAAATGATCAAAAAAAAATTTGTGATTTTTAATATTTATATTATTTAATATTTATATTATTTAATAAATATTATTTAATAAATATCTACTAAGCTTTGATTCGATTACTGTCGGGTAAAATGAAAGTTCCTTTTATACGAAAAGAGGATTTACCCATCATATAGACAGTTACAGGTAGGTGCATATAAGTGCATGCAGTTATGAAAGTTATAAGCATGACCTCCACGGCATTGCAAGGGGTCCTATAACTACAGACTATTAGTTCACCGAAGCAAATCATGTATTTACAAGCCATAACGAACAGTCACTCTTTTTCCATATCAAACCGTTCACACAATTAAGAAACAAAAAAAGAAAACAAATTCAAATTTGAAACGTCAACCAATCAACGATCGCCAAAATTGGCGCTGCTTACTTTCGACGCACGTGATTGGTTTAACAAAACGCAAGTGACCCGTAATTGGTCAGAACGTAATGGCGGTGACAATAGTTTGCTTTCTCTAATTGTCTATGACTTTCGCTGGTGTCGTTAGGTTTTATTTTTGTTTTCTAAAGGCTTATTAGTTCAGCCTAGTTTTTTTGCTAAACAAACCTTTTTTGGTTGTGTTTTATGCTGTATAAGTAGTTATGACGTAACAACTATGTTTATTAAGCATATTTTGATGATATGCAAAATTGAGTAGGTCATGAACTAGATGTATCTAGTAAACAAGTTGTTATGCCTTCTATTGATCGTTTATAACTTCTTTATTTCCTAAATATTCATGTAACATCCCCTGAGTGTTGCTTATATTTTATTAACCGTCTTCCAAAAAAATGGGAGGTTCTCAATTCAGATGCTTGTATTTTTTTTTAATAAAACATTTTATGATGTATTGCAGAGTTATAATTCCTTAATTAATTTAGATAAGAGATTAACGAAAACATAGCAAGGAAACCTGGAACCCGAAATAGTAGTCTGAAATCGCCAATCCGCAATGAGCCAGCGTGGTGATCAATGCTCGTGCCTTCTCTATATGGGAAAAGGCCTGTGCATTGCAGTGGGACGTTTATAGGCTGGTTTTATTATTATCCTCTAAAAATCGAATTTCATTTAAATCTAAAATGATTGTCCCTACTTAAAGGGTATAGTAAATGCCACATAGATATACCAGTATTATAATATTACATATTATTGACAAAATACTCTAGATGAAAGCGAAAACACCTGTTTATAATTCTAAAAATACCTATTGTGATAATTATCATATCTTACTATTAACAAATATACATAGGTTTATTTAGGTCATATGCAATGACTTAGTTACATGTTTGCATAATTCTGCAGTCTGTTACTATGGGGCTTATGTTTCTTAACCAAGTGTTTAAATTTAGCATTAGTTTAAACTGCCTCGTTGGCCTAGTGGTTCTAAGCGCAACTGCTACGTTAGAGGTCTTGGGTTCGATTTCCAAGACGAACAAGGTGTTATTGGTTTTTCTATGAAATTCTCAGTAGCAGGTAGGAGTTTGGATTTGTGTCCGGTTAGTAGTAATAGGCTCGCCCACTATTACATGGGACCTAAAACATATCGGCGAACTGTGGGTGTACATTGGTACACCTCTGCCTAAACCTTCGGGGATACAGACGTGATGGTATGTTATGTTAAATTCAGCAAACGCCGAGATAAATAGTTATAAAGACTAGAAATTTGTGTAGTTTCAAAACTGTTTCAACGGATTGTTCTACTAACCATGCATTGTCATCTTAACGTGTATGATGAAATTGAATTAATTTTTTAACAGAACCTAAGCAAAATCGACTGAATGAAATATGTTTGACGTGTCTTTGTGTGAGGCATCGTCACTCCTAAACGAGTGAACCGATTATGATGAGGTTTTTTGTTTAAAAGCTGATGTATTAGAAATGGATTGAGTATTTGCAATATGGAAATATTGTCAGGCGTTTTTTTTTAGTTCAAATTTATAGTTATATTATTTTTGTTTTACAGGTTTCATAAACTAGCCTAGCTTATGGCTAGGTAGATTATTTATAAAACCTAAGTTTACATCTGATGTCACACAAGTAATAAACAATAAGTATAGTTCAATGCCTTCTGCGCATGCGCATCGTTTGTTAAACTAGGTTATTATAACCTTGTCTAAAACAACTGGCAAAGGGGTCAGGTAATGTGCGCGTACGCATAATGAGCTATCAATAACATCTTTATTGTACCAGCATTTTAATATGCTAAGAATACAGACACGCTCATTTTTTTGTAGATGTTTGTATTTTATTGTTTAGCTTTTGATTAAACACTTTTTTGTAGACTTCGATAATTGAGGGTACAATATTAATTCTATAGAAGTGTAGTTCTTGGGTTAGGTTAATTTATTAGGTAGCAGAAGGTACCTTTGTCAAATTGTAAATATGTATGATTGTTCAAATATAAGTATATTTATACTCTATTTTTAATTTTGTGCTCTTGCATCTACTACGATTTGTTTCTGCCTCACCCTAAGGTTGACTGGCAGAGAATGCCTTTTGGCGTTAAGTCCGCCTTTGTGCAACAGTGTGCAAAAAGTATTAAATAAAGTAAGACACTAGAAATCGAATTCAAATAGTTTAGTTTACAATACTTTTTTTTGGCATTAAAAAATCAGTAAATATTTACAGGTTCACAAAAATTAAATCTTATATAGTTTAGTTGAGTAGCTAGTTGTAAGATTCATCAAATTAGATTCAGTAGTTTTGAAGACATACCTAGTTTAAATTCCCTACCCAGGTAGTCACTTCATAAAAAAAAACTTGACCTTTTATTATAAGTGTTTCCAAAGAAAGTTATTTTTAGTAAGTATTCTTTCTGTTTCCCCTACGATATTGTTATATTGTATTCAAAATAAAGGCACAAAGATCGTTCACTTAAGGACATTACGTATGACTCATAAGCAAACTATGTGGGTGCAAGGCACGGGTCACTGATGACGTCACAAGACACTCGAGTTTAAAACGTCATATTATTATGTTTAATGTAGATTATAA
This sequence comes from Autographa gamma, assembly GCA_905146925.1. Taxonomy (NCBI): domain Eukaryota; kingdom Metazoa; phylum Arthropoda; class Insecta; order Lepidoptera; family Noctuidae; genus Autographa; species Autographa gamma. The sequence goes on along the minus strand of LR989877.1, from coordinate 4,220,557 downwards.
GATTATTATAAACTTTTTTATCTTAAATAGAATCAAGTTATGTATGACGTAACTATTGATGTTAAAAAAGAGTTGGATATAGGTGATTATTTTAATGCGAATTGTGCAAATATGGTTAGAACTTAATGAGAAAAAAGACGTTTATCGTGTTATGAATAAGGAATTCTTTTGTATATTTATTATATTGTGTTGCTATTATAATTTAGTATGTGTGAACAAATAAATAAGAAAAAGGACAAAATTTAAATTCCTATAAAGTATACTAAAAACGAAATTGATATAGCACCCGTTTGCACCCACTTTTTCCTTAATTTTTATCTGTTTTCTAAATTCATTGTAACGATAAAGTAAGTACCAATATTATATCTATAGTCTAACACATAAATAAAAGTTTAAAACTCCTAAAAACAGCGTCAAAACACTAGACACCATTTCAAACACTCCGGAAAGTCACCTGAGATGACAGTTGCTAATTCCATACATCCATCTCTATCACTCCTACAGCATTGTGTATCGCCATCTCTGTCCCTCGTTCGCAGTAAACTTTACCGTTAGCGGAATTCTTGCTATTCTGTGACCAGCTGATTTCATTTACTATGTTATATTGAAAACCTGGTTTCAACCCGGCAAGTATCAATGTAACTTTTCAAAGTTATATTTACTTTCTTAATGATTCTAAGACACTTCTGACAAACGGTGAAGGAAAACATCGTGAGGAAACTTGAATTCCAAAATTTGGGATCTGAAATTGCCCGCAGCGAGCAAGCGTGGTGATCAATGCTCATGCCTTCTCTATATGGGAAGAGGCCTGTGCCCAGCAGTGGGACGTTTATAGGCTGGATTTTTAAAATAGTAAAATAGTAAAATAGTTTTTAAACTACAAATATGTTAATAGAATTTTAATAAATAATTATGGGCATAACATACTTTGCTCTGAACCTAAAGTAAGTGTCTAAAGCGTGAGGTATCAAAGACAAACGAAGGTACCACAAACACCCAGACCCGAGACGATGTAGAAAAGTGGACAGCGACAACTTGAAAATAAGTCACCTAAATCGATTTGAACACACCTCTTTAAATGAGAAGGGATGTAGCTATATTTTTTGGATTGTAAGTATAGCCAAATGATGCAGGTAGCCCTAACTACCACTGCACAACGTGATGCAGGCTCGATGCATGGGACAAACATTTCCTGTATGTGATGCACAATCATTTAATTACTTATAATATAAATCAAACCAAAAAAAGATATATACTTCAACCCAGCTTTGCAATTTGCGATAATATTTTTCTTTCAACCCGTTCTTAATAAATAAAAACGAATGCAAACTAGATTTGGTGTAAAAACCAGTTCTGAGCTCGTTTTGCGAGTCATTGAGGAAATAATAAATTAATTTCTTATTGATTTCCTAAGTTGGACGTTACTTTCTGATTTGCATCTAGTTGCTTCAGCCTTTATAACATAAAATCTTTATATTTATAAGAACTTTATTTCTTAAGATTGAATATTAAGACACTTTTTGGAGCGAACTAGGGGTAATTTATGAATATTTCTTGTCATATCTTTGGGATTGGGTAAAAGAGATGGTTGTATCTATCTGTATATCTTCATCCCTATCTGACACTACAACTAGCATAGCTTAAAAATGACACTGTACCGCCTTTCTTCCCTTCACAAAGGTCCATCTTTTGACAGATTAAAAACCGATGTCAAAAGTTCCACAAAGGCATAACACTATTTTAAATTAGCAGATTGTTTATTGTCAGATCTAGTACTTACATGGATCAAACAATATAAGCTAATAGTATGTTTATTTTCATATATTTTCAACTACATCCAAATGAGAAACACAAACAATTATGGTGACTTGAATGTCAATAAACTTTGACCCCATAAGGCAGGCGCCGTAAAAGTCTTGATAGTTACTTTCACTAAGCGTTTAGCTGGTACAAAGCGAAAAGTTGCGTTACCCATAATAATAGCAGCTTGGGTACCCACGGCTATTTTCTCGAACAAAGAAACCTTATTGATTATACTGATCCCAAAATTAGCAGAACCTGTATTACATCCGGACATCTGATAAACATCATCATCATCCACAGCCCTTGTCCTCCCACTGCTGAGCATAGGCCTCCTATTTTTCATTTTCTACGGTTCTATGCCAGCCTCATCCAGAGTCGACCCGAGACTTTAACTACCTATGTCGTCGATCCATCTTGCTCCCGGACAGTTGTTTTTTCAATGTCTACAATTTGGCGTAGAGTAAAGTCCTAAAGGGATATTTTAGAAACTAGGTATTCAGGTAGATAATTTTTGGTAGAAAAGGATTTGAATTGAGATGTTTCTATATTGTATCTTCACAAGATACAATAGATCTGTTTCTTGGGTGGAAAGACAAAAGAAGACCAATCTGTAGGGCCTTACTAAATGGTACAGGAGTGATCAATATACTTGGTAATTTTTAACGTTATTACCTAGATATGTTCTTAAGCCATATAGTACCGTAAACTAAGATTGTTTCATTGATAGAGGAGGCTGTACTGTGCTGTATTCTTAACGGAAAAAGGATGGCTTTAACACTTTACAATACGATACGGTTTAACACAATCATTGTCTTTCTTCTTCCGTCTACTCTTGCTTGTCTTTCCGTTATATTGTGTGTTATAAGATTTCTCGATAAAGCCTTTTTTTCTCAAATATGTTTAATTGAAATAATTGAAATAAAACTACTTTTACGGATTTTATCGAAGTTTGTATTTGAATTTTAGTTCCCGACGTTTCGACACCTTTGTAGGTAAGTATCATGGTCATGGGCAGACTGATGTTTATACATTGAATGTTTCAAAAAGTCGAAAACAGGCAGATTCAGGGGGAAAACGGAAAGGATGAAAGGCCTTTTCTGTTTTTTATTAAAAAAACTACCGGTTTATCTATTCGAAATCGTTTATTTGCAAACTAAAGTTTGTTTTTTAAATAACTGCCAAGGTCATTTAGAAATATGCGACCATAACCTATAAAGTTCTGATTAAAATAATTTAATATCAATGAGAAATCAACAGGTTTGGTAACAGCTGTTTATTCAAATAGATGTTTATAAGCCATTTATTTTATAATATATAATAATAATCCAGCCTATAAACGTCCCACTGCGGCACAGGCCTCTTCCCATATAGAGAAGGCATGACCATTGATCACCACGCTTGCTCTCTGCGGATTTGCGATTTCAGATTCCAAATTTTGGAATCCAGGTTTCCTCACGATGTTTTCCTTCACCGTCAGGAGTGTCTTAGAATAATTAAGAAAGTAAATATAACTTTTGAAAAGTTACATTTGTTCTTGCCCGGGTTCGAACCTGCAACCTCGTACATACAAATCCGTTCATTGAACCGCTAGGCCACCACGACTTACTTATTATTTTATAATATGTAACGATAAAAACATGCGTATAAATAAAAAACCTGAAGGTAGGGCAAATAAAAAAGCAAAAAAAAAAAATTACTCGCTTTAATCCAGGCATCAAAATATTGAAGACACTTTGAAGCAAATATGGTATTTCCTCCGAGAGAACAGCTAAAGACATTTATAAGACTATTCTGGAAAAAATGTTCTTAAAAAAGATTAGGTTTTTCTGGACCAGAAGACACTGTCTCAATATGTAACCTGTATATGCAAGTGAATGCAAGGAGATGCAACTTGGCAAGAAATTGTTTCTGGTAGAGTCTAATAGATGAGGCCAATATGACGAAAAATGGCGAAAATAAATCTATTATTGAGGTTTACTATGAGTTTGTATGCCAATCTCGGTAGAAAAATAAATAACATAACATAACATATCATCACGCCTGTATCCCCGAAGGGGTAGGCAGAGATGTACCAATGTACACCCACAGTTCGCCGATATGTTTAGGTCCCAAGTAAAAGGGGGCGAGCCTATTGCCACTAACCGGGCACAAATCCAAACTCCGACCAGCTACTGGGAGTTTCATAGAAAAACCCAATAACACCTTGGTCGACTCGGGAATCGAACCCAAGACCTCTAGCGTAGCAGTCGCGCTTAGCACCACTAGGCCAACGAGGCAGTCACTCAGTCAGTCAGTCTCGAGCAGTCAGAACAATAAATAGGTCTTAGGAAATCAGTGAAGGATTAAACTAGGTAATCGATTGATAACTAGGAAATGTTCGCAAGTGTATGCAAACATGAAGTTATGATTTATTCATACAACACTACAACACTGTATTTCTTCTGGTTTCGTAATTACAAACAATCAGTATATTTAAATGAATCATCGAGATTCCTTTGATTACTTACGTAAGTTTACTTTATTATAGTACTTTTAATTACATAAGTAGGAGCAAATTTTTTTTATCAATGCTTTTTCTGTCCTTTTTGTAACTTCTTTCTTTTAAGCCGACTTCAAAAAAGTAGGAGGTACTCAATTCGTCTGTATATTTTTTATGTTTATTACCTCAGAACTTTTGACTAGATGATATTTTGAAGATCCTTTTTTTATTTGAAAGCTGGTGCGTTCCGTGTGGTCCCAGTTTTGACAACGGTATCCATAAAAGTTAACATTTTTTTAAGTCTATTCTTTTTTTAATAATTATTACATTATTAGTAGCCAAGTGTTTTAGTATCAATGCTTTTTCTGCCCTTTTAATGACTTCAGCCTTTCTTTCCTTTCTTGCATTCGTGGCATAGTTTTTTTTGTTATTCTTACCGATTCATTTTAGTCAAAACAATGTTTATTTGTTTCATCTTTGTTTGTATTTGTAACATGCCTGTTATTGTATTCTTTTCATTAGTAAGGTAGACACGTTTTCCAAGAAAACGATGATTCATTCTCAACGTACCTATTTAAAATCTGTTAATCTACGAAAATATTTTCCCACAAACTAAGGCACACTAAACGTATATTCCTAGGCTATTTATAATACGAAGTGAATCATAAATCTCTAGGGAAAAGTAACCATGCTGTCAAGCAACTCTAGCTATTACATAGCAAAACCTATTTATGTTTTCACCGCAAATGACAGTGAATCAAACATGGCGCCGAAACCAAAATAAAAACTTTAGAATGGCGGGTCATTCGAAAAAAGAACGACTAATGGAATTTTCTAGATTCGAACTTATTTGTGTAGTAACAATGGAGGTTGGATGATTTGATAAAAAAACTGTGTAGGTATTTAGAAATCGATTTACTTTAAGTTTTCGGTATTTTGTTTTCATATTAACTGCTAAGTTACCAGGAAATAGATTTATTTTTCTGATAATTGAAGCAGTTATTATTTTTGCTATTAACTTATATAAAAAGATAGTTTTTAGAAATATAAGTGATTGCAACGAGTTTTTACTGCTCTTGTAGGTAGATTAGAATGTCTTAAATGCTATTTCTATTTTTAAATCCAGATAAAAACTGTGGGTAATGAAACATAGACTACAGAATGACGAGCGGTTTATAATTTTAAGATGTCTATTTTTTGTGTCAAGCTAAACTTTAAATCATGAATCTTGTTTTTGTATTCGTTAAGGATGTTAGTGGGCCCCTCAGACGGAAGTAAAGCCTATAAATAGTAGGTAGATGTATTCATTTGTTCAATTAGCCACGCAGACTTGTGAAAACCAAGTAAATCAAAGTAGGTAGGTAGCTATTGCGCGGAATTCATTAATGGAATGCGTTAAGCGCAAATAAACAATCAAATGTCGCAAAAAACTACGAACACCGCACTAAAGTTTCTTTGAAACATCGAGTTGTTAGTCATAGTAACACATAATTATTCAACCCCGTAAACTAAGAGAAAGCGGACGAAATGAATGCTCTAGATAAATTTCTCACCTGATTTAGTTGTCGGCAACACACTCGTAGTATACAAAACACTTTTAAACAACAATAAAACAGCAGTTTTATAAAAATCACAAACAAAATCGACGTGAACGGTATACCTGCAAAAGAAAACTAACTTTATATAACTGTTACTAACTTCCTATGGTTAGAACCGGTTTTTACGATTAAACTTATACGAGATTAATTCGCGAAACTCACAGATATGTTTATTTAACTTCTATATGATGTGTCAATATTATTTATTTGTTTTACAATAGGATTTTTGTTGGCGTGTTCAATTATAAAAGGAGAAAGTACGCGGCGCGCGAATGCTCTGACCCCCCGCACACGACTGAGCCCAAGTACCAGCCAAGCTCAAGTAGTGTTACCAGTTCATAAAGAAGGTTTTGCTTTACCGCCAACTTAATAAAACAATCAGAAAACTCAATTGTTCCTTATTGTGTCAACATAAAGTAGATTATCGTTTGAAAACTTTCATTTGATCCGCTTAAACGTATTGGTGATAAATCATAATCGTGATAGGACGCGTACAAAGAGTATTTTATGGTTTTCAAAACGAATAAAAAATACATAATTGAATGACATTAAAGGAAGAAAAAATATAAAGATTTCACACGTTCAGTGACTGGTTCTATGTGTGATACGTAAATGATTAATTATTAAACTGATCAGCTGGACAAAATTAATTGGTACTGAAAACCGAGAAATTTTAATTACTTAGTTACTTGATTAAGATTTAAAGGTTGTTTCATCTAAAATTAATTAATTCTTCACATGTTTTTTGGTGTAGTTTCTTATGTAGTTAATAAACACTCTTATTAACTATAAGACCTTTTTTCTTTATTCTGGTTCACGTTTTGTAGTTACCTAGGCATGACTACGCGACTTAAAATAGTCTTGGGGATTTCTTTAGTGAATAAAACATGAATACCTATGTATTTCTTTTCCTTATAACCTATGTACCTGTTATTATATGTATCGAACATGTTGCTAACGAAATTTTAAACATGAAGCATTTGGTAATTTGTGTGAGAGTTTCATAATTCATGAACAATGGTACGTAGTTGCAGAATGACAAACTCTGTGAACGAAATTGTCTTGTCCTCTTAATTGTTGTGTTATTAACAATTGATTAGAATTTATAACAAATATGAACCAAAAAACTGGTTAAAAAACGTAAGTAACACAAAAACACTAGCTTATGTTAGAGTAAGATTAGCAGGACTATTTACTTTAACAAAATAGAATCAAAATAAAATCATACCGACTGTTTACACTTACCAAGGGATCTATGAAAAAAAGATTAAAAAAAAACCAAAAGACACAGCGAAAGAATTCGATTAATAAATTGGTTAATATGAAAACTGTGTTGATAATGTTGAATCAATGATGATTCAGCAAAAATGACTGCTGACACGTCAAAGGGATGAATAAAATGAAATGAAAGAAAAATACAAATACCAGCGACTGTAGGTAAATGAGACCACCCAAGAACTAACAACAGGATACATTAAAATGTACGAGATTTTCTTTTAACTGTCTGTTAAGTTAAAATAACTCTTAAATGTACAAAAAGATGGATTAAATCCCACATCAGCTGTTATATTAATCGATCTGTTCGAAACAACATTATGTTAAATATAATAATTTGAAAACTATAGTAAAACAAATTATAAACCTAAGCGACTCAACCATAAACTTATTGTTAGCTATAATTTTATAAAACCAGAATAAAATAAAAATATATTCAATCAGTAAACAACATCAGAAAAAGTTTAACGTAAAAACTCATTTTTTCTATTTACCCATGTTCTCGGGTAATAATATAACCTGGCAACACCACCAACAGGTGGTACCTCCGTAATGGTGACCCGTACAGGTAGCGTCGTTCCCTGTTGCATTGCATAAATAACTCGGCTCGTAACGGATGCGTTGTGTGCGAAACACATTGATTTGTACGCTATTTATATTTATTTAACCATGTAGGTTAAATATCTGTTTTGTTCGATTAAGCTGTAAAGGATTATACCTGTGCCTGATAAGAAACTTTATTAAAAGTTTAAACTGTCACTTAGGACTTTTGTTTTTAAATATTTATTTCAATTATTTTATTTAACAAGTTTCACTGAATGCAATTTCAATGTACCTATAACAATAATATCGTTGCATTTAAACAGTTGTCTTTATTACTTATTGTTTTAGAATCTACCTACATTTTAACGCACATTTAATAAATTTAACTACTTAATTAGTATTTGAACAGTCGATGTCAAAAGTTCGTTTCATCTCTACAGTGTCAATGAACTTTAAATTTGTTTTGATGATAAGAGAAAGATAAGATTATTTTATAACATTAAGCTTACATAACATGGCTGACTAATGCTACCTGCATTTACTTAAAAAAAAGAGTTAGGGACCATTTCCGTTATTTAAATCGACTTAAATGACTGGCCACATGCATTGTGTTATCCTGAGAAGAAAGTGTTGTAGGTATACTTAAATAATTCTTAAAAAAAAAACGACTTCAAAATAAGTCTTAAGTGGTCTTCTTATGGATCCCACTATCATAAATGGGACCACAGGGAACGCACCACTTTTCAAATAAAAAAAGAAATCATCAAAATCCGTTCACCCTGTCGAAAAATCATAACAAAAAAAAGGTAACAAACATAAAAAAAAATACAGTCTTGATTAAATACTTCCTGCTTTTTGAAGTCGGGAAAATACTTTAATAATAACACAAAAAATATTCTATCGAAGTAGTTTTGTGGTTAGTGATCCTTATGGGTTCGTGGGTTCGATTCCCTACAGACCTAAAATTTTAGAGAGATAAGTTAGCGGACATACTGCGGGAATGAATGTTTTATTCTATCATTATGTAGTCACTTCAATATTACATAATTATAGCTATATAGACTATAGTTTAAAATTTGTTGACTCTCCAGTCTCTTTTAAGATTAACAGATTTCTGCTTACCTTAGTTCTAAACTGTGTTGGAGAAAAATCCAGTCTTCAGACATACCGACACTATCTTATATTATTTACTTGCAATTTGAGCAAAACTCGGACTATCAGTCTATGACAGTCCTCACTAAAATTAAATGGTGGTCAACTATTCACAGACCAACCCTTAGCTTAGCGAAAAACGAGCCAAAGACGCTAACTAATAAATATATATACAGTGAACACTTTATGTGGCCCACGGTGAGCCGCTTCGCTACTTTGAATGTAAGAGGAGGAATGGATGGTAAGGTGGATGAAGTATGTCAGATGATGGATGCTGAGACACAAATTAAGAAAGATATGCTGAGATGGTTCATTATTACTAGGGGGGAGGCCTTTGTGCTGAACAAAGGCCGTCAAGTGGACGTCTTCCGGCTGATGATGATGATGATGATGATGATGATGATGATGCTGAGATGGTTTGGCTATGTCGAGAGAATGAATAAAGAACACTTGACAAACAAAGTGTATAAGGAGAGTGTGAATGAAAAAAGGGTACCCTAAACCGAAGAGCATGTATGAAGGATTATGAAAGTGGACGAAGCGAAACAAGTTGTGTAAGGATCGTAGCAAGTGGAAAGAAGTGGTCTCTGCCTACCCCTACAAGGGAAAGAGGCGTGATTATATGTATGTACACTTTATAACAAGTTCAAAGAGTTTCACGCTTAACTAAAGTTTTATATTATTTAAATGGATATCGAACTTCTTAAAAACATAGATTATGTTTTTTATTCTGTCCCACTGTCATTGACTTTGACATTGTGTAGGTAAAAACGTTATTTTGAAGATTTATCATTTTTGCTATTAATTATACTCAGTATGACGCATTGGTAAGTCTTATTAATACTTATGTAACATTATAAATGTTGTAACTGTGTCCGTGTTTTGAAATCGATATATTTCTAAACAAATCTTAGAGGAAATTGCTATAGAGATAGGTTGGTACAGGACATAGGATACTTTAAACACGTTGTTCAAAGGCACACGGGACAAAACTATGTACTTGTGTAAAAACAGTAGTGTCTTCCCTATTTTCATAGTCATGATGACACGCACAATCTTGGACCTGATGCCACTATTTTAAGTCAGTGAGTGGCAGGTTAGTAAGCGTTCCAGTGCACTTGTTTTGTACCTAATTTTATAATTCACTTAATTTTAGTTCAATGACAAATGTACACCTGCTTGCTGTTGTTGTTGTCATTGTAGGATTGCAAGTGACTGTTCTTATCTGAATACGAAGATTAGGCACAATTAACAAGAACGTTGGAACTTTTTTTAGCCCACCATTCACTGACATAAAATAACAACATGACCCTGTTTTCGAGGTGTCGTCAGCTCTGAGATCCTGAAACTACATAAACTCAGTGAATTTTTGCATTTTTCTTTATTCTACCATCGTTCTACTTTCCAGCTGCTCGCAATGTGCGTTCACGGCGCAGTTCGAGAGTGCACTGATGATGCACCGGCAGCTGCACCACGCCAGCGATGAGTTTCCTGAACCCAACAAGAATTCTAGTTTGCCTTCGGTAAGGTTATGATATTAAATAAGCCCTAACAAAGACTTTTCGCTGAAAAAAATATCATGAAAATATGTCTACCAGATCATAAGTTGTAAATGGTATAACTAAGCCGGCTCTGTTTAATAATAGATATTTATATTTTATTCCTTCCAGGATAAATCCAGCACAGAACCCCATGGTTCTTCATTAAGTCCACCATTTTCTATGAGCAAGAACAAAGGCATGAAATGTAAGTAAATTAGACATCTTGCAGGTTCATAACAAACCGTATTTTCTTCGTCAAATCTTAGACGAATGTAACAGCCTTCCTAATGCCCAGATATCAGTGCCTGTACCTATCATTACCTCTTTGAAGTCTCGCATAACGGCATCTCTCTTTCACGGTAAAAGTCCTGCTTTGAAAGCTCAAAGTAAACGCTGAAACGTCGTTTCTTTGTAAAAGATACATCAGTAAAAAGATTAGGGAATTACGATGCCACCGACAGCTAGCTCAAACTTAGGACTCTACTCTTTTTACCTGACTCAGTAGAATAGTAAGGGTGCGGCTAACGAGCCGTTCGCGAACCGCTCGTGTAATGCTCGTTTGTCAGATGTGGCCGTGAAAAAGAAACGCGCCCTAATGTTTACAGCCCCGATCTACAAATTACATATATTAGAATTTTATCAGAAAACAGCTAATAATAACAAAGGTGATTAATAAACTAGTGTTTCCATGCAGTGATTGGTCGATCATCATCAGCGACGCGACTGCTAGACAAGCTGCGCGCGCGCATCTGTCGCAGCAGGACGCTGTTCTCGCACCCCGAGGAGGCCTCGGAGATGGCGGGAAACGACGCTCTCGCCGCTGTAAGGGTTATAACTATATTTATGATTTACATACCTCACTTTTCAAAAGAGTAACCTATGACCAAAAGAGTTACTTGCCGGTTTTTCTCCATAGGACATTTTGGAACCTACAACTAGAGTCAGTAATTTAACGTTTAAAAAGAGCTTAAAAAGGCCGTCTTGAAATACAAATTTTGATTTTGTATGTCATAAATTCACAGATTGATTTTTTTGCTGGAAATATTATAAGTACGTACAGATTATTTGGCAACAATCTACGTGATTCTTGTAGGAACATATATGGCGCTTAATTTTTTTTTTTTTTTACTTTTATGTATGTTTGCCCGGGTCTGTAACTACTCAACGGTTTTACTGATTTTCGTATATTAATTAGCTTTGTCTTAATAACACGAGTCTGTCCGAATACACAGAAAAGTTCACTCAAACAACAGACTTAAAATGGCGAATTCCATGTGCAGATGAGAAATTATTTACCTTATGACATATACTAGAGTATACCGTCTATTTTGCCATTGATCGTGGTGACAAGCAACACTGTACTAACACAAAGATGAAGGTGCACGGAAGAAACAATATCTTGCGACGACTCACTTCCACCAACTGGGGAGCATCACCGCATGTCTTACGGACAACCGGCATGGCTCTTTGCTACTCGGCTGGTGAATACGCCAGTCCAGTATGGAGCCGTTCCGCGCACACCAACCTGGTGGATACAGCCTTAAACGACACTTGCCGGATTATCACAGGCTGTCTTAAACCAACTCCCGTTGGTATGCTGTATCCACTAGCCGACATCTTTCCGCCAGCAGTCCAAAGACAGGTGGCAAGCTCCAGTGAGAAAGAAAAATTGAATAAAGACCCACGCCACCCAATGAACCAGTATGTCCCGGTACAGCAGCGGCTTAAAAGTCGTCACAGTTTCATAAAGGATGTAGATCCTCTGGGTGACGATGCTGCGAAGACCCGGCTCCAACTATGGAAGGAGAGATACCCAACCTCACTGCCCATGCCACCTTCCGAGAAACTACCCCCCGGTAACAGCTTACCATGGCCGACTTGGAAGTCTATGAATAGACTCCGGACCCAAGTCGGCCGGTGTAAGGAAAATATGTATCGGTGGGGTTACAGCACACACGAGCCTTGTGACTCTCCCCAGACCATGGCTCATTTGCTGACCAGCGTGTCCCACCAGCTGTACACGCGAGGACCAGTACAACGCTACAGATAACGCTGTCCGCGTGGCTGAGTACTGGTCCACAAAAATCTAGCCAATTGCCATTGATCGATACGCTAAGAAGAAGACCGTCTATGTCTACAATAGGCTAAGCTTAATCAGTACAAATCGAAAATTCCCTAATATATATCTTGTCTTTCCACCAGGAAACTTCAATCGTAAGCGACTGCACCTCCAAGGATCTGAAGCTGGACGTGTCTCCCTCTCGAGCCACCATCGTCACGACCTTGAGAGAGGTCAAGGAGACCTTCGGATGCCATTTGTGCACTTTTGATGCTGACAGGTAAATAAGATGAATTGACAATAAAAGAATTTATTTCAAGACACTCTGCATTTTACGATTTTAACAATACGCTTCCTACTACACATATTTGATACATGCGAACACTTTTACGAGCTTTCTAGGGAATACTCTAGTAAATTCTTTTCAAAATAAATTATCTCCACAAAGGTGGTGAAACTATCCAAACATTTTTTCTCTACCAATATTGGTAGGTATGGCACCAATTATTTACAATAAAATACCTCAGGCATATAAGGATTTAAATATTAAACTGTTTAAAATAAAATTGCGGGATTTATTAGCGGATAAGTGTTACTACGACATTAATGATTTTCTAACTGACAAATTGTAACTACCCGCTCATCTATATTTTTATTGACTGTATATTATTTAGTTGACATATTATGACTACTCACACATTTCTAGTAAAATTGACTGTTTGTACCTGACATTACTATTGTAAAATTACTAAATTTATACGCCTAAAAGGCCAAACATGACTGTCACCTACCCTAATGTTATAAGATCTAGCATGCTTCTGTATGTTTACTCATGTTTATAAATAAATGAATCTTATCTTATCTTATCTTACAATCACACTTAGACGCTTATTACAAGAGAACGTGCAATCTATCAGCATCATAAAGTTATTTAAAAGTTTCATATATTTACAGAATAACAGTCCTCGACAGGCATCTTCTAAACGACCACAAAATCGGTCTCGAAAACCTACTAAAGTTAGTCATGGCTAAAACCAAAGATGGCCTCTCAGATGACAGCACAACTGCTTCGGTGTTCGGACTAAGACAGCCATATTACAGACCCCCAGACGAAATCATTGAAGAAGGGGAGTTCGTTATAGAGACTGTCACACCAAAGATAAAGATTCTTAAACATTCGGCTACGAATACAGACATCCAATGGCCTGATTTACCAGATTTGAAGGACAACTGCAAGATGATTACAAAAGAATTGGAAAAGTTGATCAAGTATCCGATCGAGCAGTGCGATAAAGATGAGTTTTTGGTTAAAATGCAGACGCTGAACGAATGCATGTGTAAATTTGTGGATTCTTCCAATACTTTGAAGAAGGTGTTGACTAAGGAGTTCGATTCGAAGCATAGTGTTCGTGAACACTTGAATCTTGATCAGCCGTTCTTTGATCTGTGTTTAGGAGAGTAAGTTGGTCTTATTTAGTAGTATTATTTGTTAGCCAAATAAAAGACAGGCCTCTAATTCGCTCTGCTTACCGTTTCCTAAGGGTGCGTCCACATCTGAGGAACGAGCATTACATATATTCCTAACTTTTTTGTATGTATGTGCTTGTCCCAACCTCCTAATTTTAGTACTCATCAGTCTTCCTTACTCATTGATTTTCTAGACAAACACTAATAAATAAATATTTTTCCTTTGTTACTAGCAGTAGGAATACGTCGAGGGTGTGGGAGAGAGCTCACAGCGAGAATATGGAAAGAGCGAGGAGCAAGTATGGTGACAATAATAGGTAAGTTCATAGAAAATCCTCATATATCCCATAAGAGAAAATATGTAAAAACTTACTCCCGGTTTCTTCTTATCGAGTCGATCAATGGCGGTAAAATTTTGCCCGATCAGTAGTGCTATTCTGTAACATTATTTTCGTATCTCGACAGCGGAATCCGCGGTGAGATGTCAAAAACGTATTCTCAAATTTGAATTCTAAATCAAGGCCAATTGGGTTCACTTTTGAAATGAGCTTTATTATCACTCAGGTGAAGCTCGATATCGAAATTATTTACAGAATAGACATACAGTATTCAGCTACGCACACGGCTTTGTCCGTCGCCTCATACAGGTCCCCGCATGTGCAGGTGGCACGCTGGGCAACCCATTAAGTGAGCCATGGTTTGAGGGTGCCACACTCACACGGCTTAAGTGTGCTGTAGCCCCACCGGCAGTGCCGGATTAACCCTTAAACAAATTAAGCAATTGCCTAGGGAACCACGTCTGGGGGGGCACCAGAAGAAGAAGCAAAAGAAAATCCCTCCTTAGGGCATCACGTCTCACTCTCACGTCACCTAAAACTATGATTGTATCTTAGTGTTTTGATGATCGGTCAGTCAGTAAATGTGTCACTGGCAAAATGAACTAACTTTAACAAGTTCAAATTCTTAAACTGCTGGTTCAAATTGAATGAAATTTGAAGTATACCGTATTTAAATAATGCCTGTTTGGTTAATGCAAGATTAGGCAAATTTTATCCACAACGAAGTTATTGGGGCTCAAATATGGCCTGAACTGCTTCGAGAGATCGTAGGCCCAATCTAGGGGCACAACAGTGCCCCCGTCAAATCGCGCAAAAAAGAAGCGGCACAGCAGACACAATTTATACGAAGAATAAATGTTTGGTACATTTTTAAATTATTTTTCGTATAAATCGCGTGCCCTGTAAAAGTGGCGATTTGTGTATAAAAAACCTACCCCCTGGGCTAGGTCTACGAACTAGGTGGGCTTCTAATTAAATTTGTTAAACGCGATCTACATATGTCTATATATATATATATATATATAGGGGGCGAAAAGGAGAGCAGCTGGTGCTTGACAAAAAAAATCGCGCTGCGCGGCGAAAATTATGGTCCAAAGGAAAATTAGCTATGGGCTCATTTGCTAACAGCCGGTTCCTACCTAACTTGGGAGGACCGAGGCCCGGGGGCATGCTGTCACCGGGTTTTCATAAGGCATAGTGTTTTATGGGGCTCCCGTGTATACTGAGAGGGTGACGGTTCGCGGTTTGGCTCTTTTGAGCCGATCGCAGAGGGCAACGCAATTCGAGTCTTACGCGCCTACCAAACTATATCTTAGATTGCCACATGCCGGCATAGACCTAGCCAAAGGCCTCTTTAGCACTTACAAGTATTCATATCTAATAATATATCGATACTACTACTTAAGTCTAATATTCGATTTTTTAGATAGTGGAGTCAATGAAGCATTTCACCAGTAAAATGTCAGAAGCAGCACCGATTTGGACGATATTACGTTGACTTAATTTTTATTAAACCCATGAAAAATCAGGTTGCAAGAAGACCTCCCCTCCTTTTACGGAACTAAAAATTTCTTTCCTCTTCCGGATATTTCTGATTTTAAATAGTATTAAAATATAAACCAAATAAAAGGAAAATCATCAAAATCAGTGCTGTTTCTGAGAATTTAAAAATGTTGCCTGTTTAATGGGTTTATTGACTCCACAATTTGTTAAAAAAGGGGAGACCTTTGACAACAAAACTTTAAAAATTATTTTGTTCGGGTCAAATGGCATTAAAAAATCTGTTCGCCCCCTCCTAGACCAGAGCTGGGTACGTCGCAGCTTCTTGAAATTTTACCACAACTATGTGACCACCCCCTGGCACCAAAGCTATATCCGCCCTTGCCTGCTTGGTTATTGAAAGTTCAGGCTTCTAGTTTTATGCACAACTAAGCAATAGGGGGTAGATATTTTTGTAGTTTAATTTATTACATAACTATTCATCTCGTAAAATTGATCTGGAAAGGAATTGTTGTCATAAAACTGTTTTTGAGCGCCATTTTCCCCATGTAAGTAAACGAATAGAGGGGCACCACAGACGTGGATTGCTTAGGGCATCAAATAGTCTTAATCCGTCACTGCCCACCGGCACATATTTTCATTTCACCGGTCGACTTAGGTCCGGAGTCTATTCAAAGACTTCCACGGCGGCCATGGTAAACTGTGGCCGGGAGGAAGTTAACCGGTTTCTGACAGACTATTGTTATTAAATAAACAGATGACGACCGTTATTGGTTGCCCAAAAGACTAACATCCGACCATACCGCTTAATATGAAAGGAATATAATATGAAATATGACAGGTGATCAACAAATTTTTGTGTCGAGTAACGTTTAAGAAACCGGATCAGCTTTGTCTGAAACCACTGATCCAGTCCGAACGCCTCTGAATTCATTATTGGTTTGTTATCAATTAAATCTTCCTTTATCTTCTTTCAGAGGCGAGAAGAAGTTTTCATCGGAGAGTTTTTACTTCTAATTTACTATAATTTGTGAAGAGTTTTAAGATACTTTAACAATAAACTATTCCTTATTACCAAGCGGTTTTATTTATGCAAAGAAAACAACTCATTTACTACACTAATTAACTTTATTGAAAACAATAAAGAAAATAAAAGTTTACAAAAAACTAGCAACCGTCGTCTACATAACTTTCTCGATGGCAATGATGTTCTTCATTCAAGCTTCTGCAATGTTCACAAATCAACAACCCAGTCTGTCTTTTCCGTTTATTTTCGTAATGGCAACACAGCATGTACACACATTTGTCGCATTTGTCCTTATCGTGGCAACATTCCGTCAAGGAATCCCCGCTAGACATGCGAGTCTGGCAACATTTACAATCATGTTTGTTGCCGATTGAAATGTCTAATTCATTTCTATTTTCTTGGTAGAAGTCGTTATTTTTTACTAATGGTAGCACTCTTGGGCCACTTCTTACCATGGGTCTATTAGAATTCTCCATATGCTTACCAGACCTTCGAACTGTGGCAAACATTCTGTTTACTTCTTCGATCGCATCTTTCGATTTAGTTTTCTCTTTTAAAGAGTATTTCAATTCTTCTAACTTCATTTGGGGGATTGATGAAGATTTGTGTTTGATTAAATCTAAAGAATGTTGTTTTCTAACATAATCTGGTTGGCAACAGTTCACTACTGTAAATTTACCGTTTTGCGGTTTCTTTGTGTCATCTATGGAATACTGAAATGTACTAATTGTGAGTCTTGATGGATCTTTCAGCTGGTTATTCTGATCATCAGTTGAAACGGCCGCGTCTTTCAAAAGCCCAGTTTTCACTTTCTCTTTGTTCATATCAACTTTTTTGTTCTGAAAGACCGTTAGCACTTCATTTAGTAAAGTCAAACCTTGCGCAACTTCCGTTTCTGAAGTCTGTATCTTTTTCGCTGGACTTTTTGGAGACACGTTTCTTTTTCTTTCAACAACTCTTTCTTTTACCTTTTTCTCTGGCATGGTACATTCCTCGCAATTCACGCATTTGGGACAAGTCTTTGAGACCGTTCGACAACATTCGGTAGTTTTGTCATCGATTTTAGAGTTTAAGCAGATTGCACAAACGAATTTGTTTCGCGATTTGCTACCCTTTTTGTGGTTTCTATCCTCCATTTCGGAATCCCCGCCCAGCTCAGGTTTGTAAGTAGTTATGTGTATGCAAATCTTTTTGTTTGAGGCTCCTGATTTCATATGAAGTTCTAAAATAAAACAGGAAGGAATAATTAGGGCTACAATAATAGATTTTTGACATACTCTATTATTTTTACTCGATTAAGTAAATTTTGGGTTAAAGTTACTACTTTCAGAAATATTTCACAGGGAGCCTCAATTTTATCTGTCACTTAAGATTTTAATATGACAACTGAAATATAGTCTAAACTCAATGATATTTTAATAAACAGATATGTTATACACATACAAAACAATCGAAAAAAGTGTTCCGCGCAGCGCGGCAGCTAGCGAAAGAGATAGCGCGATAAAACCCATAAGAAAAAAAGAGACAAATAGTGTTGTTGTTAATGGCAATACGTCCCAATTAGGACGTTTTCGAGTCTTCACGATTGCACGCTTATAACATATCTGTTTATTAGAATATCATTGTCTAAACTACTACAAAATCTTACTCTATCATTGAAGATGACTTTATTCCATTTCATAATTCAATCCACGCTAGTACTCGATAAAAACACATCGAAAAACTACTAGAAAACAATATAAAACACATAAAAATAAGAAACACAGTAAAAATATAATAAAATATACTATTATGCCTAATGTCAATAAAAATATATTTAAATTTGACAGCAGAATATTTAAATGACCTAGAGACAATTAATATAAGACCTTTTTTGATGAGGGTCTATATTTTATCTGAATCATTTTGATTTTTTTCTAAATAAATCCACATTTAACTACTAGAGTCAACTAATATTTTATATAATGAAATAAAATTAAGGATGAACTAGATGCCTACAAAAAGGAGTGGCAACAAATAGCAAACAATAGAGACCTGTGGAAAAAGGAAGGGAGGCCTTTGCCCTGCAGTGGGACAGTTCAGGCTCTAAATGAAATGAAACAAAAGTTAATTAAAGACTAGACTAGACCTAGGTTTTTAAGTTAAACTCTTTGACTCATAGTTATTTTTTAATTGTGCCCTATTTCCATAAAAATGGGAATTGATATTCTGGAATCACAGCTTACAATTGGCATAGACATTAGATTGAAACCTTAAAGATCACAAAAGAGATTCCTCAAAAGAAGTCTATCAACAAATTCTTCTTTTTTAAATGATGGATACTCCAAAAACTGTCACATTGAAAACAATAAGGCGAGTGTCTAAATTCCCTGTGACGGAATCTGAGAAAATTCTTAGTAAAAAATTTCAGTTCCCTAATTCTTTCGTTGCTAAATTCTTGTGGTTTTATTAAATAAGTTATTTAGCCTTTCAGTTGGTGAGTTGAATATTGGTTTTGTAGTTCTAGTTGGTAGTATATGAATTTTGAATTTGATGGTAACATTGACTCAAATGTATTCATTTTGAAAAACTAAGTACTTTGTGTCATATTCATAGAATTTTGTCTTGCATTTCAATCATGGTAACCTTTTATTTTAAAAGTTTTATGAAGTCAATGCCAACTTCATAATTATTGTGATTCTTTTGTGATACCACAAAGATTAAATTCGATTTCGCCTTATAAAAATACTAAGACTGACACAAAGAACTCGAAACTCAATCCCATGAGCAAACAATAACAAAATAATATTCATTGAACAGTGAACATGCATATTTTGGTAAAAATAGTAAAATTAATTAAACTCCACAGACACACTTAATTTCTAACGACCAATAGAAACCCAGATCAAAAGTGAAAAATGCAAGCGCACAAAACAAATAATGATAAATAAGAAGAAATGAAAGAGAGCAAAGCTATATATGTGACAAAGCGTGATATTAGAAACGAATTGAGTAATCAAAACCAACTGTATGACAATAAGGTCAGAGAGCAGAGAGCATCATCACCCAAGCCGGTGAGATATGGTCAGAAAACCCAAGAGGTTGGATGCCAGTACGATTGTAAGCGGGATAACCTGATTTGCACTTGTAGGCACCTGGCAACGATTAGAAAGAGACAGGAGAGAGAGATTAGGTACTTTGGGTTGCCAAAGCAGATATACGCTTATCACGGGACGAGGAGTTTCACTGACATTGGTGTTGGCAGTGTTAAGGCTTTGCAGAGGAAGAAGGTTAAGAGGATATATCTACCGGAGACTGACGACCGAGGAGTCGGGAGCTCGGATCTGTCTTCTTACTTCATACGTAAGTTTGCTAAAATTTTTATTCATTAGATTGTAGTAATTGGGCTAAATGTAAAGATTGTTATCACTATCTTCTTACATCGGGTTATTGAATCATCTAGATTAAAAAGAAAGGGTATTTTTAATTGTTTAAAACCGGTATATGTGGTAGATGAAACTGCATCTACAACGCAGTCATTATGGGCAATAGTTTAGAAACTACATTAATATAAGGCTATGTTATCAAAGAGGATACAAATAAAAATGTAGCAAAGGAGGCTTTTTTCATGTCATAAATGTCTTCCATGTATGTAAAGATAAGCTAATTAAGAAAGTAATAAAACTAAAGTCTCTTTCTTTTTTTCCAAGGAAGAACCAGACAACCGCGCGGCAATAGTTATTATGAGCAAAAACGTACTTCATCAAAGTGTGTGGGAGGTATACTAGAATATAACACGGGTTGCGTCATGAACGAGAAACTGTCACCCATAGTGCAGACAGTGTCAGGATCTACCAGTCCTAGAGAATCTACATATAATAGGAACATAGAAATAGGCAGCAATACAGTCGTCAAAAGCCTAACCAACACAACCACACAAGTAGAAGAGACCAGACCAGTAGAAGTCAAACCGGAAATCAAGGTAGAAGAAATAAAACCGATACTCATAGTAAAGGAAGAAATAAAGGAAATGAAAAACAAAACTATCGACACTATCAAGTCATCAATACACAAAGACAAAGATGCAGAGAAAGAATTTTCTTCAGATTCTTTAGTCCAACATGTTCATAACCTTGAGAATCCTAGCGATTATAAACCGAGTCGCATTTCTATGGATCCTGCTGATCCCATGGAAAACAAACTTGAAAGGGAATATAGAAGGATATTCGCGGATAAGTCCAAAGAAGGGAAAACGAGTAACGAAAGAAGTATGGCCGACTTTAAGAGCACTTCTACATTGAAGCGTAGATTCGAAGCTCTTAGGCGAGGTTTGGCAAAGAAAGAAGATTCTAAGAAGAACGCCGTTATCGTTCAAGACGTTACAAGTCCAACTAGTGTGCCGAGCCGTAAAGACGTTTCTATCAACTCCGACCCGCCGTCTTTAGAAGGCAGATCTTATTCTAACACTAAACCTTACTGCCCATTCCCTAATGTCTACAGCCGCGACAAATCTGTATATAATCCTAGGATATCATCACATTATAGAAGATCAGTCACCGGCAGGAAAGAGAGAGACAGCTCGCAGTGGTCCTCACGACCAGATGACGAGGACAGCGAATGTCAAGGCGTGAAAGGCATGTTCAAATTATGGGGAAAGAAATTCAACTTAGAAGAGGATTACTACAAAAAGAATCCCCCCACCCCAAGACCATCTTACGATCCCCCAAAAGAGCATTCTAAGAAGTCCGAGAAGAGAAGCGAGGAACCAAAGCTAGTAATCAAAGATGACGTAGAAGAGAAGAAAGACGGAAAACGTTTCTTCTTTTTCAAAAAGAAAAATAAATATAAAGAGAAGCCTTATAAAGCGAAAAAAGGCGTTACTGCTGGTCGTTGCGAGGTGCGAGATGGATTGATGATCAAAATAGGTGGCGGCGGTACCTCCTATGTACCAGAAGATGTTCCGAAAGAGCCAGAGCCTGTGCCTGATGACTATGATGATATAGTCAGAAGAGCTTGGCTCACTAAATTCATGTCCCATGCAATCGAGTCGAGAAACAGTGTACAAGTTAGATGGAACAACAAAACGTATGCTACCAGTAGCAGTACTGTGTTCGAACTCATGGACAATGTATACAAAGACACCGGCGTCGTGTTCCGATCCAAAAGTCAGGTAACTGTCCATTCCTCATACAAGTCGTACACACAACATGTCAATTTCGTTCACCAGAACATAGAAGCTTGGATGATCCCTAAAACTCTAACTGACAAACCCAAGCTACTTCCAAAGATGAGATGCAAGTCAAATGAAGACAGAAAAGACAATATTGAAGTCAGAATTTCAGATCAGAAATGGTTTATAGATAAATCGAAAGCATTTTCACACAAAATTGAAGTTGTATTACATTCTAAAAACATGGTGAAGCTAAATAAAGAAGAAAGTTCAGAATATCTAAGGATAGATATACCGAAAGGATTCTTTCTGGATTCGAGTAGTGATGATAATAATAAACAACACACAGCTAACCAGTCGAGCGATGAAGAAGTTTACAAGATAGTTGAATATGAGACTGGTAGTGATTTGAAGAAGGATAAGACTGTTCGGAATTTCGATATAGGGGATCATAAACAAAATAATATTAAAGTGACAGTCAGTGTGAAAGAGAGCAAGGATTATGATTCACAGTATTTGGACACGGTGATCAGACAGCCGGTGTATAAGAATGTGTCGTTTCAAGGCAGTAAGGTGTACATCCTGAAGAGGTGCGATGTCATTGGCGTAGGGATCATCACGCAAAGAGATTTGAGGGATAAACATCATAAGCCTATGTAAGTTTAATTCATATATTTCTATCAAAATCCCAGACATAACTTCAAAATAAGAGGTCTTATTTTTGGAATGGTATCTCCCAGTAACCGTCGGCATCATCTCTTTTAAATAACTATAAATTGAGACACTTAAATAGTAAGTTTTTTTTTTCTAATTTCAGTTGAACGGTCATGTCATGTGAATGCGTTATTATTACTTACATAAACTCAATCATACAAAGAGAACATTATTATAGTATGCGACACTCATTTCACTTATTTAAATTACAGTTTGAAGATCCAAGACGACTATTCTGACGAAGAATCGGAACACCACGCGCTTAAAACGAACCCGACGAAATGCCAATTAGCTGAGAGCTACCTACAGGACTTCTACCGCCATTGCACGCCTTTAGGCATCGACTCCTACTCCTGGTGCGTCAGCGATTCTCACTTAAGATGCTGCTCAGAAAACTCTAGAGCTAGCTACAACAACCAAGGAGACGGTAGTAAGTCATGCCCTAACATCTATGACGACTTTCAAACAGCTACGATCATGTCGTCGTGCGGCGCGTCATCTTGCAGCCACTGCCACGTGTACGAAGACACCGAAAAGCCACCAGACAAGTGCTGCAAATGGTTCGGAAAGTTCAAAAAGAAAAAGGACGGCCAGTCTAGCAACCCCGAAAAACGAACACTACCGAAAGACTCAATCGAAGTGTTTAAGAGAAGGAGGATTTATGCGGCCAGTGACAAGTCTAAATGGGCATGTCCTGAGTATGGACAGAACCAATCCGGCCCCCCCTGCCCCCCGTGCCCTCCGCCGCCTTGCCCCGCGCAGGCCAAGCCCAGCTGCGACAGTAAAGGCGGAACGCTAATCGAGTGCCCCAAGATCATGAAGTCTTGTTGCAGACCTATCGAACCAAAGCCGAAGAAACGTACGTGTAAAAAACACGTGTCGTTACCAAACTGCGAGGCAATGAATGAGATGCTAGCGAAGCGGTTAGCGAATGTAGTCCCTTCGGGGATATTAGCTTTCAAGGGGTCAGGCGGTTGCGACGTTTGTAAGAAGAAAGGCTACTGTCCGAAACATGCAAAAGTCATCCCGAAACCGTTGTGCGAGATCCCGAGAGCCCCGTGCAGGGACTCGTGTGAGAAGATGAAGAAGCCGCCGTGCGCGAACTCGAAGACATCTTGCGAGAATCCGCCGCCGCCATCTTGTCCTGGCTCATGCCCATCTAGTAAGAAGTCGTCTTGCCCGCCTTCTCCCCAGCCTAAGAAGGCACCGACTCCACCTAATAGCAGAATGCCCGGATCATGCCCTCCAACTCCTCCTAAAAAGAAAAAGTCGTCTTCTTGCCCCGGTTCGCCCCGCCCGCCTTCTTGTCCGCCAACCCCACCTTGTAAGAAGAAGCAAAAATCCCCTTGTTGCGTGACTCCTCCTCCTCCTTGCAAGAAGCCACCGTCCTGTCCTTCGACCCCTACACGGTCAAAAAAGAAGCAGTCATCGCGCCCTACTTCCCCTGCTCCGTGTAAGAAGCCACCTTCGTGTCCGTCAACTCCTCCTTGCAGACGTCCTCCGTCAGCGCCGTCTACCCCACCTTGCAAGAGGACTCCCCCTCGCCGTTCACCTCCGCCGAGTCCTCCACCTTGTAGGAGGCCTCCGCCTTGCCCCTCTCCTCCGCCAAGTCCTCCACCCTGCAGGAAGACTCCCCCTCGTCGTTCACCTTCACCGAGTCCCCCGCCTTGTAGGAGGCCTCCGCCTTGCCCCTCTCCTCCGCCGAGTCCTCCACCCTGCAGGAAGACTCCCCCTCGTCGTTCACCTTCGCCGAGCCCTCCGCCATGCAAGAGGCCTCCGCCTTGCCCCTCTCCTCCGCCGAGCCCTCCACCTTGTAGGAGGCCTCCGCCTTGCCCATCGCCACCACCAAGTCCTCCTCCATGCAGGAGGCCTCCGCCTTGCCCCTCTCCTCCGCCGAGCCCTCCGCCTTGTAGGAGGCCTCCGCCTTGCCAATCGCCTCCACCAAGTCCTCCGCCATGCAAGAGACCCCCTCCTTGCCCATCCCCTCCACCAAGCCCTCCTCCATGCAGGAAGCCACCTCCTTGTTTGTCGCCGCCTCCAACTCCACCATGTAGAAGGCCTTCATGCCCTCCATCGCCCCCAGCCAAGAAGTCATCGTGTCCACCAACTCCCCAGTCTTGTAAGAAACCGCCACCATGTTCGACCCCCCCTCCTTGTCCTAAGAAGCCGCCGACGTGTCCCCCGACGCCCCCTCCATGTAAGAAGCCCGCTCCGCGGTCACCTCCCTCCTGTCCTCACATTCCGTCCTGTTCCCCACCTCCCCCGTCGTGTCCTCACACACCGCCTTGCCCTCCGCGTCCCCCGTCATGTCCTCACACTCCACCGTGTCCTCCGAAACCGCCATCGTGTCCTCGCTCCCCGCCATCGTGTCCTCATACACCGCCGTGTCCTCCACCCCCGTCTTCATGTCCCCACTCGCCACGTTGCCGCCCACCTCCCCCTCCGTCTCCACCATGCCCGTACTCTCCAGCCTGCTCAACTCCTCCGCCTTGTCCTTATTCTCCGCCAAGGCCTTGCCCCTACTCTTCGCCACCGAAGCCTTGTCCTTACGCTTCTCCACCGAAGCCTTGCCCCTACGCATCGCCACCACCGCCTTGCCCTTATGCTTCACCGCCTTGTCCTTATGCTACACCGCCGCCGCCGCCGTGTCCTTACTCTCCGCCACCACCACCGTGCTATCGCCCTCCTCCTCCTCCTTGTCGTAAGCCTCCTCCGTGTCCTTACTCGCCTCCGTGTACTCCTCCCCCGAAGTGCCGTCGTAAGTCGTGCCCTTTATCACCGCCGTCTTGCCCTGCATCACCCCCATCCTGTTGCTCAATGGACCCTGATCGCTGCCCGGCAATACCCCCACCATGCAAAAAACAATCAATGAGTATCTGTAAGAAAATATCTCCATTTTTCCGAAAAAAGCCTCCATGTCCGGCCTCACCCCCGTGTAAACCAACACCTTGTAAAGGATCTTTTTGCAAAGCACTAACTTGCCAGCCATCACCGTGTCAGATAAAACCATGCAAAAAGCCCATACCACTGTCGCCTTGTCAAAAGTTTTCGACGACGTCATGTTCCTACGGATCATTGAAGCACCGGACACCAGACGCACCATACATTTACTCCCCTGTGCATCCTTGCTCACCGGAGATAGAAAAACCTGAGAAGCCAGGGTCACCGTGCGGCTCCCCTCCATGTAATAAATTTCATCAAAAGCGCAAACCACCTTCAGATAATTGCCTGAACCCGCCCAAGAACCAAATAAATAGTCGTCCTCCATGCGAGCAATGCCTAACATCAACGGATGATTTCCCTTGGCCAACCAAAAATCAAGTGTCCAATCAATCATCAATGACATCGTTTTATGAAACCGATAATCAGAAACAAAAAGAAGAATTTGCCTACGGGTGTAGTAAAAAATGTCCCATGATGCCTAAGCCACCGGGGTATGAGAATAATCAGTCGCCGAAGAAAGACTGTAAGAAAAGTTGCCCGAACCGCCAGGGCTCGCCCCGGCCGCCCTGTATGCCGGAGATGACATGTCCCCCGCCGCGGCAATCCACGCCACCTGGCGAACCTCGCAGGAGTCCCTCATGCCCGTCGAACGCAACCCGATGTAAAAGCAAATCAAAAATGTCTGGCTTATTCCTGAAGATGAAGCCCGGATCAGGCAAGAAGAAATCAGTGTGCTCCAAAGATTGCCTAGCTTGGGACTCAGAGCCACCGGAGGATGGTTGTATAAGTCTCAATTCAGAAGAGAAAATTACGATACGACTCAAAAAAGATACGCCGAGCACAGAAGAGATAAGAGAAGGATTAAATATCAAAGTGCAAGATGAAGATGGAATGACTTTGTTCGAGAGAAAAGATTACAGATTGCAGCATGCAGGATGCAGTATGCACAGACCTTCTGTGCTGGGCGATATGTATAAAGCGTCGGAAGTTAGAAGAGTAGCGACAACTAACTCGGTACCAGACTTAGATGACGATAGGCACAAGCAAATTACTGAAGGGAAAAGCGACGCAAGCATTGCCAATCTCATAGAAATACAATTCAAATTAAAAGTCACACAAGGTGAGAAAACTACAGAAATTAATATTGCAAACGACGGAGATAAGGAAAATGAAGAAGATGAGAAAATAGAGATCATAGAGCCGCCTGTCAACAACAACCCTCAAGAAGTATTCGTTGTTAAAGATGGAAGGGAACCAGTAGCACATACAGACCCAAAGAATGATATAAATATACGCATAGTTATTAAAAACTTTAAATCAAAATCAGGGAAAAAGAAATCAGTGAACTTAAAACACGACGACTATGGTAAAGACTTTGCGAAGAAGATTTCAGCGAAGTTCCACACAGTTTCAACTGGCTACAGTGACGTTTTACACGACGACAATGTTTTCTCTGTACACCGAGCCACTGTGGACCTGACGTCATCAGTTGATAAATCTAAGACTCATAGTAATAGAAGCGAAGAAATTATGAGCGAGACTCTAACAGGGCATGGTAAGGGTAGATCCGCTCCGTCTATCTGTAGATGCGTCATGACAGACATGTCTGACAGCAAGATAGATTATGAAGACTTGAAATCGATTCCTAGCAGAAAATATAGTACGAACAGAGAGACTCAGGAGGAAACAGACACAGATAAACCTACACATAAATATGACACTACAGAGGAGACGGATTCTGATAAACAAACTGACCACAAGTATGATACAGAAGAAACTGATCAGGAGAAAATGCCGGAGACAAAGTACGACACAGAGACAGATACAGAAAAACATACAGCTCCCAAATACGATACATTCATGTCGACCGACACCGACGAACAAGAACCAATACCAGAAGAAGACACATACATAGAAAAACCAAAAAGCATAGAAGTAATCATCAAACCACACACTAAAGACGAAAAGAAGGAAATGTTAAAACAGGTTTTCGAGAAAGCACACGAAACTAAAACGAAGAACAAAACACGAATGAGGAAGCTACGAGACATGCTCAAAGTTATTTTGACATCTGACAGCAGCGAACACGATGACTCTAAATCTAGTCGGAAAAACGAATTGGCTAAAGACGTGACTTATGCGTCTTTAAAACCCAATTATTTTAGAGATAGTGATAGCATGAACAATTATTATAGAGCAGAAAGTCATATAAAACTCTCTGGAGAGATAAACACACAAGTTGTTTACCCATCGGTTGAGAACAACAGTGATTGCAGCAATAGTAACCCAAGCGATGCATTATCTTCAGAAAACGAGTCCAATAGAACCAATAGAGCATGTATGTGCAGTACTTTAGCTGCTAGACTGAAACTAGCATCAAGAATCGGAGACGGCGGTGGATGCTGCTGTGGTACTAAGAACATCAGCAAAAAGAACGAAGAAACTACATGCGATCTCAAAAAAGAATCCGATTACTACCAATACGAATATAAACAAGAGTACGTTGATGTCGAAACACAAAACTCTAATTACCTCATCAGCAAAATTAACAGTACCAACTTATCCACGAATAAAAGCCTAAAATCTAGTATCATTGGAGATCTAGATACTATTAAAACGGATTCAGAAGCCATTACTATTGACGAGCATAAGTTCAATGCGTTGCAAATGACGTTATCGCCGCACTTGAACCATAAAAGAGAATATGAAATGAGGAAGTTTAACAGAAATACTATTCTAAGTATATCTGATGATGATAAGATTGTGTTGCTCAGCAGCAAGCCCACAAGAGTATCAGCTGAATGCGCTAAATGCAAAATCAAGGAGAGAAAAAAGAAATATAAAGAGCCTATCGCAATGCTGCGTGCTTCAGATATTTTGCAGTCTTACGAAACGAAGAAAGCTGTTTTGGAGATATACACGGAAAAGACTATTTCTACCGATGGAGAGCATTTGGTTGCTAAGCTACCTAAATTTGTTTATGATCGGGAGAATGAGATTCAGACGAATTATGAAGCTATAGCAAACGCGGATGGCGCTGTTTGCAAGAGGAATATTGTGATGATGCCTATTAACAGATAGACTAGTAATTGTTTGATTCGCGTGTTTTTATATTTAATTTTGTCTTTAATGGGAATCTGTGTAGATTGTTTAGGTTTCTATTTTATTTTTATAAATATACGGTTTTTGTTTCTTTTTTGGATGTTTTACTTTTTACTAATTATCTTACTTGGTATTTTTATGTACCTACTTTTTACGAGAAGTTATAGAAACATAATTTACTATACACAAGTACTTGTAAAAAAATCAATTATTTAGGCTCAGTATTTTGTCTCATGCGGGAATCGAACCCGTATCAAGAATAATAGAAGCAAATGATTTTATCAAAAGTCTTGGTAGACAACTTTTTTTATAAACTTTATTAATAAAGTATTTCTTTGCGTGGCATAAAAATATGAGAATCAAAGTTATACTTAAAGAAAATTGGGAACTATAATAAAACAGAATACACATCTTAAAACAAATTTAATTGACATTACAAATCATATAAAAATACAAAATGTTTCACTAGACAGTATATGATCATAAGAACTGGTATTGCAATATTCTTACATTAAAATAATAAAGATCTTTCTTACAAAAGATCACAAAAACTAAAGCAATTTAAAAAACACTTGCAATCATTTATGGCCAATATTATTTAAAAAACTTCCTGCTTGATTCATTTCGACTGCTGCAAGCGGTCGTAAAAACAAAAAGCGAGCAGTAAGCGCACGTGACGCGCAAGAGCGGTCGACAGCTCGCGCAGCGCCTCGATTCAGCTATTTCAAATGCATACCAGTGGTCTATCAGTGCACTTGTCAATTCTCTACAGTAAAATCTCATTGAACTCTCGAAGAGAATCGTACTGTCCAATTAATGATCGTACTTACAGTTAGCAGAATACTAATTATCGTAAAAATTACCAAATGAAGCAGGTCATTTAGTCAATTCAAGCAACTCTTAAATAGCGGTATGAGGCCCCAGTCCGTGTGCGTTGATCACTGACTAACTGTGAGAGCAGTTCGCGTATGTGCCATGAACGCCATACCGATTTTGTTTCCTATGTGGCTATGTCTAATAGGAAAAACTATCTACCGATAGTTATAAGCACTGAGCAGTCAATGGCTTTAGCTTTTAGCACTAATCTGTGCGGAAAGAGAACCGTCGTGGAGAAATTAGGTATATTTCACTTTTTAAATCACCCAGATGAACAAAGTACATTTTTTTTGTCTCCTCATTACACCTTGGAGTGCCTCGGACTCAATTCACCCAGGTGAACACAGTGAAATATAACAGTATAAGGTATGAACCTAAAATATTGCGTTAGGTTGTAATATTGCGATTCGGTAGAATGTATGATACTCTGCTAACCATAAAACATCTTGTAACTACTCACTACATTCTAACAAATATTTTTTTTTTCTTTCTTTCTTTCTAGGTTTTGATGTTGCTTTATTATATTGGAACTGTAAAAACGAGATATTTATAAGTGCTCTTCATAATTCTTTTATGCCATGATTTTAATCTTAACATAATTTGCTCCATTTTACCCTACGACGGCTCCCTTTTCGCACTGTTTCTATTGATCTTTTTTTTTACTCTTAGCTTACCTTACTTATATCAAAATATAGTTGCATCATACTTCAAAAAAGCTTTGGTTTCACACATAAACGATTATTTTCGATGCATCAATATCGTTTTAATATTAATACATGACTATTCTATTCCATACGTTTTCCATCATTATCCGTTGTTTAAATCACCAAGCTTTAAGAAATATAATATGTTAAATGACATTATTTGACCTCAACCGTAATTAGCTTCGATAGTTCTTAATAACTGTTTTCACAAAACAGTTCTTTAATCCGTTGACATAAATCTTTTCTTATTTTTTTCTCTAGATATGTAGCTTTTTCCGCAAATTATTTTGGTGTTTCCCGCTGAATATAATATATATATATGACATACATCATTATCTGAATTACCTACATTTGCGATAAAAAAGAAAAAGACGACAGATTAAAACAATAAGCTGCTCATTTATTTATCTACCTTTTCCTGATCATTTTAACCATTTTATTTACAAAAGCGATAAAAGATCACCAATTCTCCCATTCAAAACTAAAATGGTGACTTAATTATATATTTATCTAAATTATTATCTAATTGCTTGATTCTTTAGCATTGAATAGCAAACTGCCTCACTTTTATTGTAAATTATTTGGAATCCATGTTTCTTCATAATATTTTTTCGTCACCTTCAGAAGTTTCTATATATAAAAGGCTTATAAAATATGATTACAATAATGGACGGTATATATTCCGTATTAAAAAAACATGGGCGATTAGTCTGATTTTCATAAACTTAACAAAAATTAAAGCATTGCTATTTTTACTCAGAAACAAGGTTTTTTTAGTTTTCTTCTTTTTCTATTTGTTGCAAACAATGATATTCTAATAAACAGATATGTTATACACATACAAAACAATCGAAAAAAGTGTTCCGCGCAGCAGCGGCAGCTGACATACATGTCACTATAAGTCAAAATTATACAAAAGAGACAGCGCGATAAAACCCATAAGAAAAAAAGAGACAAATAGTGTTGTTGTTGAAAGGCAATACGTCCCAATTAGGACCTTTTCGAGTCTTCACGATTGCACGCTTATAACATATCTGTTTATTAGAATATCATTGGTTGCAAATAAATAAGTTTAAATCGCGTTAAACAGAATCCGCGCTATTATCAAATAAACAATAAAAAAGTAACTTTTATGTTCAAAACATTTAAGTTCATATTCATTACGAGCGAATTTTGACAATCTAAGTACAGTATAAAGTCTTACATAGTAAATAATAAGCTTATTATAATAAAAACTGGACGCATGAAATATAAAGCAATTCTCACAGTTATAAAATATTAAGAAACTTTCACCTTACAATAAAATAAAGTGTATAATTGAGCTATAAATAAATGCAATAAAGGAACTGCAGTTATATTTATAAAGAGATAATTTCCTTTGGTTACGTTACGTATACAAAACTGCCAAATCTTTAAAGATGAGTCTGAAAAAAAACAAGTGTATTAGAATTAAAAAAAAGTAGGCTTGCCAAAATTATTTAATAGTTGTGTAGTTTTTATAGTTATTATTCTATTAATAATGTTTGGTTTTTTAACTTAGGTATCTTAAATATGAAATCAAATTAACAGGTCTGGTTATTATACAGAATACAAAATATGGCATCTAGGTATAACAGGCAATTGATAGTAAAACAAAAAAGAAATGAAAATGACATCTATTTAAAATTAAATACAAAAAATGCTTTAAATTAATCCATTAGTTATAAACATTCTTTTCAAATCAATAATTTTGATAAAACAAAAACAAAACAGGACGTTTGAAATTAAGTTAAACACTCACCATCTCCAATTTTACTTAAAAATGACATAAATATCAAAATTCAAACATTTAAAACAAGAAAAAACACAAAAAACATGTAAACAAACAAAAATCATGCAACATATAAACCCAGCTTACCTTGACATCACCCAAGAACCGAATTAACACAAACACAAGTGCTTAAGAAAAGTGTCAATCTGACTTCAATATTTAGACATACCGAAATATTAAGAAAAAGACTGTGTGAGTTTCAGTGCCTATATCTTAACTATATAGGAAAAAAAAAAGTGTTTTTGGATCTGCCTATTTTGCTCTGTGTGCATATTTATTCTTCCCCGAAAAAGCTAGACATTGACTAAGTTGTCTAGTTCAATTTGATTTTTTAAATACCCTGATAATACCCTACAGAACTATTTTAAATAGTTGTGGTCTGTATAATACTTTGCTTCTGTGCACTATCTATTTTATGTATTTATAAATTTTAGCAACGATTTTATAATTCAGCACATCCCAGCAGTCATAATCGACTATATTTGTCAGCCATAATGTTTTTATTTTCTATAAATTGAAAAAGTTTAGCATTACATGTGTATTTAATAACATAAATACATTTATTCAAAAACATATTTTTAACCATGTCTCGATTAGTACCTATAGAAGGTTCTCTCTTCTAAAATCTTCGGACAAGGATAGCGACAATTTAAATGGTTTTCAAAATAAAAGTCAAATATTCGCATACGTATTTAATGATCTCTCGCAATATACAGATAAGTACAAGATAATACAATATATTTGCCACAAACACAGCTCTAGCAACATTCAACAGGATACAAAACTTTTGTACGATTATTACAATATTTTATAATATTTAAACAACGATTAAGTTGATCATTTTAGCTTACATTATGGCGTAACATTAATTGTTACATCAGATTCATAATTTTATTGATTTGAATATATAAAACATCTTTAAAATATATAAAAGCTACATAATTTTGCAATACAATTTCTTTTTAGAGACTCTTGGGCCAAAGTTATGACCATGTGGACTCCACAAAACGTCAAAAGACCTCGTGACCGGCCCAGAAGTAGATGGCGAGACGAGCTTGTCTCCTTTTCTAAGGTCCAGGAGAATTGTAAGAAGGAAAGGGAGGCCTTTGCCCTGGAGTGGGACGATTATGGCTAATAATAATAATATAATTTTGCTGTTTTATTCAAGAAAACACAATAGTTGGGCCAATCAAGAACCAGCGTAAGATTATATATTGTTTTATTTTATTGTAATGTTTTCTGGTTACCATCATAAGCTCTGAGTGAGTTGTCCCAGGATATTATTTCTATATTTATTAAAGTCATCACTGGATAGTGGTAAATAAAACTGAAAAAAACATGTTTATAAGACCTAATTAGAACGAAGTATACTCCCTTCTCTAAATGAGAAGAGACCTTTGCTCTGCAGTAAGACGGTCAAACAGTAAAACTCTTAAACACAAATTTAACGCCAAATTCTTTTAATAGTATGTGCCAATAGAGAAACTAACTGGGTATCATAATCACTGGTAATCCTGTTGATATTTATAATAATATATTTGAGCTTCAAATAGATAATGTAAGCTAAATATAATTCTGCATAATACACTTATATACTACTCAAATGAAACTTAATTTTAAGACGCCCATAATCGTCTATCCATCGCTGAATTTCACTTTAAAGTGACAGAGATAGAATGACATTTGGCAGCCACTTAAAACTGATTGATGTTTAAATTTTGATCATTAACGACTCCATAGACATAACATATACATAAACCGCTACTATCGCTAATTTCCCCTTGTGCCAAGCGAGAGCGCTTTTTCGTCTGTGTCTAGTACATTCGTTTACAGATTTAAGTTAATTTTCGAGCAACGAGAAACTTATATACGAAAACATCGATGGTTTTGACATTGTTAGGATAATATTAGTGTTTTAGATAGATTTATATAACGGCAAATTCCGTCTTCACGACAAATCAAGTTCATACTAGTGCTTACGGTTCAAACTCTGATAGACTCGCTCTATAGTTTTTATTTATACTCTAAGTAACGGCTCAAAATTAAGTGACATTTGAGTAGCCATTAAATACTAATTCTACTGAACAACGATTACACCGGTGGAAACTCACTTATCTAATACAAAAATATTACAAGAATAAATTAACTTTATACCTATAAAACCTATATGAAATGAAGATGCCCTTAAAATATAAATATTTTTACTGTAAGTATCATTTTAATAAGAAAATGTATAAAATAGTTTTTTAAATCATGATTGCAGTAACAATTTAAAAACAAGAATACATATTATAGAATCTTGTGGCAAAACTGACAATGTAAAATGGGGTAACTTGAGACAGATTTTTTAAAGATTTCTATATAATTCACACATTGAAAATTTTGATATTGGTATTCAAATAAATTGTATAAAAACTATTCTTTAACGGGACTTCGCAAATAGATTAAAAGGCCCTTCTTGAGTTTGTGTTATATTACCCCCTACAATAATAATTTAACCCGATTTCAAGATAATTCTAGTATATGATGATAAAATGAGCAGTTTATTATTAAGAATTAAATAATAACCTTACAAACACCTCCAAACATTGTTTTATTATAACTTTATCTAATAAATAATTAAGAACTTTTTCTTCAAAAAATAGTAATTATTACTCAAAAATGAGGAAATATTTTAAGATGAAAAACTGTTTAAGTAATAAAATAAAAAAATGATACCGGTATTAAATAAATTTATGTGATATGAGAAAGAAAAGAGTGAATGCTGCGATAAAATTAAAAGTAAACTGTTATGATCTGCATAAAAAGAAACATAACATAATTTATTTTAAACGAAAAAAGATTGGCCTACTTAAATAAAAAGGTTCGTATCCAACTAAAAGTTAAGATGAAGAATTTTGGTGTATAATTTAAGATAAAAAGAAAAACGAAAACGCAGATCTAAAAATCAGTCTATAAAAAGAGCTAAATTGAAAATAAACGGTGAAACATAAAAAATACGATTGCTTAAATCAATTCAAATAATGTACGATATTTTTTTACAAAAATCATGTATAAATAAATTATACTGATATAAAAATAAAATGATATATAAATACAGTATTTTATGAGATTCCTAATTAAAACAGTACTCTTAACAATAGAAACATTTAGATTAAAAAAAATATATACATATATTGTAAAGGCTGCTTTTATCAAAAATCAAGGCAAAAAATAGTTGCCAAAAATAATATAGAAAAATACTGGTACGGAAAACAAACATAAACTCTGCACCTTAATTCAAATAAATATAATAATTATATCCTATTGTTATGTTAATTACGTTATTATTAAGACAATTTACGACTGGTATCTAACAAAATTATTTAACGAACATCGTAAAATCTTTATATTTTAATTTTACTACAATTTATATTCGAATACTTTATTTTCATTAATTAAATAACACTTCTCATGATTATAATAAAAATATACTGGTAATTTTTGATTATTTTTTTTTTCATCTAGTTTCTGGAAAAAAATAATTTCAAAATATTGAGCATAGTTAGATACCAATCATAAATATATTTTTAAGATATTAAAATTAACAATGGCAGTGGATAGATTCTTATCCTAATAATATATCGAGTAATATAGTTTTATTCATAATATATTAAAACGATGGCAACATTGTTTTTTATAAATTTTGGCTTATCGGGACTGTTTTATAAAGCAATAAGATATGGTGGATTTATTTTCCAAAATTATTAGCTGCATAGTTTTACTGCAAAGTCATTTATTTAAAATAATTATTTATTTGATATCACAAATGAATAATCATTATTACTAAAATGGTAGAATTATTTAAATACATGGCAATATCTTATGACAACTGTCATAATGCCAGCTACGTACCACAAAATAAAAGGTGGTGTGGTGGCATTTTCGTACAGAAAATACGATAGATCATAGTCTATTGCAATAATTGGTTTATTTTAAACTTTGAAATACCTCCATTCTTATTGCTTCATAAGTAACTAGCTTTCATTGTCCAATCAAATGTTGACTGGAGATGAAAGGCTGTTTTTATCTTTTTATACACCTAAAAAGATAAAACATATTTAGAACTTCAATTTTGTATTATTATTTATTTGCACGAAACTACTGCAAAAAATGTTGGGCTGTGTGAATGTTTAAGTTCAATATAATTGCGAAATAATTTGACATGACTGAATATTGTTCATCCTTGTCACACATTATTTGTAAGAAAGAGACGGAGCATCTGAGCTAGAAGTTTATACATGGATACATATTGCCTCCTTGCCATAATCACGCCTCTTTCTCTTGTAGGGGTAGGCAGAGACCACTTCTTTCCACTTGCTACGATCCTTACACACTTGTTTAGCGTTGTCTGTAGAAGTGTATAGTCCTCAATTTGGCCATTTTTTTTTCTTTAAGTACATTTGAGCCTTTGATCTCCAGACACATTAACCCTTTAAGCACCGATTTAAATACTGATTCACGTTACATAAGCTTCATAACAATAACATGTATATAGGCTGCATATATTATTAATTTATTTATTTATTGCAATATAATTCAACAAAATAATCTTTTAACATTCGTTATTACTTCAGATTCTGCGTTTACCACCAATAAGGATATTTCTATTTTTGGAATAAAAAATTGGTATTTGGCTTATGCTGTCACAACGAATAGGTAAATAATAATAGCCAGATATTATTTTTGGTTATAAAGAAGTCGTTAAGTCAATTCTGACAACCAGTCTTACCATGGAATACTGTGTTTATACCCAGTAAAATGGGTCGTGGAGGTCAGATAGGCAGTCGCTCCATGTAAAATACGGTATTCAGCTGAAACCGGTAACACTGGAAGCCTGCCCCAACATAGTTGGGAAAAGGCTCGGGAGATGATGATGATTTTTGGCAATAACAAAGTTGACTTAAAAGACCAAAGGGCTAGTGATGTATGTGTTGGTCACGAAAACAAGTTTTTTTTTTTTAATTATATTGCTATAAACATAAACAGCTGCTTAAAACTAACACGGCTCTTCTTCACTCTCCCCACCCTTATGTATTTCATAACACGAAGTTGTAATTCTTGATATTTCTGATCTTAAATGTGCGATTTCCACCTGTCATGACAAAATTATCATCAATATGTGTGTTATGGTTTTTAATACTTTAATAGGACGTTTGTTCCTCGATAAACAGCCCTTGTAGAAAAGTGAAATTTTAACAAGCGTTAACGTTGGTCATAATCGCTTAAATTACATTTTAATGTATAGAAATTAATCAGTTATAAGTTCTATACCTTTGATCAATAGGGTCTGTTATTTAGATAATTAAAATTTGATAGACACATATTTTTTCTAATATCAAATCAATAATAAAATACGAAGATAAACGCTTTAAAGTTCAGGACAAATCAGCAAAGCATTGACGTAATTCTTTGTTTACGGGACAAAACAAAAATAAGTAACTATCTAATAATTTATTTTTTATTATATAAAAGATGTATATAAAAATTGTTATCATTCATATTTGTTTAACGTTAACGATTGTTGAAATGTCACTTGGATAGAAAGAGATGCAATGGAAACATAAATAAACCCTCGTTTTCACTTATATTAATGAAATGATATAACTTTGAATATTTAAACACAAAATTAATAAAAGTTCTTAATAGTCTATCTGTTGCTTTTTACATCTAAGGCGCAGGCCAGACAAATAAACGTAAGACGCTTCTATACATTTTGTATGAAGTTTGTAATTTTCATACAAAATGTATAGAAGCGTCGCGCCCGCGCCCCATCTCTTCTGTATGTTTTGCGTCGCGACGCTTCTATACATTTTGTATGAAAGGGACGCGGTAGAGACAAATGTCCGCGCCCCGTCTGCGTCTTACGTCTCTTCTGTCTGGCCTGCGCCTAAAGTTGACAGAGGCATCTTATATGAATATATCCTAAAAAAAAATAACGTACTGCTTTGAATGAGGGTTGATTTTGTTTACATTGTATCTAATATTTGCCTAAATAAATAACAGTTAAGAGTTTTACCGTAACACAGAAATTGTAGGATCAGAAAAAGTGTGTATTTAATAATAGTTATTTCATAAATTCATTATTACTTAGATTAATATTTACTAGCAGCTACGTATCACTCCATGATTATTATGTTATTATTATAAAATGATTGAATTAAAAGAATTAGTATATTATACTTATTAAAAATGTTAATAAACTTGTTAGTGTTTTCATAGGGAAAAAATAAAAAAAATACTATTTCATTGATAAATGTTCATAGGAGGTATATAAATAGTTTTTTTATTAATTCCCTACTATTTATACTTAAATAAATATACAGTATAAAAATCTTACCTTTTGCAAGCAGTAGGCAATCCATATTAAACTAAATTAAATTACAAATGTCCGCCTTAAAGCCAGCCATAGGAAAGCTTTAAGCATGATTTCTACTAATTTAGTAGTTTTAATGCTATGGTAGTTTTCTAATTTGCAGAGCAGGCAAATTAATGTGGCCACTAATTGTTGTTTTTCTAAATGGTATTTTTGGAGTTAGTTATTTTTCAAGTTTTTTCTATTTGTATTAGTATTCCGCAGAGAGCAAGCATGGTGATCAATGCTCGTGCCTTCTCTATATGGGAAGAGGCCTGTGCCCAGCAGTGGGATGTTTATAGGCTGGATTATTATTATATTATTATTAGTATTTAAATTAGATTCCAGTCAGTGCAATCTAGTTGAATTTTCAAGCAAATCAGAGTAAGAAAATGTATGATAGTGTCAAGTAAAATTGAATATATTTTTAGGGGTTGTCCTAAACAGGGTTTAAATGTATATCCAAAGATTTTCTTAAATGTTTATTCTACATGTCGGTCGTTTTAAATAGTTAACAACAACAAAATATACATTATTGATATATAGTAACAACGACGAGAAACGTAACAGTTTATACACACCAGACTACGTTTTCGTAAGGGTGACCAGTGGAGAAAATAATCTTTTATTTTGGTAGTTTTTTTTTATATTGCTGGTAACACTTTTTACTTGTAGACGTGACTTTATACGAATATTCACGTTACTATTATTCCATTAGTGCGGTTATAATAATTATTTTTTTTTGTTCCATAATTGGTAAGTTATTTTATTTATTCAATGAAACAAGTCCTTCATATATTTATTTTAGTTATTTCAAAGAATAGTCAGAAATTGCTTACAATTGTCAGACATTTATGAGAAATATTCTCAAACCCGACGAATTTTAGAACACTTTATTATTAACCTATAATAATAACTTTAACGTATTAATTATTCCTCTAAATACGTAATTTGTACTGTACAGTGAACCTAATGAACACATTTAATACATTTTTGTCTTATAAACTTTACCTAACTGAATGCATGGTCACCACTTACAAAAAAGTTTAAATTTATTTTGATCTGTAAGCACTTTTACAATGATTAAATAAATCTACTTATTTTGGTTAAAATAGTATTTTTCAGTACAACAACAGTTATTTCTTTTTTTTTTTTTAAGTGATCCAATATATTTTTATTATCAAGATTCTGCTTTATTTATAACTTTAAGCAAAGCATTTGTTACTTATTCACTCGTCTACTAAAAGGCAGTTAATCTGTTGTCAAAACTAATGATCTTGGCTGTGATTGGATGACCGAAAGACTAACAACCAATCACAGCGCTTGACATGAGATTTGACTAATTGATTATTTTTTTTGTGTTGTCAACCTTTCGGAGTCGGAGAGTATATGAGAGTTTTATCATAATTTTTTATTATATATTTTTTTATGATGTAGTAAAAGTACTTACAGATCTTATACAGTTTTATAAATATTACACTCACATGAAAGCGGGATTATATGTATTTCAAAAGCGAACAACGAATTGCTTTTGTTAACTGACAACCTTCATTTTATAATTAGCATACATTTAACTGATTAAATACGAAAAATGGTAGTTTTGGTCGACTTGTGTTGGCAACACTGGATCTCGTGGCAGTTAATTTTCAAATAAGGAAGTTCAATTCTCTTTTCAAATTTGTACTCTAGCAACGAATTGATATGAATTCTTACGTACGATTGGACGCGTATATTCTAAATTCAAATGAACTAAAAAGCTTGACAGTCTCAGTTGAAGTTTTTACTACTGGTAATACCGGCTTTGATACTTTATAACGAGCAAAATTAATTAGTTTTTAGTCTCTTTATCGAAATGTAACATTCAAAGACGTTTATTGAAGATATGTTAGCAAGAGATTGTTTTATCGTTGTATATCGATTCGAGAATGATTAGTTCACATATTCATTCGTTCGTTCAATTGAATGTATAACCGGCCTCGTTCAGTCGTCGGTCGTTTATGTAAGCTGTTTTTAGCCGGTATTATACAGGGTGTAGTGTTTTTAATAATTCTCTGTGATTCACACTGACACATACATTTGACAAAACCCTGTTTATGCTCTAAACCCACTAAAGTGACGAGATCAGTCGATTGCTGATAATGATTAGATGAAGTCAGTCGAAACCTTTATTTTAGGACTTATTTAATAGAATAAATGTGAAGAGTTGGACTTTAAACTCTATGGTTAGGTTATTTTTAAAAAGGTAAGAAGTGTCCAATATTTTTAAATACTCTTTTTTTTTTGTTAAGACTATCAAATAAGTCCCAAAGTACAAAAATTATATTAAATAATTACATACTACACAATAGCTAGTCATATAATCTAAAAAACATTTTGTTTAAAAAAATGGGTCCGTTTTTTTGGCAATTTTAAATATTTCGAAAACGGCGTACAACATTCATTAACTAGCGTTTCATTTTACGATATTTTTTTCAACAAGACAATGGCAACACTTAGTTTAAAATTAATTTAATACCAGCCGAATATTACGGTAATTATTGCTATAAGTATTTTATTAAATATTGAGATTTTGTTTTAAATAAAAGCTATATTTTTGCATTCCCGAAAATGGAAGCACCCAATTTTGTGTTTTAACATTGAGATTGCCATGACAAAAAATATACCTAAAAAGCTAGCATCGTAAAAACAGTTTTTCAAGCATTATAAATATGGGTATTGATATTTCGATCATTTGTAATCCTTTTCTACTCGCTCTTTCAAATGCAACTATTGACCCACCGTAAGCAGCGTCCAAAGAAAAAGGCATTCATTAATATTATGCTAAAGATATATAATGTACTAAACCCCAGTCTCTAAAACGTTGATCAACTTAACCTGTTGTCAAAACCACTGGGGCCCGATATACCCGATAAGAACAGTCCCTTGCAATCCTACCTTAAAAACAGTAGGTGTACATTTGTAAATTAAAATTATCTGAATACGAAAATTAGGCACAAAAACAAGTACACTGGAAGGTTTGTTAACCTGCCACTCACTGACTTAAAATAGCGGTATCAGGCACCTGGGGCCCGAGTCTGCTATTGACAATTGTTTGAATCGTCTGAGTGGGTGGCGTTTGTAGGTCCATTTTAGGATAATTACGTAGGTAAAACGTCTATTTATCATCAAAATTGGTCATTGTCACGGCCAATTTTGACGTTCTGACATTAAGTAGAATGCTAATTATCCTAAAATGGACCTACTAACGCCACCCACTCAGACGATTCAAACAATTGTCAATAGCAGACTCGGGCCCCTGATCATGACTGTGATTGGCTGATCAAAAGACTCACAACGATCACGCAAAAGCCAATCACAGATCTTACATGACATTTGACAGGTCATTAACTATTTTTCGTGTTGATCAAGGCTTAAGTAACCGGGGGTTAGTAAAGTGACATAACGTATTATGTAGGCGTGTATGCGTTAGTAATCCAGAAACTGTTAGCACATAATAGATTTCAAATATTAGACACAGTAAAGAAAACTTGATTAATAAAGAATTTAATTTAGTAACAATTTCTGATAGGATTATGTTTGTTATAAATTGAACGGCAAAATATGATCAGACATTTTTATATTGAAAAGTAACAGTTTAAACAATTTGGTGTTAAATTTTATTTTTTGAAATATGGGTGCACGGTAGAGTATACAGCCAAGATTATGTAATATATTCTAGGTCTTATAATTGTAAAAATATTTAACATTACATCTGGGATTTCTTATTTCAGGAATAATCCGAACCCACGGTCATATTATATCGTATTATAACTTTTAAGTTATTGATATAACAGTCAATAACAGATGGTCGATAACCATTTAGTCCTCAATTCTTAAGAGACTAAAATGAATACTTATTTCTCACATTTTCATAGATACTTTATATCATGCTTTACATCTCTCCTACTTTTGCGGTGCCCGACAGGTTACATAATGAGCTTTTAACATTACGGTATGCAATAAAGAATTGAATTTATATCATATTTTACCGTTCATTTATATCGTATAAGCTGTAGCGTGTAAGATGCTTGTCAGTGTGGTTATTGTTAATACCGTCACCAAATGACGTTACATTACATTATACTTACGTGGCCATACCTGATATTAGAAACAGTGGTTGGAAGTGACGGTTGGTTTATATAAATATTTAAGTTTATTTTGGACGTCGAAAGAAGTTTTTAATCACAATTTATGCTTTGCATTTCAGATGTCTACCAAAATATTAGGTAATTTTGTGGTAATCTTACTTTACGATAATCAGAGTTAAAAGACAAATTTTTGTCACATCGTAAAAAAAAAACACTGTATCCCATTAACTTACAAAAAAACCGACTTCAAAATAAGTTTTACATTTATTTCTTATGGATCCCGTTGTCAGAATTGGAACAAAGTACCAGCTTTTAAAATCATCAAAATTGGTTCACCCAGTCAAAAATTATGCGGCGAAAACATACAGTCAAATAGGTTACCTCCTATTTTTTGAAGTAGGTTAAAAATGCCTGAGTAAGCAATACCATTTGACAGTACATATTTGTTATCAATCTCTATTTATATAAACCAACCGTCTTACCCCTAAATCCCTCACTGAACACAATATAATTAACTTATGAACTCACCACCTCGCTGGTAAGACAGTTGATGGTGGTGGGCGGGAGGGCGCGGGCGGGCGGCGGCGGGGGGCGCGGGGAGCGGCGCCCCTCACGGTCACACGGGGTCGCGCCGCGAGCGGGTGTCATTGGGTAGCCTACAGTTACAAGCATATATAATATCATCACGACTGTATGGCCCAAGGGGTAGGCAGAAACTTCATCATCGCAAGCACAAACACGCCAGGATGATATTTATGACCATGCTGATGAAACCCTTATTTTACCACGGAGAAAGGTCACGCTTTGGTCTCCATGTAATAGGGGGTCATTCCCATTGCCGCGCAAAGCGAGTTATTTGAATTACCAGTTTTCCCTTAGTCGCCTTTTACGACACTCACAGGATGATATGGGGTGATCCGTCATGGCACGAGTAGCCTGTAGTTAGATTATTAAAAACGACGACACTTTGGAAGCCAGAATAAAGGCAAAAATCAACGCGGCAAATACAAGGAATCGGATATATCTAGGTTTATTTCTGTGTACCGACATATCCACATTTTCTTGGATATCCTGTATTAAAGTATATTATTTCTATTATACTATATCATAAAAATGTTTAATGTTTTGATTGTTCTCACAATATTACTATACAGTAATAAGCAAATAGGAGGCACGGCAGTGTTACCTGCCAAGTTAAGCACAAGCTGTACCTTCTCTCGAATTAAGGCATGGCTTTTACGACCCCTTCATATTTTATTCCTTTTATTGATGATTATTCTATTTATAATATTGAGATGCACTCCTATACACTTCTTACTGCTTCAGTCTTCAGACTTTTCTTAAGACCCTTTCCTTTTCTCTAGTTTTAAGTAATTTTGCATGTAAAAAATAGTAGGACAATACCTTGTTCACTACTACTGGACTCGGTGAAGCTGGGCGTGCCCTCCGTCCACGTGGGCGTCGAGCCTTCCACTGAGGCTGGCGGGGTCCAACACACGCTGAGGAGACAATATCATATACATTATATATATAAATATACAAAGGAGTTTTGAGTGTTGTGGCAGTTAAAACTTGGTAAAACATGTAACGTAACAGAAAAATCAAATGACATAAATAGCATAAACTCAAGTCATGAGAGACAGGCACATTAATTATTGCTGCTGGCTCGGTAATAGGAAAATTATATTTAATCATGCCTTTACACATTGAATGAACAATTTATTAGAGGAATATAAGCAATATTATGAATACCTATACGATTCCAAGTTCATCATAAGTGCCATATGGATAAACAGCGTAATACTATTCATCGAGCGTACCAGAATGTTACTTTAAGTTCTT
Organism: Autographa gamma; assembly: GCA_905146925.1. NCBI lineage: Eukaryota > Metazoa > Arthropoda > Insecta > Lepidoptera > Noctuidae > Autographa > Autographa gamma. The sequence goes on along the minus strand of LR989877.1, from coordinate 4,176,114 downwards.
AGGCAGTGCCTCTTCAAATCTTTTCTTTTTTTTTTTGAGGAAAATTTCTGTATAACTGTTTAAGTCACTTACATTATTCCCTAAAAACAGAAGTAACAACTACAATACAAAAAGTTCACAAACCTGGCATCGTTACTCCTCGCACTGCTGAGCGCAGCGGGCGTCAACGCCAGCGACGAAGCGGACGACGTGGTCATAACGCTCGCCGCGCTAGACGCCCCTCGCCGTCTCCCGGACGCGCTCGAAGACGTGGTGGACGAGGAGTTGGTGCGACTGGTCCTCGGGGGAGGAGCCTCCTCGAACGGGGGGGGAGGCGTCGAGCAACAAGACTGCGGCGCGCCCGCTGAAGGGATACTAGCGTTACTACGGCTAGCCAGGTTCGATGGCTCATGGAAACTATGGTTACCAGTTATGGTTGCTGGTTATGGTTACGAAAGGACAATGTCAAATGTCCAAACTATAGAACTTGGCGCAGTGTAACTTGGCCCAATATAAAAAGCTACCCATTATAGGTTGTAAATATAACTCCCCTTTTTCTGTTCATTATTTTAAGGATATTTTTTTCACGGAAAGTGTAATTTCTCGTTTTTTGTGTAGTTTAATGTCTGCTTTTCTGTGATTTAAACTTTTGCATAGAACTTCTTTAAAATAAATTATTCAGACTTTTATAAGCCGGGAACATGATAAACAAAATGATTACTTGATACCTATATTTTTTGGTGAAGTTTCTAGATAATAACTAAACATTTTTTAAGAAGTAATTGTTGTAGATAAAAGCTTTCTGACCGCGTGAATTTCTAGAGAGGGCCGATATCTGACATTGTCCTTTGGTTGAAGTAAAATTAGGGCTTTGGTAGATGTAGGGTTTAGGGCATTCACATGTTTCTAATCTAAATGATGGTTTCGAAAATTGGCTAAAATAAGGAAGCGCAATTCATAAAATGGTTTGGTAGAAATAATCGAATGTAAACTATATAATATAGGTTTTGGTATAGGAAGAGTATTGGTTAAGGTATGAGGAGGCAAAAATCGCGAAATGATTTGGTAGAAAAAATAAAGGTATTTGATGTTGGCTACATGTATAATATTATCTAGGTTTTGCAAAGAGTTTTGGGGTAAATGATTTGCTAGATGTAGGGGTCTGGTCGAAAATTGGCTAAAGTTTCAAGCGAAATTACTTGCATGACGAAATAATGAGATGTATGGTCATTTGGATTGAGAGGATAAGGGCAATCAAATGTATAATCTAGATTTTGTTTAAAAAATCGGCTGTGACGAATGACGAAGCGTAATAGCAAAATTCGCAAATGTATTGTGAGATGTAGTAATAAATTAAATACGAGCATGCGAATGTCTAGTCTAAACACTAGAAGCAAATTCGCATATGTATATGATTTTATATGCAGTTTGGATTGACCAAAACATTAAAACTGCATCGAGACCAAATAAAGGCCAACATTCAAACAGTTTTTTGTGAAGCGATTTCGATTCAAATATGAAAAGCAAAATTAGGGATGGTTTTGGACAATCCAAACTGCTACTATTTAAAGAAAGTAAAAATGTTCTAGCTTGTAGGTATTGTGTTTTCTACTAATCGGTGTTAAATAGGACTCTATGCCACTGTATATACGGTTTAAAATATATTGTATTCGTACTAGCAAGCATTGAATAAAATTTTTGACATTCAATTGTTGTATTGCCTTTCAAACAATTCAATGTCAAAAAACATTTAAATAGTTTTCAAAATATAAAGAAGGGTGTATGTAGGGGATTGAGGAATTCCTTTCTTATTTAACGAAGCTTCAACAAATGTATATCTACTGTTTAGATATCAGATGAAACTTCGCCCAGTTTTCAGTGTTGCTTATGTTCAGAAACTTAATATTCCTTTACATTGTAATGACTTGACTTCCATCACATACATTGCTTGAATTTATCGCTCATCAATGCTTGTAACTTTTTTGTATAAGATAAAACTATTGCCCAACAGTGGGACAGTTAAAAACTCGTTGGTTCTTTTAAGAAATGTACAAAAATATCTCTAAGACAAAAGGATGATAGAAGAAAATTCTAGTGCAGAAAAACTAAATTGTAAAACGAATCTACATATCACGCTACACTAACATGACAACTACATACATATGTTAATAGATGCATTAAATATTAGTGATAACGACCGGCAAACAGTAAGTTGTAAAATGGCAGTCAAATAGGTTCACAACACATTCTAAAAACAACTACATGCTAGGCTTCGAGCCAAACGTATCCCGAATTGCCTATTCGTCCAAAATCCCTTTTCGGGAATAACGTTCTGAAATTTTCTTTTCCTTTACAATATTTCTTCTACATCTTTCCTCATTTTAATCATCCTTTTCTTCTCTGATTTCCTCTTAAAACTACCCTTCTTTTTCTGTCTAGGTATTTTATTTGGAGTTTTAGTTAACGGCGTTTCAGAAAACTGTTTGATCTTCTCATGAACGTTCCCGCTTATTGATTTCGATACTACTGGGTTTAGAGCAGTCGTTGCTAGAGAAAAATGCTTCTTATCTACAGAGGTTAAACTCCCGTGCGTGTAGGCAATAGGTTCAAACATTTTTTTAGTCTCTTTGACCAGTTTCTTCGAATCGAACTTTTCTGATTGCTTGCTTTCCTGTGACGAAGATATTGAACTGCGTCGTGAACTGTCAGAATCTGTTTGGGCTTTAAATATAGATTTTTGGAACATATCAATTTTGGTTTTAGCTTTCTTGTGGCATATAACTTCGTCTTTCGTCATTCCACGAGTGTAGGTACGTATTTCGACTTTTGGTTTAGGTTTTCTTTCTTGTGGACGAACTTTGTCTCGTTTTGATTGGTTGAAGTTTAATTTCTTTGTGATACCAGATATTATTCCTGGTTTTGCTCCGTTCTTTTCTGTCTTAGTTTCAACGATCTCTTTTGGAGTCGGTTCTACATTCGCTTTGTCGGCTGGGTTTACTTTCTTTAATGTTTTCGCTGCAAATATCAGATCCGACGATTTGATGTTATGAACACTGACTTTCTCGGTTGAAGAGTCTAATTTAGGAGGCGATTTTCTTGATAACTTATCGCCTATCTGTGTGACTACTCCTTTAACGAATTGCGAAGGACTTTTGGATTGTGTAGTAACTACTTCTTGGCTAGTCTGACGAGCTCCACGGATAACAATCCTTTCTTCGCTACTAGACTCAGTAAGCGATGTATCATCATAATCACCAGAGTCTAAGTGCTCTCTTACAATTTTGTCGATATTAAATTTCGCCATCATCGAAGTTTGAGCAATCAAATCTTTAGTAGGATGCTTCCTTTCTGTAATACTGTCAGCCTCTTCAACATAGTCTAAGAAAGAGTTGGAAGCAACTAACTTGGTGATTTTAACAGAACTATTGGAAACAGACGGTGGGATGCGGCATGCAATTGGTTCTTTGAATATAAAATCATGCCCATAGAAGCAGAAATCATCATCACTGCTAGTGATAGGTGTCTGCGGAGGGATGTCACTCACAGAAATGCTTAAATTCGGATAATCACCTTTCGTGTCGATGCTAGACGATTGGGAGTTGCCCCCTCCCCGTTTAGCTTTAGGGGATCCTCGCGGGGGGACGGGGGGAGGGACTCTCTGCTTCTGAGAGCCTTTCAACACGGCTGGGAACGCGATGTCGGGCTCGGACGCGGCCGTGGGCTTAGCCGACGACATCGTGACCTTAGCCGCGGTCGACACCGGCGACGTCACGGACGTCGGGGTTATATGAGCTGTCACATCCGACAAAGATACTGGCGATCGACAAAAACTCTCAGAATGTTGTAAAGGTTTATTAATAATTAAAATACACAATAATAAAATGTATAACCGAATTTGGCACGTTAGAAAAAAATATAACAATAGAAAAATTTAAAAGATTTGTGTACGAATGGAAGCGTAGTAGACGGGTTGTTTTAAGTAAAATTACATATCCAAAATAGCATGTTTGAATTTATATTTTTTAGATGGAGCTTGACCGTTTAAATAACGTATTTTTTATTGGTGCATCAAGTTTATATTAGATGTTAAAAATAAATTACAGCATGCAGTTTTAGGGAGTAAAATAAAAGCCAAGTTGATGGTATACCCAATAAGAAAAAGTTCCAATAGGTCACAGCGGCGTGGAAAGGAGAGAGAACATGACCATAAGTTTGTTTATTTATATATTTTATATATAATTATTAAAGCCAACATGTTGTGGTGTAGAATGACAACTTACCGTACTGTAAATACTCTATTTTGATTATGTTACAAAGAACTTTAGATTCGTTCGTTTATATGAGCTAATCCTTAGTTTTTCTTTATGCGTATAATTACACTAATCGGAATTTTACAATTTCTTGGTGAGAGTGTCGTTATCGAACTAAAATCTAATTGAAAAAGCCTTACACCTTGATATAATTAGGTCTATCGGAAATAAAACTCCGCTAGGTTCGCTTCAGGGGTATCTGTCATTCTCCTCCAATGAGCGACAAGCTAGCTCATGATTGACCCATTGTGTTATTGCTTATATGTCATAATTTAGGTTTTATAATAAGTATGAGTTAGTAGCGTATTTTAATCTTGTGGCCAAGTCTACTATCTGCACAATCGCAATAATAATCTGTTGACCTGTAAACCACTTTAAACTAATATACAAGTCAAATTGAATAGCTCCATAAACCTTGTAATTTATAAAATAGACGCCATTTTTTAATTTTGTCGTTTAAATTACTACGTAAAGTTGTCATTCTATATCACGTTGCAAAAAGCGTAGCAAGGAATATGACTTTTTACAATAATAATATAAATATTTACGGGAATTTAGGAATCTTAGGTTATAATGTTATTAATGAATTTTGAATATGAAAAACCAATTATAAGCAGAAGCAAAAGCTTATTTGCTTTGTTAATAATTTTGAAATAATGAAGCGATGAATTACAAACTACATTTAGCCAATTATTTATTTAAAATTATTTTAGTGATTAGAGGGTAATTAAACATTAATAGCTTGGTAAGATTTTATAATAAAAAGTGTATTCCTTGCTACACTTCTTGTTTTTTTAATTGTATTTATTGTTGTTGGTAACATTTTCATATTAAACATATTTATATTCTTGCCTAGATAAATATTAAAAGTCTCGATTAACTATAATCTTTGTTTCAACTAAATTCATCCTTTGTGTAAATATAATCTATTGCTAGCTTAACAGAATATCTAAAATTTATTTATAATTATATTTAAGTATTCAATTAATTATCATTATACTAACTATTCATTGATGCAATAATCAAATATTGTCTTTTATTAAAAACTTTATTGTTCTTTACTACCTAAGACTATATTATTGGCAGTCGGTTTGACGCTTATTGCAAACCTCCCCTAACATCAATGTTACCACATAAAATATATAAATTAATCAATTTTTATTTCCTATCCTATCTCAAAAAATCACACTAATATCAAGCTTTTTTTTCAAAAATATTAATATCAATAAAATTCGTTCACAACACAACACAATACGATATATAATCTCACCTGCTTTGACGCTGGCAACACCGCTCGATCCAGCTCCTATCCATTAGATAGCGTGAAAATATTACGTTTTACCCATGAGATACATATAAGAATAAATATTTCATATACTACTACTAACTAAAAATATACTGCTAAATTACTAAAAATGTTATAACTTTTGTAATAAAAATAATACCGCGGAAAGACATATCGAAAATATATTTTAATATGAGTTAGTGTTTGTGTAATATAGGTTACAAATAAGATTAAAAAAGAATATCATGTACTATACTGTACGAAAAAATATATTTATTTAATATCTTAGTCTTTGTATTTGTTTGTAAGTGCATCGTTTAATTTTGCCTTTAACTAAGGTTTAAAAATTTACTTTTAAAATGAATTCATTTTCAAATTCTAAATTGACAGACATACTAAGACAGCTCCATAAATAAATATAAGATGGTTGACGGTAATTAAATGATGGGCCTTTTGGTCTAGTGGTTAGTGACCCGGACTGCTATACCAGAGGTCATGGGTTCGATTTCCCACCCAGGAAAAATCTTTGTCTGATAAGCATGATCTTTTGTTCTGTGTCTGGGTGTAATTTATCTATAATATGTATGTATTTAGAAATATATATGTATGTTTATCAGTTGTCTGGTTACCATAACACAAGCTCAGCTTAGCTTGGGATCAGATAACCGCATGTGAGATGTCCCGGAATTTTATATTAATTAAAACTAGGAGTATCCAGCCAACAAAAAATCATTTATTATCATAGTATATACATAAAAATTTGGTCAAACACCACAAGCACATACAATACACCTACTTAACAGTCTGCCACACAAGTACACATTAACATACATTCTACACATTTTAATTAACTACAAAACTTTTGTTGACGACTGTACTTACTTTTGACCTTCACAGACGAAAACTTTAAATGATCTTAAATGTCTATCTGTCGCCACCTAATGCTTTGTTTAACTTTTTATAGGTCTGATAATTGGGCCGATTTTTCCGTCGATTCTACCTAGACCTACTTTTTGTAGGACTTTTTTTTCTCCTACAAAAAATCGGCCATCGATTATCGAACATCGGCCTTAAGTGACTTTAAATTGATTCGCGATTTAGTATTTATCAAGATTTCTTTTATAAAATACAGTCATCAACAAAAGAGCTGAAGTTATTTTATCTAACATCTCATACATATTTAATCTCAATACATTGTGAAAGGTGTCATATTATTCGTAATTATAAATAGGAAATCGTAAATATAGAAATTACAACTGTAAGCCGTATTAAATTTAATTATTATTTGTGACATCAAATACTATTAATTGAAAGGAATGTTCTACACAAAGTGAAGGATTTTCATAATTACATAAACGAGTATTCTTTAAAAAACGGAAGACATTTTATTACATAAAACTTCACAAAAAAAGCGAAATAATTATTGATTTTTAAATATCAGTCTAATATTTTGTGTAATAAATATTAATTGAAAACTCAAAAGTAAATTTTATAAGCGACGAAATGACCAGCATGTCTAGGTATAAAAAAAACATAATTCTTGAGTTTAAAGACACCACCAAAAAGAAATTAATTAAAAACAGACACCATGATTAAATGGATGGTATCATACAAAATAATATTTATACATTAATAAATAACCAATTCATACAAACTTTTCTTCTTGAATATACAATTTTCAATTCCTTTGACATAGACTTTACATATACACATATATATTATGTATATTATAGGTTATTTTAGCTGAGAAATAATGTCCTCATTTATTAGATTTCTCGCAAAAGTATATTTTACCTAACTTTAGATAGAAAAGCGATAGTATTTAAAATCAATTATTGCTATCAAAACTTTAATTTGCAAACATATTGCCATAACCTCATAAAAGATTGACAACAATCATTGAAAATTTTCAAAATATAATTCTGAGTTTTTGCAAGTTAGGTAATAATCCCACCGGATTCTAAAAGGTTGAGTAACCATTTATATATAGTTATATTTTCATAAATAAATATCATACTGTGTATCCTTCAAAACCTAATTTTCAACTGATATAAAATTGTGACTTTACACATTCAAAACAAATATTAGAATGAACTTAAAAATTCATCACTGGCTAACAACATTATTGAAATCATTGAAAACTGTGCCAAATAAAAAAGTAAATAACATCAACTAACAAAGTTGAATTATTTAATCATTAATGAAAATCATTCCATCTCTCTCTAGCAAATAAAATTGAAAAGAGACAACATTAAGCACTGTCAAATTCCATTATTCAAAAATCGACGTTAGAACCATTTAAATACCCGTCAGTAGTTATATATCTATCTCTTTTACACGTACTACGTTAGAAAGAGATGCAATGACTTATTTCGTATACAAAAGACCACTGCAAGGATCTGCTTGATACATCAAAAAGAACCCAATCGTACAATCATTCGTTCATTTAAAATACTGCATATATTAAATCTCTTCAAACTAATTACACTGGAAAATATAGGTAACTTTATAAAGTAATAAAATCGACTAAGCGTTGTAATATTATTGCATTTAGTCGATTTCTTAGTAATTTGGTAGTTTAGTAACTTGATCGAGTAGTCTGATAGTAGTAGTCAATAGACTAGTTTTAGTTCATGGTAAGATTATAGTTATATACCATATTATTTAACTTGGCAATCTAAATTTTAGCGACTACTGGTAAGGCCTTGTATATCATTGTATATCATTGACTTATGATGTAAAAAAGAATATTTATTGTCAATGTTTATTATTAAATTCACAAGGCAATCGATAACAAATCGAAAAGTCCAATAACTACCTAAATGTACTATCGAATAACGATTGCAAGCATTAAACTAAGTCTTTTTCAACAATTTTAATCGATACTTTCACTACACATCGATTATATTAAACCGATTAGACCAACACTATCGGTTACAACTAAAAATTTATCGACAAATCGATAATAATCGATAGATGAGAATTAAATTATCTATCAATTTAGGTATACCTTCAAAAGTTACATATATTTCTCAGTCGGCTGGCGGCACAACAATGATAGTACTACCAGAATCTTGCGTCGAATATATTTCAGCTTTCTCAATACCGCTTCTTACATAAACGACTTCTTTTATAACTTTTTCCGATTCAGAATCAATAATATCTAACTCGTCGCCGTTCAGCTTAACAACGGACACGTGTTCAGTGATTTGAAAGCTTTTGTCGGACATGATGGGAGATTCTTGTGTTATGTACACGGTTTGCGTCGATCTTACTTTCCTAAACCTCATGTCTTTGGGTAAAGTTGAAGTTTCTCGTGTTTCTAAAGACGGTGTACCACTCCTTCTGTAGCTAGAACTTAAGCTTTTAGGTAGAGTGTTAGTCGTTGGGGCCGGTTCTTCAGTGTTCATCGTGCTTTCGGTTTTAACTAAACCGATATCGATGAAGAATTTCTTGAACTTTTCGACGAAGGTCGGTGATTTCGCTCTGTTCAGACTGTTCGTGAGTCTTTCGTTAGAATGTTCTGCGCTTACTTCCTCGATTCTTGCGGGTATGTTGGAGGTACTTTTATGTTTTTCTAGAATATTCGAGCGTCGTTTCCACCTGTCTTCGTCTTCGTCGTCTATGAAGGGTATATCTTGGAGATTGTTCTCGTTCCTCGTGTCTACCGCCGCGTCCTTCTTCTTAGGGAAGTTGGTGTGGGCTTCTACGTATATCTGCGGTACACTGGTGCTCGTGTTGTCTGTCTGTATGCCACTGTCGGCGAGGCTGCCGTTGATATGCGAGCTGCCGGCTCCCGTACTAAGGACCTTAGTCAACTGGTCTGATAGGGACTCCATTCGTTCCTGAATTGACGCTCTGTATACGTTGTTGGCGTATGACGTACCGGGGTCTCGGTTGATGTTGGAAGTGTCGAACTCTATCCGTCTGGGGAAGGGTCCCATTCGGTCCCTATCAATGATCTTCAGCCTATCAGAGAGCACTGAAGGGTACTCAGTCGGCTGCTGTATGCTAGGATGCCTCTGATTCCAAGTAGATATAGTAGTATCAGTAAAATCGCTCATACTCGATCTTATAGAAGACCTAGGCGATAGTCTGGACTGCCTCAACAAATCAGGGTTGTAATCTTTAATCGGTCTGCCGATGTAGATACGTCCTGGATAAGAAACGTCGTAATCAAAATCTATGTAGCGTTGACCTTGACGTTTTTGGTACATTTCAGTTTATTTCGCTCCCCGTCGGCAAACCATGCTTTGAACATGTTCCACACCAACACCGTTAGCACATTTAAAAACACATCACAATTTTTTTTTTTGTAATTTTTTTAAACGTCAAACGCGATTATAATAAGAAAATGTTGGAAAAATAAAGGTGTACATAAACGAAATAAGGACGGAACACAACAGCGATTGGATACAAACACCGGGTGGGAAGGGGTGGGGATAAAATAAACTGAAATGTATAATAATATATAGGTACCAAAATAATTCGCATTCAATGTTAGGATAAGTTGGGGTTACACTACTGTTAAACTAACATTAGTTGATTTAATTGAGCATACTAGAGAAATGAGTTGACGTTATAAAAATATTTCTTTTAATAAACAAATAGGAATTAATTATCTGACTGTCTTTTCATTTTATAGTAAATGTATTTTTTTTTCATTTGTCTTTATGACTGTTGTTTTTTTGTACAGATTAAAGAATATCGATGATATTATTTTAGTAGACGATAGTATTATAAAATCAATGATATTAGGCATCGATTTAGGTATACCCAAATCTTACAAAATCAAAAACTTTAGCTTTTCATAAACACAAAATCCTTTACATATCTTTTAACAACTTTCTCAAACATCAACTCATTTCTTCTCAAAAAAAATAATAATAAAAAAATCCAGCATAATATAATATCATACCTGGCGTGTCAATCTCTTCCTGCGGTCTAGCCGGCTTCGCGATGCTCTTCCGTTTCGACGGAGAGTGTTTCAATGCTGTACAAACATTATCAATATTAGTACAGTCGTTTTGGAGATGGAAGGCGCAGAATATTATTGTGAATGTTGTTTTTTTTTTACTTTTTGAGGAAAAAAATATATTATTGTTAGTATGTTAGTTTAAACAAACATAGAATGTAGTCGTTTGATATAGTAAAAATATAAGAATTAGAGGCTTGCATAAATTAACACAAAAAGTGTAGTATTATGTAATTTTAATTCAAGGGACTTCAGTTAATAACAATTAATAGTTAATAATTAACATCACAATAATATTCCTTTTTACTTAAAAAATAATAAATTCAGCTCACTAATGTAAAAAGCTTTAATTTAAAATAAATCAGCGTGTTCGCTTTTATAACTCGCAAAATAATTATTAAAAATCTCAAAAAAGCATTCTAATACAGTGTAGAATTTTGTAAAATCATAATTAAAGGAGATAATTAAGCCAGGATATTTTTTTTTTTTTTACCCTTTTTAGTTTTTGTATCAAAAATCAATTTATATACAAAAAGTATTTGTATAATACAACTTGTATAAAAATTGTTATATTTACAATGTAATTAAATCTGTAATAGTCACTGGCGAAACTATCTAATAGATTAGAAAAATAAATAAAATTAAAATAAAACAAAACGTCATTTCAGACAGTAGTGTTTCCATACATCTTAATTTGACATCATTTTGCAATTACTTTCAATCTTTAAACTAAAACAATATTATTTATCTCACCCATAGTTAATTTAAAGATGAATAATGCACGATGATTTTGAAACAATTGTTCCTGTCTCTTTCACACATTGTGAAAACACAATAGCAAGAAAAGGACAGAAACAAATCAAAGAATTCACACTCAATAATCAAAAAATTATTCAAAAACTTGCAAAATGACATCAAATCCCAAAAAACGCCTTCAGAATAAAAATAATAAAATTAAAAAAGTAAAGAACAATAGAGATGAGAACGTGCGCTTATCGACATATCGATAGAAACAGATAGAGGGGGGAGCTAACTACGTAGGGAGGGGGTATGAAAGTGGGTGAGCTCGGTAGGTGGAGCCACTTGCGATGTAACAAGACCACAACATTGTAAGTGGGTTTGTTGGTGTAAATACGTAGATTATTAACGTTATAAATAACTATTTTTGTACAGTTTGTAATTATGTATACTCTCATACTTCTTCTTCTTCTTAGCGTGTCGATAAATGGAAAATATTAGATTTTTCCGGACCAGTACTCAGCTACGCGAATAGCATTATCTGTAGCATTGTACATGTACTCTCATACTAATAAAAGCTATTATCAATAAACGTATCATAACTGACTTCATGTAGTTTTCTTTTTCAAAAGGATAAAGTGTTAAAGGACTCGTTTACTCTGGTTTATTATGTTAATTTTGTGTACAATTGATTGTAAGATTAGTTGTTTACACATAGTAAATTGAATAATTGATTTCCATAACTTTGGTTTCTGTATTACATTGAGTCAATGGCGTAAGTTTCACTTTTTCGCCATATCTCTTAAAAATACTCAATAAATGATAAGCTAAAACATTAAAATATTAACAAGAGAGTATCCAATCACAAAATAAACTTATGTACAACACATAACAGTTCACATATTTACAACAACAACCACACCCCAAAAAATAACAAAAAAAAAATACTGAAACAATCAAACATCGACAAGACCATGACAGATGGGGGGGTCACAAGGGGTCACAAGGGGGTCACAAGTCACAACATCATGCTTCAGGGCCCCCAAAACACAAGGACTTACTCAAACCTCCACGGACCCGCGCGATTATCCGAAATCGGACAATTGTCGAAAGGGAAAATAGAAAAAAAAAACAGATATTATTTTCGGCTGATTAATTGCGCTGATTCCCTTTTAACGCAGACTAACGTATATTTAAACCATCGCTATCTCTTACTAACGTACAGCGCGAGAAAAGGACGACAGCTAACTTTGATACGTATCGCTATCTTTTACTAACATATAACGTGAGAAAAGGACGGCAATAGACAACTAACTCTGACGTTTCAAAATAGATTTTGCTTATAACATCATTGTGTTTAAGACCATTATGTTTTTGCGTGTCAGCGAAAAAGTATAAGAATTTTAGTTGCAAATAAATTTGATAGCTAAAATGTTCGTCTGTCCTTGTCTAATTATATACAAGTGAAAGAGATAGCGATAGCCCAAAATATTTTTAGTGCGTGTTCAACAGAATCGGGGCCAAATGTCTCAAAACTTGCAAACCTTTCCGTCGTGCATGTTTCTCATGCTATTGCATCCAATTGTATGTTATATTTAAATAAAAGTGTCTAATAACATGCCCGATTAATTGCTCCAAAATAATAAATTAACGGAAATTATATTAAAATAAAAAATTTGAGTACAAATCAAATCACGTTATCAGCAAATTCCTACAAAAACACGGTTTGGGTGTTGGTGTCTTTTTTATATTAATCTCTTAAATAAAACTATCGGAAATATTATTCTAATAGAACAGCTATTTATAATCAGTCTTGAAGAGAAAAGGTTTAGTTAAATAAAAAGGGAAGACAACATTCAGTAAATCATTAAAACATTTACTATAGTTTGGATAAACTACCGAGCATAGAACTATTTATTTATTACTAAATGTCGAAACTAAGGACAAAAACCGTCTTTCTAAACTCTTTACATAAAACTCAACGACTAAATATAACTAATCTTGGAAACTAATACAATACAAATATGTACTTATTGTATTGTTAATACTACAAACGAATTTCGTATTTCTTAAAAACAAATAGTTTAGGGAAACAGAACATGCTTCTAACTAATAGAGGAGAACCTACATTTTAAATATCTATCCGAATTAGTCTCATTTTTCAATCATTTATTTCAGCTAGTATAAAATATAATTTAGTTGTCAAATGAACATATACATTCATCATACATGAGCCAATTATATTTTTATGTAACTATAATTTTCAAAAATATTATTTCTCACTATACAGCCAAAATTTTGACATCTGTCACTTTTGACACATCATTTTTTAAGGCCATGGCATTTATTATTCAGCCACGATCTTTTTTTAAGACTACTGCATTTAACATACAGCCACAAAATTTTATCTTTAATTATTATTTATTGTTATATTTGCGTAATACGAGCAAAGTTTTGACACCAACACCCGCCCCCAAACAGCACATCCACACACAGTATACAACCCTACGGTACCTATGTAGGAGGTCACTAGCGTACGGAACTTGCGATGGTTTCCTTTGATCTCTGGGAGGTCCACTGATGCAACATATACATTATGTTATTGTTACTGTTGTGTTGGCGCGGCTTAGAGGTACGGTCTTGCGTTTTGTTTATTTATTTATTTATTTTTATTTAATATATTTATTTATTTATTTTTGTTTATGAACTAGCTGAGTAAAGTACTCCCTAAATATATTGACTATAATCTCCAATTAATAAAAATCTGTCTGTGTCTACTATCGATATTTTTTAGTAATCAATTTCGAAGGGAATTAATACAATTAGTAGAACCTCTTTATTTTAATGACAGTGAAAATAAATAACTTGAGGACCAGATTATTAATGTATTTTAAGTAAAATTTGATTTAAAACTTAGAACATAGCTTCTTATGGCTTTTTCAATTCAGTCATAAACGGTACTTTTTTTTTGTAATTTTCCAAAATTTACTTCACTATTGTGTATAGAAATAGGTGAACATTATTAAATCAAGACGAAACTTAAAAAAATACTTATTATTCATTGTTTTAACAACAGTAAACTAAACATAGTTATATTATATAACAAAACGCAAGGCAATATCAGACTCTGAACCACGCCCCATCGAACAAAATAGTTTTGAAACAGGCAATTTTGTTCACTTGTTTTAAACACATAACAAATAAGGCTACATATTTTAGTAGCGTATATCTATAACATAATTTTAAGACTCCATTTATTAACAAAACATAATTCAGAAAACAGAAAATTGATTACTAGAATAGGACAAAATTGTCTTAAATTTTATTCTAAAATGCTAACGCGAACAGTCGGAAACCATTTACGCAAAATTATGAATTAAATTGGAAATATCATGATCAAAATAACTCATCATTCTAAAATTTTAGTTGACTTGATTTTTATCCAATAATATTATATTTCCAAACATCACATTCTTTATGTAGTTATTTTGAGGTAGAAAAATATATTTTTGCGATCTTTGGAGTCTCAAAATTATGTTATATACCTTACCCCCTATATTTATAAGATTAGGTAACATTTATAACGTTAGACACAATGTTAGCAATTTAACTATTGGAGATCGAGTTTACTAGAAAAGTTTAAACATGGCAGATGAATAATCTTCCTATTTTTAGATCAGTTTTATTTTTACATCAACATGATTTTACTATTAGTCAATCATTGTTTAAATTGACAGACATTAATTTACTGTCTTTTTGTATGATTTTAAGCTAAGTAGCAAGTGTTTTTTTTTGTTTTTTTAAGATACTATTAATCTTAAATAAGGTTATTCATCACTATTTCAACAGCGTTTTAATAATTTTCACCCAAAACTAGTATCCTAACTTTATTAAGACCATTTCTCTGTAGGGTCAGTAGGAAACAAATAAACATATATTATAAATATTTATGAAGTTTGAATATTTATGCCATTTTTAAACTTTTTTAGCAACTGTGGATCTACTCAGGTCCTTTCATTATCAGATCAACTTACAAATGGAGATGGGACGGTACAATAGTCAAATTTAAATCTCTTTATCTCATAAATAAATAACGAAATTGCATATTTTAATTAACTATAAATATTATCTTACTCTACATATATCTTAATGAATTTACAAGGTTGTTTTAGACAATTTAAAATGTGTTTATGTCACATTTTCTTACATAAATAATCGAGACAACAGTTTGAAAAACTCTTCATATCAAAATCCCACAGATAAATATGTGTCCCACCCATCTCCATTTTGAATTTAAAAGTATTATACTAATACAATAGGACTCTATTCGGTATTAAGACAATAATAGCGACATGATTGAGCTGATCTAATGATAGGAATCAATAGAAGAGAGAAACAGATTTTTTCAATCTAGTAACCCTATTACATTCTCTATGGCAACACATAGCCATAGAGTAGTCTTTTGTAGTTATAGAGTAGATAGATAATCATGGAGTAATACTTACACGAAGGTATTTTCTTGAATACGGTTTTGGCCATGAAATCTAAAAATCTCTGCGCGTAGAAACTCGGTCTGTGGACTGAGACTGTGTCCTGGAAATAATGTGAATTACACATTAATACAACAGCTGGGCTGGGTGGTTTAATCCAACTGGAATCTAGTCCTTGTTCTCAGTATTTTTAGTTATTCTGCCATTTGTGGAGGCGATTATAACCATAATCAAATATTATGAAAATCGGTCTACTCGTCCTTGAGTAATAAATGGTATAACTACCCCGATATGTTTTTATACATGCAAAATTAAAGCTTATGTCTGCAGAAATTCAAGTTATTTTTTAAATAAATAAGGGGACTATATCACAGAAATTGCTCTAAAGTAATAAGGTGAAGCAGTTTTTCGTTATGGCATTCAGAGATAAGGAATAAACCACAAAAACCCAGAACAAAGACAGTGTGGTAAAGTGATTATCTACATGACCCGTCTGGGGGTCGAACCCGGGACCTTAGAGCTGTCAACATCTTGAATACTGATACCAATCCTTAGCTGCATCCTTTTCAAGTGTGCTTAAAGCTTAAACAGTGTAAACCATACAAAAAAAATCCCAATAATATATCAGTTCTTCTCCCATAATCTGTCTCATATTTGGTATAATTGTTGTGACATAGTTACCCCATCATGTATCATGCTCTTCCAGGTGTGCTCGAGCTTCTTGCGCAGGCGGTAGGACTGCAGGATGTCGATGATGCCCAGGAACAGCAGCAGCCGCTCGCCGCGCGCGTTGCGGGCCGGGATGCCGCCCGGACTGGGGAGAAACATCGTCATTGTCTTCCTTTCCCAACTATGATGGTAGTATGAGGGTCGGCAACCAGTCTTACCTACCGGATTCAGTTGACTACCGTATTTCACAGGGAGCGACTGCCTATCTGGCCTCCACAACCCATTTTACTGGGAAACACATAAACCCATAGTAAGACTGGTTGTCAGAATTTACTTAACGACTGCCAAAGATCTTTATATAACAGCCGGGACCTACTTTTTAAGGTGCTTTCCGAAACACGGAGGGGTCTCGGTATGTTATGAATGGCACTTGCGGTACGGAATTCAGAAACAATGGAATTAAGGTACCACGTACACCCAGACCCAGAACAATGTAGAAAAATGAGTTTCTACATTGCCCCGTCCGGGGTTCGAGCCCGGTACCACAAAGCTAGCGTCACCTTGAAAATAGGTGATACGCCTTCGACCAAAGAGGTCGTCAAACATGGTACGTTAAATCATATCTTGGGACAACTCACACGGTAATCCAATCCCAAACTAAATCGATTGAAAATGTAAGCGGTGCGGGTTTCGATGGCTTTTTCATCCTATTTTCTTGTTGAAACCAGCTATATAATTACATTATTTTATGCAAGTTACTCACGGCACATCATCCTCTTCGTCTATCGGCTCACTCTCAGCCTGTATGCTCTCCATCGCGGTGGAGTGGGCCACCAGTCGCTGTCGGTTTATGGACCTGTAATAGATATGGGTATATGTTAATAGGGGGTTAAGTATAATAGCGGCTTGTATGTACAAGTAGGGGTCTGTATGGGGTAGGTTTGTGGTTGCCTTTTGAAGAATTGGAAAGTGTAATTTATTAAGGTTTAGTTTTGGGGATGAAATAAGTGAAAATAGAATTAGGAGATATTGAATTGATAGGTAGGGAAATATAGCTAACGAAGACCTCAGAGCTAAGCAGTGGTGAATTGAATTGAGCGACGGTAATGGTATTTGGTTTTATTAACCTTTCCATCTAAATTAGAAATTTAAAATTACTAACAGTAGATTTAGAGATTCATGCTCAGTTTATAATTTAACGAAAAGTACCTACTTAGTTTAAAATAGGGAATTATTTCAAAAAAATATAGCCGGTTCTTCTCCATAAGAATGATAATTATGAACAATATACCCTAAGCGTTTTAAGAAACTTTTCTGGGCAAAAAAAGTTTAACTTGAAAATATACTTTTATTTTAATTTTGGTACAGACCTATCTGGGATAAATTGAGCAATTTACTAATCTATAGAAAAGAGGGATGAAATATACTTGTACATACAAAGCAGTTGTTTAGAACATTGTTATGTTAAATTAACATTCTGAACATTACTCTTAGTGTATTAAAACAGTGCAGTGAGATATTATAACATATGGAACATTACATTTTAGACCATATACTACACTTTTAAGATCCAAAATCGTTTGAATCTATTATAAATTTTCGACCTTGTACAATAAGGTTGAAAATAATTTGCATCGACTAGAAATATAAGATATTCTGGTCTTAAATGTAATATTCCATATGTTTAGAACATTACAAAGTCTTTATAAACTATCGACTGAAGAGTTTAACAAGTAAATGCATGCTTTTAAATTCCATACACATTCATTTGAGGCTCCAAAGTAGAATTAAATTCTATCTAACTACTCTAATCAGTACTAAACATAAATTTTAGATTGATTTAAATTATGTTTAAATACTTAGTTTAAAAATATTGATATTCGACTCATTACAAATAATGGAAGAGTATTTTATTTGCTACTAGCGTCCTGTCCCAGCTTCGCATGGTATCCGGAATTTCTAAAATTTCATGTATAACATGCAAGTATTATACATTTATAAACCTTCCATTTTAATCAATCTATTACTGGAAATGTTTGTTCAAAATAAAACATGATAACTTTACCTAGCTATCAAGTGTGTAACTTACAGATAACCTTTTTATTTTTCTATCAATCTAAGTAGTCTATTATTATAATAAATAACTACAATGGAGCCTCGTTATTATTGCTGTTAGAACATGCATAATATAATAAACAATTGTATGTTATTCCAGTTAATATACCTATTATAAGAGCACATGACGTAGGGAGGGTGTAGATGTATCGATTATCAGTTTTATTCCATTTTTTTAACGATTACCTTTATTTTGAAAAATCAATTTAGACTATGGATATGAAACTTCAGTTTTAATCGAGTATTTTTTATCGATTACCTTTATTTTAATTAATCAATTTAAACAACATAAAACTTATCTTTTATAGAAAATAATAAAGTTCCGCCGTGAAAGAGCTGATTCTACCTGTATACATATGGGTCCGTCTTACTAGACTATTATGACTTTCAAAATCGGTCGATTAAAAATCAATATTCTGTCAATCACATTTTAATATTTAGTCCTCTTCACCGCATCCGGTAAACAGCGACCTAGATTAGTTTCGATTCTTTAAATGTGCTGATGGCTTGCAAATCCAAACTTGTTTTGAAATATTCGGTCGCACTGGGGACATTTTGAACTGGTAATCGACACACCCAACAAAATTAAACAGGAAAATATATAAAAAAATAATACAAATAAATGTTAAATATATAAAAATAAACATTCAAACATATAAACTTAATCGTACTGCGTCCGTTTGACTTGCGCGGTGAAATCCTCCCTGCCTTGTTCCGATCTGAAATGGGTTTATTAAAAAAAAACAATGACTAAACCGCCACCGAGAAAAAGAGAAACATATATATCGTGATTGATTTACAAAGTGATTTTAAGAAAATAGATTTCAACACTTTTTTCATACTTATTGATAGTTGTTTTTAAAACAAGGACGAAAAAAATATGTATTAGAAAAATTACATGTGCCTGTATGCAGTGTCGTTCTTCGATCAATATACAAGGAACAACACTACTTCGCTTTATGAAAAGCGAGCGTTTCTTATGCGTAAAATATTTGTAAAATAATTTAAAAAACACACAATAATAAAAAAGTACACTTAAAGCATGTTGTATATTGCTTGCAAAAAGTAACTTTTAAGTTTATAAATAAGCTTTAAAAAGTCTTTACAAATGTATACACTTAATGCGAAAGATGTCTTCTTCGTGTAATTTATATGTATGAACTAATTACTTACATGCATTTTTCAGAACACGCGAGCTAACCTGTTATTTCAGTCTCTTATGTAGTCTTTAGAGATAATCGCATAAGTTATATACTAACAGAAATCTTTAATATCGTTACCCGACTATTTTCAGACCCTAGGCACCGAAAATAATTTTAGTGATGTTGAAATCCATAATATCTCTGTATTGTCTGGAAATACAGTCTCTTACTCTTTACCACAGTCCCTTACTCCGCTTGACTTTACCGGGCTCTTCATCACACGACATAACATACTATGACCTCTTCATCATCACCTATATGACGATGTGAGATACCTCGTCAAATTAGGCCAGACACTATAGATAACCAGACTTGTAACAAACCTATATGTCACGAATAGATCATAATAGTAAGGTACCTCGTTCTATTAAGGCCAGTCTTCTTGGGCTCGCCCTCGGCGTCGTCGGCGTCGCTGTGTCCGGAGTCGCGCTTGCGAGCCTCCGACTTCTCGCGCTGAGCCTCGTCCAAGTTGTGGATGCCGACTAGCAGGGAGTAGTCCATTATCTGTCGAGAGAGGAGGGTTTTATATAATTTTATACATTCATACATGTTATAACTGTACTCCTTAAAATGCATGTTGAAAGCCAGGATTCATCTTAATTTGCTCGCCTCATTTGGGAAGTTTGCCACTCAAAACATCGTGCAGAACAATATGAGGCTATACATTTTCTTAGACATTTTGAAACAACTTGGCCAGCTAAGCTTAACTATATCGTATTACCCAGTATGTTGAGATCAGATGGACATCCATTTGGTAGTCTGTGTAAGACTAGTAGTCGACACAGTTTCAGGAATGTCTAGGCTACATGTAAATCGCTTGGTATAAGTAGCACCGCTTGCACATTCTCCGGTAGGGTCCGGCTATGTGAGGTCTCAGGGTTTTCTATAAGTCTAGGTCCTTGTAGGTCTCCTGTCAGTACTCGGACGTTACCTTAAAGCTCTCCAGCACCCTGCAGTCCCGCTGCATGGTCTTGATGAGAGCGTTGTACGTGTCGGCCTCGAGGAACAGCCCTTCCGTGTGGTGCTCCATGAAGTCCAGGTCCTTGTACGTCGGAGACGTCTTCTGACGCTCCCCTTTGCTTGCCTGGAAACACATATACAACATTAAATATATGGTATTGGAATAGATGGGGATTTTGGAACTAAACTATGTGTCACCTGCTGTGTTGACCCAGATGCCCAGTTATCGTTAGGGTGCGTCCACATCTGACGAACGAGCATGCCACGAGCGGCGCGCGCACATCTGTCTGACGGCGTAATTGACACTAGTGCGGCTCGCGAGCTGCTCGTGTAATGTTCGTTCGTGAGATGTGGACGCACCCTTACAGTAGTTTAAAATAGTCAAATTAAGGAGTCTGGATTTGTTTGAGACTGGTCATATCTAATGAAGACCATCGAGACGAAAAGAAAAAGACTATATTGGTTATTAGATTAACCGTGTCAAAAAAAGTAGCCTGAGGGTTGTTGTAAATAAGAAGGCGAGGACGGGACCGGGGTGTAGTCGGTGCAAGTCCGACATATCCCTACGTCGTACCCTCGACCAGGGTTAAAGTTGTTAGATTTTCACCCGGTTTAAGGTAATACATACCTTCCTCTTGTACGTGGACCCTTTGAGATCGTACTTCTGGTGCAGCTTGATGGAGGAAGGCAGGATGTTGTTCATCGCAACTAGTCGCACGTTCTTACTGTTGCACTGGTAGCAGTATAAGCCGAAGTGTTATGTAATACATACCTTCCTCTTGTACGTGGACCCTTTGAGATCGTACTTCTGGTGCAGCTTGATGGAGGAAGGCAGGATGTTGTTCATCGCAACTAGTCGCACGTTCTTACTGTTGCACTGGTAGCAGTATAAGCCGAAGTGTTATGTAATACATACCTTCCTCTTGTACGTGGACCCTTTGAGATCGTTCTTCTGGTGCAGCTTGATGGAGGAAGGCAGGATGTTGTTCATCGCAACTAGTCGCACGTTCTTACTGTTGCACTGGTAGCAGTATAAGCCGAAGTGTTATGTAATACATACCTTCCTCTTGTACGTGGACCTTTTGAGATCGTTCTTCTGGTGCAGCTTGATGGAGGAAGGCAGGATGTTGTTCATCGCAACTAGTCGCACGTTCTTACTGTTGCACTGGTAGCAGTATAAGCCGAAGTGTTATGTAATACATACCTTCCTCTTGTACGTGGACCCTTTGAGATCGTACTTCTGGTGCAGCTTGATGGAGGAAGGCAGGATGTTGTTCATCGCAACTAGTCGCACGTTCTTACTGTTGCACTGGTAGCAGTATAAGCCGAAGTGTTATGTAATACATACCTTCCTCTTGTACGTGGACCTTTTGAGATCGTTCTTCTGGTGCAGCTTGATGGAGGAAGGCAGGATGTTGTTCATCGCAACTAGTCGCACGTTCTTACTGTTGCACTGGTAGCAGTATAAGCCGAAGTGTTATGTAATACATACCTTCCTCTTGTACGTGGACCCTTTGAGATCGTACTTCTGGTGCAGCTTGATGGAGGAAGGCAGGATGTTGTTCATCGCAACTAGTCGCACGTTCTTACTGTTGCACTGGTAGCAGTATAAGCCGAAGTGTTATGTAATACATACCTTCCTCTTGTACGTGGACCCTTTGAGATCGTACTTCTGGTGCAGCTTGATGGAGGAAGGCAGGATGTTGTTCATCGCAACTAGTCGCACGTTCTTACTGTTGCACTGGTAGCAGTATAAGCCGAAGAACTTTGGTAATAGTGTACGTGGGTTCTGAAACATTTAATAAGACTATTAAAACTGCAGTGTGCGGTATACTGCATTTGGCAGCTGCTTTTACATGACTACCCAGAAAGAACAGAAATATTTTCTAGGTTCATTAATTATCATCACATGCATTGAGTTTATTTATTCCACCATTACTGCTAAAAGCCTTAGCAGATTTGGATAAACATGATGTATGGTTAGCATCCTACATTTGATCACTGAGTGACATCGACTTCACCATGTTGTTTACTATACATTTTATTCTAATTATGTTTATTTATATTTCTTATATTTTATTTTGTGTGAATCTTCTTCTTCTCGAGTCAAGTTTCAAATTCTATCTGACCAAGAAGATGCAACCTGGATTGCACGGCCGCTAGCCTCCATCACGTCCTGGAGAGTGCAGGACGGGCAGGACAAAAGGTGTTGTGTTGGGTCGTCGATGCCCCACTGGTTTAGGTTTGCTTTGCAGCGTCCCACTTGGTCAGTAATCGGTTGAGAGAATTGTGTGTACAAACAGCTTGTAATCTATTTTCTTCTCTTTATTACGTATGATCATCACCCACCTGATCAAGGTTCAAGTAGTATCCAGGCAGTAGTTTCTGCAGGAACTCGCCCTCCTTGTGCTGCACAGTCTTGATGATGAACTCGTCATCGTTGGTCAGGTAGAAGATGCTGCCGGAAGCGCCGGGGTTGCTCAGCTCGCGCAGCGGTGCACTACACATCGACATCTGGAAAGATGATTAACATAATATGCTTTCTAAGAGGGATACTGTTGTTTGTTGTCGTTTGTGGCCTAGGTGTTGTTGCTTTGGCACTTTTTCGCTTAAAACTTTGGTTAAAGGTTAAATATCCTACTATTTGGTATTCAGATTAACGTAATTTGCATTTTTTATTACATATTCATTAAAGGAATCTTTGAATTAATAAATATGAATGACAGATGGTTTTGGGATAAAGTAATGTTATTTTCTTTGCGTAACGTACTTATAGTCCCAAGTTGGGCAAAGCTACAAAAATTAATATAGTAGATTATAAAATGTCCCTAGTCCTGAATGGTTCAATTTATAAATTATGAATGTCTAGTTGTAAAATGTACGTACATTTGATAGAGATAAACGACCAGGTGCGGACTAGGATAAAGTCCTGATAAGAAACTATTCGAAAGAATGAATAATTCATTTATAATTAAGTAAATAAATCATTTCGTCTGTCGATATATTCCGATAATAGATATTACAAGACAATTAATTATGTTGCTAGGATCACAGTGTCTCGAAAGAAAAGATAAAACCTGGGTTATTTTGATAAAAAGCAATGACTCGGTCTTATTAAGAAAAAATACGTTCATACTTACATCTCTGAGGGCTTACAGAAATGCGTAAAATTATGAACTGAATAAAATAAATAAATAATTAAAGGCCAAAATGTCACTTCTAACAAAATAAATAAATAGTTTGTCTTTTGACCAGATGTCAGACCAATTTCATGTGTAACTAGATTATTGGAAAATAGTAAACATTTATCCCACATTCTTCAATATTATTATAACTTCTCTTTTATGTGTAAATAAATCCCTACGTCTCGGGGAAGCTTCATTCAATGCACACAGATAAAGAACACTAAGGCTTGGAATCGAGAAACACAAATATTGCTTGCCACAAACGGGAATCGAACCCGCACCACATCGCACACTGTAATACTTTGCGTAATAACCACTCGGCTATCCGTGCAATCAACTTTAATCTCTAACTTTATAAACACTAAGATAAATCTAAAAAGTATATTCTAGAAATATCGTGACTGATACAAAATAGTTAATTACAAGACTTATTATAATCATCACAACGCATTGCATTGTGCAAATAATTTCATTGTTAAAGAGCTTTGTCAACTAAAACCGGTCACTGGTAAATAAGAGTTATGTAGATAAGTTAATAAATATATACAGTATATTCAATGCGGATGTTTTACGTAATGATAAAGAATAATACCTACATCATATAAATTATATATAAAAATGAATTAAATATTAACACGCGCATTTTAAAAACTTGAAAACATCGTACAATAAAGTGTTATTCAGAAGATTATCAAATAATAGATATCACTTTAACTTATGTTATTATAATAATTTTTGTATTATGCTTTAGTCCAACTTATAAACATTTTGACATATATCAGATTGTAAACGTCAGTGACTAAGGAGGTAATATATCCTTGTGGATAATATCATAGACAAATATACTTTCAATTCATGGCATAGGCCGTGGTTTTAGATATAAATAATCGAATGCCTAACAGTCTGGATGAATCTTGTGTAAAGTGAGTGTTTATGAAATATTCGTGTAACAAGATTTCTTGTAAGTATCTTAAATATAAAACTAACACTAAGACAAATGTTTAAAGAGCATTCCACTATAAACAATAATGAGCTATAAGAAACTAGTATAAATCCTAGTGACTAAAAAACTATATTAGAAACAGTAGTTTATGGTAAAACGAAAGCTGTAGAGCTTTTACTTAACTATTCATATTAAACTACTATTAAAAAAAATAGACAATAAAACATCAAACTACATGATACGCTGAACATATTTTCTACATACAAAAAATCAACCAAAGAGTGCCAAAAAAACTACAACAAAAAAGTGCCACTAGCTACACAAAAACCCATGTAAGTAATAAAGAATTCTTACCAGGAAATCATCAGGTTGTATCCCGAATAGATCCCGAAAGTATCTGAAGGCGATCGGCGCGTACGTCTTGAACTTGAATTCCGAGTAGTGGTGCGCGGGCGTGTGGTTCGAACCTTCGTGGGGGAAGTTGGTGGTCTCCACTGTCATAAAGTCTTGCATGAGGAGGTCTCGTTCCGGCTTGGATGCTAGCCCGCCGATTGCGTGCTGGATTCCTGTGGGGAAAGAGGTTTATTTGTATTATGATTTACATACATAAGTAAAAAACAAACACACTTATGTCAATAAGAAGGTGAGGTTCTGCTTCAAGCGTGAACTATATGCATTATGCTGAGAATTGCCGGGTTTGACGCAAATTTCCGTATACCTTTTTAACCTTTGTTCGTGTCTCTTTTTTGCGTCCCATTTAGGGAAATAAATGCTTTTTGTTTATTTATTTATTTATTTATTTATTAATAATGGACATAATAGAATGGATAACAGAAAATATCGCCAAAGTGCGCAACAGTTTGTTGGCGTGAAACTTAATGAGTAAAACTTCTAGAAACATTAAAAGATTTTGCCGAGATTGTTGTAAATAGTGCCAAAAGTATTTAACTAGTATAGATATCAAATTAAGATGACACAAAGTGGTTCTAAAAGTAGGAAGGTAAGCGTAAAAATATCGTATAACTTTTATACCCCAACATATTCTGTTATGTAATTCCTTTTCATTGCATTTCAGTTAAACTCTGTATCAATGGAAACCTCTCGAACAGCCACTGTAAAACCTTAATGAACATAAAAAAGGCGTTCATTCAGGTCATAAACAGGCCATAATTAATAGCTGACAAGATAATTGAGTATCGCGATGCTAACTCATTTGTTCTGCCACGGTCGGCCTTTAATAGAGCAGAAGGTTAGTTAAGTGTTGAAACTAGCGTTCAGATGTGATGCTAGGTAAATAGAATGCTCTTTGAAGCAATTACAGAATGTTTATCTTACTTAAACATAATTAATCTGTAATCCTGAGGCCGGGGCCGTCTGAACCTGGAGTAAAAAGTTTGCGTCCTCCAAAAGGATAGTTTTGTGTTTGACCTTCATTTATTTATTAACTTATTTATTTATTCGTAATTAGAACGGTCGTAGACCAATTACACTAATTAGGGACACATTACACTAATTTAAAAACACAACTAACACACTGACTTCTCACAATACTTCAGACATGCTGACAAGATCTTCTCCCATTCATCAGCATGTATGTATGTCCGTTTCTAAGTGCGATCGTAACTACTCAACAGCTTAACCGACTTTGTCAATGGTGCGTCTTGGTACCGTGAGTGGCTCTGGGCATGCAAATTCTTTAGACGATCGCTATTAGAAGATTCGCAAGTGCTGCCCAAGACCCTGTTCCCTCGGGTAAAAACAGCCCCGTACTGAGGTATTTCATAGGAAGCATGGCAAAAACGAAAGATAAAAGGATACGCGAATATGAATTAGGTGTTTATATAAAATACCTCGGATGAAAGAATCTATGTAATACAGAAAAAATATGTTGCTACCCCTTATTTTCCCTTACTAAGAAAACGAGACATCTATTTCTTATAACCCCAACAGAAGAACTTTATTTTTTATCGCAAATAATCTACTAATAAAAAGATTAACTAATTGAAGCTCGTGCATGACATGCTACCACAACAGTAACGCATACATAATCCTTTAAACGTCCCACTGCTGGGCACAGGCCTCTTCCCCTATAGAGAAGGCTTGGACATTGATCAGAGTAAGGAATACTCAGCAAATGTCATGTATTTTTAAGAATAATACAGACAATATCTAATGTATTTTATCTACCGGACGTAATATCACAGTTACCAATTATTACAAAAGTTCAAAGGTACGAATTAAGAAAACAACCTTGAGAATAAGTACCTCTGTGAATAAATATTGACGACTTGAATATTAACATTTTGTTCAAATATACGTTTTTGTCGGATGTCTCAATTTTACAAAAAATTGACTATTGTCATGTGAGATGTCATATTATTGTAGTAATTCGGGTAATTTATTAAAGCTTAGTTCGCGTTTAATAATAATACGCAGTTTAAATCATAGTTTCCCCTTATTTTAAAGATCTTCTAAGGTAAAGAAATATCGCTAACCTTTCCACGGTATATTATATTGACGATATAATCTTTAAGGATATTTTTCGACAAAACCATATTACCTAATATCTTAATAGACAAGTTTAAACAACTCTGGTATCAAGATTGCCATAATTATTATGTGTCTAGACAGATCCACTAGAACTAAGATTTTCCTAAACTTCGGACATTCATTTGGGACTATCAAATAAACCAAACTTGGAATAAACCAACGTCCAGCATTGGACCGCAATCAGCTGAGTTGATTGGAACAAAACAACTTATAATATAGAAAATTCCTTTAATTAATTTAATGCTTCCCATTATTACTATTATTTATAATTTATTTTAGCCATTATCGTCAAACTGCAGGGCAAAGGCCTCCCTCCTTCTCCCAATTCTTCCGATCCTAGACTATTGTTATCCATGATATGGAAGCAAAAACCGCTCGTCCCGCCATCTCCTCTAGGGCCAGCCAAGAGGTCTTCTGACGTTCTGTGGAGTCCACATTACTGCCACAACAATAAAATAAAGAACAAAAAGGATAACCTACATTTCAAGAAAATAAACAGAAGCCATAACATCAATAAAAGTTCTTGCGCCTTTGACAGTGCCTATCAAATATTTACCAGATATTCGTAAGTTATTTCCGTACTATCCTTGCTTTGTTATGCTCGATCGAAGGATACCATCAAATATTTAGTTACTTCATAAGAAAATAGTTACGATACTTCTAATGTCTTCTATTTTTGTACGAGTTTGTTTTCTAGTGTTTTATGACCCTTCATTAAG
Organism: Autographa gamma; assembly: GCA_905146925.1. Classification (NCBI taxonomy): domain Eukaryota; kingdom Metazoa; phylum Arthropoda; class Insecta; order Lepidoptera; family Noctuidae; genus Autographa; species Autographa gamma. The sequence goes on along the minus strand of LR989877.1, from coordinate 4,147,994 downwards.
CTTATTTTTACAGTTGTTTGGATTTTCGTAAGCTAAACGAAGGGGTTTATCGGATACCTACCGATCAACACCATTACAGTCAACTACATCATTACCAAGAGCGCGAATAACCCTGAAACGCCATCATAATGTCATAAATATCCCTTACATTGTGACTAGTTTATCAGAACACCTACGGATACGAAAAAACGTACCCTCACAAACCTTCATTATAATCCCACCAGACCAACCCTTACGTCATTCCCACAAAAACCCACATACATTGCTGGTTTACAAATAGCACATCACATTGCACCATATACAACACTCGTTGTACACGAACCTGTGGGTGTCTCACACACCTCTGCCTAACCCTTCGGGTATACAGGCGTGATGGTATGTTTTTTTTGTATCGATCTTTGCAGTTAACCTGAGCGCAGGCTTTGACTGCTTCACCGGACTTTTGGCGAGGACCTTAAGGCCTCCAGCCAGAGCAATATGAAAAAACTAACTACGTCAGCAACGTCCACTAAGGGTCCCTGCGGGGTTCGGACCTCGACTTAGTGCGTTGCTAACAATCTTAACAAAGCAAAACAGCAAGGGATGGCTGGATCTAAGTTTTAATTATTTAGGGACAACATCGCACACCATATAAACACTCGTTGTATACGAGCCTGACATTGATAACGCGACCTTGGATCGTATCTGTTTCCTATGCGGCATGGGAAGTCGGTTTGTTTTCCTCTCTGCTGTTATTTGTTTAATGCAATGAACGAAGATTGATGGGGTTTTGTTGTTTGGGTGTTGCTGATCGGATATTATTTGGTTGGTTGGCTTTTTAACGTCATCATCAAAGTTATTGGTTTAGGACAAATAACATTAAAATCAAAAGTAAACAGTGCCAGTTGTACGCTTATGACCTAGCACGGATTATTGCTTATTTATTTTGAGCTTGCTAAATGTTATATAAGTGCAGTGATATTTTATCATTTTTTACTAGCTGTAGTTTCACCCCGTTCAAAATGTTTTTATGGTTATTTTGTCATTAAGGGTGAACGTGATCCAAATCCCATTAAGTTATAAATTGTGAAACTGGTAGATAGGGATTGTGAGCGTCAACTGAGATAAAGTTAGAGGAAGCCTTTTTTATTTTCAAATTGTATATGAAGAGACTTCCCTCTTAAAGGCCGTATAGTCTGCCAAATCGTTCCCATCCACGTATATATCTTGACTGTACCCATTTAACATGTGCACGCAAAGTTAATCCATTACAAAATGTATGTGAGAAACATTGATGTATTAACTTATCTGTTCATACGTATTCAAGCGAGGAAACTGGGTTGTTGTATCGTTAATGTATCATACCAATGTAAGTACCTATAAACTTAATAAATGGATTTAGGAATTACAGTAATAAAGCTTTGTGATCACAGAAACTGGATATTATGTACTGAAGTAATTATACTTCAGATGAGACATTAGAGAATTAATATCAAATAAAATAAACATAAAAGTTTAATAAACAAAACCGCAACAAATAGGTTCTTTCGTTTAGAAGATACAAAACATACATACATACACAAAGATAGACCGACACATCAAACTTATTACACCCCTCTTTTTACGTAGGGGGTTAAAAATCTAAAAGGAAATCATTAAGACCCAAAATTGGGTGCAACATAATAACAATACATAAAGCATCATGTGGGATTATTTATGAAAAATACCAAGCTTACATCGTAACATGCACCAATACTGAGAAATTAAATTACTCATAAAAACCATTGACCTCTTGTGTGGGATACTCATAACACGCGAATTATATAAATATAAGTAAAGCCAACTGTTCCTTACAAGGACTCTTTTCTTTGAGGAAAGCCAATTGAGGATACCACTGACAGACGGCGAAAGTAAACATATTAAAACCTGAATTGGTGAAAACTGAAATCGTCAATCAACAATGCGCAAGCGTGGTGATCCATGCTTCCTTTTTAGCATGAAGAGAGGCCTTGGACTGCAGTGGTACTTAAACCGCTTGGTATTTTTGTTGCAAATCTATACACATATAATAAAACGATATTATTATGCCGCCACAGTGTCTGTCTGTCTATCTGTCCGAAGGCAATTTTTCACCAATGGATAGAGTGATCTAAGAGCAAAGCTTGTGTGTAAATTCTTTAAAGTTTTATGTACCCGTGCGAAGCAGGAACGGGTCGGTAATAATAATTGTAAAAAAAACCTCTTCAAAATAGTTTTATAAGCTTTTCTTATTGATCCCATCGTCAAAACTGGACCAAATAGCAATTGGACCCGGGAGCATATATGAACCACAAGCAAATAAAAAGAGAAATTACCAAACCCGAATCTAGTCGATAGTTTTGCGAAAACAATAAAAAAATACAGTCGAATTGAGCACCTCCTTCTTTTTAAAAGTCGGTAAAAAATAAGAATCACATCAATGCTTAACATGACACATCTTTATTTCCATGCTACTTTTCTCTTGTGCTTATTTAAAGCTTACCAAGCTGTCGTTATTTGCACAAGTCCTAGTTACGAAACCTACATAAGTCTTGCAGTCTTGGCAATGAGCCGCGCTTCGCTTGCTGGGCAGCCAAATTTTTAACCACTATTGTTATGGCATAAGACATTCTTGGTGTGTACCAGTTATTGACGGAAACTTTGATTATGTAAACATGTACCTAAACGTCACTATAAATTGCTTAAATGTAATGATTTTTATATTGAAATACCCATCTAAAAGCCTTATTGAATTGTGTTTTTGAAAACACATATTTCGAAAACAATTTCTGTTGTCTTAAAAATATTTCAAACAATTTTAATAGTAACACGGAACAAAATGCTATTATTATCTTAAAAGCCAGTTATTGCCACGTAAATGAGAATATAATAATTGTGTAACAATATTGTATACAATTTATAAATAATATTACAATCCTTGACAATAAAACTTCAATGCTAGCATGCTAAAACCCCCTAAATAATCATCACAGGCAGAAAACTCGAGAATTGTTATAAACACTTACCACACCGCACATTCTCCATTAACAACGCCATATTTAAATCACTCATAAACCATCACAAAGCAACACACCTTCACAGTTCACGATAGTTCATACCACTAAGGACATTAGCCAAAGAATTTCGCACTAAACTATCCTTAAAACGTTTTCCTTAAATTAATAAATATTATTGGAAGCACAGTCATGGCACGATGACTACTGTCCCGGCTGCAAATGACACAGTTAATAACCATATCAGTTTGACAGGAAACTCAAGTTTATATCAGTTACCTACTGCATTGTATTTAATATTAATATAAGAGTACTTCATTTTAAAATAATGGGTTATTAAGGAATTATTTTTATTAGATTTAAAGAGCTTTGTTGTAGGAGACTGTAGAACAATCGATCAACAATGATTAAGGTTATGAGATGACTTCTGATAGATATCTTGCGACAACTCTCACCGCAATCTGGTCCCAAACTATGGGCAGGGCCAGTATTACAACCAGACAAATAATAAACATAACTATATATTTATAAATAAATACACATTTAAATAATTTCAACCAGACACAGAACAAATATTCATGCTCATCTCACAAAAATATCGGACCACTTTGGTTTAGAATAGGGCTAGTCGAAATAATGGTGGCAGTGTTGACAGACAGAAAATTTATTGAAGGAACTTATAACAACTTCCGAAAATCCAAATTATATCATTTCAAATATTACAAAGACCATGACATCATGTCAACAAACCCAAATAATAGGCATCTAAGAATCTTCTTAAACCCATTCACAACTCAATCGTCATAATGATCATTTAAAAACCAGTCATCATTATTAGCTTAGCAACTGCATGCTAATTTATAGCTAAAGAAACATCGAAGATAACCTTGAATGGTAGTTCCCCTGTCCAAATTTTCCCATTAATTATAACTTTTTGCAGAACCAATGGCAATCTTTTTTGGACTTCCTTTACCTTTGGCAATGCAAACGAAGTGTGTTTTTTTTTCCAATTCCTGTCGTCAATTTGGAAGCTCACTGAAATCTTCCAAGGTTTCTCCAGAAGTATTTCTCCTGATTTTTTTGAACTACAGTTTTCAGGTAAATTAAGCTGTGTCTTACCAGATATGATGCAAGTCAAGACATCTTAAGTATCCAAAAAAAACTACCGCCATACAAAATCATAGAGGTTCGTACATAGGCACGCATTGTTGAAAACTAAAGTCATCAGGTATCAAAGACTTGTCGCCTCGAGTACTGGCTTATAACAGGTATTTCTGTATTTAAGGAAAATAAAGCGATTGTTCGATCGCCGATAAATATAAAAACACATGACATTATTATGGAAACGAGTCCATTGCCTTCATATAACCTTGAACCGTAAACGAACCTTGGTTCTCTAGTGTCAATTATCAAATTGAGTGGCTCTCAACGAATTGCTTGATTAGCTGACCAATTAACTGTATTACTTCGTATAGGTTAGTCAGTATCGACATTGTCAATCATTGTGAAGCTGAAGGTTTTTAGAATAGAAGCATGGAGCTTCTGAAGTTCAAATTAGGATAGAATAAACAAGTCAAGAGGAAGTAAAGCAAATACATAATACCAGGTAGACTCGTATTTTTTATTTCTGGTCAAGGCACACTTTTTCGCTATCTAATCCTGAGTACACTAAACTATAAATATTTAAAATATTTTGTCTACTCTTTTGCGAGTAGCTTAGATATGAAACTCTGAAACAATTATCAAGAATGGCACCATCTCATCATCATCAGAGCATGATATAGTAAACCTATACTTATCTCTCAAAAAGATACTCGCTCTTACAATTGACCCAAATCTGATGACACTTCTCAAGCCAAAACCCATCATGTCATTCAGGCTACAGAACTCGCCAAAGAAATACATAATTCAAACAACATAACCCTACTTTCGCAGTCGGGTAAACAGAGGCCTACACCGATACATGAATCCGTGCTTAAACGATAAAACAATGGACGA